>CM059567.1:38656671-40064064 GCA_030386875.1 Morinoia aosen | reverse complement strand
GTCTCAGCACACACCACCACTCCGATATTTCTCACGGTAATGTTCAAGTTTCGTCTGTGTAGGATTTCTCAGATGAACGGAAAGTCAATACTTGTGGTTGCTTCTGATAAATATGGTTAAGTGCATGTAGTGGTGTTGTTCAAGTTTCGCCAGTGCCAGGTTGTAGGATTTCAAAGATGAATGGAAAGTAAGTACTTGTGGTTGTTTCTACTACAGTTAAGTGAATGAAGTGTTCTTCTCTCGTGGTGTTCATTCGAGTATGGTCTGCTCTGACACGACTTATCGAGCGGATCGCTCTGCTCTGAAACTTTTCATTTCGTCTCTTTCATCGTCTCTTTCAGCATCTCGATTTATGCTCCTTATTTTATCAGCTCAAAAATAAAATAAGAACCACTCACATCTGCACAAAAGTCGTTCTCTCTTTCTTGAAAAGTAAAAAAGTTTCCGTAACAATTTGTGAAGTGATGCTTGATAGCACGTAATGGGAAGATCGAGTGAATGCTTTTTTGCAGATAGAAGTGTGACACTAAATACCAATCTTTAAAGCAAAAGACTAAAATCTTTTAAATAAAGACAACTGCCAAGCAATTTTGTCTTTGGTACGTGATTAAACGTCCAGCTAGAAATGTTTTCAATGCTAACTGATTGGTAATTCTTGTGTGAGACTATAGTTAGAAATGAACGTAAGATGGCAGATGTCATGCATTTAACTTTTTTGAATTCACACACGGCTCAGGTAGCATGCACATTTAAAGTTGATTATCAATTAATCAATTACTTTCAAGCTTTAAAAACTCCTACTTTGCGCTGTAATTGAGTTCTCTGACACCAGTTTTAACTTTCAGGGCTGTTCTTACGTTACAGGGACAATTTTTGCACGTGTTTATGGAACATATTCTGGACTAGATAACTCAGAGGCACACAGCTCAGTCTGGCTGTGCGTGGGTGTCTCGCACGTACAAGACAACAGACACATACATTCGTGGTTCACTGAAAATAAGTTTATTTCCAACAGAGTTGAAACATGAAATGTTTAACATTGGTTTTTAAAATATCTTAACATCAACATCTTAGTTGATAATGACACATCGGTATCGTAATACCCACTGAGAGTTAGTTCGTCTTGGAAATTGAGGCTAATATTTCTACGTATTTTGCATAAAAAGCACCATGGTGTGTTTTGTTCTATGGTATTCTTTATCAGTAAATATATTCATTTTAGATAAATTTAACAAAAACACTATGGCCGATTCTTATGGACAGCCTAAATTTTCGGCTCGAACAATTGCATGATTTTTTGTATTGCCTTTTAAGGGAAATGTCATTTAATATCAAAACAAAAATGGGAATAATTTCAACATGAAACATTTTTTCGGCAGATGTAAATACGCATACAAATTAATTAGCTTTTCAATGTGTAGGATACATAACAGCTAGCGTTTTCCGTGGTATGAAGACATAGCGCTACTTTCTGTGTGAGAAAGTCCTAAGTTCGATTCCGCATCGCTCGAAGCACGTTTGCCTAATCAAGTGGCTCCTCTGGGGATACATAGAACGAAGGAGGGTGACGAAAGACGTGTGGGAAGCGTTTTATTTAGAAGCTAACATTGCACTTCCTCTTCCTCACTTCATCACTTCAAAATATATAAAAAAAAATTGCACTGAATTGTTGAATGTTTTTTTTTCACTGCGGAAGGAAAATAAGTTATTTCATGTGGCAATAAAGAGATGTTTGTACTTCATTTAATTCGATACAGATCATGTTTTGTATTTGTTTTTTGAACAGCTCATAGTTTACGGCCACCGCGACCGAGTGGTTAAGATACGCCTTTCTCGGGAAGATGTGTCGGCAATTCGAACCCCGGCAGTGAAGCCCGGTGTTTCTCCCGTTGGGAGAAGAGAGAACTCAGCCACAATTCCCCTCTCTACCCAGGTGTCGGAAATGGGTACCGGCTTGACTGGGGGTAACCGTCATTGCATCCTGGTGTTAGTTATAAGGCATTCGAAAAAACGATGGTATGTATCAAGTTTGATTAGAATAAAACATCCTCTATCCTTTACAACAGAGCTCCACGCCCGTATGTTGCTCCCGCTCAAGCGGGTACCCAATCTAGACGTCTAGTCGAGTTGAACGGTCTCTTAGAAAGCAAATTTAACGGAAAAAAATTATCGTTCTATTGAAATTACTCATTTTTTCGTGAAATAAATCCTACGGCATGGTTCAATACATGTATTGAATGCCGACAATTTGCGCCATATTTTAAAGATAATGTGATTTTTTTTTCTAATATGAAACCTTTATAGGACATTAATGTTTTCTTTCTTATTCACGTCCCACAATCGTTTTCATGTTTTGTGCCACTATTTTTAGTACGAAATTTTATAAAATTCATGCCATAATAAAAGATATTTTCTCCGTTTCCCTCGATTGGAATTTCTGGTTTATACTGACTGGTTTACGCTGATATTTGCGCACATGCTTACTTGTATATATGTGTACGTGTGCACGCTATGCGTATGACACTAAATAGAATGCGTATGTATTGCCTCGATGCATAGAAATGCATTTGTGTATCCTTACGAGTTAGGTGTAAGTATGTGCGTGCATATGTATGTGTATATATTTGCGTGTATATGCGCACACATGTGTGTACTAGACTGACAACTAGCATTTTACTAGAGATAATGGTCTTTTTTCTGTTCACTCTCACCTTGTAACATTACCTAACTCGTCATCTCTTTATTATTGTAAAGCATTCATGAAAAAACTATACATTTGTTGTGCGATCATCCACTTTTTGTTTAAATAAAATGCTTATTAACTAATGACCGCTATGTTAAAATTGTTGGATTAGAAATACAAAACTTATAATCTTCTTGGTCCTCATGCTTATGTGTACGTGTATACATGTATATGTATGTGTGTATATGTACATATATATATATACGTATGAATATATATATGTATATATATACGGATGTATATTTATATATATTTTTTTTATGCTTCCTTAAAATGACACTTTAGACCATTGGCCGAAACAAACGATTCATGTATTATTTCCTGGCGTCAAGAATTGCGAAGTTTTATGTCATGCACATGTAAACTGTCAAAAGTGTTTTCACCTCACAATGAAAATGCATCGTCCATGAAATTATGTTGTCTCTTATGATTATCATTACATGTATTATCAAATGTAGATTAAGCAAGATTAGGAGTACATTGCCCTCAATCATTTCTTTTCGACTAGTGACACGAGTTTGACAATACTCGTGTGTGTGTATCATCTAAGTGTATTAATTTTAAGAGATTTTAAAAACCAATGATGGTACTTTTGTACCATCTATATTGGAAATATGCTGTTTCTTTTCTTATTCAAAGTACTGTGCAAATTAAATCAACTACAGAGAGTTCAGAAGTTTAGTGCATATTTTGAAATGTGAGCGATTTTTTCTCAGACCGTACTTCAGATCCTGCGGCACGGGATGAGGAAAATAATCTGTCACGTATTTACACTATGATTGAAGTCTTTTATGAATTATTCAGTCTTCACAACGATTTTGAAATTTGAAACATAAATTAAAACGTCGACCGACACGAAAATATTAAAAACTACTTGTGCCAATATTCCATTTTTAAATATAAATTCATGCGCATTTACCCATATATGGGCACATCTCTATACTTTTACATACTTGTATTTTACTGTACTCTTAAAGTTGAAAATCAACAATATTTATTAGTGATCAATGTGTAAAATTTCTTAGCTGCTTATAACATTTTAACAATGTTAGTATGACACAGTTTTAAATTTTCAGCTCATGTGTAAATTTCTGGAAAAAACGGGCGAGTAAGAATGCAAAACCGTTTTTTATATAGAATTTTAAATTTGACACTTATGGTGCTTCAACTTTGCGTTTTTAATGACGACCTCTTTCTTTCAGGTAAATTACAATAAATCTTTAATTTTACATTTTTAGAAGTCAATCTTACTCTTCAGAACGAGAATATTGAAAAATTGCACGATTACAAACATTTGTGCTCTCCGTGGCACAGTGGTTAAGGGATCAGCCTTGTATGTTGGAGACGAGGGTTTGTATCCTGGCACTGGCGCGGAGATTTTCCCCGTTGGGTATAAGGGAAAGCTCAAGCACAATACCCCACTCAACCCAGGTATCGGAAATGGGTACCGGCTTTACGGGGGAAACGTCATGGTGTCCTATATATGGGGTTAGTTATAAGACATTTGAAAAACCAATGCTTAAGATCATATGTATGTAGCATACCGCTACATAAGCGTAAAAATTAGAAAGTTGCCATTCGCACTTAAATAAATTAATTAGTAGCATTAAAAATCTTACTCTAATTTATTATTAATTATTTTCTACTTCTAATTCGTAATCATTGAAGTTTTTGTGTAAATACATGAGACGATAAAATAACAATTTTCATTTTTCGAGAGAGAAGCCCTCTGGTGGCAATACTGCGCAATGCGCGTCTCTGTTTCAAATAGAGCACTCTTACTTTGGCGGTTGACTAGCCCGCTCACAGCATCTTTCTCGTGAGTAATCAGTGTTAGAAAATAATCGTGTTCTTTCTTCGTTCTCGTGAGTAATCAGTGTTAGAAAATAATCGTGTTCTTTCTTCGTGTTCAGTGAGTATTAATAGTTGACAGTGCAGTGTTATTAAGATACGTAGTTATGCGTAGGAATTGTGATGTAGCATGTTTTCATTCAGTGCTTTGTTTTGTTTCTCAACGTGATTTAGCGTAAAATTTTGCGTCAGATGTGCATTGCATTTCCGTGTCATGATTTTATTATCAAAGCATAATCATGTTCGTTCCTTTCTTCACTACAATAGTAGATGCCTGCAGTTTTCATTCATGATTCGATACTCGGAACGAACGCGGCGAATTTTGCCGGCGTTCGTTGTCGATAGCGTTTTTGTGTAATGGCGGAACCTCACACCGTCGTCTCTTGTCACTACTCTGTGACTATAAATACTATAGGCACGTGTTATAGTAGCATTTATTCTTTTTTTTACAAACCGACTTGCAGTAGTCTTAAATTACGAAAAGTATTCCTGTCTATGCTTGCTAAGTTTTGGAATTTCATTTCTTAATTCCATACTCTTTGAAACCTTTACGTAACCGCCCTTATTTCAATAGAAAACATTTCAATGAAATTTAATTTAACTCATCGCATTCTTGTGACAAAACACCCACTACCATCTGCCTATCTTGAGTGTGTGCAAATTGCTGGCGGGTTTGGCTGAGGCGGACGCGTAAAGCCGCCCGGCTAAATCGCCACACGGAACTTTCATGCTTTCGTTTTTCTTTCTTCGTGTATTCTCCGCCTGTGAAATCAACGCTTAGGTTTCCTTTTTCCTTTTTTTTCATTGGGGATATTATTCCTTAATTCCTTTATTATTGCAAATGATATCTATCAGGATTCAGTAGGATTTATATCCATGAACTTTAGGATTTTTATGTTTTTTTTCTTACTGCTTTCAAAAGTGCAGTCACTTGATATTTTCACGATATTCTGTAGATCTCGTGTTTACTTGCCCGTAGTCTCTGTAAGGAATCACGATCTTTATTACCGGAAGTTCTTAAACCTAATACTCAGATTTTTAAAGCCAGAGGCATTAGTGAACAGTTTTGACAGCTAAAGAGTTTAAACAATTTATTTATTGGTAAAACCTGTCAACCAAAATCTGTCCTATCTCCTTGAGTTTGCCAAAAGTGAGAATCCTTAAAGTAGCTGGTGTCACACCTGTAGGAGTTTCTCGGAGTTCTCCGTGTGGGAAGAGTTGTCATTATATGTTGGATTGCCAGTGGTGGAATGTCTTGATGTCTCTCCTGGAACGTTTCATCCAGCGCCTCTGCCCTTACAGGACCTCGATCAACGCCAACACACACACCATTTACAACATTCTCCCTGGGCCGCTTTTGGTTCTTCTACTTGGATTGGATTTGGCTATGCTCTGGGCCTTTAGCCTGATATATTCTCTAATTACGGGCCTTAATTCTCAACTGCCTAAAAGTACGAGCACCATTGAATTAGCTTTGCATTCGCTGAATTCCGCGTGCCGGGATCTAAGTACTATTCAAACCAAGAGTCATCATCGCCATCAGTCTCGGCACCTTGATCAAACTCACCTGCTCCAAAATTAAGCCTGCTGTGTCCACACAAATGCTACGCACCGATAGTTGTGCTTGTTTAAAAATTGCCCACAGTAAATTGAATATTCTGAACTCAATACACTTAAAAATCTCATCCACCGGCCGGAGCGACGCCAGCGCTCACCGAAGCTCACCACCGGCACTCCTGACCTCACTGGGATTTCCAGTCAAGCTCATCGAAGTCCTCCTGGTTCCTCTTCAAATAAAAACCACCTGAAATAAGCTGAGTCCAAATCCGTTTTTCATTATCCCTCTTGTAATTTCCCACAACACTATCGAGAGTTATTCGAGTTTTTGGCCGTCAAGAACTAATATTTAAGTTCAAACTACCCCAACGGTCACAAATCCCGACATGTATCAGGCTTGATTGGAAATAAAGTATCCCAAAGATGCCGATGTTTGTTGTTGTTTGTTTAGGGCCGTGCGACCACCATGCATCATATTATAATTCAAAAATATAACAAATAACCAGTGAATGCCGTTGGAGTCCCGATCAGTGTCTTCAGTGACTCCGTGGCGTGAGGACGGGTGTGGCGCTCGCTCCGAAACAAAGTGCCTATTGTTAGAAAGAATGTACCTCTAACCTAAATGGGTACCCACTCGCGTCCTGAGTATTCAAATGTGATATAAATACCCCATATATAAAAATAATCAAACTAAGAGTATAATATTCCCTCAAAAGTGTGAGAGTATTCAACCCTCGTTTACACAACGACCGAATTCCCTCCATCTTCAAGATGACTAACAAACGACGCATTACCAACAACAGCAGCAACAACAGCATCGAGTTTGAACCGAAGTTTGGTCAATACCCTGATGTGTCTAGCCTTACGAAAGGCGGTAAAGAAGTGGTTTCTGTCCTTATAAAATACTTCGATTCAGTGATGACAAAATTTAATAGTGATATTGTTCAAGTGCAAAATGAAATAAGCCACCTTAAAACGCTATTTGAAACAAAAGAAGCGGAACACAAAAAAATTCTCGAAGAACAGAATGAGAAAATAGATAGCTTAACCTCCCGCCTCGACCAGTTGGAAAAAAATGATCAGCGCCGAGACATTGAAGACAAAAAATGTACTCTCGTCATTTCTGGAAGGGAAATACCGCCATCTCACGCAGGCGAAATCTGTAAGGATACAGTCTGCCAGCTCCTGAAGGACAAGATCAACATTGACCTCTCCGGCACTGACATTACGTCAGCTACAAGAATGGGGAAAAAACAATAACTGGGAATGTAGATCAAAGAAACATTGCATTTGAACTAAAACATTATAACAAAAAACGTGAAATTCTCAACGCCTGCCGAGAAAAGAAACCACAGTTCTTCTTCATAAATGAATACCTCATACCTTCACGAGCTAACGTCATGTACATTCTAAGGATGGCCAAAAGGAAATTCCCGGATAAAGTTGGAATCCCAAGAACACAGGATGGAAACATCTTCATATTCAACCCAGGAAACCCAGATTCAAGACGCCGCGAGATCAACACGCCAGATGACCTCGAGCAATACCTGATGCAACAACTAAACATGTCATCACAGCAGATCATGGGTGACTAGACTAGGTGATCCCCTAAATTAGTCAATTTCATTTTCATCCCCTAAATATGTCAACTTCGTATTAATTTAACCTCAATTAGGTATCATGTCAGTAAACCTCAACTTGATGCTAGTTCAACCTGAATCTATACAAATGTATAATAGATGTGCTTGTAAACATTTATGGCGGCTGTGTGTGAACTTTTGAAACAACGCAATCAGCAATTTTTTACCTCCCAATGTTACTGTGTGTCCAGAAATACTACTCTAACTGTTTTCTGGGAACTACAGAAATTCATCAAAAAGCCTTTCCGACTCCGCTCAGTAAAAACTTAAGTTGACCCGGTTTTAACTTTTGAAAGAATGCACCCAACGACTTCAAATTACTCTCAAATGAAAGAATGAAACATTTCACTTTCCATATTGTACACACGACTCTAACTGTTTTCTGGGAACTACAGAAATTCATCAAAAAGCCTTTCCGACTCCGCTCAGTAAAAACTTAAGTTGACCCGGTTTTAACTTTTGAAAGAATGCACCCAACGTCTTCAAATTACTCTCAAATGAAAGAATGAAACATTTCACTTTCCATATTGTACACACGACTCTAACTGTATTGTCCAGAGATACTACTCTCATATTAAGATTTTTGGGAATTATTAAGATTTTGGGAAAATGCTTCACTTTAGGAAAAGTCAAAACCTGCAGTGAAATATCTTATATGTTGTATACTCTTTTCTTTTGTAGAATCCGAGTTTATGATTTTTCAAATTTTCTTTCTTTTCAAGTCTAAAAATCAAAGGAGTTTTTTTTTTCCGAAAGAAAACACGATTCTTTCAACGTGGCCACGTCATTTTTACTTGTTATGATGAAAGGTGTACACAAAATATGACAATGGGGTAGATGAGACTAGCAAATATATAGGAACAATTGTTACTTAGGTCTCACGCAACTTGAGTATGCAGCGGTGACGAAGTTTATAATAAGGTCTCGAATTGTACGTTAAATTATTACGTGACGTTAACACAGAGTCAGGGACTAATACGGAGTGCCGGCCGTATGCAAACAAAATAAGTGAAGTGGCACGACGAGACCTTCTAGTGATGGAGCTTCGCTCTCTAATGATGATGCCCTAACCCTCGTCGAACCCTTTAAGTAGCTGTCGTGCTGCAGGAGTCACCGCAGCTGATCATAGCCGTTGAAGTTGACGCCCGCAGTCTCGTCGCGGCTACTCATTGCCACTCGGCCACTCTGCCACTCGCTCGCTGCCACTCGCCGATCGCCCTTGTTTGTTGTGGCTATGGCCCAGCCTCCAGCCTGCTGAGACCGGGCTGCTGTTGCCATCCACACGCTGCCATGCTGCCATGCCGCTGCCACGCTGATGCCATGCTGTTGCCACACTGCCACGCTGCCCCTGGGAGCCGGTGTTGCCTCTTTTTTGTAACGGTCGAGCCCTCGCTGGGTACTCATCGACATCTGGCGCGTTGTATACTGCTGAGCTTTGAAATTTCCTGATAGCAGAGTTCGGTGTAAGCTCTCACGTCCAACCGCCCTTTACTCTTTTTTGTGGCGAAAACTTAACGGTTCGTATTCGGGACACAACAGAATCCCCCCAACCTATATTAATCAACATCCTCCTGGATGTAAAATGGAAGTTTCCGTCTACTGAAGTCACGCATCTGAGATTCGTACTTCATTGCAGGGGCGAAATTAGACAAGCCTTGAGATTTGTGCTTCTGACGCACTTCTGAATCGAAGATCTTGAACAAGCGATAGCTTATTGTGGTCGTCGGGACGTCCTATTCCAATTCACTATCGAAGACCTTCTCTCTTGGCTAATGACGTTCTATCAGAGGCCTTCTGAAGACGTTCAAAGGGGTAAAAACCATCCTAATAAAATATCGAATATGCAATCGATCAGTCTATACTCGACCTCCTGCGTGTAGTTACTACGGACATATTGCTGTCCAACGGTATCTTCTTTATTTTTCTTCGCCGTTGTTGAATCCGTGTCTGGCGAAAATATAGATGTTCAGGGGAAAGTCCAGTCCTTTGTACGAGTGGGTGTACTGTTGCTGCAGATGGGAAGCTGGGTCCGCCTATTGCGCCACGTCCAGCTGTGGTCGAGGCGTGCCAGGACAGCTGAGGCGAGCCCTTTAATAGCAAGGTCGTCTGTGGTCGGCGCGCAGCAGAAGCGTGTTGTGACGGCGGGCAGACCACGGTACTGCAGCCCAGGCGTCGATGGCACACAGTGCTCTCACACTCTGCCTCTCGGCCGCTGCGCTGGTGCACTGGCGAGCGGTGTGTGAGTGCTGTTCAGGCCTCCGCCTGTCGCTCGCTTGCCCAGCGTGCCGTAGTCGGTCGTTCGTCTGCCTGCCTCAGTTGACACTGAGGTGCTGTAACAACCGTTCTACATTAATTTCAGCGCTTGGCAAGATTTTCTCTCGGATTTCTTTTGACTTATCGTAATCAATTGTGTCCATCTACTCATCACATCTCCCCCATGCCATTTACAGCCCGGTGTATCACCCTTCGATTGTGTTTTAACTAGATCAAGTAATCTAAAGCAATAAGCTCAAAGAAATCCTTTAGAGAACATTATAACTAATACAAATGAAATAAATGAAAGGTAAATTAAATTGATTAGAGGTCAAAGTAATCTAACGCAATAAGCTCAAAGAAATCCGTTAGAGAACACAAAATGAAATAAATGCACGGTAAATGAAATTAATGAGAAACACATAATATGACATTCAATATCTCGAATAATTAGTGGGCTGTAAAGGAAAGTTCCTACGTATTAGCACGCATTCCTGGGGAAGAGCTATGAAAGACATACGAACGGGTTACAAATTTGACATCGAGTAAAATTTCTAACTGGTTAATGAGCATCATCAAGGTAAATACAAAAATTGATTCATAAATTGACATTAATCATGTAATACATCACACCCGCATTTCGCTGGAGAAATCACTTAACTTTAAGTCGAAGCACTTATCCTAAAATTGAAATATGAAAGAAATGTTAAACACAAGGGAAATAATTAGAAAACATTCTTAACATTAAACATAGTACATTTGGAAATGAAATGAGGTAATCATTATTGAAGTTTTGGGACGGGGAAAATCAGTTAATTCTAAGTCAAGGCACGTATCCTAGATTTGTAATACGAAAGAAATGTTAAACACAAGGGAAATGATTAGAAAACATTAATATTAAACATAGTACATCTTTAGAATAAAATGGAGCAATCATCATCGAAGTTTTTGGGATGTCCTTGCGAGACACAAATAATCATACATAGTTTGGGCGTCTCGTCCGATTCCTCAGAGAATATCTGGGAATCATTCCTTCATTTCTCTGGCTTGTGCTCGGCACTGTAGGAATGTCGTTCGTCTCTGCCCCTTGCAATTCGTCCTTTTCTTCGTCGTTGTTGAAAGGGAAGGCCATGGCGTCGTCAAGATAAGCACGTTTCACACGGTTCAGGTGTACGGTCTGCTCCTTTCGGTCTGAATATAGACCTCTGATAGTGATGTTATTTCCACGTCTGGAGGTAATTCTGTACGGGCCTCGGAACCTCGATGGAAAGGCTCTGTCCTCGACACACCCTCCTTCATTCCTCAACATAATAAGGTCCCCAGCTTGGACATCACATTCTTTGGCCGTTCGATTGTAGATCTTCGCCGCAGCTTGCCTGGCCGCCTCAGAGTTCTTTCTAACAGCAGCAAATGCTTTGGACAGTCGGAGCGAAACTTCTGGTGAATACTCTTGGTCACATGCGTAATTGATGGGCTGCTCCTTGAAGATGTCGTGGTAAGGAAGGTTAGTATCTCTACCGTAGAACAAGAAGAACGGCGTGTCTTTAATCGCAGTCTGATAGGAAGTATTCACCGCGAGAGTCGCAAAGGGAACGCTCTCGTCCCAAGTGAACTTATCTTCAGCCGCTAAGTGAGAGATTGCAGTCTTTAAGATACCGTTCATTCTCTCGCAGCAACCGTTCGCCATCGCGTGGTAAGCAGTCGTCGTTTGTGACCTCGCTTTGAGATTTTTGCAGACGTCCTGGAATAACCTATTGGTAAATTCGCTGCCTCTGTCACTGACGATCGTATTCGGGGCAGAGAATTTTCCGACGTATTGGACAAAAGCTCTGGTGACAGTATCCGCAGACTTATCTGTAAGGGGATAAGCATCAACATACCTAGTAAAATGATCAACTATCGTTAGAAGGTATTTGTTGCCTGCGTAACTAACAGGAAGCTCAACAAGGTCAACTGCAACTCTTTCAAAGGGATATGAAATTTCAGGGAATTTTCCCAAGGGAACTTTAAATTGACCCTGCCATTTTGTTCGTTGGCAAGCTAGACATTTCTTTACATAGTCTTTGACGTCACGAATTTGATTAATCCAGAAGAATTTATCTCTGGCACGTTCAAGAGTTCTTAGGAAACCCATATGAGCGGACAAATCGTTGTCATGGCTCAACTTTAAAGCTACCTTAACTAAAGACTTAGGAATGACTATTTGTACATTACTTCTACCGTTTCTGCGTTTCTTTCTCGACAATCTACACAGGACATTGTTCTCATCAATAAAATATTCGTCAATGTTTGAAATCTTAGTATCACCCAAGTCATTGCCAGTTAACAAGTTTCTTACACCAGACCAAAGCGAGTCCTTTTCTTGCTCTGAAACAACATCATCCAGGCTCAATTGCTTTGCCTCGACGGCAACACTCTTATCACGTTCACTGTACACGGGTGGAGGGCACACGTCGTCGACGGGAGCATCTGTCGCATTATTATTAGAACAAGGCTTAATTCTAGAAGGAACATCAGCATTAATTTTAGGATCATTCTTATTACTACAGTTGGATTCAGCAGTGTCAACGATAGCGTTGACGATTCTTTCGGATCTAGACAAATAGTCGGGCAAATGGTGTTGTGCTCCCGGCTTGTACCGAACAGAGAAATTATATTCCTGGAGAAGCAGAGCCCATCTTGAAATACGGTGGTTACCTGTTTTATTAGCAAAAATGAACGTTAAGGGACGGTGATCTATTACTACGACAAATTCATTTAAGTACAGGTACGCATCATAATGTTTGATTGAATCATGAATAGCAAGAGCTTCGAGTTCTGTTGCAGAGTACTAAAGTTCGTTTCCTTTTAATTTACGACTATAATATGCCACAGGCAACTCAATGCCGTCGTGCATCTGAAGTAATGCCCCTCCAATTGCAACGCCCGAGGCATCAGTGTGCAACACAAACTCTCTCTGAAAGTCAGGAAATTTAAGTATAGGCGCAGACACAAGTTTATCTTTCAAGTCATCGAAAGCTCGCTGATGGACGTCAGTCCACTTAAATACATTCGCCTTTTTTGTAAGCTCGGTTAGAGGTGCCGCGATATGAGCATAATTTTTAATGAACTTTCTAAAGAATCCGGTAGAGCCTAAGAATCTCTTCACCTCTTTAACACTCCTAGGTCTCAAAGCATCCGCTAAAGCTCGCACTTTGTCAGGTCTGGGAGTTAGTCCCTCTGAACTGACTTTGATACCAAGGAAAGTCACGCTACTGGCCGCAAATTGGCATTTTTTGAGGCTTAGTTTGAAGCCTGAAGCAGCTGTTTGAAGCAACGCCTTATCCAAATGTTCGACATGAGTCTCGAAATTTTTTGAATAGATGATGATGTCGTCACCGTAACAGAACAGAAATTTTGAAATGAATGGGGAAAAAGCCATATTAACTGCTCTTTGAAGTGCAGCTGCGGATGTGATAAGACCCTGGGGTGAACGGCAATACCTATAACTACCTGTCGGTGTTTTGAAAGCGGTAATGTCTCTGCTCTCTGGGGCCAATTCGATCTGATGATAGGAACTTCGCATATCAAGGGTCGTGAATAAATTTGAGTCCTTTAGACTTTCGAGGGTGTCAGTCATATGCGGGATTGGAAAAGAATCCTTCCTACAAATCTTATTGATAAGTCGGAAGTCAACTACGATCCGATGTGAACCATCACTTTTACGCACGGCTAAGATTGGGGAAGACCAAGGCGAAAAACTTGGTTCAATAACCTTTTGCCTGAGCATCTCCTGGACATGCTCTTCAATCAATTGCTTCGTCGCGTGGGGGACTCGATACTGAGGGGTATTTATGGGGGAGTGTCCCTGAACGTCTAATCTATGCACAGCATTTCGCGCATGACCAATCTCGTCTCTCACCGCGAACGCATTCCTGTGTTCATTAATCAAATTTACCAGGGTCGTTCTCTGATCTAAATTCAAGTGAGACAAATCAACCTCGTCTATCATTTCATTGAATTCAGGCTCCCGACGCCTCTCTGCGTCACGTATGAGCCTGCTATTCCTAGCCTTGGTCTGCCTATCCTGGTCAGTCTGGCACCGAGCTGACTCGCTCGCTTGCCCACCGTCCCTGTGCACTACTGCTGCCACCGCATCATAGGCCTTGCGCTGTGCCTGAGCTCGAGCATCACTTTCGCTTTCGTCTGAGCCAGACTCCGGCTCTTCAATAGCAGCATCTAGGGTAGCACAAATTTTATTTCTAGGTACAAGAACATTCTTATCATTATAATTTACAAAAACTACAGGCACGGTACCATCACGGACAGTGGCTAACGTGCGAGGTACTGCTATTCCTTTGCACGTAACGCTCTGTTTTAGGACGACTGTTTTTCCATTCATGTGCTTGGGAACTCTCAAAAAGGAATGACATAACGTGCCTCCTTCAACAGTCAGATCATGTGACATTCTTGCGACACTGAATGATGCATCCTCAGATTGTTTCACAAAATTCACTGAATTAGAAGCAGCAACTGATTGAAATGGGTAAACTTTATCGTTAATTCTCACGTGACCTTTCTCACTCTGACTGTATTTTATTTCAACGCCGAACCTCTTAAGGAAATCTCGGCCTATCAAGACAGCTCCAGGGAAGTAAGAATCTTCCACAATTATAGCAGAATGGCAATACTCAACATCACCTAGTTTAAATTTCAGGTCAATCGTACCTCGAGTGTGGAGATTATCTCCATTTACAGAACAAAGAACCTTAGTGCATCGTTTAATTCGGGGAAGAGTTTTGAATAATTTGTTAATTACACAAGATTTCACAAGAGTCACGGAAGAGCCTGAATCAACGAAGGTAGAGCACTTTTTCTGTTCAACATTTAATAAAATTACGGGGGAAAAGCTTTTCGGTTGCTGTAGTAGTTTTTTGACTTTACTGCGGCGATGTCACCATTCTGACTCGGATGGCCGTTGAATTTGCGTTGATAATTATTAAACGGACGAGCATTTTTGTGTGAAGCACTTTGCCATTTAAATGGGTTCTTAGGCTGGTACGCTCGCTTTTGTGGTGAGTTGTATTGACATTTCTCCACCACTACATCACTCTCATGGGCTCGCCTTTTGCGGTTCAACAAAGATCTTTCTTCGATCAAAGATTCCTCAATTGACCTCGCTTTGTCTAGGAGTTTTGTCACACTCTCAGGGTCAAAATCATGTGATAATTTTTCACTGATCTTGGGGTTCATATTTTTAATGATAGTCGGGATTAGAATTTTTTGTGCATTGGCATCTTCGTAGTGCCATTCTTGGCCGAACACGTCTTTCCAGCTAGCTAGAACGCGAGTTGCAAATGCATTGACACTCTCATCATTCTCTTGACGCAGACTAAATAGGATTTTATGAACGGTTTTTCTATAATTTACAGCCCCCTTGTACACAGAAATAAGCCAAGTCTTGACATCTTCCAGTGTGACCAATTGGTCGGACTTGAGGACATAAGAATCCCAAGCCTTCCCGGTAAGAGCATTTTTCAAAAAACGACATTGCAAATCGATGTCATTCGTGTAGATGTCAACTCTGGTTTGAAAGTGTTTTAAAAATGAAGTTACACAGCCTTCACCGTTAAATTTAGGCAGATCAATTGCATGATTTAAAGTGACAAAATTGTTTTGAGTATTCTCACCGTTGTTACTTTGGTTATCTTCATTATCGTTCCCTGCCATGATTCCAACAGTTATTTAGGGCAAAATTGGCGAGGTAAAATAGGTTCACAATGAACACTGATAGCAATTTAGAGTTTCAAATTAGAAGTTTAAATGCAATATCTCGTACAATATGTTTCCAAATACACAGACATAATTGAATCTTTCGCACAATAAGTTTCCAAATGCACAGAAATAAATGAATCGTCAATAACATCAACAACAGTAATAGAAAATAGGGTCATAATGGGGATAAAATGGGGTTTTGAATAGGCACAATAATCATATTAGAAAGGTAAATGGGTTAAATTACGCAATGGGAATGAGACAATAAATGGGTAAAGCATCAAAATAGTAAATATGGTATAAGTTCACACGAAATAAATCAATACACTGACACAAGGTGCAAATAATGACAATAAATCACATGGGAAATACACAAGTAAATCAATACAATGACATAAATTATGTGAATAGAATGGGTACAATGATGAATAAACTTCCTAATGAACAATTATTTGGCCAGTTACGTTAAACATCTAATTTTTTTTTGAATAGGTAGCGTGGCAACAGCGGTCTCTTGTGGAGACGTTAAGTTTTAATGGGTTATGATCCCACACTCGCTGCCCACCATTTTGTTGTATACTCTTTTCTTTTGTAGAATCCGAGTTTATGATTTTTCAAATTTTCTTTCTTTTCAAGTCTAAAAATCAAAGGAGTTTTTTTTCCGAAAGAAAACACGATTCTTTCAACGTGGCCACGTCATTTTTACTAGTTATGATGAAAGGTGTACACAAAATATGACAATGGGGTAGATGAGACTAGCAAATATATAGGAACAATTGTTACTTAGGTCTCACGCAACTTGAGTATGCAGCGGTGACGAAGTTTATAATAAGGTCTCGAATTGTACGTTAAATTATTACGTGACGTTAACACAGAGTCAGGGACTAATACGGAGTGCCGGCCGTATGCAAACAAAATAAGTGAAGTGGCACGACGAGACCTTCTAGTGATGGAGCTTCGCTCTCTAATGATGATGCCCTAACCCTCGTCGAACCCTTTAAGTAGCTGTCGTGCTGCAGGAGTCACCGCAGCTGATCATAGCCGTTGAAGTTGACGCCCGCAGTCTCGTCGCGGCTACTCATTGCCACTCGGCCACTCTGCCACTCGCTCGCTGCCACTCGCCGATCGCCCTTGTTTGTTGTGGCTATGGCCCAGCCTCCAGCCTGCTGAGACCGGGCTGCTGTTGCCATCCACACGCTGCCATGCTGCCATGCCGCTGCCACGCTGATGCCATGCTGTTGCCACACTGCCACGCTGCCCCTGGGAGCCGGTGTTGCCTCTTTTTTGTAACGGTCGAGCCCTCGCTGGGTACTCATCGACATCTGGCGCGTTGTATACTGCTGAGCTTTGAAATTTCCTGATAGCAGAGTTCGGTGTAAGCTCTCACGTCCAACCGCCCTTTACTCTTTTTTGTGGCGAAAACTTAACGGTTCGTATTCGGGACACAACAATATACTAGTAGTGAAATATTTTATATCTTATATAATACGATGTGTTGCGAGGCCAGTTATAGGTAAAAGCGCGAAAAACTGCGATAGACGTTGGAATGTATAAGCCGTTAAGCCGGCCGTCGCTTGGGCATGGGAACAGGCCTCGCACGAAGGCGCGATACGAGGGTTGGCCTTAAACAAAAGCCGCAACATCTGGGCCAATGAACAGGCCGCGCGTCGAAGGTGTGGCACAAGAAAGCGGGCACCTAGCCAATGAAATTTCGAGACGTCAGGACAAGGAAGAATTCCTCCAATCAGCTGTAAAATGCTGTCATTATAACTGCGAATATTCGTGAACATTCGAGAAGGATCCGAGACGCGCATATATAAGGAGGGTAGATGAGGCCTCGAGAGGGATTTTTGAACGCACGAGAGAGCACTGCGCACGACGTCTGAACGTGCACTACACAGCAGGTCGGCATAGCCGACTTGCCTTCTATCAAGCTGCAATTTGAAAGTTAATAATTCGAAGTGCAAGAAACAAATTTGGACGTCGGCAATCGGTGAACACCGTCTCCCAAAAGAAACCTGATCGAAGTAAACCGGCCTCGCAGCGGTGATTCAAATACCTTTGCATCGGGGACCGAGCTCACAGGCAACTGCAGCATCAAGATTTGGAGCCACGCAAGCGCCAACATTGCGAAAGAAAGAAAGAAAGAAAGAAAAAACTTTATTTCCAATAGAGATTGTACAATATTACAATCATTGGTTTTTAAATATCTTAAAATTAATACACTTAGATGATACACACACACGAGTATTGAAAAACTCGTGTCACTAGTCGAAAATAAATGATTGAGGGCAATGTACTCCTAATCTTGCTTAATCTACATTTGACAATACATGTAATGATAATTATAAGAGATAACGCAAATTCATGGACGATGCATTTTCATTGTGGGGTGAAAAAACTTTTGACAGTTTACATGTACATGACATAAAACTTCGCAATTATTGATGCCAGGAAATAATATATGAATCGCTTGTTTCGGCAAATGTTCAAAAGTGTCATTTTAAGGAAGCATGAAAAAAAAATATAAATACAAATCCATATACATATATATACGTACATATATATATACATACATACACACACACATACAGATATATATATATATATATATGTACGCATAAGCATGAGGACCAAGAAGATTATAAGTTTTGTATTTCTAATTCAACAATTTTAACGTAACGGTCGTTAGTTAATAAGCATTTTATTTAAATATAAATGGATGATCGTACAACAAATGTATAGTTTGTACATGAATGCTTTACAATAATAAAGAGATGACGAGTTAGGTAATGTTACAAGTTGAGAGTGAACAGAAAATGGCCATTATCTCTAGTAAAATGCTAGTTGTCAGTTTAGTACACACATATGTGCACACATACATGTAAATATATACACATATATGTACACATAAAAAAGAAGAAAAAAAAATGGTTTATTTCCAATAGAGATGGTATAAAAGTACCATCATTGGTTTTTAAAATATCTTAAAATCAATACACTTAGATGATACACACACACGAGTATTGAAAAACTCGTGTCACTAGTCAAAAGAAATGATTGAGGGCAATGAACTCCTAATCTAGCTTAATCTACATCTGATAATACATGTAATGAAAATTGTAAGAGATGACACACGCGTTTTACGGCCATGTGTGTGCCTAGGTTACGAAGAACACCGGTTTCGTTAACATGGACACACACGTGTGTACATATAAGCAAGAGGACCAAGAAGATTATAGGTTTTGTATTTCTGATTCAACAATTTTAACATAACGGTCATTAGTTAACAAGCATTTTATATAAATATAAATGGATGATCGCACAACAAATGTATAGTTTTTACATGAATGCTTTACAATACTAAAGATATGACGAGTTAGGTAATGTTACAAGTTGAGAGTGCACTGAAAAAAAAGACCATTATCTCTAGTAAAATGCTAGTTGTCAGTCTAGTACACACATATATGCACGTATACATGTAAATATTTACACATACACATGCACACATATACCCACGCACATATTTACACCTGACTCGTAAGCATTCGCAAATGCATTTCTATGCATCGAGGCAATACATACGCATTCTACAGAGTGTCATACGCATAGCGTGGACACGTACACATTTACACAAGTAAGCATGTGCGCAAATATCAGCGTAAACTAGTCAGTATAAACCAGAATTCCAACCGAGGGAAACGGAGAAAATATCTTTTATTATAGCATGAATTTTATAAAATTTCGTACTAAAAATAGTGGCACAAAACAGTCTACTTAAGTCAGAAACATGAAAACGATTGTGGGACGTGAATAAGAAAGAAAACCTTAATGTCCTATAATGGTTTCATATTAGAAAAAAAAATCACATTATCTTTGAAATATGGCGCAAATTGTCGTCAATTGATAAACAAACATAGGTATCACATTATTATAAGCATATAACTATAGGCTGAATAAGTATATTACTGCAGTATAAATGGATGATCACACAACGAATTTATTTATTTTTTTTTTTTTTACATGGATGCTTTACAATTTCATATTAGAAAAAATACATTATCTTTGTAATATGGTGCAGAATGTCTGTAATTGATCAACACACACACACATAGGAACCATGACGGTCTAGTTTGATGCTTGCGCAGAAACGGAGAGGAATGACATAAAATGCACCTTCGACTGGTTCATCTACTCTAGTGCACACAGTTGTACGTGCACATATACACACCCATATGCGCACATACACCTATATACGTACATACATATACAAGTAAGCATGTTTGCAAATGACAACGTATAGGCGGTCAAATCATAATACCTACGCATACTTCAAAACTGTTGTTTGATGTCTTAAATTATAACACAATGTGCGAGGGAGATTGTTCAGCAATGGACCCTACATACAAGGTCACTTGGAAGCCACATGGTTATGACATGGATTGTCCATGTTTGCCATATGGGTTCTGTCTGCCTATGCTATGTGGAAACCACATGGACTTTTGGAAAGTGGCCCCACCTGGTACCCACATGGTTAGGACACGTGTCGAGGAAGTGGTTTCTACATGGAAACCACATGGTTAAGACATGGATTGCAGATGTTTCACATATGTGTTCTATCTGCCCATGCTATGTGGAAACCACATGGACTTTTGGAAAGTGGCCCCACCTGGTACCCACATGGTTAGGACACGTGTCGAGGATGTTGGAAACCACAAGCCTCGTGGTTATCCCTCGCTTCTGCCAGCTAAGATCCATGTGGTAATTACGCATGGGTTCCATCTATGAATCAAGCAGACTTACCATGAATTCTACTGATGTGTATAATACACCATTTCCATGTGTTATCAAAGTTAGTTGATCGCTTCGTTGTGACGGTGCCGCTGCATTGTCATGTCTTGTAAGAGATTACCTGTTAGCAATCAAACGTGTAGAACACGTCCCCCCAAAATGCCATTCTCATCCCGCACTAATCCTTGATTCCATATATGGTTATTTTATGAACACTCATGCAAATGTTTCGCGACTTGCTCTGCAGTAATTTATCAGAACTGTACAGAAATTAATTAGTGGCGAAAGGAATGGCATCTCAGTATTCTTAGGGTTTCATGGCAGCCTCCACCACTCTTTGTGGCGTGTTTTAGTGAGATATATACAAGTATTATACTCATATTTATGTCACAAGGCTGTTAATTCATAAAGGCGCACATGCATTGTGAATGAAACTTCAACCGATGATCTCAGAACAACTTGCATATTGAGATATTTTTTCAAGAGTGAACAAAGTAGGCTAACAGCCAGGCTAAGATGCAGTGAATAATTCTATTATTCAAACATTTCCTATTTTCTTTGTACTCATTGACTTGTAATATGAGAAATTAAAAGGTTAAATTCTACTATAAATAAGGCTTTCAAAAAAGAACAAAGACTATGAACCCTCCATGGCATAACTTATACCAAGCTATACCGGGTGTCCCACGAAAATGTCCCCGATTTTTTGATTGATTATATCTCCGCAATAAATTAACACATTTGAAATGTATTATTTTCCCAGTGTCGCATATTTAGTTTCTTTTTCGAATAATTTAATTTTTCGCAAATCGTTTAATAACCACTTAACAGTGATCGATTTACTGGAAGAGGTATAAAAACTAATTGTTCAAAGGAAAGTTTTAAAAACAACACTGTTGATCGTCTTTATTTCTCAATGCCTACTGTTAAAAATAATTTCACAATGATGTATCCTACATACCACCAAGTCTTTAAATCCTCTGAGAGGTTATTTACTTACTAATTTTATCATTTGAAGACACTTAAAATGCAGATCACTAACGATCAAAGAATTTTCATCGTATTGGAATATGAAGCAAAGAAAAGCAGTGAAAAAATTAGAAGAGCATTTAATTTTTTCCTAAATTTTCTAGCAGTGAGAAACACAGTCTTCTTATACGGCAAGTTCCTTGCCGGGAATGTGTCATTAAATGCTTTTCAACTTTTTTTATAGATTTCCATTGCTTCGTATTCAAATACGATGGAAATTCATTGATAGTTAGTGAGCTGCATTTTAAGTGTCTTCAACTGATGAAATAAGGAAGTAAATAACCTCACAGAGGGTTTAAATACTTGGTGGTGCGTAGGATACATCATTGTGAAATTATTTTTAACAGAAGGTATTGAGAAATAAAGATCACCAGTGTTGTTTTTGAAAATTTTCCCTTGAACAATTTATTTTTCTACCTCTTTCAGTAAATCGATCACTGTTAAATTGTTATTAAACGATTACCATAACTTAAATTTTCCGAAAGGGAAACAAAATTGACCACATTGTGGAAAAAAGGCAATTCAGGTATGTTAATATAAAGCGAAATTTAGTCAAATAAAAATTCGGGAATATTTTTGTGGGACACCCGGTTTAGGTATTCGTAGTAAAAGCACGTTCATGAATTTTTTCCAGGGCAGATATCTACATTAATTTGGAATGGAATAAACTGACCGTCAGCAAGTTATTTTTGGTTAAATTTTGCAGTGTTTTTTTTTAAATTAAAGTCCACTAATAATATGACAGGATATATCAATATTCAAACTCGAAAAATCATGTGTCAGATGAATTGTTCAGTCATGAATAGTAACATTTTTATTAAAGCAAATCAAATTCTTATAATAAAATGACACCGCAAACTTCATTAATCAAAATCGAGAAATTGTACCAGCTGAATTGTTCATTCTTGGATTTTGTTAACTTTTCTTAGAAACAAATTCAATTCCTTAAATATGATAAAATGGCAGCGCTAACTCTATGTTCACATTTGAAACATCATGGTTCTATAAAAAATGAACTATGAAGAATGAATTTACCCTTGAAATTCATGAAAATTTTCTAACAATTCAATTCCAATTCGTTCAAATTCATGTATAATGGTTGTGAATAAATGTTTATGCATTTTAGGGTGTAAATTTGTCCTTCATCGACTTCATCGTACATTTCTATTGTATCATGAAAAAGCATTGACAAAATAAATTATACTAACAAACCTCATCCATAATGTGAAGACTGATAAACCCTCAAAATGAAGGTCAACACAATAAATAATGAAATAAGAAACAAAATCTTATCAGCGAATAATTGTACTGATGGATTTCTTAGGCAGTATTTCAAACTAAAATGCTAACGTAAATATATTTTATAGCATAAGTATCACAAAGCAACAAAATAATTAAAAGATATTTTATTCTTTCAGCGCAAACGAGAAAAGGCGCAATCAAAGTCATCATTACCGCCGAAATGTTTACATATATATAAGAACTAACTAGAACTCTGTATAATAATCTTCACGATTTCCAGCGACTTATCACTTCTCATCACAACGGCGTGCTTATGAGAGAATTATTGTATCAAAATCAGGTTATTGTTCATGGCTTCAGTACCAAAATGAACTACAGTTCAACAGAAAGTAATGAAGAGAAATTAACCAGCCAAATCGTTTCAACCTTTTGACCAGCAGCGCATGAGAACTAAGCTCAGTTTGGCTGTCTCTTATATGGACAGTGAAAAGCTCGTCTTGTTAATTTTCCCTATCTTTCACTTAGATTCACTAATACTGCGAATTGAATGATGTTCCTAGAAATATACAGGAGCACAATTAACACCGATCACGTCCTGAGCAGAACTAAGTAACGGTCACGAAAGACGGAGCACGGAAGTTTGAATAGGAGGTGCCACATCGTCTGAGAGGAGGGGTAGTTGCCAGATGTACATTCCTTCGAAATCGAACCGTCCAAACTTTTCCAAATAGTTACATGTGTGTGTATCAATTTATTCATTGGTGTGTTCTGTCCTCCACTATTGTTAAACGAAAGCTTTTTAAATCGTATAACACTCATGTATAGAATTTGATAATCATAATTTTTTGTTCAAAGAGATTATCAGCAGATACTTCATAGGCAATAATTACCCTATTAGTTATCAAAAAAGTTTAAAATGAGCATTACAAATGAATAAGACACAACTAAGTCTTGAAAAGGCGAACGTTAGATTTTTAGCACAGGGAGTTTCTTTTACCTCAGCTTGACCCTGAATGTACTACAAATAGTAACGTATGTATTCTTGACCATCAATCAAATTATAGTTAAATTTTGGACCAATCTTACGTGTAAACGGGTAATTGGTTTTTAAATGCAGAATTTAATAAGTGCTCTGAAAGGTATCTTTGACATTTTATCAAAAAAATATAACATCAATTTTAATATTTATATATGCACAATATTTTCTTAAAAGCCTTTCATAAGCAAGTACGTAGCATACACACGTGGCTCCCATGTGGAAAAAATTTATTTGAAGGCAATGTGGTAGCTGATAGGAAATCACACGTGGACCCCACGTATCAAATCCAGCATGCAACGTACTGATGTGGCTATGAAGAGTATATTCAGTGGTAAATCCATTTTGCCAACTAAAATCCACGTAACCAGCACCTAACCACGTGGCTTCCATGTGACATTGTATGTAGGGGAGATACCAGGTAAATGAGATTCGTCAGTAATCATTCAGTATGTTCTGTAACTAAGGATTATTATTGAGACACAAGATGACGAGTTATTTTGGCTTTAAATTCTCTCGGTCTTTGAGGGACTTTAATACTCAGGGGAAGTTTGTTCCACAGTAAGGCGCCTGATATGGACAGAGCCTTCTGCCCTAAGTGAGATGAACGATAGTTGACTAAGACATTATTGTTTCTGTTCGGTTTTTGATTGGTTGCAGTGGGTGGATGGAAACGCACTATCTCAGCATTGCTCTGAGGAAGATATAACGAGGAGAATACGTATTGGGCCTTCTGCATGAGGAGCCTTTCTTGGATAGGGATCCAGCCGAGTTTATTGAGGAGAGGGGTTACGTGATCACGTCTTTTGAAATTACCGTTGCATACCACCTTGGCTGCAAAATTCATACATTTTTGTAAGTCCCTTTGAAGGTATTGAGGTAAGTCTCCCCATACTAGGCTGCAGTAGTCAATGCGCGATAACACAAGGGATTGAATGGCTAATAATCTGGATTTTTCGTCTAGCATACTTTTTATTCGATGAAAAAACATTAAAGTTCCGTAGATTTTGTTGCAGGTAGTCTCAACGTGAGATTTGAAGGACATATTTCTATCGAACCAGATACCTAGATTTTTAACTTTTTCTGATGCATTAATTTTATCATTTCCAACTGCAAGAGTAAGATCTGAAGTTTTTTTAATTGCATCTTTGGATCCAAAAATGATGCATTGTGTTTTATTAGCATTTAATTTGAGACCATTTCGGTCGTACCATGATTTCAGGCTAGTCAGTAAAGTTTCGGCTTTAATTTGCGTCTGTGGTATTTCCGATACAGAACTTGTTATTGCAATTTGAACATCATCTGCATACATAGAGATCCGTGTGTTAGAAGGCATTGGAGGGAAATCATTAATGAAAATAGAAAACAGTAGCGGACCAAGAATGGATCCTTGGGGAACACCAAAATTGTTTTGAATGAATGGGGACAATTTGTTTTCTATGCGGACTGCATGAGATCGATTTGACAAGTAACTTTCAAACCATTGCGTGTCTATTCCCAAGTTCAGTATTTTACGTAGAAGTCTTTCATGTTGGACGCTATCGAACGCCTTAGAGAGATCGAGTAGTAGCAAGAGTGTTACATTCTTTTGATCGATGTCACTGTATATTTTTTCAGATATATTGAGCAGAGCGTCTTGAGTGCTAGTATTTCTTCTATAGGCATATTGATTTTGGTGGAGTAAATTTGACTCGTCCAGGTGAAATGACAGTTGATTTGTCACCACTTTCTCCAGTAGTTTGGACATGACAGGCAAAAGACTGATGGGCCTGTAGTTTGATGCTGTATTTAGGTCACCACTTTTGTGCAACGGTCTAATAATGGAGTGTTTCCATTGGTTTGGAAACGTATTGGTTACTATTGATGTATTAATTATCAGACGAATCCATGGTGCTGTAACAGGGAAACTGTCTTTGATATATTGAAGACTGATACCATCATGTCCAACTGCCTTTGTGTTTTTTAGTGAGTATAAGATGTTTCGTAACTCTGGTAAATCGACAGGGCGTGGTCTCCACTTGACATCAGTCCTCGAGGGTGCAGTGGGGCATGAATTTTCAATTGTCGTTTCATCTGGATTGGTACACACCTCACTGAAAACTTGAGCCCCTACTTTTGAAAAGAATGTGTTGAAATCCGTGGCTGTTGCCAAGGGATTTTCAAAATTACTTATGCGATCTAAATTTTTATATGGGGCTACCTCACGAATGATTTCCCAAGTTCGCTTCGGGTTATTTTTAGCCGTTATCAGTGCCTGGTAGAAGTGAGTTTGTTTCGCTTCAGTGATTTTCTTTCGAAGAATTTTTTCATGTTCTTTATATCTCTTGTATAAGGTACTGTTTGATCTATTGTTTTTGTACTCTCGCAAGTTAGCTTTCTTTATTCTGCTCATCTCTTTAACTTCGTCAGTGATCCAAACAGTTCGTTTTGGCTTGGTTTTTTTGGTGACGTAAGGTGCACATTCGTCGAGAGCTGCTGTGAAGTTCTCGTTGAAAATTGACACTTGTATATCAACATCGTCAGATTGCATCATTTTCTGGAATTCGGTAGACCTATCGAGTAGTTTTTCTTGAAATAGTTCTGCTGAATAGTGCCTTTTCGAGCGATAGGTCATTAAGCGGTATTTTTGTCTTTCCTTCGCAATATTAATTTCACATTCTATAGAGTGGTGATCGGAAATAGAAGGTGATATTACTGTACTAAGTATTGCGGTGGGATTATTTGTGATTGCTAGATCGAGGAGAGTTGCAGAGATTTTAGTGATGCGAGTCGGTTCTTTGACCATTTGTGATAAGCTTAGTTTATACAATAGTTTGCTTAGCTGATTGTTTTTGTCCGTTAGGTCAACATTGAAATCTCCGAAAGCAAAGAATGATCTTTTTGCCTGAAGGATTTCTTTGAAGGTTTCCTCAATGAAATCTAGTGTTCGATTTAGGGGAGACGATGGGTGCCGGTAAAGGCTGCCAATGATTATTGATTTGTGTTTATTTATTTGCACTTCTAACCAAACCATTTCAATGCCTTCGCAAACTTTATTCACTAGTAGTGAAGATGTTGAGTACATTTCTTTCACAAAAATACAAGATCCACTACCTCGGCTGGTTTTAGCGCCATCGTAGCGGTACAACACGTAATCAGGAATGTTAAAAAATGAACTTTGGGTTCGTGAATCAAACCATGTTTCTGAGACACACAAAATGTCAATTTTTTCAGTGACCAACATTACTCTGATTTCATCCAATTTACCATTCAGGCTTCGAGCATTTACATGCTTAATTTTGATTTTACCTATATTAGCACTCTTTTTAAAGGTAGCGAGGTTACTATCTCGATGGGATCGTTCAGGGGATTTATCGATTTTGTCTAAGTTGCCCAGGGTGTTTGGCCCAGCATCTGCTATGTAAGAAAGTCTACTATTTGGCTGGGCAGCGGCACTTTGTCAAGATGAGGTAACCCCGGTCTGATTTTTGCCTTTTGTGACAAGAGCACTGTAGTGATCGTTTTTACGATGGAGCAGTAGTGGAGGGTTATTATTTGATAACTCTGAAATGGGAACGACTGATATTTTCAAAACACAATGATCTTTTTCATCCAGGACGAGAAGTTTTTGGCCTGTCACATTTGAAATGATTAGTGGTATAAGGTCTACAGCAGCTTGGTCAAAATGTTTTTCGTCAATGTAATTATCTATGAGGTTTTGCATGTCGCCACTGTTCTTGTCAAAAAACTTAGCATATGTGCTGTAGTTTGCTTTACTCTCTGTTTTGATTGCAGCCTTTAGGGAATTGTAATTCCATTTTGATGCTGGTTGTTTTGTAAGTAGATGAGCTACTGCGTGGAGGAGGCAGTGTCCATCGGCTTTGGTGGGAATTAGTTTTATGTTCCATGATCGTTTCAATTCCTCCATTGTGGAATTCATGCGTTCACAAATGGGGCTGGAGACGTTTTTTTTCGCACTTTTTTCATCATTAAGAGGTTCTGAGAGGTGCGGGGAATTTACGTTTTTCTGGCTCTGAATTCCTGTTCTGTGGTGATTTCTCGTATGGGGATTTGCAGAGAACTGAGAAATGCTCGTGTCAATTATATTTTTCTGGTGATGATTGTGCATACCGTTGGGTAGTGGATTTTCCATCGATTGTCGACTGCAATTTTGCAGCGATTTCTCTCTTCCTATTGATTTTACTGCTTCCGAGTATGTGATTGGATGTTGATTTATACTCGTGTCTGAGAGGGGCTTTTCATCCTCTTCATCAGCATTGGATAGCAATGAAAACCTATTTTTTGTAGGCACTCCGCAGTTGTTTGTGGCGGATGCAGGAGAGGGCTTGTTATATGAGGGCAAACATCGGGAGGAGAGGGGAGGAGAGGGTTTGTTATATGAAGGCAAACATCGGTTTATGCTGCTGGAGGTTTCACGTGGATAGGCGGTCAACTTAGAACAATCATTCAACTCATTTTGCTGTTTTGAATAATCATTAGAGTATTCAATTTCTTCATTCAGATCATGGGAGTTTCTGACACAGGAGATAAAATGTGAAGTTAGTCTCAAAGGTGATTTTAGAGCAATTTGTTGAAGAAAATGATGCGTGTCTTCTCGCGTAACGGGCCAAGTGCGGACATTGTTGTAAGCTTCATCAACAGGACCGGTTTTTACATTTGCTCGCAGCGGAATCAGTTTAAGACCAATTTTTCTGCACAGGCTCGATGCCATGTACAATTGCTGCCCACTGCAGGCACTCACCACATAAATACGAGAAAGAAGATTCTTTGTCCTGATCAAATTTTTTAATTTCGTGAGATTTTGGGACGAGAGGCTCAAACCTTTGAAACTAATTATATAGTTCCTGAAAGGAGGTGCGCGTTCAATCTCATCATAGAGATCATTTAGACGTTCCGATGTTATGGTCTGAATCCTGCATGCACTATCAATGTCATCTCTGTTGATTTTTGTGAGACTATTGTCTCCAACGAGAAAAGTGTCTAAAGGGGATTTCGCATAAGGATGGTTACTCGCAGCTACCACTGGCGTAAAATCATGAGCGCTGATACGATAATTTAAAGCAAAAAGCTGTTCTGTAATCACTTGAATATTTGATACAGTGGAAGAAATCGACGCTGGGCTTGGGGGACAATTTTGTCTCAAAGCTTTATTGAGAAATGCAGCTGTAAGAGACAGCGTGTTATTTATCTCGTGAATAGTTTGGGAACTGGTCATTTGGAGAGGATGTAAGTACCCATCAAAAGCGGTAACAGGTCTGGTTGTATTTTTCTCCACTGAAAATCTTACGTTATCCTCGCAGTTTACGCTCTGAGGTATTTTACTGCCAGTATTAGCTGCTTCGTATGCATTTTCAAACATAACTTCGCCACCTGAAAGGTCTACACACAATTTATCAATAAAATTATAATTAAAATTACCCCTTTTACTCTCTGACTGGTTGCACACATCCAAAATTTTATCGCGTTCTAACGATGACGTTGGTGTTTCCGTCGGCGGTGAACAATTTTGAGCTTTCTCAGTGACGCAGGGCAGGGGCGACGTCGCCATGACGCAATCGTTTCGGCGAGACGAAGGAGCTAGCAGTGCTGTGGCAGCTTCCGCCAGTGAGGACGTATCTTCTTCACTAAAGATTCTCGGCTTTGTGGACGATGAATCTTCTCGGACACAGTCCAAAGCGTGGGGTTGAGTGTCGAGTGCTGCTTGTACGGAATTTCTTGAACTCGCTTCGGGTGTGCCCGTAGCAGGTTTCAGAACTTGAGAAGATGAATTATTACTGGGAGCTGAATTATTACAAGCAGCGCCTGAGAGATTTTCGCCCGTGTCAGATGACTCTGATTTTGCAGTCATTAGTGATGCTTCAGGGGCTGAGAAACACTTGCTGATACCAGACTTCACGAACGTCCGAGAAGCATTTTTCGTTTTGAGTGTTTGAGGACCTTGAACAGATGGATTCACAGGGGCGGATTTATTAGGTCTGCCTTTCCGCTTTATGGCTGGGGCTTTACGCTTTTTACTGAGCTTTTCGTGCGAAGCTGTACTGGAGGATGTTTTTTCAGATGGGGCAACCTTCCGAGTAGTTGAACGAGTTCTATATTGATACATTGTGACGTTGATAGAGAGGAAGAAAAATTAAAATTTGTTCATTGGGTTAAAGTAGAAGACCTCGCCTTTTAAAGGTAGATAAAAAGAGACTGCCAGTAGGAAAGCAAGGGGGGGGGGCTTGGGGTGTAAGACAGAGGAGGACAGAGTGTGAGCGGGAGGAGGGGGCAGGATGCTTGCGGTCGGCAGAGCAGCGTTGCTTGCTGTCCTGCTTGGGGAAGAAAAGAGAACAGAAAAAAAGAAGAAGAAAAGAAAAAAAAGAACTTCAACTCTTCCATCAGAAGATTGCTGTGGTGAACTTTTCGAGAAACGTCGGATTGTTCAAGTTTACTTCACATTGTGGAATTATGCTCTGTCTGTGAACACAGGCTTACTATGTTTAACATGGTAATTTTTTCCCGAAGTTGCTGGATCAAGTTTATTTAATTTTTATATTTCAAAGTTCCTTCAAAGAAGAAGAAGTTTTTTCTACTTCTCACATTTAACGTCAATAGTTAACCAAAATTGTCCATCAAAAGAACATGAGGTAAGCTAATTTTTTTTAATCAAAAATTGAATGAGTACATTAGAAATTTTCAACATTCATGCTCTATTGTAACAAAAATAGTTCACAAAAAATGGTCACCATTATTTTCCAAAGATGCGAGTTTGACAGAGCACACTTTCTATTTTGTTTCTGGAGATAACGGCACTTGTCCTTCCACGTTAAGAGTGGAGGTGTTTTGGAGGGATGGAGTGGAGATGGAGGGGGTATGGAGGGGCCAGGGGTAAGCTTGTTCGCGCTGCCCTCACCGGCACTGTGAGAGCAACACTAAGTTTTCACATCTCGCCACTCTGATCTGCTTGTTAAAATGATCATAATTGAATCACCGAAACACTGAAAGTTCACTTTTACCATTTAGTTAGGTAGACGGCACATTCACGGACACACAGTTCTAATTTCGTACTTCGTGGAGTTTTTCTTCCCTCACATTCTGAAACAATTTAGCTCCGGTAACATGGAGCGTGCGTCCACGGTGAATGATTGTCCACTCCACTCCGAGTATCAACAGTCAAGTTCGTTCACCAACTATGCGAACATCAGCGCACAAAACTACAGTGAATTGGCTCACCAACGCCTCAAGGAATCCTGGGCTGAACGAAACTCTTAAGCGATTCCAGGCATCATGGCAGCAGTGAATACGAGTAGTAATACCGGCATCCCAAGATGGAGCGGTGGAAGGTACCACTGCAGCACGTTAACGAGACATCAGCACAGGACAGCAGCCATTCTAAGCTACGACGTGGAACATCAGCAGTGAGCAATAGCATCGGCAGTGAATATCCATCAGTGAATCATTTATTATCAAAAGGGCGAGTGTTTTATAGTTGTGAGAGCTCTTTTAGGTGGTGATTGAAGTTCAATTTCAGATGTAGATCAGCACACAGAAAAGTGCTTCTTAAAGTATCGCGAAGAATCATCTAATTTATAGGCAATCGATTTCCTGTGTTTGTTGAGTCGAGAATCGACTTCCTGTTGTATGATTCGACACCGTGTCACAAATTCCAGGTTAAATCGTGATGTGTTATTCTCGCAAATATTATGATTTGTGTTACTGTGGAGCCGGCAGTCTGTGTATGCGTAAATCGTTGTCTACGATGGAGTATTGGTAACTTGAATTCCCGGTAAGCATCACATTATATCGTGTCATGTTTAGAGTCTTAAAAACGGTAGAAATGTGTGTGCCTTTCATTAACGCAGTTGTGCCCTTTCAAATCATTTCGTTTCAATGCCTTGTATGACTTGATCCACGTGTTTTTCCCAAAATAAATTCATGTAAATCTTCAATCCTTTTATTCTCCATGTCTGGTATGCAGGTGTACGCAAGCATAAAGGATAATACTATAACATGTGTGGGGGTTGCAATTCCCTCAGCGTATGGGCAAGGGGGGGGTCCTAAACCCAACCCCTTCTCCGTATCGCAACATGTGAATTTTTTCTCTTCTTAACCACTTGAGTATTATTACGCGTAAACCATATTAGCTGATTATATCATTGTCGTTGTAATCTTCTTATAATCTGATAATCGCTTCTGCCCTCCACTGCCATCGTACAACCATATTAGCTGATTATATCATTGTCGTTGTAATCTTCTTACAATCTGATTATATCATTGTCGTTGTAATCTTCTTATAATCTGATTATATCATTGTCATTATAATCTATCAGCAATTTTTCACTTACCAATATTACTGTGAATTCTTCCTTATTTACCACTACAGTTATTATTACGCGTAAACCATATTAGCTGATTGTATCATTGTCATCATTATCTTTAAAACTTATTCCCTCTTGTATGTGAACTTATGAAAACGCCCTCAGCAATCTGTTTGCACCAATGTAGTGATATCGAACTCCAATATTATAACAAATAAATAATAGATGTGTGTGTAAACATCTATGACATCTGTGTGTCACATTTTGTAACATCGCAATTAGTAATTTTTCACCAACCAATGTTACTGTGAATTCTTCTTTATTTACCACTACAGTTATTATTACGCGTAAACCATATTAGCTGATTGTATCATTGTCGTCATAATCTTTAGAAACTTATTACCTGTTGTATGTGAACTTGCGAAAACGCCCTTAGCAATCTGTTTGCACCAATGTTGTGATATTGAACTCCATTATCACTCGCTCATGGACTGAGTTTGTGTTTACTCACGAAATCGCGCTAGATTTTTCTTTTTTACTCTATTCTCTCTTACTTAATAAGCTACTTTTTAGACTGGAATATCCCTTTAAGCTTGACTCTGTATTTCGTTTTAAGCTCTATAGTACCTAATTCTTACTTTTACTTATTTTAAATGACTGATCACCCTGTAATATTTGAGGAAATCGATCCAGATTTCAATCATTTGAACAGAATATATCCAAACCTAAACGACTCTCAAGAGTGTAGGTATACTAATATATCAGAATTCAACGAAACTATACGAATAACTGACCGAGATTTCTCACTCCTGTGTTGGAACTGTAGGTCACTCTATCCAAAATTGGAAGAGATACAATGTACTATTACTGAACTTAAATATAACCTAGACGTGATTAGCTTCACCGAAAGCTGGCTAGATGACTCGACTAAAGACATGATTCGATTTGAAAATTATCATAGTTACCATTCGCTAAGAAAAAACCAGCGGGGCGGAGGCATCAGCACATATATATCTAACCACATAGACTCGAGAACCATAGCAAGTGCAACCATGAATCAGGATCATATAGAATCACTCTTCGTAGAACTTTTTAGAGATGGTAAACGCATTGTGCTTGGAACGGTGTATAGGCCTCCTACAGCCTGTCCTATATCCTTCCTGAATGAATTGAATCGTATTATTTCTCAGTTCAACAGGCCCTTATACAATGACATAATAATATGCGGTGACTTCAATTATGATCTACTGAAACATGAAAGCCATGAACCAATCTCTAATTTCCTAACTACCTTTCAGTCTCAATCCTTCCTTCCGATCATTACAAAGCCTACACGAATAACCTCAGAGTGTGCTACGCTGCTTGACAATATCTTTATGACAGACCCTAGTGATTTTCTTGCTGGAATAATTACTTCTGACTTATCAGATCACTTCCCAGTTTTTCTTATTAAGAAAAATGTCTATATTGCTTGCACCAAGGCACGGGCTGAAACTTACTCATATCGTAAAATAAACGAATCAAATCTTGAAGAAATGCGCACCGTTCTAGAAGAATCAATGCCTACATTGCACATCTCTCAACAAAACAATAATACTACGAGCATTGATGAAGCAGTAGTAAAGTTGACTGAAACTATAATGACCGCATACAATCAGTGTTGCCCAATTGTAACTCGTACAGTTACCCCGAAAAATAAACATAAGCCCTGGATTACTAGAGACATCGTGATAAATATAAAGAAACGTCAAGCGTACCTAGCCCTCCTTTGCGAAGGACGAATATCTAGAGAAACATATAACCGATTTAGAAACTATGTAACAAACCAGATAAGAACATCAAAAAAGAACTACTTTACGCTCAAGTTTACTCAATTCAAAACTGACGTTAAAAAGACTTGGCATCTCCTTAACTCCTGCTGTAAACCGAATAATGCCGATAAAAAGAAAATTGAATATGTTGTTCAAGATAATGTAAAATATCATGAGAAGAAAGAAATTGCTAATCTCTTTAACAACTTCTTCGTAAACGTAGGGAAAACAATAGCTGATGGTATTCCAAGTGAACCTACTGATCACCTGGAATTTATGGATCATATTCGAGAACCCAACTCCTTTTTCTTTACGCCTACAAACTCCTCCGATGTAATTACGTGCATAAACAACATGAAAAATAAATCGAGTGGGTTACAAACGTTTCCGACTAAAGTACTTAAAGTTATTGCTGACATTGTAGCCCCACTGATATCAAATATTATTAACCAGTCTCTCTTACTAGGCACTTTCCCGAACTCCCTCAAAGTTGCTAGAGTAACCCCTATCTTTAAAAAGGGTGAAAAAACCTGTGTAAACAATTATCGACCTATCTCCATTCTACCAATTATTAGCAAAGTATTCGAAAAGATTGTGTATAAAAAAGTGTACTCTTATTTTGAACAAAAATCATTTCTTTACGATAAACAATACGGTTTTCGCTCTAAAAAATCAACAACACAGGCTATATTAAATCATTTACAATTCCTCTATTCTAACATAGATGAAGGAAAGCCTGTCTTCTCTGTATTTCTTGACTTCCGAAAAGCATTTGATTGTGTGGACCATAAAATACTATTATCGAAACTACACTGTTATGGCATTCGAGGAATTGCCCATGATTGGTTCAGATCATACCTAACAAATCGGAAGCAATACGTTGTCATTGACGACGCAAAATCAGACCCACAGACAATTAGCCATGGAGTTCCACAAGGATCTGTTCTCGGGCCTCTCTTGTTTCTGATTTTTATCAATGATATTGTAAAATCTACATCATTCTTCAAATTCATACTTTTTGCCGATGACAGTACGCTTTCTGCGGTCCTTCCGAACCAAAATCCTGCTATGATTGTGGAGAGTATAAATACTGAACTTCACAAGGTTTCATCGTGGCTCAAAGCTAATAAAATAAGCCTAAATATTGATAAAACAAATTATATTACTTTCTCATACAAGAAAGATGTATCTCTCCCATGCATTAAAATTGGCGAAGGTGAAATCGAAGAAACCAACTCATGTAAGTTTCTGGGCATCATAATAGATAAACATCTGACCTTCAAAGAGCACATCCCTCATATTAGTTCTAAATTATCAAAATCCATCGGAATCTTAAATAAAGTTAAAAATTTTCTGCCTGAAACAGCTTTACAAATGCTCTACCGAACGCTCATTTCTCCATACTTGCAAAACGGAATAGAAGCATGGCACGGAACTGATAAAAATAAAACCAACAAAATTTTTACTCTGCAGAAAAGGGCTGTCAGAGCGGTAAAGAACCTAGAATATAATGCTCACACAAATGATTCTTTCAAAAATTTACAAATACTTAAACTTTCGGATCTCTACAAAATCTCCATCTGTAATTTCATTTACAAAACATTAAGAAATGATGGCGACAATAGCCTAAGACAATTATTGACTGCGCAAACTGGTCATCACGACCATTTAACCCGAAATAGAAGTAAATTCATGCTTCCTTATTATTCAAAGGCCAGGTCGCAACACAGTATTCTCTTCGTTGGAACCAAAACTTGGAACTCTATACCTGCAGAGATCCGTGAATGTAATTCGTACAAAGTTTTCAAAAGACATCTTGAGTCTCACTTCCTATCAGAATACTAGTCGTGTAAGATCACCGTGTCGAAATCTTGCCTCCTACATGTAACTAATGATAATGTCATAATGTAACTTGCCTTGTGTACCATAACCAATTTTCTCTCTGCTCTTGAATCGTTTTATCGAACATACTGTTAAATATAGCCGACTTGACCTATATTGTAAAATACAGCATAAAATATCGAGTTAATTCTCTCAATGATCAGTCTAATGCGAAACTAGGTTAAGTGAACTAGGTTAAACTTTTGTACACCCTAGAATAGCGTGATGGTAGGATGCCCTAGAAGTCGCTGAACTTATTCGGGCCCACAGGTAGCTATACTCAAATTTGACCATTGTACTAGACTTAAGTAAAATTATACCTCTGTATCACCTGTGGTAAATAAATTGTTTAAATTGTTTAAATTGTTTAAAATTATATCATATCTGTGTGTTCATGAACAATTGAAAATTTGCCTGATCTTAGGCCTAGTGGTTCATGAACTATTTAGCAGACCTATCCTCATCAGCATAATAATAGGATGTTGAAAAACTATCTAACACTAAATATATATTTATTTCTTATCATATGGGCATGTTGCCTAATGTTTAGTGTCAGGAATGTTGGTTAACTCTTTTCTATTACTGGAAAAAAAATTATATCAGTGTTATGTAGCCAATTTTTTTTAAATTGGTCTTTCGGTAAGCAAGTTCACTCTAACGGTGCACACCCAATTCCCAGACTCAAATTGTAGAAAGTAGACTTTTTTGTTATATCAACTCCATAATTTACTTTCACTCGTCACATTTTTTACAACAGTGGCTCCTAATGGAGCCATATAAAATTTTGTGGCTTGATTGATAAATACAGTCAAAATTTTTTCAAGGAGTAACCGTAGCATTGGAGAGGCACGTGCTTAAAATCATAGTGATTTTGATATTAAATAAATCATTATTCATTACTCATTGAATTTACAATTTTTTAAATTAACTGATGCGTTGAAAATAAAAATAATTTTGAACCGAGGGCTGAATTGCAGCTAGATGCTGGAGAAAATAGCCATCCTTCTTGAATCCGTGAGAGAAAAATATCAAAACATTCGGTGCGGTGTCATTGCAACGACGCTGGAGCCAGGAGTAGTCGATATACAGACATTGATAATTTGGAAAAGTCATGTCGCGAGGAACAAGTGCAGGGTTTGATCGTCATATAACCATTTTCTCACCGGAAGGGAGATTATATCAAGTTGGTGAGTAATTTAATGTCATGCATCTACCATGCCACAGAGTACCGCACTTAATATCTAAGTATATGAAATGTGCGAGAAGGCTAGAAGTTTTTATTCTTTGGATGTAGCGTCCGTGCTAAAGGCCTCCTTTCCGTTGAGAATAATTTTTTTAGGTGTATTCAGGGAGGTATAGTAGGAATCTACTGTAGGAATGCTGTTAATACTTTGCATTGCACTCAAATCTTTTCAGTTGTGGCTTTAAAATTCTTTCAATTTTCAACTTTTATCTGTAGTATGTTAATGTCGGGCTTAATGCAATCACCGAAGTAAGAATTTTAAGTAAATGTAAAGGACTTGACCATAATCGATTTTCCACTCTTTGATCAATAAAGATTGTTGATGAGACCAAAATAAACAAGTTTTCTTCAATGCACTTTCCGGCGGAAATAAGTATTTTAAAAGTTATGGCATTAAATGAGTTACCGTAACTCCAGTGTTTGAGGCGGGGAAAAATACACCGCGCGGTCCGACGTGAAAGTAAACAGGCGTTCCCGCGCGCCAACCAAGCCGACGAAGAGCAAACCCCCTATTACAAACGTAAAGAGGTTGGGTCGTGAGGGGTAGCAACAGTTCTTTTAGTGAAAACTATAAAACTAAAAGATCTGTGGCTACCCCTCACGACCCAACCTCTTTACGTTTGTAATAGGGTGATGCACACAGGAGTTCCGGCAACTCATTTAATGCCATAACTTTTAAAATACTCATTTCCCCCGGAAAGTGCATTGAAGAAAAATTGTTTATTTTGGTCTGATCAACAATCTTTGTTGATCAAAAAGTGGAAAATCGATTATGGTCAAGTCCTTTACATTTACCGAATTTTATTCCAAAGAACCACTAAAGGAACGTTATACATGAATGACATTCTGCTTGTTGATGCGTCATTTTGAATTAGGCCCATTTAACTTTGAAGTTGCTTTTAGCATGCCAAAGGAAGCAAGCGCACCAAGCGGAATTCAATTAATAGTGGAAGCTAACCACCTAATACAAACCTAAACAGGTTGGGTTGTGAGGGGGAGCCACAGTTCTTCTAGTGAAAATTATGGTAAATGTGTAGCGTTGATCAGTAATCTATTTTCCACTTTTCGGTGTCTAATCGTAGTTAATTAGATCAAAATAAATAAGTTTTCTTCTATGCACTTTCCATCGTAAATGAATATTTTACAAATTATAGCGGTAAATTACTGACCGCAACTCCAGTGTTTGAAGCGGAAACTAATTCAAACAGCACGTCGGACGGCAACACTGCAATGCTGTCTCGCTTCTAGCCCGATCGTCATCAAAGACGAAACCAAACCTACCGTTATACCTCGTTAAATACTCATTTGACTAAAAAAGTTTATAGAAGAAAAGTTGTTTATTTTGATGTTATTACCATGATTCAAGCAACAAAAATTTGAAAATCAATGAGTAGCTGTTTATTCAAGCGCATTCGTCATCAAAGATGAAACTAAACTTACCGCCATAACTCTTTAAATACTCATTTACGACGGAAAGTGCATAGAAGAAAACTTGTTTATTTTGATCTAATTAACTACGTTTAGGCACGGAAAACTCAAAAATCAATTACTGACCAACGCTACACATTAACCAAAATAATAAATAAAGGTTCAAGGGTGATGGCCGCAATTGTGTTTACATCAGTTCCAAGATGGCGGCCACCCTGTATGGTTGATGCCATCTTGAAGCTGATGTAAATTCAATTGCGGACGTCATCCTAATTGGGGAGTTAGAACCTTTATTTATAATTTTCGCTAGAAGAATTGTGGCTCCCCCTCACAACCTAACCTGTTTACGTTTATAATAGAGAGTTAGCTTCGGTCATTAATTAAATTCTGCTTGGTGCGCTTGCTTCCTTTGGCACGCTAAAGCCAACTTCAGAGTTGAATAATTTAAAAACCTGTAAAACATTCTTAAATGGGTTCCTTCAGTGATTCTTTGAAATAAAATTCCTAATTTTGGTGATCGCATTTAACCCAACATTGACCCTGTAGTTTGCTACTGAAAAAAAAAATTAAAATTCCAAGTAGAAGTTTGAAAGATACTTCAAATTTTGGTTAAGCCTAATTTATAAATGAACTTGTTATAAAAATTGACAATGAATTATTTCCCTCATTTTGGTAATTGATTGATGATTACAAGGCTTGAAAGGTGTTGATTGTACTTGGCAAGTGTGATGGTTCAGCTGCTTTACATGTATGTAGGCATGATGTAATGTAAGAGGCAGAGATATTCTGTGGCCTCTGAAAGATCAATATGAAATGGATGTAGGATGCCATTCTATGGTTTATTTATAATCAAGTAGGTCTTAAAAAGTTGAATATCTTTGCAACACTCTCTGGATCTGCAGAAGAAATTAGTAGAAAATTGATGTATTTACTCCAATGTATCATTATTTTCACAAGCAGCCAATTCAGCAAATGATTTTGGAGGTAATAGATAGTAAAGTAAGTAGTTTGAACAGTTATCTTTGATTTTGGTCAAATATTATGTATTAACTAATTTCAGCTAAAATTTTCTTCTATTTCTTACAGAATATGCATTTAAAGCCATAAACCAGCCTGGACTGACGTCAGTGGCCTGTAAAGGTGACGACACAGCTGTCTGCGTCACTCAAAAGAAAGTCCCTGTGAGTTTTCTTATTTTTTTGCTTGTTTTTGAATGTGAAGTTGCAGCTTAGTTTATAGAAAACCTGTTTCATGTGAAAGTGTGTCCACGTTATAAAATCTAAATATTTAGCTCAAACTAAATCAAAATAGTCAACTATATTTGGTAATCAATTAGTTGTTGAAATAGTTAAAATTTAGCATCATTTGCATCTAGTTCAGGAGAAAATGGTGGACTCCTTTGTGTAATTGTAAATTTGGTAAAGGGCATCTTGAAGCTGTCTCACATGTTTTCTTGCATTTACTTTCAAGATTTGGGAAATTTATTAACCACAAACATGTACCCTGTAACAAATAAGATATAAAAATATACATCATCATATTGACATGGATGTGAGGCAATAGGTTTAGATTAGGACTTGTCTGTCCTCAGTGGTGTAGTGCTGGCTACTTCGGTTGTAGAGATGCCTTCAGAACTTGGTCTTTTGTGGCTACTTTGCTTCTTTCAGTTTTCTTTGCTCATTTTGCTGTCTCATCTTAGTGTTCTTCCTTTTCCTTTTCAACTTGCTGATTCTCAATGCATGGTATCCTGTCTGGAAACACACCAAATGCACAGCTTCTGCATTTTTTTTTATTACCTACAACTCTAAATGCTCAAACAACACTGAATGCTTTCTCAAAGTTGCCTTCTCTGTGGCTAGGTAGTCTTCAACTAAGAAAATAATAATAATAATAATTCAATTGCTCTTCTAATGTTGTGATACTGATCTGCATTCATATCCTGATACTATTTAGTCCAATGGCTAGCTGTACTGTAATTGTCTCTAAATCAATTTATTGTATGGCTTTAGAAGATTAATTTCTACATGATTATCACTTTTTTTCTCACAGGACAAGCTGCTCGATCCTTCTACTGTGACCCACATGTTCAAACTCACCAAAAACGTGGGTTGTGTTGTCACTGGAATGCATGGTAAGTTGTTGTGAGTTATCCACAGCTAAAACAAAGTTTAGTTTACTAATGTTTGATTTTATGTGTCATTCAGCAGTATGAAAATTTTGGTTCATCTTAGATTGAAAAACAAACTTGAATGTAAGTGTTTATTTTGTTATGGTCATTGTGTTCCTTTCACTTATTTAAGTTTAAGTAATGGAAATTTATTTTGGTAGAGCAGCAGATGAGCAAGCAAGTTGTCTTAGGCCTAGCGTATTTACACCAACCAATTTTACAGTTAAGAAAACTTGTGATGTATTTATGGTTGACGAAATATTGGAAAAGGAACATTTGAAGATATAAATTTTAGAACGTGTTGCTAACAATTTTTTAAAGCAACAATCAAAAACTCAGGCTAAAATATTTTAAGGATAAATAAACATCTGGATGTTTTCTCAGTAAATGTTGGCTAAAATCCAATATGAATAAATCAGAGTGTCTTCATAATGATTGCCTTCACTTTGTTGATGAATTTTCCATACCATTTTTATTGAGATGCTTATTTCCAGTTCTTCTTAGCCTTATTTTCATCTCATTGCTTGTTTGTAATGAACTTTCAAGTCTAAACTAAAGTTAGAATCAGGATTTTGTCCCATAAATAGTCTACTAAGTATTGTTTGATCTCATCATTTAGGCATTACTATATCAGTGGGAATTGGCACTCCTAGGAGGAGAAAGTGAGGTCTGAGCTGGAGGTTAGGTAGGTCTTACGTTTATTGAAATAAAAAGTTTTTCATTTTGTTGTGTACCATCTTTCTTCCAGTTCATTTCTGTCCTTTTTATCGGCACCTTTTTTCTTTCTCCTTCAACTACTACATATCTTGTTTCATGAACTAGCTTTTCTTAACTTACTGTTTCCATGCACAGATCTTGTGTGGGAATACAATTTGTGCTTGAATTTTGCTTTCCCTTAACTCCATACTAAATGGTTCTTTCTTCTTTCCTCTCTTTAGAACACATTTTTTCTAGCTAGGGCGATCTAAATTAACTTATAATCTAATCTTACAGTTTCACTAGCTCCATGTGGGGTGGACGTGCATCAATACACCCGTAATTCTAGCAATGGTCTCCAATTTTTACGAGTTTGTGTTCCATTGCAGCTGACTCACGGTACCAGGTGATGGTGGCCCAACACGAGGCCAACAACTTCAAGTACAAGTACGGCTACGACATGCCCATTGATGTGCTGTGCCGCCGCATTGCTGACATCAACCAAGTGTACACTCAGAACGCTGAGATGCGACCGCTCGGCTGCAGTGAGTGACACGACATGCCTCATATTTAACCCTTCAATGTCAGAATTTTGTACTCATGTTACCAATATCACAACTACTATCATTTAACTGGCACTGGCATCAAGTATTCACCGATATCAGCATGAAGAAGGAACTTGCACTTGACAATGAACTTCAAAGAACACGTTAGGGCACAAATTTCACAAAGAATAAAATATTTTAGAGCTGCTTATGAAAGTGGATTTTGAAATCCACTTTGACAGTAAAGGATTAAAATCAGCTAAAAACATGTGTTGTGCAGGCATCATCCTGATTGCATATGATAGAAGTAAACCTTGTTTCTATTTTATGGTATTTTGGGCACTTTCACTTGCAGAACCATCAATCTTGTGTTAGATGGTGTGTGTCAGTGAGCGCTTGGTGTATTCTTGGACATTATGCTTGGCTTGTGGGTGTCATCCTAAGGACGTGAATTCGACAGTTGATCTAATATGTTTACTTGAAAGAGTAATATGAGACGGCGACTCATCGTGGCTTGGAGCTATGCTCCAAACTACATTTCGGGAATTTCAGGAGTAAAATGATCGTTATCATTTTCTTAAGAGTGTTCAAATAATGAAATACCTTCAAGGGTTTCACCTTGTACGCTTTTCATTTTACCAGTTGCTGTAGGTGGAACTCCATGCTTTGTTACAAGTTTTGTACATGTAAGAGTTACGCTTCCATCTTCATGGGCATGAAACTAGAGCCACTGCTTCTGCTTTTTTTGTATGATTCTTTAGGACCTATATTTAGAAATCACCCTGTATTTCCTCTTTGTTTTGTATGATAAGGAATAGATGGTCTCGCTGTGGAAATTGATCTGCATTTTGTAGAATTCTGTTTGTTCCAATAGTTGTACCACTTAATTACTACTGCTCTGTAGAAATGAAATTTGATCTACTTAAGGCAGAAAAACAGCTATGTGAAGTTTATGAGGTTTACAAAAACCTGTATTTCAAGTGCAAATGAGCACTACTGCTGAGTTGGTTGTATCTGAAAGTATGCATGGGATAAAAAAGTGTTTTATTGAACAAGATGACAACGCCAGTCTGAAATACCACTGCGAGTTTTTGGTCTCTTCATTGTATATGTTATATAACGAGCCTTTTCCTCTTTTTAGTAGAGGGTGGCTGAGCATCATTGACATGATACTTTACAGGGAAAGTACATGATAGGGGTTCCCGAGGCCCCTAGTCACGCCCGAGCTGTCACGCCCGAGTCGGTTCATTGTGAAGTTCAAATATTTTTGAGCCTCTAGAAACCTTCTCTGGTGCGATCTGGCATGATTGAAATTGTTTCTCTCCTTATTTTCACCACTGATGTTTGGAGGCGTTTCTTTGTTTGAACATCAATATCTTGTACAAGTTTTGCTTGTATGCTTAGTCTTTGCTGCCTATCAAATGTGTATAACTGAGATCCTTTGTCTTTGAAGTCAACTCAAAACCTGTGTGCTTTGCAGGCATGTAGCAGGAGGTGTACCCTTGTTTGAACTTAAATTTCATGCTCAAGACATACTTCTCTAAGTTTCTTTGGTGACCATCTAGCATAAATAACAAAGATTCCTCATACTAAATAGTACCTTCATCCTTCCTCTCTTTGAATATATTTGTTGTGGTAAGGGAGTTTAAAGCCAACATCATTTAATCAATATAATTGTTGTGCAGGCACGATCCTGATCGCATACGACGACGAGCTGGGACCGTGCGTGTACAAGACCGACCCCGCCGGCTACTTCTGTGGGGCGCGGGCCTGCGGCGCTGGGGCTAAGAACACCGAAGTGAACTCCTTCCTCGAGAAGAAGTGAGGCTCCGTTCTGCTCGTTTGGTCGTCTTGCGTAGCCGGAATGGGTGCTGTGTTGTGTCGGCAGGCGTTGTTATGTCAAATTTCATTAAATAATTTCTTTGATGGTTTGGTCATTTACGTCATTTCCATGGAATAATTTTTTTGATGATGTTCGTTTGGTTCATTTCTGTTGAATAATTTCTTACATGCTTTTGCTCATTTGATTCATTTCCTTAAAATTTCTTCTTTGATAATATTGCTTATTTGGTTCATTCTATAGAATTTTTTACTGTATAGATTATTTGATTTATTTTCATTTATAGAACTTTTTTCTATGTGGTTGTCGTTTGATTCATTTGTTTTGTGCAAAATTTGTTGATGTTTTTGTTCATTTGGTTCATTTCGGTAGAATGATTATTTTAATCATTATTCAAATGAAACGTTTGTGAATCTGCTAAGCTCTATCGTATTTGTAGGTAAAGTTACAGAAAGCAGGCAGCATTTGTGAGATGCCCAGGTCTGTGATGATAGAGCCATGTGTGCCTGAGTGGCGGTTTTCTGGCACAAGTCTCTAAGTGTATCCTATTTTGCCAAGTGAAATTGGGTCTTCAAAGCCCTTCAGCAAGAGTTAAGCACGTAGAGTTGCTCATGCTAAATAGCGTTTAGTCCTCGTGTATAGCAACTAAAGGTTACCTCTGCTATAATTAGGCCTAGATCGGAAAAGCCGACACTGATTAAATTATGTGACCGGTGTGATTTAGTTTGAATAACTGAAGCGCTAGCAAACCCATGTTACTACTACTACTACTATTACTATTATTATTGGACTTCCGTCTTTCGTGCCTATTATGATTCTTGCAGTTGTCATGCCTTCTTTGGTAATTATTCTTCATCTATTCTCCCCCTTCTGTCCTAACTTGCTGTTGCTATGCCTAGGATATCGTGTGTGGGAACGCACTTAGTGTATAGTAGATTTCCTCATTTTCCTGTCTATACTAAGTGGACTTAATTCCTTCTCTTTGCTCTCTTGAAATCACAAATGTTAAGGCTAAGCAGTCTTAAACTAATGTAGACAGTAAGAATAAAATTCGCCTTAGTTGGGTCTTTGAAATTTCAATGCATTGGCTACGTTTACGCGGTTGCTACGGTTGCTCAAGTTATGTTGTATGTGGCTGAGTTGAAAAAAATGAATTTAAAGCTTGAATGTATTTTTATCTTCTCTAAAAAGTGTTATTAGACGATAATATTTTACTTCTTGTGGTAAAATCTATCATAAGAAATGGGAGTGTATTAGTCGAAATACTATTCGTTTATACTAGTATGTGAATTTGCAATTTTCCGAGTGGTACACATGTGTACAACTGCATTGTTAAACATATTAATCCAATTTAAGAATAACATATAGCATAGAGGAAGAATAGAACGTCCACGTATTAATCTAATATAACACTAACATAAAGTATAGAAGAAGAATATAACGTCAATTGTTCATCTATCTAATATAAGAGTAACATGAAATATAGAGTAAGAGTAGAACGTTAGCGTGTTAATCTATGTAATATAAGAATAACACAAAGCATCGAGGAAGAATAGATTGGTTGCATGTGCAGATACCACACGAAGTTGATCTACATAATATAAGTATAACATAGAGTATAGAGGGAAGAAGACTAGAATGACTGTATTGTGCGCAGGTACCGCACCAAGACAGCGATGGACCGCGACGCCACGATCCAGCTGGCCATCACGTGCCTCATGACAGTGCTGAGTGCGGACTTCAAGCCCAGCGAAGTGGAGGTCGCCGTCGCCTGCAAGGACGAGCCCGAGTTCAGGTCAGTCGTCTCTGGAGGCCTTGGTGGTGGCTTCTGATTGCAGATAAGTAGCAGTTAGAGGTCAGGCGAGTCTACTATCGCGTGTGGTCTACCGCCAAATATCACCTACCCAGGTGCAGTTTGAGATGTACAAATTAAATGTTTATCACTAACTTAAATGTATAGAAATGAATAATATACATTAGTAAGCTAACCTCACGCTACAGTACTTGCTAGGAGGGGTAGAGCTCTTGTAATACAAAGTATGATAGACCTCACGCTATACAAGCACCGGTTAATGGCCCACGAGTGCAGAGAAGTAGCCCTTACAGATCAGGTTAGTCGCATCTCACCCCTCAGCAAAAAAGTAACGCCTGCGAGCAGATGAGTGCTCCTCATCGCAGGTTAGTGATACATTTTCAGAGAATTTCGTAGTTATTCCATCCTGCTGAGGTACACAGATCATCGTGCATTTTTCAAGTTAATGGAAGCAGTGTTCCTTAGTAAAGTAGTCAAATCAAAATCTTGTGTGTTTAATAGGAGGTCATATTTTTATTTACTGATGAATTGGTTAAGGTGTTGCGTCAGCAAGTAAAGGTTTCCTGAATGTGTGGGCGAGTGTTCGTTATTGGAAAGTGATGTGGATGAAAATGGTTTTCTATTAAATCTTATGAAAGCGGCTTCTTATGCCGAAAGCCTAAGAGGTATAGGAAGGTCAATTGTCGTGTAAAAATAGTGAACTTGAAAGAACTTCAGAGCTGAAAGTGAGATGGAAATCCTTCCGATTTGTGCAATTAAAAGCACATCGCCTTGATTTGGGATTCAGATTAGAGACGACTAAAGCACAGGATTCAGAGGACAGATGCGAGATTTGGGTGGGAGTGTATATGCAAGATTCAGTGTTGAGCATTGCCCGTACAAGAAAAATTTATCCTAGGTTTGTTTACTTCGATGCCACCAAGCAACGCCTTCTGCCTCCGCTGTTTAACACATTTCCTGCGAAGTGACCCACCGGTGGTCACTTGGGGGGATTTTCATAGTGCTGCTGACCCACCTGCAGTCTCTAACTCCTTTTTTATTAATACTTCATGAAAGTTAAATAAAAGCCCGATCCAGTTAATGTTTGCTTTTTTCAAAGTTGATTACCACAATTGACTTCAAATTTGAATTGAATATTGAACTTCAGTTTAACCCATCAGTTAACGTGTTAATATGTTTTTACTTCTTTTTTTTCGTCCGAAACATGAAACACAGTTTCATTGCCTGCAAGATTCTATTCACATCATTAGAATTTGATTTATTTACTAGATAAATAGCCACTAAAATCTCACAGCACCAAGCACCGTATGTGACAAAAACGAGTTACGCACACCACTGTCATCCCTAAATCTTCCACTGTCTGGAGAATGAGTCGTTGGTACAGAAGGATAATAGCCCCTCTGTTAGTGGCTAAGATACACGGGTTTCCAAGTCACTAAACTTTAAAGCCGTGCTTTGTATCGTATGTTTCTACCCTGTTTATGAAGCTTTTTAGCCTTGTATCGTACGTTTCTACCCTGTTTATGAAGCTTTTTAGCCTTGTATCGTACGTTTCTACCCTGTTTATGAAGCTTTTTAGCCTTGTATCGTACGTTTCTATCATTTTCGTAAAGCGGTGCTTAGTATCATATGTTTCTAGAGGCCTAATGCATACTTCTGTGGGCCTGAGCTAAAGGTTAGGTAGGCTTCCTTTTTGTTGAAATAGAATAGGTTTTTGTTTTGTTACGGACCATCTTTTTTCGGTTCACTGCTGTCCTGTTTTTCAGCACCTACTACTTTCTTCTTCAACTTTTTCTTGTTTCATGAACTTCTTTCTTAGCTTCCTGTTTCTGTGCACCTTGTGCATAGATTCCGCGTTCCCTCAACTCCATACTAAATGGTGCCTTCTTCCTTCCTCTCTTAGAATATCTTTGTCGTGCAGTTGAGGGAGGCTAAAACTTTCATATATAATCATAATGCATACTTCTGTCTGCCCGCAGAACACTATCTGAGCAAGAGATAGACTTCCACCTGAGCGCCATCGCAGAGAGGGACTAAGGCGCTTGGAAATTTAGCCAGAAGTTTATTGCTTTCGGCCGCAAGTTGAGCTTTAGAATTGGTTTTTAAACTGATCGTTTCTTTACACGAGTGTCACATTCAACTACACTTGCATTGGTCATTCAGGGGTACTCGTATCGATGCTAGCAGCACGTGAATTCAATTCAGAATTTTATCATCGTTTTGACTTTATTCTTCTGTACTGGAAACAGCTGAACTGAAAATTATTGCTCATGTTGCGTCGAGGTAATATTCACGTTTTTCTTAATAAAATAATATCATAACTTTTGTTTTGGCTTTCGGTTCCTTCCCTTCAACTTTAGTAATACTATAAAATCGGCTATGATATTTTGGATCCGAACCCCGCTCGCGAATTGAAACGTCTGGTTCCACAACCACAGTTGAAGTTGTTCTTGTTCACTGTTAATGCTGTTGATTCGTGGATCAATTTTGGATAAATCTCGAGGTCGCATATGCGTTAAAAGCCTAGCGTTCATGCCGTGTGTGCTGTCACCTACTCCGCCTGTTGTCGATTTGGGGCTCTTCGTGATTGGTTTTTGGCCCGCTATCTTCGATCTGTCGGCTGTCTAGGTTGAGTGGCAAACTGGTTTAACGAGGAAGAGCAGCCTCGTTCCAGCAACGATCAAATGTGAATCTGATACATGAACCTGCGTCAATCGATTAGTGTCTATTTTTGCGTGAACTTTTCGTGTCATAGCCTATCTATTCGCGATTCGGTGCGTAAACGGAAACATAGAGTGAAAACTCTTTCTGTTGAAATGGTGCTGCCTATCGCCAACCGATAATTCTGATGTCGAAAAAAGTTAAAGTGATTGACTAGAAATGTTCGATTCAAACGCGAGTTTCCGGTCGTAATCATGTAAATAGAAACGTAAGATCACATTACTAGTAGGCACAGGGGCCTCTTCTGCGACAGCACGCTGCTAATATACCGTAATTTGGCTGCGTTCAAATTTTTTTTAGCTGGAGCTGAATTAATTACGGAAAACAGTGACCTAGAAACGTTTTTTGAATATGGGCGGAGAACACTAACCTTGGAGTAGAACTTTAACCCTACTTACAGCAGAAGCGTACATATACTATATAAAAAATAGATCTTGCGGGTAAAATAGGAAATGTGTAAACCGTTGGAATTTTTGTTATGGGCTATAAGTCCAGTAGTAGGTGTCAACTTTATGTGCGTAATGATCGCAGTAAACACGTATTGAGATTGTATTTGGTTGTACCAGATAACCACGTGGGATAAACTGAATGATTGAATCAAGAATATTTGCGTTGTATCCAGTTGTAATTCATTAACCGCTTGAGGCAAAATACTTCGAATCGTTCTAGTGTTCCAAAAAGACGCTTATGCCACATGCACAGAGACTTCAACATGCTATCCGTCCCCTCAGGTAACGGCCAAATTGTTTTGCTTTAGAATGAAATAGTACTGCGATTTCCCTTCAACTATCATTCATGAACCCCAGTACTGTGTGAACTTTTTGTCACTGCATTCAGACTATAAGAAGAATGTGACTAATTTCTTAATCTCCTTCAGAAAGAACGCTATGCGATGAAGGTAAACTCAGTTCAAGATAAGCCTTTGGGACTTCTGTCTACTGTACTCATTTTGCTTCTTTCAGTTTGCATTCCTTCTTCGCTAATTGAAGCGGTCTTAATTGAAGCGGCAATTGAAGCGGTCTTTATGAGGGCTGCTGTTGTGTTTCCATGATGGTTATTGTGACAAACTTTGAACAACATTTATATAGTGTGCTTTTGTGTAACGATGTGAATCCTGTATTTTAAACTGTGAGATCTACGGCGCGATATAGTACGAATTACTGAAGCGCTAGCAAATCAATGCTAATACTACTACTACTTCTTCGCTAACCCGTCCTTGTTGTTTCTTCCTCCCTAACTTGCGGTTTCTATGCGCAGAGGATCCTGTGCGGGAACACGCTTGGTGCGTAGATTTCTCGTTTTGTACAGTCCATACTGAATGGTCCCTTCTCTTCGGTCTCTAGAGATCACTTTAGTGTGGCTATGGAGTCTTATACTTGAATAATTTCAAGTGTTGCCCTGCAGCCCACTGCATAGTGTGCATTACATGCCATAGGAATTCTGATTTTACTTCAGTTTAATAAGTGTTCATTTCCTGTATCTGTTTCACTCATGAGACTCTTATTTCTGATATCTAACCGTATACAATTAGTCAAATTTCAAGGAACTTTATTCCTGTTTACTTCGTACTAGTTTGCTTCCATTGGTTTAAGTTGCTCCTCTTACGTAGAATTTGTCCTAAATTGAATACTTTCTAATAATTACCTCACTAAGTAGAAACGGGGCTTGCTGTTGAAGCTGATCTCTCATTGACCAAATTGCTCTTGAAAAGAGCCTTTAATTTGAGTGTACAAAATCCTGATTACAAGGTGAGCAACTGCATTGCGGCTGTAATCGTTGGTTAAGAAAGATGTTCGAGCCCTTAAATTCTTTCATTTCGTGTTTTTTGATCAGTGGAATCTGAATTTGTTTTTCCCATATTAGATAAAAATATCAATTCTTTGTGACCAAAATTCTCCAATTTGGATTGAGAAGATGATGAAAAATTTTGGCAGGAAAAGGCTGCCACTCAATTCCTCTCGTGCTAGAATACCTACACAAAACTTTTCTCTAAAGTTAGTTGGTATGGAATCGTATACGTTCACAAATATGATTGAACAGCTTTATATTCCTCGAAGGTGGCCTATCTTTTTCATCCCACTGTTTTACTCGTTATTCATTGCTCTATCATTACAAAAGTGATGTAGAAATGATATTGCAGCTTCTTAACCGAAGGGGAAAAGGAAATGAAATTAAAAGCCAATTAGTAAAAGAGTTAACCTCTGTTCTTTACGATTCGTGTTCCCAGTTTCTAATAACCTTTAGAGAAGCTGCGCATACATGGAGGAAATCCAGCAAATGCCGGACTGGGATCGAACCAGGATCTTCTTTGTTCAAAGTATGATACTTGACCTCTCCTGCCACCGCAAAGCGGTTTCCCAAGGGCGCACATAATATTCATAATAAAATCGAATTTGTGAGTGAAACTTCAAAAATTTTTAACATTAAAATCCTTTGAAGACATTTTGGTAATTCTTTTAGAATTCGCTTTACAAACCAGAACTGACACTTAACGCCACAAAAATGGTATTCAAATATTGAACTTTTAATTTAGAACCTATCCAATGGACATGTAATGAGCACAAACTACAAACGTCCTCAATGACTTTCTCACGGAGCTATTATCACTTCGCCGGAATGAGGGTCTTCTCGAATAACATTTAATTAAGTAGGACACAACTGGCACTGAAAATGCTTGAATGCTTCAAAATGTAATTGTTGAATTTAACACACCTCGAAAACAGACCATCGGATTGTGTCTGAATCGAATACATTATTTAACCTCCAGAAAGGAACTAATTGGACGGTTTCTTGAAACCATTTCACAACCGTATCGTGATCATAAAGCAGTCAATAAGTATTTAAAGTTTGCGTCGCGGACGTTCATACGGAACACGAACATAAAGCTGTAACAACCTCCAATACCATGTGTACCTATGAAATTGATTTTGATTGCGTCTGTTCCTCTGATCTGCGCCGAGTCCGCTTTTTTCTCGTCCAAATATTTCTGCTACCCAAGATTAATTAATGGACCTCCTCTTAAAACTGCTTTGAATCTACAATCGTTGGCAATATATTTTTTATTTTCTAGAGGCTCCACCGTTCTCAGATGTACTTCCTTCAATCTACAATCATCGTAAATTTATTTTTATTTTCTGAAGGCTCTCCTACTTTCTTGAAATCAATCTAAAGTCGAAATTCGTTGTAAACATGTTATTTTTTTCTTAAAGTTCTACCGCTTTCGCAGGTACTGCTGCATTACCAGCTAGACATCAGCTATCGTGTGATCACAAATTTCGACGCGCTCAAACGCTCGTTTTCCTTTGCTCGTCGCTACACGATTGATTGCACATCTCATTTGGCTGATTAAGACTTCAGAGTCTCCGACAGGAGGCCAATCTTCATCGATAGACCCATACCTGCTGCAGTGCAGATCATTTCCGTTTGCTGATTGGCTGGGAAGTTGGCGACCGTTGCAGTATCCGCCAGCCTCAGTTCAAAGTTTGTCATGTTACAGCACCCAACCCTCACTTCACCGGTGTCGTTACATCACTGAGGCAGGATTTTCAAACAATTTCAATTGACTTATTTCAGAAAGAACGAGGTGGGTATCATTTATGCGACTCTTTTCTTACTTTGGACTCCTGTTTAATTCGTCCTATCAATCTCCATATTAGGAGTTTCGAATTTTCTAAAGAGTAGTTTCTGTATACTTGACATTGTGTTTTATATAGAACTAACGAAAGGTTTCTAGCTGTTCGAAGAATTAATTCACAACAGCATTGCTGATTGTTCCTTCCAGTCGTGTTATCCGTAGCACAAGGAGCAGTGCATTACACTTCGAACAAGAACGACCCTGGTTCTGTTCCAGTTCGAAACTCGTTGGGGTCTTTTCACAAGCATGCAGCTGTTTGGCGATCATAGAAAATGAAGAAGACGAGTACAAGCAATCGGAGAGAGAACTTTTCTACTCAGTTGGCTCTATACTCACTCACCCCTTAGGAATAAGAACAACATAAACCATTTCTACACCAGGGTTGTAGTATTAATGGAACGATCAATGGAGTTTAAAAAAAAAATGTTTCCAGTTGGCATCGCGAATATTTGAAAATGAGTGCTAATGAATTCCATGGAGCACATAAAGTCGATATTGTACTCTAAGGCAGATAGATTTTGAGATTTGATACAGTGCACATGATTTCTCAAATATATCAATCATTTGTTACATATGTTGAACACATTTCGATTTGAATCCTTAAGCATTTACTGTGTAAAACGTTGACGGTAACAAGATTCGTAAACACGCTGCTCGATCTCGGAAAATTCAATTTCTTGACTGGCAACAGGTCAGGACTTGCATAACTCACAACCTCGCGAAATCACCGACGACAGCGGCATCGGACACTGACGCACTATGCAATTCGTCAGTGTCTGGCCCAATTGTCGTCTGTAATTTCTGATCGATAAACGCAGACGATGCATGAGCCCTCTGCACGCATTATCTTAGAAATCGTAGGAAAACTTCGAAATGATCTTATTTAGACTTCAGTACTTGACCACTGAAACTTTGAAACGAAATCGGGTACTAATCCGTATGAATTAATTACCTATTCATATTGAATATTTGGCATTTCATCAGGAAAGTTATGTTGAAAAACTAGGATGGAACGGCAAAGTTTGGTAGACCGTATTAGTGCAACCTGTAGACAATGTAGATGAAATCTACTGACCTTGTTAGTGTCACATGTATGTAGACTCTACATGTTTATGAAATCTATAAACTACGTACGATTATAGAACAATATTGGTGGAAGCTATTGGTGCAACATATTAACCCTGTTCGTACCACCTGTAAACACTGTGGGTATAACTTGCGGACCCATTTAATACTGATGTAACCTGCAAACTAAGGTAGGTTTAATAGTATTGTAATCTGCAACCCAAGGTAGTTTGAATAGTATAGTAACCTGTAACCTAGGGTAGGTTGAATAGTATTATAACCTGCAACCCAAGGTAGGTTGATCTATAGAACCTATGATTTGAACCTCTTGACCGTGAGAATGCAACCTATGGAATCTAATACTGCAACCCATAGGCCAGGCTAGAGCGGCTTCACTTGCTCACTACGACTCAGCCGTCAATTTCATCTCCGTCACCGTTTGTTGCTGTCGACAATCAGGCTTTCGCTCATCATTATTGCGGTCTAAGTGCAGGCCACTGACGCTGCCACTTAGCGGGGCTGTTCAGCATTGTTTTGGTCGAGCGTTCTTCTTCTTGACAGCTCAGGTGACGTCGGGCTCTCTCCAACGACGAGCGCCAGGTACAGCACAAAACCCCAGGGCTCGATTTTTTCCATAATTAAAAAAAATTATGCAAATTACTTCTGCGTCAATAATGTTTGTACGTACCTGATCATCTCTTGCATTAAGTATAGATTTTTAACTTTAGAAGGAGCCTGGTACTTGTCAGGTGGCTGTGTGGAAGAGGTTCAAGAAGCTGATCTCTCGTCAATCAAAGAATGGTTTGGACTTTCACCGTCGAGCGAAACAAGAGCTGCCATGGCACCAAATTATAGAGCTTCGCTCCGGCACTCCTTAAGTAACAGTCGCAGTTGCTGGTGCGAGACGAACAAAAACTGAGAACACACACATCTGCAAGTGTAATATATTATGGGCGCAGAAAAACTAAAGAACTGTTAGGTAGGTGGGAATTTGCGAATTTGACTTCGCTGAAGAGTGAAAGGTTGAGTTGCTTCTGGAATACAAGCTGCTGCATTTCAGAGCATGTCTTCGTTTATGTAGCTCAGGAAAACACTTTTTTAATTTCTTTCAATGCTGCACTTCTTAGTTTATTAGAGTGCAATGATGGTTTACAGTTGTTAACTTCAAAAGGCTTTGTAATGTGTGCTTGCGTACTATACTCTCGCAGAATAATATATTATTATTTGTTATATTATATTATTAATTGTTATTATTTAACTTGGTAACATATGATTGGATTAGTACTTGAATATGGATACAGAGTTGAGACCCCGCCTCTCGTGTAAAATTTGCGTATTTAACTTAGTATTGACTTACTTTCATTTCAGCTTCCTAGTCGACGTGTTATGCATTCTTGATTGACTTATTTTCGGCAATGAAACGAATTTTTGCTGAAAAGTTGTCAAAAGAAAAAAACAACGAAGAAAAGCATTTTATTTCCAATAGAGTTGATGCAGAAATCCTCAACATTGGTTTTTAAATAGTTTGGAAAAAAATTCTTATTTGGTTAAACGTACATAAGCATCATAATAGCCATTTCAATATGTCTGGGAATATTATTGAAAGTATAATGAGTGGAGGTAAATAATTCTACAGCCAAAACTGAAAGGTTGACTACTATTATTAAGTGCGCAAACTGGTCATCACGACCATTTAACCCGAAATAGAAGTAAATTCATGCTTCCTTATTATTCAAAGGCCCGGTCGCAACACAGTATCCTCTTCGTTGGAACTAAAACTTGGAACTCAATACCTGCGGAGATCCGTGATAGTAATTCTTACAAGTTATTCAAAAGAAATCTCGAGACTCACTTCCTATCGGAATATTAGTCATGTAAGATCACCAAGTCAAATCTTGTCTCCAACATGACTGTTTCCAATAATGAAATTTGCCATGGGTAATATATAATTCGCCTTCAGTCTGCTGTTAAATCTTTTATCGAATGTACTGTTAAATATAGTCCACATAACCTATATTGTAAAATGAAATATCTGATATCGATTGAATTATCTCACTGATCAGTCTAATGTGAAACTAGGTTAAGTGATTTAGGTTAAACATTAATGTACACCTTAGAATAATGTTGATGGTAGGATGCCCCAGAAGTCGCTGAACTTATTCGGGCCCACAGGTATCTATATTCAAACTTGTCCATTGTACTAGACTTAAGAAACATTCTACCTCTGTATCTCCTGTGGTAAATAAATTGTTTAAAAATTGTTTAAATTGTTGCCGAGGCGGAAATTTGGAACTATCTATTATAGTGCACACACATCAAACTAGCGCTTAGTAACTAGCTCCGAGAGTATATTTTTACATTCCTTATACAAATAATGCGGGCACAGATAATTAATTAAAAAAAGAAAACGAGTCACTCTTCATTGTGAGGAGTCAGTGTGTGCCTCTTCATTATGTCATATCCTTTAGTTTCAATTTTCGGCTACGTTGACTTATTCATATTCAATATTTTTTAAATAACTTTTACCACATTTTGTTAGCATGTTTTTCCTCTGGTCATGTCACACAATACTTCATATATGATTTATGAATATTTCATCGTCCATAACTGCTCTCGCACGTGGTGATAGTAAAAGCCAATGCTATTGTTATATGGTAAAAGTTTTTGACTTCTGCTAACCTTCGGCGCTGCTCCGATCATTGCTTGTAAATGCACTGATTACGAGCAGAACCAGACCAAAAAACCTGTTTTTCCAACACCGAGACCAATGTTCAAGCAGGTAACTAAATAAGAAGCATTGTTCTGAACCACAGAAGTCAAGGAACTACATTCCAAACTTTTATACTTCCACAGCTCTAACCCTGCAAACAAAAGCTACAAGACTTAGAACAATGCTAGAAAATTTCATGACTGAGCACTTCACTGATGGCTGGTAAAAGTGTTTCATGTGAGGAAGTTCCAAATGCGATGAGACTACTGGTAAATTTAGATTGACTTGCTAGGTGCTCGTCTGCTAGGCAGCACAGCTGGTACGGTGAAGCGCTGGTACAGGCGTACGGTTTGACAAATGATCTACCGAAACTGATGCTCTGCGTCGCGTAATGAATGGAAATCAAGCAATTATGCGCACATTTTCAGTGGGGAAATTTAACTTTGCACCATTATGGTTCAATGAGCATGTATGCTCACAATGTAGGTCGTACAGGTCTTCGAAATTCCTCAACTGCACTCATGCGTCTCGGTGGCGGCGAAAGCATACGGGGGCGAGCCTTAATAAATTTATTCCTGATGTAATTTACATGAACACAATGTGAACAAAAGGCGAATCCCTATTGAAACTATGAAAGTTTAACTGAGGGAAATTTAAGTAGCCTTTCTTTCTGGCAGTAATGATTCAATTGAATCGGCGCCGCTGATTACGGAGAATATTATGCACATAAGTTAGACGGTAAATTATTTTTATTACGAGCGGGATAACTGACTTTTATACCTGAATAACGCCTTCAAACTAAATGAAATGTTACATAAAGTAAGATATTTTCCCAGTAAACCGTTTCCATCACTCATACTTCGATGCTAAAAATAAGCCAGTTTAAAATTTTTTCGCTGAAGCACTTATATTTTAGCCTCCCATGTATGGCCTTAATAAGAAAATTCCATGGAAAAGTGAGGCCGCGGGCGGATTAATATATATCTCGTCTGTATCTCATTCGCGTATTCTCTTTAAATGTACTCAGAATTCCTTGTATGTTCCTCAGCAGACAACATTCTGGTTGGAAGTGCCGCCTCGTTTAATTTAATACATTTCAACCTCACCTCCCAATTTCACGCGCCGCGTCTTAAATTAATACACGCACACTTTCTAAGTTTTGTTTGAAAATTGTTCAACTCGCTGAGGAATGTGGGTTCACGTGGACGATTTCGTATTTTTTCAACATATTCCTTGGTAGAATTTTTACGCATGTGAAATATAGCGGCATCGCGTCATCACTTCCCTGCGTTGAAGATTTATTAAATATCAAATATTTGTAATTTTTCGTACCAAAAGTTGAGCGCCGGTGACATGAACCAGCTTTACAAGCGTCAGATGGCCCTGCAGTGAGTTTTTCTAATATGGAGACATTCGATAGCAGTGGACACTGCAGCTGGTGTGAAACTCCCGCTACTCTGAGAGTCAGAAAAATTCACCTAAATCACAAATAGGAACAAGAACTAAGATCATTTTGAAAAGAACCCAACGTGATGCAAATATTTTCCTACCCTGTAATAGCTCCCAAGATCGTACGCGGTGTGTGAACATAGAAGGCAAACCAGCCGCGTGGCAGGTGGCCGCGGGTCAACAGCTGGAATGCAATGCAGGCGATGGACTGTTTGCATGAGCCGTGTATGGTTTGAACTACGCAAGACATCGCTCATAAAAGAGCAGCTCCTAATTACCGGGCATCGTAAGTCGTAAATCCCACAACGTCTGCTCTTGCTCGCCCCGCGCTGGAGTTTCTTGTTCGTCCGCCCCCTCGGGACGTCACCTCAACCCAGCGCCTGCAACCCTCTTCACTTGTCGGTTTACACGTTGACAGTGATGGGAGTTAAGTTCAATGTTCAGCTCAAATTTAAACTAAAAAGTGATTAGAAATTTTTTAAATATCAAACATTAACTGGGTCCAATAAATACGATTAATTTAGGAAAGTTTGTATAATTTTTTAAACGGGTGGATCGCTTCGCCTCAGGAAGAACCTTAGCACGATCCTCCACTGGGTCGGATCGCAAACGGCGTGTTAAATGTACGAGTTTTGGTGAGCTTCTCGGTTTGTTAGTTTACATGTTTCCTGCGACGGGACCCACCGGTGGTCACTGAGAGGATTTTCATAATGCTGCTGAGCGACCTGCAGTCACTGACTCAACTTATAAATCCTAAAGGGAGTAAATGAAGGTACGATCCAGTTACTGTTTACTATTTTTTGAATAGCTCACTATAATTGACGTTAAATCTGAATTGAGTATTGAACTTTTCTTTAACTCATCGCAGGAAACGTACTGAACACCTCATCATTTTTTCAGGTTCGTAGTTCGAAACGAAGAGTTGATTGATTTTCGAGAGCTGTAGCTCAGTAAGACGAAGCAAAAACTCGTCTTTGTGGAGCAATTGCGGTTCTTGTAAAACTTTTTAGATGTTTCAACGATAAGCCTAAATGATAAATGCTTGCCAGGTTTTTGTGCGCTTCAAATTTCTCTGAATATTTGGCGCTACGTGTGAGTGTATACATGCGTTTTGTGTTGCGCATGTATAGTTTGAATTTGGCATTTTAAAAAACAATGATGCTGTTCATGGGTTGCTTGTGTTCACTCATGTGTTGCCAAAATTGACGGTTTGTTTGAACACATCATAAGTGGGTGGATAATTTCTTAGACGACTCTCAATTGTTTGCTATTATCCATCAGAGACAGCCGAGCGTTGACTAATCTGCATAACCATGGGAAGCGAAATTTATCGGCGTATTCATCAGATGCGTTTCTGTATCAGTCCAAAAAAGACTTTTATTTTGCGTGTACCAACTTATAAGGTGCAGGTAAATTCCTCCATCTTCAGAAAACCTTTTGTAAGAAATTTTGGAGTCAATATTCACTTTTGTTTGTTCACACCGACATCGACGGTGCCGCGTTAATGTTGTTCACCATGCACGCGCGAAAGTTTCGCTCTACCAGGACCTAGAGTCTCGAAGTATTTTGCATCATCGTAGCGTGCAGTTGCTAGCGCAAGTTTTTGTGTCAACTTGTATACGCTATGTACTGCAGCACTTACATTTACTTACAAGAACTTAAGTAGCCAGGTGTGCCGTTGTGATGATGTAAAATTATTTGACAATCCGGAGTGCCAGGCATTAAATGTTGTGCTGTCATGCCGAACTTATGTAGGAATAACAAGTAATTAACTCTCATCGCAGTGAAAAACAATAAGGTATAAGGTAAAATGTTTATATTAACGTTTTGGGCAGTAATCGCAATGAAATTAAGGGTAGATTATGAGATTGTTCTTATACTGCTCTTTCAATAAAAATGATGTTTCTAAGAGAGAGATGAGGGAGGCACCATTTAGAGTAGAATTGAGGGAGCAGGGAATCTAGAGTACGCAAAAGGGGAGTCTTAACATTTTATAAGGAAAAACAGTAGAGAATTTTAGGAAACATGATAAAAATGAAAATAAATTAATAGGCACGGGACAAGAAATTGAAGTGAACCTAAAAATAATCCATAGCAAAACAAAAAACCTTTCCTTTTTCAACAAAAAAGAAGTCTTACCTAATCATAGATGAAGACCTTAGATTCCACCATTTGATTTTAATCAGAGGTTAACAATGGGTGTTTTAAAAACTAAAGAGCTTTTCAAAGGGCTCTGCGTTCAAAATAAGAGCTTTTACTCGGCAGTGCAGATTGCACAGCGTGTGCGGACGATCAATTCTGAATTGAAAATGTGTAGTTCATCTGTTAACCAACTTGTGACTGACGGCTTGTTCACGGCCCTAATGGAGGAACCAAATCTTTCAACAAACGCAGTTTTGCAACGCTCTACACTGTGTTAATAAATTCAAACAATGTCGGTCATATTTTGACCTTCACTTTAAAAAAACCGTCGCAGTCTGCATTGCCGTAGCTGCTTCACCGACCGACTGTAAAACAAAAACTCGTTCAAATGAGCAGATGATTGAGAATGGGCTCGGAGCGAGTTTTGCTGGATCCAAAGTGGCAGGAAACTAAACGTTTAGAGCTTAATATTTTTGAACTGACAATTCAGCGCTTAAAACAACGGAAATTGCAGTGCTCCGTCATCGTAGCACGCGTCGGCAGCAAGTGCAGTCTGACACGCACCTAATCATTTAACTTAAGCCTTACATCTCTGATGAATTGCGAGCTTTACGCTTATGGGAATAATCCAATATAAATGTTCTTCGGTAAAGCCTGAGACTTAAACTTGGCTCTTGCCATCCGCTGGTCGAATTGCAGGTTGTCGAAGAGTGAGAATTTGACTGCTGCCTCACCCCTAGCAACACGCATGCATAGGGAGGCACAGGTCGCATAAAAATATTGAAAACGAAAAGCTCGGTATCCTTAACTTTTGCATCTTCTCATCGAATTAATGCTGTTAATATCTCCGCGAAATTAATGTTTGATCACCCGTTAACAATTTAACAATTTAAATAATTTATTCACCACAATCGCTACAGCTGTAGATTGTTTCTTAAGTCTAGTACAATGGACACATTTGAGTATAGCTACTTGTGGGCCTGAATAAGTTCTGTGACTTATAGAGCATCCTGTCATCAACGCTATTCTAAGGTGTACAGTTATGTTTAACCTAATTCACTCAACCTAGTAAATTTTGAAAATGAAAAGTTCGGTATCCTCAACTTTTACATCTTCTCTTCGAATTAATGCCATTAATATCTCCGCGGAATAAATGTTTAATTACCCTTTGCATAAATAATTTGCAGTTTGGGTTATATTTATGTTTATAACTCTTAATTCATTTCACCCTGTTGCCGCTGAACAAAAATTGAGCTAAAAATGACACTGCAAATACTATCATCACAGTGAGAAACTGATGCGAGTTTCAGAGTATCTCTCAACATGAATATGAAAACATATCAAGGCCGGTAAAAATTTGAAGAACAGTAAGAATATGCGAATGGGCTCAAAAAATACCAATCAACGTACCTTAAATAAAGTTCTGTCATGTGCCCTCTGTCTAGATCTCAGTTTTTCGATCAGAAGCTGATTCACACGGTGCTTGAATTCAAAGAACTTACGTCACTCGTTCGCTCCAGTGATTCCTGAGGTTCACTTCGTAAGGCTGTACTTGGTATGCGGATAGTGTTCTGGTTTGTGATTTATACGCATTACTTAGTGGAATTCCAAATTCATGAATTCCGATGTGGGTGGCAAATAGTTGCTCAATTCCTCGAAGATTTTCGACGGAATTCAATCCAAGTATTGTTGCTTTTTATGCTGGTCAGAAGATCTCTCTACACGTTAAAGGAAAGTACAAATTCTTTGCGAGTGGATGCAATATGTCTTTGTAGAGAAGTAAAATTGCATAGTTTCATCTGCCTCATTACGCGCTGCTTATGATACCTACATTTTTTAGCATCTCTTACACTGACTTGCATCTCTTGCAATACATTTTCTTAATAGATATTTGGCTTTAAGTATAAGGTAGTGAATAAGTCCGCCTAGACTACATTCTTTAGCATATCTTACAATAAATTGCATCTCTTACAATAAATTTTCTAAATGGGCATTTGGCTTTACGTAAGGTAGTGAAAAATTTCGCTAGGAATAAAACTTCACTGGCTTTAAATACACAATCTTATACAATCTTATACAATTAAATATAAATTTATACTTAAATACACAATCTAAAATACACAATCAGTCTCTGTCTTGATAGCACAAACGTGGGCAACCCTTCACGGCAAATCGAGAACCATGAGCTCAATGGATAGTCAACTCTTCTGACGTATTCTTACAACTTTTTCTTTAAAAGTTTGCTGTGTAGAAAGCTGAGGTTCTAGTTTGAATAATATATTAGGAGGAGGGAAAAGGTCGGATTCTTTGTCGAAACAACACCTCGCAAAGAAGCGAATTAAGTTAGTGTTATAAATTTTCTTTTATAAATATGACATTATTATATGCATGCTCAGAGTAAAAATTGATCTCAGATCTTCCGTGAAATCCAAGGGTTATTTTAAAGCTTTATATTTCTTTCGTGCTTGAAGGAAATATACGGTCATCAGTAAATATCGTTTCAAACTTTTTTATCCCACATTTATTTGAGCAAATAGGATATTGAAATAGTTCAAAATAATATTGCTGCCATTTTTCTTACAATTGTAAATAACTAATATTTACTGGATATGTCCACCACAGGCGTCGATTACATGCTGGAGACGCTTGAAGAATGATCTATCTATAAGAGTTACGAATTATCATTTTGGGGATTTGGCTCATTCCTTGGAGAGTTTAGCCTTCAGAGCCACCAAGCATTGATGTTGGTTTGCCGAAATTTTTTGCTTCCAAGAAGAAACCAGATATCAAATTCGAGAGGATTTAAATCTGGTGACGAGGAAGGCCAAGCCTCCTTGGACATGAAATGAGCAAAATTGGCTGAAAGCCACTCAAGCGTTTTCTGAGCTCCGGGTGAGGGTGTAAAATTTTGTTGAAGAGACCATGGACATTTTTTGAAGTATTTTTTGGCCCAGGGTAACAACGATCCTTCAAGAATGTCCTTTCGATAATTTTATTGTTTAAGTTTAACCACTTGGTCCACAAAAATTAATGCACTCCTACCAGATTTGGCAAAAGTGTCCCACACCATAACTGAAGCAGCCCTGGGTCTTCGGGTAACAACTCGCGCCTCAGCCTTACCATCTCTAGACCAAACTTTATCATTCTGGACGTTGAAGTGCTGCTCGACGTCGAAATTCTTGTCATAGAACACAAGATTGGGCAGCGTGTCTTCCTCGATATGAGAGAGAAGAAATTCAGCTCTGGCTAGACGTTTCTTCATAGTTCTCGCAGGTGGTAGCTGTTTCTTCATGTGTTTGTATTGAGGCATCTTCAGACCTTGATGAAGAACGGTAAACATGTTCCCGTACGAGATATTCGCCCGTTTGGCAAGACTTTGGATGGACCTCTTAGGTTTTCTCAGGTGGCCTTAACCAATTTTGAGGTCCTAACACTTCGGGTGCGACCTTGCCCAGGTTGCTTTTTCACTTTTTCAGTCTCCTCAAACCTTTTGAGAGTCCTCCAGACAAGCTTTCTGTTAAGTTTTAAAATTCTGGAAATATTCTCTGGAGATTTGCCAGCCCTAAACAGCTCTAAAATTGCAGTTCTTTTGTTTAAATTTCTAGCCATGATTAAGTATCAAAAGCAGGAAGTAAAGAGAATTATTAGAACTTTTGAAATAGTTAATAAATTGGAAAATATTTTACATAATTGAGTTATATACGAAACACGTGCAGGTAAATATTGATGACCATGTTGTGTACTCGAATTAACGCGGGCTGTTACAACACTCATATACGTTCAGCAACTTATGAACTTCATGTTAGCATTTTTTGAAAACCACTGCAGATTTTTGAATGCTAACCTTATCGTAAATAAACTGCTTTATTTCCTTTCAACAGCAAAAATTTGACAAAGGTTTGTGTCCACACTCTGGTCGTTGTGCCAACTTCCAAGGCGCAGCGAGAGATGCCAAACGTCGCCAGATGCCAGTGAGATGCTGCAGGGGTAGGTTAGTGGCTTGGGTCGCTCTGTGACAGGTGTGCGCCCTATAAGGGAAGAAAGTTGTTAATGGACAGACCACAGCACCTGACCGCCTCCACTACTCGGCCCTTCATTCATAGCGCAAACCATTGTTGATATCAAGAGATCAGCTCGTTGCGAAGGAACGTCTCTTGGCTTATCATTCAGTTTCTTTTTCGCTATCAATGGCAGTAGAGCTCTGTATATAGATAGGTCTGCGGCCATTCATTCTAGTTACTACTGATGATAGTGGTGGCAATGTAGTTTTTTCTGGCTTACATGCTTCTGTGTTTTCGATATCAGGGAATCTGTTGTTAACGATATTATAGTAGCTAAAGGCTGTTGTTCAATTGCAAGATAGTAAGAAATTTAAGTGAAAAATTCTTATAACGAATAAGTCCTGAGCCCCAGAGATGAATGCATTGGAGTTTTCGCAAAGAAATGAAATAATTGTACTTCATTGAACTAATTGAATATTAGAAAGACAACTTACTTCTTTCAAAAATCGTTTATACACTGTAAGAAGCTATACTTGTTTTGTTAACGTCTATTCTAACTCTACGAGCCAGCAACCACTGTAAAAGTAGCTTTACTGCAGTTGCTTTAGCAAGCCCTTTGAGCAATGAAGCACAGAAACAGGGTTGGTGGATTGACTTTTTATCTCAATTAAGTTTTCAAGTTTGACCCTTTACAGAATAAAATTCGGCCATGATCAGTTTAGATGCCTCTTGTCCACCAAGTCTTAGTGCATTACTACAAGTGTTCACTTGCATCCGAGTGCATGAGACATAACACTTGTGTTATAAAATGGCCGCTGAACAGGTGACACACATGCAGGGTGACCATCTGCTGAGTTGGCTTTATAGCCGAATTACATTTTCCAAAAAAGCCAACGTTCAAAATTTACGGCTGCCAATTTGAAAAGACTGCGCTACCGTTTTTAAGAAGAGGGTCTTTCCCTGTGAGAAAAATGTAAAGGTCTGCAATTGTTTTTGCTTTTGCATTCTCTATGAAACTTACCCAGGGTGTCCCGAAAAAATGTACTCATCCTTTGACTGATGATTATTCGTGTAATTTTTGTTTTTGTTTCAGACGCAATTAAGTTTTAGTTTAAGGCATTTAATTCTCTTAATTTGAATGTTCTTTGCATTGATTTAGCTCATTACATTTGTGTCTACATCAATAAACCCCTACATTGAAACAAAATACATGAGTACTGGGATGTCAAAGAGTGAGTACATTTTTTGGGGGATGCCCTGTATAGATAAAATATGTAATAAAATAAAGACGTGGTTGAACTTGCAATATGTACAATGTTTTTGTTTTAAAATAGAATTCTACCAAATTTGCATCCTGTCATTGATACAACGACCATAAATTAACGATGTCAAAATCGATCGCGTGTGAGAGAGCATAGTGAAGAGTTTCGCGGAAAGCTTCTGCCAATTTATTTCAAATTAGAGTTTTACCTTCAACATGGAACGGAGTGAAGGGCAACAATTTTTTAAGATTACTGGCATGAACGAGAGGCAAATGACACAAAATGTGAAACACAAACATTAGTTTTGAGGCTCCAACGCATGATTAAGTCTTAGTTCTGCTATTTAATTTAACTCGTTAACTGCTGCAGATTAAGCTGAAGTTCAATATTCAACTAAAAGTAGATCTTATTTTAGTGATCAATTTTGAAAGTAAGAAACATTAAATAGATCGAGCCTTCATTTAATTTCAATTAAGTGTTTGTGAAAATTCAGTTTATTGTGGGCTGGTCTGTGGTCAGCGTTGTGAAAAATACTCTCAGCGACCACCGGTGCATCACATCGTAGTCCAAAAAAGTGTAAAGAAAAATTGGATTCTTTAGATAGTACGCGTGCCCATATCTTGTGTAAGTATGAAAACTGAAAGCTTTGATGAACTCGTATATTTTTGTGGTTCAATAGTATGTTTTGCAAAAAAAGCATACTAAATGTAGTATGTAAACGTCAAAAATGTAGCATAATTATTAGTAAGAAATTTTGAACCGCTTTTGCGTGCACGTAAACTTATTCGATATCAAAATTCAATCACCGGTTCTTTTATTCATGCTAAAAACTCACGTAAAAGCGTTTAAAATCAAGCTGCGCGAGTTGCTTCGAATATAATCCAGAGTGTATAGTAATCATATCAATCATATCAGAAAAATATATGTCTGTTTCGTTTCTCCAAGGTAGGATATTTTTACTCGGACAAGCATAGAAAAACATGCGTCTTTCTTCACCTGAAATGCCATTTTAGGAGTCTCTGATTCACTTCATAAATCATAACTCATCGAGTCGCGGATACCCAAGTAGGGAGAAATAAAGCGTGTAGAAATGCCTATGGAGACCCCGAGAAGGGGAAGAGGACGGAACACAATAATCAATAGGCACATTTTAGCAGGCGTTTAGTGCTCGCGGTGACGGGGCGCATCAGCCATCAGTATTCAATTGAGTGCCGAGGAGGAAGGTTGTAGTAGCGGCGCTCACCGCTCCTCACTGGAAGCTCTGCGTGATTTTCTTATTGATTTCCCTTGTTTCTGGTTTTCAGTGGACAAGTTTAACTTTTTTACGTGTACATAAATGTTTCCGGACAATCAGGGATATATTGATACGTTCTACCTCATTGCGGCAGTTGTCAACGAGTGAAAATATTGTATTTTTCATATAGAAAGTTGAGGACCACCACGATATCCACGTCCCATCTCGCGTTTCAGAGCAAATCAGTCAAGTAGCTTCAATGTTCAAGGGTTTCAGGAAGCGCTTCACCACGCACAGGTAGGCCGTCTCTGCACCTCGCTTACTTCTATTTTATACCGAGAAAAATTCGTGAAGCTTTGGACCAACGCGTTGTAATTGTCTACGGAGTAAAAAGTGAAAAACAAAAAATTAGAAGTAAATCACTGTTATTGTCTACGAAAAAATTAGAAAAACTAAAAAGTACTTGTAAGTTACGGATTTTCATAATCTACGCGAAAATTTGAAACAAACTAAAAAACTTAGAAGTAACGTATCGTCAATTTTCTGAGTGGAAGATTGATTGTGTTTGAATTTTTTGAGATTACTTTTCCTTCCAAAATGTGTGGTGAAGAATTTCATGGGGTATTTTTTTGTTATTTCTGCGCGCTGCATGCGTAACTTTATAGGTATTTATGCATGGTTGATAGACAAAACAAGCGAACGTGAGCCAGGTCTCAAATTTAACCTTAATGGCTTCAGGGACGGTATTAATAACTCAAGAAATTTAATAACTTAAATTTAAAAATTAATGCACAAATTAATTAATCAAATGTAACAAATTTAAATAATTTCTATTCTCCAGAATAGAAGTTTTATTTCGAATTAATAATCAATTATAATTAATTTAATAAATAACTTACGCAGTGCTCACTAACAACAAAAAATCAGCTTTTCGTCCATGACGCGTTGCTCAAGTAGATAAACAGTTATGAATTCGGGGTTATCATGTCTATTTATAACGACAACTGTGTTCGTTCTGGGGTTCGCATCGCGAGGAAATTTTCGGCATTTCGAATTTTTTAGTTTGCGTCGAGGTTCCGAAAGTTTTGTACCTTCGTTTTGTAAGGACAAACATTTTCAGTTGAAAATTTGTAGGAAAATATGACCACAAGGTAGGCACCGTAGGAGTACCAATAATTATTATTATTATTATTTATTATTAAAATAATAAATTAATTATTAATTTTAATAATATGAATAATTAGCTATAATTATTAATTAAAATTTAATCATTAAACAACAAAATATAATTTTGTAATGAGTAAGATTATGAATAATTACAAGTGAACATATAAATTGTGCATTATATGTTTCACAATTATGTATATTTCATATAAATTAATTAATGATGCGCCTGTGCCATGGAATATTTTACTACTCTTCGATAAATAAACTGGCTTAGGGTCGAAAGCATCATCTAGGCCTATCTCATACGCCTTCTAGATGCGGTATTCTCTCCTACAAATAACTACAGCAAACTTTGGGCAATTATTATACTAGTGGCATAAGATTAATAGGAAAAAAAATAGTTCTGTTTCTAAATTTTACTTACATGATAGAGGACTTCTCTTTTTCTATGCTAAAAATTACTTTTCCCGTTCAGTTTTTTTTCGAAACATTGGATGTTGTCACAGGCGACTTAGCCAGTCTGCCAAGTCAGGTATCCTCGATACGAATCTACATAAATACCATAAAATTCAGGTATCCTCGATACGAATCTACATAAAAATACCATAAGATTCAGGTATGCTCGATAAAAATCTACATACATAAAAATACCATAAGATTCAGGTATCCTTGATACGCATCCACAAGATACCCCTCACTCGGGTTGGCTTGATTGGTTTAGTATCTGACCAAAACTTTCTCATCTGGGATTTCTCCTCATGATTTGAATACCAGCATATATGTGGTTCAATTTACTTTAAAAAGTTGCCTGTTCGTGAGGATTTTATACAATAAATTTTAAAACCAGCCACAGCTCAATATTATTTGAAAAATGACCAAACTTGAGCATTTTGCCCGAGAGAAAGTCAAGCTAGTAACGCTCATCGTATTGTGCAATCGCCAATATACCTCATGATGAGCTTAGCTGTCTCTTGTCCACCAAGTTAGCGCATTGCTGCAAGTGTTCAGTTCCATCCAAGTGCATGAGTAATGCTTGTTGTGTTATAATAACCCATGCGCGAGGGTTAAAAGAAATGCTGATATTAGTTGTTATTTGATTTTGCTACCTCATTAATTTGCATCCTCAAAAACCACAATCACTTTTTCATGACGATGGATGCTTGACTGTGAATCCACATCCTTTGCTAGCCTCCAATCACGTCAGGAGATGCCCCCTTACAGCAGATTTAGTATTTCATCAAGTAAGCATCTAAAAAGAGCGATAGGCGTCTTCTTCTTACAGCGAAACAGGCATCTTCAAAGTGCAATAGGCATCTTCTTTTTAAAGCGCAATAAGCATTTTCAAAGAGCTCCCGCCCGCTATCCTTAAAAAAGAGTTCTCTTACTAGCATCCGCAACATTTTTACCATGCACTTTTTAGCACCATTCGTTGCCCCTTGGAATCGTGACGTTGTAATGTGCATTTCTATGGCCCCCATTTTTCCAAGGGTTATCAATCCGACAAATCACCGCTCATGACTCTGCGGCGCATTCGTTTAAAGTCCATCAGCTGCGAAGCTTACCGTGATCTCATGGTTTAATGAGTCTAATAAATTTTCTTTGAACTTGTCAGAGAGACCATAAGTATATGTAACCATAATTCTTTCCTTAAGCACAATCTGTGAACACAGTGCTTGCATCAACCCTCAATTACTTCTTTACGTTCTCATACAGTCGTCACAATCTATACTTTATTTACAAAGTACACGGCACTCAAACATAATTTTCAGTTCAACATATTTTTTTGTGCGACATCATGTGTCCTGCATTGATAACTGTTAATCATTAATAAATTTTCAACACACGTATAAGCTCAATATTATTATGGATCAACATCCTTTGTTTTTGTGGAACATTTCTATCTTCTCAACTTCGTCATATTTTCAATACCATCACCCGATCAACATCAATGTTAGTTCAACGTAAATATCAGCTTGACATAATTACCTGTTCAGCACCATCACATTTTCAATATCATACCCTAATCAACATAATCTGGTCGACGTGATTGAGTTACCTGCGATAAAGCACAGGGCGCCGAATATCCGGGCAGATTTACAGCGGCGCATTTAAAGTTGCACTCTCACTGGCGCTCGCATGGACTTCCTCGTAACTCATTGAAGGCTAAATTCTCTGCTCCTGGCAACTCTCACTAGTTGGTGGTGAGAGCAGTAGGCTATGCTCGGAAATCAAAAGTTATTTGAGCATTATGTGCTCTGAAAAATGTGTTCAGACTAATATACGGGTTTATTAATCGGGCTATGATTAATTAACCCAATAAACCCTATAAATGTGTTAAACTTTCTTGTCCTAAAAGTTGTATTTCATGTTCCCCACGAATTACTAACTTCAAACTAGTGTACACGGGCAATCAAAAACGACGGGATTTAATATTTTCCTTGAATAGATTTTCCAGATGTGGATGACAAACAAATATATTCATCCTAATAGTACATACCTGTGGTAAAAGTGTTCTTGTACTTGTGCACTGGTGAAACTCGTATCACAGATACGGTCATTAAGCTTCATTATGAGCGTGGCAGAGAGACGGAAGAAGCGGGCACCAAACAAATATATAAACACACCAGAGGTATTATTTGGTAAGAAGATGTAATGAACTGCCTTACATACTCGTACATTTACCGTAAATTGTGCTTTTGATGGTAGGGCTTCAAGCGTTCGTCAAAGCAGCATGAACTTTTTCTTCATGCTTTTGAATGATTTTAAATGCTGCTTCTGTATTTATCATGGTACATTCTGTGAGACACTGCATTTTTTAATGCTGCTTCTTCCTTTTGTAATGCATCACCAGTCTGTTATCGTGCTTTACCTCTATGTACGTATCGGGCTTATAGTACACGTGTATCGTGCATGTCTTTCTCACTTTCATTTGCTCATCGTGCTGCGATCCATGCTGTCGCCAGCTATACGGTAAAAATATTCTTGTCAGGGTGTCCACGAAAAATGTATCCACTGATTCTAAATTTTAATAATGTGTATCCATGATACGGTAGGAAAGTTTAATTCAGATATATTTATATGTTGAATAAATATACCTGAATTAAACTGTCCTACAGCATCATAGATACACAATATTAAAATTGAAAATCAGTGTATACATTTTCCGCAGACACCCTGTAAACTTTGCTTTTCCTCTATTGAAGCTGATTTTTTGAACATTCGACTCGTCGCAACCACACTTGCCACCCATTTTACGGCCCAGCGTTCCATGCATTTCTCGCTCTCCCCTCACCCCCTGCACTCTGAGCAGCAGGTGCTGCGATCAGAGACGGTGTCTCTGCTGTGCCGTATTCGGCACTTCAGTTTTTGTGCGTCCAGTCCGCTAGTCCATTGAAGGCTCGCTGATGCCCAGCTTTCAGTGGTATGGGTGGATAAGTTTTTACTGTTCCTGCGTACTCTTGGTTTCGTTGTGCCATCTGTGTCAGTTGAGAGTGTGTCAATCGCTAATGAGCTCAAAGTGTTAGCCTCTGCGTTACGTCGAAAAGAGGGTTTTTCTTTAACGAGTTTTTTCATAAATAGCGCCTTTAAGATGTTTTACATTTGACTTCATGGGTTATCATAGAGTCGCATGTAATGGATAAATACAACCGTGTGCAACGTCACACTCATCTAATTCTTATTTTTTGTACTATGGAAGGAAGTCTTCGTGAAAGCCATCCGTGGAAGTGTACTGCTTAATTACTTGAGGGTGAAGTGAAGCGTTTCTGTGGACCAATTAACTCGTGCAATTAGCGAATCTTGCGGGGGAAGCTTCATGTTCCTCTTGTGTTACTGCTGACCGAAAGCAGGCTCTATACGCCCCATAAATTAAATTAAACGCCCTGAAGACAGTCCCCACAACGCCGCTCTGTCCTGGCCCGTCACGTTCAATACACTCGCGGCGGCGGCGGCATCTCATCGCCGCCAGATTATGCGCCGCGCACTTCGCTCGTCTTGCGAACCCAGCTCGATGTTTCTCGTTATAGAAGCGGTTTGAAGTTTCTTGTTCTAGAAGCCAGTTTGAAGCTTCTTGTTCTAGAAGCCAGTTCGAAGCTTCTTGTTCTAGAAGCCAGTTCGAAGTTTCTTGTTCCAGAAGCCAGTTCGAAGTTTCTTGTTCCAGAAGCCAGTTCGAAGTTTCTTGTTCTAGAAACCAGTTTGAAGCTTCTTGTTCCAGAAGCTAGTTCGAAGTTTCTTGTTCCAAAAGCCAGTTCGAAGTTTCTTGTTCTAGATGCCAGTTCGAAGTTTCTTGTTCTAGATGCCAGTTCGAAGTTTCTTGTTCTAGATGCCAGTTCGAAGTTTCTTGTTCTAGAAGCCAGTTCGAAGTTTCTGATGCTAAGCCTTTTCAATGACAGTTTTATTACTGAAAATGGAAACAGAGAATATCTTTCTTTCTTCGATCCATTTAATAAATTGCGGAAAACACATTTTGTTTGTTGCATTCTCGTGCTGAAAAACAGAAACCAGACTTTAATTTTTTTAAAGAACTAGCGTACACGGCCAATCAAAAATGAAAGCTTGATTTTCTAGCTGAAATGAATATACATTTGCAAAAAACGACTTTAAATCGGCAGTTTAAACGAGTGTTGTCGTTTCCCTCATTCAAGCGTCAGGTTCACTAGGAATACATTTAGGTTACCAAAAGTTTTTATTAAATTCCATTTTACAAAAGCCTGGACTGAATGACGGTTATTCTTTGTCGAACCGGTCCCAGTTTCAGACACCAGGTTTGGAATAAATTAAAATTACGAAAAGGTTTTGTCAAATGCCATGTAACGAAAGCCCATTCCAGGCGCCAGATGAGGAGGTCAATTCATCTTCCTTCACTCAACGAGAAAAAAAACGGACTCGCTTTGTGGGGTCAAAGCCAGCCATCTCACCTTTAAGCAGCGGCACCGTAACTGGACCTAGACTCTTTAAAAGAATAAATCCAGACTAAATTAGTGCTTGTTCATCACATACATCAAATATGCATGAGACTGAGGGAATTCTGACAAAAAAGGGTATTCTAATCAGTAGGGTTGAGAAATAGCTTTGGTTAGCTAGGGTCATTTTGGTTTTGCATATAACTTTCTGGTTTGCAAATATCATTATAGCTTACTAGAACATATAATTTTGATTGCGAGGGTCATTTCCGTTCGCTAGTATCGTTTCGGATAGCATCATTTTGCTTGGGAAACATTATTTTGTTTTGCAAGCATAATTTGGATTCGCAAGTATCATTTTGGTTTGCGAGTTTCATTTTGGTTTGCGAGTTTCATTTCGGCATGGAGTATTATTTTTGTAGGCAAGTATCCCTTTGGCTCGCAAATACCATTTTAGTTAGCAAGCGCGTGGCTTCACTTATTATATTACAATAAAGACACTCACGCGCATCAGAACGATACTCCATATATGAATTCTTGACACGTACACAGTTTAAAAAAATATTTATATAGTGTTTGTGCACACTAATCTGATATGGAACCAAATTAGTCGCAACGCAGTTTTTGGCGCACCACAGTTCTTGGCTGCCCATGCTGAGCGATGAGCTTTCATAGCCTGCAATATTGTGCCTCTAAACTGCCTCACATTGCGCCTTATAAAAGCTCTCGTTTACGCGTCGGCTCCCGACTGCCACCCAACTGCAGCACCTACAAAGTGCCATATAAAGATCTGCTTATTCTGCCCCTGTATTCAATACATTTCACGTAAAATGGAATGATATTAAATGCATACCGTGTAGTTCTTCACTATCCCAATAGTGAGTAAAGCTCCAATCTCTAACTTACTCCGTACAATCTCTAATCTAATGGTGTCAGATATGTAAAGTAGTGAGGAGATTACCTCGAATTTTTTCTTGAGAATGTCATTATTTTTTGAAGCTTTTTGAGTCATGAATAATTCAATCTTTGCTTGAATACAGTGCATCTTAAATTCCATGGTAACTATGTAGTCGCACTGTTCAATCAGAAACGTGGTTCATTTTCAGTATTATTTCATAGACACGCGCGATAGTTTCATTGCAGTAGTTCGTGGGAAGGGTAATGTCTGCTCAACTGAACTTCTTCAAGGAAAATCTTCGGAATATGCGTCCATTATATCACAGTTCTTTAAGTATGAACAGTATTTAAATGTCATCTCAAGGCATATACTAAACCCACAGCTAGAAAAATATTTCCTTGCGCAGTTACCGAGCTAGATACTATAGTTAAAGTTCTATGTTAGAGTTGTAAAGGTAAAGATTAGAGTTGTATGAAAGTGTATTTGAATAAGCACAATCGTTCTCGTTATTGACTATATTTACGGAATTTTTTATAACACATTGAATTTAATGAATGTATGAAGCATGTTAAATGAACCGAAATACTTTTAGCCTATTTTATATCTAGTTGCGCATCATAAATACATGCTAGCTTTGTTGAAATCCTCATTTTTCGCAAGCTAGTCGGCATTATTTTCTAACTTGAATAACCTTCTAAAAACTGACAACATCCGCGCATTTTTGCGACCGTAAATTGTTTCTTTGTCAGCACATTTACATACAAAATAAACTTCAGGACGCAAGTTTTCCGTGGACTGCACTTCAAAGTTTCCTGAACTTCTCGGTTTTCAGACGAGCGCTAAAAAGCGTCCTTGTTTTGAAACTGAGGCTTGGCTTTGTCTGAATTATTCCTCCAGCACCAAGCTCCAACTTTCTTTGGTTTATATCTAGCGAAAATATCCAAATTCACAAAGCGACGAAAACTTGTAAATGCATAATCCAGGCTATCGTATGCTTAGAATAAAGAGTGTCGGAGCAACGGACGCTTTGTCTTGCACCTTTATTTTGGCTTGACCTTCTGCATGTGTGTATCTTTGGAGTATTCTCGCCCTCACATCGCAGCATGGGCAAAATAAGCAAGGTTTACTATACAAACGATAAGTTTGGCAAGAGGTTAAGGCGACGACCTTATGATTTTTTACGAATAATTTGTCTCTCCGAACTGTTCATTGGCTCGTCAAACGAAAGCATTTCCATTGCAAAATTTTCGATCATCGCAAGAACGTCAGATCTTGGTTATTCTAGCACAGCAAATGATAATGTAAAAGGTCTATGGCAAAGTTCACTGCATTTCCCCGCATGCTCTCGAATATATTGCCAAACTTATCGTTATCATGGAGCTTCAGTTTATTCATTCGCTCGCCAATGTAGTCGAATAAATTTTCAAACTTATCGTTATCGCTACAATGCAATTTGCTGCTCTTTAACCCGCCAAGTTGGAGCCGCAAGAGTTTTATTCTGGTCTCAGAAAGCCTCTGATTTGCTTTCAAATGTGAATGCTGCCATGCTGCGTTAAGATGCTTCGTTGCGGCGCTGAACGGTGCTGTGTGTTTGTGCGAGTGAGTGTGTGTTTTGTGTTCTTGGGCAAAATGAGTTGAAAATAGACTGCTAATGTATGATATTCGTGCAGTATAATAGACATATGACGTTCATTTTTCCTAGTTGATTTGGTTTTAATTTTCAAACCAACCATAATCGGTAACTCCATGTTTTTCGCCACGAAATTAGCTGCCTGTTCATGAGTTATCTTCTTTCTTGGTCACATATCATTTTATTTTCGGGTTTCAATTCATTTTCCTGGTGATGTTGCGTTGAAATGTCTCGGTTTTCCTTATCGTCCTGGAACACTGAAATGTTGTTTGCAGTCAGCTAACCTTGAGTGCAGAAATAATAAAATTCCAAGCGCATTTCAGCATTAATCGTACACATTATAATAAAAGTCATCTTACTGCAATTTAAATGGTTTGCTAGAAATAAAATAACTCCATTGAAGCTGATTTATATTAATAGAGAGAAATTACATAAAAGAGCAGTCAAGGATTGCGATTTTCAGTGACCCCAAGTGCAAGCGAGAGCAGCGTAGGCATGAACATAAAACAATGAAATGCATTGCTTCAGTCGGTCCAGTTGATTTTCTTCACTTTCGCTTCCTTAGCATAGTATTAACGAGACATTGATTGTACAACTCCAAATGAAACTCGAGCTTCACTGTAGATATTCAATATTATACATGAGTTTCAAAGGGCAGGACTTTATGTATGAGACTGAGACTGATAGAACGCAACCCTTGGCTCCCGTTCAGTGATCGGTCTCATGCATTTCTAATCGGGGCCGCTCGAATGCTTTTATTCCCATTGAGTTGACGTGTTTCATTTAGTTTTTGTTCTGCTACGGGAGAGGCAACCCGAATGAAGGCTATTCTGAGGTGCCTCTAGCGCCTAGAATAATCTGACTGACTTTTTTTATTGCATCATTATAATTATGTGCCTTTTGTGAAAAGATTGCATGGCTTTAGATGCTGAGTACTGGTTATGAAATTGGTTTAATAGTCCATGTTTTCTTTTATTGAAGTTATGTACGGTCTCGAAGTTTTTATAATTTCGATGCCTTCAGGGAAACTCGTAGATATCTATACACTCAAAGTCAAGTTACATATATGTTTTCCTTCTATAACAGATATAATTCTTGAGAGAGTTAGCTGGGCATTCTCCTATGCGCTGTTCAACAAGAAAGTGCTGGTTTGCATGCACAAACGTATTTCAAATAAGGGCAAGAAAGCCTTCTCACCGGCGCACCGCAGAAGCAGAGCTCGCTGTCTGTCTGCAAAAAGGCCATTTTCTCGCTCACGCCGGGCGCTTCCTTCGTGTTTTCCTGCACTAGCAGCAAAGAAGCTCTACTTTTCCCAGCAAAGGGCAGTGTGTGACACTTTTGCTCGGCACCGCTTCAGCTGTGGCTCAAAATGCTCGGAGTTTTTCCATTCGTTATCGTATGAGCTCGAATCTCAGTCCCTGATTGGTTTTCATCCGTTACATTTGTATTCCCTTCGCGTAGAGAAAAAAAGTTATTTCGAATTAAGTTGACGCAAACATCAGCTTAACTTTTTGAAGTGTGTTAACTTGAATATCCTGAGCTGGTAAACGTACATTGGTATCATAACAGCCTCTAGGTGAATGTTTTTAGAAAAGATTGTAGAAGAGTAAACATAAAAATTTACTCACATTGTCAGGTTATTCTATGCTCAATAATACTTCCAAAAACAAGTATTAAAAAATAATACGAAGATAGTGATACGTTGCAGTAAAACGTTTTTGTCAGTCTGATAGGGTGAAACGCTTTTACTGGTTATCAACGCATCTGCAGCAGATGTCTGTTTTCTAAAACTGTACAGCGAATGCTAAATTGTAATTGGCTCCTGCAATCCAGTTGGATTTGCTTGTTTTTTTTTGTGTGTTTGCGAGCTCCCTGCTATCAGTAAATTATCTGACACTTGAGTGACACCATATAACTTTTTTAAAGAGTTCCTTTTATTTTGTTTTGCCTTCGAGATTCATTTCATTTTCTCAGCTGAAAGCTTTAATGTGGAAAACTACATCATACTATAATTCTTAGCTCAGCGTTATTAAGTGTTTGCTTCCATAGGGTGTGCCATATTAGCGTGTTATCCGGACTCTTATAGTAAAAATGAAACGGACTTATAGCAAAAGTGAAACGCTATTAGTTCGAATTTATGTTCAATGCAATTCGAGCACAGAATCCGTTTTCCCGTGACTTCACAAGAAAATTTCCATGGATGAACGGACGCATCTGCCGCTGCATGTCTGAACTTCTAGCAGCAATATCGGCGACAAGGAGAAGCCTTGCATCGCCCCTGGCACGGAGTTCTCTGAATAGAAGCGAACACTCGAGGGCTCGCAGAAACCTTTATTGAAGATTGAATTGCTGTTATTGTGCTCTGCAGAGATGAGCTGTGCTCAGAGTCCGCACCACTTGACGGATTTTATTGCTTTTTAAATGCATCTCTTCTTGAGAGAAGCTCTCAATGGAACGCATTCATATTTTGGCTCCCGGCGACGAGCTTTATTGCATCTGCGACGTCTCTCGCGTCTTGATTTTGTTGCGCTTTGAGCTCGTCAGATACGGGAGGTGAATGGTGTCATGCCTTCACATGTGCCTGCCTCTTTTGCGCTGTTTTGTTAATTCCTGTAAATTTTCGATTGAATCGCAGTATATTATAGCGTACTTCTGTGGAAGGATCAATTTCCTGAATGATGATAGCTATGATGGATAGATGTAAATGATTTGCTTTGTAAAAAGTCTTCATAATAAATATAAATGCAAGCAAACATGCATGAAATGCAGTTGTATTGTCTTATTGAAGAAAGAAAAATTGGACGTTTTGATTTCTTGGGTCATTCTCAAACCTCGAACAAGACGAAAAAGGTCACTAAGACCTAAATCAAAATATATCAAAAAGTACAAAAATTTTACACTGAATTACTAGACGTTATTGCACCACACTTTTCTTGAAACACCAAACACAAAATTCAAGTGTCATTCCCTTGACTAATAATGAGATAATTTGTAATTGCTAATAATTATTGGTATAAATTTTAGAGTTATTTTTTATTGTTTCCGTAAAACCGAAAAACCGTTTGATATGTTGACCGAACCTGCCTAGTTATTTCCTCTGCTGTATATTGCGCTAAAACTGAAAAAATGTTTAATATGTTACCCGAACCTGATCGGCTTTATATTTTGACTGTCAATATATATGAAGATCAGTAGCATACTCCAAATTTCCCTCCATTTCGTGACAACAAATCGTTTTATTGTTGAATGACTTTTTTATTAAAGATTAAGCGACCGCGCATTTATTCCTTTATTAGTTTATTAATTTATTATTGAATGCATCCTAATCTTATTTGAGCTAAATTTAATCTTATAAGTTCATGGGCGAAAAATTATCTGAATTCCTCTTTGTTGTGAGATGGAAATAATAGTTGAAAAAAATTATAAAATGAGCATTTAGCGTACATTTAGGCAAAATTTCCCGTGCATAAGAATGCTACTTATGGGAGCTAAACATTGTCTCGCTTCCTCCTTTCTGATAGGAATATTAATTGGGAAACAATACCTAGTTCACTTAGGCAACAAATCCCGAGTATAACGAGTATCTTGTGTGTAGTGCAATATTTTCTTATATCCTCTTGTTGATAAATATAAATTTTAATTCAGAAGCAATACCAGGAGTAAGACATCACTTAAGCAACATATCCAGTGTATGGCAAACATCTCGTGTGTAATATAATGTAATGATGTAATAATCTAATGTTTAGTTTGTAGTGCAATGTGAGGCCCTCAGCTAAAGATTATGTAGGCCTTCCTTTTATTGAAATAGAGTAGATTTTTTGTTCAGTTACGGACCATCTTTTTTCGGCTAACTGCTGTTCTGTTTTTCAGCCCCAGCTACTTTCTTCTTCATCAATATTTTTCTTGTGTCACAAACGTCTTTCCCAGCTTGCTTTTTCTATTCACCTTATGCATAAATTCCGTATTCTTTAACTCCATACTGAATTGTGCCTTCGTTCTTCCTCTTTTTGGAACGCCTTTGTTGCGGTTAGAGAGGCTGAAACTAACATTTAATCTAATTGCCTTATCCCCCAAATATCCCTATTTCTAATTGCTGTACCCCACCAGACAACCACCTTCTAACTGATTGGCATATCCCACCGATTAACCCACTTTAAATTCCTGTGTAACACCTAAAACTCCAGTTTCTAATTGCTATGTTTCACCAAGTACCTCCTACCAGTACTGACTAATTTCTGTATCCCACCAAATAATCCCCTTTCTAATTACTATGTCCCACCAAATAATCCCATTTCTAATTACTATCTCCTACCAAATCCCCCTACTGACTAATTACTATATTACTATATCCCATCAAATGACCCCATTTCTAATCACTATGTCCCACAAAATACCCCCTACTGACTAATTACCATATCCCATCAAATGACCCCATTTCTAATCACTATGTCCCACCAAATACCCCTCCTGACTAATAACTATATCCCATCAAATAATCCTATTTATAATTTCTACTGACTAGATGCTCTATCCCACCCAATAATCCCATTTCTAATTAACACATCACACAAATTATGGCCAGTCTCCTACGTATCACATTTACGCCCGATGAACCCAAGTCAACCTTTGCATTGGGTCCGACCAGAGCGCGTGTTCTGTGCAGTCGCACCTGCGATACCTGGCAGGCCACGATTCACCTGGGGCCGACCGTAAACCACAAATAAGTGCCGTGCGCATGGTCGGTGCACGCACGGAAGACCGGTCTACCTTCAGCCATTTGATATGTTCACGGCGCTCGCGTGTGTCCAATGTCGTGTGAATTAAATCTGTTCTTGATTTTTTATGCACGTGAAGCAACATGCATTCTTCCGTATAGTTGGTTTGACTGCGTGCTACGAAACTGTATTTTGCATTTACTGCTATACATATATTTCCTGACAGATCCTTAACTTATAGATCCTAAGTATTTTGGACAGACCGAGCCATTTGATATATTCACGGCGCTCGCGTGTGTCCAATGTCGTGTGAATTGAATCTGTTCTTGATTTTTTATGCACGTGAAGCAATAAGCATTCTTCTGTAGGTATAGTTGGTTTGACTGGGTGCTACGAAACCTTATTTTGCATTCACTGCTATACATATATTTCTTGACAGAATAACAAAATACAGTTAACAAGAATGCGCTAGTGTCTCGATGCAAGTGCAAACTTTAGACTCGGACTTGCTGTGTTTTTGAGAAGGAACTGTGTAGTGCCCTTTATTAATAAGTGAGCTGTTAGCTTATGGTGCCCTCGGTTTTACGCACTTTTGAGCGCGAAGGAAAATGGCCCATACCTTTTATTCGGGTTTGTACAGGGTGGGCCAGAAGTAACTGACCCTTTTAATTTGCTTATAAAAGGAAAAATTCTTTTTATTTGAAAGAATAACATTTTTATGGTTAATTTCACTATCCATTTTTCAGTATCCATTTTTATGGTTAATTTTTATGGTAATTATATTGAAATTTCAGTAGCCTATTTACTCAGCTAGCAAATTAAACGACTCAGTTACTTCTGTCCCAGCCTGGATCATTCGTAGCTGCAGTTTCTTGCTACAAAAGAATGGCAGAAGGCAATAACGTGGGGTAATAATTCTCTGGATGATAATAATTGGACACATGTTAAGTATTATATTTTTTGAAATACCATTGATTTGTGGAAAGTTTTTGGCAAACACTTTCCCTCTCTTTCGGTCAAAATTTAAAGCATGCTCGATCAAATTTTCTCTCCTTTTTCATGTCTAATGTGCAACGAATGCTTCACCAACGTAGATGAAATAAAAATTCTTGATTTTTTTTAATTTCATTCATCAAACGACTCTGATGAGTGCGTTTTGAGTAAAAATTCCACGTTTTTGTGTGCGTTGTTCACTCTTTTTTCACATACGAAAGTGAGTTGCGTTCATACGATGGAAACAAAACGTCTGAGCCCTCACACTCGTTTGATACTGGCACACATTTTCTGTAGCGACACTTGTGTGAACGTTTGTGTACGTCAGGGGTGTCTCAGCAACGCCTAACGTACATGTACGTGGGAAATATTTGTCTGTGTGCGCTGCGCTCTTTCGCAGTCGCGCATCTGTGTGTGTCGAGAGTTTTATGTACGTGTTCCCGCATCTGTGTGAGTGCCGAGGTTTTCATGTACGTGTGGGCTGAGGAAATGATTAGCGAGCTTGTTGCCTGTACGCGTCGTCACACCCACACAGTCACTTACACGCGCACATAGCGCATGCGCACACAAACTCTCGCACACACGCTCACGCACACGAGCTCACATGTGCTTTCACACACGCGCACATACACACACAAGCGCTCACGCACTCGAAGGTTTCCAAGAAGTGAAGAATTTAACGCTGCTCACAGTTCAGTAATTTTGTAGAAATCTTGCGCTTATAGTTTTTTTTTATACTTTACGTTGCTATACACATTAACGAAATTCATAAATAACGGAGAGTCCCACTGATGACTCTGATTTTACTCATCAAGTAAACATATGTAACCTTTTTACTACTACTACTACATGCTTATTTATTTATCTATAAATTCTTTGACGAAATACTGCATTAGGTAAAACCTCTGTACAATAGCTACTACTACAAACTTCAATATTTACCTATAGCATTCTTTAACGAAGTACTGCACTAGGTTAAAATTTGCCAGGGAAATCATATAAAATCAAAACACCGCCCTAAAATGTGCGTTTTAATTGATTTTATTATATTCCAGGCCATATTTTTCACACTAGACGTCCTGAAGCAAGATTACGTGGCGGTTAGTGAACCGAGCTCCAGTCCCTGTGCCTTCAGACTTATTGTTGTGATTGCAAAAAATTCGCGAGGAATAAAGTACTTTTTCCCATGAGCGTTGGACAACTAAATATTGTATACTTTCACCGAATTTCAAGCAAAAAATTGTAATTACACAATATTGCTTTCGTCTTGAAGTGACTTTAAATGACATAATTTAACATCATTATAACATAATAGCCGTTCAAGTAAAAAAATGTAATTTCACAAAAATTTTCTCGTATTGAAGTGTCTTTAAATAACATGATATAAAAACAAAATGGCATAATCACCGTGCCAATAATTGATACACTAAAAACATTGGCTCTGCAGTTAAAGAGTTCAAATATAGTTACTGAGGTTGGATCCTGCGTGTGATGCAGGTGCTCGAGTGCTGTGCGGTTCAAAATCAATATTTCGAGCACACAGATGTGCATGGATTTATTTAGAAACGTACAGATGTAGAAGTGAACACAGAAGCACAAGTGCACACAGATGTTCAAGTATTTTTAGTGATCGGTGTGCACTAATCAGAGTGAAGAGAAAGATGCGTAGACGATGTATAAGGCGATGTGTAAGGCGATGCGTAAAGTGATGTATAAGACGATGTGTAAGGCGATGTGTAAGGCGAAGTGTAAAGTGATGTACAAGACGATGCGTAAAATGATGTATAAGACGATGCGTAAAGTGATGTACAAGACGATGCGTAAAGTGATGTACAAGACGATGCGTGAAATGATGTATAAGACGATGCGTAAAATGATGTACAAGACGATGCGTAAAATGATGTATAAGACGATGCGTAAAATGATGTATAAGACGATGCGTAAAGTGATGTACAAGACGATGCGTAAAATGATGTATAAGACGATGCGTAAAGTGATGTACAAGACGATGCGTAAAATGATGTATAAGACGATGCGTAAAGTGATGTACAAGACGATGCGTATAGTGATGTATAAGACGATGCGTAAGGCGATGCGTAACGCGATGTATAAGACGATGCGTAAAGGGATGTATAAGACGATGCGTAAAGTGATGCATAAGACGATGCGTAAAGTGATGTATAAGATGATGCGTAAAGGGATGTATAAGACGATGCGTAAAGTGATGTATAAGACGATGCGTAAGGCGATACGTAAGGCCATGTAGAACACGATGCGCATGGCGGCGCGTAAGGTGATGTAGAAAGCGATGCGTAAGGCGATGTATTAGACGATATGCGCAACGATGGATAAAAAGATGCGTAAGCCGATAAGACGATGCATAAGATGATGCATAAAACGATGTGTGTGTGATGTTAACGACGCAAGTGCGGTGGGCAGTGCCTCCGTATGATGTGTCTGTTAATATGCAGTGCGCTGGTTATACTTTCCTGAAAATACTCCATTTTTAACCTATTGACGATGTGTGCTGAATTGATTTTCGTAGCGCAGAGAACTTGAGCTCTTTTATTTTGTTTGGGACATTTTATTTATCTGTATGTGCTTTTCAGAAGTTATTCGTGAACTTCATGGCTTTTCGTTTTACGTGAACTGCTTGTTGAATTTAGCTCACTTTTCATCTGTTCATCCTCCTATGCATGATAAATTTAAACAAGTGTTGCCATCGTCGTATCTTCGTGCGTATTGCTCTACCAGTAGAAGAGAGCATCTCAATCATGTAAACATCAGGCGAAAAAACACACAAAAATTTTAAAAATTGTCTTCACGAGTTTAAAACTTCTCATTTCCATCTATAAACACGGCGTAAGTGAAGGTTGTGCTAAGTTTCGTCCAAGAGAGCACCCGTCGATATTTTCCGAGTTTCGGCCTCTTTATTCTGTAACGTAAACATTCGACAAATGCAGGGTCGATGTTTCCATGACACTTTTTGGTCTGGACGACAACCGAGGTTACGAAGTGGCTTCCTTTCCTGAGCGGTGTGCGTCAGGCCTCACTGGGCAGCAGTGAAAGGGGCTTTGTTGGTGCTGCCCTTGAAACTGGGGCTGCTGTGTTGCTGAGGTGTTGCTGACATGTTGCTGAGGTGCTGCTGAGGTATTGCTGCTGTGTTGCTGCTGTGTGGTTGCTCTGCTGCTGAGATGTTGCTGCTGTGTTGCTTAAGTGTTTTTTTTCGCATTTCTTTAGCATAACAAATGTTACCCGTGTTGATATAAAAATGATGGTGTCAATCCCAGCAAACTCGTATCTTGACTGCAGCCGTCACTGCGCCGGTATAACAGGACTTAGCTTTACTAATGGTTGCAATACCGGTTATTAAACCCAAATTTTGGCCACAGTCTTTATTGCAGCGGCATGCATGGGCTGAGCAGGAATGAATGGCATTAATATGGATAAATCCGTATCTTGGATACAGTTTTATTGCACCGACGTACCAGAACACTGCGTTCACTTGCACAGTTTCCTACCTCATGCACGACGCGTTGCTGGGTTATATTGCGCTGACGTACCAGATGTTGGGAAATACTTTCGGAAACAAATTTTGGAAATACTTTACTCGGGGAAATACTTAACGTTATTGTTGGGGAAATACTTCACTCGTGCAATTTTTGGAAAATACTTCGCTTTAGGAAATGTCTAAAAAACCGTTATCACTGTTATTCTTGAGCGTGAGAATGTCGACCAAAGTTTATCCGTGTGTGTAAGGACAATTCGTCACTGTTCGGTCGGAAAAACAAGCGGCGATTGTTTGGGGTAGAGGTAGGCGTGTCAGATGTCGCGGCCTCAAGTGCGGCAAGCGCAGGCATAGAGAACGACGCACACACGAACACACGCACGATACAAGCGCACCCAAGCCGAGGCTTTGCAGGGCAAGGAGGAGGACGTGACGTCTGAACACAGGCCCGCACAACCGGAGCCAATCGCCGCTCGCCAAAGCTATGACGCAAGAAGGTGTGTCTCAACACGCACCAATGAGAGTCCCAGACGTCAGAATAAGCAAGGATTCCGCCAATGAGGTTGCAGATGCTGCCTCTGTAGAATGGAAGCGTGGAGAACGATCTCGAAAGAGGGAAGCGAAACATATATAAGGATGCGAGAGGAAGCCTCGAGAGGAAATTTTTGAACACACGTGAGAGACTGCGCAAGACGTCTGAGGGTGTTCTACACAATAGGCCAGCCTCGTCGGCTGGCCTGATACCCAACTGCAACTTGAAAGTTAATAATTCGAGGCACATAAACAACGTTGGACGTCGGAAGTCATTGGAGCACCGTCTTAAAAAGGAAGCCTAATCGAAGCAAACCAGCCTCGCATCGGGGATCGTCATGAATAAACGCGTCGGAGATTCAACCAAGAGCAATCAACATCTGTGCATCGGGGTCGAACTCAAAATCAACTTCAGCGGCAGTCGTCAACATTGCAAATGGCAAACAGTTAAGATCGCTCACCAACACTGCAAAGTTCAACGCATGAAACTGCAATGAATCAGCTCACAACCGCTTCAAGGGATCAGCTGCCCGTAGAGAGAAGCGGGGGAGGGCACCACTGCAGCGAGGTAGCAAGAGATCAGCCTACGCCAGCAGCAAGCCTAAGCTGCGACGCGGAACGTCAGCGGTGAGCAATAACATCGGCTGTGAACGACGCGGAACATCAGCAGTGAGCAATAGCATCGGCAGTGGATACCCATCAGTGAATCATTTATTATCAAAAGGGCGAGTGTTTTATATTTGTGAGAGCTCTTTTAGGTGGTGATTGAAGTTCAAATGCAGATGTAGATAAGCACACAGAAAAGTGCTTTTCAAAAGTATCGCGAGGAATCATCTAATTTTTGGCTTTCAATTTCCTGTGTCTATTTAGTCGAGGATCGACTTCCCGTTGTATGATTCGACACCGTGTCACAATTCCAGGTTAAATCGTGATGTGTTATTCTCGCAAATATTATGATTTGTGTTACTGTGGATGCGTGAATCGTTGTCAACGAGGGAGTATTTGTAACTTGAATGCTCGGTAAGCATCACCTTTGTGTCATGTCGTGTTTAAATATTTGCGGCGGTAGAAACTTACGAACTTTTCATTGACGCCGTTGTGCCATTTCAAATCATTTCGTCCCCATGCCTTGTGTGTTTATCCACGTGTTTCCCAATAAATTCGTGTTAATCTTGCTAACTCTTTTATTCTCCAAGTCTGGTATGCAGGTGTACGCAAGCATAAAGGATAGTACTATAACATGTTTGGGGGTTGAGACTCCCCCTGCGTGCGTGATTAGTAACCCTTTTCACGTATCGCGACAGGGAAAATATCAACTGTCCTATGCAAGCGTACTGTCTGTATGTCAGCTTGGAAATTTTAAAGGAATTCATTTTCAGTTGTTCAAAAATTTCTGTTGCTTTTAATTCAGTCAAACAGTCGCTCGATAATTAAGCAGAATTTTCTGCAGGTACAATTCATCCGTGTCATTTCGTGGACATTCCAATTTTTGGAGTAAAATTCTAACGTAGAGCGGTGCCCCGTCGCCTGCACCGGGCGTGCTGTATACCGATGCCTACCGCCGATCGCGCTGTTGGAGGACGGAGTCATAAAATTTGAGATTCTGGGAGCTGCAGTCTAACCATTTTCTGAGCGCCTAATTTGAAGTGTACTTGACTGAGTGTAATTCATGTCCATTAATTTTCGAAATGTTATGAGGAATTGATATTTTCCGGAATCTTTGCTCATTTTTTTGTGCCGCTAAGGTGATCTAGTTGGTATTGTCTGAGTGAATATTGCATCAAATACTTACTCTATTTTCTTGACAGTGTGTTCGATAAAAATTTTTTTTTTTGAGTGCTGAATTTTTGGTTGAATTTTCTATGATCTGTACCATTATTAGGTTTAACTTAATTCAGGTGTGCAGCGATGGCTCTGGAAACTGACGCCGTAATTTAGCAAATACCGCCTTATCTCAAATGAATCTTTGAAACAAGTTTACATTTTTCGGGCTTTGAGACATTTAGTAATTAATCTAGTTGGAATTTTCATTTTTAATGATACCTGACTCAAAATAATTTGCAGGATGTTTTGGCCTCGTGTTCGTCAAGCTTCTCCAATCAGCTTTAGCAACATAATTCATATTTTCATTCGTTGATATTTGAGTGCTTCAATTATTTAAATTGACATCTGCTGAGAAGCAATAATGGGAATTTTGAGAATCAATTTCCTTGCTATCAAAGAAGTGGTAAATTCTTGTTGCAAAACTGTTGAATGAATTAAGTGACGGTGCTTAGGATAAAAATTAAATGTAGTGTTTAAAGTAAGTGATAATTTTCAACGGTGCTGCACATTCAGTTCGTGGTCTAATTTTATTTGCTTAGACATAAATGACGCCGCTGCTCGTGTGTTAAGTAAAGTAAATTGATCCTCCTTTTTTTTTTATTCACAAGATCATTGTGCTAAGCTCCAGTACATCAGAGTGAGAATTTAAATAATTGCTTCAATAATAATACACTAAAATCATTAAATATTTTGGGTAGTTTTCCCATGTGCCAAGTATACAATCCATTCGACACTGACATGAGTCAATCTATACCTTTATATCAAATTCACTGAGCATGAAAATTTTGCTTCCTTAACTTTTATAAATTCATGATGTTTAAAAATTTCCTTTTGATGTGAATTCGACGGTAGAGCGTGGTAATTTAAGATTACTCAATCCCAGCTGCCTTCAGGTAGGAAGGAATTTTTATTACATTAAGCATCTGTAGATTTTAAAGGGAACACGTGGATTAAATGCAATTTTTGTAGTCTAAACAGTTACATGTCACCGATGAATTAATTTTCATTTTAAGTGTGCGTTAATTGGAAGATGGTGTATTTTTCTTCAAATCGTTCGTCGTCTGGGGGAATGTTCAAGTTATACTCATGTGAGAGGTGCAAATTATATCTTACTGAAACTGAAGTCTACTACAGCGAAAGAGATAGATACTGAAGGCGAAAATTACCTAACATTCGGTATTGAATTAAATCGGGGGAACGGAACATCCATGAGAATTCTTCAGAATAATTTTTGGATTTTATAATGCATTCCTCGTATTGGTCTACGCATTTTCTCTCGTTCGTGCGCGGATTTTGGACAGGTTCGTGGGGTCGGTTTTGCCTGATCAACAAAAATAGCTCTGGCGTGCCTTCTAATGTTTGAGCGTAAGATGGGAGGAGCAGAAACATTCGACAATGCTTTGAATTCAACATGATTAGGCGGTAACCTTAACCAAATTGTGTGGACCGTTTCGTCAGTAATTGAAATTCAATCGTAATTGATGACGAGATTGTGTTTGCATAATCAGGATGTATTTATCAACTTCATTGGGATATGTTTATTTTCCACAATGGAAAATGCTCAATATTTCGAAATGGAGTGTTATTTCTGCAGACGAATTTATTTATAGCGTTAAAATTGAGACTGCTTAGCGACTGGAGTGTACAATGGAAATTTACTTGAGAATGTAGGCAAGAGAGGTACACCGCACAGCAGAGAGACTCTGCCGAGATTTTATTGCTTTGCGAATAGCTCACGCAATTAAGAAATTGTGGCGGTACGTTCAAGCTGATGTGCTTATGCTCGAGTGTGGTATTATGTGAACGCGAGAATGTAGAATGCTAGAGTAAATGAAGTAGAAATATCACTGGTGTATGTATTTTGAAAATACGTCGAACATCTATGGCAGAAATTTCTTCGAAAAATATTATAGCTCGTTTTCTGTGCTCTGTCTTTGCGAGTTGTATGTTTACAGAAATCCAATATGCCATTCCTTTATCAGCTAATGAAAGTACAAGAGCGAACAATGAAATCGTTTTCTATGTCGGGATTGTCTGGAAGGTCAGACTCTAGGCAGGCTTGGCAAGGAATACGTAGGATGATTAATATCCGGGTTCACTGCAGACGTTGTAAATAGATAACACATGACACGAAACTGTAGTATGTTTAGTTGCACAAAAGAAATGTGACTTATTCCTGGGTGGCGAGATTTCATGAAGGTATATTCGCTAGGTGTGTTTTTTGCGTTTTCTTACTGAAGCGGAATCCCGTGAATCTTGGTGTACTGGGAACGTTACATTTTATTTTAAGTGTCATAGAATAAGAACTGTTCCTTAATTCTGAATCTCCCATGCGCGTTGCCAGGAACTTTGCTTCTTTCCACCTGGTGAACGGTGTGTGAGGGAACGAGAATAGGAACTGCGATTTTGACCTACATTTGCAGTGGCACAAGCAGAAGTAAAGCATATCCTATTTTCTGAGTTTGAGTAACTGCGATGTTTACCGGATTTAGACTACCTGATTGACGTACTAACTTTTGGATACAATTTAGTGTGAGTTGTCGCTGCGTTCATGTGTCGAAGTTTTGGTGTTTCCTTCGAATAGGGATGTTCCAGGCACTCAAACTGTTCGTACTCCAACATCGACGGATATGCTAATTTAATTTTCTTAGTATAATAGTTATGTTAAGGTGATACAACACTCTCTCCGTCATTGAATGGAAACATACTGCAGGATCCCGAGTTATGTAAATATATTGATAATGTCATGCAATTCAACGACGTCTCTTCGAGTGGAATGACATGATATGAATAAAGGCTAAACCGTCTCAAGGGCTGGTAAATAAGGTAATTAGGATGTGAATGTAATTTTCTCATGATTTTGTGGGTGCGGACGAGTAATCAGACCGCCTAAACTGCAGTGCACGGCAGTGTGGCGTAAGTCTGATGAAATGTTAACACTCTATTTCTATTTTCTTTGGGTAAGAGCACACGGGATATCGGCCAACCTGGTAAATCTCTCGTTGTGCATATGTTATTTCATGTGTACATTAAGTGCGTTAGGGATTTCAGCCTATTTGGTAAATCTCCCGATTTAGCGTACAATATTTGTCTGAATGTTCATATAATCTTGCGGCAACGTGGAATAATTTAAATGTGCTGCACTGTCTCTGGGGCTGAGAATCGTATAAAATTTTTATGTCATGTCTATTTTTTGCATTTTTGTGTCAGTGATATCACAATGTCAGATCGTCTGAAGAGCCTTTCGGCGTAGTAAGATGTAAAGCTTGACGGGTTGGTAACACTACATTTTGTCTATTTCTGCATTTCTTTGTATGTCGGTATTGTTAGAATGTCGGATCGCTAGAAAAGCCTTCGCGGCCGAGTATAACGTAAAGTCCGATAAGCTGATAGTACCCAATTTATGTGTAATTTTTCTCTTGTGTGTCGGTGTTGGCATAATGTCTGATCGTTAGAAAAGCCTTCGCGGCAGAGTATAACGTAAAGTTAGACGCCTTGACAATACCCAATGTATATGTGTTTTTTATTGATGCGGATTCGGGATTTTGGCCTAACAGGCAATTCTCCTGCTAGTTCGTACGTCATGAGCAAGAATGTTTTATTTTCTTCGAAATATTTAGGTGATTCAACTGATTAGTAACACCGTCGAACGAATTTCGGCTTTGTCTAGAGTTGGTTGAGGATGCCGGAAATTAACTATTTTATGTATGTAGGTAGAAATTCTTCGCGTAGCTCACCTCCGCCTCACGCAAGGCAGATTTGAAGGAAAGCGAGGAAAGTTTCTAAGGTGATCAACCATGTAATGCGCTGTCTCTCGAGTACAAATGGACCAGGTTAGACAATTTAACGCGTATTTTACGGAAGGAGATCATTAGCAATTTAACGCGAAACTCAGGGGTCTAAGTCAGGCTGGTCGACAAGCGGACTGAGAATCAAAACCTGAAGATCTTCGCAAATAAATGTGCTTCATTTTCTACAATTATGATGGAAGAGCTGACGAGCTCCGACGTGGGAGTCCAACGCGTATTGACGCCGTAATCTACAGGATTTGTCCGCGATTTGACGCAACGAGGATCTACGGAATTTTCCACGAATTCACGTGACGCCAAGGATGAATTTTTTATGGAAAAGCCTCAGTAACTTCAATTCTCAGCAGGGGAGCCTCCCCAGGAGCAGTAGCAAGCACAGGATCAGTAGCAAGCCCATGGCTGCAGGATCAGTAGCAAGCCCAGGATCAGTAGCGAGCCCAGGATCAGTAGCAAGCCGAAGAGGAGTAGCACGTCACAGGAACAACAACAAGCTGTAACTAGGTGCACAGGAGGAGCAACAGCAAGTTTTTGTTGCAAGAAAAACGTCTACTTTGAATCACAGGATGATATGATAATTATGAGGAAGAAAACTTGAGGTTGGAAATTAACTCCATTTGAGATTGTGTTTTTGGGTGGATTGCAACCGAGAAAGCTGAAAGGATGTCTCTACTTGTAACAAATTCGCCGATTTCTCGATCTCTAATTTATATGTTTATCTATGTCGATGAATTTGCCGAGAGCAATTCGAGAATAATATGTCGTGTGTGTTTTATTTGATGCGTGTAAGTTGTCGGATATGTGCGGTACCTTTACTGTGTTCTTTGCTATTTGCGTACTACAATAATGTGTGTAAGAGATGCGTTTCAATTATTTACTGTGTCAGGTATCAATTAATTTTTCATAAATGTGTCAACATTGGCGTGTTACAAGAAGGTAAATGATGAGGTGATATGTAAGGATATTTTCATGTCGGGAAAAGCGAAGGGATTAAAAAAATGGGGGGCGAATATTTTCTAAATTTTTAACGTAAAGGGTACGTCACGGTTATAATTTAAATTGACGGATGAAAATTTGCACCAACTTTGCAAGTTGGCACAAATTTTTCTGGGGCGATGCGGGTATTGTTGGGAAATACTTTCGGAAACAAATTTTGGAAATACTTTACTCGGGGAAATACTTAACGTTATTGTTGGGGAAATACTTCACTCGTGCAATTTTTGGAAAATACTTCGCTTTAGGAAATGTCTAAAAAACCGTTATCACTGTTATTCTTGAGCGTGAGAATGTCGACCAAAGTTTATCCGTGTGTGTAAGGACAATTCGTCACTGTTCGGTCGGAAAAACAAGCGGCGATTGTTTGGGGTAGAGGTAGGCGTGTCAGATGTCGCGGCCTCAAGTGCGGCAAGCGCAGGCATAGAGAACGACGCACACACGAACACACGCACGATACAAGCGCACCCAAGCCGAGGCTTTGCAGGGCAAGGAGGAGGACGTGACGTCTGAACACAGGCCCGCACAACCGGAGCCAATCGCCGCTCGCCAAAGCTATGACGCAAGAAGGTGTGTCTCAACACGCACCAATGAGAGTCCCAGACGTCAGAATAAGCAAGGATTCCGCCAATGAGGTTGCAGATGCTGCCTCTGTAGAATGGAAGCGTGGAGAACGATCTCGAAAGAGGGAAGCGAAACATATATAAGGATGCGAGAGGAAGCCTCGAGAGGAAATTTTTGAACACACGTGAGAGACTGCGCAAGACGTCTGAGGGTGTTCTACACAATAGGCCAGCCTCGTCGGCTGGCCTGATACCCAACTGCAACTTGAAAGTTAATAATTCGAGGCACATAAACAACGTTGGACGTCGGAAGTCATTGGAGCACCGTCTTAAAAAGGAAGCCTAATCGAAGCAAACCAGCCTCGCATCGGGGATCGTCATGAATAAACGCGTCGGAGATTCAACCAAGAGCAATCAACATCTGTGCATCGGGGTCGAACTCAAAATCAACTTCAGCGGCAGTCGTCAACATTGCAAATGGCAAACAGTTAAGATCGCTCACCAACACTGCAAAGTTCAACGCATGAAACTGCAATGAATCAGCTCACAACCGCTTCAAGGGATCAGCTGCCCGTAGAGAGAAGCGGGGGAGGGCACCACTGCAGCGAGGTAGCAAGAGATCAGCCTACGCCAGCAGCAAGCCTAAGCTGCGACGCGGAACGTCAGCGGTGAGCAATAACATCGGCTGTGAACGACGCGGAACATCAGCAGTGAGCAATAGCATCGGCAGTGGATACCCATCAGTGAATCATTTATTATCAAAAGGGCGAGTGTTTTATATTTGTGAGAGCTCTTTTAGGTGGTGATTGAAGTTCAAATGCAGATGTAGATAAGCACACAGAAAAGTGCTTTTCAAAAGTATCGCGAGGAATCATCTAATTTTTGGCTTTCAATTTCCTGTGTCTATTTAGTCGAGGATCGACTTCCCGTTGTATGATTCGACACCGTGTCACAATTCCAGGTTAAATCGTGATGTGTTATTCTCGCAAATATTATGATTTGTGTTACTGTGGATGCGTGAATCGTTGTCAACGAGGGAGTATTTGTAACTTGAATGCTCGGTAAGCATCACCTTTGTGTCATGTCGTGTTTAAATATTTGCGGCGGTAGAAACTTACGAACTTTTCATTGACGCCGTTGTGCCATTTCAAATCATTTCGTCCCCATGCCTTGTGTGTTTATCCACGTGTTTCCCAATAAATTCGTGTTAATCTTGCTAACTCTTTTATTCTCCAAGTCTGGTATGCAGGTGTACGCAAGCATAAAGGATAGTACTATAACATGTTTGGGGGTTGAGACTCCCCCTGCGTGCGTGATTAGTAACCCTTTTCACGTATCGCGACACAGAACACTGCGTTCACTTGCACAGTTTCCTACCTCCTGCACGACGCGTTGCTGGGTTATATTGCGCTGACGTACCAGAACACTGCGTTCACTTGCACAGTTTCCTACCTCCTGCACGACGCGTTGCTGGGTTATATTGCACTGACGTACCAGAACACTGCGTTCACTTGCACAGTTGCCAACCTCCTGCACGACGCGTTGCTGGGTTATATTGCACTGACGTACCAGAACACTGCGTTCACTTGCACAGTTTCCTACCTCCTGCACGACGCGTTGCTGGGTTATATTGCACTGACGTACCAGAACACTGCGTTCACTTGCACAGTTTCCTGCCTCCTGCACGACCCGTTGCTGGGTTATATTGCACTGACGTACCAGAACACTGCGTTCACTTGCACAGTTTCCTACCTCCTGCACGACGCGTTGCTGGGTTATATTGCACTGACGTACCAGAACACTGCGTTGACTTGCACAGTTTCCTACCTCCTGCACGACGCGTAGCTGGGTTATATTGCACTGACGTACCAGAACACTGCGTTCACTTGCACAGTTTCCTACCTCCTGCACGACGCGTTGCTGGGCTATATTGCGCTGACGTACCAGAACACTGCGTTCACTTGCACAGTTTCCTAGTACCTGCACGACGCGTTACTAAGCTACCGGTCAGAAGTTGCTAAGTTCCGTCGTTCGGAGTACAATGGCGGAGGCCTAGTAATAGCCGTCACGCAGCAATTACTCTTATTATTTTCTTTGTGTGCGGCTGAATGGACAGTCTGCCTCATTGTTACAGACCGGCAGTTGTGGTCTCTCATTCATGTACTCAAGTCAGTCCCCGGCATTGACGTTTGAGACTTGTAATCTTCTTTTGTACCTTTGGTTCCTGCCTAGCAATTTCGGTGTCCTATACTCCTTTTAACTGTCGTGTGTGAGTGAAAGTGATTTGTTGAAGATCTTAAAGGCTTTTTTCGTATTATTGCAGGTTTATGCTGATTTGAAGTATGCATTGTGAGAGGTGCTCCTTTACGCGTTGCGGTACAGGTGTTATTTTAATATTTACTACGCTTTTACATCAGCGTGTACCAGCTGTTCCCAACGCGTTGGATGAGGTGCTGCTGCGTTACTGAGACGCGGTATACAACTAGAATACTAGGAGTATAGCATACAACTTGGACACGGTGATGCTGGCCGTACACTATTTGTGCGAAGCACTTAGTCTCATCAGATGTTATTTGTAATATGCAAGTGTCACGTAGAATTCTCAATGTTTCTCTAGAATTTTCATTGCTTCTCTAGAATTTGTATTTCATAAAAATTATCTGCGTTTAATCGCTTTAGCTTGTATCAATGACTGTATTGATACACGTGCTCATGTGTTTTAGGAGTGTAAATTCACGCATGTTTTTTCTGCGACTCATCTATAAAATACGCTAAATGTAAACACTAATACGCTATGAATATGTTTCTAAAATACATGTAATGAACACATTAGGTAAAGAGAAAATCGTAGAGCCGTGCACTCTCTCGAACAGGTAAATTGCTCCGAATTTCAGACCTTCTAAGCTTCGTATCCTGGATACTTGCGTCCCTAAACGCTTCCTGCAATTTCCAGCGCCTTTCTGCGGTGGTTGTGACTATAAGCCAAAGATTTTTAGCCTCAAAGCATTTTGTCTGATGGATTTAAGCATAAATATTCCCCTCCGTAAATTTTTCGTGCTAAGGAAAATGCAAAGCGATGAATTTTATTTTGCTGTGCTTGTGTTCTAGTAACGATGTCATGCGAGACTTCGCATGATATACACTATTTACACTAATATCTATGAATTTACTTTATGTACACATTTACGTAATTTTTTCGCATTGTTTCTAGAAATAATGAAATCACGCTTTGTAGCGTATTTTGTTTTTCTTTCATTTCGTGTTGTACCACAGTTTTAAGTAAAAATTCGCTCATGGCTTCAGTCTTAGGAATATCGTAAACTCAAGGAGTCAGTCCACACGCCTGAGGCAACAATGCCGAGTGAAAAAAAACTAGATTGCATGCACGCGAAATTCTCCTCGATTTTTACGCGGTAACGCGCGTAATGAACACTTCTCGGCCGTATCCTGCGTTGATCGACGTCGCCTGTTTCCGGCATCCGTGCTGTTATTTCTTGTCCAAGCCAAAGCTGATCATCGGGAGCATGTTAGGTCCCGGCGATGGCAGAGGCTTGATACATTGCAAGCACTTGCTAAGTTGAGGTGATTGGATCATTGCAGACCAGTGCTCGATTTAGATGTGTGGATCATTAAGGCCCGGCGATGTTAGAGGCTTGAGACATTGCAGACGCATGCTAGGCTTAAATGTCCGGATCATTAAAGACCCGGCAGTCGGTGTTGTAAAAGGCTTGAATCATTGCAGACCAGCGTTCGATTTAGACGTCTGGATCATTGAACACGCAGCAATCTTTGAGGAAACCTGAATTATTGCAGACCAGAACTCGATTTAGACGTCTGGATCATTGAAGGCTCGGCAATGCTGGAGGACGCCCGAATCATTACAGACATACGCTCGATTTAGATATCTGGATCGCTGCAAACTTGGCAATGTTAGAGGAGACCTGAATCATTGCAGACCAGTGCTCGATTTAGAGCATGTCTAAATTCTTACAAACCAGTGTTCGTTCTTGGGAGGTTTAAGCCTGTGCAGACCATGGGTCCTTTTATAAAAGATAAAAGGTTTGGGGTGCTGCAGATAAATGTATATTACAGAGAAATTCAGGACCCATGATGGAAGAAAAAGTGCTCCCTTCCAGAGTTCTTGAGGCACTGGAATGTTTTATTGCTGGCAAAGTTGCCTCTGCAGCGCGCCTCGAGCCAGCATGGGGCGCAGTAATGTTGCTTTAACATTAATTTTGGTCTTGTTCCTAAAGCGCGATGTGGTGCTGCTGAGCAGCTTGTTTTACGGATCTTAGATTTGGATCTAACATACTGTACTCGCCAGTCATGTAGCATACCAAGATGTGTTGTGCGTTAGTATATAAAAGCTTTCTTTTGGATGAAATTTGATCTGCGAGTTGCTCTCATTTGTGGGCTACTTCTTTTTAGTTTGGGTGTCATGTTTTTGTCTGTACGTTCTCTTCAACACTTAACTTTATTCGATACGTGTTACTCAATACGTTTATTCAAAACGTATTGCTAAGTTTCAGAATTTACGTTTCTGAAAAAAAAAGCTCGTGCGAGCTAAGAATAATATGAAAAACACGTTTTTTCGTCGTGCCAGCAAAGGGGGCACCACTTTTGCTCTGCAGGACATTGCCCTCGTTCAAGAGCGGAAGATCGCGAGCCGTACATTTCTGAAGGGCGAAGTGTAGCTCCAAACGCCACGACAGCCTACGATTAAGTTTCGTGACAAGAAACGTCATTGCACAGAGTTCATTTTTCAATGGACTTTGTACGATGTATATACGACAGTAATTCTAACAAAGGTGTACACCAATAATGACTGTGTTTCTTTTAATTAGAGCGTTTGCAGTGAACGTAAAAACGACAGCAATAGTTATAACAAAGGGTTACACTTATAAGACTGTTTCGGTGAATTAGAGCATCTACAGTGAATCACTTCATTATGATAACATGGAAAATTTGGGCGCCGTACTTTGTTGTGAAGTAATCAGCACAATCGACAATTTCAAGACCACAGAGCACACAGTAGCTCATGCATAAAGTAAAGCAACGGCAAGTTTTAATTTATAAAAATATTTCATTTTATTAACAACGCAAATTATTGTCGGCACCGCAGCTTCCTGCTTGGACCAGACTCCGGGGGTAGAAACGAGTTTACCGTCAATAATGTACTGACAAGAATGTACTCAGGTGTGTACACGTCTGGTTAGACGAGTTTGAACCTCTCTCCGTCATGATAGGTTCGAGCACAGCGTATAAATATCAACTATTTTACGAGACGTAATTTTTTCGCTGTTTGCACAGTCTTACGCGGAGTTTTTAGATTTTAACCCGATTTCTTGTTCGAAGTTTTTAGTTTACGTTGTACGACGGCGGTGCTTGTGCTGGAGACTACGACTAGCTACTGCTTATCTTGGGCTTCTATCGCAACTCACACCTAACCATTATCTTCTAAACCTCCCGTATCTAATCCAAAAAAGTCAAGACACAAAATCTGACCGCAGCGTCTAGATTGTGATTTAGATTGTGGCTTAGTTTGCATGAATCCGACTTCTCTCAACAGAGGTTTGACAGCCGTTATTAAGAGGACTATAGTTTTCTATTCAGTGTATCTGAAAACAAGGGTCATGTTGAATATTTTCACCGGCAAAAGTTTGTTTATCTTTGACCTTTGTCCTCATTGGGCAATAGCTTTTCATGAAATTCGAGGCATCACTAAAAGTACGTCGAGGCTTCGCGAAAAGACGTAAAGTAAGTACGACACACGTTTTCCTGAAGATCAAATCGCAAAAAGAATACCTCGAATCTTATTCACCAAGTTGAAAATATCTAAATATTGAGTCGATGACTACATGGCTTCTTGGACATCGTCGTTAGTTGCTCCCTTCTTGCGGCGCTCACCGTTCCAGCAGCTACGGTCGCTCGCTTTTACAGACATTCTTCGTTCCAGCAGCAGGGGCTTCTCACTTCGAGAGTCGCCCATTGTTTTAGCAACGGAGGCTGCTTATTTCCAGAGTCACGGTCACTCACTTCCAGAGACTCGCATCGTTCCAGCGGTACCGGCCTTTCGCTTCCAGAACCGCCCGTCTTTACAGTGACGCCGCTGTTCACTTCCACTTGCGCTCGTAGTTCCAGCGGCGATGGTTTCTTACTTCCAGAGTCCCAGTCGCTCATTTTCCGATACGCTCATCGTTCCTTGGCGGTGATTACTTACTTCCACAGTCACGGTCGCTCATTTTCCGATGTTCTCTACGTACCATTGGCTTCGGTTACTTACTTCCAGAGTCACGATCGCTCATTTTTCGACACTCTCGACGTCCCATTGGCTTTGGTTACTTCCAGAGTCACGGTCGCTCATTTTTCGATACTCTCGACGTACCATGGCTTTAGTTACTTACTTTCAGAGTCGCGGTCGCTCATTTCCAGGGTGTCCAGAGTCACAGTCGCTCATTTCCAGATTCGCTCGTCGTTCCAGCGCCGGTGATTACTTACTTCTAGAGTCACAGTCGCTCATTTTCGCATACGCTCGGCGTTCCAGCGGCGGTCAGCGCACGTGACGAGCGCTGAGGCGCATCGTCCTGTCGCCCCCGGCTGCTGGAGGCCCCCGAGGGTCGCGACCCGTCCATGGGTCACCACAGCTTCCTTTCTTCTTTCTTTCTTGAGTCAGTGTTTTGAGGTGCGTGTTCCTGTTGGTCCACGCACCTTAGGTCTCATTGTTCTTTCGTCACAACGTGCCTGGAGACATAGAAGAACAAATGGAAATGCATACCGAAAATAAATTGAAAGAATAACCGCAGCTTCCGTCCTTACCTAGAGCTACCGTCGCCACAATCCCCGTCTGCAATAGTAGGGACAAATTAGGAATTACTCCCAATCTATCTCTATACATATGGATGGGACAGTTGTGGCGAAACCAATAAAATTTTAAAAATATTAAGTGGTCTTTTTTATAATTTGATATCAGCTCTTTTTCAGAATTTTTCAGAATTTGATCTTTACCAGAATTTGTAATCAGCTCTTTTTCAGAATCTGATATCATGAATCCCTTCAGAATTATTCACAAGCAAGTGATTTTTAGCCTCAACTATTCCTCAGTGCTCTTCATGATATTCATTTCTTGTGTATACTTCTCTATTACTTTGGCTTTCCTTCTGAATTGTTACAGTATGGTCCGTCACTTTCTAGGTTTCGAAAATCATTCCAGCGGAGTTACGTTTGTTTTGGAGATAGAGGTTGTGTATGAAGATATTTATGAAATCTATACTGTCATTGAGCTGCGTTATTCTCTGCCTTTTTATACTCTTGAACTATGTAGCCACCGCTGATAGAACAAAGCGTATACACTAGGCTTACAACTTATAAAGCAGACACCTTCAAAATAAAGGTTACTAGAAAATTTATGCTTGACTCGAAGTGTGTTTGGTTTTGCGTAATCGAGTGACGACTTTCCAGGAATTTCTTCATAATCGAACTGAATTTGATTTCCGAATAACCTATAAATTGCGCAATACTTTCATGCTTCGCTCGTTAATCTCGTTGAGTGAAGAAAAGTGTTGAAATTCGCAGTTTATTTAGTTTCTATTGCTCCGTTGGAGAATGATTAATTCTTGAACGAATGAAATAAAATGCATTTCCTTCATTCAATATTTGTCTAAGATTAAATTCAGATTAAAATGTTTTAAATTTGATTTCTCTGCGCTATTTGTCTCATTTGCTAATGAATCTGTTGTACAAATTGTTGTAGCTTGACACTCTGCATTTAATTTGTCTGCGTACAGAAGCGCAGAGGAACTTCCTCTGTCTTGTCTCCGTTTCCTGTACATCAACGACTCGTATGATAAAAAGGAGATGCAATTTAAAAGTGATCATTTCTGTTATTTTTCTTTGCATCGGAATGTTAAAATTCCATCTTCAGTGCTGAAACATCAACGACTCGTAGCGATGTTTCACGTTGTAGTTTCAAGAACAACCTCAAAATCTCACGAGTTTCTACTACTCAGTTCACAGAAGGGAGCATTTTCCTTATATTTTCTGTGCTTGGTGCCCTCCTGTAGAGTCAGCGAACGTCGCTAGCTTTAAGAATATGCATGTGTGTGTGTATCATGAGTATGTGGTGCAGAAGACGAGGCAAATGGGCTGAAGGACGCATGGATCGAGATGTCGATTTTATGAAATTAATACTTAAAATCCTTCTTCTGCGTTTATGTTTCAGAACGAATACCGCGTTTAAATTAAACTTACCATGAGCCCTAATCTTGTTTTAACGGCTGCTAACTGGCCAAATTTGAAGGCATGCCTTGCCTGTCAATCTTTTAAGTCATCGAAGAGTAGAACGTCTGCATCCTGTCTTAAATTTAACGAGAAATACAGTATGTTGAGGCTATTTTCGAAAGAGCACCGTAGAGTCCTCTCAGGCGTTAAAGGGGTAAAGTCTGCTAACCTGCCAAATGAAGGCATGCCTTGTCTGTCAAGCTTTTAAATAATCGAAGAGCTCGACGTCACTTTTGGTGGTGCCTACACCAGCCCTTTGTGACGCTCGATCTTTTTACCTCGCCCGTGGATCACAAAGCAGCAAAAGGAGTCTATTTGCCCGGCCTGGGGCGCGTGCCCCTCTGTTTGCCCTGCATTTACGCGCCCCTGCATCTATTGGTTCCGCTATCCAACTCGGCTCGAACCTCCAAAATGAGACATTCGCAACTCACTGCCCGGAAAGGCTTTCATTGCGTGCACTCTAAACGACGTCTCGTTTCCACAAAACTGGTCTGTCATGATCATGGGTAGAAATTGTCACCAATTTCTAGTAAAAAAAAGGTAAAGCTTTGTACGGTATTCATGAGCATGGAGACAGACTGGCACTTGTGACCGATTACTAATAAAAACAGGTAATGCCTAGTACGGTTGTCAAGTGCATTGATAGAGACTGGGCATTTGTGACAATTCCTAGTAAAAACAGATAAAGCCTAACACGGTAGCTTCACTTTCCTCTTCTTATTGCGCTTTCAATATTTACGTAAATTTAAAACGCAAGAATTTTAAAAGTAGATTTTGAGTTGCATGTAAACTGAGATACTGTATTGCCTTAGTCTTGTAGGTGTACGTCATTCCGACACACCAGCACATCATTCGTGAGACTTAATAATAGTCAATTTTTGTGTCAATAAGTTTCGTACGTTTTACTGCACATAAATCATGCACCAGCGCACAAAATTGTGCAAGTTGTTTACTATCTCTGAAAAATATATAAACGTCTCCAGTCATTTCCTTGTTCATTGCATCATGTTCGACAATTTTATGCCTTTATATCTGTGCTTAATTCCCAAAGTCAACAAATTTCTTATTCTCTTTCTTTGTAGTTTGTGAAACGCTTCCAACAATATCTACTTTGGCCTCTTTGATGGCATGATCAATTCTCTATCGCTACCTGCTGGAGCGAATAAATAACGAAGATGATTTTTCATACGCCTCAAAGTGCAGGCTTTCGTCTGCATCGAACAAGTTGATCGATTAAGGGCTCCCCTTATTTAGGTAATAACAATTTATTATCTGCATCAGCATTGGCGGCGCGGCAGTAAAGAGTCGCTATCAAGGAATCGCATTCAGATTCCATTAAAGGACCTGATTGCGGTAAATTATGATTGCTCTTGGATAGAGGCTTCTTGCTGACACTCTCATTTGGACTTAGACCGTCCCCGCCATCGCGGAGCTGTTAGTAGAGATGGTATGAGTGCAGTAAGGCTGATTGAATGGTTTTATGTGGATTAGTAGTTTTCTAATGTACTACTAATGTAATGTATAAGTGGATCCTTGAATGATTTTGAAACGTTTCATCGCATTGTTCTTGTGCCCGTTCTTAACTGAGCTTCATCTCCGTTGCCTTGGTCTCGTCGTCGAATTTTTCATGGCTTGACAAGACAGGTCTTTTCATTGAAAATAGTAGTGCCTTAATCCATTCCTAGCACGTATTTTGCTTTTGTTGATAGGTCCACTGTGAGAGATTGTATGTGTGCCAACTGGAGTAGTAAAGAGGTTACTATACACTCTGTACGGCTTGGCCCAAAATTTAACTGAAAGGCTTCCTCGTTTTTCATGAACTTTCTCTGTTATCTTTGTTGTAGAAAACTGTAGAGTTTCTAAAAATCTGTTCCACATATTTATTGCAGTTCACACGTCTGATTTCGTCATATTCCAGTTCACTTAGAAAATTTGTTAGTTTATTATTTATATTTGTGAGTGAATATAAATACTAGCCTTCTTTTTAAACACCTCCTTCCTTTTCGAAAGTGTGAGCTCAAGATTATGCGTTGCACACTATCGTATCCTGAGCTACAGCACACATCAATTTCCCCACGTGTTATATAAAGTAACATATTCCTTATAAATCTACCGTCGAACTCGTTTTTACGCGTCGATCGTTAGAGAGAATTCGAGAGGAATGGTACGCAACATCAGCCTATAGTTTATGATAGGCACTTTGTGAAGAGGACTGATGTAAATCTCTCATGATCACTTGTTCGAAGGCTCAACCTCGGCTACACTGCGTGCCGTTAACCTTGCGTCTTAAGCTACGAATATTTTATGAATGCTGTACATTCCTGTTGACTTTAATTAGCCACAAGAAACTTTTACCCCGTCTACTATTGTCTGAATGTTGGCTTCTTCATTTTTGTTTATGTACTCTTGTTGGTGGTGGGTTATCGTAGATGAAGGATGAGCTTAACAACTATGAAATTCATTCCGTTATGTAAATCGGAGAACCCTTCAAGGTGAACTGGGGATTTCGAGCTGCAGCGCCTTTCAGACTTGCTGGCAATAATCCGTCTACTGCTATTCATCTGTCCTTAGGGTGCGCAGATTCAATGCGTGTGCGTTGAAGTTATTTTTCCAGTATTTTAGGCCCTAAAAGTAATAATTGTAGAGCGTAGTTTCGCGTACATGAGTACTACGTGCAGGTGGTGCTTTTCTGAAAGACAGCTGGCGCGCAAAAATTATCCCCTGTGAACCCTCATAAACCGTTTTTTTAAGATTAATTCCCACAACTATGAAGTGAACTTTAAAAAACAGCTTTAAGCAAAGACTCAATTGCTCATATCTGTTCAGGAATACTAGCGCTGGCGTTCCTTAAATGTTACGAGCGACTTTTTGGAGTTTACGAGCTCTAGAAAATGGTCGTCTCTTTTATCACCTGTTTTTGCCGCCTTCAAATCGTGAACATGGACAACCAACGCTCTAACCGCGTAGAGGAATGCTGTGTTATATTGTAGCTTGCTGTGTTGTGCTGTGTGATGTTAAAGTGTTGTTTGCTGTGTTGTGCTGTGTGATGTTAAAGTGTTGCTTGATGTGTTGTGCTGTGTGATGTTAAAGTGTTGCTTGCTGTGTTGTGCTGTGTGATGTTACATTGTTGCTTGATGTGTTGTGCTGTGTGATGTTACATTGTTGCTTGCTGTGTTGTGCTGTGTGATGTTACATTGCTGTATTTCGGCTGTAGAGCGAAACTGTATGCTGTGTTGTGCTGTGTGACTTTATATTATTGCTTGCTGTGTTGTACAAGCTACTATACGACCTGCTAGACGACATTCTTTTCCACCAAGTTCTCGCTAGGAAACACTCCTTTCTCTCTTATGCATCATCTCAGAGGAACAACTCGTGAGAAATCTAGTTTTTATTCTCTGCTTGAAGAGATGATGAAACCCAATCGTTCATTTCTGATTTCGTCGATCTCCGATTCTATAAACCTCTTGTAAAAGTTGTTGCCTTTGTGTTGCTAGTTACATTGACGCGTGAGCAAGAGCAGCTACGTAGAAATTAAGTATCATTACTCGAGCCTTTGCACCTTGCCGCTGAATAAAACCTATTCACTCCAGTGCACAGTTTTGCACTCGTGCTGCTCACAGCTGATTTGGGTTGCATTAGTGCTCGAATTACATTGAATAATCTAGTTGTATCTGAGTCTCATTTTCGGGTGATATGAGAGCTGTTATCTTTGTGTGAAGGTCATGAGCGAAACTGTATGCCATCCCCTTTATACTCGCCGCACAAATTCACACAGATGGCACTCCCTAAGATATTGTGTGAAGTTTGTTATTTGAATTATTTTTAAACGATTCAAGCAAATTATTTAACACAAGCAATACATCATTAAATTATTTTTAAAGGCTATTACAATGGTACAATGAGCACAACTGAGGATAGCTACTTGTGGGCCCGAATAAGCTCAGCGATTTCTAAGGCACCCTATCATCAACGCTATTTTAAGGTGTACAATTATTTTTAACTTGATTCATTTAACCTTGTTGTGGTGTTCATTTCTCGCTGATTGCGAAATTTTTAGCCTACCGTGAGCACATTGATATTGCAGCCACAATCTGCTCCTGTAGTTTGTGTGTGGCCGCAATAAATTTGTGCAAGCTATCAATGAAATGTGGAGCGACAGCGGCTTCATTTACTTACTATGCGTATATATAAATTTTATTTTTCATGCACTTATGAGTGTATATAGGTAATAGCAATTCCATTTACACTAGCACGTATCTTTGATTTATTTATACGTATATATATTTTGCAAAACATTTTCCAATAGATATATTTTAATTAACATTATTTCATTAATTGAACAGTAGCAATTCCATTTGCACGAGAATGTCATGGTTTCCGCTCCGTGTACAAAACTACAGCGAGTATTTCAAATGCGCTAGGTAAAATGAATTCGTCAGATTCACAAAAAATACCGACAGTCAGTAGTGGAAGGTCCATTTCGGCTGTAGTGCATCAAGAATTGCTTACTCTCAGTGCACAAAACTGCAGAAATCTTTCAGTCAAGAGGTACCAAATTGCTGCACACGATCGGTAAAAAATACCGTTGATGCAAAATACCGTGAATACCGCCAATGAAAAATACCGTCAATAGCACCGATGAAAAATACCTTATGCAAAATACCAATATGCAAAATACCAATATCGATGCAAAATACCAATACCGTGGATGAAAAATACTATCAATACTGAGATAAAAAAAACCGTCAATACCGCTGATGAAAAATACCGTCACTACCGGCGATGAGGAATACCGTCAATACCATCGATGAGCTGTGAATGGTTACTTTTATCTCTCAATAGAGGCATGACATGAGATGGCCGTGATTATGACTCGTATCAGCGCCCTTCGCTCGTTACAAACGCACGGTAGCGGCTTATCTTCTGCTCTTCACTTCGGCCGGCCGTAGTCACGAGACGGTACCTTCTTTCTTGCGAGCTTCGACTGCCTCAATTACAATGTACAGGTGCAATTTCACGCCCGTTTAAACGCTGGATGAACGTTCCGGTTATCGCTCGTTCTGCAAACAAGCATTTGTGTACGTCCTCATGCGTGCTGTAAACTATAATTTAGATGATTTGTTAACCCTTTTTCTCAGGGTTATGTATTTGTCTACTCATGTCTACTTGACTTGTGTACTTGTCAATTAATGAACTTTTTTCATAGGGTGATTTTTCACAAGGTCATGTACTTGTCTACTCATGTCTACTTGAATTGTCTACTTGTCTATTGATGCTCGTCATAGGGGGATTTTTTACAGGTCATATACTTGTCTATTCATGACTACTTGACTTGTCTTCTCGTCTATACATGCCCTTCATAAGGGAATTTTTCGCGGGGTCATGTACTTGCCTAATCATGTCTACGTGACTTGTCTACTTGTCTATTCATGCACTTAATAGGGTGATATACTTCACGGGGTCATGTCGCACACTTGTAAAGTTGTGGATTGGTCACGCGACAGATTTACCATCACCTCCCATGAAAATAAATCACTCTGTACAAGCCTCTAAATGTGTGGTTGCTAAATGAGAAGCACTCCCAAACTCACTGCAGTCGTTCACAATGTTCTGTTTACTAAAAACTTTCGTTTTTCAGTACCGTGGTACAGCAAGTCTAAGGTCATTTCACAGTTAATGCCCCCCGTAAATGTTCTGCCGATTCATTTAACTGCATGCTAATTTTGAATGTAATTATGCCTGGGAGAATTTAGAGCCATTCTCAGCACTGAATCAAATAATTTATTGCCAATTACAGCGCATGCACGCTACATGAGTAGGAGAAACATAGAACCCTTTAATTCATCGCTAATGCAGGCTATTTTTTGAGAAGTGAGCTTATTCCACATTTACTTACGCGGTTGTGTTCGAAAATACAATGCAGGCTTTTTTTCACAGAATTTCTATGTAAATTATTTAACGATTGTTTAGGTTCACGGTAGCTGCTATTAAATGCTCTTCCTGTGTAGAACGAGAACATTTGCCTTATCTGTAGCTCGTAACTGATTATTTTTACCGGAAAATTATTAAACCACCATCGGCTCGACGCTCTCTTCCATATTTATTCTGCTATTTTATGCTTGGCCACGCACTAATCTTCGACAGTCTTTACGCTGAACTTGACTCCTTCTGATGTCTGTTAGGTCATCCAAAGCAGACATAGTCAAGATTAGAAAGATCTATTAACCACACTCATAAAGACATTGGTACAAGCACGACATCAGAATACTCCTAATATTGAAAAGACAACTGTGTTAATAAGCCACTCAGCCTCTGTGCATTTAAAATGTTAAAGCCTTGCATTTAACGAAGAAAGCGTCAGATTTCAAGCAAGCACGGTCTCTCAGAACGCAGGTTTGTCTCTGAAAATCGAGCATGAAGGCAGGCTCTGTTGCCCTCCTCCCGACCGAGTGCATAACTCCGAGTAACCCAATAATTCGGGGCGCTGCTGCGAATATTCTGTAGCTTTGAGAGAGGTTCCTGGTGTCGCCTCAGTGAGAACATTGCTTCGCTTATGGCTGCAGTAAAGGACGGAGTAGATATGTAGTTCACAAATCAAAAGGCGAATAAGAATTGTAGTAGTAATGTAGTAGCGGAAAAGTTGGATCATGATGATGGAGAGAGGATGTAGGTGGTGTGAATGGAATAGAATTGAACAGGTTGTGGCGACAGAAATGAGCCGAGTGGCGGCGCTTTCTTGGGTTGGAAGAGTATTGGAAATATATTCACTTAACTGGATGGTATTGACTATTGTGTATGATATTCCCTGTGCTGGGTATTGCATTGATTAGTACAAGGAGTGAAAGTGCAGTAAGAGCAGTGAGACGAAGGGTACAGTTTTAAAAATGGAAAACTTACTTACAATTTTGGAAAGCCGGCTTACAGTTTTCAATTTATGTACTGTGCAGCAAAATTGGGCGTAATGTATAATAATGAAAGTTTTCAAAGTAAGCACACAAAAATTGTTGTGAAAAACGTTCGGGGTGTAAGAGAGACGTAAATGGCAAGGAACAGGTGAAACCGATCCCGATCGGTATGTATAGAACGAAAGCGAATGCGAGCAATTAGTGATAAAGTGAGAGTTGAATGCAGGTGTTGTAGGTAGCCGTGCAGTTGCGTTTTGACCAAGATAATGACGATGGCCGGTCTTTAGTCACGTCATAATCAATGCCGACTGCTGCAAGGATCGATATGCTTGCGCGTTAGGAATTATCGACTCAACTTGGTGGGCCAGGTAGCGCCAGCGAGAAGTCTTGCTTATTTCCGTAGTAACAACACTATTGCAGTGAGAAAAAACATAGCCAATCCTTCTCCAAAAAACTTAGATATTAGGTAGTTCTGCTTCGTTCTAAGTTCTAAGAAGAAAATAGGCCATGAGGTTTATTCGAATGTATCATATCCCACAGCTTGTGTAGGCGGAGTGCATATTTTGATCTCTTGGGGCGCGTAACTGTCTTAGATGCTCATTGTCAACACCTATTGTTTAAGGGTTTAACGAATTAAAGCTGTCTAATATCATCACTAATTAAAACATTCCGTAGGAAGAGATTGAGGCACAAATCTAGTGAAAAAGGAACTAATAGGGAGACTCTTAGAAAAAATAAATAATCGCAACGTAAAAAACATCATTGCATCCTCCTAACTTAACGTTTCTCACATGTACGACTAAAGTAAAGAGTTAAGTGTGAAGTGTTTTAAAATAAAGACACTTTGAAGGAAGAGTACAGACACTCCATTTGAAGTAAAGACACATCGAAAGAAGAGTAAAGACCATTCATTTGAAAAAAGACGCTCCATTTGAAGTAAAGACACATCAAAAGAAGAGTAAAGACCACCCATTATAAAAAAGACACTCCATTTGAAGTAAAGACACATCGAAAGAAGAGTAAAGACCATTCATTTGAAAAAAGACGCTTCATTTGAAGTAAAAACACTTCGAAAGAAGAGTAATGACTCTCCATTTGAAATGAGGACACTTCAATTTGAACATCTCAGGTTGAGGCTCACTTCGATACAAATTACAGTAAATGCAGGCTGCCGGCGTTACAGCAACAACAGGGTGGCGGAATCGGAAACAGATGCTGAGGGTGCGTCACGCACGCTTGCTTGCTCGATTACATTGCCTCATGTCACCGTCACGATATGGCTTTTGAATGTTAACGCTTTCCATCTCTGTTATCCTTGTAGCTGTTCGAAAACAGCAGCGAATGGTTATTGTTGAGACGTCTTCCGGCAATGCCGTTAACCGTTAACTGTTAACACATGCTAACCGTTAACTGTTAACACATGCTAACCGTTAACTGTTAACACATGCTAACCGTTAACTGTTAACACATGCTAAAGGTTAACTATTAACACATGCTAACCGTTAAGTGTTAACACAAGCTAACTGTTAATACTCTGCGTCAAAGTTAACGCACGTTTACGTTAATTAGTGCGTTGCATGGGATACACTATATACATCGACACATTAGGTTCAAGTTCAATGTGTTCAAACATCGCTTCTTCGAGGCTCTATATTCACGGCTCTTGCTAAACAAATTTCTGACTACCGCCTTATGTGTTCTATTTTACCTTTTGTAACACAAAGCCTCTGTTAAGCTGTTCAATTTGAATACGGTACGAGAAGAAGGGTATAGGCTTTGGGGTCTGATAAGAGGGCGTGTCCGATGTCGAATTCATTCTGATTTTGAGCCAATGTTGTCGGGGTGGTATCCACCGCAATAAAAACTGTTCACGCCTAGAAATGGACACGTCTTTGTTCACGAGTCGCAGTAGGAAAGCTTTGATATTTTATGACTTAATCATTTCATTGAGTTCCACTTGAAGATTATAGTCTCAATGTAGGTAGCGTGTCGCGCTGCATAGAGGCATGTAGTCGAGTTGAATAGATAACGCAGCGATAGAGGAAATTGAAGAGGAAGTGACGAAAACGGAATAAATTCAAGGAATGCGCCGGATTTGGATAGTGGTTGAGCAGCTGGCGAAATTGTGTAGGTGTTTGGTAGCACTGATACCACCATCAGTTGATGGAGATAGTGTGTGAGTGATTTCTCTCTACGAAGGTAGCACTGATACCAACATTGTGGTAGCACTGATACCACCATCAGTTGATGGAGATAGTGTGTGAGTGATTTCTCTCTACGAAGGTAGCACTGATACCAACATTGTGGTAGCACTGATACCACCATCAGTTGATGGAGATAGTGTGTGAGTGATTTCTCTCTACGAAGGTAGCACTGATACCAACATTGTGGTAGCACTGATACCACCATCAGTTGATGGAGATAGTGTGTGAGTGATTTCTCTCTACGAAGGTAGCACTGAGACCAACATTGTGGTAGCACTGATACCACCATCAGTTGATGGAGAGAGAGTGTGTGGGATATTTTTCTTCCAAAGCGCTTTGTATAATGCTGTCGAAGCTCAAATTGATGTATGAATAAGAGTAAGCAAGCATGTGATCATAAACGTCTACACGCTTCCGGTACTTCGGACGCTTCAAAGTATTCATGATTAGTGGAAGAAATTATTCACGGTGGAATCAATTCAAGCTATCTTTACTTGACTTAAGAAAATAACTTATGGAGGGATCAAAGGGAACGTGATGAAGAACTTTCAGAGCTAAAGAGACTGATGTTCAAGAGAGAGAGAGGGATAAAAGAGGGGGGGAGGCAGAAGTGAGGGTAAAGGGCGAGGGGAGAGCAGCTCCCCTCACGCCGAGGTATAGAGCAGCACTGAACGCGCCCTGTCACTTTAATTAAACTCCCTCACGCTCAGATTCGTTTAGCCTCGCCTCTCTGATTAAAAATGCTTTTTTGCTCACCACGTGTCGAGTCAGGCGCTTTTCATTTCGATGCTCACAGAACGAAATTATTTCCTTATATCTAGAGCTTCAGGGAGGCTTGTAGCTCAGCGGCGGGAATGATTCACGTTGATATCAGATTCGATTTTGCTGTGGTTTTCTGCGTTGTACTCAGTCCTGTATTTCTGCGCGTGAATTTTTATGGTCTAGCGCTGTAGCTTGAAAAGGGAAGCGCTGCAGGCAGGATTCGAGCCTGTGAGGGTTGAGCCCAGTGGATTTCTGGTCTATCTCCTTAACCACTCGGCCACCGCCACTCGTTAGGGTTAAAGATTGTTTTACATTACATTGATATTGAGCTTAAGAAGATGTTCATCTAACGGGACCAAACACGATAATTTTACGAGAAAAATTTACTGTTCATTTAATATCATTCAGTGAATTTATCCATTTACTGGTTTTAGATCTTTAAATAATAATTTTAGATGAAAATGAAATATGGTAGTATTTCATGGCGGCAACATGCATATTTTCATTAGTGTGCGAACTGACAAACATTGTTCCCTCACTACTGAAAAATGTAGCAAATTCTATGTCCTAATTTGTTTGTTATTTTTTATAGAAATTCTCGCATTTTTCTGGAGTAGAAATGCTCAAATTTACTGTGGAACGATCAAAAACCTAAGCTTGAAGTGTTTTCTTCTTCCACAAATGCGGAGGGATTTGAAAATCACTTGCAATATCGGAACCAATATAGTTTTTTACATTTAAATATCGGTACCAATATAGCTCTTACATTTATGTATCGGTACCAGCATAGCTCTTACATATAAATATCGGTACCAGCATAGCTCTTACATATAAATATCGGTACCAGCATAGCTCTTACATATAAATATCGGTACCAGCATAGCTCTTACATATAAATATCGGTACAAGCATAGCTCTTACATTTATATATCGGTACCAGCATAGCTCTTACATTTAAATATCTGTACCAACATAGCCTCTTACGTTTAAATATCTGTACCAACATAGCCTCTTACATTCAAGTATCGATACCAACCTAGCTTCTTACATTTAAAAATCATACCAATATCAATACCAACATAGCCTCTCACACTCAAATATCAGTAGCACGTTGTGACCTGCCCGAGCCCTTGGGGGTCTCTGCAGCAGCTTCGTTAGTCACCCCCAGCTGAGGTGACTCACCTGCCCGGCCAACAGGTGTGAGTGTGGCGTGAGGGTCAGCTCCTGGCCTTATGTTTTGTGGCGAGGGCTGCCCGTGTGGTGGTGTCATGGTGGTGTCTGTGGTTCTTAACCTGGGTTCGATGGGACCCCAGGGGTTCGGAGAGTCAAACCCGTGGGTTCGGCATGGTACCGTTTGTGCACTAATACAGTATATAGTCATATACATGTGTTTCGAATTTGAATAAAGAAAACAGATTGTTTCCCGCTACGAAGGGTTCGATGAATGCATGCATGGAACTTGTGGGGTTCAGCACCTCCAACAAGGTTAAGAACCACTGCTCTACGTCCTGACGGAGATGTGTTCTCTTGATGAAAGATGTCAATTTCATGAGACTCGCTCGACTCTAAATCTAGAGGTGAAATGACTTCCCACCTTTGATGTTGGTTTGAATGTAGGATTATTTTTGCTACTTGCCCTGGCTTTCAACCTTTGATGTTAGTTTGATTGAAATATTTATTTTTCTGAATTCGCTGACTTCCCACTCTGATGCTATTTTGATTGAATGGTAATTTTGGTCTAATTGCCCTCATTTTAAACTCACAAAAGGCATGAACATTTCAATTGATTTGGCCTAGAAATGAAAAATTCATGCCTCTGCCTGGACGACCCAGGGCTGGCCAATATCATGCCTCTGCCTGGACCCCGAGCTGGCCAATATCATGCCTCTGCCTGGACCCCGAGCTGGCCAATATCATGCCTATGCCTGGACCCCGAGCTGGCCAATATCATGCCTCTGCCTGGACCCCGAGCTGGCCAATATCATGCCTCTGCCTGGACCCCGAGCTGGCCAATATCATGCCTCTGCCTGGGCCCCGAGCTGGCCAATATCATGCCTCTGCCTGGACCCCGAGCTGGCCAATATCATGCCTCTGCCTGGACCCAAAGCTGGCCAATATCATGCCTCTGCCTGGACCCAGAGCTGGCCAATATCATGTCTCTGCCTGGACCCCGAGCTGGCCAATATCATGCCTCTGCCTGGACCCCGAGCTGGCCAATATCATGCCTCTGCCTGGACCCAGAGCTGGCCAATATCATGCCTCTGCCTGGACCCAGAGCTGGCCAATATCATGCCTCTGCCTGGACCCCGAGCTAGCCAATATCATGCCTCTGCCTGGACCCAGAGCTGGCCAATATCATGCCTCTGCCTGGACCCAGCGCTGACCAAAATCATGTCTCTGCCTGGACCCTTGCCCATATCATGCGAGATGACCCCATCAGCTGGTCAGGTGACCCTCATAACATGACCTCTTCTGGGGTCAGGTCATCGTACGCTGAATGGCAGCCAGGTTCATACTGTGTGAAACGGTTGATTAGCTATTATTTGTCACTTAATATTAGTTATCATTTTTACTTGAGATTAGCTATCATTTATATGGTATATATACCAGCTATCATTTATTACTTGAGAATAACTGTATTTTATTACTTCAGATTATCTAAATTTTATTACTTGATATTAGATATCACTTTTCACTTAATATTAGCTATCATTTTTTACTTTAGATTAGCTATCGTCTTTTTACTTGAGATTAGCTATCGTTTTCTACATAAGAGTAGCACTCAGTTTCCTATTAATATTAGTTATCATTTTCCACTCATGATTCATTTCAAACTCAAATGAATCCACGTGTAACCCATCGAAAGCTGAACCGCCTTTTATTTCTGTTTTTCTTGACTGAATTATCAAACTTGGATGTTAACAGAGTTCGATTTCAAAATATGGCTGAACATTTTGGCTCTTATTCCCTAATCCTTAAAAATCTCAGGTAATTCACCTCTTTGGTGTGTGAGAGTGGGCACTTCTGACCATCATCCTCCTTATTCCTTCCAATCGCAGCGATACACGAACGTTTTATGTGCTTCCTCCATTGGCTCTCCATTCGACTTGAAAATCTAATTTAACTCGAGAACGCCAATCGAAGTTAAACGTTTTATAATGGCTATTTCGAGATGCCTCGCACCACTATTTGACACGGATGCCGATCGTAATCACGTTCTCGTAGGGAAAAAGTGCAGAGAGAAGTGCAATGCAGTTGAGTGAACCCTAATTTTTCACTTACATTTGAACCACTGAATAACACAATCATTGATTTCGTGATCCCTTTAACTTTATACTTCGCGCTATTGCTTTCATTCGACAACAACCGCATAAGTTACAACGTACGGAGACATTCCAGACTGAAGATACATACCTCCGGGGAAACAATTTTCGTCCTTGGAAATATGCTTTCACGATTGAATTTTTTTTATAGCGAGAACTGGTATTTTTTTTTAAAAGCCAGAGCTCGTCTGGAGCTTGATCTTGTGTGGTCTGCGATGACATCAAGCAAGTGTTCTCTGCCGACGTGCCGACTTTACCAATTGGCTTCCGCTCCCCTGTAGCAGTCGTGGCCTTCGACGTAGATCAAAGTGCTCCTGTCTCACAAAAGTCCGCAGTGTTTTTACTGCTACGAGATCAATTCGCTTAGATCTAAATTGAGGCTTTGGAGAACTTTAGTTTTGGGCGGTTAGCTGCGAATTCTGAAGTTAGTTATTCAATTTACCTCGATTATCCGCTGCTGATGTTGTTAGGCAGCACTTTATCGTTTGACCGAAGTGTGCAGGTGCCATGATTTGGTCATGAACAGCTCGGTAGGGACTCTCTGGGAAATTATTCGTCCAGAGCTTCTGACGATGCGTCGTTATCTATCATCAGTTGCACACTCTGTGCCTTGTTACTGGTGCTGAAGTTTAGCTATTTATAAATGACCTTCTCGATGACCTTCTGTTCTTGTCGTTTTGCTTACTTATAGAGTGTGCCCCAAAAATTGTAATCCTGTGACTGACAATTACTGGTTTTTTTATTTTGTTTCAGGTGATAGTTTTATTATAAGCCACTCAATTTTCTCAAATTAAATGTGTTTTCTTTGATTGAACCTGTCAAACTTGTATTTATGCCAATTAACATTTTAAAACAAAAAAGATGAGCACTGGGTAATCAAAAAGTGAAATATATTTTTGGGATCAACGCAAGCTTTAGCGCAGAGCTATGAAAAAATAATTTTCATGGTAGTGTTGTAAATATCACCTGGTTCTTATTCGTTGTGCGCGATTCGATGATTTGAAGACTAAATTGTCATTCATCTCCTGGACAAATATTCCTCTTGGTATAAAACTGCTTCAGATTATTCGTCTTCGTGTTTTATTTGTCATAAATTTTTCTTGGCATATTTTCTTTTACTCATACAGTACTTTCTCTGAAACTTACACCGCTCGCTGTGAAAATAGCGTAATAACAATGATGTAACAAAAGTATTTATATGAAAAATAACAGTGCGACAAATTAAAATATCGCTTTAGAGACGAGAAAGTTCTTATTAGATTTATGTCTAGTTCTTCCTTAAGTGTCTTCTTTTGAAGTAACTTTTTGATTTGGTCACGCGACAAAAGCATCCAAAATAAAGTGCATCGTTTTGTTTAAACGAAATTCAGTTTCGCTTTAAAGTTGCTGTGCCGGCAGAACAGTCGTATTTGTTGACAAAAATGAAGGATTTTTTAAGGCTTCATTTTGTGAATCCAAAATGCTTATGTAATGTGAGCTATAAACAGGATTGAAGAGAAAAATTCAATGCGAGATATAGTATCAAAGGTACATTCTTTCCAAAATATTCCTGATTTCATATATAAAGTGAGTTACAGGCGGAAATTCATGGAAACATTCAGTGCGTGTTCAATCTAATGTGGTATTTTCCCAAATTATTCCAGATTTTTAATTATTTAGAGTGAGTTTTAGACAGGATTTTTTACAAACCTTCACGGTCAGTCATATTATTAAATATTCCAGGTGTTTCCTAAGATATTCCAGGGGTCGGAACATATTTTCTTCCCTAACCTGACCCAATTTCCGCCTTTAAAAGAAGCTTCATGGGCTAACAAAGCCTGTGGGGTGGCACGAAGCTGAGCATGGCAGCCTATCTCACTGAGTGCTGCGCGTACACACAGCACGCGCGTTGCATGCCTAGCTAGCTCATGAGTCTATGGATTGCATTATTCAATGCGGCCGTGTGGGACAGCGGACACTTGGATTTTGCTACTACTAACGTGAAATGCTACGGGTTGGTGAGGATCGAGCCAAGTTACTGCTTCTCATATTAATACTACGAAATCATCGTTGCGAAATTAGAAAATTTACTTTGGTTGTAACCTTTGACGTGAAATGGTGCGTGCTCTTGAGGAGCTATGTTACTGCCATTGATCCTACAGCTACGAATTAGATATCGTCGCTGAATTTCAAAATTAGCTTGGTGGAATTATCAAAGCGACGACGAAATATCCTTTGAATGAAGTTGTCGTTAATCGGTTTTATTATTACATATTATCATCAACACTGTAGAGCTTCTTATAATCCAGCTAATGTGATAGTTGAACTTAAACTTTCATTTCTCAAAGTTTGATATATGATGCACAACTAAACGCGTCGGCGTTCCAACTTCGACCGTACGATGAATTATATTTAGGAGATTTATTGAATTAATTACTGGTTGCCATCTCAGGTGGACCATTTTAAGCCTCATAATTTGTAAAATCTTCTCGAAAATATGTTCAAATTTTTCAAAATTAATTTAGGATGGATAGGGTTGAGTTCGTGAGGGTTTGCCACTTTCTGATAAATCCTGATAATTTATTTTAAATTTTTATTTATAAATGAAGAAAGTTGACCATTTAGTATGGAGTTAAAGGCACGCAGAATCTATGCATAAGGTGTGTTCTCGCACAAGATCAAAGAATTAAGAGCTATTCATTTCGAAATAAGAGAGAAATAACTAGTACATTTATGAACGACGCTTAAATGAAAATTAATGATTTCGTAATGAGAATTTGACTTCTGGTAAATGGCATCAACACATTTTAGCTACTGACTAGCATTTTTATTCTGCATCACCTTGGTTCCCTAATCGATAAAAAAAAATAGTGCCCGAAATCCAACATTCTCGAAATAGTGGGTTATCGAATTTCCGAAATAGTGAACTATATGTAAAATGGGATAAGAAAATATTGAATTCAATTGAATAGTGTACGTAATAGAGACGAGCCGAGTGCCCCTTTATCGAGCTGTTAATCAAATTCCGGGCTGTCAGACACCAACCTACCACCGGCACCTCACAGTCACATTCCTGATCATCCGTTTCGCCCCAAACTGCCAGTGTAGATATTGCTGTTAACTCAATGCGTCGTACGCGACCGCTTTTATGCAATGAGACAGGAGAAGATTTATTCAGTCACGTTAACTCGTTGACTACGTTTGCTCGGTTGCTGCGGTCATTTTAGTAATTTTGTAATTAACAGAGCTGAAAATCGTCTTCATTGATCGAATGCATTTTTATCTTCCTAAGAAGTGTGAAAAATGTAGTAGCACGATGGTGCTCTTCCTTGTACGCTAAAATCTATTCTAAAAAAGGTGGTGAAATGATTGAACTGCTGTTATCTTCCTAAGAAGTGCGAAAAATGTAGTAGCACGACGGGGCTCTACCTCGTACGCTAAAATCTGTTCCACAAAAAAGGTGGTGAAATGATTGAACTGCTGTTATCTTCCTAAGAAGTGCGAAAAATGTAGTAGCACGATGGGGCTCCACCTCGTACGCTAAAATCTGTTCCAAAAAAAAAGTGGTGAAATGATTGAACTGCTGATCTTTTATTCCGGTACGCAAACGAGAAATTAGCCTAGTGGTACACATATAGGTCCCAATACGTATTCAACGTGTTATAGAAGTGTGACCGTGATTGAAATGAACCCGTTTCACTGTCGCTGATTCCTGTTCCTGCGGTCTGAGCAAAAATTCTGTCCAAGTTCTTATCTCTCGATAGCTCGTAGTACGCTTATTTCAACTTGTGTTTTTGTGAGACGTTCTCAAAGTTGTACATTTATATATTTCGAGACGTTTTACACTTGCATACTTTGCTTGTTTCAACGTATATTTTTGTGTGTAACATTCTCAAGCTTGAACATGGTTTGAAATATTTTCCAGTAGTATCTTTTTTTCATCAGGACGCATTTCTTCGACGTCAACATTTCCTAAATTGTTAAACCAAATTTGTCATTGCTTTGCGCCTTCACCTACCTTGTATCACATAAGTCGCAAGGCTGCGCCGGCACACACCAGCGCTCGGAAGCGACTTGTCAAAAACGACCGTTCGTTGCTCTCAAATCTGCTCCGAGTAGAAGCGGAACCCTCGACTAAATTGTCTTTTTAAGCCTAAGCTCTCAGGCTTTTTCTATGACAAATAAAATTGTACCATAGAAATCACTTATTACTGGGGGCCCTGTAGGGTTGTGAGACGGTAAGCGCTGTTTACAGTCATATTTTAGTTAAAAAGTCTCAAATCTGAAGATTTTGCCGTAAAAAACGGGGGTTCTTTTAACGATGCTGCGGTAACACACATTAGCGCGTAGTAATTCACGCGTGGGGCCGCGTTGACGTTCTCCGGAGTCTCCGCAGCGCAGCGCACACACCAATAAAGAGACAACTTTACGGCAGCTCCTAGCGAACTGTCTGATTATTATGGTCGGATTATATGGAGCGCTCTTACTTCCGCTCTTAGTGTCAGCCTCAGACCTGCGTTCACTGATTACGAATGCTCTTTATGGCCTCCCCATTACCTTTTTACCTTCGCCTATTGCCACAGCGCCAGTGTCGGAAAATACCTTCTGATAATTTCTTGGACTTACCGCAACTTTAAGGCCACATGTCGCGAGTTGGGTCGGAGGGCGTGCACTTTCAGATGCTATGTACCTTTCTTTCTTTCTTTCTTTCTGTCTTTCATTAGCAAGAAATGTTAAAGATCGCATTGAGAGAAATCGAGTCTCACTTTAAGTGACCCGGAAAATTTGGCTGCTGTGAATCGACGCGCTGTGCCATGTTTCTATCACCCATCAACGCTGTGTCTGCTGTGATGAAATAAATAAACGGCGTTTTACTTTGATGTAATCATACCTTAATGCCATCGTTTGAGAAAACGTGATTGCATACGACGACGAGAATGCATACGACTAAGGCGCTATTATGACCTTCATCATTGACAGTTGCAATCGATTAGCGGCTCGTATGTAAGAGCTGAACGGTCACGATTTGGACTGTCCGTGCTCGTGAACGAACGTTGAAGATCAGGCACAGCGCCTGGTGTGGCAAGGTGTTATTTGTGTTGATATTAACGGGATATTATTTGTGTCGAGCGGGGTATTATTTGTGTCGAGCGGGGTATTATTTGTGTCGAGTGGGATATTATTTGTGTCGAGCGGGGTATTATTTGTGTTGAGTGGGATATTATTTGTGTCGAGCGAGATAGTATTTGTGTCGAGCGGGGTATTATTTGTGTCGAGCGAGATAGTATTTGTGTCGAGCGGGGTATTATTTGTGTCGAGCGGGGTATTATTTGTGTCGAGCGGGGTATTATTTGTGTCGAGTGGGGTATTATTTGTGTCGAGCGGGGTATTATTTGTGTCGAACGGGGTATTATTTGTGTCGAGCGGGGTATTATTTGTGTCGAGCGGGATATTATTTGTGTCGAGCGGGATATTATTTGTGTCGAGCGGGATATTATTTGTGTCGAGCGGAGTATTATTTGTGTCGAGCGAGATAGTATTTGTGTCGAGCGGGGTATTATTTGTGTCGAGCGGGGTATTATTTGTATCGAGCGGGGTATTATTTGTGTAGAGCGGGGTATTATTTGTGTCGAGCGGGGTATCATTTGTATCGAGCGGGACATTATTTGTGTCGAGTGGGATGTTATTTGTGTCGAGCGGGGTATTATTTGTGTTGAGTGGGATATTATTTGTATCGAGCGGGACATTATTTGTGTCGAGTGGGATGTTATTTGTGTCGAGCGGGGTATTATTTGTGTTGAGTGGGATATTATTTGTGTCGAGCGAGATAGTATTTGTGTCGAGCGGGGTACTATTTGTGTCGAGCGAGATAGTATTTGTGTCGAGCGGGGTATTATTTGTGTCGAGCAGGGTATTATTTGTGTCGAGCGGGGTATTATTTGTGTCGAGCAGGGTATTATTTGTGTCGAGTGGGGTATTATTTGTGTCGAGCGGGGTATTATTTGTGTCGAACGGGGTATTATTTGTGTCGAGCGGGGTATTATTTGTGTCGAGCGGGATATTATTTGTGTCGAGCGGGGTATTATTTGTGTCGAGCGGGGTATTATTTGTGTCGAGCGGAGTATTATTTATGTCGAGCGGGGTATTATTTGTGTCGAGCGGGATATTATTTGTGTCGAGCGGGATATTATTTGTGTCGAGCGAGATATTATTTGTGTCGAGCGGGGTATTATTTGTGTCGAGCGGGGTATTATTTGTGTCGAGCGGAGTATTATTTGTGTCGAGCGGGGTATTATTTGTGTCGAGCGGGATATTATTTGAGTCCAGCGGGGTATTATTTGTGTCGAGCGGGGTATTATTTGTGTCGAGCGGGGTATTATTTGTGTCGAGCGGGGTATTATTTGTGTCGAGCGGGACATTATTTGTGTCGCTTTGGTCTACGATTGACTAAATTACGATTTATTGATGCCATTATTACTTTTCGCTCTAAGCACCCTGTATTTTATGTCATAATGCACATCAACTTGTTCTCAATAAAGAGCTACGTTTACCGGTTCTCATCTCTCTGATGTGGCAACGAAATTGGCTACAACCGTTTTTTTTTTTTGCCGCCTTCGCAACATGTCAACTACAGTATATGTAGGTATAAATCAATCTACGATCTCAAAAGTGAAGAAATTGTGCACAAAATTCATATCCTCATTACGACTACACAGATATTTTCCTATAAGAAAATAACTTTGTAACAATCAATCGGTAACACACCATATATCTAATAGAAATTGACTTCTTAGCTGAAACTCAACTGTTCAGAGCCTTACCTCCCGTAGTCAACTCCATCGAACAATAGCCCATAAATTTCAGATCGTACTTTTATCATTTTAAAAGAATCCAAGTGAAAAGCCTGACCGTGTTCCTTAGCGCTACACAGTGACCCTAGTGAGCGTACTTCTGAATGCGATAAGCCAGTAGGTGGCGGTAGCCGATACACGTCGGCGAGGTGGACGTGAGTTAACAATAGCAGGGTGTGCCTGTCAAGTGATGTGTCAAGAGCATTGATCTACGCACAGCAGCACGCCGGTGTGTGTTTGGAAAGCATGGCCATTGTGCGAGTGAGGTGCCCGAACCTTTGATGCTGCCAAGTCTGCTTTTGCACCGCCGCCGCCCAGTGTACACTAACGCCGTCCTGCTAATGAGATTGTCGTGCACTAGCGCTAATCCCAGTGTGCCGCTCATTATTTGGGTTTGTGCTGCGACGCGCCACTTGAAAGCGACTCGCCTTGCCGTGCTGGTGGCTAAAAATACAATAAGTCATGTTTGATGGAAGTATTTATGAAGCTGCGCTTAGTTGATATCACTGATAACAGTGATACGAAGTAAGTATAGGTGTTACCCTCATAGCTGTGATACGTGCTTGAAAAACTTGAATTTTTCTCTTGGATCCTTCAGAGCTCGTGAGCTTACGAGATGCTTCTGGTCCACTATCAAGCAATTAAGCGCACAAAATCCCGATCGAACCAAGCGTAAAGAAGAGTAATTGATGAACTGAAGCAGTTAATTGATGAACCAGGGTGAGCAGTCACGCTTTTAGTGCTAGCTTTATGCGCGCTAAACACTCGCTAATGATGAGGAGCTGTGAGCTTTCCTGCCTCTCCTGCCTGCCTCAGTGTGCCGTGTGAGGCTGTATGCCTCAGTTTGGCCTCGCAATGTTGTTACTTGTGCCTCCCGGTGCTCTTTCACTCTCTTTTAGTATGTGGCATTTTACCGTCATATAGCATATGACCTTCTTGTGGCATGTGGTCGCAGTTTACCAGCATGTGGCATGTTACCTTCATGTGGCATGTAGCATGTTACCTTTATGCGGCATGTGGCGTGTTACCTTCATGTGGCATATGGTATGTTACCTTCATGTGGCATTTTACCTTCATGTGGCATGTGGCATGTTACCTTCATGTGGCATATGGTATGTTACCTTCATGTTGCATTTTACCTTCATGTAACATGCGGCATGTACCCGTCGTGTGGCATGTGGCATGTTACCTTCATGTGGCATGTTACCTTCATGTGGCATGTTACCTTCATGTGGCATATGGTATGTAACCTTCGTGTGGCATGTGCTGCTCCCTCAATGGCTACAATGCTGTCAGCTCTCATGCTCCTGTAGCGTTGGTATTAAGCTGCCGATGTTTTATAAAATGTCATTACTTAGTTCATAGGAAAGTTTTTGACAATAAGAAAGTTTTTTGCATTGAGTTTCAATAATGGTGATAAGTGTGATATTTTAATTCTTAAAATCATGCTGAAAAAAAATTAATTCTGATCATTTGCAAGTCTGCTGTTGAGTCAAAATTAAATATTTATGAATAAGTATTGAAAAGCAACTCGCATTTAGTGATCGATCAGGGCACAAATTTGATTTTTGTAGGGGGTCATGTTTTTAACACTTGACATTACCTGATAATTTTTTAGACATTTCTTGTTGCTCGCTTGGATACATAGAATTGTGTCGTCAATTGCCAAAATTATGTGTCTTTTAATTTTCAGTTTTTGTGATAATTTATGGGGAAAATATCGATTTCAGCATCACGTATCGGCTTGGAATATTGACCGTGGCTTTTTACTTTCTTACATCGACTTTACTGAACTTTAAAATTTTTGGAAAACGTGGTGAACTGTGGGACACAAAATGAGTTACTCATCAGGGAAGATGAGTAACTTGTTTATTATTTTTATAAAATATTAAACATCGAACGTGCTTCATTTTAATGAGTTTATTCGAAACAAGACACCCTAATGTGAAGTGATATTCACGACTTTGGGACAGAACAAGTTAATTAAAGTACGCGGAAAAACAGACCGGCGTGCAAACATCACTGACAGGCGTGCGGAGCTGCAATAATTTGAACTTTTGGTACAAAATTATTGAGTTGCTGAAATTATTCAACGTCACAATTTGAAGTTTTTCTTCAGAATTATCGAGTCACAATTCAATTTTGAGTCACAATTTGAACTTTTTGATCAGAATTATTTAGTCACAAATAAACCTTCAGTCACAAGTTGAAGTTTTTGTTCAGAATTACAAAGTCACGATTGATGACATATTCAAACACCCAACTTCTATGAGCAAGACCCAACTTTTTCGTGTGTGAAGCTTTCAGTGCCATCATTTGAAAAGCACAGCGAGAGGACAGCGCGGACTTGAGAACGTTTCCAGGTGTAGACGCGGCCTAATGCTCGGCGACGGCGATCACCTCAGAGAGATACCAAGCGTGTTGTGTTGGCGCCTTGTGTGTCTCTAATGACCGCTTGTGGGCTCTTCCAGCAAGTCACGGTCGTCGTCAACGCCTCTCCGTCGTCAGAAGGGACTTTTTCAGACGAGCAGACAGTTGGGAAACGTGTGTTTGTGCCGTCGTTCCAAGCCGCGCTTGGGGGACATGAATGGGAAGTCGGGCTTTCATGGGACTGGTCCAATGCCCGCACCTGATGTTGTTTTCAGGTTTCCGTTCTTTGAGTTCGTGGCTGGAATTCTGGAGGAACGAACTGTGATGTGACTATCGAAAGTATTTGTCCCTGCTGAGGCGTAGGGCTTCATATGAGCTCAAACTATGAATTCATGTGACAATTTGATGATGTGTCCATATTTACACTTTTGTCTTTATTTACCCTGATAGATGTGCCTAGACTGCATTTTCTAGAGAAAAATTTGAATACTTTCATATTTTTTAAAGTGACGCCATCATTTTAAATCATTTTTAGCGCAAGTTGCTGTCAGCGTACTTCCAAAAAAATGTCTAAGAATAATATGGAGGGCCTCAATGATTATACTGCGTAATTTGTTTGAATTATCGTTTTCATTCATTCATTCACATGAAACTTTATTAAACACGGGTAGACTTCGTATTTTCACGCCACAAATGCAAGCACATTCATAGTATGTATTAACAGCAATAACTTCAGGAACAATAATTTTACGAAAGCGTAGTTGGTGTCATCAATAGGTCACATAGGTTGAAGTGATCAATAGGTCAAAGGCCCTCTCTGTAGGTCACTGCAGCCAGTCGTCCAGTTAGCTGGATGACCTCCAGCGTTCCAGTCGCCCAAGACGCCGCCGTGTGGTGGTGTTCCCTGACTCTGAGTCACCGACCACCTGCGGCCGGAAGATGCGACTTAAGAGTCGCCAGTGGGGTTATGAAGTGTCAGTTTAAGAGTTCATGCGCTTGGAATTAGGGTGAGACTTTGTGCGCTTGAAATTAATGTGAGTTTGTGCACTTGAAATTAGTGTGAGAGTTTGTGCGCTTGAAATTACATCCAAGATGTGACTTAGGGTCTCCAATGCGGTTCTGAAGTATCAGTTTGAGAGTTTATTTGCTTGATATTAAATTCAACCATTCATGATACATGACTACTTATAGAGTCGTGTGGGATGCGAGATTCTAAAAGCATTAAGTTATTTTTAGATTAGAAAAGACGACGAAGTGGCATCTGCAAGTTCGAAAATATGTTTCGTTAAGGTAGCGTATGATTTATTAGATAAATTTTTATCTTGCACACTTGTTGATCGCTGTACTCTGAAGCATGCGTCAGATCGAAAAATTGATACAAGATCGAGTCTTCCTGGTACTAGATACATGTTCCGGATTGAATGAGGTATGCCATGATGAACGCTGCTGTGCAGCATAACCTTATGTTGCGTCTTGCAGCGCAGCGTTTTATCCAGTTAAATAATTTTTACTTTTCTGAGTAGTGTATTTCAAGTCTTTCGACTGCAGTGTGTAAACTGCGATGTCAGTGTGTTTAAAACTCGTGTTGTCTGAATTAAATTGTGGACGCATCTTAATACCCGATATTATCTGCAAGCTCTATTTCATCTCATTGAGATATTTACAAGACTAAAAATTAAATTCAAGAACCTTCTAAATCGGACAATTGAAAACCCACAACGTAATACTTTTCTTATTAACCATTTGTCAAATAAGCTAGTTTTTTCTTTTCTCCATTAACATCATCCCATATCGGGAATTTGAACATCACAATCAACTTGGCTCTCTCTAATTTTCTGCTGCAGCACTCCCAGCTGCAGAGGGGAGCGAGGTTTGTGCTCGGAGTCTCCCTTCAGACCTCCTCCTCTCGTAGACCCTGGCTGTCGGTCTCTATCATAGACTCATACGCAAGCCTCGGCCGTAGACGCCTGCTGTTTCGCACAGCCTTCTACATGTTCCATAAACCATTGCTATATACCACAGCTGTAGACCTCTACCACATTCATCCGTTAAACCCTTACGATGGGCCCCTGCATAGACTGCAGCCGTAGATCTATACCATATACCGTTACCATAGACTACCATAGACCGCTACCATCTCTACCATAGACCGCTACAAAGTCTCGGCGTACAGACTCGTGTCTTGTTGCCTGCGAAGTGGCCTCATGGATATCGTCATCTCACACAGCGGCGGCGGAGCTCCTCTTGAATCTCAGAGGCTTCCGTTTGCTTCATCTTAGAACTGTGTGGACAGAAGCCGTGAATTGTGTTTGCTCTTCCTTGATTGTCTGCTAAGCTGCCTGGATTTGGTGATGGCAGCTCCATGCTCTTCCATATTATGCGTTTGCAATGTCAACAGAAACTTTGGCGAGTTAAAATAATTGTAGACTTTCAATTTGCGTGCGTGCTTGAACTTGGCTCAAGTATTTGCTCTTCTTCAGAATTCTCAAACTCACCCGTAAAGCCATGAGAAGATGATTGCACTTGTATGGGTAATTGCCTGTTCCTTTGAGGATGTGGGAGATATTTGAGAACTGTATTTATCCTGAAGTTATTATGTAGAGTAATTTTTTCCATTTTGCGCCATTTCTTGCGTAATTTTGTAGAGTAATTTTTTTTTTCTTTCGGATTTCATCGTTATGCTCAGTCCCATAAATTCAAGTACCTTCTTCACGCTGAATGTAAGCATCATGAAACTTCAGAAACAATTGATAAAGAATATTCTTGACAAATTAATAACTTATTTCCCAGTTGTGATTAGTTTCCTAGTGATTAATTGCGAAAATCAGTTAGCGATGAGAAAGATGGGCACGTCTCAGCCCAATTGGATTTAAATTTGTGTGATTTCCTCTACCGAGAACCTAGCCTACTTTCGTATAAAATTCGTGTCTACGGAAGACTCACTCAGATGCATTGCTAATACCAGCAGTCAAAGGCGAGTGAAGCCGGTAATGTAGAGTGGTTCAGGCAACAAAACTTCCAGCGGAGTTACCCTTAATATTGTGTAGGATGTCTAACAACCCAAGAGGATTCTCATCTCTCATGCTACGATTTTTTTCATAAAACCTCATTCGAAAAAAGGTAATATTATAAAACTTCTGCGAAAGGAAAGACTGATCTACACTCTTTGTGAGTGAAGCCGGTAATGTTGAGCGGCTGAGGAAGCCCAACACCCAGCCGAGCTACCCTCACTGTTGTGTAGGAGGCCTGGCCCCTCGTGTACGCGTGAGGGGGGCCGGCTGTTGTCCCTGGCAACTGCCTCAATTGTTAACTCCAGCCTGCCTTGCTCGTAATGGGCTGCTGCGATCCTGATGCTGCTATTGTTTCTCTTGTTACTGATACAGCTACTCGTGTGGTTTCTGCTGTTTTTAATGCGCAGCTGGAATCCTGTCGCTCTTATTGTCGCTCTTGTTGCTGATACAGCTCCTCGTGTTGTTTCTGCTGTTTTTAAAGCGCAGCTGGAATCGTGTTGCTGTTATTGTTGCTCTTGTTGCTGATACAGCTCCTCGTGTTGTTTCTGCTGCTTTTAATGCGCAGCTGGAATCCTGTTGCTGTTATTGTTGCTCTTGTTGCTGATACAGCTCCTCGTGTTGTTTCTGCTGTTTTTAATGTGCAGCGGGAATCCTGTCGCTGTTATTGTTGCTCTTGTTGCTGATGCAGACATTCGTGTTTCTGTAGCTTTTAATGTGCTGCTGGGATCCTGTTGCTGCTATTGTTACTGATGGAGCTCTTCGCGTTATTTTTTCTACTGATATTGTTACTGCTATAGAGCTGTTGTTACCACTGTGCAGCTGTTTTTATTGTTACTCTTGTTCCTATGCAGGTCTTCGTGTTGTGTCTGATGATTTTAATGTGATGCTGGGATTTTGTTGCTACTATTGTTGCTCTTGTTACTGATACAGCTCTTCGTGTTGTTTTTGTTGCTGATATTATTAATGTTGTGGAGCGGTTGTTATTACTGCTCTCGTTGTTGATGCAGCTCATATGGTTACTGCTACTGTTCTTGTTACTGCACTGCTGTTATTGTTACAAATTTTGCTACTGCTGAAAGTGTTGATACAAGTGCTACTGTTGCCGCTGTTGTTGCTGCGTCTGTTTCTTGAGACAAATAATTGCCACGGATTTTGCTGAAGTTTTTGTCAACACAAGTTAATTGCTCTTTTTTCCCAGAACATCCGCGTTTCCCTTTAATTCCGCTTTTAGATTCCATTCAGTCGTTGGTTTTTCCTTAAATATTTCAGTTTTCGAGATGCTATTTTTCGTATGTTTGTTTCTTTACACCTAAAGGTAGAACACGTGCAAGACTACATTGTTGGATGTTCAGAAGTTCTGGTAAATGGATTTGTCTTTCTTATTTGAGCCGGAAAACTAAGGCGCTGATAATGAGCACTTTTCCCCCCTTTTGCAAGCGTTTCCATCCATTTCTGGCTCGTCTAAGCTCTATTTTTTCTTCATTTCATTTCCTTTTTACGCCATTGAGGTCCATGACGAATTGCTTTCTACAGCCGGGGCTGCTTTTCCTTTTCCGGTCATCAAGAAACGAGTCGTGAATCGTGAACTGAACTACCTTCGTTCTCATACTTCGTACGTCAAAATGTGAACTTATACTGCAATTGCAACTGTACTCGTACGTCAATAACTTCTACGTCTTCTTTTTATTTCTTCTACTACACGAAGTTATATTCTCAAACATATCCTAATTTCCGAGCCCATTTTAAAACGGGGTACTGTCATCTTTATTATTTCTTCTACAGCTTATACGTAAAAACGACGCTACTCCTGTTGTGAGTAATATTTAATGCTCCTTTAGTGGCATATGTTTCTTCCTTCATTTCACCACCAGCCACTTTCAGCAGGTTGGTGGTGCGTGGTACATGTATCAATTATTGATAGAAATTTAAAAGTGAAGAAAATGCTAATAAAACTAGTCATATTTACTCAAATTGAGAAAAACCAAATCGAAAACGTTTCGGAGTCCAGCTCCATCTTCAGTTCTGTAAAATACAAAGAATTCAAAAAAGTGCAAAAAGTACAAACATTACGAAGAATACAAGCAATACAAAAAAGGGGAACAACACAATTGTATAAACAAAAAGATAAATAAATGTCAAACTATACCTAAAAACTAGCAAAAAAGTAACGAAAAAAATACACACTATGAATTTACTATTTGAAGGGGATAGGAACTAAGCATATTATTTAGGGAAAATTTTCCTTTAAAAATATGAAGGGATTCTAAAATTCGTAGGTCAAACTCATTGGGAGCGCTATCAATGACTTTAAAATCTTCCTCACGAACTACTATATTGCACTGCACACATCTAAGTTTTGCTTTTTGCAAAGTCTAACAATAAATAAAATAGCAAGGATAGTCGCTTTTCAAATATAAAGAAAGAATTCTTGACGGAGAGCTGCAATAAAGTTTTAAACAATGCCCTAGTTAAACCGATGACTGAATCAGTTTGAGCAAATAAATAGTGCAAGCAAATTTCAATTGTCTCCTGCAGCGGTATGTTAGTAAACAAGTATTCTACGTCAAAAGACGCCATAAAAAGATTATGTCTGCGCGTCTCACATATTTACTTGCATTGGGCTTAGACTTTTGTTTACCGGTGTATAAGTAAGATTTTTAAAAATATTTTTTATGTTTCGAAAAACTTGCTGTTAGCCTCAAGTCCATCGAACCAAGCAAGTTTTCCGTAATCAAAAATCAACTAAAATCCGTAGCTCATAAATACTTTTATAATTTCAAGCCTTATAAAATATTTTCGTGTATATTTAGCAGAGATGATGTTGCACTTTTAAAGAAGCTAGCCTAAAATAAAACCTTAATTGTCTCGAGTCCGGATAAAGGTAGGGGAGTTGTCATAATTGACCGTGATAAATATATACATAGTATGAAAAAAATTATTTCTGATCAAACTAAGTTTGCAGTCATAACAAATCCTATAACTAAATTCACCACTAGTATCGAAGACAAATAAATAACTTTCTACGTAAACTTAAAAATTTAGGTTCGATCTATGATGAACTCTGCAGGACGCTAATAGTGTCTGGAAGTGCTCCAGGTGTTTTGTATGGCTTACCAAAGATCCACAAACCAGACTTCAGTGTAAACTTTCCGTTCAGTCCTATTTTTGCGTCATATCGCACCCCTAGCTTCAACCTTGCGAAGTTTTTAGTTCCTATTTTAACTCCATTCACCGGTAACGAGTATACAGTGGATAATTCGCAGTCTTTTGTAAATGACGTTGTTCAATTGGGTAACACTGATAATCTTTTTATGGCTTCTTTTGACGTAGAAAACTTGTTTACTAACATACCGCTGCAGGAGACAGTTGAAATTTGTTTGCACTATTTATTTGCTCAAACTGATTCAGTCATCGGTTTAACTAGGACATTGTTTAAAACTTTATTGCTGCTCTCCGTCATGAATTCTTTCTTTATATTTGACAATGTTTTTTACAGACAATTAGATGGTTTAGGAATGGGGCTCCCCTTAGGGCCTACTTTTGCCAATATATTCATGTCCTTCCACGAACAGCAATGGTTGAACCGGTGCCCTGTAGAGTACAAACCTGTGTTCTATAGACGTTACATTGATGACACATTTATTTTATTCCGCGATAGTTCACACAGTAAGCATTTTTTGGAGTACCTAAATTCTCAACATCCAAATATTAAATTTACAATGGAAGTTGAAGCTGCTGACTGTCTCCCGTTTTTAGATTGCACAATTACTCGCCACAATGGAAAATTTCAGAGCTCTGTCTACCGTAAGCCTTCTTTTACTAGACTAGGGACCAGCTTTTATAGTTTTTGTAATTTTAACCTTAAGATGAATAGTGTTAAAACATTGTTATGCAGGGGTTATAATGTCTGTTCAAATTTTTATGCATTTCACTGTGAAATGGAATTTTTGCGGCAATCCTTTCTTAATAATGGCTTCCCGTCCAGATTAATAGATTCAGCCATGAAGAAATTTTTAAATGTTAAGTTTCATAACAGATTGCCTATAACAACTGTGGGAAAGAAGGATTTTTACTTCTGCTTGCCCTTTTTTGGATACCAATCCGAGAAACTCAAGAAAGAGATACTTTCACTGTTAGCTAAACATTTCACGCATATCAATTTTCGGATAATATTGTTGAACAGATATAAAATAAATTCTTTTTTTCACTACAAAGATAAGCTCCCTAAAGCATTGCTTTCGCACGTCGTTTACAAATACTGTTGCGCACTGTGTGCGTCTGAGTATGTTGGGTCCACAAAAAGGGCCCTCCATATTCGTGTGGCGGAGCATGCTGGAAGGAGCTTCCGAACCAATAATCCCCTTGCTTCTCCCCCTCACTCTTCGGTACGCACTCATGCCGAGAAGTGAGAAGTGCGACTTGCCAGTCCGCTTGGACGACTTCCAGATAATAGGAACCACATCTAGTCTATCAGACCTTCGTATTTTAGAATCTCTTTTTATCATGAAAGACAAACCTATTTTAAATGAAACTGAATCGTCATTCCCTCTGTTAATAGCATGTTATTATTGTTCTCCATCCTTTTTCGTCCCCTTCTTTTTATTTGTTTTTACAGTTGCACTTATTTAGAATAAAATGTATTTTTTGTTTTCCATAGATCTTTGTTAACGCTGAAGATGACCCCTGTGGTCGAAACGTTCAATTTTATATATCATTTTAGGTCTTTCTATTTATTAAACAACTAACTGATAATGGATCTTTTAAAAGCGACTATCCTTGCTATTTTATTTACTATATTGCACTGTTCAGCATGGTTGCGTACGGCTGAATGAGGAGGATGTGCAAGTAAGTTCCCGGTACGGTGGCTCCTACCGCGGTGTTCTGCTATTCTTGTGTAAATACTGCGTGACGTCATCCCGACGTACGCCGATGTGCACTGCACACAACTATATTTATAAATGACACAAGAACACATTAGATCAGAATTATTGAGGCTTTGCCTTTAGGCTCCAGTCGCATTTTTGCGTTCCCAGCAATGAAGTTTACTCTTTCAACACGCGCATGACCGTGGTTTTGCAGCTTCAGCTTCGCGTTGTTTTCAGAACTTGCAGATATTTCGCTGCCGAGTACGCAGTCCCTCCAGCAGTGCAATGTGTGAAGTCAGTTCGAGTCGATCCGCGGTTTTGTATCCCTTGGTTGTGACCGTTACTCTGTCGTGAAGCTTTGAGAATCGATTCGGGTTTTTTTATCCCTTGGTTGAGACCGCTACGTGTGAATTTTTAAGCGATCCTCGTTTTTTATTCCTTGATTGAGACCGCTACGTGTGAATTTTTAAGCGATCCTCGTTTTTTATTCCTTGATTGAGACCGCTTCGAGTGACTTTTTCATTCAATCCGCGCTTTTTTAGCCCTTGGTTGAGACTGCTTCGTGTGAATTTTTGGACGATTCGGGTTTTTTTATTCCTTGGTTGTGACCGCTACTCTTGGCGTGAATTTTTAAGCATCTGATGTAAGAACTTACACCTTGAGACGTGAATTTTTGAGGATCTTAGAATTTACACGTCGAAACAAGAAAAAAATAAGCGGCTGTTTGCTTGACCTGGTGATCATTGCAGTGTTGTGTTTTTCTGTCTCTCCTCTCCTTTTATGCTTTCCTGCAGTATTTTGTTTTATAATATGTGATTTGAGGACTTTTTTTTATATTTTGAGGACTATATATTTGTATTTTGGAATCAAAAGTTATTGGATACTACGCAAATTAGTCGCTTTGGAAGGAATTTGGGATAAATCTGTTCAGAAACGACGTTGAAATTCCATGTTTATATGCTTGCAAGGTTAATTATGAAAAAACAATGAGAACACCGAGAGAAATTTTTGCTTTGAAATTCATCGAACGCATGCGCCGAGCATGAAGAAAGGCAAGTTTGGCTTTAATTAAATACCATCATTGATGAGACAGGCTTTAGCTGGGTGTATTTGACCGCGTATATCTGCGTATTGACATCAGACACGACGCTGCTTTAAATCATTTCCCTCTACTATACTGCTCTTAAATACTGCTCTTAAATACTGCTCTTTCCCTCTACTATACTGCTCTTAAATACTGCTCTTAAATACTGCTCTTTCCCTCTACTATACTGCTCTTAAATCATTCTAGTGTGCGATCGTCACAGTTCTGAACATGCTTGTAGGACCATCAAGTCGCTATTCTTAACTTATAGGACAAACAAGCTGCTATTCTTAACTTATAGGACAAACAAGCTGCTATTCTTAACTTATAGGACAAACAAGCTGCTATTTTTGACGAGTTCCTCTGATTACAGACTGCGCCGAGGCCCAATTCTGAAGAGTCATTTCATTTATTCGGTAACTTATACACGATGACCGCCATACCAAGCCAACGTCCTGCGTGCCTAGGTCGGAGTTGTGCCTAAAGTTGGAGTTATGTGACGCGAGAGAGCGATGCAGTGTGTGTTGCTGGTGCTAGACGAGAGACGGTTTCTAAGCATCGCCAGATTTCTCACGCTGTACTTATGAACTTTCTTTCTTTGTGGTTTCGAGAAAGCATTGGTCATAAGTCTCTTCTGAATAACATTCTGCAAGTTATAATTATCATTTTTTCTCACGGTATTAGATTGGTAGTCTGCTCTGCAGTGTTGAGGCAGTATTTACAACGAATGCAGGTGCACTCATTGGGACTTTTTGTTAAATATGTACTTGAAAATACTTCTATTCTTTTGTATTCGCGCTTCCTTTTGGAAGTCGCTCTTATTGACAATTACAGTATTCGTTTCGAGTGTTTTGGGTTTATTATTTTATCATTTCCGGGCCATGTTTCTGTTAGGATATGATCTTAAAATAACTTGATTTCGACATCAAACTCTCGCCTGTATGTTCGCTAAAACGATATACAACAAAAATGAGTCCACTAAATGGTGCTTTGCGTGCTAAAATAAGTCGTTATAATCAATGATCATTTACGTTAAGACTGTTGTATAATATGGTATGATTTTCATTATTCTTCTTTGGCCTATAAGAATGAAGCTACTTCTATTCTCAGCAATATTTTTTTATGTCTCTAAGGGTATTTCATTCATAGTACTTGATGCAATTATTCCTTGAACCTATGAAAAAAAAATCGTTGACGTGCATGTATATTTTGTCGAGCGAAAATCTTCCCAACGAGCGGACCAGCACCATGAAAGTTATAATGCAGTTCGGCGCACATCAGCGCACATCAGCGGAGATCTCACGAGCCTGGAGTGATGGTGCCACTCTCTCTGTGTGAGTGACTGTTAAAGGGTCTGCGCGAGTCCTAACGACCGTCTTTTATGGCACCCAAACTCTTACTCAAAACAAAACAGGATCTGGCTGCGAGCACTGATCGATGAACTCTCTGTCTCCTTCTGCCTCCTGTCAGATGCCGGCCAGGCAGGACTGACTTCCCATGCCGGGCCGCTTATCTTCTGCTAAGCCGCAGCTAGTCCGCTCTCTCCTCGCCGAGCGAGTGTCCGTGATCTCCGAGCCAAATTTAACAAGTCTTCTTCATGATTTACATGCCTTTGTTCTATTATCATATTAACGATATCTTGTGAGTGAAATAACACGGGCAACCTCTTCTTCCTAGGTGCTTTTCATTCATAAGTGAACGACAATACAAAACAATAAAGAATTTCATTACTGTCGGAGAGACATAAACGTTACCATAATGTAAAGGGATTTATGTTTTTTCTCTTATTGTACCAACACAGAAACCGCGTTGTATTTCAACCAAGACGTCAATATTAACAAGTGCGTGAATATCAAAAACTTACTTTGCTTTATCAGGTATTTTAGCCTGTAGTGGAACAATTGTTTCATTCGAAAGGTCTCGTTTTTTTGTAGTATACTTTTGTCTGCACCACCAACTGAACGCTGCTACCAAACCAGATGCACAAATCTGCCTTTGCCACCGACTGAGAGTTGTTGCTAAACCAGATGCACTCGAGCGACAGGAACTTGGTGTCCGAAGGCTAGCTAACGTAACAGAAATTTCTTCTTCTGAAATTTTGCCCAACGGAGTAACTCGCGAATATTCTCAATGAACTGGTTACCTTTATTTCATTGTTATCGGGTTCTAACGAGCTGCGTCATGTCGATCAATGAGTGAGATTTGGCCCTCTTCTGTATCTCTTATTGGTAATGACTAAAGAAGAACTGACCTGCTTTTTGCTTGCTATTTCTTTCATCTCCATGGTAGCGCATTCCTAGTAAACTTCCTACGGTGCACAGAAAAAAAAAGAATGAGATACGTAAATCCCTGATTGTCTGTTAGTTGATTTCATTTTTGAACGTTGTTCTCGGGAGGGGAGTAGTGTCACGGAAGATCTAACTCCAGAATTCCTTTGTTCGCCCAAGCCGAACACGAGTCTGACGGTTCATTTTACATCTAATTTCTGTTGATTTGACTGGCTACAAGTCTCCTATGAGATAACGGACAATCATAAAAAGTCATAACGCAGTATGAAATGAGTCGCTGCGACCTTGCTATCAGTGGACATGGAAATGACCATGGAAATGGCGTAGTTATAAGAGTCAAACTTGCGTATACTTCTCTGGCCTTGGGAAGTTCTTCACGAATCGTTGGTTTTCTGAGGTGCTTGAAAATTGCGCCTATGATGTTTTTGTTTAGTCTTAGCATGCTATTGCTGCTAGAACTGTGGCCGCCATCCGAGTTTGACTCTGAGCAAGCCAGTCTTGGATGTTTGAACATTTATTTGCTTGTTGCTGTCTGTCGATGTAAATGTTAACAGCATCGCTGTCACCGTTATTGCTGCTCGACATTTGTAATATTAGCAACTCCTCGTATTTACATTTTGTTAGCTTCAAATTTATGCAAGCGGTAAGCATTTGGTCAGCAAACATGACTTGTTCCCTCCGTGGCATTTCAATGCCTAATAACATTTACGTAAAGATCAGACGCTCGCATTGTGAACTAGAACGATTGTATACTTGAAATTCCATTCGAAATTCTTGCTACCCTACGCTCGTCCAAATGAAGACTTGGATCCCGTCTCGATTGTTCTTGGTAAGATGCTTTTAAAGTCTTGATGGCCTTCATTATCTCATAGCATTACAATTATTATAGCGGCGTCGAGAGTTGAATACCTGCTAAGAGGTCTACGCGTGGTTTTCTACAGCTTTTTAACTTTAATTTAAAAAAGATCAAGTTCAATTTAAAAAAGCTCAAGTTTAATTTAAAAAAGGTCAAGTTCAATTTAAAAAAGGTCAACTTCAATTTAAAAAAGGTCAACTTCAATTTAAAAAAGCCCAAGTTTAATTTAAAAAAACTCAAGTTTAATTTAAAAAAGCTCAAGTTTAATTTAAAAAATATCAAGTTTAATTTAAAAAAGATCAAGTTTAATTTAAAAAATATCAAGTTTAATTTAAAAAAGATCAAGTTTAATTTAAAAAGTCTCAAGCAGACTATATTGAAAAAAGATCAAGTTAAATTTTGAAAAGCTTATGTTTCTAAAATTGCATACTTATGTAATAATAAGATAATTGAAGTTTATTCATGAGAATGCATATTTATTTACAAGTACTGGCACTGAAAATAGAATAAATCGAATATCAGATAAACCAAGCTGCTGTAATTTTGTACTCAATTTGACATTCTTTAAGTTTTACCTATGAATCATTTGCTAAACAGGTCATCGGTACTTTTATCTATTGACAAAAATGGTGCGAATAAACTTCATGTAATAAGTAACTGTAGGACAATTAGCAATCTGTACTGACTGAAAAATTGAATATTACTGAGCTTCAACTTTTCAGTCAGTGCAGATTGCTAATTATTGTCCCACAGTTACTTATTACATAAAGTTTACTAGCATCATTTTTATCAATAGATATCAGTACCGATGATCTGTTTAGCAAATGATTCATAGGTAAAACTTTAAAGAATGCCAAGTTAAGTACAACATCACAGCAGCTTGCCTTGTCTGATATTCGATTTACTCTATTTTCAGGGCCAGTACTTTTAAATAAATATGCCTTCTGACAAATAAACTTTACTTATATTATTATTACATAAGTATGAAATTTTAGAAACATGAGCTTTTCAAAATTGAAATTCATCTTTTTTAAATATAGCCTGCTTGCGACTTTTTAAATTAAACTTGGTCTTTTTTAAATTGAAATTGAGCTTTTTTAAATTGAACTTGAGCTTTTTTAAATTAAAGTGAAAAAGCTGTAGTCTTGTTAATGTTTAAGCTCGGTGATAATTATCGCTATTCCTTGGATATCAATTGTCGTCTTCTGAACTCAGGCACAAATTCATCCGTTTTTTATGTCCGCAATCCAGAGTCTCTTCCTTCGTGCGCTAAAGGAGAGAAATAGTTAAAGCACTTTTTAGAGCTGATAAATTGCGTTCATATCGGGGAGCCGGGGGAGCAATACAAATTCTTAGATGAACAGCCAACAAACAATGATGGCTAGCTTACGAATTGATTAATTGTCCTCTTATTCTGGACAGAAGCACTGAAGATCGCTGGTTCAATACCACCACTCTTACAAAGAATGTCGTGTAGATTACGTGAGCATCTTACCTCACAATACCCTTGGTGTGTTTATTTATTTGTTTGGTGTCCGCTTCTTCCGTCTCTCTGTGACGCTCATAAGGATGTTTAATGACGGTATCTGTGATACGAGTTTCACCACGCACAAGTAAAAGAATATTTTAATCGCAGGTATCATTAGGATGGATATACCTATTTGGTTTGTCATTCACAAATGGAAGATATATTTTGACAGGCCGTGTACACTACTGTAGTTATTAATAATCAGAAGCTCTCAGTTCCTATGGCTGTTTCGTTCAAATCTGAAGCTTAAGTCTATTGTGAGAACGCTGGCGTCTACGTCGGAACTTCGCTGCCATTTCGAGACACAAACAAATATCTGGAAATCGCCGGCCGAGATGCTGCTGCTTATTGGCAGCAGTCACGGGTCTACGTCGCGTGTCCAGCGCCTGTTGCCTCACAGCTCTTCCCATTGCCACAACTGATGCTCTCGGAGATCGACCTTTTCGATTTGGACATGCAGGCCGAAGAGCAAAGAATTCCTGCATTATTTACCTTACAGCTAGCGCTCTGTTAAGCAGTTTGGCGTTCTTGCGTTCGAAAATATGTGCGTATTGATTAGTGTATTGAAATACATTAGTTGAAATACATTTAACAAATACATACAAATACAATACAATGCACACAAATTCAATAATTCAATGTAAAATACATACAAATTCTTGAAATACATTAGTGTATTATGTGCGTATCGATTAGTGATAACATTGTGTCTTCTATTCATACTGAAATTGCGATTTGTAATTCTCATTTTGCTGCTGGAATCCAGTTTCCATGTTGTAATTTTAAAAAAAATATTGAATATTATTAGTGTAGCTCGAGGCAGCGATATTATTATATTATTTTTTGTGTGCGTTGATTGCATACTATTTTTGCTGATGCATCCTTTTATTTCTGTTTCAGGTATGGAGGCTTGGAGCACTGAAGTTGCATTGGCCGTGAGTTACTTTCTTCGTGCGGTAGATATGATAATCATACTGTGTGTTAGTGGGTATGGTAGTTCGTAAGGATATAATGATTTGAAATAAATTTTGTGTTGAACTATGCTAAATTGCATATAGTATGCAAAGCTGAATCACTGAGTCAAGATAAACACAAAGACAGTGAAATTGTGATGTTCAAGTCCCATTGATGATTTTTAAATGGTGATTTTTAATTTTCACTACGATAGCACATGAACGGATCAGGATTTGAATCTACCGTGGAGGAAATACAAAAACACAATTTTGCATATCAAAATGGGGATTTTTTCAACTGTCAATAGAAAAAGACAAAAAAGTGTTTTATCAATGTTTATTCGTCATAATTTACGCATACTTTTATGAAAAAACACGTAACAAAATCGAAATATCTGCAACTACTGGTGCAGTACTTTTTAGTACTATTGGTACTACTGTACTAATGGTACTTTCGATTTGCTTCACTCTTCACATGAAACAAAATACCATCTCTGTTTTATTTACTCGAAACAGAACCCTACTTTCGACCCTACCTCGCCGATCGTTGCACGCTGGCGACAGCGCTCTCTGCCGCCCGCACCAGGCGCTCATTATACAGCGGCGGCACAACCAGTTCTGGTGCTGACACAGCCTGCATAATGCGCTCCGGATTTCACCATATGCTTAGGCCTTAGGAATTCCCTCCAGTTTAGGCCGAACACCGCACAACTTTGCATGCCATCATCGTTTTCTCCTCGGTATGCAAACTTGGCATCACCGTGTCTTGATGTTGATATGGCCCTGCTGGTATTGCCCTGTTTTGTGATGCTGATATTGCCCTGTTTCGTGATGTTGATATTGCCCTGTTTCGTGGTGCTGATGTTGCCCTGTTTCGTTGTGCTGATGTTGCCCTGTTTCGTTGTGCTGATGTTGCCCTGTTTCGTTGTGCTGATATTGCCCTGTTTCGTTGTGCTGATGTTGCCCTGTTTCGTGGTGCTGATATTGCCCTGTTTCGTTGTGCTGATATTGCCCTGTTTCGTTGTGCTGATATTGCCCTGTATCGTGGTGCTGATATTGCCCTGTTTCGTGGTGCTGATATTGACCTGTTTCGTTGTGCTGATGTTGCCCTGTTTCGTGGTGCTGATATTGCCCTGTTTCGTGGTGCTGATATTGCCCTGTATCGTGGTGCTGATATTGCCCTGTTTCGTGGTGCTGATATTGCCCTGTTTCGTTGTGCTGATGTTGCCCTGTTTCGTTGTGCTGATATTGCCCTGTTTCGTGGTGCTGATATTGCCCTGTTTCGTGGTGCTGATATTGCCCTGTATCGTGGTGCTGATATTGCCCTGTTTCGTGGTGCTGATATTGCCCTGTTTCGTGGTGCTGATATTGCCCTGTTTCGTGGTGCTGATATTGCCCTGTTTCGTGGTGCTGATATTGCCCTGTTTCGTGGTGCTGATATTGCCCTGTATCGTGGTGCTGATATTGCTCTGTTTCGTGGTGCTGATATTGCCCTGTATCGTGGTGCTGATATTGCTCTGTTTCGTGGTGCTGATATTGCCCTGTTTCGTGGTGATGATATTGCCCTGTATCGTGGTAGTGATATTGCCCTGTATTGTGGTGCTGATATTGCCCTGTATTGTGGTGCTGATATTTCCCTGTTTCGTGGTGCTGATATTGCCCTGTTTCGTGGTGCTGATATTGCCCTGTTTCGTGATGTTGATATTGCCCTGTTTTGTGATGCTGATATTGCCCTGTTTCGTGATGTTGATATTGCCCTGTTTCGTGGTGCTGATATTGCCCTGTATCGTGGTGCTGATATTGCCCTGTTTCGTGGTGCTGATATTGCCCTGTTTCGTGGTGCTGGTATTGCCCTGTTTCGTGGTGCTGATATTGCCCTGTTTCGTGGTGCTGATATTGCCCTGTATTGTGGTGCTGATATTTCCCTGTTTCGTGGTGCTGATATTGCCCTGTTTCGTGGTGCTGATATTGCCCTGTATCGTGGTAGTGATATTGCCCTGTTTTGTGATGCTGATATTGCCCTGTTTCGTGGTGCTGATATTGCCCTGTTTTGTGATGCTGCTATTGCCCTGTTTTGTGATGCTGATATTGCCCTGTTTTTTGATGCTGATATTGCCCTGTTTGTGATGTTGATATTGCCCTGTTTCGTGATGTTGATATTGCCCTGTTTCGTGATGCTGATATTGCCCTGTTTGTGATGTTGATATTGCCCTGTTTTGTGATGCTGATATTGCCCTGTTTTGTGATGTTGATATTGCCCTGTTTTGTGATGTTGATATTGCCCTGTTTCGTGATGCTGATACTGCCCTGTTTCATGATGTGTGTGATGTATTTATTTGTGATGCCTGCAATGACGTTGTGACGTATTTCGAAACAATTTTTGCAGAATTGCAGTGACCTATGGGCCCTGTCCGTCGTTGTTCTGCCAGTTCGAGATGATTTGTAGGAAAGATTACCAGGCAACGTGATGTATTGCTCCTACTGTTAGGCTTCATGGGTACATGCTGGCTGGAATGGTTGTATGAATGTTTGTGCGTGGTGTAGGTTGATTTTTTGGGGAAACGTAAGTTTGACCATGATAAGCAGAACCGGCGTCTGTGTGAATAGTTTGCTTAGAACAGATGCTTTGGACTTCATAGAGTTCGTTCGTCTTCCGTGTTCTGAGAATATGAATATAAATATGTGTAATCACTTTTGAACTTTTCCACTGTAAAAGTAATTAGTATAGCGAATTTGATAGTTGAAACGTACAAAGTGGTAACGTACGAGAGAAACACGGCACTAAGAAAAACTTGCTTCAAATTGTATTTACGATGGCCATTTTTACATTGAGCAAGCGCGGTCTCTGGTTTCATGCAACAGATTTACCCTTGCACTCTAAGAAATAGGCTCTGCAAGCTCTAAAGTTTCTTTCAATTTTTGTGTTTCAATTACTCGCCGTCAGATCATTCCAGAGTTCGTTTTAAAACCCAAATTAATTCCCCTCCCTGTCCCCCCTAATCCCCAGAATTTAAATGCGCTCCGTCTACGACCGAAGCTTTGCCGATCCCGGTCGCTGGATCTTTTCTCATTATGCGGAATTTAGAACTTTTTAGGCTTTCTTCTGTTGGTTTCTCCCCCTCATAAAATGTTCAGCCCCTGACGTTAATTCCAGAGCATTTTTTTCTCAAGTTTTGTTTTATCGTGGGAGCTTTTCTGGATTCGCGCCTTATCGTCGGTGACTTCGCGCTCCCGCTAGAAAAGCTCCGCCAGTCCCGACCACCAACACGAACTCCACTAGTCGAGCAGCGTCCCAATTTTACCTAATAATACCCTTGGTATTTTTGTTTATTTATTTGTGTCTGCCTCTTCCGTCTCTCTGTGACGCTCATAAGGATGCTTAATGACCGTATCTGTGATACGAGTATCACCAGTGTGCAAGTACATGAATATTTTGATCGCGGGTACTGTTGGGATGGATAGATTTGTTTGTCACATGCATCTGAAAAATTTATTCAAGGAAAATATTGAATCCCGTCATTTTTGACGGGCCGTGTACACTAGTTTTTAATAATTTTCATTGCCGCAGGTGTGCAACAGGGAAAGTAAGCTCTTATAAGTCGACTATATTATGTGTTTCTGCGTAACGTTTATCCTGTATCACGTAGTCACGTTCACGTAAAGAACCTTACGCTCCCAGCAGTACCGATGCTGCGACTTACATTGTTTAAAAATTTGGTTCTGAGAACCGGTGTATTATTGCCTCGCGATATGCTAATCCATAAAAATAATTAGTAACAATGGTTTACTTATTTACTTGCGTAATTTTCATTTTACTGTAGACATTCTAATGCAATGCCTCTCGCAGCCGCCGAGTGATTAAATTGACCCACACTCAGCACAATGTTGTGTGTGTCGCACTTGAGTTGCGCAGGGTCGGCACTCCTGTGCGTGCTTTTGATAATATAATAGAGCGTGTCGCAGTATTATATAAAAACTAGTCCATCTCCATTTATTTGAAATAAGAAAGAAGGCAAAATGAAATGAAGGCCGTAAGATATAAAAAATTCAATCTCTCAAAAGTTGATAAGGCTGAGTTTGTATCACAGATACGCTCATCACACACTTTCGGCTGGCTTCGGACAGACAGACAGACGGACGCGGCTCTTATTATTGTATAGATTGCGGCTGTGTTCGTAAAACTACCATTTTCAATGAAAACTTACCAGATTTTGTGTATTTGATTCATAACGCGTGTAATACTTTCAGTTATTTAGTTGCTTTTTGGAGAGGTGAAATGCGTGCCTGAATTTCTTGTACTTCGTTGCAGTATGGTTTGATGATAAACTTTTATAACTTGGATTCATCGCGCAAAGCTGTAAATGTGGTCAACTGTCTAGGTCAAAGTGCTTTAATAAGATTATTATTATATTCCTGGTTTTACCACCGCAGCCGCACAAGTGTTGATCTCAGCAGTGATTCTCAGTTTTAATGAGATCAGTTGGCGGATTACTGACCCTGAAACTTGAAATACTTCATTCAAGTGCGTTATAATTCGTTCATTGAAACTTGCAATAGCGAGCTTCTGTAAATGAAATTTCTGACTTTGCAATGGAGGACTTTGATGCCATGTGTGATCTTTCTGACCTTAAGCTTAATTGAGTTTTGTGTTCTCTGTCCACTGACAGTCTTGTAATAAAAAGAGGTTTTGGAATCCATTCTTTTTCGATGTCACCCAAAACGGCTAAATATAGGGATCCAATAAAAGTTCTTCGTGTTTTGAATCACCTAAGACTGCTGACTGATGTGATCATGTAAAAATCCTCTATCTTATAGACGCCTCAAAACTGCTAAATAGCGTGGATTTACTAAAAATTCAGCCTTTTTTGGATCCCTTAACGCTGCTTAATAATGTTATCTTATTAGGATTCAACAAATTATGGATCACACTAAACAAGTTGATCCCAAAACTAATGAGCATAATAACGTTTCTAAAATTTCCAATGACCTCTGGACACCATTAGTCGTTGATCAGCGAATGCGAGATGATTCATAAGAGGGATATCAGACAATGTAATCTATCTGCTCGGCTGTCGAGCTTCACGAGCACCGCTGGTTGCAAGCGAGAGTACCATCATTCGTGGACGTCTTAGATCATATTACGCTATCTCGTGTCCGCCCCTTCCAAAGCACTCCCCAGTCTACGCTTGCTCAAGATTGCTTCTCAATTTTTGATTCGAGGGCCACGTCCAATTTTGCTTCAAAAGGACTCTATCTCCGGAGCCTCCTCGGATCTTTTTGATTTCCGCGCGTCGCATCGGTAATTGGCTGACGCTGCTCACTGGCGACGTATGTACTTCAAATCGCTCTCACATCGGCATGATGTTCAGTGTTGCAGTGCCGAATCACCTGGAACCAAAACACTTGAAGACACTGCGAGTAATTGCAGCGAAATAACTCCAAAGGCAAAAATATTGTCAAAGATATTAATTTGATAATAAAAATGATCATCAGTGTCAATTTGCTAGTCCATAGAAATAGAGAATAGCCTTGTTGTGTTTTTTAACTAGTGTCATTTTTTTTCTCTGTTGACATTGATTTTTTTTCACAAACAATTATAGGTGCTTCATGAGCGTATCTGTGATACGTGTTGAAACACCACAACTGGTTGAAACACCACAATTCGAACGGCTGCTAAGCCTGTACTATTGATGCACTTATCACACATTCTCAGTAGAGAAAGTAATTGAATGATAATGTAATTATGTTTTATGCAGCGACTAATCTATTTGAGTAATTCAAGCTTTATAGAATTCTTTATTGAATTCACGTTATTGAATATTGATATTTTTGACGGGCTCTAAGTCTAATTGAAGCGAAAAATCTTTATTTGACATCCAGTTGCTTAAATAATTGCAGAGGTCGTACTCAGAATGTAGACCATCCCAAGAATTTACCTCGACTTGAAATGCGTCAGTGATATATTTCATCTTTATTATTTACTAACATTTCGTAAATGTAAAAAGTTTAAATTATTCCGTTCAGTGATACTATTCAGTTCCTATGAAATTATCGTGTTCGAGTGATATTCCTTGTGATTGATGTTTGACATAGTTCGCATTTTTGTACTTCTCATGGCTAATACTTTGGAATGCTCTTCAAAGCTGCTGTGATAATTTCCTAATGAAAGTTATCATAGTTATCGTGTCACCAAAAAATCAAGTCTTGTAAATAAAATTACCTCATTCTTTATTCGATGAACCATTGAATTCCCAAATTCAAAGCAAAAAATAATATCAAAATAGGACGTAGAAATTAATTCAAGCGATTCTATGTGCGATAATTCATTAATATTTCTATTTTATCAGCTGGCCTCCTTATATACCAAACAAACTACGGCAGCCATAGTGGCAAAGTTTGCGAGGTCTTCAAATAAAAAGCCATTAATTCAAAAGACTCGTTTTCAGGCTTGGAATTTAAACGACGCCTGGCGCAATTGGAGCGCCTGCGATCCTAATAAAGGACAGCTCTTGTTATGTGCGCCGTTTGGACATTCCTGGCGATCTTACGCGCAGCATTTCATTTGAACTTCCTCCTACCGAACTGAACCAATCGCTTGCCGCAAGTCAACTTACTCAAAATAAAATTCTTAAGCTTTTGTGGAGGAATTTTATTTGTATGAGGTTAAATTAGCGAGAAATTGAGTGTCTGAAATTCGAAACAAAAGCTCAAGGGTTTGGTAGTACAACGATATTAAATTTAATGTACTCACTCAAAATAAAATTATTAAACTACTGTTAAAAATTTTTCTTGGTATGAGGCTAAATTAGTGGGAAATTGCGTGTCCAAAATTCGAAATAAAAGCTCAAGGTGTTGGTAGTACAGAGACCGTATGTTTGATATTTAGCCTGGGTTGCGTTAAGTCCAGCCATGATCGTCCAATCGCGATTGTAGTCGCTATCATGACTGATGTTCAACTGTAACTTCGTGTAAATGTAAATTATTAAACACCCCAGTCTAACTTTTTCGCCGGAGCATATATATTTTTCGCGGCTTAAAAATCACTTGGGCTGCGAAAAACATGCATACAGGCAGCGAAAAAGTTAGGCTGGGATTCACTAATGACTTCCACTCACATTTGACACGTACATCACTCAGCGTACTCATGTAGTGTTGTATTGCCCAGCTTATTTTACTGAACCCGAGCGCGTCAATTTGTTTCTTACCATCACTATAGGCAGGTAGAGTTGTCCTTCAAGTGTGTATTATACACAATTATTAAAAAACTTCTGTATATAAATATATTTTAATTTCGTGGACGTTCCTCTAGCCCAGAAACAATTGAACGTCTGAACGAAATCGTTTGTAGAACAGAGCAGAAGTTGGTGCTAAGAATAGCCCCAATCTGAAAACTAGATCTCGGACTCGAGCATATGTTCTACCCAGGCATTGTTGGAATTGTAACTCATTGAGACTAATTATTCTCTTCTACAACCGTGAGATTGTGATCATTCGCTCGTGCACAAATTACATTAAGTTTTGCTCGAACAAAGACTGGAAGCAACGCACCTACTTGCGTTGTAATTTAGAGCACAGAACACCAGATGTTGTGTTATCGTATTTACATACATACCGAGGGTAGGTAGGTGGCTGTGATGTGCGTGCCAGGGGCCGTGTTCTGATAACAGATCGAGTTAATGCGTTCACTCAGGCTTAGGGCCTTTCGGGAAATGGATATTTTTACAATGGAGAAGCTTGCTTTCCAGTCTTGAGAAAATATAGTGAACTGAGGCATAGGAATTTTGATAAAATCAACGAATGCATTAAGGAAAATAATTTCTATCGCAGTAACTTATATATAAGTGTGTGTGTTAGTGAATGTTGTATATTAGTGTAAGTTGTATATTCGTGCATGTTGCATGTCAGTGCATGTAGTATATTAGTGTATGTTGTATGTTAGGGAATGTTGTACATTATTGCATGTTATATATTAGCGTATGCCACATATTATTGTAAGTACATATTCAGGAAGAGGGCACCACGCTCACCGAACGCAAAGCACACACCACAGTCCCCATTTCTCCCCCTAGCACCAAGCCACACATCTCTCCATTGAAGCCCCGACTGCCCCAACTCATCATCTACCTTAAAGAAGCGATGATCTTCCTCCTCAGCGCGAGATCTTTAGCCTCAATTATACGGACCTTTCCCCTCCAATTTATGCGCGACTTTAGCGACCATTTTTCAGATTTCCAGTCAAGATCTTCTTCTCGAATTAAAGTAACGACTAGAGGCTTTCATGCTAAGCCTGCCGCGCATCTCCAGGTTTTTCCTTCGCAATTTGTTAATTTCTTTACGGCTCCCTAGGGGTTTGGAGCGTGTTTCTTTTGCAATTTAAATGGGTGTCATTTAACCGTTTGGATTCGGACGGGGCTCCTGTGCGTGTGGTATCCATGAAACGGAAATTTTCTTCAATGTGACGCAAGTTGATTTCATGTCATCTATCTCACTATGACTTTTGAGCGTAAAAATTTCCGCGTAAATAAAAAAATAAAAATTTTTTTAAATAAAAAAAATAAAATTACGCGGAAATAAAAAATATCCGCGTAAATTTCGTCGCGTGAAAATTTCCGTTATTAATTGAGTTATGAAATGTGGTTTTCAGTAATTACGAGTTTATTGGCACAAAAAAATCTGTTTTGCCCGTGTAGAAATAGGCTATGTGCGGTCGAAATTTCTATTGGCTTTGGGTGTATAATGATTTTTGGAGCTGCAAATTCTAACGAAGCATCAAAACACCTTCCCATTGACGCAGAGATCGCTTCTAATTAAATTCATCTTATTTCACAGGGTAATTTTTATAGCATTTAATACAACGACCTTCCGCTTCATGTGACATCTTTCTATTTTCTCGCCATGCAATTTTTACCATTCAATTTTTCTAACGGAATGAATTAATTTCCCTTAACCTTCCATTACTTACAAACCTGTTGAACTATGTAGAGTACCTTGTTATAATACGTATGGCAGTGAAACGTCAGGTCATGGAAGAGCAAAAAAGCCACAAAAGATAGACAACAATTTTGCACATCCATGCGTCATGAATGGCATGGTGTCTCCAGTAGCGTAGGTCTAACACTTTAAATTAGAGTTCCTTGTTATAATAAGATTGGTAGTGCAACGTCACGTCATGGAAGGGCAAAAACCCAAAAGATAGATGGCAATTTTGCACATCCATGCTTCGTGAACGACATGATGTCTCTAGAAGTGCAGGTCTAAACTGTTGAACTAGAGTTTCTTGTTATAATACAAAAAAACGCGAAAGATGGATTAAAATTCTCCACATCCATGCGTCGTGAATGACATGTTAGCTCCAGCAGTGCTGATCTATCTTGTTGAGCTTGAGTTCCTTGTTATAACATAAAAACCACCAAAGATGGGTTCCAATTTAGCACATCTATGCGTTGTGAACGACATTGTACGCAGGTCTATGGCGCATCAAGAGCAACAGGAGCTGGAACACGCAGCTCGGATTCGCTCCTTTGTTCTCCCGGGCATTCCAGACGAGATGCCTGGAATATTCTCTAAGCGTTTGTTGTCTTTACGGCTCATCTCGATCCCCGACCTGGAAAATCGGGAGCATCTTTTAATATGTTGTTTCTTTTGTGTCTAGAAAATATGTTAAGTTGAGATGATTAAAAAGATATTCTCATTGAAGTGCAAATTTATGCAGTCTTGTAGTGGCAAGGATTTTAGTAGGCGTAGACGGTATTACGTGTTTTTTTCTCGGCTAAAGAACGATGCTAAAGTATGAGCGGAATGCGGAAAATGAAATGCGATTCTTACATATGATCTAAGAAGAGGATTTAGCTAGGAATTTAGGCTGCTGAGAAAATAGCCTCGGGAATTTATTTATTATCAGAAAATTCTCTATGCTGGGTTATATTACATAATTCCTCAACTGAGGGAATTTTATATTACCGATGCTCTTCTTAGGAATAATAGGGATGTTCTTTCTTGTTAAAAGTTCAAAATTATTTTCGCTTCCGCCATTGTATTTTAAAATCAAACTTCACGTTAACAATTATCTTGAAAAAAAAAATTCAAAACATTTGGGAGCTCAATTTTAGAATAAGTATGCGCTTACAAGACGCTATAGCTCACATTGTGGTAGCAATAATCTTATAAAAATAAAAAAAATAAACATTCAAAGCGACTCTGACGAGTTGAATTCTGTAGATAAGCATTATGCTTCTGTGCCATCTAACATAATTAACCATAAGTGCATTCAATTTCGTGCATTGAAACCTTCCTGCCAAAATGAGTGATGGACACAGATGTCACTCGGACCCTCAGAGCTTCCCTCGCTTGTAATGGCCGCCCGTACGCGAGGGTCATACAGCCTGCGTAGCCTACGGCCTAGTGCAATATGTCTCGTTGGCGGCACCGGGGCTACACAATTGACGTCGTTACCTACATATTCAGGTTGTGGGATTATACCGTTTATGTTGCAGAAAAACCTGTGCAAATTAAGGTCGGTGAATTATATCATTTTTGTAAGAGAAAAACACTTGTAAATTAAGGTCGTTGAATTACACCATTTATGTTGCGAAAAACACTTGTAAATTAAGGTCGTTGAATTACATCATTTTTGTTAAAGAAAAACACTTGTAAATTAAGGTCGTCGAATTACACCATTTGTGTTGCTGAAAAATATGTTTCTGCACCAAACGATTTACATGGTTTTAACGATGCTGCCGACAGCGTAAGTTCTCTGTTGAATTGGCTACGCTACATGTTTCTTTAAGGGGGTAAAATGCTCAATTTTTATCTGAAAATACTCAAACTTGCGGATATTGACTAGAAAAAAACATCACGTGGCGTAGTCGAGTTGGTATAAGAAATTTCTTTGCCAGATGCACCGCTACAGCGTTATATGTTGCTTCAAAATCTTTCTCCTGAGCAGCAGCTCTAGCTTATCGTGGACTTATTAAATATTTTTGAAGATTCAGCGCTAGAAGTGGCAGCACTAGGAATGCCATACTTATAAACTGATAATATTATCCGCCTGTCAACGATTTTCTTTGCTCAAGGTTCCATTTGTTCTCGTGAATTAATTTTTAGTGTGGTAGTTTCTATATTTGAGGGAAGTATGCTTAATTTAGAATTGCATGCTCTGTGGAGAAATTTAAGTCGCTGAAAATCGCAGCGTTTGTTTCGTGTGGAGCAACCGTTAACCAGCTTGTGATGCAAATGTTTACAAGCCTGCACTCAGGCGTGGGAACGCGTGTTTTCTCTGGACTTTATTAGCATTCAGTCGTGCGCTTTCGTATCAGTGTTCGGCGCAAAATCCGGAAATTTACGACGGGGTGCACTGGAGTGGAGTGGAATCGCTTCATCGTGTGACTCCACCAAAACCATCCGTAATTCTCATGATGCTGAGAGTTGTGGTATCTATAGATTACGAAATGAAGTGAGTCGTGCTTACTTGTAATAAAAATATTTCTACGGAACTCAAATGTCGATAGGAATGACGCTACGTTCAAAAATAGGAACATTCCTCAACCTGAACAGACCAGGTCGTTTGTGGGAGTTTTTTATTCTGTCAGGTGGCACACCATTGGATGATTACTCTTATTCATCATATCTGTAATTTTTGCAGTTCTTGTCGGCTTCGCTTAAAGAATTTTGTTTACTATTTAATGTTATTTAATTTTCTCTTTGTTAAACTTTGCACTCACGATTGATGCAAAGTAATCTGCGCGTCTAGGAATTAGAGACAAAACCAGAGTTGAACCTTTGGTAAATTGGTATTTCAGCAACATTTGTGCTAGACTTGTTCCTCGAAATATAAATTACACGTCAAATTAGGGCTTCCGTGATAAACTTCAGCGTGGCTTCAAGCACAAATCCACTTTTTGTGATGCAGAAGTGGCATCAACGATTCATTATTGTGGATGACATGAAATTCCGAAAAAAAAATTGCTCTGAAATTTATGTTTTCCAAGCCATCATCCAACTGGAGGTCGGACTCAGTAAGGGCGCGATAAATTACCGTTAACTTTCAAACGCTGTCTCTGGAGGCTAAGGCGGCAATGTGGAGTTAGTTGTGAGAAATGCAGCCAATGAGCAAATCGCAACAACTATTAATAAAAAATAAATTCCATTCTTCCAACTACAACCATCTCGTACACAAAAAGCTATCACACACACATACACATAGTTTCTCTATTTTTTACCTCTATTCATGAAGCTTTAAATGCTGTGTAAAGTACGTACAACCACCTGGCATACGCAAACTAAACTTCAATATAGGCTCTATTACGAATAACTGCGCGGAGAACCGAGATTGCGTGTGAGTGTAGAATTTATGCCTTTGTTTCTCTGCCAAATTAACTTCTATTTTCCCTTATTTTTTTGCCCCTGTTTTGTGTCGTTTTGCTTCATCTCGCTACCAGTAGTGGTGCATCAGGTTTCATCATAATTGGTATCATTTACCTTATATTGAATGAAACTAACAACCGTGAATATATCAGAGAAGCCACAGGAAATAGAATAGTACAAAACATATTTCCACCTCCAAAAGTTTAACGTCAAAATAATCTTGTGGATAGCTTCAACGCTTAATCATGTCACAAAATACAGCGCGATGCTGTAGAAAAACAATTCCGTGTAAAAATATGGCAAGTTTACAATGCAGATGAAGATCTAATGCCGTTTATTGCAGCATTAAAAATGAGTTTACAGCACTGTTCGGTTCCTGAAATTGCTCAATCTGCGAGCGTTTACAGCACAACACCATATCCTCAGGGATGCATTTCGCTCAGGACGAGCATTTCATGGCTTTGTGTCTGGTAGAGAGAGTCCTGCACATTTTGTTTGGTAGGAGTTTAGTGAGTTTGTTTGGTCGGGACCGTCTTTATGGACTCTACTTGTGTGCATTCCCGGCAAAGTTGTTGAAGCTGTGTTTATGACAGCGTCATGTTCCCGAAGTTGAGGGTCTCGGTGCTTGCTTCCTCGTGTAGAATTCTGGCCACTCTCGTTATGTTTGCGCGCCTCGCTACTGTCGAAATTAAGCCTCGCTGAAATTCAAACTTCGAGGGGATTGTCACACTGAGCTACCTGATGCAGTGCGTCTGCTTTGATCACACGCCTAATTTACTCTAAAAACATTAGCCAAACTAAACCATTTGCTGGCGGTGCAGGCCCTAACTCGGAGGTTGTTTGTGTTGGCGATGCGCACCGGTAGCAGCCTTTGCCCGGTGTTTTGAGCAGCGTTATGATCTGTTAGCAAAACCGCCATTCGAAGGCGTCGTAAAACCTGCATTCTTACTCTCACAAGCCGTGACTGGGCCACCGTCGCCTTTGTGAGCTGAGCAGTTTGCGACCTAGACTTGGTATGTTTATGTGCCCTGTAGCCGAGTTTCATTTCACAGCGTACAGTTCCATGCTTGTTGCTGCCTAAGTCACGGCGAGCTCTTGAATTGCAACGCGCAAATCGTGGACTGCATGGCATCTGAAATTCATCGTATCCTTGTATAAAGTTCCTGTTCCGTTCATTTATTCCAAACTGCTCAACCAGATCTATTGGCATGGAACAGTGTTATTTGCGCTCGGGAGTCGTTTGCGCGACCGGGTGCGCCAGATTGATAGTTTTTCGCTATTTATTTTAAGGAAAGCACCATTATTCGGACCATTTTTCTGGTGGTCGGAGACAAGGGAAGGCTGGGCCGCGGCAGTGCGCTTTAATGGCACCACTAACTGCCGCTCGGGGCTCTGGAAATATTCTCGTCTCGCGTCCAACTTCGACAAGGAACGCATTTCTTCCGAAACTCGTTTTCTATATCAAACTAGTTGGAAAAACGTGCCCTACACACACAAAATTTCCGAACTGAATTTTAGAGCTGACGAAAAATCCCCAGAGTATATTTTTTATCAACTTGAGAGTCAGAGTTCAGTTGTAAACTTACATTTAGGAGAAATTCGTTATAAAAAGTACGATTCCCTGCGAATAACTCGCTTTACTATCACGTTTCGTTCTGGCAGATCAATCAATTTGAAAGGCGTAATTCAATTACGAGGAACTGTTACAAAGAGTTAGTTTTGTGTCATCAGATCGAAGTCTGATAGCTTGTTGCAATCGAGTAACTCCTCATGACGACATAGCTGTTCAGCCGATTCCACTTCAGTAGAGTCGGAGGCAAAGTTGCGAAGTCGGAAGAATACATTTTCGACTCCGGCGACTCCGAAGTCCTGATCGGAGTCCTGGTTGCGGGGTCGGAGGAATAAATGTGCGATTTCGACTCCGCTCTAAAACCTGCGACTCCGACTTCCCACTCCCGACTCAGCAGCCCTGGTCGGAGTCCCAGGGTGCGTGCATGTTGCGAGACATTACAGCCGTACCGAGCTTCGATCCATGTGTAACTTTGCGTCAAAGCTCATAACATCCGCGGGCCGTGGATGTTGTTTGCCTTTGATGTTCCAAGCCCGGGAATTTGTTGCTAAGCTAAGGGGCAATTCCAGCTGTCTGTTCCAGGCAAGCCCGTTCCAGCGCTCGGGATGGCCCATTCCCGTCTCGAGCTCGGACTCATGGAATAGACCGAGACCCTCCCTCGTTCCTATTATAAACGACATTTTTCCGGTCAGTTTGGCGGCGCGCTGAGCTTGCTCGAGGCACGCTCCGAAAATCTGTGAAATTCGTCTTTTATCATGTAGTGTCGATATCAGGAGGTAGTTTCGAAGAAATTTAGAGGGCTCAACGTAACGCGTACGGGAAGAGAGACGTTCTTCACGCGGAGGCTGGATCACGCAAGCCCTGGCAGTTATTGGCGGTCAGCGTATCGTTTTTACGGGGAATTCATCGATTACGAGCACAAAGCAGATGCATAATGATCGAGTGACGAATTCGTTGCTGCAAGATTAATATTTACAATCAATTCTGCCGTGTCTTATGATACGAGTGGACCAGCGTTTCCGTTTGCGTTTTTATTTGGTGTCGTACGAGGATAAATGAATATTCAGGATTTCAAACATGCTCAACTCATCAGAATAACTTTTTTATGTTCGTGATGCCAAGTTGCGGGAACGTAAAAGGTCACGTTCAAATTTAACGTTCACATTCAATATCAGTCTCATTCATTCCCACGGCTTATAGCTGTAAAAAATGAGCACAAACTTAATTACACTTATAGTTTACCTAAGACAGAGCATGTAATTTGTAAGCAAGCCCAACACATTTTATATTCAGAAGACCCTTGTTCGCGTGGGTTGCGCAGAATATTTAAAGTGGGATCGATGAGGGAGCACGGCACCTCTGAGGGAGCAGACGGTGCGCCCCCTATGGCGTGTAATTCATTGCTCCTGAATTGCGTCCCTGCGAACGTCTTTGATTTGTTGCAGTCAGCCCCCCACGCCGAGCGGGGAAGCTGGTACGGGCTTGCAACTTCAGACGCCGAGTTGAAGTGGGCTTTGATGTTCGGTGGACTGATGTGAAGTAGCGCGGCCGTCCTTATATCTCATGCTTGTCCGTCACGCCTGAACAAAGCTCAAAGTATGGAAAGTTGCGGATCGCAGCAGCTTTTGATAAACTCCAATTGGGTCGCCTGTTCCTTGTGTGTTGCATAGATTAATAATTGGTTTAAATTATTGGCATTTTGCATCCACTTATGACGTGAGGAAATGGAAGCAACGGGCCAATTTTTCGTATTTGCGATGCGAACTGAGAATTTGGTTTAGGGAACTAATGAAAAGTAGTGTTCGAATTCAGGTTTTAAAATACCACGTGAATGATTGACTGCAGTTCTGAATTGGATTATTTTAGAGCGCAAGCACGTATTTTAGGTTGAATGAACTATGAAATGTATGGGCAGCCGACCAAAAATTTTTAAATTATGAAGGCTAGTTTCATGAGTATGGTTTTGTATCTAAAATTATTCTTGAAGGAATAAACCATGAGGCGAACATACGCGTGTTTTATAGCGTAGGTATTTTAAATTAGATCTAACCATTAGCACGCGCAAAATTTTTTTTAATGAACAAGGGAAAGTAACATAGCAAGCATATAATATACAAACCAATCATTTACGAAAATAATTAAAGATACCCAGTAGAGACGCACATTTACGTCTCCATTCAAGCTAGATCATACAAACAGGGATCTAGACCATACAAACAGGTGTTTAGATCATACAAGCTAGTTCCCCTAGGAACAGAAACTATCGAAAGGGGTCTAGATCATATCATACAAACTAGCTCCTCTAAGCACCGACAATATCGAAGGGGTCAATGGAGACGCCGACGCCGCACAGTCCATGCATTGCTATGCAGGTCACACAAAACACGCGCGGCCAGTACGTGCACTGACTCGTCCAGCAGCCTCGCTGCTGTGTGTGCTCTGCTAGTCGCGTATCACTCCACATGTTTATGCACTCACCCTCTGGAAAATTATTTGCATGCTTGGGGTTATGTGTTTATTAGTTTTTGAGCGAAGTGCTTACAAGCATAATGTTATTTGTGCGAGGGGTTTACAAGCATATAATTTTTTCGTATGAGAGGCTTACAATATATTATTTTTTGTACGAGGGGCTTACAAGCATATTGTTGTTTTACGCGGAGCTTACAAGCATATTATTATTTTGTACTAGGGGCTTACGAGCATATTATTGTTAGTACGAGCATAATATTTTCTGTACGAGAGGCTTACAAACATATTATTTTTTGTACGAGGGGCTTACAAGCATATCATTTTTTGTACGAGGGGCTTGCAAGCATATCATTTTTTGTACGAAGGGCTTACAAGCATATCATTTTTTGTACGAGGGGCTTACAAGCATATCATTTTTTGTACGAGGGGCTTACAAGCATATCATTTTTTGTACGAGGGGGATACAAGCATATCATTTTTTGTACGAGGATATAATTCTTTTGTATTTTATTTTTTGTTATTTTGTCACAAGTATCAGTCGATGTCACAAAGACTGAGGCGCTCATGCAGCTCGAGAGGGACGTCAGCGCAGTTAGAGCCGTTGTTTCACTTCCGTCTACCTTTTTGCCGGAACATCTATGATTTTAACCGCTCAGTACAGAAAACATACGGGGGCGTCTAAAATCACAGATGCACCGGAGAAAAAGTTTGCCTGAGCTTACGATCGTCCGTCGCGCTCACGCTAATTTGGACCCGGACTTTTGAACAATTCTAGTTGCAGGATTGCAGTTGGTACCGTGAGTTCTGTAGGCACCGAAATATCAAAATGGTTCGTTGTATGAGAGCACAAATTGGAACGAAAGCGGGTACATCTGCAATCCTCGTCATACTCATATTGTACATACCCGTACTCTTTTGGCCCCTGCATTTGATTTCTAATTGAATGCGTGGGATGAATCTGTGAGCATCGGGAACATTCTTCGAAATGTTCAAATTTGTCATGCTGAGTGACCGCAACTTTGAATTTCCTACGCAAGTCGAGAAACTTTTGAAAAGGGCGATGCTAAAGCTGTCTCCTTATTCTGTCTGACTGTTGGTGAAACGAAAAATATCGTCGCTCTAAATCATGGTTCTTTGTATGGGTTTTTGCAGCTGCAATGCTTTCTTGTAGCTGTCAGCACGTGGTTATAACATATGTGATATGGTGAACCTTGTTTATCAATACTGCAATAAAAAATTCAAGGTACTTACGTATATGCTTTTAACAGCAAAATAGAATTGATACTTTCAACTTTTTAAGTTACTTGGTATCTATCAGAACAAATAGGAAGTAGAATTTCACTGCTCAAAGTGAGGATCAGTTTCTCCAAATTCCAACTGGATTTAGTTTCAATTCAGTGAGTTCCGAACCCTTCAGTGAGTATTCGATTATCCATGCTGCTCAGAGTTCCCTTATTTTTTATGTCAGGTCGTGTGCGTATAAAGGCACAGGCTCTCCCTATCTTCATATCAGGGTTCGTGATTTCTAGGGACGGCAGTCATTGTCCCTTCACACAATGGACAGTTTGTGGACTGGCTCACAATCAAAGAAAGGGTCGTTCAAGTCTAATACTTATTTCTTAAGTGGACATCTGACGAGCTCATGTGCTGGACGCGACAAGAATATGCTGCTAATATGGCCGCCTAGAGTTTATGTGCTGCGTGCGCACCTCTAAGTCCTATACAATTCCATTGTATCATATTCAAGCGTGCGTGAGAAGCTCTCTGGTGGGGGGGTGCTAAATTGCCTGAATGTTCTTTGGTGTTTGCGTTGCACGAATTTTTCTTTCTCGTAAATATTTTGAGATTTATGTGGCTTCTGGTTTTACGGATTTCAAGTCCTCCTGATATGTATATTTTTGTATTTAACTTAAAAATCTATTTAGTTATCCAAATGCAATCTTTTTCAACGTGTCTTTTCTAAGAAGTTCTTTGGGTCGACAGGTGGTTTCGATTGATGTACCGGTGATGAAATCGTGGTTGCGTTACATGCATGAGTCTTTCATGTGAAGGTTTCGTCTTTTTATTTTTGTGCTGCTACAATGATTTACTTTCATGTGGTTTCGTGGTTTTCTTTTCGCGTTTAAGTACGTCTTCGTTGGTGTTACAATTATCTAAAACGTTTTCCGATAGAATTTTCCCGGTAGATTTGTAAGCTTTTTCTCTTGCTTCACAAGTCTTCTGTGTTTTTGAGCCTTTTTGAGTTCTATTATGAGTCAAGTGTTCCAGGTTTGCCGGCTCGATGGCTGGCGTGCCCTTGAAGCACAATATCAAAGAACAGAACTGACCGCTGACAAGAAACTGACTGTAGTGGTCGCGTCTACCAAATGTGAAATTCACCTTATGCTTGTACGTAATCACGAAAGCAATGTTAACAACGAGTTAAAAATTCGTTTCCCAAGTTTTTAAGCGTCTAAGATTATTCACATAGCGTACCCTCACACTGGCGATCCATTGATCAGAGTGACATAAGCTTTGTAGCGTCTAGGATTATTCACATAGCGTACCCTCCCACTGGCGCTCCATTAATCAGTGCGGTATGAAGAGCAAGCCATTCGGACTGCCGAGCGTTTCAGCGGCAGCGCGTCTGCGTAAAATGAAGCCTCGGTGTTTCACGATGTTGAGTTAGCCAAACTAAACAAATAAGACTCTCGTGAGAAGCGCTGTCCCCATGTGTACACTGACGTTCATCTGCAGCAAGGCTTCAGCTCTGGGAAATAGACGCCCTTTCTCTGCAACTCTCGCTCAGCTGCGATCCAAATAGCAAAATGGAATTTTTTTCTTCGGAACACTCCATTTTTTCAACATTTTTGGTGGCATTTTATTTTTGGTTGATTGATTTTTGCGTCAACACTTTTGGTTGTGTTCGTGAGTTGTACATTTTTAATTTTTCAATCTATTCTGAATTTGTTCTGATTTAAGTTTTTGATTTGAAACACCTGGAATGTTTTTTCATCCTGTGCTTGGGATAACTTTTCCTGTCATTTACTTTCCCTTTCCAGGGACTGCTCCAGTGAGCATTTCCTCGATCTCTCCTCGTCATCGTTATAGCCCTTGCGTCGTGTCCGAGGGGTTTTCAAACAATTTTGTGCTTTCGGCTCCGTGTTGATAGCATTTTTATTTCGGTACCTAAAAAGAAACTAATTGCTAGCTAAGCCCGAAGCGTTTGCTGGATAGATTTAAGGACTTGAATAAATACCGGAGCTTTTGCTGGATATGTTTAAAGACTCGAATAAATAACGGAACTTCTGCTGGATAGGTTTAACGATTTTAATACGTACCGAAGCTTCTGCTGGATAAATTTAACAATTTTAATGAATACCAGAGCTTCTGATGGATAGATTTAAGGACTTGAATATGTACCGTATTGTTTGCTGAATATGCAAATATAAGGACGAAGTGAGGTGAAATAATTTTGTTTAACTCGTTTTATTTTTATCAGTTGATTGCACACGTGATGCTTATAGACTGATGTCTTAGCGTCAAATGACAGTTTGGACAGTTATCGCGCACAAAATAGAAACACAAATCCCAATTAAAACAAATTCTCTCTTGCCGCTAAAAAAATGTCCCAGAACCCTCTAATATAAGGAGCTTTGGTTGTTTCTGTTTACGCTAAGTCTACGGATTTCGCTCCCTGGGTGTGGGACTCGTTTGTAAGGATTAGTCTAATATCAATCAGGAACCGGTATAGTTTGTTCCGGTATTTAATTTTGCGAGAAGTCCGTGAAATTTAATTTCGTGAGCCAGTTTTGACGACGATATGGAAAAACTGTGCTGTTATCCCAAGATTTTGCGTGTATCTAACTTTAAACTTATGGAATACCCACGGCTGTGATAGAGTTAATGCATTTTGTGTGATGCTCTAGACATTTTTCATATTAGGTATATTTTGTGGGAGGAGTGTTCTGAATAGAAAAATACGATATCTGCATTCTTTGTTGAGCGTTTATGTGCGGGCAGGAGAAATGAGAGTGCTGGTTGGAATGAAATGCCCGGCGCTGACTGGCCTCTAAATGCAGAGAAAAAATTTACTTTTTCACGCTGGTCACACACTCTCCCTGATAAACAGCTTCGTTCCGCTGCCTCGCGTCTTTGGTGAGCATCGGAGTTTATAAATCATAGAACGAGTGAAATCAGAGAACGCACCATTCACGTTTCCGCATTGGTCACACATACTCTGATGCGCATCTTCATTCTGTTTCCTTGCGCCGTAATTTATAATCGTAAATCGTGGGATCAGCGCAGAGAAGCCACAGGAAATAGCATATTACAAAACGTATTTCCACCTCCAAAAGCTTTACGTCAAAATAATCTTGTGGATAGCTTCAACGAGTGCCCGAGAACGATCGAGTGCACGCACAGGTGCAACGCTGCCTGGTACAGAGAGCACTCCTTTCACCAAGTCTTGTACCTCTACTAGTATAATGCGCCTATGTTCACATCTGAGTAAAAATCCACAACTATCGATAACTCAACCTAACTTTTTCACCGACTGCATGCATGTTTTTCGCCACCCAAGTAATTAAATTGCTTAGGCGGCGAAAAAACGCGCAGCTCCGGCGAAAAAGTTTGCCAGTGTTACGGTCACTGGCGCCAATAAACGGAAATACAATCATCTGCTCCACGTGTTTGATGTCCGGCACTTCGGGAATATTATTTAGCTTGTTTAGAGTGAATTGCATGCTCATATCCCGCACATCAGGCAGATAAAGCGTTACCAAATCTGTTTTGCTGTGCAAGTTGGTGCCGCTGCATGTAACAAGCACAGCTTACTTGTCCAGTTTATTTCCCGTCGTTGTAGTGGAACACCAGGCATTGCAAGTTCTGCAGTCAGCTTGGCTGTCCTGTGTGCTTATTTGTCAGGCCAAATCCTCGAATTTTGCTTGAATAAATCTCAAAATTAAAAATTGTCCAACAGTCAAACCGATGGAAGAAATTCCGCTGTCAGCTGGACAGTTATACCGTCGTGCATTGTTTGAAAGAGAAGCACGAAGGACCGAAAGCGTTACCGAAGTCTTTCACACGTAAGTCCGCTCCGCTATTACGTACTGACAAACGCCGGTCAAATGACCAAGCCTCTTTATCCCGTTTTTTCTGTTGTTTGGGCCTGCAGATGGTGAAAGTGCTGAGTTTTATGTTGCTGCTGGCGCCTTTAAACGGAAAAACAATCATCCGCTCCACGAGTTTGATATCCGGCATTACGGACATATTATTTTCCTGTAAAATAAAGTAACGTAACTACTACGAATGTTATAAACTTTGTTCTGTTTTTAGAAGGTACGAGGACAATTATTAAGGTTCATTTAAAATTCATATATTCTTGCAAATGCTTACACTGTTCACATTCCCACGTTGTAGAACTTTTTCCAGGTTCTGCCTTCTTCTCTGAATTCAATTTCCCAATCCAAAGGAAATGAAATATAATGTATTACATTTTCGAGTTCCACTCTTCTCTGCATTCAGCATCCTAAGGAAATGAGACCCACTCTCATCGTTTGTAATATAAAATATGATATATTTCAGCACATTCTAAAAATAAAAAACCCCTCTCATGGCTTGCAGTGTAAAATACACCTCATCGCACTAGTTACAGCTTCTGATATTTTCGGTCGGCTAGCATCAGTTCAAAATAAGAATCAAAGACAGAAAGGTGGAATGTTGTTGCAGAAGCACGCTTGTTGTGATCCAGGCGTTACCCTTGAGAATTTATAGGCTCGAGTCTCTCTCCCAGTGTGACCGCTCGAGATACATACAATAAAGTGGTAAAATAAACAAGAAGTGGGAGAACAATTGCGCATGTGCGTGTCATGAGAATGGAGTGGAATGTTTTTATGTGTGTTCTAACTGCGTGCACAATGCGTAGAATGGAGATGTGGATATGAATTTCATGGAATTTCTTACTCTTCTGAGTGCAGTCCATGTTTTACTCGTCATTTTCCCTACGAATTCAATCATAAATGCTTTACTGACTCTCAGTTATTTGTATTGCCGATGTAAGGACATGCATGTTGCCTACAATTACATACATGCGTGAGTCATAATTTGGAATTTGCATCTCAGTTAACATCCATTGAAAGAATAGTGAAATAACAACGTGTTCATTTTTGTGGCATAGTGCATGTTGTTTTGCTGATCAATTTTAAGTCTTGTAGTTTAATTTTCAGTTTTCAAGACTAATTTTAGATATTTTTAAGAGCAAGATACTTCATAGCGCATTTTACTTATCTCTAACTCAGGCGTGTTCTCAGCGTGTATAAAAAGTGGCACTTTTTAAACAAGGAGCTGTAGCATCATTTACTACAAGCGTAAATATATCTCAAGTCTTGCCTGACCTGATACTCTCAGCATCCCAGTCTCATGGCCTGCTTCTCTGAATTATTAGTCCGATAAGTACGGAAAATGGAAGATAATATTTCTTCTTCATCACTGGACCATACATAGCAGCGACGATAAGCGGCTCCCACATGCTGTTGCATTTATACGGGGCGTCAATGAAGGATAAACGGACATGAGCCCTAACGAGCCACCACAGATGGTCGGCGGCATCCGCGACATGAGATACGGCTGCTTGGCGACTCTATTTTATCCTTATTTTATCCATATTCGGCATTAAGACACGAAACAGAAGATTGCGACTAGCACTACCACTGCAACATATGTGTACACTCTAGACCGCAAATACGTCCAAGCTTTCTGCCAGTTTTTGTCTTTCCGTTAATGGGGTGTTGTCGTCAGTGTGCTGGCCGAGGGACTTGCACGGGCGGGTTTACGATTCGTATTTCTTTCTTGATTTGTTTTATGGCAGATGGAACGCGTGATCCCTGCGGTAGACTTCTTTGTGCTACGATATGACGCCTCCCATGAAACATCTGCTTCAATTTTGTTTGCATGTCGCGCGGCGCATAAAGTTATAGTGTCACTTCATACTTTTGCTGTCCTTAGTTATGGACCGGAATTGAACTGGTAATTTTAGCGCATCCTCGTATCTATCGATTTGATCGTTGTGTATGTGCAAGTAAATATGTGTTAAGTAATTAATTTTTATTTTAAATTTTATATTTTACATTAAGGACGAGTGCCGGAATTTAAAACAAACATTTTCTAATTGTCCTTCACATTCAATTAAACAGTCATTTTCACTCATTAAATGCAAAATGTTACTCGTAAAAACAAACTGCAAAGATAAACATGATATTTGTTATAAAGACAAACTTCTCAACCCTCCAGACCCGTGTACGTTTCCTCCCTGCGCAGCGGAGCTTGTGTTTCTCCATCGCTTCATCGCGCGTCTCTAACGTATCAAATTTTTGTCTCCGCTTCGATGAGCACAACGGAAACCAAGCACAAAAAATTGAAAAGGACGTTGCGGCTCCGGCAAAATAAATACTTCAATTTTCTCCTCGACGACGTGCTCGCAAAAATCTTCCAAGCGATCGCTGCTTTAATTGATCGTGAAGTCTAGTAATTTCCCGGTGATCATCAGCTCGAAAAAATCTTTGTTTCATCGACAAATTTTCCTCTGTTAATTGGAGTCCAAGAGCGGCTGCCGCTGCATCGCTCGACTCCTTCTCTTCTTTTGGCTTTGATGTTTCCGCGTCTTCCACTTCTCTATTGCATATTGATTAGTAAAATGGCTTCAGCACTGCAAATATTCCGATATTTTATTCGCGCGTTTTGTAGGTGGACCCCAACATGGGTGGCAATGCGATTACCACTTGCAGTCGTTCGGGAATTCGTGTTGCTCTCCACTGCTCAGTAAAACTCCACGTAGTTTAATTTTATGTTTTATTTTTGAGGAAGTATCTAATACGATATGACTGCAAGAGCAACATGGCTGGGCCAGAACACTTGGTGCAAGACCAAACGCGTGTCACGCATCTCGCTCAGTGTGTCGCTGTTTTTTGCGTAGAATTTACCTACAGTGTACGTGTGTTTTGATATTTTACTGCTGGCCTCTTTGATTGGAGGCTTTCTTTGAAAGTTATCGTAAAGATGTGGTTGTAATTCTTTGTTTTTTTCATGCGATGCATATTTTAACAATTATTTCATTCTAACATGTAACATTTTCTAGGCCTTGCACCTATGGTAACGGTACTTTTACACTAAAGGTATGTATGTGTGTAACGTACATACGTTGTGTCCTAAAAACCGAGATTGCTGAAATTGTGGATATAAACGGTGTTTGAATTTTAACGTAACAAGTAACGGTGTAAAATTTGATTACAAATAACCAATGTCTTTATATATACAATGTTTACAAATAGCTGGTCTGGTGTTGCTGCTCGCGGCAGAAGTCATCTTTCTTGTTTTTCCTGACGTTCTTTGATAGATTCAAGGAAGTTCGAGTCATTCCTCAAATTTGATGAAATGTCCGAGTTATTACGTAAATTCCGTAAGTATTATACATTTTCTGCATCTCATCTCAGTGTTTCGAACAAATAATCAGAAGCGTGCGTCTCGTTAACAGCAAGGAAGGGATATCGTATCGAATTGGAGCTCATTGTGAGTTCAGTTGTAGGAACATTTTTAGTGAACTGGATTTGAGGTTTGCCCAGGTTCTCCTCTTCCACAAATACGGTTTTGAATGTCATAATACTTGTTGAATTTATCACTCCATCAACGTGATAAATTAAATCAACTTTTTAAAGCCGCTATCATTTGAATCATCTTTTAAATCATTATAATTCAAATCATCTTTTTTGCATTAAATTATCATTTTTTAAATGATTGAAGTATTTTTTGTATGGTGAGTGGACTTATAAAAAACAGAGCAGCATTCCCGGACGGTGAATCAGGGTAGGTTGGGTGGCCGCGCTGTCGCGCTTCGCTGGGTTCCGGTTCAAAATATCACGTCTGTGCGAGTCGGTTTTGCAAATTTTGGCAGTACTGAACCAATTCTGAGAGTCTGGGAGGTCATTTTTGAGAGTCTGCATGACCGATTTTAAGCGTGTGAGACCCATTTTGAGTCTTTTAGTACAGTTCTGAATCTGCATGATCAATTTCAAGAATGTGGGACAAAATTTAATTCGTGTAATACAATTTTGAGTCTTTTAGTACAGTTCTGAATCTGCATGATCAATTTCAAGAATGTGGGACAAAATTTAATTCGTGTAATACAATTTTGAGTCCGTAAGATCAATTTTGGAAGTTTCTAAGTGCAATTTAACCAGTCTGTGAGGTTCATACGTGCACAAACTTATGGAGCTAGCTAGATATTTTCTTGAATATTTTTAACCATCACGTCATCCTTTCCTTAGATGAAATTCAACCCAAAATTATATTATTTATATTGTAATTTAACCGCCATAAAGACAGCGGTTGCGAGCTGTTTCCCACAACTTATATATGTTGCATGAAACTCAAACGAAATAAACGCTAAGGAATAATGTTCATCACAACAGAGCATGAAATTCAAGCTAAATAAACGCTAAGGAATAATGTTCATTGCAACGTAGCATGAAATTTGAGCTAAATCAAGAAATAATGCTTAGTTTTATTGCAAGAGATTTTACGAGACGCAAAGAAATGACGGGAATTTTTACAGTCAGCAGACACCGTGACGCGGGCTGCCTTTGGCGCCACTCACGCACGACTGCGCAGCCGAGACTGGCGGTCGCTTGCTCGTTGCAGTGACCGACTTTAGAAATGCTTATATTCACCACGTCATATTTACTCACTAACAGCTTTTCCAAAGGTTTCCAATTCAAAATGAATGCTGTAGTTAGCTCCGGAATGATTGACCGAGGAACAGTTGTGTGGAGTAACGAGGTAAAGATAAATTGAGTTGATATCCGACGACGTCACATCGAGGTCCATTCTGTGTTAGGTATCTCTGCACACATTTTAAAGCATTAAGCAGGTTTTCACAACTATAACGAAATGCGCAAGATGAAAAGGAGAACCAACGTAAAAATATACATTTATATTTGTTTCTATTTTAGGCAAACGAACCTTAAGAACCGACCAATTGGAAACATAATATTGAAATGTCTTATAAAACTTGCGTAGACCTCAGAATAGCCGCAACTTTGAAATACTTCGCATCAATTTTCACTTACGCGCGAACAATTGTGGCCGACGTCAAATTACCATAAAAATCTTGCTCATTTTATCACATAAAAACTACCCAGAAAGAATAGTTTTTTAGTTCCATATTCATACAAAAAATGGGATTAATGTGTCAAAAAAATGTGATGTGACAAAACTGACATCCTTGGTTTGAGACTGACACAGGCAACCGGTTGAGAAACAGCATCAGGTGTGTCGCAGCAACTGAAAATCTACACATCGATTTACCTGCAAGATGGTCAACAATAAACTTCACATTCAAGATGCCTCGCACTGCGCAGTTGTGCCTGAGAGTTAAAGACTGACTTGGGCTGTATTTTTGCTGTAGTGGATTATTTTTGCTGCAGTGGATCATTCGCTGTGCTGAGTTGCATCCGTTCATCCAACGCACCCGACGACCGCACTGCACGCCACAGCCAGGTGCGCTCCAGCCGCCTCTGACTCACCGCATACCTGACGCGGTGTTGCCAACCGTCCCGCTCACGACTCCGGTGTTGCCAGCTATTGCACCTTTGTTTTCTGCTTGTTGCTATCCTTCATTCCTCCGCTCACGACTCCGGTGTTGCCACCACTTTTGTTTTGCGCGTGTTGCTATCCTTCGTTTCTCCGCTCACGACTCCGGTGTTGCTAGCTGTTATCCGCGCGTTGCTATCCTTCATTTCTCCGCTCACGACGTGTTGCCAGCTATTGCACCTTTGTTTTCCGCGTGTTGCTATCCTCGGTTGAGGAGAAGGTGTCTGCACAGATGCAGAAGTGTGGGTATCATGCAGGTTGTACGCCGCATTAATGTGTTGTGGTGGTTGCGCGCGCTGTGCGTCATAACATCCTTCGTTGTGGTTATCTCAGTTTCAACGGATATATATATACCCTTACATATCATTTTTAAACACCTTCCAAAGAAAAAAATATCCCTAATTACTTTCTGTATACAGATAGCTGTAATATAATTTTCCCTCTATTTCTCTCTTCTTCTTAATATATCCGTGTACAATAAAACGATGGCCTTATGATAGATACCGGGAGACGCGACTTAAAATACTTCAGATTTTCTCTGAAGATGAACATCAGATAAAAAGTTTTGAATTTTGGGATAACTTGTTCCACATGTCTCTTGTTCTTGCCGTGGAAGAGCTTTGTTTTTTCTCTTTATTTATCTGCTCAGTAGTCATTCGAAACAGTCCGTTGTAATATTATAAAAAAACAGTGACGTTCTACAAAAATTTGTTTGTGTTTCGATTATTGTGGTCGTATTTCATCGATCTGCCGTATTTTTAGAAATAAAACATATAAACTGAGTCTTATTCAACTGCGCTCCGAAATAAGTTGAATTTCTTTTGATGCTCATTTCAACAGGTGGAAATTCCTGTTCATTTGTTAGCTAAGGAAACGAACTGAAATCGTGTATATATACAGAAAAGCATCAGGAGTGTAGCAGCAACTGAAGAAACTGGAAACAGCGTGAACTCCTACACCATACATATACTTTTTAATTCATGTAGTTAAGGAGTCTTTAAAGTAATTCACAATCTAATCTAAACATACACTATATAAAGACGGTTTCGATAGAGGACAGCTTTTCAAAAATCGCAGTCGCCGCTGTTCAGCCATTGAGTTCAACTATTGAGTTCAACTATTGAGATCAACTATTGATTTCAACTACTCAACGACTCCGAGATCATTAGGTTCAACTATTGAGTTAATTATAGAGTCCAACTATAGAGTTAGCTATAGAGTTCAACAACTGAGTTATATGTGGCGTTCAAGTATAGAGTTCAACAATAGAGTCCAACTATAGAGTTAGCTATAGAGTTCAACAACTGAGTTATATGTGGCGTTCAAGTATAGAGTTCAACAATAGAGTCCAACTATAGAGTTAGCTATAGAGTTCAACAACTGAGTTATATGTGGCGTTCAAGTATAGAGTTCAACAATAGAGTCCAACTATAGAATTAGCTATAGAGTTCAACAACTGAGTTATATGTGGCGTTCAAGTATAGAGTTCAACAATAGAGTCCAACTATAGAGTTAGCTATAGAGTTCAACAACTGAGTTATATGTGGCGTTCAAGTATAGAGTTCAACAATAGAGTCCAACTATAGAGTTAGCTATAGAGTTCAACAACTGAGTTATATGTGGCGTTCAAGTATAGAGTTCAACAATAGAGTCCAACTATAGAGTTAGCTATAGAGTTCAACAACTGAGTTATATGTGGCGTTCAAGTATAGAGTTCAACAATAGAGTCCAACTATAGAGTTAGCTATAGAGTTCAACAACTGAGTTATATGTGGCGTTCAAGTATAGAGTTCAACAATAGAGTCCAACTATTGAGTTCAAGTATCGAGTGAGTGACCAGAATCACCTTGGCGTTGCGATCACGTCCGTTTCCACGCGCTAGCTGCACCATGAGCGTCTCTGGCGTTCCTACATCAGGAAATCGATGATTTAGCTCACTAATGCTCGAGTACAGGGAACCTATGTTGCCTGCGGCCACTGCAGTTCCCCCACCTCGAGGGGTAGACGTACATGCTCCGCTTTTTTGCTTGTGGACGATGCGTCGCAACCAATACTATTTATGGGTTTCATGAATGCAGATTAGGGAACGTATTTTGATGTGGCTTACGTCGCAGTAGCACTGGAATTGACAGCAAAAGTTATTGCATTTTCAAACTACGCGTTGCAATTGATGCTATTTATAGGTTTTGATGAATGCAGGTTAGGGAACGCATTTTGATATGGCTTATGTTTTCGTTGACGTAGAGCTGACAGTACAAGTTCTGGCATTTTCAAACCACTTAGGTTCGTCGTAGTGGTGCTGATGACAACACAAGCTCTCGTAAGTGAACTTGGCTGCAGTGCGTGTTGTTGCACGTAGCGTAACCATGTCGGCTGCCTAGATCCTACATTGCCGGCTGTGCCGCCGCCTCGACGTTTATTGTTTAAAAATCTAGCTCGAGATTTGTAAATTTCCAAGATAGGACTCACGATAGGAAAAACAAATAATGACAATATTTGTCGTGGTGTGGTTTATTTGGGTAATAATATTAGTACAAAATTTGGTTATTTTCATGGCCTGTAAAATGCTTAGCGAAGAATGCCGAGCATTTATGTTCAAATATTGATGTTTGGCTGTTTTGCGTTATTCTTTGATGTCTTTTTGATGGTGATCTCTTTTCAAACTTCAGGTGTAGCTTTTAAATGAATTCAAACTCAATATTTCAATCACCTAAAGAAGAAACGAATTTTCCATACTGAAGCACAGCCTTGCATATGCAAATGTTCTCATTAAATTAACCGTAATCTCACTTACACAATAAATATAGTTTGCATGCTTCACTCATCGATCTGTCGTACAGTGATGAAATATATTTCTAATTACAGCAAGTTTATTCATCGTCCTGAACAGACTAGCAAGAGAGAAAAGGCATTGACAGATATCGATTGCAGTTGACATATTTTGCTAAATTTAACTGTTGAAAAGTGTTGTAGTCTCTTTTTTGTAGTCTCATTTTCAAGATTGCGTTTCTTCAACACCGACAACATTTTAGTCTCCTGTAAAGCAAATTTTTATTTTACTGCATGTATATTCAAAAATGGTTTCAGGCTTTGCTTGTGGTTTCAGGCCGGCCCCATGGCAAAATATTTTGTTACATTGCAAGTGTTAAACTAGAAAATCATTCTTCCACAGGTCATTTTTCTTCGTTTCGAGTACTGGCAAGAAGAGCGAGCGCCGTGCTAACCTCGCATTAGTCGATAGTTCCACAGTCCGTCCAACCGCTGCACGCTATCGGAGTTCGGTTGGTATTATGTTCGGTTCGGAGGAATTTCCGTCGCTGGAAGTCAGGAAATCGCACTCATCTTTAAGCTGTACATCACGATTCCGCGCATTCATTACTCAGGCTTCGCTGTGTTTGCAAACCACCTGCTGAGCTCGCGTCTATGAGCGCAGCCGACACAACATCGGCGCTTTTCGAACAGATCGCGCCAATTCGACATTCATTTTTTGATGAAGTTTAGTTCGGTACCCTAGCCTGTGTTCTGATAGTATTACATTTATTTTTTTTTATTGATAATATTGTGAAGAGTACTATAGCCTGAGTGCTGAAAGTATTGCATTTTTTACTTTATTTTTATTGATACTAAGAGTACTAGCGCTTTAATAATCGGGATAGAAATAAACTTTTTCTGCGCGTATGCCGTTGCTTAAATGTTCTTGAATTTCAAAATATGAAGCGCGTGATTTTATTGGCTCAGAAACATGAAAGATTTTTTCACACTTTCTGTAACTAATTATTAACAAAGTGCAACGATGAAACGCTTAAGTATCGTTGTCAACGGGTAAACCCTAATTCAGTAATAAAAATAATTAATAGCATATGCTCAATGAAGATGTAATTGAAGATATAACTGCCATAAAATATATTATCAGCACTGGTAGAGTTTTAATGTATAATTTGGGTCACTCAATTTGTACGTGAGGCAAAATTACGTACGGTGTGCTTAGTTGGAATGTGTTTCTAACATGAATACGAACATTACTATTTACTAATTGACGCAATTATTACTAATACTGGCAACACCTCATTTGTAATGTTCAAATCAACTGAGAAAAATTCAATAAACAAATACGCTACAGAGAATGTCATCGTCCACGACACATTCTTGACGCATCGGAGGTGACACATTGCAAGACTTGCGTGTACGATGACGAGCGTCAGGCAGACCAGACTTGCGCAGACGATGGCGAGCGTCAGGCAGACCAGACTGGAAGCGTTCCAGCGCAGCGCGGTCGCCGTAGGCAGGAAGTGCGGCGCCAACGCACCGAAATCGCGGATGAAGAATCACGAGAAGGGTCGTCACCCCGCGAAGGGTTATCAAGTAGCTTTTTTTCTGGCCGAAATCCTGAAGTTAGTTTTTTCTTCTAAAATTTGATGACAAATATCACTCAGCTTATGGCATACAAACTGGTTTGCGTGACGCTGGCTGCTCTTTAAGTTGCAACTGCTTCTGAAATATTCCACGAAGAAGTAAACTTCCTAAAAAAACTGTCAATACGTTGTTACATTCATTTGAAAATGTTCAAATTTGACGTTTTTACCCAGAAAAATGGTAAGTTCGATTCAGCGGCCCGATAGATCACAGAACTCGTTTGAGTTCAGCTTTGTCGCCTCATTGAATTTAAATCCGAAGATTTTTGTGAGGACTTTTCAGTCGTTTATGTCACTTTAAATTCACTTTAGCTATCGATACACTAATTTATTACAGTTGACATCTCTGATTTCTTTCACGTTGTTATATTTTCTACTCTCATCTTCATCATGATAGTAAAACATATTTTCTACCCCATCTTCATCATTATAGTAAAACATATTTTCTACCCCATCTTCATCACGATAGTAAAATTAATTTTCTACTCTCATCTTCATCATTATAGTAAAACATATCTTCTACCCCATCTTCATCATGATAGTAAAATGAATTTTCTACTCCCATATTCATCATGATCCCGAGTAAAATAAATTGAGCGCATTTACTCATCAAACTTTTACGTATTGAAGTTGTTTATGAGATTGATATATATTCAAAATGATAATAGTCAAAAAACTGGCTGTGCTGCGCTTCAAGGAGGCTTAAAAAGCAAAATTTGCGATAGTATTTTCAATAATTGTATTAATTAGTAAATTAGAGCGTTCTCAACTTCATACAAGAAAACCCATTCTAATGTGTGCCCACTGTGCATTATTCTGCACATATTAAGTGACCCAACGTTTTTACCGTATCTATATCAGTAATGATTGTACATGATCAAGGTAATTATATCTTAGAAACATGCATCTTGACATTCACTTGAACACAAGGCCGTTCTTCGTTGCTGAGTACACCTGAGTTAGCATTTTGATTAGTAAGATACTTGAACACGAGTCCGTCCCACATTGCTAAGCACACTTGCTAAGTAAGTTAACTTAACTAAGCTGCTAAGCAACCTAATTAGTGAGATACTAGAACACGAGTCCGTCCCACATTGCTAAGTACACCTGAGTTAGCAACCTAATTAGTAAGATACATAGACAGCAAACGCTCGTGTCCAGGAGAGTCGCTTGTCACATCAGAACACGGATCTGTCCTCCTATCACTTGACAACATCTAGCGACCACTCGTCTCTATTTTGTCTGTTAAGGGCTTCTGTCACCGCCTATCTCCCTTAAATGTCTTCATGAGACACCTGCCATTCATACTACTAATGATGTTGAGGAAGACCGAACTCCCGCATTAATTCGCTTTCAATCTGTGTTCACAAGAAGGGTAAACGATGCAATTCTTGATTCTTTTACTATTCGAGCTTGAATTAATTAAAGTAAATGCTTCGAGGTATTGTTATTGCGTGTTCAATCTTGCGGAGGCTAATAAAATTCGACATTCTGGGTACGGTTACGTAATGTATCCAAGGAGGCTTATTATATGCAGTGTTTGTAGCGGGATTTGGTTATTTTAACTATCATTCCACTATTTTGCCCACACATGCACAAACTTACACACATGCGTACGCTCATACATGCACACACACTCAAGCTCACGCTCCTGCACACGCACACTCATACACACATCACAAATATGAGAAACGGCTGCTACACAGCGCCTTAACGACTGCGGTGATGCAGTTAGTGGTCAGGGATTTGGGAGCTCGAGGAATATTTTTTCCCGTGCCCTCTTCATGTGTTTTATCTGCAAATGAAGAGCGTTTGGTGAGCATATGTGGCTCTGCTCCAATTATCAGGGTATGATTTGCATGGAAAGCGTTCTTAATTTGCCAAGTTCCAACGGCAGATTTGACGCTCTGTGTGGGCTATAATTGGTAGACAAAATGACGGCAGATTTGACGCTCTGTGTTACCGTGCTGGCTATAATTGATAGACAAAATGAACAAAGCTTCTCACATCATTGCTTCAGAAAAAAGTTTGCCGATGTTTTTTTATTTTGAACTTAATTATGACATTACAAGTATTGGCTTATTTTTTTTAGATTCGTTGCGTGTCTTAAAATAGTTCTTCAAACTTCGATCAAGGTTAGAAAAAAATGTAGTCATTCTTAATAAATACATAGGGTAATATTCAGTTAATCAGTTCTGCACTCTGAATGAATCAATCTTCACAACGAATATCATGCACGAAATTTTGGAAAACTTGCATACACTGAACAAAATATGTTCGGCACCATCATCTCAGGATAGCTGGTCACCTACACAAATTCATTAAACCAAAGTTCAGGATAAAAAGTCTGTTTCGTCAAGTAAACGTTTTTAGCGTGAACTGTTCTTACCGAAATATGTTCACTCAGTTGGGTTGGTGCCGACTTTATTCCTAAGCGGAGTAGATAACTATTCTCTGCTAGATGATCTTCATAATGCACTATCATTATTGAGAACAAGTCGCTATTATTGAAAACACGTCTTTCGGCACACTCGCACATCTTGCTCAACAAGATGATGAGATGCATGAGTCATCTCACAACGCTCTACATATACGACGAAATTATCATGTTCAAATGGGGCAGTAGAGGATGCTTTAATTGAAGTCACACTTGGGGGTTTCACGTCAACATAAAATCTTAAGTCACGCCAGCGACTCCAAGGCAAAGTATTACCGCTCATAGAAGATGCAAGATGTCGACCCAAGGAGAAGTTCTATCTGTAATAATCTTCTCAAGTCATTATTTGACCAGTTTAAAAAAAAAAAAAAAATTTGTAAGATATTATTACCTACTTAAATAAATGATAAGCAATGTTTCTATCGAGAGTAGGACTTGTATAATATTCGATATTAGTAAAATGTCACTGGCAACTCAAATCAGTGATAAACAATGTTTTCATTGAGAATAAGATTTTAATGTAAAATCATCAAACGACGTTGCTTGCTCGAGAGATTCGACCATTACCGTTACGATACGGTCTCGGTTAGGTGAATTATATATCCTCAGTCCCTCACATGAGGTAGCCAGGCATTGGTACCATGGCCGTGATTGGATAAGGTCGTTGTTTTCCACCCAGCCGGCTATTCGGGCATGGTGAGGAATTTTCTTGATAAAATTCTTCGTTGTGATCAAATGTTGAGATCTAAGTGACGTTAAGGTCGTTGAATTTCCCATGCCAGTCAACATCCAGTAACCCACGATCAAAGCTCAATACCGTTATTTACCTGTGTACGCATGAGCCCTATTAGACCCACTCATTCACGCGTAGGATTGATTATCTTTGGCGCATGAGATTATCTCTGATTCGTAGGATTATCTTTGATACCTCGTGTAATTCTGGCATTCTTTCCTTTGATGGAATAAATCATAAATGTGGTTCAAGTCGTCCCACTTCAATTTTAGGATGGAGTTGCAAGTTGTCGCTGATGTTGTTGAAGTTGATTATGATACAAACGCTACCTCATGATAACTTCTTTAAACTTCAAAACCTTGAACATATGATAAATTATGTTATGAGATTAATTTGACACAAACTACCGATGAATTGTCTACCTTATGAATGACTTAAGAATTATTGGTGAGACAAGAAAAGGTCACGATGACGAAAATAAAAAATATGATGATAATGATGAGAATATGAATATCATGTTGCTTACATTGTCGAAATAATGTCCCGAGAAAATTTCATCTTGAACCCACATCTTTGGAAAGAAAATGATACTTAAAGATAGCTCCAGAGCAAGAAATCCCAAGCTAAATAGCTCCATAATATTAACTTGAGTTTTCCGTCCACCCCACTCGCACTTCTGCTTGTGCTATGACACCGCGAGCTCGAATTTCTTCCCCGCCTTCATTGTATGTCCACTGTGCCTCGCCTGAGGTTAACACGATTCCCCTCCTCGTTGAGCACTCCAGAGCTGAATTGTTCTCCTCATTTTCCTTGAAGGGACTTGGCGGAGTTGTGCTTTCAAGTAAGCGAGCGGCGTGGGGGTTCCGACATCTCCTTTTTTACGTAAAAACAAATGTATCTCCTGCCGAACAGCCCAATCTCGACCATCAAGTAGGTCAAGAGGCAGCCCTTATAAGGAACAAGTCATCGAAACTGCGTGATGATGAAACAGGCCGATGCTGTAGGTAGCCACCTGGTAGACACTAAGAAGCCACAGATGCGTCTATCTGCACAGCGAGGGAACTAGCCAGCCTGAGATGCACTTATGAGTCACCACCACCTTGTGATGCTCGAATAGCTCTGTAGTTCGCGTGTGGTCGCTCTAGCCTTGACACCTTACGCCGCACCCCTCGTGCTGCTGCTCTCGAGTACACTTCGCTTCACTCTTCTTGATATAATCTTTGATTGATAGTAATCGTATGCATCGTAAGGCAGCGTAAATACTTAGTCTACATACCGAGTTTCAACGCTATAATTTCAAATGCGCGCTTCGCATTAGGCATGAGGAAAAAGCGGACTATAGTGTTCTTGTTATAAATGTCAGTTGTTCTCTGGTTATTTATTGTCCGTCTCTCTAAACTTTTGTTTAGTTCGACGTCGTTGCCAGTATTTATTATTATCATATTTGTTATGATTCAATTTTTTACTTTGATATAAATGTTAAAGAGAGGTCAGTGTCTTGACGCATACATGCTTCTTCGCTTTTAAGAGAACCAGCGCATTCCCATTTTTTGAACTAGAAATTATTCAAAGTCTTCAAGCTCCTATGAGTGCTAGGTAGTATTATTCAAGTAGTCATTTCAATTATTAACTGAAAAAATTCCTTCAAGCAGCGAGAAGTTGAATGAGGGACACGTGTGTTGGCCCAGGGTCAATAACAAAGGTTCTCATTTGATAGCGACCTGGCGAAGTAGGTTTATCGATTTTCATAACATCGGAGATGAAACCTGAAAGAGTTTTTTATTGAAGGCCTGTCTTGCTCGTTTGCAGATCTTTTAAAGAGATGCCTCATTCATTCTTGACTATTTTTACTACATCTCATGCCTTCATGAACTTCATTAGAAAGCAATTTTGCGTTACGTTTGCATTTGCCTTTTGGAGAAATTAATGAAACGGTTAGGAGCTTGAGTAATTGCACCAACACTGAAAATGAAAACTCATGCGTTAGCATAACTTCATTAGAGGACAAGTAAAGTGTTTGTCCAGTATCACGAATGAATTATCCATAAATCATCGAATAATTCGAAGTATTTAAACGTATTAAATATACTGGTACTTTTTGCTCACCGGTAGAAAGTGAATGCACTCTTACATCCAACAATGCTCATGAAAGTTTTCAAGTGTGATTTTTTGTTTTTACTCGTTCGATGTTAACGGCCTTTGTTGAGTCCGTAGAATTACAATAATGAGTTTGATGCTCTCGGCAAGAGGCGTGGAAATCAATGCAATCAAACTTAATTACATGGTCTTAGCCCGCATTTGGGGAAGATGATAGGACGAGGAAGTCGTTCGGAATGGTAATTTGCTCGCCTGAGCAGAAGGAGGAAGAAGCTGAGCAGCGCTGAGAGCATGCGAGCGTCACACAGCAGAGCATGGTTAGTTATTCAGGGATTTTCGCCTGATGGTTCTTTGCTAAATTTGCAGTTTTCATTATGTTACCCTGTATGCGCTGTTTTAACGTAAAGAGGCGAATTCATTGCCCACTTCCCTACAGAGATTGATTATCGCTTTTATAATTACCATAGTTTTATATACTTTTATAATTACCATAGTTTCCCTGTATGTGCTGCTTTAACGTAAAGAGCACGAATATATCGCTCGCTTTACTATAAACATTGATTTCGTCATATAGCATATTGTTAGGTTTATAGTTTTCATAGTGTTACCCTGTATGCGCTGTTTTAACGGAACGAGTCGAATTTATTGCTTACTTTCCTGTGGAGATTGAAGACGAAGTCGACTTACACCGCTTCTAACACTGTTTGATTCATTCCTGAACTTTCGCCCTGCTAACTCGCCATAATTTTGACTCAACACTGCCGTGCTGCTTTTTATAATATGTCATTTATATAATATTTTAGCTTTGATATCGATCACCTGAATTCCATCGTTTTTATTGCGAGTGCGTGGAATTTTTGGGCCTCGCTGTAAACTATATAGCTCGATATTTGTACGCCTAGTGTCCTTCTCTCTTCGAGGTATGAGTCAAGTCGTTGAAATACAAATAGCACAAAAAAAATTCCGCTTTCTCTTCAGCAATGTAACTATTTCTTGGAAGATGTAGTCTCAAATCTAGGTAAAGCCACATTAACATTTAACCTTATCGTGAACCAGAATAGAATTTTAATTTCATTAAAATACTACTATAGGTAAGGATGTTTTTTTTACGAACGAATAAATTTTAATGTAAATTGAATAGAGCATAAGACTTTCTTCGTTTCCATTCGTGTGATCAATTGGTTAGAGATGCAACTATATCACAGAAGTGACGACTGCCGGTTCTTGGATCAATACCTTGTGTTAGCGGAGGAGTTTTTCCTGAGAACCAATTAGCGTTAATGGTCTAGGCCAGACGTCCATCTAAATTCTCATGCAGTAAGAAACAAATGAAAGCTAAAACTACAAATTTTTGTCAGGACTATTTCTGTGGTGGTTGGTAGATCTAGATCAAAATCTAAGAGAGTAAAATTTTCCCTCGGCGTCACATGGCAACTCAAAGTTGAGTCTCCTTGAACAAGAACTCTCCATTACACTGCATGATCGCAGGTGCAGCAACTACACTGTTGGTGCGTTCGATATCACTGCATTCACTGCTTGAATAAACGTCCTCAGCCATGCTGTAACTCAATCCTCCTTTTTGAGGCGCGTCTCATAAATGAAGACACTGTGTCCTGTATTTCATATATTTTCTTGAAGGATGTGGTCGAACTCGTATGAATGGGTGTGTGTTAACGGTGGCCTAACTTCCTGAAAGATGTTCTAAGATTGTTCGCACGTGTTTTCGTACTAATGATTCGAATATTTTTTCCCATTTGAGTTCCGTACGCTGGTAAACAACTGCTGCTTACCTAAAGGCAGAACGAATGATAGTTTTCGTCTTGATGGAAGCGATCGAGTGTTTTCTAACGTACTTAGTACCAAATTCAGCACTAAAGTTGCTGCACTGCACAATTTACAAAATTCCAGGCTCTGAACGAAGAAGACGTAGTTGCTAGCATTACTTTCAGCAAGTTTCCTCAATGATTCTTCACGATGAATCTTGATTTTCTTTTTTTCCATTTTGTAACTTCTTCGTGGTCGTCGTAATGATACGGTACGGACCGTGCAAGAGTGTTCAGTGCTGGCAAAAGTCAAATTACTCGACAAAATGATAGCGTTGGAGCAGCTGTTGCATGCACCTGTGATTTGGATTCTTCCAGCAAAAACAAGTCCGTGTTTTGATGATTCTCGATGCATATACTGCAATGGTGTTGTGGAAATTTGTGCTAAGTCATGTACGAAGCATAAAATCGTGCACTTCACTGCATTTCAGCCACGTGAACTCAGAGCAACATATGCCATCACAGGAGCAGCATAACATGATCATACCATAACACTGGAATCACTGGGGAATCACTTTGATTTTCCGAGTTCACGATACGTGATCGGAGTTATTACAATAAAACGCTAATTTGCTGCAGCTGTGTTGGATTCCTTCGTTTCAACGGAAAGGCAATGCCTCATAGATACACTGACTTGATTTGTCCTAAAATTCAATGTGGAAAACTTCTCACTTTATTTCGTTACGTGGAAGTGCATCAAATTTCAGGAAAGAAGATGTAGTGGTTTTACACTGACCAGCAAGATGCTTTCTGCTAACACTATTAGTTGTGTCGCGTTCTGAACATTTCAAGCAGCACATTAACGGTGTGCAAAAGCATGCCAACTGCTGAACCTCTAGTTTTGCCTTAATGGATTTATTTATGGCTGAAATTCTACTCCGCCATCAGGAAAACTTCATTTTATAAAAGCGAGAATTACATTAAAATTAATCGCAATATATTTGACACCAGTTTCTCAAATATATATTGCAGTTCAATATATTCTCAAACGTATTTTTGGTAGCGATGGCTTGGTAACCGATACTAGCCTCTGACGTTACTTTCCATACACCTATCGTGGTTGGGCACAGTAATATGCGGCCCTGGATGAGATAGTCTGGAATCAGTCATTTCTTGGACCACCATATACCCGAACACCGTAAGTTGTTCTTGTTACGTGACCACCATGGTAAAAAGCCCAAATTGGTTTCAGCCACGCATCCGGCCCGTACTTCATCATCGATTGTATGTATGTGTGCCCGGCCCAGCCCACTCATACAACAGTCACCGTACAGCGTGTGCAATCATGGAGCTATGCTCAAATAGCAGCGCTCAGCATGGTTATGAATAAAAAGGAAGTGTAAACGTGCGAATGTCCGTTTGCTAACACAACACCAATATCCGTTATGACAGATCTGCATAGCGAGCGCTCGAATATCACACGTGTTTAGGCGTATCGTGTTGCATGTGACTTAGACATTCAAGCGCACTGCTGAGAGCACGCGTGTTTAGACCACTCATGCTGTGCGCATGCGCGTTGATCACTGTGGTCCCATCAATTCCAAGGCTACCTTTTGTTCCTGTCTGAGTTCTTCGACCCTTGAGCTTTGAAGATTTTTGCGGATCGTATCGTGGTAGATCGATGCCTGTGCTCTTTATAGTGGTCATTTCCGTCCCTGCTGCTTGGCATTGTTAGCTTTGATTTTCCGAGTAAGAGGTTGTTTATAAATATCATTATCTCATTTATACAGGTGCACTGCACTGCGTTGTTAGGGTAATTTTGATATTTCCTTTCAGTTGACCTGTGTAACGTAAAAACCAATGTCCCGCTCTACGTTATTTAAGCGTTATATTTTTTTCAACAGTGACACTATTCAACGCGCATCATACAAGCATGCCATGCTACGTACTTTATTCCTTGACGTCGCGTTCTCTCACCCTATCCGCATAAGTTCTATTATATGAGTTTATAAATAAAAACAGTATAGGAGTCACAGCGCGAAATTTTTTTATCGTGATTTTATGAAGCACTTTGTGGTCAAAAAAAAATTATAAATTCCGGCTATTTAATATGATGATACGCTGATAACTTTCAGTGTAGGTCTTTCCACGTCCCCATTGCATTTTTAATTTTTCGCCTCTAAGATCCATTTCATTTCTAAACCACGGGCTTAAGTGTGTGTGATAAGGAAACCTTGTTTAATCGTGTCTTCTCGCTCCTTAAATAAAGATTAATTTTCCATCTTCGCTCATTCTTTTCTTGGAGCTCTGCTTGAATTCTGCCTGCCACTTACCGAGCGTAACGACCCGCCACACCGGCCATTTGCGGCAACCGCAGCGGGAGCGCCGCGTCACGTTTCAAGAACTCGGCGGTTGCGCGCTCGGTCATTTTGGCGGCAAATTTGGACGTTCCAGTCGACGGCTGACGAGGGAGCGCACGCCGCACACGTGTATGAGTCATCCGAAATGTTTGCATTCAGCTCACGAACTGGTTTCCCTACAAGTGTCGGAGATTCCAGTTTGAAACTGTTTAGATAAATGTTGTTCAGGTTGGCCTGAGTGGCGCGCAACACGCTTGTTCCCAAGCGGTTTGGTTGTTCTCGGGTTTGATTTCAAGTCGACTTTGTACGATGTTGTTGTGATTTTGACTCCTCATTAGAGGACTCACATGTTCTATGAGAAAATATATTTCATACAGCGTTTATGTTGTACTCGGTCTGCCAATGAAATTGCACTTGAACGCACACCTCCAGTTGACCTGAACGCTTCTCTATCATACTTGAACGTCAAAGCCAGTCTGCGTTATTCCTTCCCCGAATGACTCAGGCACGAAAACACGATATGGTCGAAGTGATGTAGGGACCTGAATTTATATGGAGGTCAGTGACTCCTTATTTGAATCACTTTCAATAACGACGAATTGCCCGAGGGTTTAATATTGAAAACAAGTTTCGAACACTCACAATAAGTCATTTCCAGTTCAAAAGTTAGAGGGAACCTGTAAGATCTTACGGACGTTCACAGTCTGAACTAAATTACTGAAAACAACGTTTCTTAAATCATCAGGAGAATTCAAATAATGAAAGCGGCGCACTGTGACAATGCCTCCTAAGTACAGGAGCGTTTAGTGTGAGCTTAGAAATGGACCTGTTAAATATATTTAGAATATGAGGCCTATCCATTGAAACATCAGCAGACATCAGTCCTTCTCAGTTGAGATTTCATCAGTCCTTGTCAATTGTGGGCATATTTTCATGCAGTTGTGAAGTATCTTTTTTGACTCGTGAAACCATTTTACGAAGAGTTTGCGCTTGAATATAACGTCTCAAGTATCGACATTTCCAAATGGATTTCACGAGGTTGCCAGGGATAGGCAGCCTCGTTCAAGAGCCTCTGCGTGCTTACCGTTCATACCTTTAGGCGTGCCGCTCCTTCATTCTATGTTCATTTTCCAGGGTAACTCTATTGATTTTCCACGGCACCGTATTTTTCATTTTAATTGTTTTCTGAAACGCATGGTCGAGCCTGAGTCCTGTCCTGCTCAGTTTGTGTGTGTGTGTGAGCTCCAAAGTTTATCCTCGTAGCATTATTAACAACGTCTTTAGGCGCTCAGCCCAACTTTTAACTCTAAACTTGACTGTCTTTAGGTGCTTAATTCAACTTGGTAATTTAGCCTATAGCTATGCCTTAACCAATGACAAAGCAATTACCTTAGCATATAGCTAAGCGATAACCTTAGTCCTTGCGCTTAACTTGTTAACTTATCCTATAGATAGGAACTCAACTTATTAGCTTAGCCAGTAACCAGGTACTTAGCTTGACTTTAGATGTTAGCCGACACTGCTCGTAGCCTTGATGGTAGTTGACTAGCCAGGCTCTTTGTTCTCATTTCTCTTTACCTATAAACTGCTAAAGGCATGTATTGCTCTTCTTCAGCACACATTTAAGTAATTTTAACAGTCCATAGGGAATTTCCTAATTAATGTAATATCTAAAATCGTGATCAAAATAGCGTTGCTTAGTATTACTGCATGCAATGATTAGCTGTCCTTGTCTTGTTTGTGAGAAGAATATTTTGACGTCTGCTGTTATTGTGTTATTGTGATAGCAATTTTAGAGTTCGTTTCGAAGCAAGACTTCACAATGAAGAATTCCGTTCTTTTTTTAAAAGCATACTGATTTTCATCGGAGTTTTGCTTTGAATTCAATTCTGTTGGAAGAAAGAATAAAAAGGGATACTATAACTCGAAATTGCAGTAATAGAAAGCCAAACAATAACTTCATTTATTTACGATTCCTTTGAAAATCGAAAATATTGTACCTTCAGTTGTGCTGGAATTTCACGCGTTTTTAAAATATTATTTTCATAAATACCAGTTTCATTTATGAGTTTCTTGTTGCAGGAGACCATCAACACGCCTCTATTGTCGAAGAACAAAGTCCTCAGTAAATGTGAAAATGTCGTTTTTCCTTTCTTGTATTGTTCCCACACCTTTGCGCTCCAGAAAATGTTGCGTGGCTTAATTTCGTTAATTGATCGAGCGGAGAATATTTTTTTCTGCTATTCCCTAGTTATTCGTTAGCTGGGTTTTCATTGCAGTATACATACAATGTACAATACGCCAGTTGTACAAGCTTATACGGTTTTTTCGAAGTTATGATTTCACCCGTTTGATAATTTTACTTCATGTTCAACACGCTTCACAGAATTTACATTTTTACTTCCATAAGAACACATTTACTTACATTTACTTTTATCGAACTTAGAAATCAACCCAAACTCTTGAAACGGACCAAACGCAACCAGCCGGGCAGCTGAACCCTTGTTCTGAAGCTTCTAATTACTTCTATTGGCCCTCCAAACTCTACCTGCGCTGAAATAATTCAACTTTATCTACAAGTACATCCGCACACCACGCTCCTGTGCATATTTTAGCATGCATGACCAAGGTTAGAGGGCTGTACCCGCGCTGTGTGTAGGTGGCCAATACACGCCCCACTGTGCTGTAAACTGAGCTACTCTTAACTCTATACTTGCCTCTACTCAATCCTTGCCTCTACTCAATACTTGCCTCTACTCAATACTTGCCTCTACTCAATACTTGCCTCTACTCAATACTTGCCTCTACTCAATACTTGCCTCTACTCAATACTTGCCTCAGCTCAATACTTGCCTCTACTCAATACTTGCCTCTACTCATTACTTGCCTCAACTCAATACTTGCCTCAACTCAATACCTGCCTCAACTCCATACTTGCTTTCTGCTGTGTGCAGCGCTGAACTCAGTTACATTTAGCTCGAACAAACTTACGCTTCAGTTAAGCCTAAACTTTTTACTGCGTTATTGGTATTGGAGGTGGAACGAAAATTGTTCTTAGGTGATGGTGGCGGAAGGATAATGCTAATTCTTAATGGTCATGTAGGGGATTACGCGCTAACAACACGAGGCGTTACCTACCAATTGAAAGTGGCTGTTTTACTTGTACCTTGCCCGCTCGTTTTAGTGCATCGTCAATTTCAGTTCTAAAACCTCTGTCTCAGTTTCATGTCTTATGTTTTTCATTGTAGGTTGAAATTATTTTTATCTTCTAAATTAAGGTGTATCATTCTTTCCTCTCAGGCGTTTGTATAATTAATGTTGCTACGGATACTGAATGTATTCATCGTTGCATGGAATTCATCCTAAAATATAATGAGCACTCACGTATGTCGATGTCTTGTATTTTTGAATGCACACGATTTCGTTTGGCCGTCCTACCAGCGCACAACTCCTCATAAAGACGCACGTTTGACCGACCGCTTGCCGGCACCTCTTTCACTTGACCGTCCTTATCGCGTGCATTTCAAGCGCTTCCCTCACACTTTTGGTGCCGAGCTCCCAACGCAGGACTGAAGCTGCGAACGTTGGCATGGAAATTCGCGTTATCGGCGCCAGTGACCTTTGCGAGGCGGCATGCTAAGTGGCGCTTTGGAGAATATGTTTTGAGTGCCCGTAACCAGCAGAGTAAGACATGACTCCTCACTTAACACTTCATTAAGACGAGATAAAGAGGAAAATATTCTCCCGCCTCCAAATTGTTTCAATGAACTCGAGTTCGAGGGAAGGGTAAGTACCATTTTTCTACTGTATGTTTCTGAGTTGTTTTTTAATTTATTTAGTATGAACATTTTGAAGCGAACTTTAAAGTATGACCTACAAGTAAGTGTTCTACACCTGATTATTTTTCGTTGTTTTTTCTCATTCTTCGATTGAAATTGAACTGGGTTGAAGCTATTTCTTCTCCCAGATCTGCTTGTTTTTGCTGCTCCATTCCAATAACCTGCATCTGCAACTCAGCTTGCTCAATAAAAAGAGCATCTTGCTCTTTCTCGTGAGATGCTCCTGTCAGGTCAATGTGCTGACATTATGTGTTGGTATTTGTGTTATGTGTTACTGGCAATGAAATACTTTTTGTGAATACATGCGCCTTTAGTAAATCGCCGTTATTAGCATTAGAAAGTGATATCATGAACGGCAGTCCACATATAAGCCTCGTCTTGCTGGTCGCAGCCTGATGGAAGGTCACATTTAATTCAAGAAAGGCCGCGTCTTGCTAGTCGCAGCCTCATGGAAGGTCACATTTGATTCAAGAAAAGCCGCGTCTTGCTAGTCACAGCCTCATGGAACGTCACATTCAATTCAAGAAAAGCCTCGTCTTGCTAGTCGCAGCCTCATGGAAGGTCACATTTAATGTAAGAAAAGGTGGAATCTTCTGTTCTCTCATTGCTGTCCAATAAACCTTCGATTGTACCTTCGATTTCCTAATATTAAACCAGTCTTGACACGTGCTTATTTGCAGCTCCGATCATTTGCAGCTGACGAATAACTAGGTTTGGATGATAAAGAATGGACATAAATTTATAAATTTCGTTTAAAATTGCAACTCTTCGAACTGCCGCTACCTTTACTTAATTTCTGAAAATTTATCAACCGAGCATTTTGCTCCACTGAGCACAAACTCACTCCATCTCTTCGTTTGAATTGCAACTCCCAAATCTGTCGCAACCTTCTCTTAATTTCTGAAAACTTGTCAACCGAGCATTGCTTCACAAACGCACTCCACCTCCAGAGAACAAAATGAGTGCGTGGCTCGTGCATGAACTTTGTTTTTAGAGACGAGAGTTGACTTTGAAGTGTGCTGAGAACTTGTAAACAATTTGTTGGAAATGAGATACTCGCATTGCTGTCGAGGCTTTCTCATGCAAATGAGGCCTTTGAAGCTTTGCTCGGCATCGCACAGGGCGATCTCAAGATACCGCCCGATTTTAAATCAGTCAAAAACTTGCCAATATGTTAATATTTTCAACTTCTGTACATGGCATCCTCACACTGCGATCTCAAGAGACCACCTGATTTTAAATAAAACTTGTCATTATGTTGATATTTTCAACTACAGTACTTGGCATCCTCACATTGCGATCTCAAGAGACAACCTGATTTTAAATAAAACTTGTCATTATGTTAATATTTTCAGCTACAGTACTTGGCATCCTCACATTGCGATCTCAAGAGACAACCTGATTTTAAATTAAACTTGCCAATATGTTAATATTTTCAGCAACAGTCCTTGGGATACGTACATCGTTTTCATTTAAGTGTGTTCCTAATAAACATTCGACAGAGGAATGGTGTTTACCGTTGGCGTAGGTGAATGTATTTTGCGGTTATTTTAATAAATAATTATTTATCATTCTCAACGCGGTAGCTGTTGATACAAGGTTGTATGCAAGCATTTAGTCCGTAATTCTGAAATAAAATAACATGCGCGCGCCGAGCAAGAGTGATCTCATGGAAAATGACCCCCCCCAACGTTGCATGGTGACCTGGTTCTCTTTATAGGGCCACTCTCACATCGCTACGCTCGTAGCCTTAAGACCTTATTTTCCAACAATTAACGTCGTTTTCGCAGTAGAGCATGCAGCGAAAGTCCTCTTAACTTGGCTACGCTACTAGTATTTACTCCAACCAAAGTTCTCGAATTTTGATCAAAAAATGTTAACACGTGTAGATTTTTGACCTAAAAAATTCACTTAGCGTAGCTTAGCTGACAGAACTTTCGCTGCATGTTGTACTGCTATGAGTAACGTTTTTGAAAATACCACCCTTGTAAGCTTGAGCTCACGTTTTCGGTAAATCTCTGGGATAAAGCCATCCATGGAAATACTACCAGCCTCATCGCACCCTCGTTGTATTTCTTTATGGAATCGTATTGAGTGGACTTATGCGGAAACGTAAAAGGAAACGTATTGTTTGAGTGGACTTTTGCTGTCAGCTTTACTATGACGATGATGTAAACTGTTTGGACTTTCGCTGTCAGCTCTGCGTACCACTACGACGACGTATATTATTTGGACTTTAGTTTCTAGCTGTACGCACTTCTACGAAGACTTGAAGTTCTTGAAAATCCAGCCCCAGCCGTACTAAACTTCAAAACTCAGTTCTGCTGCCGCTGCAGAAACGCTCCAGAGGGACTTCGATCAAGGTACAAAAGGAGCCCTTGTCAGCACCGGACGATATACACGCCGGGCTGTGGTGCGGGCAATTATGTGGCTCACCTAGTCCCAACCTATCATCACCTGATTGCCTTTTCTCTGTATCTCTTGATCGACACTTGAGTATAAAAGGTTTCTGTACATACAAAAAACCTGTGGACGCGAGATGAACAATTTCGTCTTGCTCTAAGTTGGGGAGCTGAAAACTGGAGGTCTTTTATGTGTGTTCTTTGTCAGAAAAATGTGTGTTCTTAGAAAAACTAGTCCTATTTTTCAATGCTTTCGTAATATAAAAGCATGCTTTTGCGAGTTACGAAGCTGTTATAACTGCTCAAGAATAACATTTATTGTTTTTATTGGTTGGCCGTTCAATTTTTCCTCCCGGATTGAATTTTTACTCCCTAGTCATGTAGACATGAAAAACATATACTTATTCTCAACTATAATCCATTTCTGAAAGTATTGTGAGAATAACCTTATGCTTTTTATTTGTTTAGATCCGTTATTAAAAATGTGTTTTTTAATTGTTGACTCAGCCTGACCGGTGTTTCGATTTTTCTGAAATTTTTGAATCTGCCGCTACACCGCTGTACCCAATTTTCGGTACTTTGCCTCGTACGTGAAGAAATGCTTCACTAACTAAAAATAACCAACCAATCGTGGTTAAACCTCTTAGTTAAGCAGTGTAAATGTTTTCCACTATGTGTTTGAAATGACTTATTGGAGTTTAACGCTTATCGGAAATGTTCAGGACCTTAGGTTTGTTAGAGCTAAGTTAAATTTAGGCAGAAACCGTCCTAATATATAAATGTATAATCATTTTGCGCTTAGATCTTGATTCGGTTGTTGGTACATAATTGCAGTAGAAACTGATTTCGGAAAGCTCCTCTGCAGCAAGTGAAGTATTTATCACAGAATAATCAGAAATTTCTATTGACCATGGAAGTTATGGATGGTTATTTATATCTTCGTACTGATTGAAGTTTGACTTCCCTGTAGGGTTGTGATCCCAGTTTGGGGTCTACCTTGAGCTAACCCAAATATGTATGTCGCTGGATGCACTCTATCTCTCAGAGATAGTTGGCCAAGTACCTGTTGTCTATTCTGAACTACGCGCATTGTCCCTCTTGTTCTCGCTGTGTTCTTGCACCAAATGGTTACTTCATTTAAATAACTTCCTGATTTTTTTGACCCCATTCTTTATGTTTAGGAGTTTATGTTTGCATACAGTTAAGCTGTAAATATGATACCCAATCGCTTCGTCTTCTTTTAATTTGGCCGAGTCATTGGAAGCCTTACCTATACTCTCCCTCGCCAGAGCCTTGCTACTTGCTCAAAAATTCACAGTTTCTGTAATAACTTTATAAGGAATTTTTAAGCAAAGGAAAATATATTGATAAATCTGTAGATATTTGTTCATATTTAAGCGAAAGGTGCAGTAGGTTTTTGATAGTTTGGTTGATCTTCTGCAAGAGTTATATTTTTTCGAGTTAAATGTGACTTTAAATGTGTAACTGTATTGAATGGGAGAACGTTTTGATGTCATTTACCGGCGGGAAATGGAGAATCACGGCAAATACTACGGTAAAATAATTGATTTGAAAATACTTAAAATGGATGTCTTTAGAAGTTTGTTAAGCAGCTTCCATGAAAGAGATTATTGCCTCAAAGTTAATTGATTCTCCAAAAGCTCATCAATGACATTTTTAAAGGGCAGTGATGTACTAATCAAAGTTACATCTACGTAGTCGGTGATTAAGATAAGTTAGTGAGCATGTATGTTTTTAATAGGAAATGTATTGAAACTGCCAGTCCAAGACCCTGCTACTGGATAGAAGACAAGAAAGACCCTGGTTCGATGCTAGTTTGGTGATTTCGGTATTTTCACGGGAGTACGTGCAGCTCTTTTGGTGATATAAGCGAATGGAGGAAACGAGAAAAAAGTAGTGGGGAACTCTTCCATTCGTTTAGCTGGCACTTTCATCCATTTATTCACTCCCGCACTCCCATTATGCTAAGAAACTTGAAACAAAAATGAGAGTTGAAATAATAGAGCGTCCAATGAAGAGGTTTCCTTTATTGAACTGCCCGGATTATCTTTCAGCATGACTCGAAGTTACAAATTGTTAAAAATATAGTTACATTAACGCAAATTGTCTCCGAAATTGTCGTGGGAATTCAGGCGTTATTCATCAAAAAGTTATAAACTGAACACGCGTGGTGTTCTCAAAACTGCATTTTGAGTCAAATTTTTTCGAAGCAAGTGCTAGATCTTGAAGAGCAAAAGTAGGTAGATCTTCAAGTGTGAAGTTCAAGGCGCGAACCCATGCGTTTGTTTTCTTGTGAATCGCTACGCAAAATTTAGCGAAATATCATCATCAATGTTCTAAGGAATATCTCCCTAATATCTTCTGAGTTTGGGATGAAGGTGAACAGAATACGTAGGCCATCATAAGAGCATGAGATCCCTCTAACTCGAAGTCCTTACATGGCTGCGTTCTTTTGTCGCGCCTCTTCGACTTGAGGGCTCTTTGCCATAAGATCTTCCATCGGCATCCCTACAATGCCCTCTCAGAGTCTCCGTACTCTCGCCGACCTCTCTTCTCTATGACACGATAGTGCCTTATTTTTTGCCTGCTCGCCTTATTTGTACCTGCTCGCCTTATTTCGTTGCCTGCTCGACTTATTTTGTACCTGCTCGCCTTATTTTGTCCCTGCTCGCCTTATTTTGTACCTGCTCGCCTTATTTCGTTACCTGCTCGACTTATTTTGTACCTGCTCGACTTATTTTGTACCTGCTCGCCTTATTTTGTACCTGCTCAGCTTATTTCCTTGCCTACTCGCCTTATTTTTGCCAGCTCTCCCAACACGTTAACTGCGGCGAGTTAAACTGAAGTTCAACGCAAATAGTCAACGCAAATGGGAGTTAATTTTAGATTCCAATTTAACTAATTACGAACATTAAATAGACCTTGCATTCATTAAGTTTTCATTGAGTATTTATGAGAATTGAGTCTGTGACAGCTAGTCGGTCAGCAACATCACAAAAATCCACTCAGTGACCACCGGTGGGTCACGTCGGGGTTAAAGTGTTAATCTTCCGAATAGTCAGGAGTAGTAAAGGCGCGCGGCACGCTGGTGGGATAGATTGTTGACGTGTTTAGTCTGTTCCTCCATTTTTTTACAATAAAGATTAAGTTGCAGTCTCTTTGAATTTTGCCACGAATGTTGTGGTGATTCGTTGGGATGTTGAAAAGGTTTAGGCATCGAATTGTTATACGACAATGACTTGTAGTGTTTTTGATTCTGCGAATGTAATTCACTGCAAATTATTTTTCAACAAAATTACGAGTTGCGTTGGTGTTTTCTCGATGAGGCGATTTTGAACATATTCTCCCTACCAAACTACGAATATTTAAAATCTTTCAGTTTGCTATTCACGAGTAGTCAGTTACTTCAGTTTCTCATTTTGTGTGCGGCATTAAAGTTTTATTCTTTAGATTGCTCATAGTACAGCTAGTAAACATTATCGTTCGTACGATTAAATTTTGATAATACCGCTGCCTTTATTATAACATACCAAACAAAAGCCTTTCATGTCCGAAAAAACTAAAAGATAAATTTCCTAAAATACACATAGATACATATTACAAATTTCTGTACAGCTGTGCATGCAATACACAAGTGTCAGGTGATAATTACACTATCATTTATTAAAGAGAGATTACAGAGCAATGCTTGAGACAGGATGATTTATACACAAGCCCAAACAGCAGTTACTGGGCAGCTAATTACCCAGGTAACGTTACTGCAGTTGCATGCCTCGTGCTCTGTCAGCTGTTTGTCCTAAGTTAGTGCCCCGCTCTGTCTGGATAATTATTACAAACTCTGTTATCACCGTAAGTTATCCCCTTGTGGTATCGTGGCAGAGTGTTTTGTGATATTACATGCGTGAATCTCAACAGTTTGTTTGCGACAATTGGACAGCTCGGTGACATTGAGAGCTAACGAGTATGTAGACAGAGCGTAGAAACGCACGTCTGTTTTGGAGTTGTTTGTGGGGACGTAAGTGTACGCAGCGCAGCTGCTGTACGTAATTGCATTTTTTCAACTGTTATATTTCACCTTAGAGTTATATTTTGAAATGGTGCTATCTCTCCATTCACAACCAGTACTTTAGGTGTCAGAGCAGTGTGACAAATACTGTGGACGACAACATTTTTTGCATGCTAATTAATTAAGTATAGTTGAACGGTCACTTGAACCACAGTTAAAGTTTCTTTCAAGTCGCGTTTGGTATAATAAGCTGGTGTGTAGCATGAATACCAGTTCAAATTATTCTATGAGGACGGGATCAATTAATTTCATAGGTTTAATTTGTTGTGCTTACGAAACCCGAAGATGTTCGTCGCCTCAGATAAGCGTAATTCCGAAGAGTCAGAAACTTCGCTCTCAATCCATTACAAACTTGAGTGACTATTCGCACGCAATATAACGGAATGCTATCACTGAGCTTCGATGGGCTTGTCGTAAAAAAATCATATTTATTAGAGGAAAGTAATGCTTAGTAACGACATACTATTACTGAGTAACGACATACTATCGCCGAGTTACGACTGGTAGATCGTGAATAATTACACCTTTACGGCCATTAGAGCTTAGTAAATTCGTTTTACTTTATCACTCACGCTTCCCGTATTTCCCGTTCCAGCTCTTACTCGAACGAGAGGTGCTTTTTACGAGGTATCGACCGAGCAGGCGGGTAATAAAAATACACGCGTTATTGATGAATTCCTGAACGATTTTCTTGTGTAACAACCATCAAGCCGCTTCCGTTCAATAGTGTAAGGCATTTTTTGGTGACGTTAATTCACTGTTTTACACTTCGTAACATCTGTTCGTACAGACTAGTGCATTAATTTATAAATTTTGGAAATGTTTGCGTGCGCATCAATCTTCATTTTACCCGGTTTTTGTTTTACTGGAATTGATATTTCCAGGATTTAAATTTATTGCTCCGATACTGCTCTCAGTTACCTTACCTCAGTCTCATGCCCATTTTGAATTTTTTACAGTTTTTTCACCTTTTTCCACCATGAAATTGGTCTTATCCTGTTAATTACCGTATTTTTCAGGCTCCGATTCTGAATATTTCCTCTGTAATTGCCGCCACAACTGTCTGGTGTGATGCACAGGCCGCCACCGGTGCACATGTGCAACTTAATTTACCAACAAATTGTGGCTTAAATTTGCAATTTACTCACTTCACAACTTGCCTACAATATGCGGCCTCACTTCGTTACTCGCCTACAAAATGCGGCCTCACTTCGTTACTTGCCTACAAAATGCGGCCTCACTTCGTTACTTGCCTACAAAATGCGGCCTCACTTCGTTACTTGCCTACAAAATGCGGCCTCACTTCGTTACTTGCCTACAATATGCGGCCTCACTTCGTTACTTGCCTACAAAATGCGGCCTCACTTCGTTACTTGCCTACAAAATGCGGCCTCACTTCGTTACTTGCCTACAAAATGCGGCCTCACTTCGTTACTTGCCTACAAAATGCGGCCTCACTTCGTTACTCGCCTACAAAATGCGGCCTCTCTTCGTTACTTGCCTACAAAATGCGGCCTCACTTCGTTACTTGCCTACAAAATGCGGCCTCACTTCGTTACTTGCCTACAAAATGCGGCCTCACTTCGTTACTTGCCTACAAAATGCGGCCTCTCTTCGTTACTTGCCTACAAAATGCGGCCTCACTTCGTTACTTGCCTACAAAATGCGGCCTCACTTCGTTACTTGCCTACAAAATGCGGCCTCTCTTCGTTACTTGCCTACAAAATGCGGCCTCACTTCGTTACTTGCCTACAAAATGCGGCCTCACTTCGTCACTTGCCTACAAAATGCGGCCTCACTTCGTTACTTGCCTACAAAATGCGGCCTCTCTTCGTTACTTGCCTACAAAATGCGGCCTCACTTCGTTACTTGCCTACAAAATGCGGCCTCACTTCGTTACTTGCCTACAAAATGCGGCCTCTCTTCGTTACTTGCCTACAAAATGCGGCCTCACTTCGTTACTTGCCTACAAAATGCGGCCTCACTTCGTTACTTGCCTACAAAATGCGGCCTCACTTCGTTACTTGCCTACAAAATGCGGCCTCACTTCGTTACTTGCCTACAAAATGCGGCCTCTCTTCGTTACTTGCCTACAAAATGCGGCCTCTCTTCGTTACTTGCCTACAAAATGCGGCCTCTCTTCGTTACTTGCCTACAAAATGCGGCCTCTCTTCGTTACTTGCCTACAAAATGCGGCCTCTCTTCGTTACTTGCCTACAAAATGCGGCCTCACTTCGTTACTTGCCTACAAAATGCGGCCTCACTTCGTTACTTGCCTACAAAATGCGGCCTCTCTTCGTTACTTGCCTACAAAATGCGGCTTCTCTTCGTTACTTGCCTACAAAATGCGGCCTCTCTTCGTTACTTGCCTACAAAATGCGGCCTCTCTTCGTTACTTGCCTACAAAATGCGGCCTCTCTTCGTTACTTGCCTACAAAATGCGGCCTCTCTTCGTTACTTGCCTACGATATGCGGCCTCTCTTCGTTACTTGCCTACAAAATGCGGCCTCACTTCGTTACTTGCCTACAAAATGCGGCCTCACTTCGTTACTTGCCTACAAAATGCGGCCTCTCTTCGTTACTTGCCTACAAAATGCGGCCTCTCTTCGTTACTTGCCTACAAAATGCGGCCTCTCTTCGTTACTTGCCTACAAAATGCGGCCTCACTTCGTTACTTGCCTACAAAATGCGGCCTCACTTCGTTACTTGCCTACAAAATGCGGCCTCTCTTCGTTACTTGCCTACAAAATGCGGCCTCACTTCGTTACTTCCCTGCAATATGCGGCCTCACTTCGTTACTTCCCTACAAAATGCGGCCTCACTTCGTTACTTGCCTACAAAATGCGGCCTCTCTTCGTTACTTGCCTACAAAATGCGGCCTCACTTCGTTACTTGCCTACAAAATGCGGCCTCTCTTCGTTACTTGCCTACAAAATGCGGCCTCACTTCGTTACTTCCCTACAAAATGCGGCCTCACTTCGTTACTTCCCTACAAAATGCGGCCTCACTTCGTTACTTGCCTACAAAATGCGGCCTCTCTTCGTTACTTGCCTACAAAATGCGGCCTCACTTCGTTACTTGCCTACAAAATGCGGCCTCACTTCGTTACTTGCCTACAATATGCGGCCTCTCTTCGTTACTTGCCTACAAAATGCGGCCTCACTTCGTTACTTGCCTACAAAATGCGGCCTCACTTCGTTACTTGCCTACAAAATGCGGCCTCACTTCGTTACTTGCCTACAAAATGCGGCCTCACTTCGTTACTTGCCTACAAAATGCGGCCTCACTTCGTTACTTGCCTACAATATGCGGCCTCTCTTCGTTACTTGCCTACAAAATGCGGCCTCACTTCGTTACTTGCCTACAAAATGCGGCCTCACTTCGTTACTTGCCTACAAAATGCGGCCTCTCTTCGTTACTTGCCTACAAAATGCGGCCTCACTTCGTTACTTGCCTACAAAATGCGGCCTCACTTCGTTACTTCCCTACAAAATGCGGCCTCTCTTCGTTACTTGCCTACAAAATGCGGCCTCACTTCGTTACTTCCCTACAAAATGCGGCCTCACTTCGTTACTTCCCTACAAAATGCGGCCTCACTTCGTTACTTGCCTACAAAATGCGGCCTCTCTTCGTTACTTGCCTACAAAATGCGGCCTCACTTCGTTACTTGCCTACAAAATGCGGCCTCACTTCGTTACTTGCCTACAAAATGCGGCCTCACTTCGTTACTTCCCTACAAAATGCGGCCTCTCTTCGTTACTTGCCTACAAAATGCGGCCTCACTTCGTTACTCGCCTACAAAATGCGGCCTTACTTCGTTACTTGCCTACAAAATGCGGCCTCACTTCGTTACTTGCCTACAAAATGCGGCCTCTCTTCGTTACTTCCCTACAAAATGCGGCCTCTCTTCGTTACTTCCCTACAAAATGCGGCCTCACTTCGTTACTTGCCTACAATATGCGGCCTCACTTCGTTACTTGCCTACAAAATGCGGCCTCTCTTCGTTACTTCCCTACAAAATGCGGCCTCACTTCGTTACTTCCCTACAATATGCGGCCTCACTTCGTTACTCGCCTACAAAATGCGGCCTCACTTCGTTACTTGCCTACAAAATGCGGCCTCACTTCGTTACTTGCCTACAAAATGCGGCCTCACTTCGTTACTTGCCTACAAAATGCGGCCTCACTTCGTTACTTGCCTACAAAATGCGGCCTCTCTTCGTTACTTCCCTACAAAATGCGGCCTCACTTCGTTACTTGCCTACAAAATGCGGCCTCACTTCGTTACTTGCCTACAAAATGCGGCCTCACTTCGTTACTTGCCTACAAAATGCGGCCTCACTTCGTTACTTGCCTACAAAATGCGGCCTCACTTCGTTACTTGCCTACAAAATGCGGCCTCACTTCGTTACTTGCCTACAAAATGCGGCCTCACTTCGTTACTTGCCTACAAAATGCGGCCTCACTTCGTTACTCGCCTACAAAATGCGGCCTCTCTTCGTTACTTGCCTACAAAATGCGGCCTCTCTTCGTTACTTCCCTACAAAATGCGGCCTCACTTCACAACTTACCTACAAAAATTAGCTCCTTTTATAATTCACATACAAAACGAGGCTCCTTTTACAAATAACTTTCCAACAAAATGAGGCCTTGCCTCCAAGCGAGGCGAGAAGAAGTCACCTACACAAGACACAGGCCGGGGCTGGTGCGAACTTCCTCCTTCCTTTGCTTCCTCAGTGAGCGACGGACTCCAGCGAGCCTCTTCTCTCGAAGCACAAAAGCCGCTCAGGACAAAAGATTACGCGCCCTCTGCCGTCCCTCTCCGTCTCCGTCGCCTGCTAGATGAGGGAGAATGCCATTTTTTGCCCGAACATCTTCCCTGTCTTAAGTATTGTAGATGAAGATGAATGCGCGGAACTCGCGAAGTGATGGGTGACAAAATGTGCCCTGTACCTTCTATAGTGATGTTTAAGATAGGCGGAAGGGCGTGAGGTGTTTCCAGATGTTTACTCAAGTCTTGCTGTAGAATGTTTGTGGAGCGTTGGGTTGTGTGCTTTGGATTTCATTGGCTAAGTTTACATCATTAATATTTGACATATATTAAATATTTCAAATGTTTAATATATCTTCTAAAGTTGACATTGTGCAGATTTCGAGGTGATTGCGGAATGAAGGAATTAAAAAGAATAAATAAATTGGACGATAGTTATTTTTGGCATGAGAGCATAGGTTCGAGTACATTTCATGAAATTGTGATAGGAATTTTTTACTGTGAAGGTATTCTTCAATCAAAAAGTAAACTTCATAGTCGACTTTCAGCGGAGCACTCACAGCAATATAATATCTTGAATAAAACGTTAATCTTATTTCCAAAAGAATATTTTTTCTTGAAAGGCATTCACATGTGTGAGACATTCACTACACAGTAAATTCCACGTACTTCAAATCTAAAGGTCTTATCTAAAGATAAACGCTTTTGAATTTTGCAGGCCCTTTTTCATTAAATTCTATAGCCGCAAGTAAAACATATCATTGCAGAGCCTTTGGATTTAACCTTCTTAGGGTTTGACGTCATTAGATGCACCTGCGCAGGTCATATGAAAAGCAAATTTATAGCACCTGCACATATTGAACAAGAAAACTCCCTCTTATCGTCTCCCAAGCCCTCACGCTATTTTATCTTTCCCTTCTGTTACAACCTGTGAGGCCACACTCAGTTCTTCTGTAACTTTTGAAAATGAGTCACACTTTCATCGCATTGTGCATGAAAAAAATCTGCCACTTGGTAAAATTTATTCTAATGCAAGAATAAGACGCTAACTAGTTTTTCCTCCGTTACCTTGAAATGACAGTATTTCTCTTCCCGTTTTCTTTCTAAATCAGCCCATGGCTCAAGATACGAGTATTGTGCCTAGTATTTTATTTCTACCTTATGCCCCTCGCGGCCTTGGTTACCTGGCCTTTCAGAGCAGCTTTTGTTACTCGTAAGTCTCTTATCAGCTCCCCCACTCCCATTGTTCCGTCCCCCTGCTCGTGATATAAGCCTGTAAACAAGCCAACGATATATTCGAATAATTCCGAGATGCTTCACAGCTATAACTGCCTTCGCTTTGCTACCACGGTAGCAGAGATTTTGAGTATCCTAGATACATCTCGAGTTTATTTCTACCAGAATTCAGTTTAAGGTATGAGGAATCTTCTAAATAAGCCGACGGTATACTCGAATTATACCGGGATGCTACCCGTCTACTGTATAGCTGGCTTTACTTTGCCACCAAATCTGCCGCGACGGTCTGGAGCAAAGTTGCTGCTCAGTATTCTACATAGATGCGTCGAGTTTATGTATTCAAGAGTTCAGCAGAATGTTTGAGAGATCTTGGTTTAGTTCCACAAATAGATCGAATTTAGTTTCTTAGAAAAAAATATACATCGCAATGAAATTTTGTTCTGATTCCGTTGATTTATTGAAAATAGTTTTCGCGGCCCATTATAAAATTTTTTTTCTCATAGTTTCAATAACTTTACTATCAGTTAATTTGGTAGGTTATACAAAATTATTTACTCTATGATCGCTTGAACCCCACGAGATGTGCATCGGACGTATATGTAGTACTAGCTTCTCTGCCTCAAGAAATTTTCTCATATTAATTTTATCTCCCAAGTGCTTTTATCCTAATAATACTCATGATTGTAATGTTCCATTCATTTTCTTGCCGTAGCAAAACCTGTGTCGCAGATGCGCCCAACGAGCATTTTCATCTGCTTTGCAGCCTAAAGTTTGTGATGCTAAATTTCAAAATAAACTATTTGTGTTTAAAACATATGCAGATAAAGTATTCTATGGCTAGCAATATTTACAGCGTACGCGGCCCGTCAAAAACGATTGTATTGTATAATGTTCAAAAAAGCAAGTAAATTATTTAGTTAGTTATATAATGGTTCTTAAAAACAATATTTCAACCAAGACATGAACTATGTTTAAAGTGTGTGACAAGTGTAATTCAGACACAGGGCTTAAATATCAGCCGAATTTTCCCAGCAGTAAACCTTAACATGTAGAGAACGAACATATATGTATCTGTAACAATAATACTTGCGAATAAAGGATTATTTTTGCGAAACCCGTATCACAGCTACCCCCATCAAGCACTCCCAGCTGTTTAGGATAAGAGATTTATTAGACACACAAAATATACATATTGTGTACTTGAATACATGGTAGCTTTTTAATATTAGCTAACAGAACCCGTCAAAAATACCTGTCTAAAATATTCGATAGTATATCCTTCAATTAGATTAATTATACTGTGAAAATAATTATTTTCTGATTCCGTGGACAACGGAAAACATTCAGTGGGCGTATCTACTACCCAGTCATCACTTCTTTTTAAATTTCGCATGGACTTATTCTCCATTTCTGCAAATAGATTTCTCCTAATCATGCTCATGACTTAAATGTTATATTTCTACCCATGAGGTAGGATGACCTGTATCACAGTTACGCTCATCGAGTACTTCATGCTGTGCTGGTCGAAAGTTTCGATTATTACAGACTAATGAAATTATTACAGTTCAAAAACTTTCGATTTCAATCGGGTCCCTAGCACTGCAATATCCGGCAGAAAAGAACCTTAACCATCGAATAAATGGAAATATATGAGCGTATATTTCCCATAAATAAAATATAAACGACAAATGTAAAATTTACAGCACGGCTGTTATTTTAATACACACTTGGATACTCACATTGAAGCCTTTTCCTACGTATGAAGTTATAAAGCAATAAAACGTAGCGCATTTATTTCATTTTCGATCGGTGAGCAGATGTTTAACTGATTTATGTGCTTATCCTTAACAACAAATATCGACTTCTTATCTCTCGGTATCGAACTAGCGTAAGTAAATAAGGTGTTCACTGTTGCCTTCCGGTTGCAAGTGGACGGCCGGGCCTTGCCGACTATCATTCCTTTGTGATATGAAAGTACGGAAGTCCATCGTTAACTTTATCTTTCTTTCGTACAAAGAATTTAATTATTTGCTCTTAAAGCTGAATTATGTTTGTTTCAGGCATTTATTTACTATTTTATTTTTAAGTGGATTGCGGTTAACATGCATGCGATAAAAAGATTAGAATAGTATATATAGAAAAAAGCAACAGGGACAAGACACTCGGTCCGAGAATTGCTTCTAAAGTCCCGTGCCGTCAGAGACTAATCACGTACAGGCACCAGAGTAACGCATGTGTAGTCATCTATTTTCACTAACATGCCTTGATACATTCATGTTAATACAGCGTCTCTATGCACGGTGGTTTCACGGAAGCGTCGTCTTATGAAAGTCTACCACTTTTTACAGCTGTAGCTGCGTAGTGGAAATGAAAGCACAGATGTAACTCACTTTCTGAATGCTACTTACCAATCCTATTTAACAATGATAAAAAGTATAATTTTTTCTTCGCTTGATTGTTTGCTTGCGTGGTTGGTATGTCAGTTCTTACAGTCAAACTTTGTGTACTGGATTTCCAAACTCTGTGTAATGACTTCAGATTCACATTGTACGAAACTGTAATTTATTTAAATTAAGTTCCCTCCTATGTTATTCCTACGCTAAAATATCAAAATAATAAAAGAAAAGAAAGCTCGCGCATTTACAGGTGCTCATTGAAAACATTCATCACAAACGAATTATTGCTCTAACATAAAAAACAACACATTTCATGTCGTGACTACATTAATTCAACCGCAACGATAACAACAATGATAAAAATAATAAAATTATAAAAAATAATAATCAAAAATAATAACAAATAATAACAACAAAAAAACTAGTAATAATAATGACAGCTCTAGCATTGTTGCTACGAAGGTAGTTTAGCTTTTGCATCACCACCGTCTCTCTGCTGTGTGGCGGGTTATTTCACAGCAACTAACCTTGCTTTGGTGTACTGGTGGGTGTGTGATGAGGCCGGGGGGACGCTAATGAGTTTCTGGTTTGTTTACTTCTCTATTGCACTTCATGTAATTACTCGCCGGGCTCATCGAAATGTAAAGTTGCAGACAGAGCGACGAGGATGGAGAGTGTTTTAAAAGCTTCAAGTATACATTTATATTGAGTTATTCCTGTATATACTAGCTGCTATAACGCGCTACTGCCACAACACGCCAATTCTCCTAGGATCTACTGTTTCACTTTACGCGTTTGTCTTTCCTCTTGCTCGGTGCGTGATTAAAATTCGTTACAATAATAAAAATGATAAATCAGCTTTCGCTTTGGCGTCCGTCATCGGTTGCACACTTTGCGACACCACCTGAATTTCTTTATATGGGACTGACAAGTGTTTTAACCCGGTTGCTCTTTTTGTGGATGCACCCATTACGAAATTTAGTTATTTGACATTATCGGTTTCCTCCTTTGGAGTTCCCCCTTTGCAATGCGCGTTATTCGTACCCTCTTTGCGGTTCCGAAATTGAATTTTTTCGCGAAATTGGTAGCCTCACTTACATATTCCCCCTTTGCAGTACTCTTTATCGGCTGCTCCCTTTACAATGCCACCCGGGGTTCATGATTCGAAGCTGAACAATCAAAAACACTTGTTTGGCCCGCATCAAGACAGCTGAGCAAGCGGCCCTGCAATAGAAGAAAGTGTTTCCGTCATTCCTGACTTTAAGTGACTTCAAAAGCTAACGATTTTAACTCGTCGGACGGAAAAGTTTCCTTCTTCTGCTAAAATCAACGACTGCTATCCCTATGTTTGTGAAAGACAGACAATTACTCATTACTTAACTCGAATCTTACGTATGCAGAAGGACTTAACAGCTACAGATTGAGGGAAATTACACAACTGCTGGAACTAATTACGTGCTGGCTCAAAACGCATTAAATGCTATGTCAAACTGTATTTGATCTGATATTTGGTACACGCTGTAGTTGCTGGAATATTTTGGTACGCACTGTATTTGATATAAAATTTCATGCTCTCTATATTTGACAAAATATCTGGTGCACTCTGCATTTTATATAACATTCGGTGCATACTGTTTTCACTATGGAACCAGGATGCATTGCAGCGTCTTCTCTCAACTCTAATCCATTTGTGTCGTCTACGATAGCTACGGAAGTAACATGAAAGATCGAGATATGACTCGAGTAATGAGCTAAGGCCAGGTTTTACATTGTAAATCTATCGAATGTCTTTTTTTTGTTTGCAAACCTGAGCGTGGAAAATGACCAAGCATGTTCTCTAACATATTTAAAAGGCTTCCTGCGTCTAATGGAAAACGCTTTTTATTTTTTCTCGTGGTTGTCCTTATTCATGAACATTTTCGCTCACCGTTCCTGATACAAGAAAGCAGCGCCAAAAGACAAATGATTTTGTAAGCAAGGTGCACTTCGAATGTCGTATATGGATATAGGTGTAAAAAATTCGCTCAGGATGTTTCGAGTTTCAGGTGATCTCATAGTTCAAGTTGATGAGTGAAGGTTTTTTGGGGGGCTTTTCACATGATCTTATTATTGTAGGTATGAAAGGGATGTTTTGCTTTACTTAATTTTTCTTTCTATTCGTGCAGGTATGAGTCGTCAGCGAGCGCAACAGCGGGTCAGTACGAGTGATAGGTGAGCATTTCTTGACTCGTATTCTCGCATCGAATTGCATGTATGAGTCGACTCGCATTTTTTTCATCGAATCGTATTTATGCCTCGACCCATACTTTTGCGCTATTTTCCCTCGTCTGATTCATTCTAGTTGGGTTATTAATTTTTTGCCGAGTCGTTTTAGGAAATACTTTTTCTACTTTATCTCGAAAAGATGCCGCTTTTTCACTGGACATCTAGTTTCCTGTAAATCATAACTATCCACTCTCCTTTTCTGCGTCGCCAACCATAAAATACGCATGAGAATCTGCTTACCCCATTTCAGTAGATAATAGACTGTTGCTGTTTTGTTCTCGACTGCGATTATTCCTTTGAGATAAGCTCCGATTAACTACGCCTCTTCACCAAAACCACAGCCTGCCTCATGAGGTGAGTTTGGGGAACAGATCTCAAACTTCCGTTCAGGTGCGCTGAAGTTTGAGACAAAAATTGCGACTTCGTATTCCTGTGATGGGCATTGCGCTGATCAACTCATGAACTCAAAGGCAATGTGTTCCTACTGCACTTGCCTCATTTCACTCAGGAACTCCAAATATTTGTTATGGTAGGATGCGTGCCAAAAAAAAAGTGTCATCTCGATTGCGCTTCAATTTCTCGATTGTGTATTTTGGAGATTACATTTTCTTCCTAATTTGGAATGTTGTAAACATAAAATGTGATGCGTTTCCTCTGCACTTACCTTATTCTACTTGAAAATACAATACATTTTAAAGTAGGATGCGTTTCGAAGCAGAAAAAAATGTCATCTCATTCATGTTTCGATTTTCCGATGACGTATTTCAGAAAATAATGTATTTTTCCGAATATATATGTCGTCATTCTAAGAACGTTTCGATTTTTGATTACATATTTTAGAAAAGATTTTTTAAGATTATCAATGTGTCATTCTAAGAAATTTCGATTTCACGATTACATATTTTGGAGAAGATTGCATAGTTTTCCTAACACGGAATTTTGCAGACATGTATTGCTATCCTTCTATCTTTGGAAGGCCCTGCAGGCTATCCTACATGCATGGTGTCAGTTAACAAACTAAATTGGAGCGGTTGTGTTATTTTTATTGTATTTTCATAAGCCTCTCATCTTGAGCGCATTTCCTCCAACTATAGGGAAAGCGTTCATCTCAATCTTGCACTCAATCTTGCACTGGATGCTCTTCTATAAAATGTAGATGATCAATCAATCGCCAAGAAAATATTGTTGATCAATTTTCAACAAATTAATCGTGATCAATTTATGATGTAACATTGAGGATCAATCTTCAGTATAATACTGATGATTAATCTCCAATAAACCACTGGTAATCAATCTTCAACAAAATATTAACAATCTTCAGTGAAATTTTGGTGCTCAATTTTGAATATAATACTAATGATTAAACTTCAATAAAGCTTCAATGATCAATCTTTGATAAAGCTTTAATGATCAATAGTTAATAAAGTTTTGATAATCTTTAATATAATATTGGTGATCAATCATTAATAAAGCTTTAATGATCAATCTCCAATAAAAAATTGATGATCAGTCTTCAATAAAGCTTCAATGTTCAATCCTCAATAAAATACCGCTGATCAATCACTATGAGAGCACTCCGTGCACGGTGGCGGCTGAGCAGCCCGGTGCTCACACGGCACTCTGCTTCTCTAGACGCTGCATTGCACAGCTGAGCGCCTGATCCGCTTATGTTGCTGCGAGCGGCTTAGCTCGTGGCGACCGTCGTCTTGTGCAGCCACTCCTTGTGTTGGTGCTGGGACTCTTTATGGTGGTGGTGGGACTTCTTATGTTATTGTCTGCACTTCTTATGTTAGTGTATGGACTTTTTATGTTAGTGCATTGACTCTTTATGCTGGTGGTGGGACTCCTTATGTTATTGTAAGGACTTCATAGGTTAGTGCTGGGACTCTTTATGTTATTGTTTGTTATTGTCTGCACTCCTTATGTTGTTGTCGGGACTCCTTACGTTAGTGCTGGCTCTTCTTATGTTATTATCTGGACTCCTTATGTTATTGTCGGGACTCCATCTGTTATTGTCGGTACTTCTTATGTTGTTGCAGGGACTTCGTCTGATATTGTCGCCACTCCTTATATTATTGCAAGCTCTCTTCATATTATTGTGCACACTATCCAAATTATTGCAGGGACTCCATCTGTTATTGTCGGCACTCCTCATGTTATTACCGGCCCCCTGTCACTCCAGCCAAACGATCCTCTCGAGAGCCCTTCTCTGCATCTCACTTTTGCTTGAATTATACGACGACGGAGAAATATTCTGAAGACTCTCAATGCTTTTTTTTTCTGGGCTTATGCATGAAGTTTTGTAGGGACTAGAAAGCTTCTTAACTGTCGCCCTAACTGCAGTTCTCAAGGCAAGTATTCGAGTTAGCGTTTGAACTTTTGGCCAATGAAGCCTGTTTCTCTGCCGCTAACTCTCGCAGTTCTGTGGTTGGTTTTGCTGTCGTCGGTGCCAGCAAATGGTGGTGAAGAAACAATTTTTCTCGAAAACTGTTTATCTAATTACTGTATTTTGCGGATGTTTTATTCCCAGCTGCATGACTTCATTCGCAGCGCCATTACAACTGTTGTAGCATTGCAGCTGTTGTTATGTTACAATTATTGTTGATTTCCAATGGTGTTACATTGTAACTGTTATTACACTGTAACTGTTGTTACATAGTAACTGTTGTTACATTGAAGCTGTTGTTACATTGTAACCGTTGTTACCTTGAAAACTCTTGTAACAATGCGACTGTTGTGAAACTACCCACTCATACAAACAACGCGCGCTACCCACTGTATGATTCGCACCTTTTCGACCTGAGCAAAATGCTCTTTTGACTCAAGCTCTACGCGCAACACGGCACAACATAAAAGTTGTGATTCTACACGGAACACTGTATTGACTGTACCAACTGTACTGTGCATCCAATATACATAGCAGTGCTTACACTACTGAACGCGCATACTGTACCCACAGTAAAACTGCACACTTAATGCAACACCTACCAAAATTGTACACTGAATACAACGCACACCAAAATTGTTCAGTGTAGACTGATTACAACACGTACCAAAATTGTACACTCAGTACAAGTGTACGCTGTGCTCGAACAGGAACTTACCTATGTGCTCACTTCCTTTCTACGCTTCCTGTAGAAGCGCCGTAACTCGACTGTCTCCAGCGGTCGGTGTCCTATAATGCTTCTAATACTCCTCAGGCCACTCGATTCTTTCAATTTCTTTCCCATTCAGCACTGCTATTATTTTGTAGATTTGTTTCACTGGATGTCGTAAGTCTAAAAATTTCCTAAAAGTCGCTGGTTTTGTTTTACGGGTTGCGAAATTCTATATTTTGACGTTATAAATTTTAGAGGAATGTTGTTAAGTTCCCTTATGAATTTTTTTAGCCCGGTATATTCACCAGGAAAGAAAGATCTTATTTTATTGCAAGTCAATGAGTGTTAACTGTCACCCGCATTTATCAAGATATTTTCTGACTGCAGCTTTAAATAAAACATTATTTGCTATCATTCATTGCAAGAAATCATTTCAAAGTTTTTCACCCGAAGACCAGTGGTTCGTGACTCAGTACTTCATCGAAGCAAGACTGGAGAAATTCATTTAATTTCTCTGAGAATGTCTTGAAGCTATCTACATCTTCCTTCATATCATTCCAAGCTGCTGCTGCGTAATATGCGTTAAAAGAAGCTATGTTACTAGGGCGTCCATGTTTAGATTGCATCAGTTGAGTAAACATGTACAGGGCGGCGCTAGAAAAATATGAATTTCAAACTAATATAATCGCTTTTTATAATTATCCAAGTTATAATTACCTTGAACTAGTTATAATTATACATACTATAATTACTCTATAATTATATAATCATGCCATTTATACCAAATTATAATTAGTCTAATAGGCTAGTATAATTGGCCATTCGACTCCCACTACTGACACTGTGCCAGCCAAATCCATGCGCTCCTGGCGCCACCCTGTACTATTAAACTCGAGGAACATAGTGTAGGTGTGATGCGTGAGCTGCAGTTGCAGCTGCACAACACCTGTGATAGCAACACAGTTCGCACCTGCAAGACGGCGACTGAATGCTTCCCTCACAGCTGCATCTGCAGGCTGATTCAGCTCTGTCTGCACCTGCTGATTCCTTAGTTTACACACCTGAACCTTGTGCATTTATGAATTTAGCAGCCCTGAGCAGAAATTGCACTTGGGCGGAGAAAATCATAGATGCTCCGGGGAAAAAGATTGCCTGGGAGCTATGCTCAGTTACACATACTAGTTCCTCAGCATGTCTAGCGTTTAAATTAAGCGTCTTGATCAAAGCTAAAGTACATCGGCTCATATCTAATTTCGTTTGTGTTTTGCTTACGAAACCAGAAAGTAATACCATAAACATGTTCTTCTTCTTAATTTCATTTGCTTGATTCCATTTCTAGCCACGAGTGCTTTTTTATTGTCTCACTATTTACACATCTTTGTATGCACAATTTGATGTGCCTCACCACCACGGCTCAAATATAACTTGTACGATGCGATTTTTCCTTGATGAATTGTTAAGATTCAATTCTACGCAAACATTACTCGAAAATTTCATTCTGGCTCAGTGTTTTCAGTGCACGCGAAATCATATAAAAACACTGCACACATTTTTTTTCATTTGTTTCATTGCCCTCAAATGCCTAGGTTCACTGTGACCGTATGAGTTTTTGCTACAAGGTGCACGTTATAATCTATTCGCGCCATGTTTTCTCAACTCCATTCATCCGGAGGCTCCAATGCTACGCCAATTACTCTCACCACCGCGCAGAAGCGTTCGTCATTTCTCCTGAGACTTTTTTCGCCCCGCGATTGTCACCTGTTCTGCTGGGTTTATGCTCACCGCAAAGACCCCCGCCACTTCTCCAGTCTTTTTTTACGTTCGTCGCTTGTCACCTATTGCCCCTGGCTGATAATTTGTTCTGCAACCGCAGGCCCATTGGGATGATAACGTCCATATAACAACGCACCTTTCACTCCGCCTTGCGACACCCGAGCGCAGCGCCTGACCGAACTTGACCCCAGAGAGACATCTGTGCGCTGAAAATTAGCTTCTGTTCCATTACGAATTGCGACAATTCACCATGACTTTCCTCTAAAGAAGCCATTGTTGGGACGCTCTCGGGATCGTCACCAATGAACGAAGTTGTCGAGAGCCTGGATGTTCTTCGACGCTAAGTGTTATTCTGCCTCGCAAAATTGCTTGCGAGTTATTCCAGGTATTTTTCGTGGCAACGGAAGAAAAATTGTTCGTTTAGCTTTTTGTGTGTTGCCAGTAACGCTCTCTTCCTGGGCTCTTGAGACCATTTCGAACGGCACCATGAGGTTATAGATAGTTTACTCAGTAATGCAAGAATCGTGCATCCATAAATTTACTACCCAATCTATTTTTTTCGTCGGAGCTTCTATTATTTTAGCAGCCCTGTTCTGAAGTCCCACTTGGGTGGCTATAATCCTAGATACTCCGGTGAAAACGATTGACTGTGAGCTACGCTCAGTTATACATACCCCTCCATTTTTCACACTGATACTACAAAAAACCTTGTTACCGTTTTGCTGCTCTTATTCGGAATAATTTAATAAATACTTCTGATGAATACTTGAGAAGTCAGCGGCGAGTCACCAACCGGTTACCCCAAAAAACATTGCTCGCATGAAATTATGAACAAAATTCGAGACGTTTTATCGAATTTTACGCGCTTGTACCCTTTTATCTAACGTGGGAAGTTTCCCACGGACTGGTGTCTCTGACACGCTGCCGCAGGGCGGGCATCCCTCTATAAATGACTCAAATTTACATTCTTGCTGAGCTCATCTTGTGACGATCGATCTCGAGCGAAGTGACGTTATATCGACAGAATGTATCGACCTACCTCGTTGCTGCACTGCCCTATCCTCGTGTTGCCATGGAGACGCGTCGCTAGATCGCTTCTTTGAATATATCTGAGCAACTTTTCAAGCGAAGAAATTCTAGCTTCATGGTGCCAAAATATAGCTCCCATAATATTTCTGAGATAAGTTTCAACCGAAAATATCCGGGTTCCATACACCAATATTGTGGTATCCATACCACCAATAAGTACCTGCTTAATATTTCTGAACAACGTCTCAGGTGAAAATATGCGAGTTCCGTAGCGGACATTTGTAACGGGTTCAGTATTTCTGAGCAGAATGTCAAGCGAAAATATTAGGATTCCAAACTGTCACTACATAACTGTTTAAATTATTCTGAATAAAATCTCAAGCAAAAATATCCGGGTTCCAAACCGTCAATATATAACTGTTTTAATTATTCTGAATAAAATCTCAAGCGAAAATATCCGGGTTCCATTTTGCCAATATTGCCTACTTCAATATTTCTGAGCAAATTGTGAACCGAAAATGTCTCGGTTCCAAATCACAAACATTTAACAGCCTCAATGTTTTCTCATACAGTTAATTGCGTTAGATTCAGTCAAAGAACACAAAGTCTCCACATCCATTTAGACCAGCGGTTCTTTACCTTTCTTCTCCAATTCACCACTTTTTAGTGAGCCAACTCTCCATTCCCCCACCACAGCATCTTCATTTTATTTATATGTGCCATTCCTAACCCAGCAGGTGTGTTGTCACTTTTACCCAAACATGACATACAATACTTCATTATGGTTGTTTTTGTTATTAGAAACAGTCTGTAAATGGTTGTGATTTGTAAAGTAAGTCAACATTTGAATGTAATGTATGTATTAGATTTTAAAATACTGTCGATCTTTTGTGGGTGGAAACAAATGCACGAGATTCCCCACCTGGCAACTCTTTCATTCCCCACAAGTAAAGAATTCTGCACAGGTTAAGAACCGCTGATTTGTACGATGAAATAGAAATAGAAGAGCACGTTCGCGTGCGTCGTACAGAAATAAAATGGTGTTCTCATGACGTGCGGTTAGCAACAGTCATTGTTCGAATCTTCCCTCCTGGATTGCTAATTTGCCGGCCGTGCTCATAATGATACCGTGCAGGTTATGAGTCTTACTATGCTTAATTTGCAAATGATGCATAGCGTAAGTTGTGCCTTGTTTCAGAGTGAATATGTTGCAAAAATGTTTTCTGCGTGCGACCTTATTTGATGAGTAGAAGTTGCATTTTATCTGCTTTCAGACACTTGCGTCGCGTATCTGAACGAAGTAGACAAAAAATGGAAGGTTACTCCTACTGTAAGCCTGCCAACTGTCTATGAGATTTGAGCAATCGTAGAGGTCCTGTCAACGAGACGCACAAGTCGAACCAAGGTTCCCATTTTGACTTTTTTTTGACCTAAGAGAAAGCATTGCAAGTTTTTGGAACAATTTTGGGTAAAATTAATAAAGTTTGCCAGATAGAGGACCATAACACACATCCAACGCATAGTGCGATACTGCACAGGCCGGTTGTGTGCACTTGATTATCTGTTGTAAATTATTCCGTAACTGAATTTTCAACTTCGTTTTTTTAATTTATCACTTCACCATCATATTCATTCCCCCGTGTAACACCGAAACTCATCTTTTTCTTGGCAATAACGCAAATTCATTGGAAATTTAAAAGTGAAGAATAAAATTCTAAACATTTTTGCGACGCTTCGGGATAAATTCCATCATCAGCAGCAGTAAACATTGACACAGTAAAAACAATCACCAAAGACTAGACCGTGTTTGGAAGCACCGTTCACACTTACAGCAGGAGCAGGAGCAGGTCGGGAGGACTTCTTATCATCAGTCAGGACTTATCTGTGATCCAATTACGGGCCTGATCTCAGCTCATCCCTCGCCCGCTTCTGAGGCCTGATAATGTCCTGAGCAGCTGCCGTCTTCAGCCGAGTCCCCGGCCGGGAAATAATGTCATCAATTGTTATCCGCTTCAGGAAATATAAATTTCTCTCAGAAGCTGCTACTATCGGGAAATCAATTGTTATCCGCATCAAAAAATATACATTGCTCTCAGAAGCTGCTACTATCGGGAAATCAATTGTTATTCGCATCAAAAAATATACATTGCTCTCAGAAACCGGCTCCTATACATTGCTCTCAGAAGCTGCTACTATCGGGAAATCAATTGTTATCCGTATCAAGAAATGTACATTGCTCTCAGAAGCCGGCTACTATTGGGAAATAATGATATCGATTGTTATCCGCTTCTGGAAATATACATTGCTCAACGGCTACTGCTAGCATTAAATTCGTATAGTCCTTCGTGGCTTCTTGCGAGCTTCAATTGCTCTCTATATTGTTTCCCGAAAAACGCATTTAAACTTGCAGAAGTATAGAATGAAGATTATGGCTGGAATTGATGTGAGTTAAACTTAACCGACTATGTGTTCAGCTGAGCACTGTTTTGTTATTTTTAGTTTGGACAAAGCAACGACATCGTCATTGTGGAGATGTGTAACTTTTCCCACTTTGTGAGAATGGCTTGCGTTTTTTCCCTCTTTTCAGCAGGTTGCTGGATCGGCTCCCCTAATTTGTTGCCGATACAGAAGGCCTAACTTGTTGCCTGATTGCGACCTCAGGCTACAAGTCTCGCTAAAAATAAAGGGGCGAAGTGTGCGGTCTTCCTTCTCTCTCGGAAGTAGCGAAAAGTATCTAAAAAATTCCCCTAGGCTTCAACTTGGCCTGATTGCGTTTGCCGAACTGATGATCATCAGCGGGCCCTGATTAACGACCCTCCCGCGCCTCGGCGCTTTATCTTTTCGCCCGCACGAACAAATTCTGCGCAACATTCATCAGAGCGCTTTAGAAGATGCTCTTAATGAAGAGGCAGAAATATTTTCCGCCAAAGTGTCGTAGATCTTCTACAGGATGGCTTTCAGTGTGTCAACGTGTAACTTGAAGCCTACAGTCCGTTTTTTTTCTTGTTCTTGAACAACATTTATGCTTAAGGAACTTTGACCCTAAAGCCTGGGTTTTTTAGCTTTGTTCGTGAAAAAACACATTTTATGTTTCATGTTGAGAATAGATTAATTGTGATGTTCAATTGCGACCAAGTGAAGCACCATGAGTGAAAAATACCTTTCACGACTGAAAAGGACTGGAATGTTTTTTTGTGACTGGTGAAAACATCTCTGCATTCAAGTTTACACTAACATTTAAAAAGCACAACCTCGTTCATTGACGAGCTTCGCTATGTCGCATTAAAAACAATAGTATTAGGTATTTTACATGCTAATTCGAGTTACCCGAAAGAATTTTGTTTGCAGTCATTATTCTAACTACTATAGTGAACATTCATAACTCAAATCCACTTCGTTCTCCATAACCATAAGCCGTCAAGTTCTACTTCCGACTTCAATAAGGTCAAGTTTACATGTACACTCTTACGTACATATTGCAGTCATATTTTAGTATAAGCCCGTTGTTAAGCCAACTGTTTGTTAAAGAAAGCCAAATTTTTGCGCATATGTTTCAGTTGAAGTTACTTGCAGAGATGAGCTTGAAATGCAACTTAACTGCCGTTGTTCGTTTTTCTAAATCCCCTTGGCGTAGGTACCGACTCCGAGGCGGATGCTCGGTGGGAGAAGTCCCCAGTATTTCTTTGCCAGAAAATAAAATACAGAAACAAAACACTCACGTAGTGGTTCGTGCTCAGTGGCACGGGGTGTAGACGAGATTGGACTGGACGAATAAAATGTTCTTCTGCTCGACTAACTTTTTTTAGATCAAGTTACCTGCTTTGTGTTAGAGAAAATTCTAACGTATCCCATCCTAAACGTAGCGATTTTCAGCTACCATAAACATTCATTTTCCTTATCCTTGATGGTTTCCTGAAGAATTCCCTTGCACAGATACGATTAAATGTTTCTGTAAGATGTTGAGTAAGTTTTCTGTAAGTTGATTTTTTTCGGCTTGAGTGAGTTGCACATCACGGAAATCACGATTTAAGAAAATCACCACCTTGAGTTTGGGACTTCTGTTCCGGTTTGAGTGAATCTCAGATGACGGAAATCACTCTCCATCTACTCTGAACGATACCAGTCTCTGATTCACAACGCCGCGGGGTCAGACGGAATGGTCAAGAAATGCTGGGAGGTTGTTCAAATACGCGGTCAATGTGAGGTTATCACTTAAAATTTATTCAACTCGTATTTGCATCAGGTTCATATGTGTGTTTTCTAGATCCTGTCTTCCTGTGTAGTTCTACTCGTTAACTTCTGTTATATGATTATTTAATTCTTCTCAATACGTAGCGATATTATTTCTTAGCATACACACGTACCAATTTTCTATGACTATACATGTGAAAGCATTTTAAATTCGTAGAAATTAGACGTCAAATATTGATTTGTTCCCTGCGTATTAGCATCTTTTTATTGTACTGATTTAATCAAATGCTCTGTGACTTTCATGTACGCGTGAATAAGCTTAAAAATTACGCCATCTTTAATATTTTCGTAAACAAGCTGTACTACATGTGCTTAAATTTTATAGAGTGAATTTTTCAATCAAACTACAGGCGAATTCATTTTCTGTACTAAGCTGTGCGCCATAAAAAAATGTTTAAAAATCTTACCAAATCTTTTTAGCTCGAATTCAAGTCCAAGCTTCCGTGCATGTTGCACCATCGTCACGCTCCACAAATCTTTCAGTTGATTCAGTTAAATATCTTTTGCTCTGGCCATGTCACCTGAGACATTTTAGCTCTCGCGATGCTCTTTGATAATCTCGAAATCAACGTTAAATCCTCGTTGTTCTATTTTCGCTTTGCATTTTTGAAGTCGGCTGGACTGGTCAGAGATGGCTGTCTGGTGCCTGCACAGCAGTGTTCGTACAACCTCCGGGTGTAAAGAAAAAATGATACTTTGACAGGGTGGGCCAGAAGTAACTGACCCTTTTAATTTGCTTGCTCCGTGGGTAAATAGGATACCTAAATAAACCATAAAGATGTTATTCTTTCAAATAAAACAGAGTTTTCCTTTTATTAGCAAATTAAAAGGGTCAGTTACTTCTGACCCACACTGGGTAATAAAACCAGAGGACTCCATAAATTTATGAATAAATAAGTTTTTATATTTTTTGTGCGTAATTTATTCTGTGCTATTGCAATGGAATTTCATTGAACCCATTGAATTGGTTGGTCCGTGTCTCTTTTACGCTACTAACGGATACTAAATGATGTGATACGAGTTTCACCTGTGCACAAGTACAAGAATATTCTAATCACGGAAACTATTAGGATGGATATCTGGAAAATCTTTCAGAAGAAAATATCGAATCCCGTCATTTCTGTCGGGTTGTGTACACTAGTAAAAAATAATGTAAAAAAAGTTTGTCGTTTGCTTGCGTATTTGTTTGGTCTGTCTGTTCCTACTCTTATCCTGTAAACTGGATACCTCAACATCTCATAAGGGCTGTAGAGTGCCGTTTTTTGAATGGTAATTTATTGTCGCCTGAGGGGAACTGAAGCAGTCTCGGCGTTTCTCTCTCTTTTTTCTTTTGAATTGACGCCCACTGCGTCTGTCCAGGCTTTGTTAAATTAAAACCATTGCTCGTACCATCAAGAACTGCGTTATTTTCAAAATATAATTTAAAACTGTTCATAACTGAAGAGTTTATTGCGTATTTTCTCTTTTCAATTCCTTCATTTTTGTGTTACGATCACTCTATGATGAATTTCAATTAATATACATCATATATCATTCAAATAAACATCACTTGTAGTGACCTCATATTCATCACACTCTATTCATATGAGGTCACTCTAATACTCTACTCTATTCAGTGACCTCATCACATGTAGTGACCATAGAGTGAGGGTACTCTAATTGTACTCTAGAGTGAGGGTACTCTTGTTGTGCTCTAGAGTGAGGGTGCTCTTGTTGTACTCTAGAGTGAGGGTGCTCTTGTTGTACTCTAGAGGGAGGGTACTCTCGATATTCATTTCTCTTTCTCAGAAATGAATATCGAGACTACTTTCGGAAATACTTTAATTTAAATTTATTCGAAAATACACATTGAGAAGCCACATGCACTTTTTCGCATTGTGCACCTCGATTCGGCGCATCGATTTTTTTACTTCGTACATTTTATGTTGTTGGTGTGACCGACCCATCGCGGGTCAATACCGCGGTGTGTGCTCAGTCACATCTTAAGCCACGGCATCGGCAGCTGAAAACTGATCTCTTTGTTGTTTGCTTCGAAAACACAAAGAGTCATTAACGGCGATATCGAATTGTACTCTGGGGAATTTTAGGACATGATCTCCGAGCTTTAGACGTGCCTTGAATGATCATTGCAGCGTCTGACCAAATACAACTAGACTTCCGATTGTGCGTCGTGGCTGGTAGAGTATGGTCGCTTTTTCATGCTGTGTTGCCGTAAGAGATTGCATTGGGCAGTTGAAAACACTGACTTCTGTTTATGGAGATTATTCAGTGGGTGCGAAACGCTGCTGGGTTTGTTTAGTGACCCGCACTGACAGTAAAGAAGTGCAGTCATCTTGTGATGAGCGATCATCGTCGCTTCGTCGTCCTCGAGGTGAGGAATAACGAGAGAAGATAGATCTCGTGTCAGGTTTTAGACGCTGATGTCGCCAATCAGAACGAAATGAACAAAAAATAAGTTTCTTTCACTGGGAGCCTGTCGAATTTCAACGAGTTTTGAGTACTCGTACAGCTCCTGTCAACGAGACGCACAATTTGAACCACGGTTGCCAGTTCAGCATTTTTCAATCAGTCATTCAAAAAACGGGCACAACTACCACACATGGTACGTTTCAGATCGTAGTCGCGTGAATGAGCGAATTCTCCTTCTTCCGTTCAAATTCATCTTCAATTAAAATGAACTATTAAAACATACCTTTTGAATCATATTTTATTAATTTTTAAAGAATCATTTTGAGCAAATTAATCCACTGCGTCAAAACCATAAAATTGAAAACCATGCTTAGAGATTTATAACTCCTTGCAACTCTTTAGGAAAAACATGAATTTCAGAAGTGTGTAAGTAACTCCCAGGTCATGTGGAACCCACGGATGTTACTTTGTGAATGTGCACCCTTGTTTAATTCGATGTACGTAGTTCTGGAAATCAGCTGGCTGTTGCTGCTCTCTCAATTGTGCAGCTGTACGCGATATGAGCGCATGTGAGCGTCATAGCTAGCTCACGTTTACGTCACGGGGCGATAACTTTTACGAACTGTATAGAGGCAATACAACTGCGAATCTTCATAAATATAATTTGGCGAATGTTAGTAATAACTTTCAGTATAGATAATTCAGGCCACGGTTTTTTAATTCATATTTAAATTTTTTCGATACACTTCAACGTGCAGGAAAACTAGTTTTTTTTCAACCAACTCATGGTTGTGTTATTCTTTCCAAGTTGATGAATGCATGATTAATGCTCAAACTATTTCACCTAAAGCTTGAAGTTACTATGTTCACATTCGGTTGTATTGTCTGTTAGAAATCGAGTCTGGAACATTTGGGCTCCGCGGCTTTAGCCAATATAGAATTTTACGATAACACTGAACAGCTGGAACAGGAATCGACACTGCAAGAATCGTTCAGTTGCCTGAACTCTGACTGAAAGCGTTCGTATAGCAAACGAGGTTGTCGGTATTTCTTTTCTTTGCATTATTAATGTTGAATTTTGAACTGCCTCGTGAAATGTGCACTTAACGTTAATTTCGAAGTTCGGCTTATTTCCGTTTTTTAAAGGCCGGATTGTGGTGAGCGAGTTAAGTCGTGGTTGAACTGGGGTTAGTGTTTGAAAAAGTTTTGGCTGAAAATGGTCTGTGTTCTTGGAACTGTCATTTTGTTAAACAGAGCTTGCACGGTTTAATGTTTTTGTGTTCATTAGCGAATACCCGTGCAAAAAAATCCGTAATATACATTCTCGAAAACCTTGGAATCCCTACGTAACGAAATTCAAAATAATTTTGAAATTGAAAAATGAGAAAGCAAACGCCTGATCCCCTCATTCGTTTTCTTGCTCACTTTCATAACCACATTCACTCGAAAAAAATTCATTGTACTAGACGATGCTTTGTCACTCTGAAAAAACATTTCCTTGATTGTCAGATCATGGGAAGAATATAGTCCCAATTTTTAACTCCAAATCGGAAAATTTGAATATTTAACAATGTGAATACTTGCATTTCCGCTACCAAAAATACAGTTTTTTCGAAGAAGTCACTGTCTCGAGGCAGCTCACGGCGCGAGTCTGAAGAAACACGGCGTGTTTTTGCACCAGCGCAGCAAATGGTGCGCTGGCAGCGCCGGGCTGTGCAAACACGCCTCATCTCGCGTCGCAGCCCCCTCGTCCCGCACCGTACATTTCTTCCCGCACACCGTACATTTTTTCCCGTACACCGTACATTTCTTCCCGCACCGTACATTTCTTCCCGCACACCGTACATTTCTTCCCGCACACCGTACATTTCTTCCCGCGCACCGTACATTTCTTCCCGCGCACAGTACATTTCTTCCCGCACACCGTACATTTCTTCCAGCGCACCGTACATTTCTTCCCGCACACCGTAGATTTCTTCCCGCACACCGCACATTTCTTCCCATACGCCGTACATTTCCTCTCTCACACTGTACATTTCTTCCAGCTTAACGTACATTTTTTCCTGCTCACCGTACATATCTTCACTCACCAGCTCTACGCGCTGAACACACAATGATAGATGTGTGACTACCCATGAGTTGAGGGCTTGTTATGTATTTGTAACTAAAATGGGGTTTTTCTGAAATGACTTTGCTTCCGTTGAACGTAGGTAGCTGGAAATTTGCTTCCGTTGAACGTAGGTAGCTGGAAATTTGCTTCCGTTGTACGTAGGTAGCTGGAAATTTGCTTCCGTTGAACGTAGGTAGCTGGAAATTTGCTTCCGTTGTACGTAGGTAGCTGGAAATTTGCTTCCGTTGTACGTAGGTAGCTGGAAATTTGCTTCCGTTGTACGTAGGTAGCTGTAAATTTGCTTCCGTTGTACGTAGGTAGCTGGAAATTTGCTTCCGTTGTACGTAGGTAGCTGGAAATTTGCTTCCGTTGTACGTAGGTAGCTGGAAATTTGCTTCCGTTGTACGTAGGTAGCTGGAAATTTGCTTCCGTTGTACGTAGGTAGCTGGAAATTTGCTTCCGTTGTACGTAGGTAGCTGTAAATTTGCTTCCGTTGTACGTAGGTAGCTGGAAATTTGCTTCCGTTGTACGTAGGTAGCTGGAAATTTGCTTCCATTGTACGTAGGTAGCTGGAAATTTGCTTCCGTTGTACGTAGGTAGCTGGAAATTTGCTTCCGTTGTACGTAGGTAGCTGGAAATTTGCTTCCGTTGTACGTAGGTAGCTGGAAATTTGCTTCCATTGTACGTAGGTAGCTGGAAATTTGCTTCCGTTGTACGTAGGTAGCTGTAAATTTGCTTCCATTGTACGTAGGTAGCTGGAAATTTGCTTCCGTTGTGCGTAGGTAGCTGGGAATTTGCTTCCGTTGAACGTAGGTAGGTGGAAATTTGCTTCCGTTGAACGTAGGTAGCTGGAAATTTACTTCCGTTGAACGTAGGGGACTGGAAATTTACTTCCGTTAAACGTAGGGGGCTGGAAATTTGCTTCCGTTGAACGTAGGTAACTGGAAATTTGCTTCCGTTGAACGTAGGTAACTGGAAATTTGCTTCCGTTGAACGTAGGTTGCTGGAAATTTGCTTCCGTTGAACGTAGGTAGCTGGAAATTTGCTTCCGTTGATCGTAGGTAGCTGGAAATTTGCTTCCGTTGAACGTAGGTAACTGGAAATTTGCTTCCGTTGAACGAAGGTAGCTGGAAATTTACTTCCGTTGAACGTAGGTAACTGGAAATTTGCTTCCGTTGATCGTAGGTAGCTGGAAAATTACTTCCGTTGAACGTAGGTAACTGGAAATTTGCTTCCGTTGAACGAAGGTAGCTGGAAATTTTCTTCCGTTGATCGTAGGTAGCTAGAAATTTGCTTCCGTTGAACGTAAGTAAATGGAAATTTGCTTCCGTTGAACGTAGGTAGCTGGAAATTTGCTTCCATTGAACGTAGGTAACTGGAAATTTGCTTCCGTTGAACGTAGGTAACTGGAAATTTGCTTCCGTTGAACGTAGGTAACTGGAAATTTGCTTCCGTTGAACGTAAGGGACTGGAAATTTGCTTCCGTTGAACGTAGGTTGCTGTAAATTTGCTTCCGTTGAACGTAGGTGGCTGGAAATTTGCTTCCGTTGAACGAAGGTAGCTGGAAATTTGATCCCGTTGTACGTTGCGGAAAATCTGTTTCCATTGAACGTAGCTGAAACTCTCTTTCACTTGAACTGCATAGATGCTTTTATTCAATCCGTCTCCCCTGGAAAAATCCCGAAGTTTATCAGAAATCCCCATTGAACTACAACAAAGAAAATATTTTGAATGCTGAGTTCGTGAATTAGCTTCAGGCTTGCATGAGTGACTGAGCCTTATGTGTTTTTGAACTTGGTCATAAATTATGATGAGCAACTTTCTTCCGCTTCATATTCATGTGGGTAATTTGAGAGTATTTTTCCACCTTTTTCACCCTCAATGTTTCAAAACTTCTAGTAATACCATATAATTCTTGTACGTAGTATTTTCGGCTAATATTTCATTCGAGTTATCTTCTTGAATAATATCCTGAGGAAAACTCAAATTTGACCATGAGAAAATGAAAACCTTTTCGCGTCAAGACAATTTTTTCATGAACTCTACTGCGGCTACTCGTCCATCACAACCATATTTTTCGCTTCCGATGCCTATTGGTTAAAGAGCGGTGAATAAATTCGTCGAATTTCCCGACTCTTTATTATTATCTGCAGCGCCCCTCGGTAGGTGTTCGACCGGCCCGATATCATGGATGGTGAGCCAAAGAATCCATTAGTAGATTTGGCCTCGCTGGTAACAGTTCCTTATGAATATATGTGCGGTCGATGCGGAGATCCTTCCTCAAACACCGCCCCCATTTGTATCCGCCAGCATCGTCTGAGATTTCCCGATATGAGGAGGGATGTCGGTGATACGTTCTGTCCAGGTGGTGTTTGTTGCTGCTCTTAGTGTGCTTTGCAGTGAGTGTACTCTAGTTGTACTCTAGAGAGAGTGTACTCTGGTTGACCAGGATATACTTCGCAGAGAGTGATATGATACTGGAAATAATCCTTACTTCTCTTACGGTAAGCTGTAGTGTTTGAGAGGGTAAGACACTACACCGGTGTACGTTGGCGACATGGAAAGTGTTCTTTTTGGATGAATCTTTTAAATGCGTGTCTTTTTTCTGTATGAAATGCAACGAGTGAAAGTTTATTTTGGTCAATTGTTGTTTGTCTTGAGTTTCGTGCATTTCATTCTTTCGCAGTTATTTTCAAAACTCGTGTACAGCTAAATTTCCTGTGATAGAATTGTAAGAATTTCAATAGTTTCCAATTATTTGAGTCATGAGATCTTTCATTTATTAGACAGTGACATAATTTCATTTGAAACTACCACGCGCTTCAGATTTGTTATCAAGAGGCCATCTTCTCAATTATATCACAACTGAGTGATGAATTTCTATTGAACTTTCAAGTAGTATTGGTGCATGCTGGACAAAAATATAATTTTTTCAAAACTGGTTATTAATAATACCTTTTATTCTGCGCAGCTGAATGCTAATGGCCAAACTTATCGTGAATTTATTATGTAAGCGAATCAAAAGTCGAAATTATAGCGAGCTTTATAACAGCTCAGTAAACACTGAAAGTAATTTCTGTTATATTATTTAGGAATATTAATAAATGGGTAAAACTGTAACTTAAATCTAAATTTAGGACATTAGTTTGAAAAATATATTCTTTTCTTTAAATTGTGTGGTAAGTCATTGATTCATGGAATGTTTAGTGTCAGGATTAGATTATGTTAGATTTTATGATAGTTTAGGCCTCCCAGACAGCAATAATGGCGTTCCAAAGAAAGAAAGGAGGAAGACGCTATTTAGTATGGAATTATGAGAACACAGAATCTATGGTGCATAGAAACATCAAATTGAGAACAAGTTCATGAAATAAGATCAAATTTGAAGAAGACACTTTTAAGGGCTAAAAAACAAGACAGCAGTAAACCGAAAAAAAATGTTCCGCAACAAAACAAAAAACTACCCTATTTCAGCTAAAGTAAGGCCACCTTAACATTACATTTCAATCTACATCATTTAACCGCTATTCAAAAACTGAGATTTGCAGTCTTTTTTGGAGAGTTAATGTATTCAATATACGTACAGAGTGAGATTAGAAGCTAATAAACCAGCCATGCAAGACGAGTAAGCATGCACAAAACTTTGCATTGTTTTATGAGAGATGACGAAAATTAGAAGCAATCTTCGTTCATTGTGTGAACACATTTCTGCTGCCAAAGCGAGTTTTCGAGTGCCAGTACCAGGCTCACACAGCAGTCATCAGGACATCCATCTCGATGTTATTATTTGCGACGGTGGCACCAGCGGGAGATGGCTCGTATTATGGATACTCGTACGCCTTGATACGGGGCCTGTCAATATCAGCCCTGCTGATAAGCAGCAACATTATTTGCCTAATGTTACCCCCAGGGTGGCAACTTCCATAAGCAGGCTTTGTTGTAAGTGTCATGATGCTGACGAGGCCTTTTTCTTTTGCATTAATGAGTTGGCAGGAGCGTCTTTAGCTCAGTGGGTGGGAGGGGCGAGCGGCTTGTCTTCAAAAACTTACATTTCTTATGGATATCGACGGAACATCAGGTATGGAACTTAGTGGCTATGTAGCACAACGCGTTAAAGGTTTTACTAATCGAGTAAACTAATTAGCTGTATGCTCAAAGCGTCATTTTGTATATATAATCCTCCATTGACTGTGCATTGTACGTATTATCCATTACTGACCAGAAATCTATGACGCGTTCTACTTTGTAACCTTGGCCGTATCTTTTGTAAGAGCTGTTTTATTCCACGGCTAAACTAGAATTTCAAAGCGGTGTTTAAACAATTTACAAAGTTTCTCACTGCTCTCATAATTCTGTCTTTCTAGCTGAATTATAGGTGCTTTTATCAGGTAGCTCTTCGCGCACTGAACGCCTTTTCACCGATCATTATTCCCTCATTTTTCAGCGCTCGTGAATGAATCGCCCACACAGAGGCTCAGTTCTCATCTGCCTCAGATGATGAAGCACGTATTCCATCAGGTCATCCCATAATTCGTGTTCGAATTTACCTTTTTTAAATTAAACGAAATTCAAAGAGTATTTTATAATGATTAATGGATGTGAACATTATTTTTATGTTCAGATGCACCTACGAATAAAAATAACGTTCAGCTGCATCAGACGTTATAAAATGCTTCTAAATTTCGTACAATTTAAAAAATGGTAATATTCGGACAGAACTTATGGTATGGCCTGATAATAAACTTCAAACACTCCGCTACCGCGCAACGTGGGCAACCCTCCTCAAGTGCTGTCGCTTATTATTGGCTTTTTTCTGGCCAAATTCCTCAGGTTCAGGGTTTTTCTTTTAAATATGAGCTTGAAAAACCCTCAGTATTTGACAACTCTGCTATGGTGGGAAATACAGATTACTCTTTTATATTCAGAACGTCATTTTAAAAAGACTCTGGCCAGCAAATGGCCTGCATGGCAACCCTGTGTCCGGGTCGTAATTACAAGCATTAGAACGCGCCTGAATGTATCTTTGTCGTGCCCAAGTCACGGAACGCTCCTACTAACGCGCTCGTGCGTGCCAGCGTGCGCTCGCGTCTGTCTTACCCTCGATGTACACGCACACTCATTTTAAAAATTTAACAGTTTATTTACCACAAGCGATACAACAATAGATTGTATCTCAAGTCTAGTACAATGGACTCATTTGAGTATAGCTACTTGTGGGCCCGAATAAGTTCTCAGCGACTTCTAGAGCATCGTATCATCAACGCTATTTTAAGGTGTAGAATTATGTTTAACCTAATTTACCTAACCTAAGGGCATACTAGATTGGTCAGTAAATTAATGTCTAAGATCTCGACGTTTTTGCCTTACTTCACCTTTTTTTTATTTGTTGTGAGACCTGTCGCAAGTACCGGATTCATCCCTATCACGTAATCCGATAAAGTCATATGTAATAAAGTAGAGTAAATTTTTACTTCGTTTAGTAGTAGCTTTCGGTGCTCGTGAGTTGCATTCATGTGCAAAAAATATCTTACTGATCCCTCCTTACTTAAGTTCGGAGCTCAGTTGACTTAATCAGCGCTTGTACTTATTTGAATGAAAACCGAGTCAATGATTCGCATGCTTCAGTACGTGCCCCACTGGTAACGTATTCTTGGAACGAATGAATACTAAATTGTTCGCAAGAACGAAACACTTAGCGTGGGATCCCTATAATCGGCTCCAGAAGTGATGGTCAAATTGTAACATTTGAGGAAGCTTTTGAGGAAGATACAAGCGTAAAAATGAGTGTATATTATGGCACATTGTCTCACCTTTGCGCTAAGAGCTGCAAATTATCCTGAAGCGTACCTAAATTTATACTTCACCTTTGATATACTATCATATTCAATGAAGATGTTAATTACTGTGTCAAAAAAGGTACTAAATTAGAATAATTACCGTGCAGAGCACCATGAAGTGCACAATATATGGAAATTACTCGGTGAACAAAACATCTTTACTACAACAGGGACATTTAATGGAGTTTACGACTTTTAAGATTCAAGATTTACGACTTTTCATGTAACATGATGATGTATGTGAGGTGCAATTTGTTAAGGCAGGCTTTCACAATTATTTATGATTCTTCAATCCTTCAATTTGCACCGAAGCAAAAGAAAACTCAATTGTGATCAGCAATAAATCGGGGAACTTGACCGCAGCAAAAATAGTCACTGAAGCAGAAAATATCCGTGAATCAAGGTGACTAATGATCTTAGTTTTTTGGTTAATTTTAATCATGAGAGAATAAGAGCGTTTCTCCAAACTCTTCAAAAAAAGGTTTCTCCAAAAGCAGAACAAAAAAAAATCTCTTCAAGAGCGTCGTTTGCAGCGCACTTACCCAGACTGATTCCGAAGGGTGGCCAGCTGAGCTTGGCGATGTGGCTGCCGCTCTTCAAAGTTTCAAACTGCGACCAAACTTGCGCACCACATCGAAGACTGATGACGACCTGCAGTGAGGGAGAGTGATGGGGGATCCTCGATAATGGACCGCGAAGTCATCAAGTTCTATCCTGAGAGTGTCCATTGCTGGTCTTTGTGTGTAGGCTTCAGCTGTGTTCGTAATGATCAGAGTGTCCATTGCTGGTCTTTGTGTGTAGGCTTCAGCTGTGTTCGTAATGATTAGAGTGTCCAACTGCTGGTCTTTGTGTGTAGGCTTCAGCTGTGTTCGCAATGATCAGAGTGTCCATTGTGTGAAAGCTTCAGCTGTGTTCGCAATGATCAGAGTGTCCAACTGCTGGTCTTTGTGTGAAAGCTTCAGCTGTGTTCGCAATGTTCAGAGTTTCCATTGCTGGTCTTTGTGTGAAAGCTTCAGCTGTATTCGCAATGATCAGGGTGTCCATTGCTGGTCTTTGTGTGAAAGCTTCAGCTGTGTTCGCAATGATCAGAGTGTCCAACTGCTGGTCTTTGGGTCTTAAGGAGTATTTCTGCGAGGCTTCAACGGTGATTGCCGTGATCAGAGACCAACTGCTGGTTTATGAGTCTTGAGTATTTCTGCGAGGCTTCTACTATAAGCGCAATGAACGTTATGAGTGTGATGAAGAGTGGCTGCTCATCATTCCGCCCCTGCTGTGTAGTTCGCATTGTCAGTGTTCCTTCATAAACGTTGTATATTAGATTATTTTATGGAATACAGTGCGATGCAGTCTAAAATCGCCCTTTGATGTACGGGGGATGGCGTTAGTTGACTATCTTTTCACCAATCCTCAGACTATACCTTGTCGATGTTTTCAAAGGATCTTGTCCCTTATTTAATATTGATCACGCATGCATCCTTTCAACATGTAATACGTCTTAATTCATTACAGGTCACGTTGTGCAATTAGGAACCTGTCATTTTTTTCGCTCTGTTCTAATGTTAACCATTGGGTCTCTTTCCTCCGATAGCGTGATATGCAACATTTTCCAGGGTCACCTTCATACCCCGTACGTTGGAATTAGGTTCTGCAAGATTTTCTGTTTATTTATATTGTTGCCTGTCCGCACGAATATAGTTCTGTGAGCGTCACGTGAAGCTGGCGAGGCCAATTTATTCTGAGCCCTGACGGGGTCTGAAACTAAGTTTGTTTTGCTTAGTGTTTAGTTCTTACAAAAATTCAGTAGGAGCTCAAAATTCCTCTTTTTATGCTCGACTCTGCATGAATTTCTTTAGAATTCCCCTCTCTCACTTAAAATAATGTTGCTGAACTCGAACGTTTTTAGAACATACTTAGTTTCGAGGTTAAAAATCGTACACGTAAGTTGGTAGTCATAAATTCATGTAATAACTGAGAAAGATCGAACGATCGATGTTTAAATGAGAAGGAGTGACTCAGACGCTTGTATTTAAACTTTATCATTGTTAACTCGTTAAGACAGAACGGGTCGAGTCCTCATGATAAGCATACCTGTAAAAATTATCCTCGCCAATTTATAAGAAATTTGATCGATTTCTCTCTCGAAAGCTTCTGCTGAATTTATTTCATGATGCACGTATATCTTTGCACGAAAGCACAACGCCAAAGTTAGGACATTCATTGCTTCCAAAAAGTTCATTCCGCTCGTGACCTTTGGACCACTCAGCGCCCACCGCCCATTTAATCGACCCCTCGCGCAAACTTAATTTTATACTCTCTCTCTTCCCTATTACTTCGCTTTGGCGGGGCGCTGTGAGTTGTGCGATCTGATATTCGTCAATTATGCTCGGTGGGAGTGCTCCGTGTCGGCTCTTTTTCTTAGGACGTCAGACTGAGGATAACACGATTACTGCGCCGGCTCTTGAACCCCGGCTGCGCTTCTCTGGAACTCGGCCGGTCGATGTAGTTTCAGCCTTCTTCCTCGACCTGGAATTATTATGCCGCACCTGGCTGCGAGCAGCCAGGACAATGCTACTCAGATTGCGCTTGAAAAGTGAGCTGACCTGCAAGAGCATTAGGGTTGTGCAGATTCAATGAAGCCTTCGCGCTGTAGCGAAATGAAAACGTGGGAGTCAGAGAAGAGTATCACGAAGACACGAACGAACTAGTTTTGTTTTGTAGCGGAAGAACTCAAAATTGAGGATCAAGCTCTATTGGTTCTATTAGCATGCTGTAAATTTTTGGCTTTTTTGGGTGCACCACAGTCGAAAAAACTGAGGTGAGATAAATTTAGTGGTCTCTCTCTGTGTATCCTTCCAATGAGTCTGTCATGTTTGATATACAAGTCACATAACATTTTTATGAATCTGCCATGTGTGCTACGCAAGTTATGTAACATTGTTATAAATCTACCCTGAATGATATGCAAATCACATAACATTCTTATTAATCTGTACTGTGTATTACCCATGTCATGTAAGTGATGTAACATTCTCGTTAATCTGTCACGTGTGTGGTATGCGAGTCATATAACATTCTTGTGAATCTGCAAAATGTACTATGCAAGTCACATAGGATTCTTATCAATCCACCATGTGTGCTTGCAAGTCAAATAACACTCTTATGAATCTGCCATATGTGCTATGCAAGTCATGTATTATTCTTATAAATCTGCCACGTTTGCCCTGCAAGACACGTAATATTTCTACAAACCTGTCACGTGTGCCATACAAGTCACGTTACAAGTCGGTACGTCGCTAAATTCTCACACCGGCGGTGCACGTAGCTGGAGACGCCTGTGTCCATTACATCCATGAGCACCAATCAAGGGACTGCTTTTGAGATCGGCGGTATCAAAATTGATACTGGCGGTAATTCTGCGTCCATTACATCTACGAGCAACAATCAAGGGGGCTGCCAGGCTGCCCCCTCATCTTTATTGATTGCAGGTGTGGCGTTATTGTGCTCTTAATAACCCTAAATTATGTGGAGAGGACATCGAGGTGAGAGGTGTACGTGCCGGCGTGATGGTCCGCGTGTCACGCGTCTGGCTTTGAATTATTCTCACTGGCCTTCAAAATGGAACTGCAATTCGTGAGTGAATTATATGGCGGGTGCTGTTTTGAGTCGTGCTCTGCTGAACATTGATTGCCCCTTGGTATGAATAGTTAATTTGATGCATATTAAATAGGTATTCTGGTTTTTATAGTCCTGAAGGCTGTTTATTTTACTGTTATGTTGCACTCAAATTCTTGCAGTCAGCGTCTATTTCACTCGTTTTTGTAACCGGTTGATATTATATGGCGATATTTATGTTTAAATAAGTGCATAATTGGGCAACAGTACATTTTATCCCATGCCTATAAAAAACTTCCAGATTTGCACTGTAATGCAAATAAATAGTCAGATATTGCTTAAATTTACACTTTATGGTGAAATAGATATACGGAATGTAGTTTCAATTACATGTAACATTTTATTAGATGACGTTTAACATTCGAGAGTTGAGTCCTGAAAATTCTTTGTTTAATGGGCCTTTTCTCCTGGTGGGTAAAAGAACATGCGTTTCGCAAGAAAGATCAAGGGTTTGACACTCGGCATGGCCTTCTTGAAAATGTAGCATTGACTATCATACAGAGTACCTGTATGATCACCGAGGAGTGTGAGTGTGCGGAGTGAAGACAGTGTGGACACAGCACAGGTATTCCGCTTGAAATTTCCTCCGCCAATTACCCAGATTTAAAGCAAATATGACGCTCAGTTTTAATCATGGAGGACCCTTGCGTTATTAAAAGTCTTTGAAACTGCTCTATTCGCCCACTGTAGCAGTCGAGATTGATTTCAGGAGTCTTTGTGCTTGTGTAAATTGGGTCGTGGCGTCGTGTGATTGATCGTGGCCCCCTGGTCTGGCAGAGCTGAGATGTGATATTTCTGTGCCACATTTTGAATGCTTTGATCTTTTCTCGCGACTTTTTCTACTTTCTTTCTGACGCGAAGTTAGATACTTAAGAAAAAAACCAAGCCATACATGCAAAGAATAATGAAGGGCTTTCGAAAATAAAATGTCATTTGAAGATATCAGGTTCACGTTTTAAGCTATTTGAACTATGAAATATTTATTCCATGAATCCAGTCTGGACATTGGTTCTAAAAGGTAAACTTCACGTTCCTGACTCGCGGACAAAACTACTCTTTGCTACCAACTTTGGATTAGACTCGAGAGTTCCTGATCCGCTATTCGAAACTTGAGCCTGTCAATCATTCCTAAAAGCTCCAATTCTGGAGGTGTGCCATATTTTCCTTGAGGATGGCATCCTTTGTTACGGGAGGGATTTTTCATCGCTCTGACTTCCTTTGATCCAGCATGGGAAGAGAACTGAGGGCGAGTGAGGCGGATGCGCCAGCGATGACTGATAAGCCACGCAACCTGCGCTCCGCTGCCGCTGCCTTATGGAGGCGCCGTTGCGGCTGGACGACTTTTGAAACTGAAAGCCTCGCAATAAGTTCAATCCTTATCCTTGTGTATCAATGATACTGATATTGGGTATTTTTTAGAGAACTTTTCGAATGGGGGGGAAAAATAAAGCTGAAGATACTTTGGAAAGTTTTCAGTTGTGTAATAAAATAGTTCACATAAAGGGGTGAGCAGAAATTTATTTTTTAATGCACAAAATGGAAAATAGTTTGCCTGCAGAGTATTATAGTTGCCATATCAAGCGAGAACAGTTTAATACTACTTCATTACTCTGTCAAAAAAGGAGTAAATTAGAATAATTACCGTAATATATGGAATTTACTTGATGAATAAAACACCTTATCTCCGTTCATGCAGTTCACCACATTTTGAGATTCATGAGAGGATGTTTTGATGGATCTAAAACCCTTTAACAAGCAAATTGTGAGTACTCTATTATTTTGGTTATCACAACCTCTGTCATTAGACTGACACCTGTCGTAAGGTTGTGATTAACATCACGATCTGAAAAAATTGCCACTCTGCAATAAAAATCATAAAATTCATAGACGCGCAAATTTGGAAAAAGGTAAAATGCGTTTACGTTGCTTTAGAAAGAGGAAATCAGTATCCTTATGGTTTTTGAAGGTTTAAGCTATAGCTATTGAGTGTTTCTGCGTGCCTGTATTGAAGGTAACGCTTTCAGTAGGAATGTCACTATCAAGTGAGCTTCGGTGGTATGATCAAAATTCACTGGGATTACAGTTCTTTGATACGAGTTCAAATTACACCATCTTCGATGCTGCTTGAATAACCAAAAAATCGACAAAAAAATATTATTCTAATTTTCGTGATCACTAATTGTGGAATTATTCACTCAAAAAGTCATTATATTTAGTTCATTCATGTTTCAAGTCTCGATTGGAGTTTAATAAGAAACTCATGTATGAGATTTTTTATTAACCTCTCTCCTTGGTGATCGTTTCTGAGTTATTCTTACTGAAAAATGAAGCTCCCTCAATGCATCCATTTATAGATATTCATATGAAAGAAGCTTTTCTCAAACGATTGTCTTCCCAAGTCGCTTCTGCAAAGTTATTTCTTTCAGGGACGGAGAAGCGATACCGTAATTTTGTTGACAGAAGTAAGCCAGCGAGTTTTTTAGATTTTTGTTTGTGTTGCGAAGTGGCCGAGATTGATTGGTCTGTGAGAGCATCCTGAGTATATATATGGGCGTGTCTGATTCGGCTATGGCTATTTTGCGAATAAACAACCATGTTTCATTATTTATTCGTGAAATGTTCTAATTAGATGAGCATTTCTCCTCAGATAATGGCGATTCTAATAAATAGGTATATATATTTTGTCTTTTAAAAGGATTAGAGTAGCAACCCAAAGATAGACTTCGCGGCATGTTCCTGTTGTCATGTTCGGATTTTTTAATCTAAATTATTCATCTGCGTTGTTCTAAATTATATCGTTAAATCCAACGTGTTCATTTACTGTTCTGTGCGTGGAAAATGTTATTATTCCCTGTCATTTTGAATGCAATTTTGGTTGAAAAATGTCCATAGAAAATTCGTACCTCAATCCTGGCTTTATTATGGAACTTTCCTCTTGCCTTCGAGCTCAGAAAGTTTTTTTTCTCGACCTGTTTTTCTCTTGCCACCTTCACGAAGTTTTATTAGCGAAAATTTTCCCCAGCTCAATAGCACTTTAATCGTCGAGTAAAAGTTTTACCCAACTTTGCGAGAGGCGGCCCCACTTTCCATGTACGTATTTCAACAAATCTCTTATTCAGCTCTTTATTTACTTACAACCAACAATTCCTACGTAAAAAACTTGTAGTAAAAAATTCATTGCCTCGAGTGCTTTTTCATAGAAACGAAACTATTTTTAGGAGGAAATAAATTTTTGTACGAATGAATTGCAGATTTGAAGAAGAATTTGTACAGCAGCCTCTCTTTTTTTTCTCCATGACGCCAAACTTCCATAGTGATAACAAAAACGAAACGTTCATTCCGTTTTTATTTTTCTACAAGAGAATCCCACCAACTGTGCCATAGCGGAGAGCTTTAGCTTCCTGGAGACGCCACTCTTTCTGGAGAAAGAAATTCTGAAACATGCTGAATTTTTTCTTCGAGTTGAGGCGTTTCCTTTGTCCGTGAGATTTGATCAAAATGCAACGAGGCAAAATGAATTCATGGTACTTTATTTGAGGAGTGAATCTAATTTACCAACTTGTACTTTACTAGTAAAGCCACAGCTTTTGGAATGTTTTCAACTCGGCAAAAATAAGCTGTTGTTATGTCAGTTCCATGAAAATTCTGAAATTCTGAAAAAAAACTAACCAAAGCACTTATTCAACCCATGCTATTTTTCATGTTTTTCATGTTAGATACAATGAGACACCGGCTGCATGCGTTTTCCCATGGAAATCGATTGTATTTTCTTGAATGAACCTTGAATTTTTATTATAACAATGAAGGAAAAACACGCATTTTACGTGATGAGAAAGTATTGTATCTAAATAAATAGTGTTTATTAAGACTAATATTGGAATGGCATTTGTTATATAACCAACAAACGTATGATTGTGTCATGTTGAACGTTCGTTATTTTTTGTTTCTTAACGTCCGCCTCGAAGAGGCCGCGATTTTCAGCACTTATCAGTTTTATCTTTATTTTAATTTTTTTAGTGAGAATTGTCAATTTTCAACTCTACTGCTAAAAGTGTGTGAAAATGAATAATGCATTCAAGTATTTTCCTCACGTAAACGTATAAAAGTACTTATAGGGTATAAAAAGTGTGTTTTCTGTATTTTTAGTTCTTTCTTTCAAAAAATTCTTGCATTTGCTACGAAGTAACTTCACAAAAACGGGTATCGATTTTACGCCTCCTAACTTTACGGTGTACGGTTAGTTGTTAACGGCTTATAGCGCTGGAGTGCCAGACTCACTTCTTTAGAATTATTGTGAAAATTTGATGTCTTTTTCATGACAATATCTACATGCATGAAAAATGCATCAAATACATGTATACATTCCGCATACATGCAAATGTGTGTGATCCCAGTCTAAATTTTTCGCCGCCTTCGTGCATGTTTTTCGCCGCCCCAGTAATTAAATCGCTTAGGCGGTGAAAAACATGCATGATCCGGCGAAAAAGTTTGATTGGGGATATGTGTGCTGCGATGAATGTGACGCGCAACGACAGTACATCATGTTGTTGAAATGCTCTTAAAGAGCCTCGAATCTTATGTCATAGTGCTTAATATGTCTCTAATCGATTTATTAAAAAGGCTTGCATTTGTTGTTAAGCGAAGTGAGGCATGAAGTGTTTTGCTTATGTCGGTGATTTTCTCCATGATCTTCTAAACTTTAGGAAACGATTCACAAAGCTTTATTTAATTTATTTCAACTTAATGTTATATTCCCATGGCATGCTACAAAACCTGGTCTCCTCTTCAATATTTCTATCACTTGAAATCAAAGCCCAGCCATTTTTTTTTAACCTCGATTTCATTCCTCACTGCCCTTTGCGAACGACTTGAGGTTTGCTACAGCTCCGCAGAGAAGGTATCTAAACTTGAGCGAAATAGTAATTTAATCGATGCACAGCGAAATGCATTCATGGAAAACATCCGTCCTTAAGTTATGGCATCACTCGCAACTTTGAGAGGTTGCATTTGGCTGCGCGCTGTCTCGTGAATGGAGGCCACTGCGCTTTGATGGAAACTCGCATCTTTTCACTGACGCAATTCAAAAGAGCTATTGCCTGCGGCCGCTGCACGAGGAAGCAGCCAACTCCCAGAACTCCAAGTCGAGTTCCTGGATGTCGAGCTGCAAAATTGGAGTCTGACTGGCAGCGAGGCGTGCTCAGATTTTAGGGTTGCAGTTGCTGGAAGTAAAGTTTTAAATTTGGAACCTGACTGGCAATGAGACATGTTGAGATTTTAGGGTTACAGTTGCTGGAAGCCGAGTTTCAAATTTGGAACTTGACTGGCAGCGAAGCCTGTTGAGATTTTAGGGTTGCAGTTACTGGAAGCCGAGTTTTAAATTTGGAACCTGACTGGCAGAGTGACATGTTGAGATTTTAGGGTTGCAGTTACTGGAAGCCGTGTTTTAAATTTAGAACATGACTGGCTGGGGAACATGCTCAGATTTGGAAGTCGTTGTTGCTGGAAGTCGAGCAAGGAATCCGTACTGAAAGCGAGAGATTTGGAGTTGCAGTTGCTGGAAATTGAGTTACAGAATTAGTAAAGTCTGTCTGAAAGTTGAACTCGCTTGTTAAATTACATAAAATTTGCGAACACGAAGCTGAGGAATTGCAGTCAAAGCAAAAATTAGATGTCTAGGACATGGAAGTCGGATTTGATGCAACCTAACATGGGATACTCGAGTTGCGAGAAAACGAGAGAAGTTTCAACTGGGATAAAAACGTGCAAAAAGAGTGCACATGAAGCTGAGAAAAATAATTAATGATGTTTGAAAAAGGTTTGCATGTGTGAGTATCATTTAGCATCAAGAAACTCTAAACAGTCTCAAACACTCTTTTGGTCAAGTGTAGTCAATTCTGTTCTTGAAAATGTTCTAAAGAAATTAACTCTTTCTTTAGCTACGATGCTTTCATGTTTTTCTGAATTATTTTGACTATTATAAAGTGTCGACACCAAAACCTTAACTTGATCATTGATAGCACAGAAGCCAACATCAACCCTCAAAGCGTCATCAAATTAAAAAAACAACTCACGCAAAACTACATCTAAATGCCGCACAGCAATTGCCGAATTGGAGACAATCTTTCAAAGATTTTTTAAGCCGTGTATTTAGTGTTCTTTTGCACCTCTAGAAGTCTCCCTCAGCCCTGCTATTCACCTCCACGAGTAGCGTTTTGCTTCACGTTGATTTCGCCTGTGAGTTACATACTTGTGCGATAGTACCAATAATACTATAATATCAATACTGTAATAGTATCAATATAATATCGACACTATATAATAAAACGCCAGGTGTCCCCATAAATTTGTGAATAAATGTTTATATTTTTATGCGTAATTTTCTTATGTTATTACAATTGAAATCTCATTGAACACAATAAATTGGTTGGTCCGTCCCTCTTTCACGCTTACAAGGATGCTCAATGATTTTGGATGGGTCGTGCAAACTAGTGGCTAATAATGCTGCTGCTTCCTCGTTACAAGTTCGGATCCTGCCGTCCCTGGGGCTTCTGTTCACCTATGGTATTTCCTTGTTAACATCTTATATCTGTTGTCAGAGCTGTGTGTCCTCTTTCCTCACATTTGCCACGCGACCAACGCGGTTCCGCACAATAATTTTTGTCTATATTGATATTCCATCGTCTCCGCGGGCATAGTAATTTTGTCGTACTGATGTCCCATCATCATCAAATGCCAAATAATTTTGCCTAGATTGATATTCCACAGTCACCAAATACCCAATAATTTTATCGTTATTGATATTCCATCGTCCCCTCGGGGCCTATAATTTTGTCTGTACTGATACTCTACCATCGCCAAAAGCCCAATAATTTGGTCTATATTCCATCATCCCCACGGGCCCTATAACTTTGTCGGTACTGATATTCATTCCATGGTCACCACAGGCTTCTCGTCTTTTATGCCCGCATTTGCCGACCAATAACTCGGTTCAGAGATAGCAGTCGCGCTACCCAATAACGGGGCATCGGTGCCGCAGCGGCACTAACACCGTCCGCTCGAGTGCCTCCATTGTGACGAAGATGGCTCGCTTGCAAGGCCGCTCTCCTTCCGATGGACTCTGGTCAGCTCTGAGCGATAAACACGCCTCAAAATACACAGAATGCGTTCTCGAGCTCCTCTCGAACTTAATGGAGTACGCATACTAGAGCTTCATAAATTTCAGCCGAGATGCGGTCTTTGTAGGCTGCTCCAAAGATGGCTTTGAATAACATGGAATACTACTCGCCTTCGCCTGTAAATTTTATGCGAGAGAAGTTCTAAGCTTGAACATGAGGGAATGTTAAATTCAAATGCCATTTTTTGAGAGCTCTTAAGTTTATGAATAAAATAGTTGAATGACGTTTTTATTGAGCTTCTTCACGAACTGGTATTTCACCACTTGCGTGTCAATCTACATTGTCACTTCGAACTACCTCATTTCCAGTTTCCTTCGGAACAATTGTACGTTAGTGACTCTCTCTTACACAGATTTAAGTTTCGCACTCTGGATTCGAATAGTGCTATACTTTTAAAAAACTTACTCTCACTCTCACGCATCACACCACTAACTAAAATATACCAATGAACGTATATCTTCCCATAATATCTCATTAAAACTTCTTGGCTCTCGATAGCTGGAGAAGAACTCCGAGAATTTCTTTCCGCAACGATGATGTCTCGATTTTGGTCCAATGAATTTCCGAGAAGTTTTGTTTTATTTTTGGCGTGCCTGGCGGCTTAGGTTTCCAAATAAGTTCTTATAAGCTTTACTCTGAGGGCTGGCAGAGGTCCTGGCTGCTGACCGCCAATAAAAAGTTCCTAAATCTGGCAGCGCTCCCCTGGACTAACTTATGGAAAAAAGACACTCTTATCCGGCCAGACTTTGCTGAAGCCAAATTTTTTCCTGCTGGGCTGCAATTTACGGTGAATTTTTGTGGCCAACATTGTAATGAAGTCGCCAACTGAGAGGCTGGCGGACTCAGGCCTGCGACTCCCTTGTGTTATTGAGTTCGTCTTATTGAAAACATTTCTTTCTTTTCTTTGCTCGTCTTTTTTTCTGATTTGTGTTTTTATGCTTTGGAAAGCGACTCTGTCTTTCTATTTTTTAATATTTTATTGTGAATTATAAGGTTAAGTATGCATGTAAACTATGGAAATAATTAGGAGAAGAAATACTTGTTTCATATTTAATTTGTCTTTTATTCTTCCGGCCTTATGGGAAATAAGGTTGTAATAATTCATTATCGTCGCAATCTAATGATGAATAACCGTCAGAACTTAACAATAAATTAACGTCAGAACCCAATATTTAATTTCACTGAGGTGCATCTGACATAATTTTTGCTCATTCCAGCTTAAAGGTGAACGTACACCTACATCTAAATAAACATAACGTGAACCAATTCTTAAGCCTGTTACATGGCTCTCATGACGAGCGCCGGGCAACTGAAGCGTTTTGTTTTGCTCTGTGTGCCTTTCTGCCACTCTGAGAGCGGAGAGCCAATTGCTGCAGTGCAACAACATTCAAGGTGTCGGTGTTTGATTGCGAAGTTTTACTCTGAATCCCCTTTCCTCTCGCAATTCAAACATATCCAGACCCTCCAGAAAGTGAAAATGCCTCGGACTTCCGATGAGTAAATATTGACTGTTAAAATGAGGTAGAGGTATCAAATGAATTCATTTTCTGTTATGTGAAATGCATGTGTATTGTATTTGAACAATACTTGCACTCACAAAATCATGTTTTGTTATTTTGTAATTGATTGTTAAATTTACCAACCTCTCTGATGGACACCAATCCTTTTTTTTGTTAGAGACGTTTTCGTCCCTAAACTCAAACCTTCAATTCTTTATAATACTTTGAACTTTAATAAACTCCCTTAAATATTCATTTGAAAGAAATGATGTGTCATTGTGTCTTCGTACTGACGGGTGGTCCTATACTTGAGAATCATCTCTACCCTCGTTGGTGTCGCTGTTTAATTGGCGAAGTAGGGAACAGTCCGACATATTTAACTTACTTACGATAAGGGTGACTGAATTTTATAACCACTTTTGTCGGTGTTACTATTTAATTAGCGTAGGAGAGAACAGATCACCATATTTGGTTTGTTTGCGGTGACAGTGGTTGAACTTCATCACCACTCTCATTTGTGTCACTGTTTAATTAGCGTAGGAGGGAACAGACCAACATATTTAGCTTGTTTGCGATAACAGTGATAGAATTTCATCACCTTAATTGGCGTAGGAGCGAACAGACAAACATATTTAGCTTGTTTGCGATAACAGTGATAGAATTTCATCACCTTAATTGGCGTAGGAGGGAACAGACCGACACACTTAGCATGTTTGCGGTGCCATTTAAAGAGCTGGTTGCGAGGACGAAAACGAAGCTGCAGGAGCACTAGACGAGAACTGCTTGAGCGGCGCTTCTGCTTCATTAGATAGGAGCTCGGGCTGACGTGTGACGGGCAGCCGTAATGCAGAACTCGGGAGACAAGTCTTGGAAGCGAGCGCAGGTCCTGGAATGAGAACAGCCTCGCACAGAGATGCCGCGTTTCAGTCCTGGAAATCAGATTCGATTTCTGGCGTGAATTCATGGAATTCCTGCCAAAAGAAAAGACTGTCTCGGAAGTTGAAGTTTTTGTTCTGCGTCGGATGTTAAGATTTTCGGATTCGACGTCTACGGAAGTGGATGCTACGAAATGGCCTAAGTGTATTTTTCATGTTTCGGCACAATAATGAAAGTGAGGCGAAATTATGATTGTAGCGTGAAAATGAACAAATCAGTTTTCTTTGAGTTTTGAAAGCTTCAGTTTTAATACAAGTTGTTTAAGATTTTTTGTAACTTTAATCAAAGGAACAAACGAAATATGAACTTAGTTTATATTGATATTAATTAATATTTCGTTTCGCCAACGAAATATGAACCACATTTAGGAAAATGATGTGGAAGAAAATTACCTAGAAATATAAGTTGAAAGAGTTCTGACTCCATTAAAACTTCTGAATTACACTCACAATTTCATCCATGTACTGCGTTTTGTCTTTATTGCAAAACATGAAGATCCCGTGGTCTTTCTCAACCTAATTATGAGCGAAGACATTTTTATGAATACTGCAAGTTCTTACAAGCCTTTAGTGTAGTATAGAATATGGTATCAAAATCGAGCCGAGGTGCCCATTCTAGGGTTTCTAATGTAGTGCTCGGCCATCAGCAACCAGTCACGCACAGACACCTTTTGTCTTCTGATCCCTCGCCTGCGCTGAGTCAGCACGGGGCTCTTGAGAACGCCAGAGGAGCACATCGAACTTTCGAGCTCCTGTTACCCTGTAAAATATTTTATTGTTTTCTGTCAGCACTAAGTTATTGTGTAATGATACAAATGCTTCACAAATGAATAGAATTTATAGCGTACTAGTCTCGAGTTTAGTCGACAGCGCCTCTTATCGAGTGGTTGAAGTTTGCTGTTCATATCCTCGGCAAAGGTGAAGCTGACTTGAATTGCCAAGTAATGTCTAATAATGGAGAAGAGTCTTTTATTAACTTCTGCTCCTAACGCACTGCCGCGCGTAGTCGCTTGGCTCGAAGAAGCAACTGATGCAAAAAACAAAGGAATCGAGAATCGGGCACCAGGCTCCGAAATCAAGAATCGGACCCCAAAATCGAGTGGAGATAACATTGAGCTATGGAAGCTGGAACCAACACTGGAACCCTGTAAATTCTGGCACGGATCCAGGTCAGTAGCCGCTCCATACCTCGACTTCGCTCTGTCCAACGGCGCAATGTTCGGCGTAATTCCTCAATTTGTCAGTGTTTATTTCGGTAACGAGAATGGGAATTTATCGTCTGCCAATTTATTTTTGGGAAGCATGCATGCGCTCGAGTTCTCGGTGAATTCAATTTCACAAAACGCTGGCTGCTGCATGACAATTTCAATGTATCTAATATTCGTCTTTTTGGATGCGTAGAATTTTTTCATTCTTGTTAGTAACGCCTTCGTGTCAATAACAATTCATTTCCGTTTTTCTTTCGTACGATACAAAAGAGTTACTTTCATATTATACAGAGATACAAAACTTTCATTTTCATACAGTACGAAAGTATTACACATTCCATTGAAGTTAACTTAATATCCCAGGTAACAAATTGCTTAAAAATAAAACAATTACCTATCAATTTTAAGTCATAACATTTCGTTTGCGAGGAATTGGTGTGAATTTAAACTTTTTGAGTGCGCTTGAGAAGAACAAATTTAAGGAGTGATAGACACGCGATTAGTGCTAATCGTTTCTCGTGTAACCTGCATCGAGTGCGGCGTAGAAAAACAAAACATGACCAAAGCTCCCAAAAATCAGCAATATTGTATAGTGAGTTTTCAAATTCTAAAGTGCAACGTCGATCATTTTTTTCAACTTCAGCAAAAAATAATGGACCGACAGCTGTATACTGATATAAGCTCCTCCTTTAAGTCATGAGTGAAATTGTTCTTGACTTTGGTGAGTAGCTAGCATTGCTCTCGGTTTCGCGTAACGTTTTGCTCATCGACATAACGGACCTTTCCGATGCATGCGTCGGCCTTGGCGGTGCATCTGCATAAGAGCGCACCTCACCGGTACGCATTCAGCTCGAGTTATCTAGTTCTTCTTGTACAGAGGACTTCTTTCTTGTCTTCAGTATTTTTATGTGTTTTATGCTTATATGATTTGCAAGTACAATGTCGCTCTAATTTTTCAACAGTTTCCTGCATATTATGAAATTCTATGAAAATAATGATTCTGCATTTATTATTTCATTTATTTTTCCAACCTACGGTGCTGTTTCCAACAGCTGCCTAAATCCTGGCCTACGCAGTTTCATCGGTGTGTGTGCGTGAGCGTGTGTGTTATGTGTGAATGTGTGCGTGATGTGTACGTGTGAGTGTTGCATGTTAGACTACAGGTACCAAAGGCTCGTGAAGATACGATTACTTCTTTACTACATTTCCAGCTAGAACGCACCTGTATATATGATGGCGCAGAGCAAACTCTGTGACTCCTACGTGGATTTTGAAGGAGTCATTGCTGCGCTTCACTCTTATTGACTCGAAAATGACTTCAGATTTGCGGTATTTAATTTTCAGATGTCAAAAAACTCAACTTCACATGGTTTCCTGCGATATGTAACTATCATTGTACGTTTGAATAGCATTTTTTGTTATATAAATGGGTTTGATGTACTCAAGACAGCGTAACTAGACTACCAGCTTGATAAACAACAAAATAAATACGGTATAAATACCAGAAATTTAGTGTTTACAAAAAGAACACCCACGAAACTGTAAAACTGGCTCATGGCGTTATGGCTGTATTTCTTTTCTCTCTTGTGGGGTGTGAGTTTATTTTGCAGGTGTGAGATGGAGTTTGATACTTGAACCTCCGAGTGCCAGCTTATTGTCACACGTCCAGAACATATATTTGCAGTAGCCTTGCAGTTAGAGTAACGGGCTGAAATTATTATTTTTTTGCTGTTATTTTGCACAAGCTCCGTGTACAGTATTTGCACTTAGAAAAAATATGAACCGTAACAGTGATGTGCATTTCTGCGTAGATGGTAATGATGCTTCAACGCTTTTTTATTGTGTTTATTATTTTTCTTTAACTCTTTCAACTAAGTTATTGATAACGCTTTTTTTCTTTTTGTGTTGATCATCATATTCTTGGATGTAACTTATCATCGCATACCATTATTTCCTTAGTCTTTCACTGTTTCCTTTGCATTCTCGAGAACTAATTGTGTGAGTTTATCAATATGTACACATGAACGTACGTACAGCTGTTACACAACAACCACGTTTTATTTCGTGTGTGGATTTTATTTTTATACGTAAACTACCACCGCTGTAAATTTTTTATCTTATCGTGGCTTATTTAAATATTGATTAAATATTCAAATGTTGATCAAACTGATATGACGCGCCGGCTCCTCATGTTGCATCCGACTCACTACAGCATAACAAGTCGTCGACGTCAGCCGCATCACGTTGCGATTTCATATCGACGTCAGCCGCATCACGTTGCGATTTCACGTCGACACATTCGGTGTCAGCTGTCTATTAAGAATTCTTTCAGGATTTATAGACCCAGACAACACAATGAATTATTTTTGGAGCCTGTAATTAAGATACTCCGGAGGAAAGCAGTATATTTAAGCATTTAAGCATAGGAGTTGGTTGACACGCTTTTTTAAAAACAACTACACCTTTTTCACTTCAAATTAATCCTAGTCGAGTTCAAATTATTCCAAGTCAAGTTCAATTTAATCCAAGTCAAGTTCAAATTATTCCAAGTCAAGTTCAATTTAATCCAAGTCAAATTCAATTTAATCAAAGCCAAGTTCAAATTCAAATTAATGAAAGCTATAGGGTTTGTGTCAAGACAAATAGATAAAATAGGATAAATAAATTGGAAACAAACTATATAACATTGTGTATTTTACAATAAATGAGTCCCGTGCTTCTGATAAATGCCACCCGCTCCAACTTCTTTGAATTTCATGACGTACTCCACTGCCTTAAACATACGTGACTATGAGTACTGTATACGCCCTGTCACAATCAATGCGATGCGGAAAAAATACACCTGACTAGCCCGCATAATTTTATTGACGCTTTTTGTACGGTGTTCACTATTTTGGCAGCCCGGATGGCCGTGCCGTATTTCCATGCACCTTGCAGTCAGTCGGGCAGGCGGTAACGATTTGTCACCGTTCTGACGCTGATTCTATTGCTGCTGCGGTCGCTGATTGGTGCTCTGTCCCCAGACTGTTGGGCTCTAAGCTGCTTATGCGTGCCGCTCGGCGTGACTTAGGCGTGTGCATTGGAGGCACCACTGACGAGCATCAGCCCTTACATCCTGAACAGCATTGACGTTCATCAGTTCTTAGATTCCAAAACAGCACTGACAAGGATCAGCTCTAACATCTCTAAACAGCACTGACAAGGATCAGCTCTAACATCTCTAAACAGCACTGAAGAGCATGAGCTCTTGCATTCCACGATAGCACTGACGAGCATCAGTTCTTACATTCCACGACAGCACTGACGTTCATCAGCTCTAACATTCTACGATAGCACTGACGAGCTCCAGCTTTTACATTCCAGAGCAGCTCTGACGAGCATCACTGAAGAGCATCAGCTTTTACATCTCGAAACAGCACTGACGAGCATCAACTCTTACATTCCAGAGCAGCTCTGACGAGCATCACTGAAGAGCATCAGCTTTTACATCTCGAAACAGCACTGACGAGCATCAGCTCTTACATTCCACAACACCACAGGCGAGCATCATCTCTTACATGCCAAAACATTTTTCTGTCCTTGAAGTCTGAGGCTCGTAAATCAGTGAACATTTGCTTAATTTCGCGCACTTCTTGCATCAGAGAACGCCACGCAAAGTTTACGACAGGATTTGTGTAAGACGGTCGTTGGTTGCTACCTGGCAGCGTCGAGTTGATGACCAAAACCATTCCGTTGTGCTGGAGCCTGGAGGACACGGGCAGTGTAGGCTTCCTATAAACCAGCGGTCAAATCGTCATTTTACTTTGCTCGTACAAGTGCGGCTCAGTTTTGCTTTGCTCATACAAGTGCGGCTCAGTTTTACTTAGCTCATACAAGTGCGGCTCAGTTTTACTTTGCTCGTACAAGTGCGGCTCAGTTTTACTTTGCTCGTACAAGTGCGGCTCAGTTTTGCTTTGCTCATACAAGTGCGGCTCAGTTTTACTTAGCTCATACAAGTGCGGCTCAGTTTTGCTTTGCTCATACAAGTGCGGCTCAGTTTTGCTTTGCTCGTACAAGTGCGGCTCAGTTTTGCTTTGCTCATACAAGTGCGGCTCAGTTTTACTTAGCTCATACAAGTGCGGCTCAGTTTTACTTTGCTCGTACAAGTGCGGCTCAGTTTTGCTTTGCTCATACAAGTGCGGCTCAGTTTTACTTAGCTCATACAAGTGCGGCTCAGTTTTACTTTGCTCGTACAAGTGCGGCTCAGTTTTACTTTGCTCATACAAGTGCGGCTCAGTTTTGCTTTGCTCATACAAGAACGGCTCGGTTTTGCTTTGCTCATACAAGTGCGGCTCAGTTTTACTTTGCTCGTACAAGTGCGGCTCAGTTTTACTTTGCTCATACAAGTGCGGCTCAGTTTTGCTTTGCTCATACAAGAACGGCTCAGTTTTGCTTTGCTCATACAAGTGCGGCTCAGTTTTACTTTGCTCGTACAAGTGCGGCTCAGTTTTGCTTTGCTCATACAAGTGCGGCTCAGTTTTACTTTGCTCATACAAGTACGGCTCAGTTTTACTTTGCTCGTACAAGTGCGGCTCAGTTTTGCTTTGCTCGTGCAAGTGCAGGGCCGCAAGAAAAGGCAGGAATTGCATAAACATGGCCTGAAGTAAAAAAAATCTTGCGCAGGCAGCTTCTTGCCTCCAAATCAAAATCCGCTCTGAAATCTGTTTTGTTTTATGCATGCGAAGCTGGGCGTTTCTTTCGGTATCGAGCCGCACGCGTGTTTGCATTTGTTTGTTTCTAGGAATTGAAATTGTACTCCAATCTGTTTTAACTTTAGATCTCTGAAAACCAAGAAATTTAATGCGTGGCTTCAACAAAATGAACTCATGTGGTCGTTGAACTTTTGAACTTTAATTTTAAGTTGTACATGTTCTAATAGGATAAGCGTTTCTTTTTACGATTTTCCCAGCTGAAGAGCGTGGACAACTTGAAGAAAAATAAATACAGTTTATTTGTAAATAGTTAATACATAAAATTACTTCCAGTATTGGTTTTTCAATAATTCTAAACGTATTTTTTATAATACGTAATATTTTCACGTTGGTACGTAATTCATTACGTGTAAATGAAACGTAACACTTCCTCTGAAAACTGCTAGAGAATTAGAACGCTTCAAGTACTTTTCTTAGCATAATTTTTAAGCTTGCCTCTTTTCGCGAGCGATGTTAAAGTAAAATTGAGCGAGTTGCTTTCTCACTGCAGTCATGAATACGTTGCTATAACGTTATTCTAATAACTTAATTTAAGCGTTATTTTTAATTTTTTGAAAGCCTCTCACATTCAGATGTACAAACCTCAGAGTAAATCAAATAAGTTCATCGGTTTTCCCATCGCAATTCACTCCTTGTTTTCTCATTGTATTGAAGAATGATTCATAAACCGCTGTTTTTGTGCATTATTTTCAAAGTGGAATTTCTTATTTTTCTTCCGGTGCGTTCCTCTCACTTCATCTTCACTTCATCTTCACTTCATCTTCACTTCATCTTCACTTCATCTTCACTTCATCTTCACTTCATCTTCACTTCATCTTCACTTCATCTTCACTTCATCTTCACTTCATCTTCACTTCATCTTCACTTCATCTTCACTTCATCTTCACTTCATCTTCACTTCATCTTCACTTCATCTTCACTTCATCTTCACTTCATCTTCACTTCATCTTCACTTCATCTTCACTTCATCTTCACTTCATCTTCACTTCATCTTCACTTCATCTTCACTTCATCTTCACTTCATCTTCACTTCATCTTCACTTCATCTTCACTTCATCTTCACTTCATCTTCACTTCATCTTCACTTCATCTTCACTTCATCTTCACTTCATCTTCACTTCATCTTCACTTCATCTTCACTTCATCTTCACTTCATCTTCACTTCATCTTCACTTCATCTTCACTTCATCTTCACTTCATCTTCACTTCATCTTCACTTCATCTTCACTTCATCTTCACTTCATCTTCACTTCATCTTCACTTCATCTTCACTTCATCTTCACTTCATCTTCACTTCATCTTCACTTCATCTTCACTTCATCTTCACTTCATCTTCACTTCATCTTCACTTCATCTTCACTTCATCTTCACTTCATCTTCACTTCATCTTCACTTCATCTTCACTTCATCTTCACTTCATCTTCACTTCATCTTCACTTCATCTTCACTTCATCTTCACTTCATCTTCACTTCATCTTCACTTCATCTTCACTTCATCTTCACTTCATCTTCACTTCATCTTCAAATCCTTCTAAGGCAACACAATGAGATGCGCGTTTGTGGTAATCTCATTCATTATAGATTTGTGGACGCCTCAGATGTTATTGCAGGTGTTCAAATAATAATTTCAAAATGCGTCGCATTAATTACATCCGAGCGCTGTTATCAGGGCCGGGCACTGGCGCCTCCTTTGATGGGGCCAAAACTTCGGAGAGCTCATTAAGTGAGACTGGAGTGCTCTTGTGGACCAGCTTATATTGTAGAATTGCTCGGTTTCCCCGCACATGAGGCACAGAACTAGACTCCTTCCTTTTAACACATTCACAAGCTAATGCGAATGCTGCCTGGAGTGCTCCTGTGGATCAAATTATATTGTCGAATTGCTCGGTTTCTCACCACGCAAGTCAGAGACATAGTGAAAATTAGGCTCTGCTCAACACCTCCAAATGCTCAAATGGATACCTAGTTGGTGCAACTGTGCCATTAACAAATGGGAGAAAATATGTAGAAGTTTAGTAGTTAGAATTGAGAGTCTGCTAATTTGGTGTCAACTACTTTTAGTATTCATGTTTTGGTGTTGTGAGTACGCAAGTTTCTGTGCAAAGTGAAAAGCTAGTATCATCATAAGTTGATTTAAATGTATTCAGAATTCTTTTTCACACTTTTGATACTTTTGACAAGTTGTGTTCGTATGTGCATTCGAAAGTGTAGAACAATAAATTCGACAGCTCGCCTCACGCTGAAAAAATATCATAACCATTGTTTCTATAGTTCCCATTTGTTTAGGATGAGTCTAATTCGAGTGTAGCTCCTAGTGAATATTTTTTACACCTTCTCTGGATAATCTCAACTTAATTCTTAAAATTCACCGACAAGGCATCAATATTCCATACAGCTAAGTCCGACCAACTGGACGCCAATTGAATTCATGGTTCTATTCTTTTCATCCGATATGATCGTCTCCGTCTTTCCTTAGATCTATTTTGGTGCCATTGAAGGAACGCTCGGCTTTGCCCTGCAGACATCAACGAGGTGACCAGATATCTGAGGATGTTGTACGACAAACACACAAGTCAAACAACCAAACTTTGACGCTTGGCAGACAGGCACACAACAAAACCCAGCGTTGTCTGCAGTGAATTAGACAGATCAACACAATACTTGGATTTTATGGATTTTTTTATTTATTTTGCTTTGATTTTTATTCCTCAACATTTATACATATCCTGGTGCAAGAAACGAACTGGATATCGATCAAGCGATCTATTTTTGGTGTACTGACTGTCAACTTGGGTTTTTGGTAACATATTTTTCCCCTTCTCATTAACGTAAGTATTTCACTTTTGAAAATTGTATACATTGGTATTTTCTCTCGTATCACTAATGCGACTAATAATGTTTCTGAAAACCTACTTCATTTTGTGAAGGGGGCAAAAGAAAGTAATTACAGTCGTGTATATTATCTCATAGTGCGCGCTCGATATATTCGTGTTATTTATTCTTATGTATTAAATAATGAGTATGAATTTATTTGTTTTTGACACATCTTGCGTCTGTATTAGTGATAGCTGTATTTATTTTTGTAAGCTTCTTATTGATTGCATGCTTTTTTATGAGTAATGAATATATTTGTGATCACTTCGTGTAGTTGATACATTATCCCAAATTAATGAATAGCGATTTATTCGCTGCAAATTCGCTTAGTCGATATGATTTATATTTTAGGCACAGAGCAGTCCGTTTTGAAGGAAGGGTTTTAGTGCGCTCGATGCATCCTGCGCACTCTACTCACTGTATAAATTACTGGGAAACAAAAAAAAACTTACGTGATCTATTTTTTTTATCTCCTTTACTTTCGCCTTCGGATTACTTCTCCTTCGGATTAACAATCTTCTGGGTATAAGTGAAGACTATATATCGTAATTTCCTCCATTGTAAGTAAACAATTTACCGCTCGTTCATTATTGATTCTTATATGGATGACAACTTTACAACGGAAGTTGAAATGAGTGAACGCGCTGAAAATTGTACGCGGACACGTGCAGTAGTCAACTTAAACATTCGTTTTAAAATCAAATCCTACAACCTTTTCTCGGTTCCATGCTTGCATTGTTGCGATTCCCAACTAAGCTGCCGCTGGAATGGATTGAACGAGAGGATGCGGCCTTCCTTCCATGTCGAAAAGCCATAATTTGAGAATTATTTGAAAGTTGTGGGTGTGAAAATGTATTTTCTTCAACTAATGGAATCGTAAACCTGTACTCGAGCATTGACTTAACTCACGCAGAGTTCTGAAAGCTGAGTTTCTCTGTTGTTCACGTCCTGGTAACTTTCTTAATTTGTGCCTTATAGCCGCACACGCCGCGGCTTCGAGGCTGTAGGCCTTGTTTTTACGCATCGTTGACCCTTTACTGCATGAATTATTTTTGGAAATAGAAAATTAATTTTCTCGCTTTTTCATCTACTGCGTACAAAATGAACTCTACCACTTGAGGGGTGTATCGAGCTATCGTACGAATTCATTTTCCTTCAGGGCATGAATTATTTTTGGAGGTATAAAAATTTTACTTCCTTTGTAGGTAATACAGTCCAAACTGAAATCTCCCGATTGAGGGGTGTATCGAACACGTATCATACGCGTGCATTTTATGTATAGTGTGTCTCATTAGCTCCGTTGAAATGCACTTGTCTCGAATAATCATTTCTATATACAGCAAAATTTGGTTTGTGTCATATTCGGCACACCATGCTGTTAAGGATTGAACTCCGAACCTTGTATTTTTGTTTCCATCGCTTTTATTTTAGAACAATTAGCATGCTTATTCACCCATACTTTGGTGCTCTGAAATTTCGAGTCCATGCGCGATGATTACAGGAATAGTGTCGCGATTATTGATGCTCAAAGGGAACCAAAGATAATTAAATTGTTTTATTCACAGTAACGTGTGTACTCCTTACAGCATGTCAGTCTACCGGCTTCTCTTCGTGAGTAATTTAGCTTATGTTTTTTCAGCGTATCATCTTCATTACTTGAGTGTAGTGATTTTTTAATTTAGAGTTGCAGTGTGCCGAGGGATAGCCATTTTTTAAATTTATCGCTGCAGTGTACCGAGGAGTAATTATTTTTTTCGGATTTAGCATTCCATTGCTCTTAGGAGAAATCATTTTTTTTATTTAGAGGTCCAGTAAACCAACTCGCTGCAAACTTACACACTTTCCATTCTCATGAGCAATAATGTTTCTGAAAACCTACTTCATTTTGTGAAGGGGGCAAAAGAAAGTAAAATATGAGGAGCGGATGCATGTGAAATATGGCGTGATCTGCGTTATCAGAGGCTATCGTAAACTGGCTGCAGCGCTCACGACATTCCAGTAGCTCGTAATGTATCTGCGCCGCCACGCTACCTTCCCACCACCCACTCAACCGCACCTGCTCTTATTGACGTGCCGCGCACAGGTGATGAATGTTTCACCTGTCTTGTGTTATGAACAGTTCTCGTTCAGCGTTATAAATGACTTGTCCTGGCGCTCGTGACTCGTGTTCGTACTACACCTTATCGCATGCTCGTGAAGAGCTTCGTGAACACTAGATTTTCTGTCGTTAGAGCGGGTCTGCCGTCATCAGAAAAATTGGTTTCAGAAAATTAAGAGGAATTGGTTTCGTTCGAATTGAAAAAGCTTCAATTGCAGCAGAAAGACTTTCTGGGATGAATACAATTTTTTTGAAATGAACTACTAGTTTTATATTCCTTTCAAATATTTCTTTTACAATTCGCATAATCTTCTCATTGCATAACTCTTCTGTTCTTTCGAGCTCTTTTGCCCAATTCGAGTTTCTCCTCGTTCTTTAACTAAATAGATTCAATTTGCCTTACCACTTGCTATCATATTGCCTCAGGCTCCCAAGGTAGGTGAATTATCAAACTAAATAATCTTTCAAAATCACACAGATACGTACTTGGATTTCATGAATCATACTATGCATTCAGAATTGTTCATTCCATTCTACAGCATGATCAGCTATGGATTAGCCACTTATTAGATTATTGTCTTTGTTTTAAAGTTAGCCAGTTGATTAAGTGGTAAATAAATGGATTCTCTCGCTGTGCACTTCTGTTATATTAACTATCCTGAAACTTGAACCAAAAGCCTAACTTGACAGCGATAGCTCACTTCCACTTTAGATTCAAATTCACTGAAAACTCTCGATGCTTCCAGTTTTTCGCTTTGAAAGGTGAAAGTTGGTAGTTCGATTTACTCCGCATATTTTGAGCCAATTGGTTACTGTTATTTCACTACAACTTCATGTCTGCGATTTACTCTTGTTTCCATTTCATATGAACCCCAAAATAGATAAAAATCTGTATTCAAAATAACTTCCTTTTTGAATTAATCCGCTCGTACGTACTTCGTTAAAAATTTTGTCAATTCAATAACAGTCATGTTCTGACTAGCTGGCGACGGGTGCTGACGATACGCTGTTGCAGCATTTCACCTCAGTGAGCGTCGACTAGTTCAATAAAGAACTCTGTCTCTCGTCGAGCGCCATCAATTGGAAGAGAACTGTTCCATCAGTGCCGGAAAACATCACTTCAAAGCGCACGAGCAGTTGTAATCTTGCTCGGAAAATGTTCTAATTGGCACTCGCGCTTCCAATTCTCCTGCTTGTCCGTTCAATGAGAGGCTTACGCGCCATGGCGTCATTTTGCTCGAAATATTAACGACTCTGTCTTGCCAATTGACCAATCAAATGTTGATGCTGCAACTCGACATATCTTCTATTGTTCCTTCTTTTCAGAGAGAGGAGTACATATGTTTGACGTTGCTCCAGGGTATGGAATTAATTTGAATTGTATGGAGATCAAAAGTGAGCCCTGAATTTATTCGGGAGTGTCGACTTCGAGCGATTGACATCTGTATTTTATTTCACATGCAGAGGAGAATTTTTATTTATTTAGTTGACGTAGTTTTTTCCGATCTAACGGAAAGAAATTTATGTATTATTCACCTATGTGTTTATTTTATTGAATTAAAGGGTTTTCTAGAATTTTTTGCTTAAAAAATAAGTTACTCGTATGATTATTATTGGCCGTCACGTTGTTAGTAAGCCAACAAACATATATTCCTCATATATTTTCTCAAAGTTGCACAAGAGAACACCACTTAACCTAACCACCTATGACTTTGTCACTAGTTACAAAAATTTTATATATTGGAAGAATTTTGATAATTTCTAGGAATGACTTTTCCATCATTTCTATTCTATCATTTTTCTATCAAAAGGAAAATCAGAACTGTTTGAAGTGTCGAATGCGTTTAATGTCAGACATTATTAAGGGTACAGTGAAATGAAAGTAGAGTCTGTGAAATTTTTAACTAATATGGGCATTTTCAAATAACAGTGTGAAATCGTGGCCCAACTTTAATATAGGATTATCTGTCGATTTTTTTTCCCGTAATCGTGTTTTCAATGTGTGACTGAATCGATGGCATATGCTGTCACCATCAGTTTCATCGCCATGACGTCACTAAGGTGCCAAGTAGATTTTTGTTCCTGTTATCATGTTTTCAATGTCTGACTGAATCGATGGCATATGCCGTCACTATCAGTTTCATCGCCATGACGTCACTATCAGTTTCATCGCCATGACGTCGCTAAGGTGCCAAATTTCATACAATATTCAAGTGTCAGCACCGAGCAAACAACGCAAATATGATGTACTCCCCTCGGCCAGCGCCACTTTTGGAGCCCGCTCCGCATTTTAGCGCCCTACCATAATGCGAAAATAAGCGCGTTAGCGACGGTCGGCCAGGGTCCAGTTAGCGCCGTCGTTAGCCAAATGGCCGCCCTAATAACGACCATAAACTACCACCGCCCAGCTGACTTAGCTTTGCACAAAAACATCATCATTTCTTGCTGAAATAATTCATTGCGCTCTGGCTCGTTCCTACGTTGTCCGCGCGCGTGTGGGCAGTGCGTGTGATAATTACTTATCTCGTCCAGGTTCTGTTGCGTTTTACGAGTTCTTGGTTTGTTTTATGCGTGTTTTGCGTGCGATGTATTTCATGCGCACTGATTCTGGTAGGTATGTCATTGCTGAAATACAATCTCCATTGCTTGGCGATGTTGCTAAGATCTGAGACTGGTTGAAAACAAAAACCTTTTTCTTGTTTTAGGGACATGTGTCTCTTATTTTACTAGAAAGTGATGAAGAGTTTTTATCTCGTAAGTTTTTAGTAAATTTTTTTATTATTTTTCTACATGTCCGAAGTGGCCGTGATGTCCGAAGGAAGTCCCGGTTCATTTGAGCATTTTATGCATCAGCAGGATTTGAGGATCGGCTATACGACTGTGACTCTCATCCGAATGACGTCCATTGAGGCATTTAGAGGACGTCTTTAGGGTTCCTGAGACACGCGCGGTCGGCGAGAATTGCTTTGGTTTACGATGTTCCCGGTGGTCGTTAGAGTGCTCTAATGATCACCTTATGGAAATGGTCTTCGGTCACACTGATCCCGGCAGTCAGGCGTGTCACACAAAATGACTCATTTTATCTCTTTTATTCAAATGCAGCCCTCTTGTGTCCATAACGAAACTTCATACGTGTGACTGCCTCAACAATTTCTATCGACGAGGGGAAGGTTCAGAAAAGTCCACGGATGATGCAAAACTTGTCTTAAGCAGCCATTTATTTGTACATAAATTTTCCTGAAATATAAAGGTCTAGTTAGCACAAAAGTAATACAAAAAATATACAGTTTTTAGAGATTGCATATCTAAAAGTGATTCAGAGGGCAAACCAGAAAATAAGGACGCAAAAATTGGGGCAGAACTGCATCACTGGCACAAGAAAATCTAATTCAGAGAACACGGGTAATACTTCAGCGGCTCATTCAACACCCAAATCATTGGCGAGACTTAGTACAATTGTCATACGAGCATCCCAATGGCACAATCAGATATAACCAGTCAACCTAATGAGGCCCTCATTAAATACTAAGGCCAGGCAGTAGGCTCTACACACTAATGTCCAACCAGGTAGATGCTGAATTGAAGTTACACGGCTATTCCCATATAAAAATGCATGTCCAACCCGGTAGACGCTGAACTAAAGTTACACAGCTATTCCTACGTAAACAGTGCCTGACAACTTGAGTTGTTTCTGACTCACATGACTAGTCACAAAAGTCTATCAACCTATAGTACCACCTGGGCATAGTTAAAACACACCCATCTACAAAGGTGGTTAATAAGTGAACAAGGGGGCACACTTAGACACCTCTGAACAAGTAAATAGTTACCTAACAGGCATGAACACGTCATCAACCAGGCAATATATAAAATATCCGCAGCACAGTAAAAATCACACAAATAAAAATAGGCAAAAACCACCACACTCTACAGACTGGTAAAATAGCAACTTGAGTGAGGAATTACACAAATAAAAATAGGCAAAAACCACCACACTCTACAGACTGGTAAAATAGCAACTTGAGTGAGGAATTACCCAATTCTAGAGTCCAAATACCAGAGTTTAAATCCACTAACATTAATCGTGAATGATAACAAGGATCTATATAATGCAATGTGCTTAGATCAAATCAACAACTGAGCACAATGAGTCCAGCTGTGAATTCCAGCAAATAAATTAAGTAGCACTGACAAGCACAGAACAAATCAGGCTCAACAATATAATCAAAACATGACTGAGTGTTTGCAAGAAAGTCTCACAACCCTGTCCAACACGGGGCAATACCACTAGACAATTTGAGCCAGGTACAAATAGGTAAACACAGCATTACATTATATTAGCACCGCGAATGAAGAATCAGTATCTAGAATTGTAAAAGCACAAACAGAAAAACTGTGACAGCACACATTCTAACATCCCCTGAAATCTTTTAGCTTTTCTAGGACCTAAGAATTCACTGTCTAGTAGGAGACACAAAACAGACATCTATAGGGACCCAATGCACTTAATATTTAGCACTCTTTACTTACATTTCCTTCTCTGGAGTCTACACACTACTTCAACACAACTGGCGGCCTCTACTCAGCTCGCAGAGTTTAAATACCTAATGTACCGGAAGAGAGCGTTTCCGGAAAACGAGTGAACGTGCGGACTGGTTCCCTTGATATTCGAAGGCACAAATTTTCTACCGCTGTTTGAAAATATAAATTTCCTAAATTGCTGCGAAGGCAGCACACTCCTCTCTCTCAACAGTGCTAGGTAAGATTACTACAATATCTTTAATCGATCGCTCACAACTTTTGGTACCTCCGGAATTGTCCGTCCGCCGCAGCGTCGCCCCACGTACGCGTCCGTCCGATCCCGAGCGATGCACCGACTCTACCCGAGCCAGGGGCCACTGACATCTTGGAGACTGCGAGTCTCGTACCAGTACGATGTCCCCCTGGGACAAGGGACGCCTTGGTGTCGTCCATTTTCTGCGACGACTGATTTCTTGAAGGTAGAATTGTCTCCATAGCTGCCAGAACTGGTCCGCCAACAGCTGCACTCGCCGCCATCTTCGTGGACCATAAGCGAGGAGGTCGCGATCTGTGAACGAGTCTGACGACTGTGTGCGAGAGGCGTCCCTCATGGTTAGCAAAGTGGAGGGACTGATAGGGAACACATCATTGGGGTCTTCGGAAGGGGCGTACAGGGGCGTAGAATTTACAATGGCCGCGGCTTCTATCAGGAGGGTGTGCATATCATCACGGTTGAGTGTCACCTTTCCTGACCTCCCCAAGGTCAGGTCGAGTACCTTTCTGATCGCTCCAATTTTTCTCTCCCACACACCTCCATGATGACTCGCTCCAGGGAGATTAAATTTCCACTCGCATCCCCTAGTCTCCATGTCCTTTGATACTTTGTTCAAATCGCAAGATTGAGACACCGCACCTGTAAAGTTGGTGCCTCGATCGCTTCTTATCAGCTGGGGGGTGCCTCGTACAGAGATGAATCTACGCAATGCGTTCATAAAGGAAGGAGTATCCATCCCACAGAGAGGTTCAACGTGAACTGCCCTGGACACAAGGCCGGTCACCAGTAGGCCATACATTTTCTTCCTGACCTCCCCAAGGTCGCGCGGCTTCACGCACCGACTGAGGCGTATTTCCTTTGATCTTCTCAGTCCGTCTTTCCACGATTCCCAATGCTCTTCCAGTTTCTTAGGTAGAGGTTCGTCCCACAGAGTGGAGCTTTGGTTAGTTTCGGCAGTGCTATCAGACAGCGCCTTTCTTTGTAGAAGTCTGCCACCCAAAATAAGAGGCGCAGCTAATCCGAGGGGATCAAAGAAGGAGTTCACAGTAGACAGCACACCCCTCCTAGTGAAGGGCCTGTTCGGGATATTGACCTTGAATATTAACAGATCTTCGGAGACGTTCCAATGGATCCCCAATGTTCGTTGGATAACGGATCCGTCCCAAGTGACAGTCTTTGGTGCGGCTAGTTCCTCGTCTGGCAGACCCACCGTTACCCGAGTGTCAGACGTGGCAACTTTGTGAATGTTCAACCCATACTTGTGCAACAGAGACCGCACCTCGCCAAGCAGCTCCCTGGCCTCGTCTGGGGAGTCCAAACTAGCAGACCCATCATCAACGTACGTCGCATGACGGAGAAAGTCAGTGGCCCGGCTCGGGCGTCCGGATGCATCGCCCAGGTCGGCGATATGGCGAAGGGCGAACGCAGCGACGGCCGGAGAGCTCCGCAACCCGAAGACATGGACCTTAGCTCTGTAGGGGACAATCTTGTTAGTAACCCGATTATCTTTGAACCAAAAGAAACGCAGATAGTCCCTGTCTTCAATCTTGACTCGAAAATTGTGGAACATATTTTTTATATCAATTGTAAAGGCTACCTGGTGGAGTCGGAATCTCTGCAATATTCCCCGAAGGCTGTTGTTCAAATCGGGGCCCGTCAACAACTCATCATTGAGGCAGTGTCCCTTGTGCTTTGCTGAACCATCGAACACCAACCTAACTTTCCCTTCTTGGGCTTGCCTTACCGGGAAGATAGGCAAGTACCATCCCACGCCTTTCTCAGGAAGTTCCCCTGCGACTACTTCCTCAACGTGATCATTGTCAATGTACGATTGCATTTTCTCGAGACTTAGTGTAGCACTTGAGGGATCTCGACGCAGTTTTCCCAACGTCGTGTTCGTTCTTCCCAATACAGACACGTAATTATTACACAAATTTGGTGGATCTCTAGTAAAGGGTAGGGGCGCAACAATCCTATCGTCTTTCACTTCGATACCAGCTCTCAAAATACTTACAAATTTATTGTCTAACACACTCAGACCCTGGAGCTCGTCGTCGACTCGCTCCTCAAAGACGTCGAGCGTCTGCCTCCCAGGGTTGGGCCCACGTATCTTGATCGAGAAGTGATGATCCTCGTGGTTCACGAATGACGTCCGCAGGGCAGTGGTCTGCTGGGTTCTCGCTCCTCCGTTCAATGGTCCCAACAGTGCCCAGCCCAGGGCGGTCTTGCAGGCAAGAGGACCTCGTACTCCATAGTGTCTAGATGCCATGAGCGACACGGCATCTCTTCCGATGAGTATCAGTGACCGAGCCAAAGGATCCTGCTCATTGAAGTGCTTGACCAGGTGCGCAACGTGGCTGAGCTTCTTCACAACGTCGGGAGTGGCTACTTCGTCAGTCGTGTCCGGGATATTTTCGTTGGTCCATGTAGTGGGTAGCTGATGCCATCGGTTCTCACCCACACCCCTTATCTTGAGCCCGGTGATGGCGTGTCCTTCCACCTCAGACGACAGACCACTCAGTGTTCTGAGGGCGTACTTCCAGGGAGTGGCCTTAAGATCGAGCTGTTCTATCAGAGAAGGGTCCGCAAAGCCTCTTGAGCTTTGCTCGTCAATGATGGCGTAACAACGCACTTTTCTCTGGGTGGACGTCGAGGTGACATCTACTAACAGCGTCTTGGAAAATTCCCTGGACTCGAGACCGAGGCATCCCGTTCTGGTGCAGGTGGCGACCTCACCAGGGGTCACCGGTTTAGTGCTTGCCCGGTGCATGACCGTCAAGTGTGAGCCTTGACAGTGAGAACACTTCACTTGTTTGTCGCAGTTCCTGATGTAATGGGGGCCAAGGCATCGGAAGCATACCTTCGCCTCGGTGATGAGCTTCTTCTTCTGGTCGATGGGTAGTCTTCCAAAGGACCGGCACTCCCAGGTTCCATGGGCGTCGACCTTGTGGAAAATACATTTGTTGATTCTATGGTCCGTTTCCGGAGGTTTTTTGTTGTGAGGTCCTTGCGCCTCATATCTTGACTCAGGTTTGTTGTAGGCCACCATGGACTGATCACCTCCACTAGACTCTTTCTTGGTATTCTGGTCAGCGCTTGTGTGCAGGACCCGAACGGGCTTGGGTCTTCCGCCTGACAGTGCTGGGTTGAAAAATGGATCCCTCATCGCTCTTTCTTCGTCTCTTAGGAACTGGTTGAAGAAGGAGAACGTTGGGCGCTGCCCACTCTTGGCTCGTAGGTCAGATGCTTTCCTATGCCATCTGCGTTGCAGATCTGGCGGGAGTTTGAGTGCCAAGAGCCTCATGCCTCTGGTAGTGCAAAACTCCTCCAGCTCGTCCGATCTTGCTGCGTTGGTAAGTGCGGTACTCGTAGAATCTAAGAAATCCTGGAGAGCGGTAAGATCCCCAGGAGGGATGTTTGGGAAGTTCCGAAGTTGGTCTGCCGTGTGTTCTGCTAGCAACCAGTCCGAACCATAACGCTCACGAAGGGTGTTCCATACCACCTGCAACACTGCCTCTGCATTGTTTCCGATGACTGACCTCATAGTTCTCTGAACGTACTCCTTGGGTTTACCCGCGGTATTGGCCGCCAAAACTTGTAACTCTTCGATGGGGCCCAAAGCTAGTCCCTGCAGTCGATTCTTCAGATCAGATTCCCAGCAATGGTACAATCCGATGTCTCCTTTGAAGGGGTTGGCAGGGGTCTTCAACAGCTCGGCCCGGATAAGGTGAACAGAAGCTGCATCTAGAGTGCTTCCCTGCCTAGGAGCTCTCAGTCGATGGTTTGCCTCTACTCTAGGCTCTAGAATCGACCTGCGAGAGCTCACGGAAGCGTGTTCCATCAGCCCTGCCAGATCATCTAGGTTGCTTTCCTGCTCTTGATATTCTTCATCCTCTCCTTCTGAGATAGTAGAAACCTCAGAGGCTACCGACAGTGGTGTGGAAAAAGGTCCAACTTTTTCTCTTCTTACGGAGGTAAGTTTACTCATTCTCTCACTACGCAGAGAAGACAGGTCTTTGGGATCAAGGTTGGAAACCATGTCCCCTCCAAGCCTCTCCATCTGTTTGTTGAGCGTCGCGATGCGACCAAAGCAGTCTTCCAGCATCACACGTCTCTTCAAAAATTGCTCATGGTACCGCTGCTTATGTCCTGCTTGTTCCAAGGAACCTTCAAAGGCTCTGCTTGAAGTGATGAACTGATCGCGCTTGACCTTAAGTTCAGCTATGAAGGATAAGATGGCCGACGTCTCATCCTCTCCTGGACTCTCCCTGGACAGGGCTTCATAAAGATCGTCATAGGTCTTTACGGCTTCAACTTCAGCTAGTTTAAGGGTTTTCTTTGAGCTTCTTTTGGCCATTTGAGACATTGCAGAGATGTTGTTGAAAATTTATTGTGACTGCCTCAACAATTTCTATCGACGAGGGGAAGGTTCAGAAAAGTCCACGGATGATGCAAAACTTGTCTTAAGCAGCCATTTATTTGTACATAAATTTTCCTGAAATAGAAAGGTCTAGTTAGCACAAAAGTAATACAAAAAATATACAGTTTTTAGAGATTGCATATCTAAAAGTGATTCAGAGGGCAAACCAGAAAATAAGGACGCAAAAATTGGGGCAGAACTGCATCACTGGCACAAGAAAATCTAATTCAGAGAACACGGGTAATACTTCAGCGGCTCATTCAACACCCAAATCATTGGCGAGACTTAGTACAATTGTCATACGAGCATCCCAATGGCACAATCAGATATAACCAGTCAACCTAATGAGGCCCTCATTAAATACTAAGGCCAGGCAGTAGGCTCTACACACTAATGTCCAACCAGGTAGATGCTGAATTGAAGTTACACGGCTATTCCCATATAAAAATGCATGTCCAACCCGGTAGACGCTGAACTAAAGTTACACAGCTATTCCTACGTAAACAGTGCCTGACAACTTGAGTTGTTTCTGACTCACATGACTAGTCACAAAAGTCTATCAACCTATAGTACCACCTGGGCATAGTTAAAACACACCCATCTACAAAGGTGGTTAATAAGTGAACAAGGGGGCACACTTAGACACCTCTGAACAAGTAAATAGTTACCTAACAGGCATGAACACGTCATCAACCAGGCAATATATAAAATATCCGCAGCACAGTAAAAATCACACAAATAAAAATAGGCAAAAACCACCACACTCTACAGACTGGTAAAATAGCAACTTGAGTGAGGAATTACACAAATAAAAATAGGCAAAAACCACCACACTCTACAGACTGGTAAAATAGCAACTTGAGTGAGGAATTACCCAATTCTAGAGTCCAAATACCAGAGTTTAAATCCACTAACATTAATCGTGAATGATAACAAGGATCTATATAATGCAATGTGCTTAGATCAAATCAACAACTGAGCACAATGAGTCCAGCTGTGAATTCCAGCAAATAAATTAAGTAGCACTGACAAGCACAGAACAAATCAGGCTCAACAATATAATCAAAACATGACTGAGTGTTTGCAAGAAAGTCTCACAACCCTGTCCAACACGGGGCAATACCACTAGACAATTTGAGCCAGGTACAAATAGGTAAACACAGCATTACATTATATTAGCACCGCGAATGAAGAATCAGTATCTAGAATTGTAAAAGCACAAACAGAAAAACTGTGACAGCACACATTCTAACATCCCCTGAAATCTTTTAGCTTTTCTAGGACCTAAGAATTCACTGTCTAGTAGGAGACACAAAACAGACATCTATAGGGACCCAATGCACTTAATATTTAGCACTCTTTACTTACATTTCCTTCTCTGGAGTCTACACACTACTTCAACACAACTGGCGGCCTCTACTCAGCTCGCAGAGTTTAAATACCTAATGTACCGGAAGAGAGCGTTTCCGGAAAACGAGTGAACGTGCGGACTGGTTCCCTTGATATTCGAAGGCACAAATTTTCTACCGCTGTTTGAAAATATAAATTTCCTAAATTGCTGCGAAGGCAGCACAATACGCGTTCTCTCCCTTCCGTTGCTTTCATACTGTCTGATCTATCTTGAGACTTACATTGTCTGCGCTGAGTGATGACATGTCTTCTTGTAGATTTATGTACTAATATTAACTCTTTTGTTTTTCCGGGTATGGGTGAGGTCTTTCATCGCTCAGAGCGGAATTTCTTTACATGAGTCACATCGTTTTTGTAAGATAAGTTGTTTAATCATTTTTGGTTGTTCGATCGGTGAACCTCACACTTTGAAAAGAGGGGAAACTATGAACCACCATCTTCGATTTAATTTGTTGGAAAAATATTTTTGTGAAAACTGTTCGTTCACTTTTCGTAAGCTAAATATTTAGTGTACAACGTACGCCTCTAACATAATAAACATTTCGGGTATTTTTATCGGGTATGTTGGACTCACCGAAACATTGAAAAAATATCGTCTTGAGAAGCCTATCTCTACACAATCTTGAGAACAATGAATCCTTCGTCAACTGTTTCGATTGTTGCAACATGTTCTCTGAATGCATGATAGTGCAAGGCACAATTACGGATCAGTTTCTTTACAATGTAGCGGCCGGCCTTCAAAACTCAAAACTGGAAATTTTTAGCATGTCCCATAAATGGCACAGAAATTACAAAAATCAAGAGTGGATTTTTCTGACATGAAGCGCAAATAGCGTCGATATTAAAGAAATTAAAACCGGACAATTCAATTCCTAAAACGAAGACATTATAGAATGCAATCAAAGGCAAATAGTGAATTGCATAAGTCAAGCGTGCATCTTGGGTTCGAAGAGTAATCACTGACTGGAAATAACTTTGAGAGGGTAATCTTACTGGGACGAGAACTCTCACCAGATATTTAAGGGAGCCAGCCGATGAATATTCCACTTCACAGAATAATCACAAAATTTTCAAGCACAACTTCATAGTATAGTTGATAACTTTGAGTTTGAATGACTAAGATGACGTTGATAGATTGTAAAAAATGGCGGCCTCGGGCTAAGAGCACAATTTATTGCCATCAGATTTCACTTAGTTCGGTGAGTAACTAAGTGCCATAGGCTGAACTGCGGCGGCTCGCTGTAAGAGGGAACCCCATGTTTCATCGGTGTAAATTGAAATTATTAAAATCATTTCATGATACACTAAATTTTACCTAAATGAATCATTGGTCAATCAAGGAATCCTTAGCATGAAATCCTTTTAAACTTGTTAATGTGTCTAACAAGATGTATAGAGGGAAGTGAGGCTTGAAGATGTCATGATTAGCAGTCGTTTGAGTCCGAAAGCTTGGCGGTGCATGGTTTTTGTGCATAAGAAACTCGCACTCAAGCGCAGATATTATGCGTCCAAGAAAGAGCCCTGGGAGAATATTCTTGTATTATTTCACGTTTTCGGAGAATTTTTTTAAATATTTGAATTATTACCGTAGACAAGACTAGAAAAATCGCCACGAATTATCTATTCGATTCCGGATCTTGGAACTCTTTTTGAAGTATTGAAGTAATTCCGTACGCTGGTCAGTCGAATTACTCGTCCCACAGCGCAAAAACACTCAACCATAGACGCGGTCGTGATGGAATTACGACGGGAGACATCGTAAATAATGTGGTGATAGTTGAAATTGGAATTAAACACTTATGGCATATACCGTGAATAAAATGGAGTGATTATTGAAATCGAAATTGAACAATCATGGCATTAACCAGAAATAATATAGTGGTAACTCAAACCAGAATCGGACATTCTTGGTATACTATGTAAATAAAAGAGTAATAATCGGAACCAGAAGTAGATTTTGAATGCATATGCCGTAAATAACACACTGATAATTGAAATCAGGCTTAAACATACATGCCTTGTGCCGCACACAGCTCGTGCCGAGTACAAGTAGGCCAGCATATCACTCGCGGCGCAGCAAGGTCGCAGAAGTGTCAATGAACACGGCCTGCTGCAGACCCCCCGGCCCGTACACGGCACAGAGAGGCTGATAACCTGCACGCACCAGCAGTTGTCACAGTTGCTTTTCTTCTGGTCAAAATCGGGCTCTCTGCAACTGAAATTTAACCGTATACAGACCGTGCATGCCTTTTTTCTGGCCAAAATCGTGAATATCGGGCTTTCTGCAAGTGAAATTTAACCGATTACAGACAGTGGATGCCTTTTAATGGCCAAAATCGTGAATATCGGGCTTTTTGCAACTGAAATTTAACCGTATACAGACCGTCCATGCCTCTTTTCTGGCCAAAATCGTAAAGATCGGGCTTTTGGAAATGAAATTCAACCGAATACAGACCGTGCAGTAACTATCCATGCTAGGTTACCTTTTGCCGAGTGCTCTGTGGGGATTATATTTTGTTAGTAAATACTCAAAGTTAAGTCTTTTAGCCAACTAAAAAATTCACTGGTACAACGCAAGATGCTGGCACTCCTGCTGGGTGCTCTAAGTAGCTTTTATTTAATGAAAGTAATAGCAAAGAAGAACTTTAAAATCATTTTAACGAAAAGTTTCGAGCTTCAAGTCATTTTATTCGGGAATACCCAAAGTGTAGTCTTTTGACCAACAAAAGGCTGAACTGACTTTCCTGGTTACACCAAACGCGGGCACTCCGCTTTGAGAGCTGCACACCGCAGCTATCTTCGCCTCCAACATATCGACGCGCCAACCCACATTGCCCGCACAACTGCACCGACTTGTGACGAGCTGTTGCGGCTCTCTCAAAACGCCTCTATAACCGCTTCAACATTTTTGCTACTGTGCCTTCACGATTGCTATGGATCGTTCTTTTTATTCCCTAGAATATTGTCTATTTGAATGATAAACTTAGGAATTGAAACTTAGAATATTCTCTATTGAATAGTTTCCGAATGATTAACTTAGGAAGATGACTTTGAGTTTGTCAATTTTATGTAGAAAATCATTTACGTGGTAGAGAGAATTATTTTTTGGCTCGTGTACTTAGATTGATTCTTGAAATATTTTCATAGCTCTGACAAAATCGTGAGAACTTAATGGCAGGCGGTCCAATTTATTAATAGGTAATTTCTGAGGGCTGTGTTTGTTACCATGTGAACCAATTTCTAAAGCGAAAAAATTGTCTCATATCTATGTGTTGATATTTTTGCACGGATTATGGTATTGCATTTCTTTTTCTATTTAAAAGCATTAAATGATTTTAGAAATAAACACGTGCGCGCGCTTTGTGTGAGTACACACATTCTCAATAGAAGTCTGAAAATTTAGAAAACTATAATTTAACTTGCATAGAACACAAAAGCGCAAAGCAGTTGAGGCTAGATCAGTTATCACCGTATTCACTGGCAACGAGTCTGCATCAATACTGCGCTGCCATTTACAGCTTCACTGTCCTGTATTAAAGGCAACATAAAGCTGCAGAATGGAACCGAATTGCTTGAGTACTGATTACTATAATTCATCTAAATGTTCCACTCAATACTGATGGTAAAAATTTCTCTTTGAATACAGAGTTGTTATCCCTTGGAGCTTAATTATTAATTTCGTTCTTTGTTTGCTTAGTGCTTAGCAGTGACGGGCTAAGCCCATTCTAAATAAGTGAGGGAAGGTTAAACTGCTTGTTGTAGTACGAGCATTTCAAGTCGCAGTCAAGGATTTTAATGTATGCTTGCAAACTTTTACCATTCTAAATCAGGCTTTACTACTCACAAACATGAAAGAAACCACGATTTTTAGCATAACATCATCCACTCTGCCTTGTTCTCACTATTAATTAAATTAATTAATCTTTTCACTAAGCCCGTAAAATTGTGACTTGTGAGTTTTAACTAACGTAAATTCCGTCTATTCAACAACCGCAATATTCAAGATCTAGAGCATGAAAAGTGGGAAAGAGGTCTAGCATTTTGCCAAGTTATCTTATACGCGTGTCTCATGTTACAGAATTCCCGTTTATTGGCTTCTGTCATGTTTATTGGTTTCATTCCCGTTTATTCCCGTTTATTGGCTCCATTCCCGTTTATTGGCTTCTGTCCCTTTTATTGGGTTCATTCCCACATAATGCCTTCCCGTTTATCGGCTATTCCCGTTTATTAGCATCAATCCAGATAATGATCTAAATCCATTGACTTACAAAACTTGTGTATTTTTCTTGGGATCCTTGGTTGTCGCATGTCTACGCTCTGCTTTTTGCATTAACATAGCGCGAAATTCAACACCTTACTTTCATTTGCAACATAAGACGAAATTCAGCAATGAACTTCCATTAACAAGGCTAGGGTAAATTGAACACTCAGTGTCAGCAATATGATGCTGAACAGTGAAAATTCAATTTTGTCTCTCCTTTTACATGTAATTTAAATCCTTCAATAATACGCAAGATGTTGTCGTTCTTCTTGATCTAGCGCATACCCAGCACTCGCGCTAGCTGTATTGTGGGTGGATACGGTCAGTTACATTAATTTTATGACAGAAATTTCTCATTAAACTCGCCAACCAACCTAACCAAACGGGTCACGAGTGATCTACATAGTTTTCTAATTTCTTCAAGTATTGGTGCGTTTTTACCAAATGGAGCTCAATTTTCGCTGTGTAGTACAAGATAACTTCCGATTTTAAATAAGAATAAAATGTATTTTTGATATCATACAACATTTTAATGCCGATAACTTTCTTTGGTTTTTTCTCGTCAGCTCCTTCAACTGCTTCATTCCATTATGCAGCGGAAATACCTGTATGACAAAAATAAAATTATTTTAAAATCAGTGGGTGCATTTTCCGATGGACACTCTGTTTAGGGAATAAATTAGCTGACCGAAACCGCGCTATGCTACCGCGGGTATCGGGTAACAAAATCTGCAATGGGCACGCGGCCGGATGTGAACGTAGAAAGACTCCATACTCTGTCGGGCCCTCACTTTGACGCTCAAGATTTCCTGCCAGCCGACGGAGTTGCAAAATCTTTTATTGTTTATATTATTAAATTTTGAAAAATTTTATCCACATCATATGATGAAAGATTCTATTCTCTGTCGGACCTTCGCTCTATCACTCAGGATTTCCTGCCAACCGACAGAGCTGCCAAATTTTTATTGTATCCTCTCATTGGGTTTTGAAATTCTTCACTATTTCATATGGTGTTTTGAATTCGCATGCACAGTAATTAGGATACGGTTTGTTCCCTTACTTCCTCTCTTCGACGGAAGCTTTGTGGTACTGAAAAATTTAGCTGAAAATTTCCTTTCGAAAACGACAATAACAGTTAGACTTATTTGGTTGTAGCGTTACAGAAATAATTTCCATGATCATCGACAATTAGTTGTGTATATTTCGTGTAAGACTGTGTTCATGATACTGTTTGTTCTTCTGGCACTTCTGCTTCAGTTTGTCTCTATAAATCTCTTTCCAGCCTCACTTTACGTTTCACAGATACTTTAAACTGCGTTAGCTTCTTTCATTCCTCCCCTGGCTCGATAATTACTTTTTTTAACTCCTGCGAGCTTCGTCCCACTACACAAATGCTCCGTCATTCTGTATCTCAATCTCGCCACATTAATAAAGAAGGACCAAAATTCGAAGGGCTTGTTTAACAGCGTGTATTTTAGTGCCGTAACATACAAAACTTTCAGGAGAGCGAACTGTACGTAATCGAATGAAGACGAGACTTAACGTCTGACTATTGTTGTCAGAGTAGCACTCCTAGTGCCTACGTTGGGGCGCTGTGATCCAAAATAGGTTACTGTATTTACGGAGTTCAACATACTTTGCTGTGCCAGTCACGAAGTACCGTGACAGAATCACAAGTTTTTGCAACATATTTTTTTGGCGATGTATTCTATCAACGTGTTCTCGAATGTACAGTGCGTCTCTCTGTATTGTTGTCCCACGCCATGTTCTACCATGCCACATGTACTCTGCCGCTCCATTGTACACATGTGCTCTGCTGTTCCATTGCACACATGTGCTCTGCTGCTCCATTGTACACATATACTCTACTGCTCCATTTTACACATGTACACTGTTGCCCAATTTTACACATGTACACTATTGCCCAATTGTACACATGTACACTGTTGCCCAATTGTACACATGTACACTTGCCCAATTGTACACATGTGCACTGCTGCCCAATTGTACACATGTACATCTCTGCCCCGTGTACACATGTACACCTCAGCCCATGTACTACCACACGCCCCGCCGGCTGCGCTCAGCTGTGCCCCAGGAAGCGGCCGCGCATCTCTGCTAACGGAAGTGCCTGCGTTTTTGTCTCCTGCTGCTGACGGAACCTCGGCCCTCTTTGTTTGGTTAATTTGATATGTCTCGGGCCCGTCACTTGCGAGAGATCGTGACAAGATGCCGTGTGAGGACGTCGCCTGCTTTCCCTAAATCGAAAGATTTGAATGATAGGAGTATGTTTATGTTGTACATTGTTAGAAGTGACACATCAGGATATACTTTGTATCTGCTAAGGATATACTAAGTACTCACTATAAGGATCACGTATTTTTAGTATTTGGATATACTTAGTATTTAGTAAGGATATACTAAATACTAAGTATGAGGATATGCTTAGTATCTAATCGACAATGATAGTAGCATTATAAGCCGAATAAATTGCGAGGTAACCTACCAATGTATCAAGGAATGCTGCCTGCAGCAAATTGTGGTGAAATATGTAAACAATTTAAACAATTTATTCACCACAGGTAATACAGAGGTAGAATGTTTCCTAAGTCTAGTAAAATGTTCCAATTTGAGTATAGCTACATGTGGGCCCAAATAATTTCAGTGACTTCTAGGGCATCCTACCATCAACGTTATTCTAAGGTGTGCATTAATGTTTAACCTAATTCACTTAACCTGTTTCGCATTAAACTGATCAATGAGATAATTAACTCGATATTAGATGCTTCATTACACAATATAGGTCATATGGACTATTTTTAACTGTATATTCGATGAACGATTTAAGAGCAGACTGAAGATCGGCGATATTACCCATGGCAAATTACATTATTAGGACCAGTCATGTAGGAGACAAGATTTGACTTGTGATCTTACACGACTAGTATTCTGAAAGGAAGTGAGACTCAAGATTTCTTTTGAATACCTTGTAAGAATTAATTTCATGGATCTACGGGGGTATTGAGTTCCAAGTTTTAGTTCCAACGAAGAGGACACTGTGTTGCGACTTAGTGCAGTTATGCTTCTAACTTCGGACTAATTATGCATATAAGCCGAATATGCTAATAGCAGGTAAAAATAAATAACACTTTTATATTCCTGTCAACTTTTCCTTCATATAAATGTTCTTCAAAGAAATATCTTAAAAAACACTATTCAAAATATTTAGATTCTACTTACATATATCATGTAGTCTTTGCTAATGAAATAACATATCTGTAACAACATGTACTCTGAAAAAGTTACGACGCCCGCTCACAGCTTATGTTCAAGCCATCACAAACACCTGTTCAAAACACAGGCTTTTTTACCATCCTTTCAAAACAGAAGCTCTGAATGTAACATTTTCCAATACAAAACTTGAAGTTTTCACGTTCCACAACCGGTCACATGCGCTGCTCCAAGTCTGGCTGTCGTAAACCAGACCGGTAAGCTCGTTTACGACCAACCAAGAGGTGACTTTTGTCCCCAGAGTACATCGCCGCACGTAGCAACTAGTCGCACATTTGCCCACGTTTTTGCGAGCGACAGCCACGTGTTTGGAGTGTTTTGTCTCTATTATATGCACTGTCACAGCCGCCGCCCGGAGCCCGTTTTTGCTCTCACAGGCAGGATGAAGCGATCTTATCGCAGTCAGCTGAGCGGCACCGACGAATCAAACATCCCGAGGCCGACTCGCCAGAAATCGTGCAACAAATGTTTGAATTTATGAGTTACAACAACTCACGAAAAACTTTTCAAAAAATATTTTAATTTATGAGTTACCCCAACTCTGGAGAAACTTTACAACAAACATTTGAATTTATGAATCACGCCAACGCACAATAAATCGTATAACAAACATTTAAATTTATAAATTACGACAACTCACCAGAAACCGTACAACAAACGTTGGAATTTATGAGTGACACCGACCTTAAGAAACCGTACAAAAAAACTTCTCAATTTATGAGTGACGCCATCAAAAACCTACGTGTCACGTCACCTGTCTGTTGCTAGGGCATGTCGAGAGTTGCTTAAAACATTCTGTGGCTTGGATATGTAGATGCAGCAATCTGTCAGTCACACTGCACAGTTGTTTCGAGCCTTGGCATTTTGGGGCTTGGGGGCATTTGCATGTTATAGAGACTCGCATCCGTCGTGTCTGGGATATCGCGCTTTTAAAATGACATCGAGACTTTATTTGATTTCTTCTGTATTGATATGACGGCTTACAACGCTATAGTTGTTCACTAGACAAATAAAAGCAATAACATCACATCATTTATATGGATACGACAGCAGGTTATGTTCAAGTTGTTCACCAGATATATGAAAGGAATGACTTCAAATCATTAATGTTGATCCGACGGCGAACTATGCTCGGGTTGTTCACCAGATATATGAAAGAAATTACTTCAAATCCTTGTGATTGGAACTAAAGATCACTACTCACATTTCGGCAGCTTCACTCCAGGAGAAGGCAGTCGAATGCATGTTTGTGTGTGTTCACAGAAATTTTCTCTGCGTATAAAGAAGCTTACTTTTTACACGTTTTTTATGAAAAAAGAAAAAATTTAAATCTTACGGTGAAATTCATTCGTAAAGTAATGAAAAGAATAAGTGTAAGTCTGCCCATCATTTTCACGAACGTCTCTGAGTATAAAAATTCCATATTTAGGGCAAAAAGACGTAAATATTTTCAAACTTGATATATGTCATTGAAAATGTATAAAAATATAAGAATAATATTTATCTATCTCTACAACTTAAAACCAAACTTCATTTGTATATGTCTCTAATGTTTAAAATCAAATTTTATTTGTTAATTCCAGTAATACTTAAAACCAAATCAAATTTCTATTTGTCTTTGAGATTTGAAACCAAACTTAATTTATCATAGACACGTGCGAGCAAAAAGACATCAGGGCCGAACATCGTGTACAATTCAACAGAGCGTCACCTTCAACCGACAGTAATTTTACTTCTGTTGTCTTTGCAAGCAAAACTCTGCTGTGCGAGGCTATAGCCCTTGCTATAGAACAGGGCTTCTCAACCTTTCTATTGTCGTGCACCCTCTTACTTAATGGTGAATCTTCATGTACCCTCAGCATATAAAGGTTTAAGATATTTCAAAAATACACTTAATGATGAATAATTATATGTACTTATACGGTTGTATGTAAATATGTATTGTACATTTTAACATATGAAGGGTGTTAAATGTACTCCTAGGGGTACATGTACTCCGGTTGAGAAGCTCTGCTGTAGAACATGAACGGCTTAGGCAGCTTTGGAAAATTTTAGGGTGAAAGTTATTCGAGGGGAGAATATCGAGGACGATTGTCGGTAGTTCCAAGTTCGTCGAACCGACGCAATCCGATTGCTCAAATTTTGGTGGCTTCAGTGACTTGGCAATCTCTGATTGTTTCTTACTCGTGTGGTGTATTTTAACAACAGCTGTGGGTTTGTTTCTCATTTTATTAATTGCCAGTAAATTATCAGAAATTGTGCAGCATATCATAAACGTTTCACCATTGATAGATTTTGTAAAAATAAGGAAGAAATTTTAATAACACTGTAATTCATCTTAAAAATAGCTCAATAACTTTTTTCGCCGACTGTAATTCATCACGGATTATTGGACGACACAACGCAGCAGCAGTTCCACCTTAACGTTTGTTTTAATTTCTTTTGAAGATCCAGAAAAAGACCACTTGTGTTTTACTGCAGGTCACTCCATCAAACTTGCGTCATCAGCTAGAACATCACGCCGTCCAGCACCGAGTTTGTAGCTCTCTGCATGCCTCCTCGGTACACGAAAATCGTCTAGCGTTGATTTTACCCTCCTGGGACTCGTTCTGTTCACATTGACCTGTCGCAATGAACTCATCTTAGCTAGTGCCAAAGAACTCTTTCGCATACTTTCCTGCACTCTTTCATACGAACTCATTTCAGTTAGTACCAAAGATCTCTTCCACATACTTTCCTGTGACTCTTTCATTCATACGAACTCCTCTCAGCTAGTGCCGAAGAACTCTTCCACATACTTTCCTGGGACTCTTTCATTCATATGAACTCAGCTAGGCCAAAGAACTCTTCCACAAAAGGAGGTAAACACGGTCCACAACTTTCAACCCGCTCCATGTTCTGACCAACGACCAAGTTCATTTTGCGAACCCTAAGTAGACTCAGAAGGCGTTCGCCACGCGAGGTTCGATTGGTGTTCCGTGCTTGTGTGTTCATCCATCACCATTTGTGTTGGCCGGTTGCTCCTCGCTCCTAAACAGCGTTGCCACTTTGCCCTTTTTCTACACGAAATCCTCAAGTTTTAGCTTTTCCCAAGAAAATTCATCCATAAAAATCGTTCACCATATGATAATCCCGCACTGTTATCAGATGCTGGATTTTCTTTACGGGTAAATTATATTTGAAAAAAGCCCAAACGTGAGGTTTTTGACCAGACAAACAGCCAATATGGCAACCCTGCTCTTAAGTTCCCCCCAGGCTGCACTTCTACTGAAGCCTCGTTGTCTTTAAGTAAGATGAAGCACCTCGAGAACTGAAATAATCACCGCGCGTTTAGGCTCTGCAATGAGTTTTTAGGAAGCAAAGTTCTGTTTTGTGTACCCATAGAAAAGTTCGGTCATTATTTTACCTCTGGTATTATGTTCAGCGAACAGAGAGAAGCAGGGGATTCTGTCATACAAATTTTATCTGTTCAGAGTAAAGGATTTTACTCATAATTTTTTTAAATACAAAACTTACTAATCAAAATGCAGGAATTTTGAGATCATCACATCGAATCCATGCTAATCAATAAGTGTTAAAAATAGATCGCGCTAATCAATAAATTTTGAAAACCAGAAAACATAGTTAATCAATACGTGTTAAAAAAAACAAGAAAGTAGTAATCAATAAGTGTTAAGAGCCAGAAGACAACGCTAATCAATAAAAAGTGTTAAGAACTATATAGAAAACAACGCTCTATGAATTCACGGATTAATGAGAGTCGATCTTAGTATGCTAATGTGGGAGACGAACTCATTGAGGCAAGTCTCCTCCGTGTCATCCAATAACCATAACACTTCGGAGCTAGAAATTACTCGCTAGCTAAGCGAAATGAAACTCCTTAGGGGAGCTGATATATGTAAGTATTAAAATATGATGGTGAAGCGATGTATGTGTTGAGTATCACAAGTCAAGGTATCTGGAATTATGCTGACACTTTGACAGCGACGTTAACCGCCGGTGTATACACGGAGGGAATTTTTATAATGCTGCTGACCGACCAGTATTTACGAACTCAATTCTCAGAAATACTTGATAAAAGCTAAATAATGACACGATCCAGTTGATGTTTACTTTTTTCCCAGTTACTAACAACAATTAACTTTATATTTTAGTTGAAAATTAACCTTTTTTTAGCCCATCGCGGTCAACGTGTTAACAAAATACCCTTTCACCTAAATATTTTCCCGAGCTCTTTGCGTACATACGCGTTTGGATACGATAATCCACTAAATAATAAACCATTGGCTACTTGCTTATTTGGTCCGTCTCTCTGTCACGCTTTTAAGGATTCACATAGGGCGAATATTAAAGTTAATAAAAGATCAAAAGAGACTGCTCGTTTGCCCCATATTGGAATTAAGCTGGGTATATTGAATTACCTTATCTCTGAGACGAGTTTCACTTTGTGATAGAATCTCGTCATTTTAGACGAGCCGTGCACACTAATAAACGGAATTTTTGACTGGCCGTGTACACTAGCGGACGGAACTTTCCAGATTTGGCAGCTACTCATCCTGAAGTGTCCCCAAGTGGTTTCTCAACGAGTGCATAATGCCGGAGCCGCTGATGCAGCAATATTTGCGGCTCCATCGGCCACGAAATTTTGTGGCGTCAGAGTCTTAATGAGCAAATCCGAGCGGTTTGAAGACAATGCTGCATTTTGTTGTGGCGTCTCTCAGCAAAATTAGGCCGTCTTATGTAAAAATTCCGGCTTCATGCATCTCTGAATAAGTGTCGATTTCAGAAGTGAGATGTCTGAGATGTCTATGAACAGCCACCCTTGTAAAAAAAATATCAATATCAAATGCATGATGAAAGGAAGGATTTTCACGTAGTATTATCTGTAAGACCTTGTTTTTCAAAAGAATGTAGAGTTCAAAAGAACTAGGGCACTGTTGCACATGACGGGCCGTATTATCTTTTAATTAGTGTTTAACTGATGGAAGTCTTGGGAATTATAGATTTAGAGTAATTGTACTACATCAATATCATTCAAGCTTTACGTATTACTTTATTCGGAAACACAAAAGATTTTAGAAGTAACTTAAGTTTATCTTCACAATTATAATTCAAATAGACCTCAAAATATATTTTGGATTTTAATTTTTGCGAGCAGCTTCAAGATTATTTGCTCATAAATATCGGCATTTTGCGGCGTTCTCGCTTCCCTTCGCAGTAATGTATGTATCCTGCAGTAACTTAGTTATAGATCTTAACACCGCCGATGAAATCCTTGCTTATTGTTTCACGTAGATATCGTTAAAACGTCATACTTCTAACAACAGTAATTAGATGCGTTATTACTAGATAGCAACTCATCATTCTTTCCAAAGGTAAACAAACACAAGAAGTTTTATAACTTTAGACTTCCTAACAGATCTCATTTTCCTGTCGCTGCTCATGTATTAGTTGATTGGGCTGTAATGAGAAGGCCTTCGTAGAAGCTCCATTCATACGGCGTTAATTACTAGCGTGCTCGATGGAACTGGTCACTGGAGTGTTTGATGTGGCTGACCATTGGTGTGTTTGATGTGACTGGCCATTAGCGTGTTTGATGTGACTGACCATTGGTGTGTTTGATGTGACTGGCCATTAGCGTGTTTGATGTAACTGACCGTTAGTGTGTTTGATGTAACTGACCATTAGCGTGTGTGATGTGACTCGTCATTAGCGTGTTTGATGTAACTGGCCATTAGCGTGTTTGACGTAACTGGTCATTTGCCTGTTTGATGTAGCTGGCCACTTGTGATGTAACTCGAAGATTTGGTAGGTTAATTATTTACTACAACCATTTTCATTGTTACAAGAAATAATAAACTTAAAATCTGACGGTAAAGTACATTATCATTCTAGATTAAATCCCCAAAGAAACTTCAGTTGCAGCTTATCAGGATCAGGAGAGAAGCAAACTCTGGAATGCTGCTATGTTAAAATCTAGCGTACTTTTGTTTCTATCTGAGAATGGGTGGACAGGAGTAACTGATCAGCAATGCAGTTAACAAAAACTGAGTACTTGCACACACGTGGTAGCTCAGGTTCGGGGCGGTTTCCCGGCTGCTTTGATCCACTTCCCTCTGTAAATTGGGAAGTGATGCGCTACTCCAGTTTAATTTTGGTGGTCATTTGTATGCATGGAATTTTTACAAGCTTCGAATTTGCTGTTAAGTTTGGCCAGGATATCGGATTCCTTAAAGCTTCATTTCTGTGCGCTTGGTATTAGGATTGTGACTGGTTTGTCATTAGTGTAAATTATCTATCGTAAATTCTTCAATTACTCGTACAGGTAAAAAATACTTCCACGAGATCTTTAAGTGTGAGAATACCACTTCACTAAAACATTTTGCCATATAATTATATAAATAAGTTGCGAATTTCAGAGGCTGTTCATTCTTTAAACCTTCATATCATTTAATTACTGTCTCTAACGGTGGAAATATTCTTATTTAGTAAAAACTTAGTTGAAATAATTTTTAGGAGTTTGTGATATCTCGAAAGGCTTCATTCACTGTTCACGCCTGGGAATACCAGCTTAAATAAACTCCACTTCTTATGCTATCTGCTGTAGGAATTAATTATCTCTTGCCTGTTACAAGTGATGGATTAGAAGGTCCTTCTCTGTTCAAAGTCAGTCTCTTTTTCAGCAATTATCGTTTTGTTTCCTCTATTCAAGTTTACTCGTTCCCAATCTTTCATTAATGATGATGTGTTAATTCTTAAAAAGGGAATCACTACATGAATTGAATGTATTATCATACAAGGAGATTAAGGCATTTGATGATGTTTGACAAAACACTTGGATCATTTTATAAAATTTGTAACTGAAGAAGCATTAGTAACTTGAACACTCGAATTACTAAAAATATTTGATGAACGTATCAGTGACACAAGCTCTAGTACCTCTCGTATTTTCCCTATATTAATCCTTCATTTGTGGACACTATACTGACATCTTTTTTTCTTCCATTTCCTCCTCGTTAACTCAATTCCCGGTATATTTCACACCACTACAGAGAACGACATCGATTCATTTAGCTCTTTTTCAATACGCTAAATAAAAATTCACCTCTATCGCTTCCCCTTCTAACTAACGTCGCGTATTAGAACTCTCGTTCAGCACAGTTAATGAACTTTCATTGTTCTACTTTTTTTTATAAATTTCTTCTCTCTATCACCTCTCGCTCCTCATTGGCTGTTGTGTTACTAGCCAATCAGGTCCTCCTGCCTCTTGAGAGCCAATTATTCACTTCAGATCTCGGTCATCTGTTCGTCAGTTGTGTTTTGCACGCTAAATTAAAGGTCTTCGTGATCCAATAATGGCACAGTCGATCATCGCCAGAAAAGTCTTGAGCGCTCGTTGAGTATCCATGATACGCTCGCTCATGCGTGATCACTTGAGCACGACTTGTCAACAGCTGTTTCTTAATGAATTTCTTCCCTTGGCTTGTCAACAGTTGGTTTTTATTCAATATCTTCCCAGGACTTGTCAACAGATTTTTTTATTCAATATCTTTCCAGGACTTGTCAACAGTTGGTTTTTATTCAATATCTTCCCAGGACTTGTCAACAGTTATTTTTTGAAGAATATCTTTTCATCATAGATGGTTTATCGCAGTTACAATTGGAAGATGCTTTTTGAACAGATTACTTCTCCAAGTTTTTCAGTTTTAACTAGATATTTTCTTCTGTATTTGATATCGTAGACAATATAAATATGGATAAAATCGTGTACCGCGCTGAACAATTAAATTTAAATACAAAAACCCCAGTGGCCGAGAAATCATTAAGTAGCTATAATCTTCAGCTTATATTGCTGCCAATGTTTCCGGTCAAAAAAGGAGCATTTTTAAACGGAAGCCTAAAGAGATTTTTAAACTTCAAGCTACAATGCGTTTGTGAGAGCCAATCTTAAGTCAACGGTTGGAACGCCTTTCATTATTTTTCATGTTTTGTATGTTGAAGATAACATTAAGTGTATTTCCAGTAGCGTAAATATTTTTTAATTAGAATCACTCTCCGATTGCTTGAAAAACTGAAGCAAGTGATTCGGTCATCTACGTTTTAGTATCTCAAAAAATTTTCTCATTTTAATACTTCACTTCAAACAAATACAACCATCTTAATGAAACCAATGAATACTATCTACTTCTATAAAATTTTTACCAATTTTTTGCAAGAAAAAGACAAATGAAATTGTATTAGCACAAGCTTTCGATAGAAATTGAATCAGCCGTCGTCAGAAGCATGTGAATATTTTTCTAGTCATCTTATGGTGCTAGAGCGTATCTAGGATACTAAGAACTTATTTTATTAATCCATGACTTTGTATAGCATCGTGATGTCCCGAAACCTGTCTTATAATGATGCTCCCCAAGTATTTTTTGTTGTTGTAGACAAAAGATTCGATGGTTGGAGAGGAAAATTATATATTTCATATATATGTGTAGATGTGGAATATTTTTGACTTTGATTATTGAATCTTTTTTCTTAAAAAAGTTTGAAATAATTGACAAGTCTATTTATATGTGAGCTGGTTTCATCACCGGAGCGGGTAGAAAATAACATTCACATCACGAACGTTTTCAAGTTGAATTTTTTAGTCTGGTGCCCACATTTGGAACATTAATGTAGGAAAAAGTTGAAATATAGTGAGGTCTGTGTCACAGATACACATTCTTACACACTCTTAGTCTTTCAAATACTCAGGTTGTAATAATATTTTATTCAGTTATTAATCTGATTGGAGGATTTCATCGCGCAACAAATATTTCATGCAAAATGTCAAATACTATCATGTTTCACGAGTGGGGTACACTAAAGCCAAATCTAATGCCAAAGGGTCCAAATCGAAAGGTGTTTTCTCAGTAAGGAGCGTCGGCACCTTTAGTTTTGGGCGTTATCACAGATACACGCTTTGGCTATTTTACAGCCGTGCACAGATCCGGCAACTTATTCTGTGTAGAGGCATTGCATCATAGCTGCGAGCCTAATTTTTCCTCTCATTTTGACCTGACTTGCTGACTCTAAGGCGCAAGGGACTCTCGCTCAACTGTTCAGCTGACGCGGCATCTTCCGTACGACGCGAAATCGGCGCTCTTCTTCATTTGGAAACCATCGACAATGTGGCTGCGCTGCGGCAAAAGGGTCTCCGATATTTTGATGCGGAAGGAAAAACTGAAATTATCTCGACGTAAGAAAGTTTCCAATGAAATTTGCTGAAAATTTATGAGGGATAATTCTTTTACGCTATTTGAAATCGAATTTCGTTAGCGTGAAATTGAATTTCGTTAGTGGAAAATTATTTTCTCGGTTGTGTGAAATTGAATTCCACTTGTGTTGTGAAATGTACACGTATTTGTGTACGTAGGAGTAAATTTCCGTGAAATTTCAACTACTTCATTTTTGTAACTCTTTCCTGAGGAATGCCAAAATGTAATTTTTAAATTTTCTTCTTTGTATTTTAGAAATTAAATGCCAGCTGAAGTTTTTACTGTTGATAAAACTAATTATTTTTCAATCATTGATTCCCTACAGTGTTTTTTTCCATCGCCCACATTGATACTACAGACTGTCAGAAAAAAGCACTAAAATTTCACTGAATTTTTTTTCATACTTTCAAACAAACTTGAAGAGATTACCACACTCTTACGGGATTATTTTATGTGCCTGCAACACATCATATTCGGTAAATGAATGTCGAAGCACAATATAGCATGTCTATTATTAAAGATTTGAGCACTGTGTGATCTATCGATATTAAATAAAACCTTCAATTCCCCTTCGGCGTTCGTCAGACTCGCGGAGGTTTTATTAGATTTTGAAGGGTTTTCGACAGCTCGCATCTCTGCACCTGCCAATAAAGCTCTCGAGTCGGACAGCTCGTCGCTACCACCGTCGTACTGACTGCTGCTGTGTTCTCGTGAGGAGTTTCCCTCACGAATATTAACAATCAGGGAAGGTATTTCCTTCACAAATACTAACAATCAGAAAGTCGTTTCCTTCACAAATATCAACAAACAGGGCGGCGTTTCCTTCATGAATATTAACAATCAGTGAGATGTTTCCTTCACAAATATTAACAATCAGGGGGGAGTTTTATTCACAAATATTAACGATTGGGTAAGGCGTTTCCTTAAGAAATATTAGACGCGCTTCAATGATAAGCTATTTTTAAGTAAAAATACTTTCTTTCATTTGAAATAAATATCTGAAACAGCTAATTTTGAGGTCAGCAGTTGAAATATTTTCCAGGTAACACCCAACGTCGCATTTGACTGAGGTGCTCTCAGTGTGTCAGCGCGACGGGAGGTGTTCCCTTCACAAATATTCGACGCGTTTCATTGATAAGTAAATTTTGAATTTGCTTTTCATTTGAAATTCGTATTCGAATCGACTTATTTTGACTAGATGGATTAAAACATTTTTCCAGCAACGATCAAGAGAAGTAAAAAATAAGAATTTTCTACGCCTTCTACTCGCATTTTACTCATGTATGAAGCAAACTGTTGTTGACATAAATATTGCTAATATTGTGGCTAATATTTTTTGTTCAACTAAAAGGATTAGAAAATAATTGATTAAAGTCTAGGGTGGAGCCGAAGGTGTCTAATTTTATTTGTTTTCGTACTTTAACCTGAGACTTTAAAATTCCTTTCTTCGTACTTCAACGTAGACAAATTATTTCTATCTATCCTGCACACTAAAAAAAGAACTGAAGTGAGTGTTTCCTTTCTACTTCTATATAGAATAATTTCTTCTGTCTGTTCCAAAATTTAATAAGGGAAAGATATTCATTGTTCTATATTTTTAGCCAATAAAATAAATCATTTTCTCCTTTTATGTAATTGCCAATGTAAACAGTTCACTCTGTAATTATGAAAGCGAAAGAAATTGTCATTTTTTTACTTTTTACTTCAACTTTCAAACGAGAAGAGTATGATTTTTTTCGCTTCTTGCATCTATGAAATCCAATTACATCTACTGTACCCGTCCAACAGTCTGAAAAAACGGACGCTTTCAATTTCTTCTTGCAGTGCGCGTCGTATACGAGATCACGTTAAAGCTCTGGTCTCTAGACACTTGAACTCATATTTATTCCCTGTATTTCACACTGCGTATCTCTACACTCCAGGTATCTTCACATATTTCTGTGATTGTACTGTTATTTCCTTCTGGAGTATTTATTTCGGGTAGATAAAATTAGCTTATTTTTATTTCAGGATAAAAAGGATAACCAACGTAGCTAAGAATTTCTTGATAGAAATAAGCGTCTCGGATTATAAAAATTCATCTTCAATATGCACTCCAATATTGGATAGTTAAAAAAAAATACAGGAATTTTTTTGAATTTCATGTTCTTAACGTTGATTTTGTCAACACTCTTAGATACTACTTTCATATAAATTTTTGAGTGCGAGGAGTAAATCACTCGCAAAAATCTTTGATTTGTGTAATATTGACTCCAATGTACGTACGGTCAATAAATGGAAACTAGTTTAGATTATAGTTAAATAAAAAGGACTGTTTTACGAGATTTTTCATTTTCGATGATTTTCATTTTTCTTCGATGCTAATTTTTCTTCGACTGTTTATATCACTCGCAATTTGAATTCACCAGAGATAGTTAAATGTTCGTTGCAATCACCGTAGATTATTTTACTTTCAAATTGCCGCTTCAAGTTTGACTTCATTGGTGTTCTATGGTAAAACTTTTTACTACGCAAATACAATTTCGAACATAAGTTAAATTGCTCATTCTTTCTCAAAATTATGTTTTTAACACATATTGCTTTATTGTTATTGGCTACGCGGCAAATTCGCCGCAAAATCCCTACAACCGTCAAATTTCGAGAAGAACGATTTTTTCCGACGTTGTGGTCTCGTTCACAAAAGCGAGATCTTTATAGCTCAACTTGATACTTTGTGACTTTGGTTGGGCAAGGCGAGAGCCTTGCGTTGTTTTCCGGGACTTAGGGAAATTCCGGTCCCTAATCTTGGGAAGTCCGGAGCTCGTAAATAGAACGGTTGTTCGTGCCAAATCCGGCCCCGCTGGCCGCACAAAATTCCTGTTATTCGAGCCAAACGTCCGGCCCGTTTTCCGGCGTTTATCACAAAGACAGAGCTTTCTGAAAATTCTATTGGAAGGATTTGAGCCGAGTCTCAGAGTGTCAGGGAAGGGCGAATGGGAGGCCTCAATTGGTTTGTTCAGAAAACGGAGTCTTATATATGTGAGCTGAATTATGAGAGAACGAGGCTGACTGCCGTGAGATATGGGCACCCTGGTATTACCTGAAGCTTACGGCGATCGACGCAACTCATGCGTGAAGTGGCGGAGGGGAGGAGAAGTGAGGATTTGTTCTATGGCTTTAATATATAAAAGTTGGGACGCTTCTATTTGCTAGAGCAATCAAGAGCAGAGGGGAGAGTCGAAATCCGCGGGTAGACTGGATACCCGTCAGCATGAGGGCCCATAAAGCAACGAGATGGAGAGGCGTCTGTAGTCGTAAAGCTTGCGATCTTAGGGGACCTTCTTTGTTCTGGATGTCGTGTTGGCTGGTGCGCTACTCCTCGTTCCCTGCCTCGGTCATCTCAGCAACACCTGACGTTATGATTTCCTAGGAGCCGTCTTTGCTTTCATCGGAAATATTTTCCTCGGTGATTCTGTCGGATGATATGCATTATGATTTTCTGTGAATAGTCCTTGAACCTACAGCAGACATTTTCCTCGATATTTTCCAAAAAATATGCGTTACAATTTCCTGTCATTGGTCATTGTTTTTTGTCGGAAATGATGAATGAAACTAGATAACTTTTTTATAAAATATCCACTATTATTTCCTAGCAGCGGTTTTTGCTTACGTCGGAAGTATTTTATTCAATATTTTTTTCCGAAAATATGCATTATGATTTCTTGTCATGTTTTCATTTTCACCGGAAACATTTTCTACAGTAATTCTTCAAAAATATGATGTAGTGATAAAGGAGGTCCGTCGACTTCTACAATCACTCTAACAACAATTGATGTTCTAGCAACTGCAATGTCTTTGCGTTTCTCCCTCGAATCCCCTTTTTTGGTTCTATTTACGTCGTACTTATAGCATTTCTATAGAGTGAAATTCATAAATATTTACGCTCGTATATAATTTATATATTCTTTTAACTGTTTTCATTTTTCCCATCAAATTCTGGGACAGCAAAAATTATCTCATCTAATCATTTTCTTAAACTGTTTTTGGGTTTTTAATTCATGTCCTCGATTTCCGTACAATTTTCAGATAAGGTAAAAAGACTTCAAAAAATACGTGATTCACACTCATGTTGTTAAACGTTTTTTTAGTATCATGTTAGTCCACTTACATGGCTCTGAATGTCCCGATTCATTAAACACAATTCACCAATATTTTCATGACACGTAAGCAACATTCAGGTATTTCATTGGCTAATGCTTTTTAACAGGTGAAATATCCTTTCATGTAACTCAAACACCATATTTTTACCTACCACATAAAATATCAGACATACAGACCCACCGATTTAGGACAACGAATTTATGCGATTCACGTGCTGCAACTCTGGACGTACATAATATCTGCCCTCCTTTCATAGAGAGTAGTTTACTGCAGCCGTATACTTAATTTCATTTGCTGTTCGCATGCATGTGATGATATATGGCCTGGCTGCACTGATTTGTGTATGGGTGCTGCATTATGCAAGCGTTCATTAACGCAGCACACTGCCCTCTGGCTGTAGCTTCATGAAACTTTGAAGAACTTCATTCGCGTCGCGTTTATCTTTTGGCAAAAAGTCTCGCAATTTCCGCGACTTCCACAAAAACACTTAAACTTCGAGACGTGTCTCGGCTGAGCCGACACTTGACATAGCGCATTTGTTCCAGTGAATTAATTGTGCTTCAACTTGATTAAATCACATATGTTTCCGTCCGAATTCCGTATCAAACTTCGTATAAGATTGATTTGCATTTTGTGTGCGAGTTTGTCTACAAACAATCCCAGCAAACATAACGCGACAACATGGCGGTGTTTGTCTAGGCTAGCAAGTAAATGTTGAGGTAACATTCGTCCGGTAAATCCCCAGCCTTCATTGTCGTCACAAATTATTGGAAGCGTTAGCTCAACAATTACCTGAAACAATGTCGTAGCCGTGATTCGTTTGATGGGCTTTTAGGGATTCTAGAAACTCTTTTTTCTTTTGTTTTGATTATCAGCATTTTCTTGCCATTCTGCGCATGAGCGTAAGAATTGTAGCCAACAGGGCAATTTTTTTATCATGCAATATTGGCCATACGACCTAGCTAGGCCATCAGGCTCCAAAAAGCTCATTAAAGAACTTCTTCAGTAGTTAAATTATATTTAATATTATAGTACATTATATATCATCGGACTATCTCCAATGACAGGAAGTTCTAAGACTAAATGTCCATGGAAGTTTTGAATATTTTTTTACGAATTATCGCAAATTTCTTCCTGTAGGAACGCTCGATTTGTATTCTTGAAGTTACAGAAAACCAAAAACGTATCGATTTGGAATTCCAAGAGTCTGGCTTCTACTCAGAATTTCGATCAATTAATATCCATATCCGGCGAGAGTTCAAAAGCTTCATTATCCTCCCCATTACTGTACACATATAATTACTTTGTACTATGCGAGTAGTTCTGTGTAAATAAATTCCAAATCAGGATGGTGGCTTTGCTGACATAATTTGATCTTTCAGTACATTACATCGTTTTGACTAATTTGAAACAAAAAATTTTTAATCCCTGTGATGTCAGAAAGAGGACTTAGTGTAATTAAAATTTAAATTTAACCTCTTCTTCAATTTCCTCATGTTTAAAATTTTGCAAATTTCACATGAATTCTTTAGCTATCAATTCATCTATATAGAAAGGCAATGAAACTTTCTTCTTTTTCGAGTGCTTTCGTGTTAATTTGTGTTCCAAACTATTTACTACTGAAACTCCATTTCACACCTCACAAATCGCCTCTGCAACTGGACAGTTACTCTATTGGCAAACAGAGAAGAACAAGGACTCTATTCTGAGGATATTTGGCAAAGTAATAATAGTTTCGGGGGCCATTTTTCTAGAGCTGTCCGGCGAAAGAAGCACCGATCCTTTTCCCTAACTCACTCCACCGTAGAACCTGTCACACAAAGCGGACTGACACACGACACCGGCCCTACAATTCCGTGTCCGCTGTCCATGGTCGTCCTCAGAGCTGTGGCCTGATGGACGAGCTGCACGCTAAACTTTCTAATTAACCTCACGCATGGCAGCTCTTAGTAGCATCCAAACCGTGAATATTGCTTCTTGTATCACAGCTACGCGATCCCTCTTCCGTCGCCAAAGTAATTCTAGAATGTACGCATCGGATTAACTTCGATCAAAGTGGAAAATTTCTTTATGAAAGAGTGGAAAATAACACGAATATTGCTTCTTGTATCAGAGCTACACGATCCCTCCACCGTTGTCAAAAGAATTCTGAAATTTACCCAGCGGATTTACTTTGATCGTTTGTGACTCAAAGTGAAAAATTTCTCTATGACGAATATTGCTTCTTGTCTCATTCGGTCAGAGCTACGCGATTTCTCTTCTGTCGCCAAAGTAATTCTAAAATGTACGCAGCGGATTGACTTTAATCGTTAGTGACTGAAAGTGAAAAATGCCCTTACAGAAAAGTGGGAAACGATACTCTACTGAAATGCCATTAGTTTTAATTTAAACTTTTGAACTTATACTGTAGGTTGCAACAGAGAGTCAGAAACATGTGGTGAGGCAGTGAGACGTGATCGTTTGATGCCATTTTCTCTCCAACGTTCTGCTGAAAGCTTAAATGTCATTGAAATTTATCGAAAAAGGTGAATATTTTTCTTATGTCTCTTAGAAAAGCTTTCATTTCAAAAAGGTCTGAAAGAGGCTATTAATTATTGTCAAACTCCAACATTCGTTCGTTCCTCGCTTGGCTCCGCTAGTTCTTCATTCAATTTTTACTCCCTATAGACATCATTCGTGGAAGATTTTTTGATGAAATCCTCTGAATTTTAAGAGAACATAACGCACAAACTACTGCATTCCTACTTGCCTTCTCTTCTACATATGAAGGACTAAGATATCCTGATCCCCAGCCCTGTTTGTGGCCCGATGTCAGCCCTGCAATCAAGCCTCCTGTGGACGCTACCAAACTCTGCTCCAGAGTTTGCCTCTGATCGACGACAAGCTCGGGACCGCGTTCTTTTATGCCCCTTCGCCGGACTCTAGTAAATTATCGGCGCTAACTTACTTGGCGGCACAAACTTAGGTCCTCGGTCTTCATGTAACGTCCAAAATACGTACTCAGGAACCTGTCATTCATGGGCCTTCGTATTTCTCCGGTGATATTTCAAATTCTTTCAAGTGTTTCATGAAATCAGAGTGATTCGCTCATGAAACTTCTCAAGAACGCGTGTGTATACAATCATACTACACTTCAGGTTCAGAGGAGTATTAATGTAATTCTTTTATTTTTATCTTCTGAGACAAAGACATCCGCTATTTCCCATATATTTTATGATGACTTCGAAGACAACAATCTTCCCCCAGCATTGCAGCTCTATTGCGATCTCGCTCGAGACGAGCGCCTCGCTAGCACGGCAAAAATGCAATTTGTGGCCCGTCGTCTGTGCGATGGATCCAGAGTTTTCCTTTTGCTTTGATCTTATCAAAGGCGCCAGAAAATAACGAATATTCTGGTGCTTTCTTCACAGGAAATTTGTTGTCTCCGCTAGCTCATACACGTAATGATACCTTGCAAAGAACCTACTCGAAAATTAATTCGGCTATTTTTTCAGTCGTTAATTCGGGTTTTAGAATAAAGTTTATTTGCCACTCAGAAATTATACACAAAGCTTTCTATTGATATGCTGAGAAACCAAGATTCTTAAAGCCTAAGTGTCAAAATAGATGAGATCTCATGTTTATGATCTCAAATACGATCTCAAGTTATTTTTAGATAACATTTTAAGAAACGAAGCACTAGCATTTTCCCATCATTAGACACAGCGATTTTTGACCACACAGCGAGGGAATAATAAAACTCGTTTTCAAAATTTATGAAGGTTAATTGTGGAGCAATTGTTTGGTGATGCAAAAAACAAGTGACAGAGTTTTGAATCAATGGTTTCTCAAATCAAGAGAACCAAACTATACACAAAGTCCTGAAAACAGAGATTAAGTCAAATGCTGGAAGGAAAATATAAACCGTATTGACTAGCTAGGAGCTCGTAAGATCTGTAAGATATGCGTTAGTGACTGTAAGAATTCAGGATCATTATTTGAGGAAAACAGAGGGTCGAACATAGCCGGATATTCCAAGTGACTCACTACAAATAAGACTAAGTTATGTCACAAATCTTTCAGTTAAATTCCTCATTTCCACCATGAAATAATGAAGTTAGCAAAGGTTTCAGCCAAGCAATGTTGGTAAATTCGTTAAAGTCTCGATTTTAGAATCATTTACGTGTAGGCATGCCCAGCTAACGCCCTTACTTTGAATTCTGAGCATAGCACCGCAGGCACTGGCGTTAAACTCTTCCAACATCACTGATGCGTGCCGTCACCAAACCAAATGATCTGTCTTTGAGAGGCTTTAGCGCCCCAACAACACCTCGGATCAAAGCAACTCTTCGCTCCAATCTAACTTTGTCGCCGCTTCAAATCCGCCTCCGATGATGAAGCTTTACGACCAGCCGAGTGCCTCTCTTACCGACAGAAATGATCGACTCGATCCCGTCCCACTGACTGAGAGAAAAAAAAAGCCTTGTTCTCCTCGTGCGGAAATATATGTGTACTCGATGCCTGGAAAATATTGGACGAGCATCAGAAATATTTCCAAATGATTCTACGCAAACTTTGTATTGACTGCCACAAAGCTTCTGATTGTACTCAATCTCAGCTAAAATTCTCGAAGTTGTTGAAAATATTTTACGACGGCATGGTAGAGACGCGCTTAGTTCAATTTCTTGTAACGTCGTTACCAGAGAGTAAACTTAGACGGTGATCAGTTCTCAGTAAAAGATCGTACATACGAGTATTAAACGCATATTTTATACATTCAGTAAGACACACTCCGCAATTTGGGCGCAAAATCATTAACACTCAGTACTATTCATCCTAGTTTGTAATATTTTATGAATTCAGTTAATCTCTGTTAATTTGAGATTTCAAAAATATCGTGGAACCAAACTAACTTGTGCAGTGTTTCTGGGCTTTTTTTATTTTGCTATTTGCACTATGTCTTCGATACTTGATTCACCGGTATTAAGTCTGACATGATGCTCCTCGTATTCGATACTTTATACACCGGTATCAAATCTACCATGAATAGTGATGCTCCTCATATTGAATGCAGTAATGTTTCTGGCTTGTCGGCTCCAGCTCTATCGCGCCTGTTGAATTAATTAGCCTTTGGAACACAGTATCAGTTCATTGATCTGACGGGAAGATTGGATTTATAATTATATTATAATGAGAACATGATGGATGGAGTATATACACGCATATTTACTGCATGTCAATCATCATATTGAGCGTGTCTCACTCGTTTTCGTAAAACGCGTCTCACTCGCTTATGTAGAACGCGTCTCACTGTGCCTCACTTTGCCATGTAGTGTGCCTCACTCGGTCTCTCTGCTCCCAGGCACAGCGGGCGCAACATGCGGCGTGTGCCCGGACTCAACAGTGCCTGCGACATCATATCAGTCACCAGGGAACCGCCTGACAAGTCCATCAGTCGCACCACCTCGCCAAGGTAACATTCTGTACTCTTTTCCCTACTTCAAGCTGCTCGAAAAGTTGCTTTTCTGTGCCGAATAGAAGGTTAAGCTGTCGTCGATATGTGTTGGGTAATTTAAGAGTTCATGATTCTCTGGAGAAAATTTGTGCATCGTGAAATTATTACTTTTTCCACGCAAAAAAGGTCTAATAATTATGTAACTTTAGTCGTGCCTCCTGTTCACTTTTTGCCATTTAACTCGTGCGTTTTTGGCTGATCCTATGATGAGTTTTGTCTAAAAAGGTTTATTAATTCAAGGAATCGTCTAAACTGCCTTTCGTAGATCTTTTTCGCACGATGTTTAATTTTCCATAACATTACAATGCTGTTTATGGTTACTTCTGTATGTTTTAGTGATCTTGAGCCACCATGTTCAAATTCAAAACTGGTTAGATTTGTTGCCTCAGTTAGCGCATTTCGTTCAGCAATCATCATCTTTCTGTTTTTACTTCGCTAATTGTCCCCGTGTTTCTAGGCAAGTGCACCCTTTGGACCAGTCTCAATTCGTGCCGTACGACAGCAAAGATCGCTGCAACGGGTGCTCCGTTCCTGCCGACTCCACACCGGCTCTAGACCCCAACTCCAACAGCAAACCTGGGCCCGACCGATGTGTCAAAAATAATGCTCACTCACCGCTGAAACACGACCAGACTGACGGTACCTCCATTGGTGGGACCCTTGATGTTCCGCCAACGGGGTATCCGGCCATGGGAGCCCGCGAGTTGGCCAGCCATATTGGGTACCTCAGTATGGGTAGAGGGTATCCCACCACTCCTAATCTGGTCATGAAGCATGGCAAAGTAGAAATACTCGGACAAGGTATGTTACTTTCAGGTCAGCTTACATTCCTACATCTTGACTGATGCGTGACATATGTCTCTGGTGTATGTGTTGGAAGAGCTGGGTTTTTAAAGCTTTAAATGTATCTTTTTGGGACCAGGAAATCTTACACAGCTTTTCTTTAAAAGTGTGTTGTTGTTCATTTGAATTTACCAATATCGTATCTTGTTATCTTAATGATGTTTTCTTCCTTTCAGGAGTCCCTGACCATAATTACGAGTATGAAATGCAGAAGAATTTGCTGAACATTTTGCCTCCTAAAAATGTACACCAGAAGTCCCAACACCCTTTAATTGCTCCTGAAGTACAAGACGAAATGAAAGTTTCTGTGAGTATTCAGTTCGTCAACATTTATCTGATAATTCGATTACATTCATTCTAATTTGTTAGTGAGTATTTTTCTTTCTAGTAGAATGAAAATGATTTAGAGTGACCAAGAGAAGCGAGGGAATGAAACTTGACGATGTGCTAATAAATCATGATACGTTTTTCTGGTATCAGTGCCATAATCCACAAAAGTTTTGTAAGATGCAGAATTATTTTCGCGGTATCATGCATATTTCCCAAGTACTTCAAAAGGAACGACTTATCGAATAATTAAAGCTGTCCTTGATGTTTTAATTTACTTTAAATGTTCGTAAAACGATCTCAGAATTTACGGAATAGTGAGTTAGTTGTAGGAGTTTTTTTCGTGGGAAATATTGGTTTTCATTCTAGTAACGCAGTTAAAATCTTCTTACTATATGGACGAATAAACACTTCGATTCAAACACTCGAATGAGAAGTGTAAAGTATTATTCAATTGATTTCCTCTTACTCCCTAAGCATATTTCGAATTAAAATCATTCTACTCTAGAATATATCTCTATGAAAATTAATAATACATAATATACAAACATTATTTACGGTTAGATCGTTTACACAAAACAAAACAAAAACAAAACCGTTTATTTCCAAGTTGTCACATGAGATACATATGCCAACATATTGGCTTTTAAAAGTTCCTTAATATAAGACGTCCTAAAACAAAAGATCCATACGAGGAGTATTAATTGACAAACCATCCGAGGTGTAAAAATAGATAAGCCATACGAGGCATAATAATCGACGAACTATATGAGGTGTGCTAATAGATAAACTATCAGAGGTGTACAAATAGATAGACCATACGAGGCATATTAATAGACATAATATACGAGGCGTACTATAATAGACAAACCACACGGGTCGTGCTAATAGTTTAACTCTGTCAAGGGTGGTTGAATGAGAAATGAGAAATATTATCTCTTGGATATTTTATATTCCAAGAGATTCCGGTACAGCGCTTCTTGCCTTTTTCCTACTTCGATAATTTCAACTAAGAACTTGGCGGTTTCGAAGAATTCTTTAGTATTTTTCGAATTATTTATAAGATCATCGAAGTAGGAAAAATACAAAAAAAACGCTACACCGTACTAGATTGAAACAACACCGTAAATGACAATCAAGTATTGAGAAAAAGATAGTCTCGAAATAATTTGTAAAGAACATCGCGCAACACAGCACGCACATCTAGGAATGCGTAAACAAACTTACACTCAAAATTGAAATGCATGGCTTGTTCGGCATACAAATATAGAGATAATTTTTGCACGAGTGCTTTATTTCCTTTGTCTGTTTATCCTTTTTAATTTCTTCTGTTCACAGAAATGCCCTTCGGGGTCGTGATAGATCGATTTATAAATCATAAAGCAAGCATAGCATAAAGCTTCCCTACACTAGGGAAGTATGGCTTACTTCAACCCGATACTCGATAAGGCCGCTGGGAAAAATACGGAAAAAATGAACATCAATGGAACATACCGATTTGTGTATTTAATTGTAGTACTACTACTACGTACGATACGCTGAAGTGAGCAGACGACGTTGTTTACCACACTCACTAAACAATGCGTCGGTAGATGGCGCTTAGCGTCTGGCTAGGTTGGTTGGTAGTATTCGTGCTGCTGAGAGCTGTTCTTTACTACGAAAGATCAGTTGATTTAAAGACAACTTTTCTTCCTCTTAATGTGAGTAAAACAGATCTTCTTTATAAGTTCGTTTTTTCTTGCTTGCATTCGTGGTGCTTCTTTCAAATACAGACTTTTGTGAATCATATGGTGACGCTTGGTTCGATCAGCTGCTATGTTGCTGGGCGTATCCTGTCAGCTCAAGCATGCGGCTTGTTGACGAGCACTCCACTATACCCTTCAGTTAGCGTGCACCACAGGCTATTATCTCGTAGTAAATAATTACATACTATGACGTATCTTATTCTGAATAATTCGGAGCTGCAAGATTTTCTGATGAGTAAAATCCTCTTCATAATAGTATCTTCAATGCGTTCACAGAAATCTTGAAAACTAAACAATTTTATGATTGATTTCTTTTAAATTTATACGCAGTTGCAAAAGTAATATTAACCATATTAAACTTTTTGGAGTTGTGAATCAAATTATTGAATATGTGTAAAGTAAAATTTGTAATTTTATTCTAAATTAATTCCAGTCCAATTGTAAAGTTTAAATACTTCTGTTGCTTAATTATTGACAGAAATTTATATTCTTGAATTATATTAGTGTATGTTATGTAAATTTATGTAGTATTAGGCAGTAGAGCAAGTGTAAGTTGTGATATTTAATCAAAGTCAATAGGCTAGAAATTCAAGCAGAGTAATGTTTAAGAAACCATACTAATAAAGTAAAATAGTTGCATTTTTGTGAATTTAAAAATAAATTTATGCTGCTATTTCTGGTAACATTGCCGATTGAGCAGCTATTTTACAACATATTTAGTCACATCTTGCAGCAATATTGACTAACTAGGTAGTACTTTTCAGCTTGAATGAAATCTATTAGTAGCTTTTTTGAGTCCCAATTTCATATATTTTCTTTAGTTTTGTAGTAGTGGTCATAGTTAATCAAAATTGTAGAATAAAATAATCTTGATATAAATACTCAACATTCCTACTGGCTTGACAATCGTATACTGCATTATCTATGCAGTTTTTACGGTAGGGTTATATAAAACTCAATCATTCTTTCATATAGTTATTTGTGACAGTAATCTAAGTATTCAATTATGTTAAATATATTCTTAAATTGTAAAAAGTTTTTCACTATTTCAATAAGTTGTTACTAATTTTATATTGCAATATGAGCACCAGTTTATCACAATTCACTACTATTTTGTAGAAGTTCAATTCCATACTAATCAAGTTGAATTACATTTTACCCATTGTTCTACCATTCAGAGCACTAGTGAGCAGTTGAAGACGGACCACTCAAGTTTTGACATCCCATCACTAAGCAGCACAACAGAGGCAGCTGTACACAACAACTCTGATGTGAAGCCTCTGCTGAGCAGCAGTAGCAACAGCAGCAGCACACTGCCCAGCATCGTCAGCAGACATCCTGCTCGGGCGCCATTTTTCAAGCATGCCAACAACAAGTTTAATGACTTTGAATCTATTCCGGCTGTGAGTTTTACCCTAAATACACACTTTTGTGTAGCACTTGTTAAAATTTCTTAAAGCTGCTATTATCACTCCAGTATTTTGATGTTTATTCACTCGATGAGATAATTGAAGGTTTTAATAAAATGTTCACAGTTGGTAATTTTTTTATGTGAACTCAATTTTACGAAAAAAATCTCTATTATTACGAGAGACTTGTAATTTTATTTTGCATGTAGAATGACTGTATTCAAGAAAAATCTCTATGATGTTCCTTTTAATCAGTAAGTAAATTTGCCGATGTAGGTATGAAAGTCAAGTATGAGATTTGTGCTAAACTAACTTAGCTAATCTATTGTAAGATCTATGATCCTTTATACAGCAAATCTTCCCTCATTACATGCTCTTATGGCATGTAATGAGGGAAGAAATATTTATCACCAAGAAATATTTTCTGTGCATTCTCAACTTAGTATCAGTAATAATGGATTTTAAATTTCCTGAAATTCATTCAAAAAAGCTTCTGTAGGTTCTAGATTTGGTATCAAGTCCTGATATCCCCCAGGATACTTCTACAGATCCTAAGAAAATTCACCCTCCTAGGAGGAAAATGTGAGGTCCTCAGTTGAGTTAGATAGGCCTTCTTTTTGTTGATATCGAATGTTTATTTTGTTTAGTTGAAGACCATCTTTTCTCATTCATTTCTCTCAGTTCATTTCAGTCCTGTTTTTCAGCACCTCTAACTTTCTTCATTAACTTTTATCATGTTTTATAGCCTTCCTTTTTAACTTACTGTTTCTGTGTGCAGAAGATCTTTTTTAGAAACACACATTGTGCATAAATTCTACTTTTCCCTAATTGCATACTAACAAGTTTCTTCATCTTTCATTTCTTTAAAACACCTTTTTTGCAGTTAGGAAGGCATAAAATAACTTATGTAGTCAGTCCTGACATATTAATTTTCTGTTGTCCTTGCTACCTCAGAAGATGAAGAGACCTGCGCTGCGGAAGGATGGCAGGGAGCCGCTAAGGAGGGCAGCTGGTGACAGGTGAGCTCTCTTTAAATTTATCATTCGTTTTATTTTTTTCTCATGCATTTTAAATTGCAAATGCAACATTGTTCTTCCTCGATATTCCACTCCCTGTGAGCTAAGATTAGATCTTCTATCAACAACAAATGACTAACATTATTATAGATCTTCTATCAGCAACTTTTTTTCTAGTTTGAAGAATTTAGGTATAAAATCATTTGAATGCATTTGTAACAAATCATTAAGAACCATTTAATATCTAGTGTGTCCCGTTGATAATTAACTTTATTTTATCACAATGACTCTATTTGAAACTTGCTGTTAAGTTCAGGCTATAGATTATCTCAAAATCACTTAACCATACTACATGTCTCTTATCAATAATTTGTTTTTGAAGATGTAAATTTAGGTGTTGTGTAACTTTTGAAATTCTGTACTGTAAAACACAGCCACAACAATGTCCGTTCTCACACAGGAACTCTTATTCTTGCCTATGGCCTTAGAATTTGTAGTAGTGAGTTCCCATACTAACAAAATATAAGTACACAAATGCTTAAAACATTGAAGGGTTTGCATAAATAATTTGGTTTCTATACATTGACATATGACTAGTGTACTTACTTAATGTCATAATGATTGTTGTGGATGTTGCAGCCTGTCAAGCGACTCCTCGGAGGACTGCGGGGAGGAGACAGATGACACAGCCGACCACCGGCGCCCCAACTCGCACTTCCCTGGCAGGATGCCCACCAAGAGAAGAGCCCCTCAACCGCCTGGTGCCTCTCGCAACGGCTCATCCAATGGCCGCACCTTGCCAGCACAGAGACAGAGGTGCTCTTTCGTTCTATTTTGTACCCTTCCTTTCCGTTTTGTGCCCTTCTTTTCTATTTTGTGCCCTTCTTTTCTATTTTGTGCCTTTCTTTTCTATTTTGTGCCCTTCTTTTCTATTTTGTGCCCTTCTTTTCTATTTTGTGACCTTCTTTTCTATTTTGTGACAGTGACCTTCTTTTCTATTTTGTGACCTTCTTTTCTACTTCGTGCCCTTCTTTTCTACTTCGTGCCCTTTCTTTCTATTTTGTGCCCTTCCTTTCTATTTTGTGGCCTTCCTTTCCATTTTATGCCCTTCCTTTCCACTTTAAAACTCTGACTGTGACTCCTCTCTAATCTGAACATCTGGGCGCCTGTGGAACCATAGGAGTTCAGCAGTTTTAGCTTGCATTTCAGTAGATGCAAGAAACTCACTTTTTCAGTCGACACTCTAATTGACGTGTGTGTGTTCACTCGTAATTCACTCTTAACATACTCGGCCTCATGACTGTTATAGCGTACATGCTCAAGGCTCATGCTCTAGTGAGCTAAACAAGCCCTAATGTTTTTTTCTATCACCATTAAGAATGTGCATGACTTTAGGTTATTTGTTAATGCAGTTGTGTTCTTGAAATATCGGTAGTTAAATGCTCCAGACTTGTGAATTTCGATGTCCCACATCTCAGTGACTAAGTATGTATCCTGATCTTGGTAACCAAATGATGTCGGTAATTAAATTTACCAGACGTTGACTATGAGTGACCCTATAACACGGTTACAGAGGCGTGCTGAAGAGCTGCAACTCCAGCCCCCGGCGCATAGGGAGCGGCACAGCATCGCGCAGCTCCTCCAGTCGCGGCAACGGGCGGTGTGACGAGAGCGGCAGCGATGAGCCTCTCATGCGGTCCCCTGCTTACTACGAGCATTACGCCCAGATGATGCAGATCATCAGCCTCAATGTCGAAAACAAGGTGACACTCACACTTCCTGAATGCCCCTGTTTCTTAATTCGTTTCTTCTGAGCTTTATACGCGTGATGACTTTGAAAGCTGGGGAAAAGATATTTACAGCAATAAAGTACATAACTGTTGCAAGCTGTGAAAGAGATATTTATAGCAGGAAAATACATTCCTGTGTTTGTTTATTAGTTAGCCACTGGTTATTTCTTCTGTGCTTTGGAAGGATGGTGACTTTGAAAGCTGCGAGTAAGGTATTTGCAGAAGTAAAATACATTGCTGTGTTTGTTTATGAGTTAGTTAGCTACAGGTTGTTTATTCTGTGTCCTTGGAATATGATGATCTAGAAAGCTGTGAAAAAAATCTTGAATGGAAAATGGTACTTAGTTCCAAGAGGAGTGTGAGAATGAACTTATAATTTACTGTTCTATAATAGTTGCAGCCTAAGCCCAGTAAGCCGAGAATGTTTCTATTACGAAGGGAACTAATTCTAAAAGTGAAACATGGAATGTGACACAGGAACATATGTTTTAACTTGTCTAAACCAGAGCGACTTGACTTAAATTGCATATTCACTATAAATCTAATAGGAAAAAAATGCTGATAAAATTTGTCATTTTATTAAAAAAATCTGAAACGTTTTGGTAACCAGCTCCATTATCAGTTCTGTAAAATACAAAGAATGATCAATCCAACGTAAGCATGAAAATACGTTCGATAATAAATTCCAAAATACACCAGAGAGAACGAGAAAAAAGGGATAACTATGCATTAACAATCTGAAGAGAACACGAGCTAAGCATGTTGTTTAAAAATTGGTTTTTCATAAAAGTTTGCAAAGATTCTAAAATCCTAAGGTCGAAATCACAGAAAGAACGCAATTGTTCTGAAATGATCATCACAGATATTTGCACTACACTTCTTGGCATGGCTTGCTGAATGAGGAGGCTGAGCCAGCAAGTTACTGGTACAAAAACTCCTTTCGTGGTGCTCTGCCACTCCAGCGTAAATATTGCGTGACGTCTTTCCAACGTACGTCGATGCGTATTGCGCACAACTATACGTATGAACAACAGAAGAGCGCATAAGCTCGGGTTTAAATTTTTGTGCCGATAAAACGAACCAATATTTATTTTACTATAAGTATTACACATAAACTAACTCCGTGAAAATTCTACTTCAAACATTCCTGTTAAATGAGAAAATTATCTGTATTGCACGTTACCCTATTTTGGTTCTCCATCTTAAAAACTTGCCCATGAATTAAATTTTTTATTTAGTAAGCATTTTCCTGAAGTCAGTTTACATGTAACATTGTTTCATGCTACTGTGCAATAAGCTAACCAAACTGTTCTCCTCTTCTCAGGACTTGCCTCAGGATGACGTACGTTTTTAATTTGCTTTGTGTATTAGTAGCAGCTTGTTAGCAATTTTATTCGTCTTGTTTCCATACACTCGTCAATTCACACTTGAAGTATTGACGTTCTATACAGCTGCTTCGAATAAGTTTGAGGCCTTGCATGGGTTTATTTTATTCTGTAAATCATGCTCAATTTCTGTTAATGTAGATTCACTGAAGCTTGTTCCTCGGAAACTTGCGCAGTGACTGCCCCGGATAATCACTTTGCAAGTTTCCAAGGAACAAGCTTCAGTGAATCTACACTTACAGAAATTGAGCATGATTTACAGAACCCAAAGTAAACGCATTTTGTGCCTAATCTTCAATGCCTAAGGCTTTGAATGCTTTTTCATCACGTTTGCTGTAGATCTTTTGGCTAAATGGCGAGCGCATGACTGTTTTTGTGCTTAAAATAAAGATTATTTCTCATTTTTGTCTGAGAATTTTTAAAGGGTAGGTTCAAGATAGCAATATGTTTAGGATATTTAGGTTTGCCTACCCTACGCTGTGGAGGAGTGGCGCTCCTGAGTGATAGGATGTTTTGCCTCAGCCATAGATAGCTCTTTGGGACTTGTACCTTTTCTGCTCATTTTACTTCATATCGTTTCAATGCCCTCTTGAATACATCTTCTTTGTCGTTTTTTCCTCTTCCTTCTCAACTTGCTGTTTCTATGCGTAAGATCTTGTGTGGGAACACACCTAGTGAATAGAATAATAATTTTTTTTCAGTTATTGCCTACATGTGTCATTATCAAAATGCTTTATTTTGTGCTAGCGCTCTACTGTAAAAATCGTTCAGAATTTGAAGACCAGTACTGAATTTGCTTCTTGATTATTTTGCCAGGTCAATTCTCTTAATTATCTGAAGTGTTTTCTCAAAATAAAATTCGTCATTTACTGGAATAACATGTACAGATATATCTCTGGACATGTAAACGTATTTTATGCTTCCCAATGCTACACAATCTCCACCTCGTTCCCGAGTTACTGTCAGGTTGATTACCTGCATTTGGTTGATACCTAATTATTTGCCATATCATGAATGCATTTCAACACATCCAGTACGTGACAGCACCAGCATGTGACCGCATATTCCCTGCTTGGTGAATTCTCTAATTCTTTCTTAATGAGAATCTGTGCATTGTGCACTCCTCAGGGGGATACGACTATTGTATCTATGGGAATTAGCGCTCCCAGGGAAACCATGTGAGGGCCCGAGCTAAAGGTTAGGTAGGCTTCCTTTTTGTTGTAATAAAATAGGTTATTGTTTTGTTACAGACCATTCTTTTTCGGTTCACTGCTGTCCTGTTTTTCAGCACCTACTACTTTCTTCTTCAACTTTATTCTTGTTTCATGAACTTCTTTCCTAGCTTACTGTTTCTGTGTACCTTGTCATAATGATTGTTCCCTCAACTCCACACTAAATGGTGCCTTCCTCTTTCCTCTCTTAGAACATCTTTGTCGTGGTTAAGGGAGGCTGAAACTTTCTTATATAATAATAATAATAATAATAATAATAATAATAATAATAATAATAATAATAATAGTGTGCATTGTGCAGCTGTTACGTTTATGAATTGTAGCACGACGCTTGCCTATTTCTGAGATGGAAGCATTGCGTATCACTCAACTTGGCAGTGAACTTGAATGCTGCACGTAACTTACCCATTGACAGTAGTTCAACTCTGTATCAGCTCACATTCTTCCAATATATACATTTGCTTTGCCAGACAGAGTTCATGTCTTCCCTAGATGTGATTTCAACTGGTCATGCTCATATATAGGTACCTCGTGACTCGAAACTCCTCTGATGACAGTTAAATGAGCTCAACGCTATTGAATCGTCAATATAAGCTTCTCTATCATGAAAACATTGTTATCTAATGTTAGAGATAATAAATTTTGAACAATGAAAGTACCCCATCATGGTTGAAACATAAAATTTAGTGAGCGTTTGTATCTCATGTTTGGGCCACTAAATTTTGAACGATGACAGCACCTCATGTTGGTATGTGACTTACAGAAACAACACCAGCAGCTGAGCGCAGTGAGCCGCATCAACCAAGAGCTTCTGGCAGACCTGAAAGCCCAGCACGACTCTTTTGCTTCCTCCCTGGACACCATCATGGAGGCCCTTGTGGCAGGCATCATCAACAAGGAGGTCAGTTCTGCTGCTGCATCGTCTTCAGCTTTTGTCGGTGGTGCAGAACTGAAATTTATGTGTCCCGACTAAAGAAATACTGTGGACTTTTTGATGACGATTTTCAGTGTTTGTACTAGGAATTGGCAGCGACATATGCCAGACTAAGGAATTGCCTTATTTTTTTCAGTTTATTCTGGAAATGATCACACTTTTTCAATTTATGCTGGGAATGATCACATTTTTTCAGTTTATGCTGGGAATGGTCTTGCTTCTTCAATTTATGCTGGGAATGATCACGCTTTTTTACTTTATGCTGGGAATGATCACACTTTTTCAATTTATGCTGGGAATGATCACACTTTTTCAGTTTATGCTGGGAATGGTCTTGCTATTTCAATTTATGCTGGGAATGATCACGCTTTTTTAATTTATGCTGGGAATGATCACACTTTTTCAATTTATGCTGGGAATTATCACGCTTTTTTAATTTATGCTGGGAATGATCACGCTTTTTTAGTTTATGCTGGGAATGTTCACACTTTTTCAATTTATGCTGGGAATTATCACGCTTTTTTAATTTATGCTGGGAATGATCACACTTTTTCAATTTATGCTGGGAATGATCTTGCTATTTCAATTTATGCTGGGGATGATCACGCTTTTTCACTTTATGCTGGGAACAACCAGATTTTCTAGATTTAATGCTTATGATGATCACATTTTTTCATAATATACCGGGGAAAGCTACATTTTAATTTACACTGTAAACGACCTTATTTCCAAATTATGCTGAGAACGACCAAAAATTTGATCAATGCCGAATAATTATTATCGTCCACTTTAGGGAATGACCGTAATAAAAAAACGAGTGCGGAGCGACTCTATTGTTCAATTTTGCGGTCAATCTGGTTTGAATTCTTAAGAAGAATTGAGAAATTTTTCTCATTCATTTTTTTCAATTGAGAAACGTTTCTCGTCCACAGGTTGGTAAAAATAACATTGAATAAAAACAATTTTTATTTAATTTTAAGGGAATGCAGAAATTATGAATATGTTCCAAACATTAAGAAAGAGCATCCAACATTCAAAATGTTATGTTGGCTGTTTATTTTTACTATTATTCAGTGATTAGATACACTAAGGGAGAAATTGACCTCTCACTATTCAAAATACAACAAATTGGAATTTTATACAAATGATTTTTGTAAGTATTTCACTATTTCAGTTGTGCAGTTGTTATACAACGTAAAGTATGGACTCTTCCTTTAGGTTTCTCAACATTTTTAACTCATAAAGATGTAATTTTAGGTAACAAATATATTTTCAATGTGAAGATATTTTGAAAAATTTAAATGACTAAGCTTTTCAAACTTTTCTGGAGTTGGTTGCTATTTTCAATTAATATATTCATGTCTTTGCGCACAGTTTGTTTGTAATGAGGTGGTAGGCAAGTGTTAATGGCATACGTGTAGTATCTTTATGATCTTACGAATTGCTGATCCACTCTTTGTGTGGTACCCTACCACTATTAATTTTACGGTCTTCCAAAAAGGATCACAATGCAGTGCTACACATCAAAATCTTTTCCTGACTTTATACGATCTTGTATAGACGTAATTTTTTTTATTTTTTTTTTTTAGTTCAATGCAAAGGTGGAATTTTATGTAATAAATATAACTTCAATGTGAAGATATTTAAAAAGAACTCATAACTTTGCCCATTGTGTTTTTCGCAACAAGCATTTCATTTGCATTTCAGCAACTGCGAAGCATGGTGCTGGATCTTCAGAAAAAGATGGCACGGCTCAAAGCGAAGAATGACGCTCTGCAGAACTGTGCCTCGGACCCTCGCTACAGCTCTCTGCCACACAGCCACCCTACTGCTACCCGTTTAGCCTCCACCACCGGCTCCCTCCCTCACATCCAGCACAGGCGGAACAAGTTGTCTCGCTCCTACAAGGGCCCAAACAGCGACCTACCCGCTCCCCAAGAATCTTGCGAACAGTCTCCAGGGGTGCTCAATTTTAAGATGTCAGAGCGCACGTTGCAGTTCGAGTGCACCGAGTTACCAAAGCAGAGTAAAGACCTGAAAAGTGGTGGTCGCTTGCTCAGGACATCTGCATCGCTGCCTCAGCTCAGCTCTCTGTGTCTGCGGCTTAGCTCGACGGCCGCGCGTGGTGACGAGGGCTACTGGACGATGGGAAGTCAAATGCCTGGTGCTGATTCCAGATCAACACTCCCTAGGACTTCTAAAGGTCATCTTCAATCTAGTCATTCAACACAAGTCACCCCGTGCCCTCCTCTCAAAGTGCCAGATGCCTCACCCCTCCCTAGCCTAAGTTTAGTAAGTAGTGCGCACAAACGCAAGACAGAACCTATTAGTAACTTAAGTAAGCTTACGGCGCCCGTCACGTCCGCTGCTGCGTCCATGTCAGGGGGTGCTAAGTGGAGCACCGTCCCTCGATTCTCCAGTGCCTGCGCTTCGAAGAACGTCCTACCGCCCAGCAGAACTCACCAGTCAATCTGCCTCTCTGGCTCTAAGTATCTCTCTCCTATGGCTTGTGACGGCTTGGAGCGCATCATAACGGATATAATCAAAGACATTTATGTAAAACTAATTCCGGAAACCAACGCGCCAAGCAATCAGGAATCATCTCAAAGAATAAAGTTTCCCATCTGTCTCTCATTCGTTGGGTCACCGGAAGAAGCGCTTAAAGGACTGGCTCGTGGTGTCTACCATTTGACTTTCATGCCTTGTGGAAATGCTAAGTGTTCTGTGTGTTCAGATATGATCACTCACGGCTCTTCCATATTTGAAGTATTCTGGCCATGTCCTGAAGGTCGTCGTTTGCAGCTCATACACATGACCAGAACTGGCGATCAGAGCGCCAGAGTTTCTACCATAAATGATTCAGAATCTGCAGACACAAGCACATGCTCCCAAGGCACAGACACAAGCACTGCAACTCTTGTGCCCAGCTTGCCTTGCAATAAATCTGCCACTCTGATGGACGGGTCTCGCTTGAAAAGCAGGATGGTCATGGGACCATTGGTTGGGAGTCGCGTTCATGGTAAATCTACGATGTCTTTTACAGGGGAGTCTGAAACGTCCGGCAGCATCGTGCCGCCTGGCTACGACCCCGACTTTGTTGTGCCTGAGATGGAATGGTGTGGTGGTAGCTTCCAGAACCCAGACAAATATTGGCGAGAAGTTAACGAATTCTTGCCCAGTGTCGGGGTGTCTAGGGAGTCGCCTCGTTCTGGCTGTAGCGATCAGCTTGCCATGTATCCCAACGATCTGTCCTGTGGGTCTCTAAGGGGCAATATATCTTCTAATTCGTCCCGAATAACGGATCTGGATTACCTTTCTGACCGACTGTCTGATCGTTTTCTGGACTTCCGAACGGGCTCATGCCCGGACCTGACCAGCGATGGTTGTAGCGACCTCCTCATGCCAGAAGGGGACATGGCGAGTCTCGAAAGCTGTAGCGAGGGCGACCTTATGTCTTTAGATTCTAGGTTTGCTCAATCAAGTCGAGCTTATTATTCTATTGTAGAAGTTGACGTTGATATGTTCAGTCCGACGCAGCAGCAAGGCGTTCTTCCGTCCCTGCAGTCCCTCTGCTACGGTGCCGGCTCTGTTTTGCCTCACGAGTCTCCTCCACTGCCGGCCTCGCCTCTGCCTCCTCATCCTGAACTCTCAGAGTCCATTTCATGTTCTGAGTCTTGTGATGATTTTCCAGACCCTCCTTTTCCTGATCCTCCTGTGAACCCTGTCCTAAGCCACGATTTGCCACTTGAACGAAGGGTTCACTCTACAACAGATCGGGTGTTTCATGAGCCCTCTGATCAGGTAGATGGAAGGTACGTCGTAACTTCCTCCTCGAGTAATCCAGAGGTTCAGCCTGGTCAGACCATGTCAGAAACTTACGACGACACTGTCAGCTCTACGATACCTGATGACACGAGCGCTCCCCGTCGCTCCCCTCCTACACCCGGTCCTGTTGTTCCCCCTCACTTCGTACCTGTAGACTCTCCCAGCATCCCCAAACGCGTCACGAGTCGCCCCCTCCCTAGTCTTCCTCCTCCTGGGGAAGAGGAAAATATTCTTGCTGGACACCAGCCTCTATACTCGCCGCAAATCTCGTGCCAGCTGGCCGACTACACCATAGCTGAGCACATCGAAAGTCCGTGCAGTTCGCCACCGCCACCTGCCTTGCCAGTGCGAGGTGTGCCGTCTCTCGCGACACGGCTCGTGAACGGCAACCGCACGTTGCCTCAAGCTTGCGGCCACACCAACAGCGTCACTCGGTCTCCGACTTTGAGCCACTGTTCCCCCGCCCTGCCGCCTGCCCTCATTCCAACCCTCCCCCACATTCTTCCTGCCATCGCAACGCCTCCCAGAGCCCCTCGCCGCTCTTCCTCCTTGCTGGGCAGCCGCAGCAGGCCGGTAAGCAGCGTTGACTATCAGTATCACATGCAGCAGCAGCTCCAGTTTGCGTCCGATGCCAATGACAACAGCAGCGACGGTGGCAAGTTGTATAGCAGCAACAGCAGCAGCCCTCAAGAGGGCCTCGAGAGCAGCTGGGTCCGCCTCAACTCTGATGCCTTTATTAACGTGAGTCATCATTCTTGTATCGCTGTTTTCCTACATTGCTCTGTTTAGTTAATGCTTTCATTACCGCGAGTCGTCACCATGAAAAGTCTTCTTGGACTCAACAGATATGAATGTGTCACAACTAAGCCCTTACATATTTGAAGATTAAGACAGTCATATTCGTGGTAATAAATGTGCGGAAACTGATTGTACTGTGTCACAACTTTGCCTGCATTGAAGATGAAGACAGTCAAATTGGTGGGCACGGGAAGATTAGGAATGTCAAATTAGTGGAAATAAATCTACGGAAACTGATCGTGCGAGTGCCTGTATCTCTGGCCACTATTTCCCTTAGACTAATTAATGTTTTACATTCGAGCAGAGTCCGACGGCCGTGCTGGGCTCGCCAGGCAGTGGAGAGGACAGCGCCAGTCTGCCCACCGGCACCAACACCCGCAGAGCCAAGAAAACCAAAAAAGGTATGGGGATGATCTCACTGTTCTGTTATACTGAGTAGGGCAAATCAAATGCCCACGTTTAGAAAGGGTATTAGGAAATGTAAAAAACATTGCTTACCGAATTATTTGTTGTTTCATTCGAATCAGTATACAATGCCGTATGTGTGCTCGCTTTTTGAATATAGCATCAGAAAGATGGTGGTGACCACACACATCTTACCATCAGCACCGCAGCCGTTGCGCGCGCCTTTCCAAACTCGGGTATTTGATTTACCCCACCCTGTATACACAAGCTATAGGTGCTACAGTCTATCTCTTTCACTCACATTCAGTACATTTTTCTTGATTCCAATTCGTTATTGAGCTCAAATTCTCAAAGGTCATGTTATGTTGGAAATTCAAGAGTGTCACACCATAATATTGTTCATTTTACTCCACTGTGGCATCTATCTCGTATGACTGCTGCTACCTAAATCAACGTAGCTCGTGTATCTATTCATCAGTAATAAAGTGGGTCTTGTGCATTAGCACAATATATTTATCAAGTATATTTCATAACGCTGCTGATATTTCCCGTTTTGTGTTGCATCACAACTATATCTGTGTGTTCCTGCTCTCATTGTTTTGAACTAATTTAAGTGTTCACCTCCCTTGTCTTCGCTTCTGGCGGACTCGCTCTCCGCTATGCAGGACGGCATCAGGGCAATTGGTGAGTTTTGCGTCGCTGCTTCTCTTTTTTTTATCGCTTCCAATCTTATGAAATCCAGTTTGTTGAATCGTGTTCTTGTGTTGAGGGAAAGATTACGTGCTTACGTTGAGAAGAGTGAGTGAAGTTTTCTGTTTTTTTTTTTTGCTGCACATTGAATAGAATTTAGATTTTGTTTCTTTTTCGCTGTCATCATCGCGAAAGATAACTAATGACAGCAATATTTTCATACTTTACTCCTAAAATCTTTTATCTTTGAAAGTATTCTTAAAAAATGATATTCATCCCCTTTGATTCAAAAATTAATCAACGTTAATACTGCGCAATGTGTGTCACAGTCCTTTGCCTGTTTCCCTGCCTCAAACTCTTAGCTGTTCTGTGGGCATGTAAATATTTCAGGGAAGATACATCATTCAATTGAACCAATGTGTTAGTCTCCACTTCCAAGTTAAATGCTGGCTTGATCTCCCAGATGCTAAATAATTTCCTCTCTGGCTGTGTTGGACAAACCACTATACTATTACTATTATTACTATACTAGTACTTGTAACCCTAAATTAATACTAAATCCTGTTTATTTTACCGCTAGTTTTTAGTTGGTTGACATAAGAGGAAGAGGTTACACCCTGGGGACTTTTTTAAATGCTTATTGTTATGTTTTTTTTTATGAGTGTCAGGTATATTGTAGCATAAATTGTCTATTTCATTTAATTTAAATAATAATAGATATTAGTTTCTTATGTATACTTTTAATTTCCTGGGGAGATAGTTAAAAAAAAAAATATATGTAAATCCTGTTTGTGCTCTATTTTATTTAAAACGAGAATAAATCACTATTGACTACATAATTCTTTCTTTGTGAGTAACTTATATTTGAAGTGAGGTACTGAACAAAAATTCATGAACTCATTCTAAAATTAAACTATAAAAATATCAAAATGTTAACTTCTGTGTGGAAGAACACGAAAAAAATTTCCTGAAGCCCTTTACAAGTTTCACAGTCCCTTGAAATGATGCACACATTGATTTTCTGAAAAATTGACATTGCAAACTTGTGCTTCCCTCAGAAGTATTTACGTGAGTGTGCGTATAAGACCTACGAGCAGCGCAAAGTATAGAACCAAACGCACTTGCAGGAGATAGGCTAAAATTGATTACTTCTGTTTTGTGTGTCCACACAGACTTCTGTGAGGTCCCGTGCACGATTGCCGGTCTTGTAAACTGCTTTCTAGGCTCTCATTATATCAGGAATTTTTGTTGCTTCTCAAAAAACCCTCAAAAAATAAAAAATCAACTCATTTTTTGCGCTTGATTTTTCTTTCATTTCCGGTAGAGCAGATCTCAAGAAAATGTGATCATGCTAAAAAATTTGTGGGTTTCCCCAAACATGTAATCATTCCCCTTAGTGACTCACGTCAAATATGTTGCGTGAGTGTGCGAGACAAAAATTTTATGCGACGATGCTAATTCAATTTTAATTTTGAATGCTGCAGCATCTCCGGCATTCAGTGAAGATCAAGGGCAAGTTGCTCACATGATGTGAGATTGTGATGCAGGCGGACGCCGATGTTCGCCGTTGGACGGCAAAGTTCGCCTTCGGACTGCAATTTTCGCCTTCCGTACCCATGTATAGAACTCCTTCGCTGCAGCGTGTCCTGGAGGTGGAGCAGCAGCTTGCTATAGCGACATCAAGGCTGTAATTGTCTCCTGCTGACTACCTGCGAAATCCAACGTCCCTTTTGTTTTGACCAACCTGCTTATTTTCTGCTACGGTTCACGTTAATTTGTTGGAGTTTGTGGTTACATTGAAATTGGTCGGTTGATAGATGGTGTCAAAGACGTTAGGAAATAGTGACCTACTTCTCATTACTATCCGTTTCATTAAAGCTAATGTTATTATTGCATTAGTTTGAACTTTTGGATGTTTCCCAGATTAATGGTTTGTATCGGCTTCCATTTCTGTCATTTGAATAAATAACCTTGATGTCTATGAAATTCTTGGTTGGCAGAATTGAATTCTATTTTTTCGGTTTTAAAACCTCCAATGCACTCCGTCTTTATTATCGTAGCAGTAACTTACAATGTTATTCGGACAAAAGAGAAAACTAGAACTGTTTATGGGAAATCAGTTTTCGTTCGAGATTGCTGCTTTTATACTTCAATTTACTCATGCTGAGCAACTTCCAAATTTCAGGTACTGTTGTATTCTAAAACTTGAATACTCGAATTCTATGCGTTTATTTGTGATCGTGTTATGAGAAAAGAAACACGTTTTTCGAGCGCGATGAGAGCTTTTCACCAAGTACAGAAGTACGTCTTCAGTTTGACCTTCACTTTAAAGGGGAGTGGAAAGCTTTAGGTGTGTCGTTGAGGCCCTAGTGCAGTTACATTTCATGCGCCAGGGTGAGGTTTTTGATAAATTTTTTCACGTGTCTTCCTAAATTACTTTTTTATTTTCTTATTTATGACGTTATAGGTTGTTTTTCATTCACGTTAGGGTTATGACATTCAGTGCAATATGAGATTTTAAATGTGTGCATTACAATCTAGAGTACATGTGCTTTTCTGATGCGCATCTTTTTTGATCAGCTCTTGTTGCATCTTGATGAATGTTTTGTTCAAAAATTAAGTTTAAAATTGATTTGTATCGAACTAATCGTGCTACCTTTTAATTCAGCCCCGTCCAACAGTACAAGGTTTTCTTTTGATGTAGGTGTTTATTGACGAAGATACAAATTTAATGAGTTCAATTAAAGAAAAGAATAGTAAATTCAACAAAATTCAATGTCATAAAAGCAATCTTAGGAGTACGTTAAGATAAAATACAAAAGCAATTGATAGACAAAATATAAGTATAATTTTTTGGAGGGACTCATGAATTCCTGAGAGATTGACATCGCAAATCTGTCGCAAGTTTCTCAGTCAAAGGATGTCGATCGTTCAAAAGAATGAGTGTTTTTTTTTTTTGGGGGGGGGGCGATCTGTATATTCCCCCTGCTCACCAGACGCTTGATGCGTGGTGGTCCCAATATCGCCTTATGCTCAGCCACACATCAACAACAGCAACTCCTAGAAAAATGCCTTGCTACCTCAGTGTTGAGAGCAAGTGTATCAGTTCTTGCTCTTCAGCTTTGTTTAACACGTTGACTGCGATGGGTTAAACTGAAGTTCAATATTAGAAATACAACAAACTCAAATTTAAAGTCAAAACTTGTTGAAAATGTTATTAACACCAAACATTAACTGGGTATAGTAAATGCCATTAATTTTAAAAGAGTGTTAAAAATTTCAAACGGCCCATCGATGGGTTGTTTAGCGGCTGGAAAAACTTGAGCACGACTCGTCGATGGGTCGTACTGCAAGCAACGTGTTAATGGAGTCAGAATGGAAGTCTGCAAGTTGTGCTCTTAAGGAGCGCGTCATCATTGAGTATTTCGTAAAGCTCTCAGCCTTCTTTATGTATGTAGAATGCATTTTAGTTGTTTACTTTGTGCCATTAATATTTGAAGTCATAAAAGGCGTAGAGCGTGTACTTGAGTTGGCATTATCGTTTGTATGCTCAAAGTCTTGTTCATGAAGACTGTCTGTTGCTTACTTTCTACATATGCCTCTCTATTTCTTTGTCTATCCGTCCAGTTTGATGTTTGGTGCTGATGTTTCGTCCGTGCGCCGCTTGGCGTCCACTGCCTTTTTTTCACTACGGCAGTCATGGCGCCAGTGTTGCTCCTGCATTTACGTATTGCTTAACATCTCCCACGAGGGTTACTCGTGCTTTCAATGCCCCGTTGAATTCTAAAAAGAAACTGCAGTGAGTGTGAATAATGAAATTTTGGGTACGTAACTGATGCAGTAAGAAAATATAAAGAGTGTCTAAACTCAGACAGCTGCTTCGTTTTTCCTTGTACGAAGAAAAGTCAACGTGAGAGGCAAGCTCTGGTCTCTGCTATCAAAAGTTTATTTCTTGAGTTTAGGATGAGAAATTTAGAATTTGAGTTTAGAAATTTAGGAAATTAAGAAATCTCTAAATTTCCTTTCACAGTAAGCGGTTTATATTGAGTGGTAGAGCTCCCGTCGAATCGTAACTTATCTTTAAGTCTTGAAATGCAACGACCTTCCAACTCTTTCACTTAGTCTCCGTGGCTGCTAGTACATGTATTTATTGAAGGAATGCGCTTTTATCCCTTCTTCAAGGGCTGCACGTCTCTCAGTAATCTTCCAACCCTATATTTTGTGCCACTGAGCCCTCGGATGATCGTGAGAGCCCTCGGGAGCTGATCGGGGAATGATTTAATGCTTGAAGCGCCAATGAACTTTAGGCTAAGTATAGCTTCTTATTCCTCGGTTTAAATACCTACCTTGCTCGACTGGTGGCCGCTGAAGAAAGGCCATTTGGCCAGCGTGCTGTCGGTCGAAGAGCTGGTAGCGATACTTTAGATGGGTAGTAGAGTGAAGTCTTTGAGTCAGCTGTCTTTGTTTGTGGCTTTGTGGTTCAGTTATTCATAAGTGGTCGTGTGTTACGTGCGCAAATACTTGGTTCAAAGCAAGAGTTCAAAGTGAGCAGCACAACGTTACTTTTATACTACATTCCAGGTCCTAACTGCCACACAGTTGTGCTTTTGGAGAACTTTTTGTACTTTTCTCTGTGGTGCCTGTTCAATGCAAGATTTGTACATGATTGTTGAATTCTTGTGAGCGTCATTTGCATAGAAGGGACCCATTCCCTCAGCGTGCTCTTCTGTGGCCTGTCCGGTTTTTTTTTCGTATCTGTAATATGCTTTGAAAAATCTTTGCCTGTAAGGTTATTATTTCCATTCGTTATTGCTTATTTAACAGACGTTTTTCTTATGAAATATTCTTTTATTACGGTCCACCATTAGCTGAAAACTCAATTAGTTGTAATCCTGAGAGATTTCCTGTTCCAAATTAGATCATTTTTGTTGTTTGCCTTCATTTGCTGAGCATTGGTTTGCAATAATTCAGGTATTATAAGATGATATTCTATTACTATATAATTACTGAAGAAGAAACCCGCAATGTGTACGTGTTATTTATTTGTAGATATCGTGTCTAGCGTTTAGACCATCACCTTAAATACATTTCGACCGTTTTCACGCTGCTTTTCCATTTCTTCACGTGTGAGGTTGTTAGGCTGTGGCGCTGATTCGCGTGTCTGCCTCCATGCCTTGTGGCGCTCTCCGCTGCTGTGTTAAAAAAAAGCTTCATGGTCACTCTACTGTGTGGGTCGCTCGGTAGTGATAACGGTGGCTAAGCAATTACTATAATAGTAATTATTTAGATCGCTTTTTAAATCCTGTATCGGACGGCTATACTTTACTGCTTGAGCTGAAAAGTCTGGGAAATGACGGAAAATAGTAATGCCCTGCTCAAACGTAATGGAAATTGAAAAAAAGTAATCTGTCCGTGCTTAAAAGTATAATTACGGATGTTATATGTTCATCAAATGTGTGAATATATTCTTAACTTATTTCTATACTCACTAAGTGCAAGCACTACTCGTTAATTCAGAAGATACCAAAAAAACTGGAGAAGGATATTTGACGCTTTTCAGACATTAGACAATACTATGGAAGACATCTTTAATAGAAAGTGTTCACTAATGGTATACATTGGTAACTTATTTAAATCTGACAGAATTGAATAATGCTGTAGGATGACTATAACTAACAGCATCATGTGGATCTGTATTTTCACGTCGGATTTGTTTTTTCATACCGTCGACGAATGGGGATTCTCGAACTATCATTAGCCTGTTTTTTTCACACAAGTCCCCACATTAGCAGACCATATAGCACTTACGAAGTCCTGGGCCCCAAAAAAACTGTGCATGGAAAATCTTGCACATCGATGCCCTGCTCAACACATGGGCTTTTGTACTGCAATTTGCAAATTATCTCGGAGACATTAACTAACTGTAATTACTGTAATTATTAATAATTACTGTAATTAAGTGCATTGACGCGACCGTTCAATTAGAACCAAAACATGTTTACAACACGTTTCCGCTAATTTAAATGAGACGTTTGCTATCCGTGAATGTTCACGATGCAAATATCTGCTATTTGGATATAGCAGATACAGTCTTTCATGCAGAGTTCAACTTACTATAACCAATATAATTATTTGTAATGTCATTTTCAAGGTATAACCTTTGTCTTGAGTTTAGGGAAGATTACAAAGAAATTTGGTGAACTTCAAGTTTGAGTGACTCCGGAAGATCCCGAAATTTGGGTATCTTGGCAAAAAAGGCATAGGCATCTCGATGTGAAGAAAAAGTAGAATTAGTACAAAAGAAGAAGACACCCTTACAGTAGATCGGCTGTTCGGAACTCCGGTCTCCTCACGAAAGAAACTAAGTAAGGAATAGAAGATGACGCCCAATCAACTAATAATAATAATAATAATAATAATGAAGGCATCTACGGATGCTTTATTTCCAATCAAGCCTGATACATATCACCTTGTACATTGGATTTTTAAATGCCTTATAACTAACGCCAGGACGCCATGACGCTTTCCCCCGGTCAAGACCGGTACCCATTTCAGACACCTGGGTGGAGTGGGGTATTGTGCTTGGAATATTTCTCCTATACCCAACAGAGAAAATCGCCAGCGCCGAGAATCGATCCCAGGTCTCCCGCACGGCGGCAGAACCCCTAGCCACTTGCGCTATGGCGAGCACCTACATCAACTACAAATCTATTACCACAACAAACTCTTGCAACAGATGTTGCTGGTTCTGTGGTGGGAGGCTCGGGAGCACATGGTTCCCAAGATGCGCAAACGGAGACAGAGACCATTAGTATGGCCAACTAAGTGTCGCTCAGGTACCCTATATATCTGCGAGAGGCACTAAGACCAAGATAATTCAGAGTACAATTCCGATTAGCGCATTCCTCTTGGGTTCTTACAATAACCAAATGAGGCAATGAAGAATAATAAATTTATCTTTCGGTTGTAATAGGTATGAATACCTGCGTACAAACGCATCGATTTACGGACATCGTAAAGTTTCTAATAGAGCAGCATTGCTACCTGGTAACATCCATATATGAAAAATTTCCAAAAGGATGAATGGGTGTGAGGGCCTGTGGAATGAACTAAAATATGGTGTACTTGTACATTTTCAAAAGAATGTAAACAAATTTCATCTCATTAATCAATCCAGTGCAGTAGTGGCGAAACGTTAAAAATTTTTCTGTTGAAAATTTTTATTCGTATTATTTAGTATTCAAAACATTCAAATGCATAAAATATAATAGAATTCATGTGAAATTATAAGGAAGTGATGAAGAGTTTCTACTGTCTGAGGTAAGATTGGAATAATGCTAATCATTTTGTAAGGCATCATACGGCATAGAAGAAATTTACAATTACTAATTCTTTTTACTCATCATTTATGCTTTTTAATCAATCCCGCTGAAGCCGGCGTTCATAAACACAGATTTTAAACTAATTTCAATCAGAATAATTTGGTATATAATTTGCAGGACCTAGATAAAATTAGATGATAGACTGATTTTAAGAATCATTTTCGGTTGTATGAAATAGCCTAGGTCTAAATTTTAGCTGTAATGTATATCATTGTACCTGAATTTTATAACTTTGAATATTATTTGAAAATCCAAGCAATTTTTTATAGCGTAATTTTAAATGGCTCTGCAGTTACACACTAATGGTTTAGTATTTCAAACGAAATTATTTCAAAACTTGATCTTTCGTTCCTAATCACGGTATTTCCTAATTCCGCACGCGCAGGTGTCCGCTTAATAGTAGAAAAAGAACGAGACTGAGAAAAGAAAAAAAAGACAGAAAAACTATTTATTTCTGTTAAAGACTCGTAAATCGATGCGTTTGTACGCAGGTATTCATACCTATTACAACCGAAAGATAAATTTATTATTCTTCATTGCCTCATTTGGTTATTGTAAGAACCCAAGAGGTGTAGGGCCTGAGTGGGACTGCAAGAGGTGGAAGAAAGAGATTGAGAGGAAAACAAAAGAGTATGGATTGAATAAGTGGAGGCTTAGCATGGTGCGGAAGCTTACACTTGACTGGTATATGAAAAAAGAAGCACCCAAGTTTGAGATGTTCTATGATGGTAGTTTTGGAAGTCAACTCTTGTTTGCTGTGAGATGTAAGTCATTGAGTGTGAACAGACGTACATGGAGGTGGAATGAGAATAATAACAGATTATGTCGGCAGTGTATTAGTGGAGTGGAGGAAACAATTGAGCATTTTGTGCTGGAATGTAGTAAGTATGAGCAAGAGAGAGAAAGTTTTATGAATGTGGTGCATGAGCAGTATGGAGAGAATGAGTGGTATGCCAGATGTGCTGAAGATGATTGCGGTATGAGCTGTCTTGCTGGATTGGATCAGGAGTGCAATTTGAGTATCATTGAAGCTATGAAATTGTTTCTTGTGCGTGCCTGGAGTAAGAGACAGTGACTGGAATGAGCCAGTCAGGTAGAATGGTCAGTAATGACCCAATATGCCTGGGGATGGTGTTTTGACGCACTGGCTATCCCAGTGGCGCCATCCAATGGCAGCTTGTGACAAGGATTGGTAAATCCTGAGTAGTTTAGTGGACAAGTCTGGTACCAGGCGCTGAACTCTTTGTATGATAACTGTGGAGGGAATTGTAGGCCGTTACAAAGGCCCCGACGCTGTCGGCCCTCAATTTCAAGTTCAAGTTCAAGTACTCATATCATTGGATTTATGACTTTATTGGTAACAAGAGAGGTGAATAACAGTTATAATTTTCACTAATTTATGGAATTGAGAGGTTGGGATATCAAGTAGGTGAGAATAGATAAAGTGGTTATCGTGGGTTAAGGGGGCCCTCCCGTCAAAATTGAATTTTGATCTGATTGGTCTGAAATTTGGCCACTATATGTAATTTTGCAAGAAAAACATATTTTATTCAAGAATTTTTTTTATTTAAGCCTTAGTTTTTTTTTTAAACTCGTTTTTTGGTTAATTTTTGGGATGTTTTCGAAAGAATAGAAGTCAATGAATTTTTATGCTAGAACATTTTTGGATTCCTCCTAACATTGCAAACAAACTGATAGGGTCTAAATTTTCTATTTAGACCCTATCAATACCTAAAATATACCGAATTTTTAGGTTTTGAACTAGCAGAAAAAAAAGACAACGTACAAATTGGAAAATTCGAAAGCTATCGGTTTGTTAGAATTGTTCCAAGGATTCTAAAACTGTCTTTGTTTTCTTCCTAGCATAAAAACTCAATGACTTCTATTTTGAATTTTGAAAATAAGTGACTTTACAGTAGCTAGTTAGAGGCCAAAAACAAAATTTTTTGTTGAAGTGTAACATTAATATAATGGAAAATCTATGTAATTGAATGCTGTTTTCATTTTTATTTTGATAATCTCCATCCATAAGATCATATTCACACTGTGAATTGTAATTTACAAAAAAAAGAAATATTAAAAATTTTTTCTTATTCCATTAAATAATGAAATTTTTTGTTTTCAGTCTGATTCTTATGAAATTTGACTATAATATGTAACCTTTGGGTAAATCTGAAGGATATGTCAGTTATCGATTTTGTAAATTTAAATGCCTAAGCATAGTTAATTAGATCGAAATAAACAAGTTTTCTTCTATGCACTTTCCACCTCAAATGAGTATTTTATTAGTTATAGCTAGGGTTAAATGACTCACCGCAACTCCAGTGTTTGAAGCGGCAAGTAATTCAAGAAGCATGTCGGACAGCAACACTGCAAAGCGCACTCGCTTCCAGCGCGATTGTCATCAAAGACGAAGCCAAACCTACCGCTATACCTCGTTAAATACTCATTTGACGAAAAAAGTGTATAGAAGAAAAGTTGTTTATTTCGATGTTATTACCATGTTTCAAGCAACAAAAATTCAAAAATTGATGAGTAGCTGTTTATTCGAGCGTATTCGTCATCAGAGACGAAACTAAACCTACCCCTATAAATCGTTAAATACTCATTTGAGACCAAAAGTGCATAGAAGAAAACTTGTTTATTTTGATTCAATTAATTAGGTTCAGGCACCAAACAGTGAAAAATCGATAACTGACATATCCTTCAGATTTACCAACCTTTGAAAAGAAACAGAATTTCTTCTATATATTTTTTTGATTCAGGCCTTAGTTTGTGAAAAAATTTGACATATTGGTGTTTAGTCGACTGGTTTTGATAGGTATTTCAAAAGAATAGAACTCATTGAGTTTTTATGCAAGAACAAAAACAAAGACAGATTTAGAATCCTTGAAACATATCTAACAAAAGGAAATTTGTAAATTTTCCATTTCTTCTTTTGTTTTCTTTTTATATGGGGTCAAAATGGGGTCGAAAATTTAGGTTCCCTTACCCCTCAAGGGAGGATCTATTGTCTGCAGCGCCATAAAATTTTAGGACCAAATAGTCCACCACCTAAGGGTCCTTTTCTAACAAAAACATGAAAAACGACCATCGGAGAGAAAAGGAGCATCGGAGGGCCCCCTTAACTAAAATGCGTGTTTTGGGCCATTCTTAGGCCGAATGCAGTGAAAATCACGTCGTTTGCTGTTTCCCGTGGCGATTAATGCCATTGTTGTGATGAGTGAGTCGAAGCAGGATTTACCAAGGAGCCTTGAAATTTTAAATGTGCATGCCCAATATTTTAATGTGCAATTTAGTACAGAAAATAGTAAAGCTTATAGAGGCTGATGAGACTGAAACATTGAAATATTAGAAGAGTAAAATAAATAAAAAATAAAGGAGGCCAAGTAAATTGAGTTATGATGGATGCACTAGAGAATAAGATGAAAAAGTGGGAAAGCCCTTTAGTGAATTGGAAGAATGAGTAGTATAGCCTAGTAGAATGCTATGTATTAGTATATTGAAGGAACATAGAATTTAGAATCAGAATGCAGTGTGCAGTTTAATGAATGTTGTGCACTAAGCAACTGCGGCCTAGACTGAAATAGACATTGAAAGCTTTGAAGTTCTGCAGAATAGAGCATTTAAAGAGTAGAGTGGTAGTTTAATGATTAGACAGAGATGTATTCTATCTCTCTAGCTGTTAGGTTTCTTTTTAGAAGGACTAATTGCTTGTTTGGAATGAGCTGTTTGAGATTGGAGGTTGTGTGGGAAGAATGCAGTTGTTTGCTATATGCTGGTGACATTGTGACTATCAGCTAGTCAAGCTAAACTATTAGAGATATTTGATATCCTTAATGGATAAAGTTGAGGTTTCAATATAAAATTTGTGTAGATAAAAATAGAAGTACAATTAGAATAAATGTTGCTGCATATTCCTACTAGACTTCAATAAATTTTCTTTCCTGTTGGAGGGTGTTGTACAAAATTGTTCTAGATTACTTTTTGTCTTCATTCAAAATATTTGGTAAATGTTGAGGATTAACCGAGAATTGATTTTCCACTTTGCATCTTGGAAAATCCTAAACATAGTGAATTAGATAAAAAAAGTTATCTTCTAAGCACTTTCTGTCATAAATGAGTATTTTACGAATTAAAGCGGTAGGTTTAGTTTCGTCTTTGATAACGAGCGTGCCAGAAGCAAGACTCCATTGCAGTGTTGCCATTTGCCGGGCTCAATGAATTACTTCCCGCCTCAAACACTTGAGTTGTGGTGACTAATTCACTGCTATAACTCATAAAACACTTATTTACGACTGAAAGTGCATAGAAGAAACTTGTTTATTTCAATCTAATTACCTATGTTTAGGCACCAAAAAATTAAATATAGATTCCCGGTTAATACTCGACATTTACCAAATATTTTCTATAGTTTATTTCTCTAATCTATTTAACTAACATTTTTCTATTGATTTGTGCAGTTCTTCTTTTTTATTTGTAGGTTTTATTGAGTCCATTTTTTTAGTTAGCTATGGGAAACCATCACTCGTCTCATGGACCTGAGCGTAGGCCAAGAGATTATGGTCCATCCAATGTGACTCCTCCAAGACTTGATGAACCTCCACTCAACATAGACAATAAGGCAGGTAGGGTTGTTGCTGGAGGAGGAGGTCGGTTCAAATCCCAAGTGTCTGAAGATGATGCTGAACCTATATTCAAGGATCTCAAGGTAAGCTTACTCAACAATGCTCATTATTTTATTCTAAAAGAAGAGGTGTGCATGTGGACATCATATCATTACTATATAATAATAATATATGTGTTAAATAAATTTTAAGGTTTATGTAGGGAAATTTGCAAATTCAGTGCAGTTTTTAAATTTGATAAAAGTAATAATTTTTAGAGAAACAAAACTATATTATTTTCAGTTCAAATTATTCTACATTAGAGAAATACTGCTCTAGGATAAGATCGACAATGATTTCATTTTATAATATTTCGTCTTATTAAATTTGTTTTTAATGTGTTTATTAAAGTTAATTAAAAAGAGGCAGTTCTTTTCTGGTTGGGATAGTGCTAACTTGGTGCCAGTGAAAGTTCAATTATTGTAGTTATAATAATGGGAACATGTATAAAATAATTATGGTGGAGGAAGATCACATTGTATAAGCAATAGGTGATGAGATCTATGATCTAAAGAGCTCTGCATGCTGAGTGTTTATATTGTGTTTATACACTTTTTAAAGTGTTTGAAGCATAATTGTTCATAAATATCTTTGGAATTTACATCAATAGTGAAGTAATTAATCTTCAACAACTTTACTAGTAACAGTTGGGTGCGAGTTTATTCATTTCGTGTTCCAACTGATTTTATCATGTATATAATAATATTTGAAGCAACTAAGTGGAAAGCTAGTATGTGGTCAGGTGCGTCATTTCCCTGCAACTTTGTTTACTTTGTATTTTGTATCGTTGTGAGTAAACAGAAATTACATTTGTATCAAACAGATTCTATCGGAGTCTCCCCTCAAAACTATTTTTCTGCTTGTAAGACTAGAATTGCAGTAAGTTAACCTACCGCTATAACTCGTTAAATATTTATGTTCCCACGGAAAGTGTATAGAAGAAAAGTTGTTTATTTAGATCTAATTACCATGATACCAGCAACAAAAATTCAAAAATCAATTGGTCATTTCTCCTTAACATTTACCCAACTTTTTGTAATCTTTTGTTGTTAGATTGCTATTTACTGTTCTACAAGCAATGTGAAACAAATATTTTGTATAAAATTGATGTAGCAATTGAAATTGAATTGGATCAATAGTGTCAAATGTGCATTATCTTTACTACTTCTGTGGATGAACTGGAATTAATCAGGCTATGAAATTTTCCTCTTCAGTTTCCTATTTTTTCAATTTTCTACTAAATTTTCTTGCTTTTTCAGTGCCTACTAGAATTTCCTTGCTAAAAGTTTCCTCCTTTTCAGTCTCCCGATCCTAAAGATGAGCCCCTGCGATTCCGTCCATTGGGCAACAACAAAAAGATGCTTCCCTGCGTCATCAAGTGGCCTGGAGGAGGCCAGAATGTCAGCCTCTCTGGGGCTTTCAACAACTGGCAAAAGCTGCCAATGGTGAAAAGGTCAGCTGTTAATTTGTGTAATGTATTGTGTTTGCATAAACTTGAACAGATTTTACGTGTACTATTTAATATTTGGTGATTGTTGTTGAAGTAAAAGTGTTGCAATTAAAGCAATTGAGTGTCATCTCAGATATAGTATGGTAACGTCTAATTAACGCATGAGCCTCTAAATGTTAGTTGTTGACAGTTGTAACACTGTTCTTCTGACAATATCTACGGTGGAGACCAATGATGATTGCCATTCAAGATAATGCAACATTAGCAATAGTCAAAAGGCAAAGATTTTGGAAGACAATGATCAAAAAGTATTTCCTCAATGTTAGTCCATTATTTATAACTGGAGCCCCTCAGTGGGATATTGTATTTATGGAAATTAGCACTCCCAAGGGGAAAATGTGTGGATCCAAGCTGAAAGTTAGGTAGGCCTTCTTTTTGTTAAAGTAAAATGTTCTTTTGTTTTTTTGAGGACCATTTTTTTTTGGTTCACTGTTGTCCTGTTTTTCAGCACCTTCTACTTTCTTCTTCAACTTTGATCTTGTTTCATATCTTTTTTCTCAACTTACTTTTTTATGCCCTTTCTGCGTAGATTCTGCATTTTCTTGACTCTACACTAAATGGATGGTGCCTTCCTCTTTTTGGATTGCCTTTGTGGCGGATAGGGAAACTTAAACCAACTAATAATCTATATATCTGAGCTGTATGAATTACTCCAAGTTTGTAACACATATCCTTATAGTGAACCAACTTTCATAATGATTTTTTGTGTTTTTTTTGTATTATTTTTAACATGCTTTTTTTTATCACATATTCTTTCATTTTACATGTGCACTACAATGATGTGTTGTTGTTGCCTAATTTTTGTGAAAGTGCAAAAAGTAAAAATTGCTTATAACATTTCACATCCTTACAGTGAGAAAGACTTTGTTGCCATAGTCGACCTCCCTGAGGGAAACTTTGAGTACAAATTTGAGGTTGATGGCGAGTGGAAAACCAACCCAAACGAAGAGAAAGTCACCAATAACGAGGGCATTGAGAATAACGTCATCAAAATAAAGGATACAGACTTTGAAGAGCTCGAGAATCATCTCTTGAAGGACCCCAATGACCTGAACCAGCCTGACCCTTTCGAGTTCACCCACAGCATGCAAGCCAAACAAGACGGTAAGTGATGTGCTCCAAGCTCAAAGTTCTCTTTGTGTCCAAAAAATACTGTTTTCTCTTCTATTTTTGTACATTGCAGAGGGTATAAGGTATACCATTCTGTAGAAGTAGGTTTGTTTGGTTTACTTTGGTTTGTTTATCAATGCCATCGAAACTAGCACCCTTAGGGGATACTGTTAGGTTGTCTCAGCCATATAGATAGCCATTCAGAACCTCTTTCTTTCGTGCTCACTTTGCTTCCTTCTAATTTCATAAATTCTTCTCCATCTTTGTTTTTTTCAAATTGCTGTTTCTATGTGCAGAAAATCCTGTGTGGGAATCATTTTGTGCTTATGATTTCCCATTTTCTACGGTCTATGCTACTTATGGTCCCTTTTTTCTTTTTCTTGAGATTGCATTTGTTATGACTTGAAAGATTCTTAAAACTAATATAATATCAATTTTGTTGTTGTACCAAAAATTTACAGAGGTTTATCATAACTGTTTGGTGTGTGTTGAGAACCAAATGGCCCATAAAGTTTTCCATGTACTAAAAAGATTTTCATGGCGTGTCTCAGTATTGACTGCTAAGGTCTTACAACAATATGTACATGGGTTTGTAAATATTTTTGTTTGCTATAAGCTATCATTCGATGGAAAAATAGTCCGAAAAATATTTTGACGTATAATATTTTTGATGATGAATTGATTTCTTAAAACGGTAGAATTTGACTTTCGGTACTTGAAGTATTCTTGAACGATTATCTCTCAGCCGTATTAAGAATTTATATTCTGCAATATTATAAGTGAACCATAAAATGCTACTTCTAGTATGACTTTACATGCATTCATCTCTAAAGTTGTTGGGAGAAAATAAATTCAGTAAGAAAAATTGTGCATGTCCAATTAATCCATCCACCTGAGCTAAAAACATTGGTCTTAAGTTTTTTTAGTTACTTGTTTGTTGATATGGTTTCTGAAATGTAAATTTCAGCCATTAACTGTAAAGGCCCCCCTCACACGTACTTGTATGTTGGCAGACAATCTGAACTGAATTTGGTTTGTCGGTCTCAAGGCCCCTCACACGATGCAAACAACGCACTGCAAACTTGACAAAGACTGGCGCACGCTTCAGTATGCCAGTAGCAGCTAGGTGGAGAGTACGCACAAGAATAGCGACTCCAGACGGCGAGTTCGTACAGTTGACGGTATTCGCTATGGTTGCAATGAATTAGAAAAAAAGAGATGTAAAAGCTCATTCAAAATGGGCTAAAGAATGGTTCCTAAAAAGTAGTGAATATACAAATGTGAAATTGCTTATTGAAGTGCATAAAGAGGGAGAGAGGCTGAGTACAGTCGTGCACCACACACGAAGGCTGGCGTGACACTGCCGTGGCGTCAAGGTTTGCAGCCGGTCGCTCCAAAATTATCAAGCATAGCTCATCTGCCTCATACAGTCTGTGCCAACCTAAAATGAGCGTACAAACGCGCGAATTCAGCACCAGTTCATATATGCTGCAGATATATTTGCGCGTGTGAGGGGGCCTTAAAGCGTATTGTATTACAAACAGTATCCTTGTACCCTAACTACTTTAATGTTTTATAGAAAATAATAGAACTCCAATTTTTCTGAGAAAATTCAAAAATACTGCAAGGTTGTTCAGGAACAATTTTTAATGAAATTCTAAGAAGTTATGCATATTTTTAAATCTATGCTTGTAAATTTATTCATGGTCAGAATTTCATTCGTCTGTTAGATATTTAATTTAAAGCCTAAATTTCTATGCTTAGGATTTTTTACAAAAACTCACTTGGAAAAATGTTTAAAAATTCCTTGTTGCTCCTGTTCAAACAAAGGAATTTTGATTATTTTAAGGGGGTCATCCGGATTTTTCAACTTTTTCGTCCGATTCGTTTGAAAATTGAGCAGTATATGTATTTTTTGAAAGTAAACTTTTTTTACCTGTCACTTTTTTGATTTAGGTCTTATTTTTTTTAAATTAGTTTTTGGTGCATTTTTAAGGGTGTTTCAAAAGAGGACTCGTCATTGAGTTTTGATGCTAGAACAAAACCAAAGACAGTTTTAGAATCCTTGAAGCATTTCTAACAAAAGTACAAAAGTAAATTGGAACATTTGGAAAATATTTCTTGTGAGAAGTGATATTTTATCATTACATCTATAATACATTATTTTTTTGTTTTGAGCTATATAATTTTTTATTTTTCTCAAATTTGGAAAAAAAGCTTTTGTGCTTTTGTTAGAAATGTTTCAAGGATTCTAAAACTGTCTTTGGTTTTGTTCTAGCATCAAAACTCACTGACGAGTCCTCTTTTGAATGTTGAAAGTTAGAAGTGTTGAGTATAGGCCCTAAACAAAATTTTTTGTTGAAGTGTAATATATTGGAGAATTTATGTAATTGAATGCTGTTTTCAATTTTATTTCGATAATCTCCATGCATAACTTCATATTCACACTTTGAATTGTAATTTACAAAAAAATAAATTACAATTTTTTTTATTTATATAAAAATTTTGGAATTTTATATTTTTAGTGTGATTCTTATGAAATTTGAACATAATATATAACTTTTCAAAAGAAACACAATTTCTTCTATTCATTTTTTCGATTTAGGCCTTAGTTTTTGACAAAACTGGATATATTGGTTTTTAGTTCATTTTTATTGATATTTCAAATGAATAGAACTCATTGAGGTTTTATGCTAGAACAAAACCAAAGACAGTTTTAGAATCATTGAAGCATTGTAAACAAAGTTACGGTTTCAAATTTTCCATTTCCCGTTTTGTTTTGTTTTTGTATGGGGTCAAAAATTCAGGATTTTTAGTCCTGGCGTCTCTAGTGTCCGTAGCACCATAAAATTTTAGGACTGAATAGTCCACCACCTAAGGGTCCTTCTCCAACAACAAAACAAAAAAAAGCTCACCGGACTGATAGGGGCGTGTATGACCCCCTTAACGTTTTTAATAATCGAAATTAATTTGTTCAAACAGGAATGACAAGGAAATTTTGGAGATTTTTCTCTGATATTTTTGTGAAAAAGTCCTTTAATCCCCTGATGTAATTAGGCTTTTAAATGAATATCTAGAAGTTGACTGAGTTTCTGTCCATGAATAACTATTGAAAGGCAAATTTCAAAAAATGCCTTAGTTCTTAGAATTTTGCTTAAAATTTTTCCTGAGAAAACTTACAATATTTTCAAGGGTAAAGTTTTTGATTTTTGTTTAAAGTTCAGGAATGAATTGGGCAGTGAAACTGTTAGCTGATTATGATTTTTTGAAAAAGAGTTGTGCAGCAATGTGACTATCGTATTGCGTGAAGATTGAAAGTTTTGGTTTTGCTCTTCATAACCTGGGATGATGTGAGAGGAAACACTAATTAGTGTAGTGGGTCGCAGTAAGACGATATGGGCTTTTCTTACAATTTTTAAACCTATTAATTTAAACTTATACTATTGCTAGTGTACATGGCCTGTCAGAAATGAAGAAATTTGATATTTTTCTCTGGGCAAATTCTTTTAAAAACTTCTCGTGTCTCCCTTCAGGGGGATACAACTGTTGTATCTATGGGAATTAGTGCTTTTAGGGGGACTATGTGAGGGCCCGACCTAAAGGTTAAGTAAGGTTTCTTTTTGTTGAAATAGAAAAGGTTTTTGTTTTGTTACGGGCTATCTTTTTTTGGTTCACTGCTGTCCTGTTTTTCAGCACCTACTACTTTCTTCTGCAACTTTTTCTTGTTTCATGAACTCCTTTCTTAGCTTACTGTTTCTGTGCACCTTGTGCATGGATTCTGCATTGCCTCAACTCCATACTAAGTGGTTCCTTCCTCTCTTGGAACATCTTTGTTGTAGTAAAGGGAAGCTAAAACTTTCATATATAAAAATAATAATAATAATAATTATAATAATTATAATAATAGAAAACTTCTCGTGTCTTAGCTAATAATAAATAATAGTATCCGCAATTAAAATATTCTTGTACTTGTGCTTTGGTGAAACCTGTACCACAGATAGGGTCATTAAGCATCCTTTAAATCAAGGAAGCTGTTTCTTAATAAGCAAGACACCTAACAAATGTATAAATTTTAAATAAACACACCACGGGTATTATTAGGTAAGATTTTAGTGATAGACAAAGTATGTTTAACAATCCTTAGATATGAGTACTAAGGAATATTTTTAATGTCTTGGTTTGTCTTATAATTTTTGGACTTATCAATAGAGTCTTTTACAAGTATTTTTGTGATATGTTGAATGGGCTTAACGATCCCTAAATATGATTAGTAAGGCAAGATTGTTTTAATGTACCTGTTTAAATAATGAACGTAATATGAGTAGAATATGCGTAACAACCCTGAGATGAATATGAAGGCAAAATTTTATGTACTTTTGATGGAATTTTTGCTATAAGACTAATAGCTAATTTCATGGGTTCCACAGGCCTCCATTCCTATAATAAAACTTTCATTTTATTCCAAGGACCGCAAATTTTAATTTAGGTTTTTATGTAGTTTTGATGTAATTTATGCTCAACAACTCATAGCTATTCTCACGGGCTCCACAGGGATTCATTACCATGATAGACTTTCAGTTTCATCCTTAGATGCTCAGATTTTAATTTAGATTTATTCCTAGATGATGAAAACGACGGCTACGGTCAGGCAGTGCCAGAGCACAAGCCCACGGAGAAGGTGAAGGATCCTCCTGTGCTGCCACCTCATCTTCTTCAGGTGATCCTCAACAAGGACACGCCGGTCTCGGTGAGTAAACGCAATGTTGTTCGTTGTAATACGCCTTTCATGCTGTGATATTTGCATGCCTCAATTTGATACAATGCACGAAATTTGGCTCATATAAGCTCTGATTAAATGATGTCGCATTAGATGGTTTCACGACTATGATCTCAGTAAATTTTTGATGAGCTTTCAACATTAAGGTTACATTTGATGTTGTGCTATATAACGTTTCAAGTTGAGCTATCTAAACTTGATATTCGTACAAAGGCATAGTAGAATTTCAAAAGTTTATTACGTGAAATGATGTCCGTTGTTGAAACTCATACGGCACTATAGGTACGGACAGGAATGTTTATATGCTTTTAAGGGGACGTGTTAGTTTGATGCTGCCTGCACTTAACATTATCGTATTTTTGAGAATGCGTGCGAAGGCTGATGATTTGAACTTTGTTGATTCCAAAATCAACGGAATCACTATCCTTTTCTTTAATTTTTTAAGTACAACTTTTGCATTGCTTTGAGTTTGAAAATATCTGTAAGGATACTAACATAAATTCTGAATTCAAAATCTATCAACACATCCGTCATTAAAAAGTATCTAACCTCTCTCATGTTTTCAAATAAAACCATAGAACCACGCTTCCACTAACAAATATATAGGAAGCCAATTACTAGTTGCTTCTTACTACAAAAAACATCACCACTAACACATAGTTGAAGCAACAAACTGCTGTTGTTGTTGCAGTGCGAGCCGACTCTGCTGCCAGAGCCGAACCACGTGATCGTGAACCACATGTACGCCCTGAGCATCAGGGACGGCATGATGGTCCTCTCCACCACCCACCGCTACAAAAAGAAAAGTGTCACCACTCTCATCTACAGGCCTATATAATTTTACTTCTTTTCCCTCACTATCTAAATCAATGAAACGAGTGACCTAATGTTTCTTTGTCCTGAGAAAATGTCTTTTGGTCGCTGTTTCAAATGAAACTCTTGCATGAAAAAGTCTAGTTGTGCTATGAAAATATGGGAAACCGCGCAAAATATTTACTAGAACTTATTTCTTTGGAAAGTTAGTATATCGGATGATTCTAGTTATTTTACAATATGCACTTTATATCGCGTGCATTTTGATTTTTTAGATGCATGAAAATCTTTCAGCGAGTCTAATTATGCTGCTAGGATTTACATGGTAAAGTCCGAGTTAAGTAATTTTTTGCCTCTTGTGTTCTTTTATGTGGATAGCTAGCTATTATAAATGGCTTACTCTGAAGTATATTTTATTATTATATATTCAAATGACTTCCATAAGTATAACTGTAGCCACTTCCTTTTGTTCGCATCCTTACCTACTAAGATAATTCTACCTATTCTATCTCGGTTGTATTTTTCCTTGTGTAATTATTGTAAAGTTATGTTCATGTTGTATAGCCATTTTCACGTGAAGAGTTTGCGTGTTTTAACATCAACCTGAACGCATTAAGTAGAACGGTTATTGTGAGTTGCGGCGTGTGGCATGCGTTTCATTTCAGCATGAATATAAGCGCGAGTGTGCTATAATTTCACCTCACACTAAGCTTAAATGGTTCAGGTACCGCTTAAGATCGTTGCTGGATATAGTTCGAGATATTTTCTTCGATTGCACGTGTAGTGCCTTAAGTATTCGTCCTAGTAATGGATTGAAGTACTTGTAGCGAGGAATAAATACCACCTTCACGAACTTTTCTACTTCTATCGCAGACCTTGTTACTTTGAATGCCAGATGTCAGTCGTAGAGTAGAATTCGTTTGTGAATTGAAATTGCTTTACTGTCCTACCGTTTAACATGGAAAGAAAATACTTCTTAGAATTTATTTCTAAGTGTGATTTTAACATCTTATAATTTTCACTCAATTTCAGGAATAAAGCTTATCGTATTATGTTCTTAGCGGTATTTTTTAAGGTGACATATGGTTTGGTCTCATTTCAGAAATGTTTCAATTTATACAGTTTGTTCCGTTGCCCGTTTTCTAATTGGGACGTGATTCTACGCTGTTCTTTCATTCCATGGAGGATTGAATTTTTGCTTGCATTTGCCGCAGAGTTTCATAACAATCTTACGTCCACCGAGGCTTGTATAATGTTGTCTAAACTCAAAAACTGGAAGGTTGTCCGAACTGAAATGTTGGTTTTAGTCGATGTTGGTTTTCATTCTTCTTTATCCGACGACTGTTGTATGTTCTGTTCAGCTTCTCCGTCCTGATATTTAAAATCGAGTGAAGGCCTACATTGCTTTGCTTATTCTATGTTCAAAGAACTTACAGTTTAAGAAACCATTTCTTTTTTGGAGTTTTTGAAAGGATGGTGTACTCCTGAGTAGCTAAACCTAAAATATATTTCACACATTCTAATATATATCTTCTCAACGACGCCGTGAGAATTGCTTGTTTGTTTTAGCTTTCAAAAATATCTCCGTTTCTTCAGTACATTGTAAACCAACCGCCATTGGGTTTGTTACTGGTTGGAGTCGCCTTTTTTTCCGAGTCGCACATTGTTTCATGTCTCTCACATCGTACTTATGTACGGGATCGTGATCAAACCTATTTAATTTGGCTCTTAGTGGTTTGTTCCAATTCTGAGCGCTTCATCATTTATTTGAGAGTTAACTTGTATATTTTAAGCCATATTAATCGTAGCAAGTGCTCGTTCCTTGACCGATTTATGTATCATGCGATACTTTCGTGCCATAACGCTGTCAAAAGTGGAAGATTTATCAATGTTCGAGCTTATTTAAACGTACGTGATGTTATGTAAACTTTTCTAAGAGTGATACAGTGGTTTGTTCGTTACCTCACAGTTCACAGTAGCAGAAAGAGATCGAGACAACAATTCTGACGCTTAAGCGAGAAGCTTGCTTTAGTTTCGCACGCATGTACGCAAATTCCTATACTTGTGGTTTTGAGTGATAGTGCTTCGATGCTCTCAGCTCCTGTTGTGCGTGGAGATGTTTATCAGCGTGGCCACGCTTCCCTTATGGATTTCCTTCGACGTGAAACTTTAACTTAACACTATTACGTTTGAATTCGGTTTACGTTCAAGTATTACTTCTGTATAGAATGAATTCCTTTTAAATAATTGAGCTTAATGAAAATTGAAATAGTTTCTATACGCGTTCTTTTGATTCTCCGTTCACATTGGGCAGTAAAAATATTGGCTTAGAACGTCATAATTAAGTTTATCTCCTGCTTCGAATAAGGCTATCTTTAGTATCACGAGCTTTGAATTGTAAATTTTTATGGTTTTGTTATTATTAGCACAAATTATACTCGAGAAATATATCAGTTCCCTCAAAGACTTCTCTTTATGCATACATTTAAGATAAAAGTTTACTAGTTTGTTGCGGTGATGTGATTCTTATTACGTTTAATTACAAAATAATGTTCAATCTTCGGATAGTTTTCTAGCGTTATAAATGTTACTTGACTACTTAGAACGGAAATTAGATAATTAGTAAAAATGTCATGCAAGAAAAATACTAATATGCTTTCGGTAGATCAATGCAGATAACAAATGACCAAAGCTTACAATGCAGCTCTCAGAAATAACCTGCCCGGAGAAGAGTCTGGACTGTAACTTTGTGTTTGAATAAATATAATAAAAAACTTGCGGAGCTTCACAAGCGTTCTCAGATGATTTCTAATATTAACAAAGAATAAGAAAAACAATACGAGAATGTAATTTTTACTAACCATGATAGAAGTTTAAGCAGAATGAGATCCTACGCATGCTCCCGTCTCGTAACTTCAGAACAATCTCAAAATTTTGATGAAACAAGCGAAGCAGAAGTTGCAAGGTCAATGAGCTACCAAGTTGTACCTCTCGAAGAACAGTAAAAAAAAAAAAGATTGTACACGTACTTCTTAAACCGTCGTATAGTTAACTGAATTTTGTTCTTGTCGCTTGACTGACATGAAAAGATGCTCAAGTCAAAGTAGTAATGTGGTGAATAACCACACAGGTAAAATGCACATATGATAAATTTTCCAGTTCACAAAGTGATAAAAAAGTTTCAGAAACTTTAATAATAATAATAAAAATAAGACACCTCAGAAAACGAGTTTTAGGCACTATCGGGCTCTACATGTTGAAAGAATAGGCTTCATTTGCCCATTTATGAATTTGCCCATTCATTCATTTGTCAATGATGGACCAGTGCTGTGAAGTTCTGCAATCTAAAAATTAGATCTTGAATAATCCTTTCAACTTCTTTCAGGTTTTGCCCTACTCATTATGATGTATACATTTTCTGAGGTGTTATTCTCATTTCTTCCATAAATATGAATTTTCAAATAACTTTTACATCACTCTTAGTTAAGTGAAAATTAATTATATGTACTTTTGATATTCAGTTGTCTATCTTTAGTAAAAACTTCAACTTTCGAACATGTAGAAAGAAATGAAAAAGTATGCTAGAGTTTTAGATTTATTTCTTCCATTTCATATTCTCCTTCTACTCAAATTGCTGGAGTTTATTAATTTTAATACGACTGTTTTTAATTTAGGAGGAGCTCTTTCATGAAGAAAGCATCAAACACAAAATGTTTACAATATCAGAGAATAACTTCTAACGGAATGGAACGATGAGCTGAAGTACTAAAACAAATGCGCGACGTAACTTACATAACATCTAATTAACTTAGTGACAGCAATTCTTTTCTGCCAAGAAAACAAGCACCAAATAAATGCTAATGCTCTAACTCGTACAATAGAGAGGAGACAGCACAAATGAAACAATATCTAACGCTACTGACTCACCTGTAGACCAAGGTTAGTCAAGCACGATTCTTCAATATACAGCTATTTAAGTACATGTATTTACAGAACTTCCACCTCGCTGTCATCACTGCCGACAGAATATTTCGGTAAGTACAAACTGAGGCCCTTCCCGTGCATGTTGCGCAGGAGCATGACGCTCTGCAAAGGCTCATATTCTTTCCGGAACTCGCTAAGAGCTGGCGAGGAGCTCACAACAGAATCCGAGTCTTTTCCGGGCAGCACATTAGGCTCTTCAGTGCTGTCAGTTGCGTGGACTTCGCTTTGAGATGAGTTGGTACTTTCGGAAGGCTGCGCGTGATGTTGAGTTGAGCCTTCTTTCAGTTTATCTTGTGGCTCACATGGAGCGTAACTGCTATCCCGCAAAGTTAGAGAAAGGTCTTCGTCAGAATTCTCAGGCAGAGCATTGAGAACATGACGAGCAGATGTCAGCCTAGAGGTGAAGAATGGAGAGTCGTACGCTGAAATGCTGCTATGAAGATCTGTACACGATGCCGACTCTATGGCCCTACGGGGCTGAAGGCTTCCAGTGAAGAAGTCTGAAAAAGAAATAATGGCGTATAATGTTAACCTTAGAATGGAAGCAGGTATACCATTGAATTGTTACAGCCGTTAGTTGAGACAAATGTACTACCAGAAAGAATATTTCGGGAATATTTCGAGTTGGATTTACAATTTACTATGGAAAAAGTTCATCTGGTATGACGTTTCATTTATTTCCTGAAAGCCTAAATATAACTAGATAACCTGGAATGCATTTTCCTTACAGATACGTGAGCCTGTTGAACAAGAATTGAAATATACCTGTATACTATTATACTGTATATACTACATATTTCCCTTTTTCCCCATCTCAAGAATCACAGGAGTAAGGATAATTTATTCCTCATAAATTAATCAAAGTTCAGCCCATTGTTTTTCAATATAATCAAAGTCTGGTCCAAATTACTTGAAAGAAAATGTATCCATTGTATTGAAAATGTTTGTGTTAGCTCCGTTAGACGGTTGTATAGAAATTATTACGAAATTAAAATGACCGCTAGCTTTCAAACCTAGAAAACTGCTACCTCGGTTCGATTTAAAGGACGTTCTCTACTATAAAACAATGATAAGCCTAATTTTAAATAATATTTTCCGAGTTCATGCATTGCTTTTCTTAGAGGAAAAATTTTGTTGTTCTGAAATTGTACTATTAATTTTTTACTGCCATAGTAAATTATATTAATCCTTGCACTTTACCCAATGAGTTCAAGTATTTAAAATTACATGCCAAATTAGTCAAATTATCACGTATGGCTAGTAACATCCGTCTTTATAGACGTTTAGAAATTCAGCACAGCTAAAGAGAAGAAGAAATAAAAAGAGTATGGCTGAAAAGACAGTGCTACTGAAAACTTAGTTTAATAATTTACTGCTGGAGATTTCAAGAGCAAAGTACTGTTGAAGAGTTCATGAGTAGAGTACTGATAAAGAGTAAAACTAGTGAGTGCTATAGAAATAAAGAGTAAAGTAGAACAAATTTAAAGACTAGATCACAACAACGAAGTAAGGTAAAACTGAAGAGGAGCGCAGAAAACAAGATTCGATTACAACTTTAGGGTAGAATACCACCTAAGAGGGAAACATAGATATAAAACCAATAGGAACAAAATAGAGAAAGCACAATAAAATAAGGTAAAATACAGTGTTGTACAGCTAAAGAGCATAATACAGTGCAGCTCAAGAAAATACTACTACAGTATGACTGAACAATATTGTCTAGGAGCATAGAGATGAAATGAAGTTAAAGAGAGTAAGTTCTAGCGAAGTACCATACCATTAACGAGTAAGTTTAACTGAAATTTTCATCTACAATTAAAGAAAAGTTGGAAGTGTAAAGAACAGCCACTGAGAAATGAAAAGCCGAGTTGATCAAAGAATAAAAGGTAAGCACAGCGGAAGTAAAAGTAAAGCTGATGAATGAAGTAAAGCTAGAAGTAAAAGAAAGTTAAAGCGTTAAACTAACAGGAGCTAAGCAGTGCTGAAGAGTATAGCAAAACTGAGGAGTACAGCGAAGCAGAGGAAAAGCCACTTGAGTTGGGTAGTGTTAAAAACAAATAATAATTAATTAGAGTATATGTTTTGAGTTAACCAAGTTAAAACTTTGAAAAAGTTTTAAACTTATTACAAACATAGTACTGCGAGAGAACGAATAAGCTAGAAGGTGAAAATAATGAAAGTTATAAACAGTAAGAGATGGCTTCAGATGAGTGCGACTTAAATTTGACGGAAGAAAAAAACGTAGTTACGCCGCTTCTTAAGTGAATGATGCGCTAAGTCGAACCTATATAATACAAATGGACTGACTCCTCGTGAAGGACGATTACTGAAAATTAGATTTATCAATGGAAAATACGAATACATGTTTAATATCGCCGCTAATGTGCTCACGTTAATCTTTGTAACACATAAATGAAAGAACACAAAATATAATGTACCCCATAAATTAATGCACAAGTAAGAAAAAATTTACAATCAAACCATGCCCCCCCCTATGCAATCAGGAAACGAATACTGTACAAAGTTTAAACAAATAAAACGGTAAATAAATACGAGCTTGGACAAAAATAAACAAAAATTTGGAGTAAAATTAATTAAAATAACACATGTGATGTTTGTCTGAAAAGTTATGAGACCGGTGCCATTAAACATTGAAGCGCCAAATTAAAAAAATGTCTGTTCGCAAAACAATAAAATTCCCTCTATAAGCCACATCTAAGATGTGCTCAGAGCGTCTGAAAACTAAATTGTAGGTATATCAACAAAAAAGCTGATGAAAATTATATTTCACTATATTCATCCTTCGAAAAATTACAACCTGAAGTCAGGGCTAACTGGGAAAATAAATGGTTTAATTGTTGGAATGTACTTCAAGTACTTACGACATGAAGCAACTAAACCCAAAAAGCAGACTACAGTGAAACTAGTAAGATAGCTACTGAGGCAAAATCCGCGAATTTATCATTCTATCTGACATTTACGCTTTTCGCATCGGATAACTAACAAGTATCTTTCATTTTCCAGTAGTGCGAGCTTGACGTGGTCAATAGAAACTGTTAAAACGTACAGAGGTGCGGCAATTTTCCCTGAAACAGCTAAGAGTGGCATTAAATGTATGTAAAAATAGTTCGGTAGTCAAAATAAAAAATGTTTTAGACTGACCCCATAGTTTTTCTGTGTCTCTGATGGTTTTATAGTTTTCTTCAAACCTACTAATTTCTGTCAAGGACTACAGCAGATAGCGCGTGCATTTTTGTACCTCTATATGTATATCATTTAAGAACACAGTTCTAAATTTCAAATTGTAATTGAAAACGAAAAATGTAAATGCTTTTAATTCAAGGGCTACAAATTTTGAGGGTATGGGTTGAGTCTCGTTACTTTTATTCATCACCGTATTAAAAGTGCAAGTGTTTAAAGCAAGGCTTAGTTATTTTGTTATTAGCAAAACATCTAGAAGAACACAAGAAATGCTTTACCATTGACAGGTTTGACGGATGGTCTACAACAGGAACCAAATATTGCCTGTCGGGGGGAAATAGATGTTTTGGAATTAACGAAAGAAGCCGAAAGATGAATGAATGAGCTTTAGAATGAATGGATTTTTCTGAAATTAGAGGTAAACGTGTTTTATTGGTTGGTTCAGACTTCATTATAAAGAGAACCTCTTTCGGCAGGATAATAATTGATTCCTGGTGAAAGCTTACGAGAAAATGCAGAGAAGTATAATCTAGAGCAACCTCATAAAATGAAAAACACTCAATACGAGGTAGCTATCACTTTCCTAAAAAATAACCTTTCACGAGTTTGAAAGTGTAGCACAATAGCAACCGAACTAACGCAATAAGGTAGTTGAATAATTCGAAGAATTACACATGCAAATTGAGGGAGTGGCGATATAAATTCAGTTAAAAAACGAATTCAAATCTGAGTTACAAATTTCAAGAAAGTCGCTCTCATATATCCATAAAATATTACGATCAACAAATTTTTCAAAACTAGTGCTAGTGAAAAATGAAATTAAAAATCATTCCAGGCAGAGAACTAAATCGAATGCACTTATAAATTAAACGTGAATATAAATGAACACAACAACTGTTTAGCGGCGCACAATAGGACAGCACTTGTGCACCATAATTTTGTAAACAAATATGCACTTCTATTCTAGTTCAACCACAGATGAGGGAAAATAACATGCAAGTGGCTGATTACAATTCAAGTGCTGGAAGAGAAGAACACTCACCAAAGTTCGGCTTTAGAACTGCTCTGTTGTAAACAAAAGAAATTCAAGCTTTTCAAGTGGCATACAGGAAGGCTTAGCAAACAATATTATAAATCTAACCCGAACGAATAAGCATTACTGGTAGGCTATGAAGAACCATACTACGTTCCCCATAACATTGGTTATATCATTGCCTACGTAGAACATGATACGTTTGAAGATAGGTTTATCTAATACGATATAAAAGCCCCATATAAAAGCGACGGTAAAGGATTACAAACATTATTTTCGCTTGTATACAAATGTGAGCAAGTTCAGAGTAAACAGACTTTTTATGCATCTGATCTTTGTGGAAAATAGTCATACATCGTGAAGAAATTTGTAATGACCCCACTAATTCGGAATTTCTTAGCTTACTTTCTCAGCAATTAACCCGCTCGGATCGAGTGCTTCAGAAGGCAGGACCCCAACTTACCACTATCATCTGCCATCATGGAGGTGGCAGAGAGCCTGGTATCCAGCAGGTTTTCAGAGGACCCCACAGAGAGCTGCATGTGTGGCTGCTCGAATAGCGATGCGTTGAACTCGTCGTCTATGAACTCCTCTTCAGGCTGCCCAAAAAAATTTTTACAATAGGTCATAGGATATTGTTTATATTATGCTACAAATAAACAAAATTGGGTGAATGGGGAAAATTATAATATCTGGCTAAATATTAACGCTATAATTATCGTATGACAATATTTTTAAAATTGTAAATCATGTGTAAAAACACGTTTGGGGCTTAGACACATCGTTTGTTACACCTCTGGTGAAAATCAACAACAGGCTCTGAGAAACCAAATTTAATTAGCAATCTGTGTAGACTGTGATAAATTATTGTACTCAAAAGTGAATCAGTACACTTATAAAAATCTTCCTGAACAATAATTAATACCTCGTTTTCTATAAAAAGTGAGCATCGAGGTGCAATCTTCGGACACGACTTAGAATTTATCAATTATACCTCATGACTTTACTAAAAATTTGTTCTATCTTAGTCGTGAGTCTAAAGCTTGCTAACTAAATGTGAGTCTAAAGCTTGCTAACTAAATCTCTAAAGCTTGCTAACTAAATGTTAGCAAGCTTTAAACTAAACTAAAACTGGAGTAAGCTTTAAACTAAACTAAAAATGGAGTAAAAAATATATGTTTAGTTAGTATGTAAAGTAATTAAAAATGTACTTCAAACAACGCATAGAAGACTGAATACTGTGATAGCCACGAAGCTATTTCACAAATTCTGTGACAAACATACTGTACGCAAAATGCGAAATTGTGAAAGAACGCTGATGCCCGCTTTGCAATTCTGCATGAAAGAAATTTTACCAATGAGCTTGATTGCTCTGTTAGAGATATCGATAGCAGAAAAATGTCTTATTTTGATATTAAAACGAGAGTTATCCAAAGAATTTACTGAAAATGGATAATGTCTCAGTATGCCAGACATATGATATGCCAACGAACTCAGCCCTACTAATATGCAATTCACGGTTTACCCGACCGACTTTCCCCAAAATATATGATCCATAGTAGACTCATATTTTATTTTAATGTTTTCAATATTTCATGTTCATGGAATGTTTATTTAAATTAATAACTATTCAGGGAACTTGGTAATGATGAGTACAAGTAAAAATGTGTTATTCAAATTGATTTTTTGGATTTTGTCTATAGTTATTACATTTTTGCTTCATTCAGCTTGTAAAATATTTGACGGGTATCTGTGTTTTAAGTCGGTACATAGATTGGTACTTCTAAAAGCAAGTTATTCAAACGCTTTCAAAAATGAATTAAAACCTAGCTGTCGTTGGTTTATTTAATGGAAAACTACGTTGGACGCTAACGTAAAAATCACTACTTAAAATAACCTGTCAGTTGAAAGTAACAAAAACAAACAGTTACTGAGTGAAACACGGAGTTGAAAACTAATGAATTGATGCTTTAGTGAGAACTCGATAAAATCAAAACTAAATAAATGTTACGTCGCTGCTAGTACGTGTCGAATTAATTTAATGTTAAACCATATATGTTACATCGCTACTGGCACGTGTAAAAGCCCTTTAATGCCAACCACCCATGCGATGGTGAGAAGTCGATAAAATCAACTAAATAAATGTTACGTCGCTGCTAGTACGTGTCGCAGAAATTTAATTGTAAACCACACTGTCACCAATGCGGAACACCCAAGTTTCCTGCAACACCTGGCTTACTGACCTCAATGTCAGGCTTCCTCTGGTGCCGGCGGTTGCGACGGGAGGAGTCGCTGTAGTGGCGAGGGTTCACTCTCACTGAGTTGGCGTCGTTGATGCCACCGCCACTGCTGGTAGGTCGAGACCCAGTGCCCTGTAAAAATCACGCAATGCTAATTATTGTTATGGGAACAGTAACAGTAATTTTTAGAGCGATATGTTCGACGGTAAATAAATAAAAGATGTCCTATTCAATGTTTGTACTATCTCACCACCTTCAAGGTTTATCATTCAAAAATCACTCTCAATAGTTTAGTGAAGTTAGTAGAGCACTACTTTTGCACGGGCAAGTAAACGAGCGAGCTTTCTTAGATGACGAACCTAATTTCAAAGCCCTCTAATCAAAGGGTAGTAAATTTGTGTCTTGTTGGTGTTTATCCTTGCGGTACCAGTACTGTACGAAGAGCTGCGGCTATAGCAAGCCATTGAAAAATGCTGGTTTATACGTGTGTATCTCACTCATGAAGTGGCCTCCTACTTAGTTGATGACCGGAAAATAGTGATAAAGACATCAAGTAATAAATTTAACACGATAAATTTACACCAGCGCGATATAAAACCATGTTATCCTGTCATACTTGAAGCAAAGGTTGATCCTTGATTGTACACGAGCAACATCACTCTATCGACTGAATAATGCAATGAAAGTTCTGCTACAATAATTCTTCTACGTATGTCTCACTCGGTGAGTGTTATGCTGAGGCGAAGTAGGAAGCGATGATCCGTTCCTGCTCTTGACGGCTGCCGAAGTCAGCAGACTGTGACCAGGGCCTCCGACAAACTGGTGCACGGGCGACGGAGGGCCTCCGCTCGACAGTGAGCAGGAGGACGAGTGGCGGGTGAGCTGGTGACTCGCAGGCTTGATGCCTGTCACCTCTTCCCAGTGCCGAGGACTGCGCAGAGGGTAAATTAGTTTAAGCCTTCCTAACCACTACGAAGGTGTTCCAAAAAAATGAAGGAGGCAAGCATCATTTAGTATTGAGTTTAGAGAAAGGGCAATTTTGGCACAAGGTGTGTCCCAGAAACAGTTAGTCGAGGAAAAAAGTTTATGAAAAAAGATATTCCGTGACAAAACAGAACACCTACTCTATTGTAACAAAAAGAAGGCCAATCTAATCTTCATCTCGAGAACTCAGATTTTGAGTTCTCCGGAATGCCGATTCCTATAGATACAATAGTTGTATCCTCCTGTGACGACTACACTTAGAACGGGGAAAAAAGCTGCTATTTTAGCCACTCCGACACCAAATGACTAGAATTGTCATTTCATTGCAAGGTTATGGATTTAGTTGGAACACGAGAGAAGTTATTAACATTTTGATCTCTTAACCGACTGAAATAGATCTAGATCATGCGTTGAAATTCTAAACAAGTAGCTAATTACAATCATAGTTTATAATTTTTCAATATCTTGATGAAATTCTTTTGAATTAATTTCTCTTTTATATTGATAGGAAAGCGGAAATTCCTCATTTATTAAACTTTTAGTTCGTTTTTGATTTAACTACGATGAACTCGTGCAAAAGCAAGTTCGATACCGTGCTTTATTGTTCAAATTTGAATCATCAAATTTTTAGGGATTTTACTAAAAATTTCAACAAGTTATGCTACGAATTTTTCTCACTGGATAATAATCATGCGAGATGTAATGATATAGATTACTTTTCAGTGAAAGACGGGAACTTTGAGGGAACAAATCAATTGTAGGGACTACATGTTCATATTTCGTACCTCCATATGAATTACGTAAACTGCACTTTAATCTGGGAACCATTGATGTAAAGAAAACGTTTATTGAAGACTAAAATAAAAATTTTCTAGAAGTTGAATCATTTTTCTGTGAGTTTTCATAACTTACAATTCTCGCTTTATTTGCGGCCGTTTTACATCATACACAACAATGGTTTAAGATTTACCTGGACGCTCACCTTTTAGAATTTTGAGGACTCTTAGGCAAGGACTTTGACCGACGGTAACGTTGGGCGCTCTCTTCTCCGTTGCTGGCACTTCCTTTGTTGGCTTCTTCGAGCTCGTCTCGGCTGGACGAAGAAGAAGAATCGGCAGTGCTCAGTTTCTTGAAGGTGAGCGTTACTTGACTTATGGTGCGCTGTGGCTTCCGTGCTTCTCCGCCCGACGAGGAGCCTGCAGATTCTGCGGAGCACAGCGACACGTGCGAGAAGGTCCTCGTCACCATTGAAGCTCCACCAATATTCAATAAGTTACTTAAGCTTAGACCACGACGCACCACGTCAGTTCTGATGGGTACCTTCACATCTTGCGCTTCAAAGTTGGCGTTTGTTTTCCCGCTAGCCTGAGATGTCGCTTTTGCGGACGTGCGTTGAGGTTTATCATTCACAGGACTCGGCGCTTTACTGCTACCCTCGCTCTCGCTGAAAAACGCTCGCTTGGCTTTGTTTACGATGTATGCAAACTCCGGAGCGTTTTCATTGCTAGCTTCTGCATTCTCTTTTTCTGGGACGGGAGATTTAGCAGACCAATCCGAAAATGGTCGAAGTAAGGAACCCAATTCACGACTCAAAATGTCTGGAGTGCCCGGCTGCATGTGAGCCACGGGGCGAAACTTGCTTGGTAGAAGGTCAGGGGGCAGGTCGCTCAAGCGGCCACCGCCAGATCTTGCTGGAGTAGATGTCATTTTCTCTGGAGAGGTCCTATAGACGAGAGAACAAAAAAGGTAATTGAAGCTAGTTATACGAAACCCTTGAAGTTAATGCGACAAACTGTTGTAAACGAGATAAGTGACTCATGGTTAAAGGTAACTGCATTTGCTATTTCTAAAAGAAGAAACACACTTCTACTGTAAAATGCTTTTCTTTAACTTAGACAATGCTCACACTTGGCGTGAGATAATCGAGTATTGAGAAACTTGCGTGTGAAATTAGGCTCAGAACGAAATTTCAACAATATGAAAATTGACACCCTGCATATAAGAAAAATTATTAATTATGAATGGGAAATACAAACCAGGAAAATGTTATTTATTTTCTCTGCATATGAAATGAGTAGTGCAGTAAAATATTTGAACCAGGAATGAAATTAAAATTGGTTATTTTTAAGCATATTTGCTCTTGATGACAAAGAAATGAAATAGCGGATTCCTTATAAACTTACCTACCAATAACCAACAGCTAACGAATGTTTTTCAACTTTCATAGTGGTGTACATTAATTAAGACTACAAGTAATAAAATATTTCGAGACTGCTTGAATTCCTCCGCGCTGAAAAATCAATTGCGGAAATAGTTGCCTGGCATAGAATCTAAATTTACCTTGTTGCGAATTAAGAATTTTGATCATTGAAGGCAACACTCATTGCTAACGCACAATTTGCTGAGTTCTTGTCCATTGATTTTCCTCGGAACATCGCAAACATCGCAATATTTATGTCTCATTAATGATGTAGGTCCTGACACATAGGTTCCATTTTACTTTCATACGACATTATCATATATCAGTATTCAAGCTTTTGAGAAATTTGTTCCTTAAAACACACTTAAAAAATTCCAGTTAAAACTAACTTTGAAGCCGTCCGAGGGCACGATGAAACTGACGTGTTTTCTTGCTTCTTCTGCCAGCGGTCAGAGAAAGTTTCTTTTGATGGACTTTCATGTACTTGAACGGCTGACAGTCGATGTTCGAGATTGGAATGCTGGGTGGAGTTCGAGTCCTGAGGTAACTTACGAGAGGGAGGTTGCTGGGAATTTGTTCCTTTTAGTGAAAACGCTGAGCTTGAGCCTCGGTTCAATGGACGCTCTTGACTACCAGGTGCAGCTTGAATGTGCACTGAGGAACAAGAGGACGAAGACGACAACATGGACTGATCGATTGTGACGAAATGGAGGTACTGCGATGGATGAATTTCAGAAGAAGACCTAGCTGACGTAGATGGATAGCTGGCAGATGACGGACGGATGTTGTCAGTCGATGTCAACGAGGATCGTTTCCTCATTATATCTGACTTGTGACTTGACTGAGTTGAGGTTGGATCTTTCAAGTTACCGCGCCCCACTATGGGAGTGTTGGGCACAGATGGAGGGCCCCACGCGGTCACTGCAGGCACACGCTCGTCTTCCTCTACCTGAACCTAGAAAATGGAAAAAATGAGTCATGCGTCAGATATAGTTTGGTTCTGTATCAAGGGTGTGAAAATAGAATTAAAAGGGTGATTTTTGGGAAATCTAATACGTACGAAAATGGAAAAAAGAACCAATATAAAAGGAACATTTTTTTAATAGCAAACGTTTCGGAATCTCTGATTCCATCATCAATGCTGCAACACAAAGAACAAAAAAAAAACGATCATGAACAAATGAAAATATGAAACGCGAAAATATGTCATACGTTTCTCAGTCCTTGAATAAAATGTGCCCACCGAGTGATATTGGTCAGACCATTTTTGAATACGGACAAGGGAAAATCAAGGCGATGAGTAGGGTACAAAAGAAAAATAACTTTAATTTGACAGTGGAAGATAATTCTTATGAATGTAATAATGAAGGAGAGGGATGCTCCCAATCCTGAATCGGATCATGAAATTAACAATAGTTATATAATTGTCTCGCACCGAGAAAAAAAAACAATACTAAAAATACAATATTCGATCGATAACCAAATTTATTTTCTTTGACAAACGATGAACTCGATGAAATAACACGCTCTTTTTTATCTTTTTTACATTCAAGTCATTCTTTGAGCCCACTTGCCATCAATGTTGAACAAACAAGTGCGATCACTAACCCTGAGCGAGCGTAGCATGGTGTGTATCTCATGGAAGTCGAGGTCTCGCTCGTGGGCGTTCCACTTGAGGCCGTACTGAGTGAGGTACATCACCAGCGAGGGGGGAGTGCCAATCAAGAAGGGCAGACTCTCTCCTTCGGTGATGCGCTGCTTCACGTCGCTCTCTGGGATGCCGCACCATGGAGGCATGCCTGCGCACATCGTTAAATCACATTTTAGGAAAATATGCTACAGAAGGTATGAACTTTTTTTTAACTATATGGAAAATTCGTTATGGGGAAAGAAATAGTTTCTTCCTGTTCCAGAAATTCGTTGCTCGATAATCAAATTCTACTTGATGTTCCCGCTTTTCACGATAGAATAAGTATCAATATTTCTTTTGAATCGACTAGGTTTAATTTTGTCCCCTTATGATTCATTGTAATATCGCTAAGGTGCGTTTGAACTTTAGCTTGCCCTCTTCATAAGAAGTTGATCGAGGCATGGAGTTGTAGTACCGCTACACCAAGTTATCTTGGAACGTCACCTTCAAGTGACTCCTAAATGGAGGTCAAATGTAAAAAAGGCAGAAGGATTAGGGCCAAAAACGCCCTGGCTAAGTATATATTTGAAACCGCTAATAATCGCAAAGTTTCATGTAGTAACTCGTGAAGGTTTCACGCAGTACGCAATACATACAATGAATTAACTCGTTTCCACCCCCTTACAGTGCAAACAAGAACAACAACTTGGTGTTCATGTAATCTATCGTTTCTACATCATTTATTTAAAAATAGCTGCTTCAGAAACTATCTGGAGCGAGCAACCAAAGGCAAATGTATGTAGAGTTGTGTCGAGCCTGAAGAAGACGGAGTGACTTACCGGCCCAGATTTCCCAGATGATGGCAGCGAAGGCATACACTTCAGACTTGACGGAGACCATCGCCTCGCTGATTACCTCCGGAGCTTGCCAAGGTACAAGCCACGAGGCCCGGCTCAGCTCGTCGGCTTTCATGCTGCATCCTCCCTGATGAATAAACACAGGTTTCATAGAAACGAGGTTTGCTTTATAGGAACTCTGAAAGACGAGTGGGCAGTGGATGTGGCTAATGCGATTGTGCTTTCTCAGATTTCAAAGAAGTTTGAAGAAATCAAGGAGAAGGGAATAGAACATATGAAGAATATTTTGATAATTAAAAGTACTTATCGTCTTTTTCTAATGTTCAATAAAAAATTCAACGCGAATTAAAAAAGTAAATGTTTAAAGCTACTTAGTGTTTCATTGTTAACAGCAATTTATCGAGGAAGATTTGTCATTCGAGAAAAGGATCGCTCTCTTCCAACTGAACACTTCAAACTCCTGTAAAAAAAACAATAAAAAGAATGATATATTGCTGTAATGAATAATAGTAAAATGACAACTTAGGGAGGTTCAAAAGTATCATTCTAGGCTCACCAAGTACTGATTTCATTTGATGATGACTAAGCTTCTAGTCCCCAGAAAACTGATAAGTTTTGGAATAAAAGAATGAAATAGTAATAATTTTCACTCGACTTGAAGCTGTGGTAAAGTACTCTGGCTGGTTAGTAAACAATAAACCGCTAGCATATTGCAAATTCGGAAAAATACGTCTGCAAGTATGTAAAAATAATTTATTTTTATAGCAATTATACTTTATTTTGCCTAGTTATTTCAAGAACATAATACGATCCTATTTTCTCCCAGTACGTTTGACGAGATGTATACGTGAAATTAATCGAATTTTTCATCTTCATCGATTCACAGTCACTCTTGATGGAGGTCCACACACGGCAAACATGAAAAATCTAGGTAAAATTCATTTTCCTTCGTAGGCGTTTTCATTGCACCTTTCAAAATGGACGTCACAATTAAAATTTGTCTCTGTAGTGTTAAACAGCAATTCATTCCCTCGAAGGTATGAGTTTATGAGCAATTTATATGCTATGAAAAACGACGGTGGAGAGGCCTTCGTCATTTGCTGAATTTAATCCCTAAATAAATTCGTACTATAAAACGGTACGTCGCTCATAATATACTGGACTGCGAGTAGTGATGGCCAGTACTTTTTTACTTACTATCTCTCCCTGGAAAGTAAATAGCTGTCCATTATGATCATATCCAATCCTGGAGTGCAGTCACACAGTAGTGAAGCAGTATACGGGGTTTACCGAAATCAAACTAATGGTATTACCTTGGCCTGCTGTTGGATGGCGTGCTGGAAGCTGCCAAGCTTCGCATGGCTGGTCGAGACAAGGTGGAGGGCGTGTGAGGAGAGGCCGGAGTGCAGCCAGCCGTGGGCGTGTAAGAAGAGCAGACCTTCCACCACCCCTACTAGCATGTCCACTGCACCCGTCACGCTCAAGTCACGGTGCTGCACACGTATTCTTTGTGTAAGTATAAATCCCTGAAGTCCGCCCGGTTATAGATAAAGTAAAATCACATATTCCTTATGTAAATTTACCCACCATATCTCAAGTCTGCCCGTTTATAGCTATAAAAGGGTAAATTACAGCAAAAAATGTTTCTAAAAGCTCACCTAGGACGTCAGCGACCACAATAGTATTTATGGGGAATAAGCACAAATATATATTCCCCATGAACGTAAATTACATTACGAAGTTAGGGAATGTGAAATCTATGCACAAGGTATGTTCCCGCACAAAACAGAAATCGTAAGTTTAGAAAGAAGTTTATGAAACCAGATATAAGATAAAGGACTAAAGGTGCAAAAAAAATGACGGCAATTAATCGAAAAAAATGCGCCAGTGAACTAAAAGCATGATAGCAGTGAGCTAAAGAAAAACCTTAACAAAACAACGAGCACTTCACTTAAATAAAAAGTAGGCCTACCAAACTTTCAGCTTGGGACATCATATCTCCTCCTTGGGAATGCAAATTTCCATATATACAATAGTTCGAAATTTAATAAATGTAATAATAGTTTAAATGTGCAGCAGTGAAAACGGAGGGGGCAGCAGTGAAAACGGAGGGGGCAGCAGTGAAAACGGAGGGGGCAGCAGTGAAAACGGAGGGGGCAGCAGTGAAAACGGAGGGGGGCAGCAGTGAAAACGGAGGGGGGCAGCAGTGAAAACGGAGGGGGGCAGCAGTGAAAACGGAGGTGGCAGCAGTGAAAACGGAGGGGGCAGCAGTGAAAACGGAGGGGGGCAGCAGTGAAAACGGAGGGGGCAGCAGTGAAAACGGAGGGGGCAGCAGTGAAAACGGAGGGGGGCAGCAGTGAAAACGGAGGGGGGCAGCAGTGAAAACGGAGGGGGCAGCAGTGAAAACGGAGGGGGGCAGCAGTGAAAACGGAGGGGGCAGCAGTGAAAACGGAGGGGGCAGCAGTGAAAACGGAGGGGGCAGCAGTGAAAACGGAGGGGCAGCAGTGAAAACGGAGGGGCAGCAGTGAAAACGGAGTACTCCGGCAGCATTGAAAATAGAGTGGCAGCATTGAAAATAGAGGGGCAGCAGTGAAAATAGAGGGGCAGCAGTGAAAATAGAGGGGCAGCAGTGAAAATAGAGGGGCAGCAGTGAAAATAGAGGGGCAGCAGTGAAAATAGAGGGGCAGCAGTGAAAATAGAGGGGCGGCAGTGAAAATAGAGGGACAGCAATGAAAATAAAGGGGCAGCAATGAAAATAGAGGGACAGTGTTAAATATTTCGTATGGCAGTCCCTTAGTTCGGGCGCCAAATTGTTGAATATTTGGTTTGGCTGTATCCTCTTGGGCGCCAAAAGTTTGATAGTTGCTTCGGCAGATCCACGTTGGGTGCCAGTTATAGATTATTTATTTGGATGGTCCTTCTTATCCCGGGGGGATCTTCCTGATATCTTCAGGGATAATAGAAAGTCAGGTTTTGCCGACTCAATTTATTTAGTTGGGGATTGCCCACAGGTTTTTCCGGATGCGAATTATTCGGTAATTTTCGGAGTCCGATCTGGTTACAAGGTTTGAAGATTTGAGCTGGTTTTTCAAGCTTCGAAATTTGAGTCGAGATGAATAAGCTACGAGCTAATCAAGCTTCGAGTTTTTAGAGCCGAACGAATTCTAGCTATGGAGCTTTTCACGCTAGTAATGCAGGCGTCGAAAGTTAGAGCCGAAATGAAGTTCGAGCTAAGGAGTTTTTCGTTTTATTTTCCATTCAAGTTTTCTTCTTAGTTTTGCGATTGAGGTTTTTCTTCTCGAGTATTTCTTCCTCGAAATTTTGAGGATCGTGATGGATGTAGGTTTCTCAAGTATCTGTGATACGAGTGTTCAGTTCTGCGAGGAGAATTATTTTCCTCCCGCGAAATTACAAGGCACTAGTCGGCATCTTTGACAATAGCCTGACAGACAGCAATGAAAATAGAGGGGCAGCAATGAAAATAGAGGTGCAGCTAAAAAAATAGAGAGGGAGCAAAACAGAAAGAAAGCCAAACAGCGCCACAGAGCGGTTCAGACCATGACATGTAGGTGATGGTAGAGCGAGCCGTGCGGCACGTGCTGGAACACGAGAGTGACGTGGTCGGGCGCGGGGTCAGTGACGTGACATGCCGCCATCACTTCCAAGAACGCGGGATGGCGCAGACGCCGGAGTATCGCCAGCTCCTCCAGCAGCGACAGCACGGCGTCTTGGTCCGGCTTGCCGTTCTTCGAGGTGCCTGTAGAAATAAAGTTTTGTATAGGTAGAGCTATTTATCCGAAAGCCTAGCAGTCAGTCATGAATACATTTGACAATATTTTTTCAATTGAACTTTGGGTTCAAATTCCGGAGATAGAAAGCTGAAATCAATTTTTTTCAATTGAAGTAGCTTTATAAAATGACGTCTCGTCTAAATTCACTACAGCGTGCAGTAGCACCATGGCACGTTGATTCCTAGTCTTTTTACTATCTGAGATCATCCTCTTCATTTACAAAACATTTGGTAGGAAAATAAGATGCTACAAAATGATACTGCCAACTAATATGGAGTAAATTCATGAACATGGTGAGGGAAAGGAAAAATGTATTTCAGTGAATTGTTGAAATTTGACGGTAAGAAAGCGTTACCTCTTCAAGTACCAAGCGCCTAATATCTTACTACACCACTTGGGATGTTCATTAACCCACGCCAATTAAAGTTAGAGTGAACGGTCGGTTTTTCATTTGGTCACCACCAGCATATACGAAGACGTAGAAGCTAATATAAGCAATACTTATCTCAGCACCAAAGAAAAGCTAGTAGATTATCTACAAGTGCTTCAATTTACCTTCCAATTTGAATGTTTACTTGCGTCATAAAAGGCTCCACAAATCCCTAACACAACTATGACTCCCAAGCACCATTTTGCCTAATAATACCCTTGGTGTGTTTACTTATTTATGTACTTGTCTGTGATACGAGTTTCACCAGTTCACAAGTACTAGTATGTTTTCATCGCGGGTACTATAAGGTTGGATATATCAAATTTGTTTTTCATCCACATCTGAAAAATTTATTCAAATAAAATATTGAATCGCGTCATTTTTGACGGGCCGTATACAGTAGCTAGCAGTAATAACTGCAAAGTTGGCCGACGGGGTAAACATCGTGAGTTTGCAGCGACGGGTCTCACCCTTGTGGTCCTTGGAGATGGTGAGGGCAGGTGTAGGTCTCCTGACTGTGACGGGGGTGCCCAGCCAAGAGTACGGAGAGTAAACTGTTGGCCCTCCACAACTGTAAGGTTATGAAGGAAAAGGCCATCATACACAGAAACAGGGTAACAAACGGAATTGATTTGTAAACGAGGAAAATTAGCACACTACTTCTTGAAAAAAAATAGTATATTCCTGATGAAGGAGAAAATACATGAGCTTACAAGCGCTGAAGAATAGACGGTAGGTGAGTTTTATAAGTGTAAAGTTCAATGTAAAATGACTTAGAATAAGTGATGGGATCGGATGCAATTATTGTAGCTTTTGTGAATCGACTAAAACTAATATTGACTGACAGCTTTTAAATATTAAATTTATATTGAGCGATAACTTTTAAATATGAAATAAACGAAATGAAAACGCAGAATGCAGACGTCCTCACATGAGACGCAAATACGAGCCATTGTGATCATAATTCTATGCTGCAGATTCCTGCGCAGAACACATCATTATTCAGTCGCTTAGCCAGCCATAGGTAAAAAATTTGGCAGCTATTCCGAATATTTTTGTACTACGCAAAAATTACAATCTCTTGAACTGACTACAGCGATCCAAGCAGTTTTCTACGAAACTAGATTTTTTTTAATTTACGGCGATTTTGACCTGATTCTATGTTTAAAATGTTGCTACATTGGAGGAGAACACATACCGTGTATAATTCTAAATAATGACAGAGTTACCAACAAGAAACATTCTCCTATTTTATGTATATTTAATTGTATGTATTTTCACAAACGCTGATGAAAACTATCCCGGTTCAAGTTCGTGTACTAATTTTTATTGGGATTAATTCATGCTGAACAGAAGGCTATGAAATTACGAGTTTTCACTGAAATTTTAACCTTATTTTGAAGATATAGTCATAGGTTTCGTTTAAGACAAGAGTCATAGGTTTCGTTTAAGACAAGAGTCATAGGTTTCGTTTAGTCATAGGTTTCCAACTTCATTGAGTTCCTTGCCTGCTGTTTTTAAAATAATTATATTTTAGGTCTACTTTTCTTTCCCAGCGCATAGAGTTAAAAAAAATACCGTTTTCATGTCAACATTTTTTTCTGAACGTCGTACGTGTAGGCGGTGGAGGGCACAGTTGGCCGCTGCAGGTGGTCGGGGCTGAGGAGCGGCAGTGACGTCGTCACGCACAGCTGGTCCAGCAGGTGACACGACACGCTCTACAATTTAAAGTATGGTATTTAAAATAATGTATAATGTATAATGTATAAAGTTACTGAAACAATACAGGGTAAATTACAAACCATACTAACAAAACACAATTGCTAATAATATACTGACTATTGTTTAATAAGTTTCGAGAGAATGTGCGACTTTTTCGTTTAACGCAAACGTTCTATCCTCGATCAGAAGAGTAATGACCATTATTCCATGCTTCTTAGAGGAATACTTTTCAGTCACTAAAATATTTCTTGCAAATACATACAAAACTTGATTGGCTGGATAAAAACTAGGGAAGCACGAAATTAGGAAGTGTACTTTAAAAGCTTTCACGTGATGTTAATTATATGACGTAATACATAATTTCCTATAGGACTTCAAAGAAAGCTTTATTTTGGATCTTAAATGCATAGAAATGTCGATAACATTGATTAAAAATGTTACTTCAAGTCTTTCAGTTACTGGCAGTGCTCAAGACAAAAATTATCTGCTCTCTGGATCAAATTATTTTTTTCTCGTGGATCATCAAAAAAATATACGAAACTGAACAATACTAGCCCGAAACTTATAGCTGAACGTAGGAACCTTATAATAAATGAAGATCAACTGTTTCAAACTATGATTCCAAAATTATAAACTACCTTGTTGAGGTTAGCCACGGAGGGAGTCGGTTTGACAGGCGTCAGTTCCTTGGGCTTGGGCCGCAATGTGTTGGTGGCGGAGCGGTCTCGCGGCATCTCACCCACCCCCACACACGCGGCCCACACGCTCGACACGCTCCCCAGACTTTTCCTGCAAGTCAGAGTTCGTCAGTACCTAGCATCTCTGAATAGACATGGAAATATAACAGCAGGCCCCCTAACTTGAACATGTTTTTATGTCTCTATGCCTGTTTGTTTTTTTCTGGGAGATATGCCACCCGGACAATACTTTAATAATTACGTTTAGCGTCTTGATCAAAGTATATACTAACTCAGAGAGAAATAATTTATTCAAAAAAATTCACACAAAGCACACGCACCTTCCGCCATGAAGCAGGGAACGAGTTCTTGTGTTAGAAAATTATTCTTTAAAAACGCCTTTCTCAACACAACTATGCCTACTGTTTTACAAGAAATTTGTCAATGTACTTACGAACTCGCCCCTCAACCACCATTATTTTTAGGAATATTACGATACCTAGTTTACCACAATGATGAGAGGCCTAAAAATAGTCCTTTAAATTGTACAAACTCATCACTGTTCTGAATTTCAGAACAAAACATTGTTTTCAAATTAAACTACATAGGTTGTGTCTTACCATCCATATTTGTTAGAAACTTGGTAACTTTGAAGTTAGTTGTAAGCAAGAGTGCCGGGAACTTCAAGAAGATATTTAAGAAAGAAAATGAATTGAACTCTCTAGTCTTTTTCCAACTCGACTTACTTAGACAAGCTAAGCGTGGACTTGTTCAAGGAAAGCCTGGACTCTGCAGAAGAATGAGCGAAGCCCGGCAACGGGCGCCTGGACAGCGTATTGGAGGGAGTCGGAGGCACCTCCGAGTCTGGGCTGCGACCTCCGACATTGTGAGGGTCCAGACCCCGACTTCTGCACACATGCCACAAGCTCGAGATCGAATTTGCATTTCCAGGATCTAGTTGCTGTATTTGCACTACTTGACATACATAGGTGCAAGCAAGCTAGTGAATTTCAAGGTGGAACGGCAATGAAACCGTTGACGAGTAGATTGATTTTACAAGACAAAAGAGCGGTCCAATTCACGTAGTGACGTTACTATCCTTTCACCCACGACTATACATTCATACAAAACTAATATCTCTGCAAGATTATTTCGAATAATTCAGAGAATCTGGGACAAGTCATGCAGAGCTAGAATTAATCCAACTAGCAAAATGTCGCCAAAAATACTGAATAAATTAGAAACTGATTTTGTTGTTTCTCAGTTTTTAGCAATGAGAGATTTAACCGAATACAACTTGTTTTTAGAAAAATTTCAATCAGTTTTAATTATATGAAATTGCAAACCATTCCGTTGCTTTATTTTAATGTTTATGTAAAAAATACTTGGCGTTCAAAGGACGTACATCTGCAAAGAAGATTTTATGTGCGAGGAAGATAAGCCCCAAAATGTACGTGATACCCAATTTTAATGTGAAAAATGCTTTTCAAGTAAAATGTAGAAATCATGTGTATGTAATGGTCGAATAACGTATGTGAAGCTCCGTCCCTGAATTTACACTCAAAATTTTATTATTATTTCTACGTGCAGATAACAATTAATGATAGGATAACGCACTCAAAACTTTGCCCGTCACTCAATTTGATATAAAATTCATTTTCGGTGCGTGCAAATCTCTCAAAATCATTGGTTATGTAGCGTGTTCAAAACTTGGTTTGTCACAGAATTTAAAAACAAAATTCTTTTCGAGTGCAAATCACACGAAATTGGTAAACGAACAGCATATGCAAAACTTGGCTCATCACAGAATTTAAAAATAAAATTCTTTCTGCGGGCATATTTCTCTAAATAAATGACCGTGTAACGCATGTAAAACTCGGTCGCAACACAATTTAAAAACAAAGATCTTTCTGCCTGCAGATCTCACAAAATTAATGAACGGATGGCGTAAACAAAACTTGGCTCGTCACATCAAGGTTTCATTAGTGACGCGACCTGCCTCACCTGTGCAGCGTCATGGCGAGGATGAGGTCAAGGAAAGCTAAAATTTTTTGCCTCCGGATGGGGTGTGGCTGACGATCTGCGTAGTCCCTGCTCACGAAAAATACACCATATAAAAACGTAAAACTTGTACACTAAAGCAATGATATCGCAAAAAAATATATCAGTTGCTTGAACATGTATAAATTTGCATGCCAATTGTTTATGAAACTGCAGCCTCGCTCTTAGAAGTGAAAAATCTTCAGTGTTTGATAAGTGGAGCTTTATTAATTAATAGTATCTAAACTGCTTAGTAACATGGTAAGCTGTATAATTTACTATCAACGAATTAACGACTGTCAGCTGTGAAAACGTATAATGACTTGAAAAGTCAGATGCCCCAGCTAGCATCCTCATTGATGCAGAACATATAAAATTAAGCTCGCTTCTGATGCTTAGCATGTTAACATTACGCATGAAACAATGACGCTATGGCAACGGACGTGCAAAGTATGGAACGAGGTCCATCAGGATTCTTGGTCACAGAACGCTACAAAGACTTTCCGAACGCTAAAATACGTTTAGAGTAAAGTCACTGTAACGTTTTTGCATGTGCAAAAGCTAATCACAACAGCCTTACCTGTGTGTTTTCAAGTTGGAAACTAATGGACTCAAGATGGTGAAGTTTAGAAGTGTCTGGCAGTGAAAAAAAGGAAAACCATGTAGGACCATTTGTTCTAAAAGCGTAAGAAAAAACTTGAAACAAATGAAGATATCGTTTTACTCTTCCATTTTGGCTTCATTTTTTAGAAGAATAATTAAGCGACTGTTCACTCAACAAAAAACGAAGCAGCTCGCATGACTGAGACGATAACAGGATACGTCATTTTGTCGCTAATATTGCATAGGATATGGAAGAATTCTGAGTACGGTAGCATGACCCAATGCGCAAGAACAGCGTTGTTCGACTGACACATCAAGCGAAGCGGTGGAGATGACCGTGAGAGAATTGACCGGTCTAGCGCAAATGCACCGGGTCGATGAGTTTGTTCTCAGCATAAATAAAAGCAAGGAATCTAATACCGGGCTTTAAAAATGACTCTAAGCGAACGAAGGCAGCCGGAACGAAATGCAAATCGCTGTTTTGACCTCAATAATCCATAATCCGCTTCACTTCACGATGAACTTATCACTTCACTCCACGATGAGATACAGTTATTATTGTTGCCGTTATTGACGTTCTAATTTAAGACCCCTCAGCCACAATAAAATTAAACAACCTTAAGATTACGAAGGGGCCATTCAGTAAGGGCTGTAGAAAGCAGGAAATCTATGCATAAGACCCATACAAAATACCCTGCGCATATGTAGATACAGACAACTAGGAATTAAGAAAAAAAAACAAAGAAAATATAACGAAAAACAAATGAAACTTGAAAGAAGCAAAATGGGCATGAAAGATGGAAATCCTGAAAGCCCATCTATAGCAGAAGTAACCTAACGGTATCGCCCTCTGCGGTGCCAGTTTCAGTAACATAGAAGAGATGAACTCAGCTAACCTAAACCTATTGCCCATCCTATGCCCCCTGACGAAAAAAATGCAATTAACGGACTCGAGCTACAACTTGAGGAGTCGTAGACTACAGAGGTGCTAAAATTTAGATTAAGTTGATCTCCCTACTCAAACGCAAACGTTTTCACTCAGATGTGTTGAATTCATCATGAAGTTGTACATTAACAACTACTATTGGTGCCGAGAAGAAGAAAAACCATGTAGGACAATGTCATCGTTGTGCACAATGTGCATCTAGTTATGTAGGCTCGACCTGCAGACCTTTGGGCGTTAGAGTAGCGGAGCATGCTGGACGTAGTAGCCGCACTGGAGGGATTCTTGCCCATCCCCCCCACTCCTCGGTGCGCCTCCATAGTGAACAGTGTGGCTCCAGTGTACAGTGCAGTAATTTTAGCATTTTAGCTTCAGCCAGCCATCAGAATGATTTAAGAATTTTAGAGTCCTTGTACATTTTTAAACGTAAGCCGCTTCTTAATGAAACTAATAGTGCCCACCCTTTGTACATAGTTTCCTCTTGATTTTAGAAGTAGTATTTTTTTAACTCTGTGTTTAATTTTCGTATATTTTTGTCCATCTCGCTGTTCTTCTTTTCAGAACGCTTGTACTGATGATGAGCCTGGTGCTCGAAACGTTTACCTTTTAAAGCAATAAATAATTTTTACAATGTTGACTTTGAGAGTAGCAACCTTGGTGTTTTTATTTACTACTATATGTTGTACAAGAAATCATCGATCAAAAAGTGAAGGTGAATTCATAACTAAAACTATAAGACTCGCGAAAGTTAACTCGGTGAAATGAAACTGATGAAACGTCGTCTTCCTTTTCACGATTGATGGGTGAAAGAGGTTTTTGACGGAGCATATGAGATTTTTTTAGCCATCACGAGACTATCACTTGTCACATCTATGCAAGATTCATTTCATTCCAGCACGACCATCGACAGAAGACCTACACGGGCGAAGGGCTTCCAAACTTCGAGAAGGGGATGTCGTGACACGTTCTTTGCAGTTACGACACCGTTATGAAGTCGATCGCGTAATGTCAATCGTGTGTCTCAGATCTTTCCTGTTCACGTTCGCATATAGAAAGCCAACGGTGAAAATTAACAGCAAAAGAAATCAGACAACAAAAGGCTATGTCACGGAGACATGAAACAGTTAGTACAAATATCCAGGCTATGAAGTACAGTGTGCGTGCGCCCTCCCTCAGTAAACATCGCATGGACCTTTGCCCGATTTAATTTCGTTAAACGTTGTGCAAGGGTAGCAAAAACAAGAACCAATAAGTAGAAAGTTTAATGAACGGCTCCTTGAGAATTCTCATATGATATTGATCTACTTTAACTGGCTACGTCTTCTTCCACGTCTCATTATCATGCTCAATATTCCAAAGTATTCGAAATGAATTCAAGCTCTCCCGCAGTCTATCATTAGCCAAACAGAGCACCTGAAATATTCCCCACGTTTTATAAAAAACGGAACTTTCGTGTAAGATGCTCTTACACCCAAAAAAAAGTCAATTACAAAATTTCTGATGAATTATTGTTGCCGTACAATTATTTGAGCAATTGCTGTAAAGCGTCTAAACATAGGTTTGAGTTTTCTTCAATCTTATCTCAATGACGGATCGTCTACCCACGGATTTTTTGCTAGCGTGGTAATAAACGCACTACAACTTTGATTTTCAAACACTTTAATGCGATTCTTTTTATTTACTTTATACATAAAGCCTACAGCCTCATTTATCATCAGGAAAAGAAAATTATTAGGCATGCAGGAGTAACACTAGAAACATATATTTCTAGATCCCATAATTTACCTCGAAAAACAAATCATGATGATTTGTGCTTTAATGGACTAAGATATCAAATACAGTGATATCGACCTTGTAAATGCGTACGGAGAGGCACAGTAGTTTCAGTAAACGTACCCCATAAGTCAAATGCCTCGAATAGAGAGATCAGTCTCACCATTCACAATAGAGAGATCATGCAGTCATGCTATTCTCCCCATATACTCACCTCGGTGTGAGATCAGCGGAGTCCCTGACAGAAAGATCAGCACCGGCCTCAATGAGGAGCCTCAAGACCCGCCGAGACCCGCGGTAGGTGGCGGCGTGCACGGGAGTGGCTCCCGACGACCCGCACCGCCGGTTGGGGTTGGCCCCAAGCCCGAGCAGCAGCTGCACCACCTCTACGTCGCCACCCCACGCTGCGCAGAACAGCGGAGTTTGGCCGTGGTCGTTGACGCTCTCGATGTGCACGCCTGCCGAAGAAAGAAGGTGTGAGGTAAGGGTTTGAAGTCTGAGTTTGAATACAGGATATACTGGGATGAATGAGTTCATATTTGAACTATTGTGATGGAACAGTTTTTACCTTTTGTTATACAGGGAAAATTGAGAGCGATTGGGAAGGAACAGCTTATACCATTGAAAATGAAATAAACAGGCGCGTATTGATTATTGAAAATACAAGCGTTGGGGCTTCTTTCGACCTGATACCAAAGCAACTGATGCCATAGCCCTTGTTATTGATGCCAAAATACAACGTTGAAATGTGCAAACTTTGCTGGGTTGCTAAGCACAACAAGGCTTTGATAGCAATTGCTTACTAACTACCCGTCGATTTCATTTACTATTTCAGCTGAATTTTACTCTGGCTCTATAAAACAAATGGAAGAATTCAACTTACTTGCAAAATTTTGTTCGCTATGGGATAAATCCCACCGGACTAAATCAAACCGAAAGTCCGTTTAGGTTAGACAAGCTAATTTAAGCCTCCTAATCAACAAAACAGGTGCCCCAATGCGAGGAAGGAGGAAGGCATTACTTAGCGTGAAATTTAAGAACTAGGGAATCTATGCACAAAGTGTGTTCCCATACATTTCCTGCACATAAGAACAATAATTTGGGAAGGCAGTTTATGGAATAAGATATGAAAAAAGTTGAAGAAAAGAGTAATAGGTGTTGAGAAACTGGAGAGCAGCGAAATATGCCCATAACAAAGCAAGTAACATATTCTATTTCAACGAAGGGGAGACCTACTAAACGTTCAGTTCGAGAACTCGCATCTTCTCCCTGAGATCGCTAATTCTCATATAAATACAATAGTTGTAACCGCTTGGCTAATGTCGATAAGGGCATAATGCTTCCGCAGCAAAACGTAAACGATAAAATTTGAATACACTGGTTACTAACGATAAACTTGACTTCGTTACAGTTGCTCACAAAACATTATTATTACTATTATATGAGAAAGTTTTAGCCTCCCTTAACCACGACAAAGATGTTCCAAGAGAGGAAAAAGGAAGGCACTATTTAGTATGGAGTTGAGAAAACGTGGAATCTATGCACAAGGTGCACAGAAACAGTAGGCTAGGAAAGAAGTTCATGAAACAAGAAAAAAGTTGAAGTATTAGATGCTGAAAAACAGGACAGCAGTGAACCGAAAAAAGATGGTCCGTAACAAAACAAAAACCTATTTTATTACAACAAAAAGGAAGCCTACCTAACCTTTAGCTCGGGCCCACACATGGTTCCCCTGGGAGCGCTAATTCCCATAGATACAATAGTTGTATCCCCCTGAGGGGTGCTCACAAAACATTCAAATAGCGGCAGTCGTCACGTGCCTCGCAATTCTTCGCATATTTTTGTAAGAGCTCACACAGGCTGGTGTAGTAACCAGCGTAGCTTTTACTTCCTCGTGTCTCTATTTTAGAATTTTAACGGAGCGGACTTAGTGGTAATATCTTTCCAGAAATAATAGCTTTCCAGAATAAAACAGAAAGGAGGAAAAAGATCGCTAGCGGATTGCTTTAAATCCGGCTTCAACGTAAACACAAGGACTTGTCAGTGATGGCTAAAATGGAGTTATGTGACCTTAAATCTGAAGGAAATCACGACCGGTTGGTGGCAAAGCAAAAATCAGTTCGTGAAAAAAGCAAAAAGCAAAGCAAAAAAATGAGTTCGTGAAAAAAGCAAAGCAATGAAGCCAGCCTGGTAGACTTGCAAGATGAGATAACACACATTGAGCTCAATCAAGACGATTGAAAATTTACCACGTGTAGCTTTAACGACCTTTTGCGGCTTTGTCAGGACCCGCAGGAAATGCAGGCATAAATAGACAAGCGATAAACAGCAAGAGGCGACTCAAAATGTGACGCACATAACAACTCGCATCCCACGTCGTCTCCTCCGACCGAAGAGGTCTCATTTCATCCCGGAGCGCAGGTCCGGAAGCCCGTGACCCCGGGTGCGGAGATCAATTACGCCGCGCTCCGTTCGTAATTACCAGGTACAGTTAACCCGCTGCAGCGACAACAAGCTCATCTTATGCACCTACACTTGAACAAGCCCAAATTGCGGATTTTGATGTTCTATTAGCTTAGTATGGACATTTTCGGTGAAGATTTTTTGATAGAAGAAGCGCTTCAGGTAATGAAAGTCATGAAGTTTTAATGCAGCTCCAGTAACTGAGGTTAAAGAAGACTCTGATGTCAGCGTTGAAATGTCGATGTCGGAAACAAGCACATGATACATGTACTAAAGGGAAATTATCTTTCAACTACATGAAGAAAATAAACAGTTTGGGCCATTTCTCATGCACAATGAAAAATACATTAAGTCAAAGAATGGAAAGTGTGCGAGGGCTTGAAATATTGCGCGGCATGAGAAAATGACCAAATAAAAGCTGGACTCAAGAGTCGACGTCAGACGTCGCTGAAGAAGTATGGAAACGTTACAAGTATTTTGGTCATTTCTGCAAGTACTGACAGTCGGAACACCAAACTGGTAATTTTTCCTAATCGCATCACACGGAACTTTAACCAAAAGTTTCACCTTGTATTTCTATACTCGAGGACCGTTTGATCCAGGCCCCACAAGTTAGCAACTGAAAAATATTCTACAAACCGTTAATTCTCGAAGCACTATAACACAGAAAACCCCATTTTAGATGACCAACTTCATTACCGTCGAATCTAGATCGAAGCCGAATCTAAAGCGGTCCCAGTACAGAACCGCTCCCAAGGCGAAATGACTCTACTTGTACGGGCGGCCAAGGCGAAATGACTACCTGTACGGGCAAGTGACTCGAGCGAGAGTATCAGAGCATTAGCCGCACACCGCCAGCACGAGGGCATGTCAGGTCGAGTGCTGTAGCGGTTAGCTCCCACCAAAAAGACCAAATCAGCCGAAGAGAGAGCGAAGCCCTGCACATTTTTGACCGAAAGCACACAGCCCGGAGCACTAGAAGAACGACCCTCCGACACGAAAATGACACGGCTTTCTCCGTTGACGGATTAAATTTATAGATTATACTGAAGCATGGTTAGAGTGGTGCAGTTTTTCAGTTCAGAGATGTGTACATGTCACAGCCGCATAACGCAATTTGCTGACAAGACAATAAACCATGTGATGTTTGACGATATTTTCGATTAAATCCAGTCCGTTAAAGAAACGAAGTCCAACAATGAATCGTATAAAACGAAGACACCAGAAGCTACAAAAGTGACTGCAGATCAATTTGACAGGTTATGGCAAATCAAATTTTCAACATCGTGTAATCTGCTAATGAAATAGCTCGCAAATTTAAAAACGTAAACATGTCTATGGTAAAAAATATCTCTTCAAAGTTTTCATCATTTTTCAAGAGCATTCGACGTACCTTTTCTATGATTGATGTGGGTGCAGGCACTGAAGAATTTCCTCTCTAATTATGCACACACACTGAATCAACAATAATGCCAGTCTTTCGCTCGCGTATAAAAGTGAAAGGTGTACCGAGTAATTCATCACTATTATGAGCTCCAACCTCTGCGCCAAGCCTGTTACCTCACACAGAGAGAATAAGGTACCCAATATTAGTACATCCTTTACACTCGTACCCATAACCGAAAGTTTAATGGACGAGCCCTCTGCTAAAAAACTCTAACTGCACGAGTATCGTGACGCGATATCCCAGCCCGCCTCGTGCGCTGCCACCATTGCAAATCGAATCTAAAATCCTGAGCACAGGAAATGAAGCAGGAGAGCACGTCCGTCCCATCCTGACTCGTCCGCTCCTTCGCCGCAGGAATGCAAGCCAACCGCCCGTAGCCAACATCATGAAGCTGACATTAAATGGCTTAGGTTACACTCACAACCTCGTGAAGAAACACCAAGCCAAGAGACCTTGAAAAGAATTCTGCTCGACTCGTTGTTACTTAATAACGTCTGGACTCCATCAAGCGACGAGAAAATTCGAGTATGAAATCGCATAACTGTAGTAATATCAAAATATTATTAATTATACAATTTAAAGTGGCTATATAGTGTCTCATACCGGATTTTTTATGAATTGCAGTAATTGTGAATGAGGCCAAGTGCTTGAACTATTATACACAATATTTTTGGATCACTGCAAACTGACTGATAATTCGCAAAAGTAAATTTAATTGTGATCAAAAACATAAGACGACACACTAACACGAGCACTCGTATTTATAGTAACTTGCCCGATTAACATATTATTTGAATTACTATAGAATAAGGTTGGAACACTTGAACACTCAATGAGACTATGACTAAGTTCTCATAATCAAAGAAGAATCGAGTAGCAAGGATCAAAATTAAATTATTTAGCCTTATGACCACCTTGTGTTTTAAAAAAATAGTTACAAGAAGGTGACAAGAAAAGAAACGAATATAAGTATACATTTTCGGTGACATGAGGCTTCTGAAATTTCTCTTTGGAAACAAAAAAAAGAGAAAATGCAGCCAAAATCACACGAATTAATGTCTTTTGATTTCCCAAACCAATACAGTGAATTTGTTTCCCCTCTCTTAAGACGCGCAAGTGAAGTGCTAAGCAATTTAATTAATTTTTAAATACTGAAGAAGGTGGGGTGCAGTAGCAAGTGAGGTTAATTTCTCTTGTTAGGAACAGGAGGGAAGGGAGATTTAATTCCTATACTATGTAGCATTGTAGCTGCTAACAAGCACTGATTATACGGGTAGCTATACACTCACAAAAAATCCTTCTTAAAACGTCCTCGCTTTAGATAAAAGACTCAGAAACATTTAGCTAAAACACACAAGCGTTGGATGTATAACTTTAACATTTCCTTGTACAGGCGTATGAAGATAACGGGGAATATGACAGGTCAAATCACCGTGAAGATTAATTTAACATTCCCGATATTTCATTTTCTTCACAAGATGGCGACAGCGATCAATTACTGCTCCTGCCATCCAGCTGCGCTGTTTGCAGGGCGCATCTATAGTAGGGAATTAGGGAGCGGAATATGATGCGTTAAGAAGTGAAATCATCACCAAGATGAGGGCACAGATAGACAGGATCTGAAACAGCGCCAGCATCCTCCCTATAATGGCTCGCACGCGCCAACGAACGGCCGACATCCTCTTTATCAAACTGTACTCCCAGCCCTCCGGGGCATGAATAATTCTTCTGTTCTGCAAAATGGACTTGCTCTTCGATCTTAGGTAAACTCGAGTTGCGCTCCAGTTCGCCACGGATAGAGCAAATAGAATGCAAGCAAAAATAATTCTTTGTTTTTCATCACACTTTACGCAACAAAAGCCTGTATAATAGTGCAAACAGCGCTAGGACACAAACAAGAGAAGCAAATAAATTTCCATTGTTAATGCAGCCTGTGTAATTAGGATTAAAAACCGTCTGTACTTGATAAAAGTATTTCAACACCGAAATTCTGTCAGGAATGCGCAGCACATCGGAGTTGTTATCCTTTGTTAATCTTGAATATCGAAGGGTTTCCAACACGTGGTAGTTTAGGAAACAAAAACAAAAAACACGCGTCTCTATAGGGAGTGAAGATAGTTCGTTCAATGAAATAACAACCGGGCTTATTATTCCAATTGAAATTACTTCAACATTTAAAAAACAATTAAGGGTAGCAATATTTTCGAAAAAGGAACTTTTTCTTCAAGTTCCCTCCAATCGTGATAGAATTTTTAGATATGTTTTCAATAAGCGCATGCGGTCAGATAGCATAAAAATAGACTCATTCAAGGAATAATTCTTTTGCCAGTGCACGCTTTCCTTATAGCGAAAAGTTTGAAACCTTTACCAGCGAGCACGGACTATTTTTTGGATATAAAATAGTTCTAGAAAAACACAACCGATGAAGAAGAATAGCGACTGTAGAGAAGTGATCGCCATCAAAGGAAAAGCGAAATCGAAGTTAAAGTGTCACAAACAAGAGCTTTATGTCGAGGACTTGCAGCAGTTCGGAAGCACTTTGTCGTCCAGCAGTGAAAGGTGGAAAACAAGAATCACAAAAATAACAACACGGAGTCTTTCAAACATTATAGGAGCTGTTTCGACGTCTTCAAACTGATAAATGCGACACCCACATTCAGCGGAAAAAAAAAACGGAACCATTAAGCCCCCAAGTGTTGAAGTAAAACCGAAGTGATGAAAACAGAAAAATTGTGAAAAATGAGCATAGCTTAATACCTCGAAACAGAAAGCCAAGATCATCATCATCATCATCATTGTAGCAAAACTGTATTTCAAGAGTGCACTCGATGTTTCCACTTGAGCTCCAGCAAGTTGAGTTCAACATCGTGGGACTGGTACAGATGCATGCGGTTGACCTGATTGATTCGACTAAAAATGAGAGCACGGTTTTTAATCGTCAACGGTAGTTACCGATAAGACCGTTCCCTTTAAGGCTTTGAAAAAGTGGCAGAACAGATGTCAAGTACAAGTCTAATTAGCGTTCATTGCGAGGTAAACAAATAATGACGGGTTTTCCCTCCCACCACGTTAATTTTGTATTAAAATACGAGGAACTCTTACAAGCGACTGACGCAATCATCCTTGACACAGCCAATTTGGGGTTCGTTGTGTGCGTTGCATCAAACGCTCCTTTAATTTGATGCTCAGAATGTTTCTCAGACCGCAAGTCTCTCTGCTTTACGAGAACCAGCGAGCAGCATGAGCCCTCCGACGAACTGATAACGAAAGACAAAACCGACTGTGTGAAGGTAACCATGAAAAACAACGGGCTAGTGAACTGCTGAACTTCCACTACCAAACTGACACGCAAAAACTTAGCTCTAGTTGCAGTTACTAATTACTAAAATAAATGAGGCAAAGTGGTCCACATAACCGAATGCTGAGCTTGTATTCAAAGTTTTAATTCAAAAATAGGTTAGTTTTACAGTTAAATTTAGCCTCCCTAACCACAACAATGAGGTTCAGTGAGAATTGAACGAGAAATAATGCTACATAATATGATTCAAAACATACTACAGAATAGAAAGAAAATAGATGAAGCATAAAAGTAAGAATTAAATAGAAGATGGAAGTGAAAAATAAAATAGATAAAAGTATATAATTACGCATCCCTTCATTATTCCCCAAGACAATATCTGTAAAACAACTCGCAAGGGAAACACAAGGAGTTTACAATATTTCTTATTTACGAAAAATAAATCAAGAAATATGCCACCATCTTTCAACGATAAATGTACAAAATGAAAGCCAAAATAATTCCAAACACTAAGAAACTTGGTCTCACCTAGCACTTTCATGAAAGATTTGTAAGCAAGTTATTCATGGGCTAGATGAGCAAGGCATGGATTCATATAGCTAAAATAGGTCTTACAGAAATGCTTCGTGGCCATGGAATCAAAATTTCTTCACTGCACCCATATTATACATTCATAAATCTGTCTCCTAGCGAATTGAACTAAGCCAGGAACAAAGATCACAAATTTTATATGTTGACCCCGTAAGCAAAAGGCCAATGAACCCTCTGCTTGGAAATATCTACACGCAGCCACGCAACACGGCTTTTGGATAACACCTTGGCAGATCACTTTACAGGATCACTGTTCTTGCTCCTGCCTAGTATGGGCTTCGGTCTCTTTTTTTAGATTCTATAATGAAAAACATCACACGTAATACGAGCTACAATCAAAACATATTTACGCTCTTCTCGTATTCACCATTCGGTAAGGACCTTAGCGAACGCTCTTGAATAATCTATGACAATATTTCACAGCGCTCGTAGAACACAGACAAATATCACTTTATGTGCCTCAACAAAGCAATCAGAAATATGCAACACGTACGCATTACCCAATTATTAAGTAACGTAACAGCATTTCAAGGGTAATCGAAAGGGACTTGGAGCAAGAAAATTCTCATGTGAAGAAAGACTCGAAATTAACTTCGTAGTATCGTAGCTAGCATTACATAAATAGCGAGTGCATGACTGCGACCATTTTCACAGTTACGGGGTAAGAGTTGGCAGATTGACAAATTAGCTAGCTACAAAATTAGCACTTGAATGAACCTTGCATAACGAGACGTGTTCAGTATAGTTGATGTTAGACATTAGCGTCCCGATCTTCAAGGCTTTGAAATTTTGAGTGAAAGCAATACAGCTGCTTTAAATAAGCTATCGTGAATTGAAATGTATTCAGTCGAGTAGTAATGAGTACGATTTTAAAAAGTTAGAAATTTGTTCGAAGGCGAATCAGAACCTAAGCCAAAGTAAGAAGATAATGAATCGTCTTCCAGGGTTGACTGTTCCACTGCCGAATGCAATTGATCAAATGGTGCCTCGACGCACAGCTCTGCACGGCTATCTCCTCTCCTCTTATAATCGCTTAACGTGTAATTTCAGAGATTAGAGACACCTAGAATACCTATCGCAAACAGAACTTCCGCCAAAGGCTAACCACACGCCGAGCGTCATCACAAAAATGGTTTTCACGTAGCCTTGGATTAGAATTCATTGTTTCGACAGACACGCTGAGCGTGAAGCCACCGGACTTTTTCTGGAAGACACCTCATTTAAGAACTATTAAAAATCACGCCAGTGAGACGACTGTTTCCTTACGACTTATCCCACAAAGCGTATAACCTACAGTATGATGTAAGTAATCTTTACGGCCTCTTCTTAAATTTGTTCTCCAGCAAGCAATGCCCATGAAATAACGTCGGTGAACAATTAACTTTCATAAAATTCGTTTTTAGCATATGAAGTTTTAAGCTCAGCCCAGAAAGATAGATAATGAATCCTCGATTGTAAATTAAGTAATTAAGTTCAGAATTAACTATCCCTACTCCTAATCATTACAAACTCATGTTTGACACCATCCTTCTCTATTTTTCGATTTACCATGCGAATTTCTTTTCCCCAAGTGCTGAAAATTTTATTCACCGTTGTTGCTGCCCTGAAATCTGACTCCCATAACAGACAGCGAAAAAGTAGGACGTAAAAAATCTATTCATAAACGCCAGCAAACCGTTAGAATATTTCAGTTCTTCGCGAAGCAATTCGGTAACCAACATAGACGCAACTGTACGCGTCGAAAAAGAGGTGCAAAAATACAAAACTTATCATAATAGAATGAAACTTAGAGCATTTATAATTAGATTTTCTAACCATTTTTCACCAAGAAAATCTCTTCCCTAGTTGAGCATCATCATTTATGCACAAGCTTCGTAGGTGCCAATAAGTTCTATCACAGAGGAGGAAGTTAGACCAAGGGAAATGAGTCTCTGTAACGCTACAGTGTTTTCATGAATCAAACAAATATATTCAACATGTCAGAAATTCAAATACCTACTTGTATCGCCATAAATTTTCTCTGCTGCTTCTGAGAAATTACTTAGTATTTTAGTACTTGATGTTAACCCATTAACGTCCAAATGGTTTTGCTCAAGAACGAAATATCATGGTTATTTGCCTTGAATTATCATTCATGAAACCCAGAAGGGTGTAAACTTTTTAACGAAGCATTGAGAATACAAGAACGATGTGAACGATTTCTTAATGTCCTTTAGAAAGGACGTTTGACCGATAATGGGTTAAATGGGTAACACCCTTTCCCTTAAACAGGACCTTCAACAGGGCGTCACTTCGCGCTCTGAGAGAACGCTACGTAGCTCGCCTTTCAAAACTGCAACACAGCTCGAGGTCCAGAGAAGCAAGGGTCGCACAAATAACTCTGTGTTACGGAGGTCAACACAAGCTTGGGTTGGTGGGCGGACAAGGCCAATTGCAGCACCGGAAACTACTGGACTACCAAGACAACCTCTCGATTTATAGCCAGACTTTCCACGTCAGTAAGCTACTGCGCCAACTCATTTAATGTTTTTTTAATTAAATGGATGGTTGAAATTAGAAAACAGTGAAAATGTTTTAGACATCATATACGATGTTTTGATACAAAAATTCTATCGAACAATCAATTTACATTTCATTTGTTTGTAAGCTCTTGTACATCGTTAACAATGACCCAAATACTCCTAATACCAATGAAAACGAGAATTTTATGAGGTACCTAGATGCAGTGAATACGACTCTCCCACGCGCCCTTCGTTCTCTTACCAAAGTGTGAACATACGCAAGCAACACACGGAAAGATGATCCCCTTACATTAATTTCCGACCATCTGGAAAAATCAAACCCTCGATGTAATTGGAATGCGGAATACGAATTTAATCACGCATACACCAATACCACAAAAATACTTACAGGATTATTTTGTCATTATTTTATATGATTATTCAAAAAGGTTATATTTCCGTATCAATTTTTGATAACGTTACTAAGACTAAGAATTATTTCGACATGATTTCATTCTGAGGAAGTTGGGGGATGTGCTAAAAATGAAATTATAAAAATTGTCATTCAATGGGAATTTGCTCGCATATCATCCTCAGTAACGTAGTAACCACACAAAAACTTTATTATAGCAGTAATTTATTGTCAAATTCTTTGAGAGATCTTAAGTAGATAGTTCCCACGACAACATTTAGGGAGGAAGGAAAGGGGTGCACGTTTAAAAAGTACATAAGTATAAGTTTTTTACGGCAAAAACTATCTAAACATTATCAAAATTCTTGTATGAATTGGCGATCTAACAACTAGGCTTTTACAAAAGCAAGCACCATTATTAGTAAGATAGCGTCTTGCTTGAAGCCAATAGGATGTGGTCTCACGTCTTCAATAGAGATTTGTTCAGCATTCAACTGGTGGCGCCGCCAATGTGTTGAGATTGAGACATAGATTCATGTCGCTTAAATTTGGTCAAGTATAATGGACACAAAAATTGAAAATTCAAGCAATGAAACTAGAACTCGAATTGTGTCACTCCCACGAGAAGTGCGCATGAGAAGGACGGAGAGCGTATTGCGGTCACCACAGTTTCGGCTCATTATTCTGACGCAGACAGGAATTGTACACAAGCAACAATGCAAGCCGCATCAAAACAAGGCAAATTCGCACTAAAAATTACCAAAGAGACGCGATGAATCAGCATGGAAAAACCAAATGCTCGAGCACTGATTTCATTTTTTTAAATCATTTTCATACAAATTCTCCATGAAAATAGCTTGATCAAGTACGGTAAAAAGGAAACTAGAACGAAAAACATCAAGCATTTTTCGAGACAAAAACTTCAACTGAGTTCAGCTATAATTTAATAATATGCACTTACTGACGTTTGAAGACAAGTAAATGTCACCAGACTTCAATGAAAGACCTCAAATAAGGCTAGCATTAATTCTTCTCGGAAACAAAGCTAGCGAGCATCGCATATGAGAAATATTAAAAAGCACATCCAGAAAACTGACACCAAAATTAATTATGCCGTGAAACAGGAGAGAGAAAGTGTTCAAATGTAGGCGATCGAAGCTTCTAATCAGGCGATCGAAGCTCTGAAACAGGCGATCGAAGCTTTCATCAAGACTTTTGAAGTGATACAGCAGAGTTGCTAAATTTCCGGCCCATGGCAAACGAGGCCATGAAGCTAACGATGCTCCAAAAGACGTGACCATCAAAAGCCGTAAAGCGTCCCTGATAAAAACACGCGTTGGATGCTTTCCTGAAGACGCCTGCTCATGCTCAGGCCCGAGGCAGCCAGGCAAAATTTTCTCACTAAAAGCTGTGAAATGAACGCATGAGTGCATTAACGGCGGTGCACACATCCGTTACGTTACGCATGCGCCCAGTGGAGAACCTAAGCTCGGTTCTACAAAGATGGAAGGCTAAAATTTCAATAGGCTAGTATTTTGACTTTGAATACGCTGCGACGATTTTATTTGCGAGGGAAAGGTGAAATAAATGAAGCTGATGCTTAGAAGCTAAATACCTTCTATAATATGAGTCAGCAATAGAGAAGTTCAATTTTACGAGTGAAACAAAGGTTCATATAATTTGAAGAGTTATACTTAAAAAATTGTTCCCCCAAAATGAATTAAAAATACAGCCGACATAGCGCAAAGAAATACTTCTTACCAGTTGCGCGGCTTATGGATACGAGTTTTAAGATTAGCTTCGAGAGTTTTATATGAAAATGATTTAAAAATCAAATTAGTGGGCGCGCATTGGTTTTTTGCATGCTTGTTCATTGAGTCTCTTCGGTAATTTTTAGTGCGAATTTGCCTCGTTTGGATGCGGCTTGCATTGTTGCGTGTGTACAATTCCCGTCTGTCTGCGTCAGAATAAGATAATTTAAGCGCCCCTAACCCCAACAAAGCCTCCCTAAGCAACGGGAGAAGGCGAAAGGTACCATTTAGCATGGAGTAAAAAGAACGAGAAATCTATGAACAAGATACATCTCCACATAAGATTCACTGCTCATAGGAACAGCAAGTAGGGAAGTACGTTTATGAAACAAGATGAAAGTTGAAAAAGAATGTAGTTGGAGCTGAAAAACGGGACAGCAGCAAATGGAAAAAATTGGGTTCATAACAGAACAAAACCAACAAAAAGCCCGTCTATTGCAGCAAAATGCGTGCTAAGCCTTCAGTTCGAATTTTGATGCAAATCAGAACATACATAAATACAGTACGTACGTATACATGAGCATCAAAGCACCTTACCTATGCTAATGCAGTACAGTATGTGTGTTAACCCTTTAACGACCGAATTTTTGTACTCATATTACCGTTAACACAACCACCGTCACTAAACTGGCGCTGGCATCAGGCAGTCACCAATATCAGGATGGGAAAGGAACTGCCACTTGGCAGAGAACTTCAAAGAACACATTAGGGAACTAATTGAATAAGAAATACAATATATTGAGGGTATTTTTGAAAGAGGACACTGGTGTCCTCTGGGGCGTTAAAGGGTTAAAGTAACAATCTAGACATAACATGATGGTTCAATGGCATGATAATACAACTACGGCTAGAAAAACACCCATGAAAGACAAAAAAATACTGGTCCACATTTTTTATGGGAGATTGCGTCGTATCCATGATACGTCTAGGTCTGTACCGTCGTTAACCGCGCGAGGACTCTCGTACCCGAGTTGGGAAGATGTAGCAGAATTAAAAACAACAAATTAGTCATGATTTAGGCGGTATATACACAGAAACGTGTCCAATCTTGTACTTAGACAGACCTATACGACGATAATAAAGGAGGACTCACAGCAGAGTTAGTCAGACGAGTGCGAGGACTCGGACCACTTTGCGTTGCCCTATCAAGTTCACCCTCCAGGAAGCGGGGGCGGCCCTCTGCCTTATCGCCAGCAGTAATGACACTGATAAGGCAGCACCTGAACACCATCACACAAGAAGAACAGGGGTTCCCGCGCGTCAGAATATCGGCGACGACGAAAAGTTCAGCCAGCGCATGCAGTTGAAAAGTGCATTCCGTAAAGCGATAGGACGCAGACGGACCCGGATCAGCACCGCACGGTCGTGTTCTGTTATATTTGGTGGAAACTGTGCACAATGTAGCTATGGTTGGTGCGACCGCTACTCCAGGGTGTTCGATGCAAAGAAAAGAGGGCTTTTGGAAGGAAAACACCTAATTCTTCTAAGCAGACGTGAAATTAGTATCGTTAGAGAAATTATTATTAATTAGTGTCATGAGATAGAAATACAATGATATAAGTATTGACTAAAAATAGCAATCTTTTCCTCGTCATTTTTTCAATTAGAGGTAGAACTGCCTTTTGTAGAAGGTAAAATTGTAGGTTATGAGTCTCAAGAAAGCGAAATTAAAAAAAACATGAAACAAGACATTTAAGATTCAACTTATTTTCCATAAAATTTTGAAGGAAAACATATTTGGTGGCTTTGAAGATAAAATGTTCAATATCTAAAAACGTGGCGATAAATATACTGAAAAAGAAAATACTATCAAGATAATGGTATTATTCATAACAAGCAGGCAGCTTGAAAAACACATTTTAATTGGTAAAGCAACAGTTTCGATGCGTCTAGCGGTGCAAACGTCCATATAGTATGAGGTCCAAGTTTAGGCAGGACGCAATGAGTAATTTAACATCTATGCAAACATTCCCTTGCGGACAACAAACTATTAAAATTCAGCCCTGAATGAAACTCAAACTGTTGAGAAAAATTCATAAGACATTAGTTTTACATCTTATCGCCTCGAAATTGATTTTATACGATGAATTATTTCCTGAATGAAGTAACAAGCTCGTACACAATATAGGCAGTTTTACCATGTGACTCCAAACACATACATATGTTCTTAAGGGACTTTAATCGGATAAAATTGATTATGCACAACTCCAACGCTATATACTTAAGGAAATTAACTACACACATCGCGAACAAATCATGTGTCACTTACAAATAAATTAAAAAAACTATGAATTTTTATTATTATTATTATTATATAAAAAATTTTTAGCCTCCCTAAACCACGACAAAGATGTTCTAAGAGAGGAAAGAGGAAGGCCCCATTTAGTATGGAGTTGAGGAAACGCGGAATCTATGCACAAGGCGCACAGAAACAGTAAGCCAGGAAAGAAGTTCATGAAACAAGAAAGAAGTTGAAGAAGAAAGTAGTAGGTGCTGAAAAACAGGACAGTAGTGAACCGAAAAAAGATGGTCAGTAACAAAACAAAAACCTATTTTATTACAACAAAAAGGAAGCCTGCCTAACTTTTAGCTCGGGCCCTCACTTGGTTCCCCTGGGAGCGCTAATTCCCATAGATACAATAGTTGTATCCCCCTGAGGGGAAAAAATCTGAATTAAAATATTCAAATATAATGCATGACCAGTTATGAACGTGGCCAACATTTCTCTAAAACAACCGACTGGAGGAAGTAGAATCCAACCACAATGTAAGCTACTCGCATGTACTAAGGCAAGGAAGGCCTTTATAACTTGAAACTCGGGCAATTTTATCAACCTAAAATAATTTCCACGGATGCAAAATTCAAAACTTTCATTAATATTAAGGACTGACACTTCCCATTCATTACCTCTTCAGTTTTATTTTATATAACTGGTAACGATAGGACTACATGCCCACGATTGTAATAGCATCGGAATTTAGCGAGACCAATAAGAAAATTCGAAGATATTACACGAAGTGCACTCCAAGAAAGGGAAAAGTCAGTGGATTCTTTTCAAAATTCAACGTGACATTAATGCCATACTTTAAATACCCATGCTAATGCAAGCAAAGTCGGATTACTCGTCGATATACAACAAGACTAAAAAAGAAATACGAGATACGAAAACTTGTTCAAGAATATTGCGTGAAATACACGTGAGTACTTCCAAATAACAGTTATGCTTGACGGCCAAAATACAATGCTCAGAGCCGTATATTTTTGCCCTTTAAGGAACAGCAAATGTGAAGCCACTTACTACTCACAAGAACGCGCTGTTGCGGTCGGCAAACACTTTTAATCGCAGGAAAAAACCTCCCCTAGAGGACAGTGCTCGAATAAAACAGTAGAAAAACCAAAAAGGGAACTCATATTTTCCAGAAAGAATCTACGCTTCTAATTACGGCGTACATTTGCTCTTCAGTCACAATTGAGAGTACAGTTATGAAAGATGAAGTGAACTGTTACGAAGGATATTCGCGGAAGAGACCACCATGTGGTATTTACGCCCACTTTCAGAAAAAAGTATACTCTATTCTATATACACACTAGCAAAATTCAGAAAGGGATTCATTCAGAAAATTTGTTGAAGATATTAACACTGCAACTGCTGTTTTTGCAGTCCAAAAAACTCGTAGTGAAATATGGCCCATTAGAACAAAACTACCGTTAATACAGAAGCAGCATCAATCAGAGTTAAAGTCTTATATCGGCCGCTAAGGCAATGTAGAGTGGGAAGCTAATATTCCTCCTCGATCCATACGACATTTCGATGGCAGAAGTAACCATCTTTAGTTGCAAACTCCTTCCTGGTAAATTTTCAAACTCATCAGGGCTTTAACCACCCACCCATATCATGGTTAGCTCAATAACTCATACAGTTTGTTTCCGTCTACCTGAAGATATAAATCAAGGATGAGCTACTGTGAGAAACGAAACGACAGAGCGCAGCAGAGGTCGGAGGGAGGTGTAGGATTCAAGGCAGCACTGGAAGGTCGCCGCAGTGATGAGGCAAGATCGTCGTTCATCATTGATATTAAAACAAAGCATGCGGAGTGGCTTGAAAACGTCAGAACAAACCGAGATTTGTTCCAAAATACGCCCATTTTGGTATACATGCATCATTAAAGGCATATGCGTACGCGGAATGCAGAACAAACTCCCTTGAGGACTGGTCTAGCAATTTCTTGGATTTTATGCATTTCATTGATATTTTCAACAGATAACCTCACGAGGTGCACAGGTTAATTCGAATCCGATTTATGCACTCTTTGCATGTCTTTATTTCTACTAAATTTTACTTCGTAAGTTTGAAGCATTTACTTCAAAATTCAAGAACAGAAATGTCCTCTGAAAACAATTGATCATTAGGTAGATAGCTTAGATACGAAGTTCTGGCGGTTCTACGAAGCACAAACGGTTTCAACAAAACGGTACAACTTAGGGAAAACGCAAATGATTACTTTAGAAATATTAGTAATTCATGAGACTAATTCATGAGATGAGTCAAAATGGATTTTAAAGCATAAACGAAGGATTCACATGAATTTTTAGCAAAACTTTAATTCAAAAGATATGCTAATGACTAATTCGAGTGGCAAGCGAAAAACTAATTCAGGGGAAGAGCAGAGGATTAATTTAAACGATAAGCAGAGGTTTAATTGCTGGCCAAAAAATAACATGAAAGAAAAGTAAATAATTAATTTGGAGGATAAACAAAAGATCAGTTTAAGGGGCACACAAGAGTTCGACCTGAACGATAAGCAAAGGTTTAAAATAACAAAATGCCCACAAATTAGGGACCTTAAACACTCTGCGCGAGTGACAGAACAGGCACAGGACAAGCGCCCCAAGAGGAAGCCCACTTTCCTCGAACATCTTCTGCAACGATAAAAATGTTCCTGAAACTGCATCTGAGGCCTGTCAGACACACAAAGATTCGACACACCCAGGTAATTGGAAGGATGGGATCACGTGGATGAAAAGTTATTCGTCAGTTCGTTCTCCTCACCGCTGACAGAAAGCTTTCTTTCATTCCGCTACCTTAAGAACATTGTGGATAACTGAAAAATATATTACCTAGCAAATAAATTTCCCTACAATCTAGTTATCAACCGCTTAAGTTATTCAAGCTCAGCACTTGAATCTTTCAAGCTACATCCGCGTACTCATGGAGCCTCACAGCCTGGAAATTAAAGAGATGTACGAAGATACATTGTACATTGTCCAAATCATTATTTTTCAGTGGGCTTCTGCACTCAAAATAATAACCAATTCTACAACAGATAGTTGAGGAAAAACCCGATTCTTGAAACAACATCGCGAAAATCAAGGTCCATTAAACTTTAATCGCTTCCGGATGAAATTTCACTAGCGTTTCAAGTTTTGAAATGTATACTTCTTCATGACATTCAGCAGCATAAATCTGCTAAAAACGTGTCCGAAGTCACCCCCTTCACAGCGAGAAATAAGGAACCAAAAAAGAGAGGTGACCTTGCACGCTGCAGCCGGTCATAGTGATGTGAAGGTCGGGGGACCGCGCGGGCCAACGCACCGTGACAGACTGCTCCGGAAAGTGAACAAAGCAATGTACTTCCGAGTCTACGCTTGAGGAAATATTTTGATGCAAATTCAATACACATATGAAGCATGGAAGCATTGAACAAAGTGACCCATTAGTTAAAGGTCACGATAGAATATCTAGGCGTCCTTAATAATTTTCCGAAGAGAAAGTAAAACTTTCAAGTTCGAAAAATAAATGGGCTCGTTTATGTTGGCATGGAAGTAGAAAGCTAACAATGAAAATAAAACCGAAGTTTAGAAAGTGTATTTGGTTCAGCAATATTGATGTTTTCCTCGTGGATCATGTATCCTATTGAAACGTTTTTTTTCGAATCACAATGATTGCGTAAACATCCCTGAGTGATATTCTCAAAACTAGAATTAGCAAAAGACTGTGAACCCGAATTTAGCAATTTATGACACTATTGTAGAAGCTCGAAAAAATTCGGCGTCAGAATGCGGATATTCATCACCCGAAATTGCCTCCGAAACTGAGACAAGAGAATAAACAAGTAGTGCAATATTGAAATTCATAATTTAGGCGCGTAATGTCATACTATAACTATGACTCATGCTTGTTATAGAAACACGTAAATTGGCATCAGTGAAAGAGGACGCGTTGGCCAAACTGCGAGCTCAACGTCAATTTATTTACAAATATTGACTTTAAAGCCGATAAAAAATAACGATGAATCAGTTGGAATTTGCGTGCGTGGTGCAATCATGCGCGTTTGATGATTTGATGCGCGTCGGATGATTTGCGCCCTGACGCAATGTTGACATAGAAACGAGCACTTTTTAAGATATATGGACTTTTGTATTACCAGTGGCATTTCCAGGTTACTTTGTTGCATATGTATGCTTTCGAATGCCTTACACATTTTAAAAATTGTTCTCACTTGAACTGTTTTAGATTAAACAACTTCTGTACAATTAACATAACTTACTTAGTGTCTAAGCCAACGCGACTCAGAATACAACGCTTTCGCAATATTCAAACTCCTGTACTTGAGTGCAATGTTTCATCTATCAAAGAAAGTTCAATACACTGATAATCTGTAGAGAAAAATTATAAGCTACATTTATTTCCAGAGTGATTTAATTTCCTACATGTACCCAGTTAAATAACATATCAGCTAATTGCAGAAAAAGAGCATTAGACGAGGCAATTTTAATGCGAATATTCCTCCAGCAACTCACTTCAATTATATATCATGAGTCATGGAATCCAGAAAATAAACATTTTATGGCAGGCAACGACCAGCGCCTAGACCGCATAAAATTCTTAGCTGGAAACAAAATAAGAGTATGTATGTTGATCCTGGACGATTTAGGGGACCTTCTTAAGGACTTCTCAAGGCTTCGATAAGTCGACGCTTAACTCCAGGGCAAGGACAGAGCGTGAGAATCTTGTATACTTCAAATTGCGTTCCAAAAGTAAGAGCTGGTTTTCAGGATATTTCTGTGATAGATGCTGTCTATTTAGGCGAGACTCACAAGCACGCCTTGACGGAACGAAGAAAATGAAGAGGCCAGGCAATAATACTCTAAGAGTTAGTCTGAAAATGTTGATAAATATTTGATAATAAAAAGATAGAAGATTGATCGATTGATTAAAAGTTACTTTTACCCTCCCTTACCCAAATAAAAAATGTTCAAAGAGAGGAAGGATGAAAACACCATTTAGTATGGAGTTGAGGAAACGCAAAATCTATGCACAAAGTATGTTTGTTCCCGTACAGGATACCGTGTGTATAGAAAAAAGTTGAGAAGGAAGATTAGGAAGCAAAATAAACGCCTAAAAAAATATGTGCTCAAAAAATGGCAGCAGTGGACTAACAAAAGATGGTTCATAACGAAATAAGAAGTTGATTTTATCACAAACACAAGAATGGCGTACTTAACCTCCAGATTCAGATTTCACATCCCCCTCGGAGCGCTTATTCCCATATACAGAATAAATGCATTCTCATAAGAAATTATCAATGGAGAGCAGAGAAACTATACCAATAAGAACCGTCGCAAACATTTCATGCAGTGGTAATTATTACATGAACGGTAAACCTTCACATAAACGACCGTCGAATATATGAACTTGTTTATTGAGAATAATTTATGCGACGTATTCTGTTTTAAAAGTAGTTTAAAATAATTCTTAAAAGTTCTATAACTTCATTCTTTATATTCTACTAAAGAGCCACGCTTCAGTCCAGATTCGCACAGCTTACAGAAAATGACAAATAAATCACTCAAGGAAAACCCAAGTAGAAAATCGCAAATAAAAACAATAGCATGATTTAAGACAAAATTCTTACGCGATGACTGAGTTCCGCATTGCGACGCAGTGTCCAGAAAGGAGGCGTAACAAACAGTAACGCGATACCGGCAATCACGTAACGGCAATGCTCCTAGTCAAGGGCATTAGTGAGTCTCCATGAACACGATGAAACCACAACATGCCTGTTAAGCCTACTGCTACTGCCCCTCCAACCAAAATTATTGAAATCTACATTCGAGTTTTTCGGCTGGTCATCAACCGCGACCACGCGGAGTACTGAGGCCATTGCGTGACGTGAAGTGACAGCTGCAGCACGGGGGGCTCCAGTCACAATTTGCATTCTTGTGATTGCACAGCACACTTTCCTGCGGCGTCAACATGAACTGAATTTTCATCACGCAAAAACCGAGTCGAACCCGAAGTGCAATTGCAAAGGTACTGATTGATTTGATGGATCTGCCGACGAAAAAGCTCAAAATGTTACGCAGAAGTTGGCGTTTGGAGGATACGTTTATTGAAGTGATGGAAAAAGAAAGAACAACATTTCGTGAATAGTAGAACATTTTTCACAAGTTCAACTTCAGAAAATTATATCGGAAAACGATGATCTGTCAATATTACTGACTGGTTTATTTTACGCAGGCACGAGAGATCCCTTAACCATAACACCATTGCCGAGAAAATTATCGAGAACATGAAGATGCGAGTTAACTTCGTCGTTCCCATAAAAAACAAAGAAAAACATTACAGAACATGACAAAACCCTTTCGCTGACAAAGTCAGTGCTGCAGAATTATAGGGAAGAGCAAAACAACGTATATTTTGAGTTAATTTTACTTCTAATATTTCCCAGCTCTGCAATGCACCCATTGTATGTGCCGATCTTGAAATTTAACATCACGAGACTTGAGGCAATGCCTCCTACATCTCAGACACAAGGGGCATTGGCCGGGCTTTTGCAAGCATAAATAAAAAGGAAACGGACAGAAACAGCCGCAGTGGGTGGCAAGAGCAGGCGTCATTTTTTGGTCGAGTTCGGTGGTCGATCGTCTCGCGCGGAGCTGATGTACGATCGAACAAATCTGGCCAGATTTCGCCGATCGCACGTCGACCATCCGTGAGACGACCACCAAACTCGACCAAAAAATGCAACATGCTCCGAGCCTGAGCGACTGCTTCAGGGAGCCAGTCATCAATCGCCGTAAAAGTGAGGATGTTTAGCCACTCAGGAAATAAAGCAGCGTAGACTGAAATAGGAAGACCAAAATATCAAAAATAGGTATCGAGTATTTCACCTGCGCAAAGCCAAGCAAAACTTGTTCTTGTAGAGCGCCAATTACTTGGTGTCAAATGTAGCCGTGCGCTAGATACAAATTTTAACAGTTCAAGAGATACATGAAAAGAATAAGAATTCCATACACTTCCTCCGGAGAGCGCAAAGTCTTGAAGATAAAATGAAGGACTCTTCCCTCCAGTGCACTTCCTCTTGAGACAATTTTCAGTTAAAAACCAAGGAATTAACCTTCAAACGAAGCAAAACGAAACTTCTGCAGTTAAACACGTTTCCTGATAAGTGATTGCGCATAGAACACGCCAACTGAGAAACCAGGTGCATAGAATGCCTTGCAATTCGACTGGCGGGAATGAAATTTAACTTTATTCAAGTTTGATATTTTTCAAATCTTCAATGTCATGTCTAAATGCTTGCAGCTGGAAATCAAATCGTTAATTACTGTGTAGAGACGCTAAAAATTATGAATGCAAGGAACTTTACGCGAGAGCTCGAAGGCAGCTTTACTGGAAGTGATATCAACAGCAGCAGCCGTACACGGTAGCACCAACAACAGCAACATCAACAATAGCAGCATTATCAACAACAGCATCAACACCAACAACAGCACCATCAACAACACCAGCATCATCAACAACACCAGCATCATCAACAACACCAGCACCAACAACAACACCAGCACCATCAACAACACCAGCACCATCAACAACACCAGCACCATCAACAACACCAGCACCATCAACAACAGCAGCACCATCAACAACAGCAGCACCATCAACAACAGCAGCACCATCATTATTATTATATATATTATAATATAGGAAAGTTTTAGCCTCCCTCAACCACGACAAAGATGTTCTAAGTGAGGAAAGAGGAAGGCACCATTTAGTATTGAGTTGAGGGAACGCGTAATCTGTTCACAAGGTGGACAGAAACAGTAAGCTAGGAAAGAAGTTCATGAAACAAGAAACAAGTAGAAGAAGAAAGTAGTAGGTGCTGAAAAACAGGACAGCAGTGAACCAAAAAAAGATGGTCCGTAACAAAACAAAAACCTATTTTATTACAACAAAAAGGAAGCCTACCTAACCTTTAGCTCGGGCCCTCACATGGTTTCCCTGGGAGCGCTAATTCCCATAGATACAATAGTTGTATCCCCCTGAGGGGAGCAGCACCACCGACAACAGCAGCAGCAGCAGCCGTGTACGGCAGCACCACCAATAACAGTAATGGCACTCTCACCACCACAACCACAGGGCGGTTACCAACCGAGAAGCACATCCCACAGCTTCCACAGGCGGCTGCTCATGCAAGACTGTCAATTTCGCTCACTTTATCCGTGAATACGATCCTCACACTTTCGAAAAGATGCGTTTGATATTTGGAGAAAAATTCAGTTGTATACCTTTCGAGGCCGCAATTTTTTGGTATGGCGTTCCAAGATACAAAAATTTCACAAACAAGTTTTTTCAGAAAGATTTTCTGCGAAGGCAACTTATGAAAAACTAACAAGATGCTAGTTTAGCGTCAGAAAAAATAAGGGGAATGTGAGCATAAGTTAACCAAACTCACTGATAAATATAAACAACATAAATTCTAAAAACGTAGTCCAGGTTGGAATCCTCACTCGAATTAAAAAAAATACACGGAAGCAACACGAACCATTGATCTCCCTTACAAAAGCTGTCAGTTTTGCAAAGCTCGCGTTACGACAAGAAGACAGAGCGAGCGTGCGCAAGAGCGCATCATACGGGTTGCAGTTCCCACGTTCTTGATGATGAGTAGACCGAGCCTGCGATACTGAGACGTTCAACTTGATGACACAACTGTGTCTACACGGACGCCCATTGATCCGACGCCCAACACATGTAGAGTATAGGCTTAGAAAACGCTATTTAAAAATGCATCCAATTTTTAAAAAGGTTCAAACATAGAAAAGAAAGAAAAATTAGAACTCAGATTTCAGAACAATACGATTCAATCAAGGCCTGGAGAATCACATTGGGATTAATTAAATCACTTTAAATATAAAGTTTAGTTTTAAATCTTTCTGACAATATGCAATAATTTTTTGGGATTGCAAGCTCAAGATCTCAGGGGTGCTTTAATTCAAACGGTAAGATGTTCACGTTCAAGTATTTTAAACTTAATACTTTTCACTTTGCACAATCAACATTGTAACTCCATTCGAGATTGCACGTGTCCTCGAGTTGCCAAGTGAGCAGAAGTCGCACTTCGGCTGCAGAGGCTCACACGGTCACTCAAAACTTGCGTGATAAAGCGGCCTCTCGAAAGGCAATGAGTGAAGGAGCAACGAAAGTGGAATTTCACAAGAGAAATAGCGGTCAGAAACGGAATGTGTCCGTAAGGCTGGAGATTGGAAAATTCATGCGCCAAGTGCCTGTCGAAGAGTAAAAGCATACCGTCATCATTAATTAGAGGGCAAGTAGAAATGAAATCTGAAAAGGGCAAAAACTAAAGCAAATACGAAAGAGTTCCAAGCTAACTCAAAATTAATTCTTGACAAACAATATGATCGAAAAGTTTCCCCAACTTCATGAACCCTTAACTGTGCGTTTATTTGTAAAGATATCGACTACACCTTTTGAGTGAAGAAGGTGACACAATTAAGAATATTTCATCCAAAATTAAAGCACGCTGAGTTAACTTGAAACATCCAAATTAAACAAGCTAAATAAAAAATCATCATGTACTGAAAGAAACAAATATATTTCCTTATGTACTCGTACGGCGCCAAAAAACTGTTAGTGTTACAACAGGAGGCGACAATGCAGACACTCGCAAGTTTAGTTCAGAGCCATTAACAGCCTGTGTTTGAAAGCCCCGAGAGGTTAATCTTCAGTAAAGTTCCTGGAAAAAACAAGGAAGAAGAACTGTTACCCGAATGCAATTAGAGAGGCGCTATAAGAAGGAGTGCAGCGAGTGGAGCGCGGCAGAATCAACCATACGAAGAACGAACCCTGCCAATAAATGCAAGGTTTTGCGCCGTTTGTTATTCGACCGAGAACAAACCGTAAGCGAGCGCATTTTCGGTCCCTTAAAGACTGTCGCTTTAGCGAGTTTCCGAACTCGTGTCGTTCGGGAGCAGTCCTCCGGAAAGGATCTAATCGCTTGTTTCCTCATGAGCGATCAAAAAAATCATCGCATGTGAAAGAAGTAGTTCACACAGAATAAATCGTCCTTCAAAATTAATTTACCACTATCACAGAAACTACTACAAATGTGATTGTTTAAGTGTGAACTTGTTTCAAAACGCGAATGATCGAGTGATATGAAAAAAATTATTTAGAAAATGAAAGAACGAGTTTTCGCATGTATGAGCTATAGCTCATCCATGGATATAGACCCAAAGTGCGCACCGAGACGAAATACAACGCAATATTGAATCCTAGGGATGCGTAGAATCGTGGAGTAGCTGTAATTCACATGGCGAAAGACTTGAAGTAATATGACACGACTCGTTTGCGCAAACAGAAATCGAAGCCTGAGATTTCCCGCAATCTTGAGACCCGAACTTAGGCGAATGCAAACTACTTGCTCACTACAGTAAACGCTCGGGCGTGAGCATTGTACTGCAGCAGTATAGTATCGCAATACTTTCTACTCTGCAAGTAAATTTTACTAAAGTATCATACTTTCTCATTACAAGCGAATGATAGGCTTTAATCACTGCTCAATGACGCACGGGCAATTTTTCATCACTAGTAAATGCTAGAGAAGTTACACGAAATATCACGAGTTAATGAAAAGGAACGCACTGCCTATTTCACTACCGAACGAGGTAGGCGATACTTTCTTACAAAGCAGAAAATAATGAAGAGCTCGGGGCTCTTTCATAATCATGCGTAGAAAGTTCGGACAGATTTACATACCGAAGCATGAACTCTCAGTTATATTTTTTTCAAAATAGCAAATACACATCCTTTGAATCATAAACCAAGAACAAAATGACCCCGCAGACCTAAAAAAAAACATTTTTACATCATCTATGGTTCGAACAGATCGCGCCGTTTCCAACTCAGTGACGGATATTATCACAATCGCATATATTGAAATTTTCAAACTCAAAAAATTTAAAAAAAAAATTGTTATTCCTGCGCAAAATGAAGGGCACATGAAAATAATGGCTTGGAAAATCTCACAAAATCTAGCCTTCGTGCCTAATCATTCGCTGGATTTCAAGTCGGTGACTTTGAATCTTTGAACAAATTTTCGCAACAAAACCCAAGAAAAATTTCGTTCGCCCGAAACATTGATAGCGAGACGATCCATCGATGGGTCGTTTGAAAAATCCAAACAATGTTTTTTAAATTAATGGCATTAAGTGAACCCATTTAATTTTTGGTATTTATAAAACTGCTAAATCACTTTTGACTTTAAATTTGAGATGAACATTGAACATGAGTTTAACCCGTCGCAGTCAACGTGTAAACTCGCGCTGCAAGACCACCTGCCGGAGCTGGAGAAGGATGCAAGCGAGACGCGGGCGACAGAGGACTCCGGAGGCGAAGGAAACACCAGGAATTCGGCGGGTCGCTGGAAGCGGAGGAAGCGCGCTGGCGAGCACGGCGGATATTAACGGACCACGGCCGACGACTCCAGCGCTCGACAGCACACGGCTTCTGCTCGCAGCCACACGGACCAGATTCTGACTCAGCAGCGCAACAAAAGCGGCGGCAGCCCACAAAGACATGCTGAAGAAGCTCATCAAAATGTAGCTACAATTCACAATTGGAAGGTGAAGGGGCTCGACAAGATGTAGCTACAACCCATCATTGAATGGTGAAAAAGCGCACTAAAATGTAGTTACAACCCACAATTGGATGGTAAGGTTCACTGCGAGATGTAGCTACAGCCCACAAATACACGGTGAAACATCAGATTAAAATACAACTACAACCCGAAATTACACGGTGAAGGAGCAGGGAAAAATACAGCTTCAACGTATGTACGTACGTGATGAAGGTTCACACTCAACATCACGGAAAAGTTAAGGCAGCTACAGCCCACGATTACGCGACGAAGATGCACGAAAAAAATACTGCTTGAACACGCATGTGTATAAACCGAAGATCCGCTCTCAGGACACAAAATGCAGCAATAACCAACTAATATACGTTGAATGTGATCGATGAAATGTCCTTTCACCCCACAGACACAGCAACCCAAAAATATACGACGATGGTAAAATGTAGCAACAACGAACAAACTGAAAGCACTGACGTCGGAGCATGAGAGAGTTGACTCAATTCTACGAACCTCAGTTCACTGTTCGCATCCAGAGAGAGCCATACTGGAGTGCTAATCTAAAAGACCTCCGATTTAAAAGTAGTTCAAAAACCCCAGAAACACAATTTGCAACACGGAATTGTATTGTAGTGTATTACCAGATGAGGCAAACGAAGGAAGCAAATTAGAACACCGATACTCCCCATAGTGGTATGTATTGAACAAATGCATGCATGCAGGCACGGTCTAATCATCTCTAATACAACGTTTGCTGAGCCATGGGAAGCGTAACACTTCTCTAGCACACATATTAATGGGGGCAGACAAGCGTTCGGTGCTGCTAAGCGACAGGATGAGAAGTCACAGAATTTCCTGTCCGAATTCGGCCGACAAACTGCTTCCCTTTGAAAAGAGGAGGCGGAGCTAATCAAGGTTTTGCAGGAATTACTTTCGTTGGAGGCAATCATGTGGCGTGAGAAAGTCTTGTAGGAGATATCACTACCGAGAAGGATACGGCTGTAGTGACAAAAAGTATGGACTTTCCCAGGAAGTGAAGCAAGAACATAGCAGCTTTCGGCTTCCGTTAGGACCGTCAAAAAATCAAGCATACCCATGTTTGAAACAAGAAACAGCAGTATAATAACCAGGACGAAAACGTTAACTCATTCTGTTGTGTCTGTTCTCAATCCAATGGCAAAACTCATAATAAAAGAGACCTCACCTAAACAAGAAAAAGAAGATCTTATCTGAAAAAATGCTAAATGAACTGCGTGAATTAAAATTCAACGAATCCATTTTTCAAAACATTCTAAAATTTGGTCATTTCATCGAACTAACATGTAGCTCTTCCCATACGTAGCAAAGATTGAATACATCTGTTCACTTATTCATGGTAAGTAGTTAATGATTAGATTAGATTAGATTATAAGTTAGTTTGAGCCTCCCTAACCGCTGCAAAAATAGAGCGTATCGAAGAGGGGAAGGAGGAAGGCACCATTTAGTATGGAGATAAGAAAATGAGGAATCTATGCAGAAAGGGCACAGAAACAGTAAGATGGGAAAGAAGTTCATGAAATAGGATAAAAGTTGAAGAAAGTCAGAGGTGCTGAAAAACAGGACAGTAGTGAACCGAAAAAAGGTGGTCCTTAACATAACAAAAAACATTTTATTTCAACAAAAAGAAGGCCTACCTAACTCTCAGCTCGGGCCCTCACATTTTTCCCCTGGGAGCGCTAATTCCCATAGATACAATAGTTGTATCCCCCTGAGGGGGGGTAAGTAGTTAATGTCAGGCTGTCATACCATGTATAACTAAGAAAGCGTTGTAAAGTATATTTCACGCCTAGCTGCTCTCCAAGATAGCAGAATGAAGGTGCTCTATGCAAAAATAATTGAATACACCTGCAGTGGAAGTAAAATATTATTCTCTCGTTTAACAATTCTGTAGCAAGTCAAAAAACTATTAAATTTTTAGAATATCTTTGTGCAACAAGGAAGTGGGAATAGTATTACAAAGGATTTAAGATTTCAATCTTCGATGTGTTAATGTAACGTACGGATCCACATAAGCTATTTGCTCGATATTGAACATCACAGTTTTGCTCAACGTTTCAAACTTTTGAGCATATCGAATGAAGATCACTTCTAAATGCTGCACATATGTAATGAAAAACTGCATTTGTAAGAAGAAATAATAGGAACTCACCTCAATGGGGTCGATTCCTCCGATGGAAGCTTGGAGAAATTTTCACGGTATAATTCGAAAAAAAAAGCCACAACCACAGGATTTATTTTGTCTTTGTTTTCAGTAGCTGGGAAAAGGTAGGATAAATCACATCTGACAGTTTTTCATTCGAATACTCGTTGAAAGTAAAATTTTATTTTCGTCGTCGTGAAAGACTGCGTTCATTTTCTAATTTAAATGAAGAAGAAACGCAAAAAGAAGAAATACATAGACATTTTTCAGGTTCAGGAAAAACCTATTTTTGTAAAAAATGTCAACAAAATATGTTATCCCATACGTACTTGAAAACACGAATGATATAAAACACCTAGTTTCAATGAACAAAAGAAATATGAGTTTGCTATACCGATTGACCATCAGAGAAAGATAAGCTATCTTTAAGATAAGCTTGGTAAAGTGGAGAAAGCTTTAACTAATTTGTCAAATAATTATTCGTCAACATATTCCTATGCGAGGTTATTGGGAAGCGTGCCAAACAGTCAATTCAAGGTAAAAATTAATGAAAGTTTACGTAACTGCAATGTTAAAGAGCGAAAAAATGCACCAGAAATGCAAACAAACATTTGAAGAAAACAAAATTAAGGATGAAATAAAAACTAAATTTCTTACTCAAGTTTCTTACTCAAGTTACGCACTGAGAGCATTCCACGTTTATTCACTATATTGTCGACTGAAATCTCCTCTTAAACATAACACTGGCATTACATTTTCTTTATGCAGTGAGGACCTAATGGTGATAAACTTAAAACTAAGCAAAAAACGGTTTCTTAAACAAAAGCAATGACTATCAGGAAAGTGCATTCATACAAGATGTCATACTCTCCTTAACAGCATCTGTTTAGCCCTTTACGTCTCGGAGGAATTTTAACTTCTCTTTGGAAAAATATTTGATAAGTTGTATTTCTTGTTAAATTTGTTCAACTTGTTCATCAAAATTCCCAGCCGAGTGGCTGTTTTTCCTCATTTGTACGTCTGTGACAACCTGACGCCATCGCTAGTCTAACGACGGCTGTTGTACTAACGGTAATGTGGGTACAAAAATCCGGTCATAAACGAATTAAATCTGGAATCAGTGTACATTAAAAACCAGGAATACTAGCTTTTTTCCAAAAAATAATTGTTATTTTTAAATTAAAAGGATATTTTACCCACGCAGATTTCAATTTACTGTCAAAAACTATTCCCTCGCTAGACGAGTAAATTCGGATAGAGCCTTTTTTGAAGCATCAAGTGTCAAAAATAACATTTTTTACGTTAGTTCTAGACGCATCGCATTACCCAAGCTCCACTTTTTGTATTCACTTTGAAGCAACGCATCGACATCATATTTAAGGTATTGGCGTATCAAATACTATATCTATGTACAGTATGCTGAACCAGTGCACCGTGATACACCTCCGCTGAACCCTTAAAAACCAGAACATGTGACTGCGCGCACCGAGTATCCAAACGAACCGCTCTATCTGAACGCTCAAGAGCTACAATGGTCCTAAGCACCTCCAGGCAGCAAAGAAAACTCAGTGTTCACACCGCAAACCTCGCTGGACCGCCGCACCTCAGCGACTGACTGGGCTACCGACATGGCTACCGCACGCACCTACTCACGCTTACCACCTGGTGCTGCTGTCTCGCTCACGGAAGGTTCAAAGAATCTCGGAATTTCAACCCCAGGCACAAGGGAGCGCACGGATTGAACCAACGCAAACAGCGCCGCAACAATAACAGGCAAACGTATTTCTGACATTCAGTAAACTGCCATATTTCGAGGATGGTTTAGTACAGTAATTTGTAACGCAGGAACTAAGCTATTTTTAGCTTCTTCCATCATCAATGAGCTAACGCACTGGAAGGCTATTTCGATGAACTTTGGATGATGCAGCTGAGCAAAATTTGAAGGTCATTTTCATGAAGACTCCGAAAAAATATATCAGATGCTGGTTTTAAGCCTCCCTAACTGCAGCAAAAGCGTTCCAAGGAGTGGAAGGATGTGCGCAGCATATAGTATGGAGTCAAGGGAACGCATAATCTATGTACGAACTACATTTCATGCATCACGAACACGAACACATCACGAACACGAACTTTATGAAACAAAATTGAAGCTGAAGAAGAAAGTAGTAGGTACTGGAAAACAGGATAGCAATGACCTATTCTATTTCAACAAATGAAAAGCCTATCTAACCTAAATATTGGGACCTCGCATATTCCTCATGAAAGCGACAATTCCCATAAATAGAACAGTTGTATCCCCCTCAAGAGGAAGACTTCTAAAAATACAAGAGAAATGGTGCAGAAGCAGAAATTGCTATCACTTGGCTGAAACTCCAGCTTCTCCTCATCTGCACTCCAACAAGAAATTCTCCATACTGCTACTAGACTAACATTAATAGGAAAATAATTATAAGATATAGAAGCGATTGAAGCTACAGTCACTAGGAAGTTAAAGAAAACGCACGAAGGACTGTGGCAATGGATTGCGATTACACAGAGAACGCCAAGTTCAGGCTGTGTAATGAACTGAACGGCGTCGCGCTTGAGCAGAAACTCGAAATTCTCACAACTGACAGACTGGCATTTGCTTTCTTAATACGATACTGCTGTGGCGTAACCTATCACTTATAAAACAACCTTAACAGGATGTACCGGTTCCTAGAATAAACTTGAAACACATGTGACTGACATTTGTTTTCCTAATACGATACTTCTGCGGGCGAAACATATGAATCATTTCCAGATCCTGAACAGGAACTAACCTGCGTGAGTAAACATAAAACTCGTGAAAAGCAAACAGAGAATCCTCTAATCTTTCTGAATTAGGACATAGATACCATGCACTCGATCAGTCATCACCGTATTTGCTGAGGGAGTGTAGAGCTTCAGTCAGCTGACCGCACACCCGGACCAGGGAAGGCAAACATGCGCTCAAGACGAGCGGTGTGCAGTGCGTGTGCTCTGAAAGCTGAGCTAACAGCGTGACTTGCGATTCCTTGCGCCAGAGAGTAAATAATCAATCACAAACCAAATTCCAGCTCTGAGTTCGTGCGCAGCGCCAACTGAGCTTGACGTAAAGTTCTGGATCAAATGCGGATCATAAAATCATCAGCTTCTGCAGAGCATAGGTGAACACCAAGGAGCTTTAATGGAATGGAGGCGGCATCGCTATCTTTTGCCAGTCGAGCGAGTGAAGCCAATTTTGCCGACCCAAGCCACGCCCACCCGGCATTGGGTCCCAGTGTGGAGGTGGTGTTGCAGTGGAGGGGTAGCACCACCTCCATCATCAGCGACTGAAGACCGCGCTGTTAAATGGCAGACTTGCGCTACTCTGTGCTACACATTTTTTTCTTAGGCATATATTTCAATTGCGTCCTCGCTGAATGATAAAAAAAACTCATATTCAAAAAACTCGTCCTTGACCGCAGGGTGGATAAGCGGCGCCCTGTCACGCTGAGTGTCTGACACGCAGTGAGCCCCATCTCCGTGTGTGTGCCCGTATACCCTACAGCTACCGAAAATTGGCTTCACTTTAGAGCGCTGATGCCGCCTCCATTCCATTAAAGCTCCTTGGTGAACACCTCGGACTTTTCCAACACCGTGAAATAAGGTCATCAAGGAGTACTGCTTCAAGTTCATTCTACGCTTTTAACCGAGAAAAATAACAGACAATTAAAATACTTCAAGTTTATCAGCTAAAAGCCTTAAAAACCGCACATGGCTACCGACGTAGGTGATATACTTCCGGTATGTATCCTGAATACACCATCACTAGCAATGTTGGTAAATGTCACAAAATGAAGAGCCAGTGTCAACAGTGCCAAATCCCCCATTATGCTCAGTACGCTTGAGCCATGAACGGGTTATCGCATCTCCTCTAATGTAAAAAACCGCTGGACATTTGAAGCAAGAAGCTAATACAGTACTTAAATCAGTATACGATTTAACGCTAATTTAAGGTTCACTTAAATCAGTATACGATTTAACGCTAATTTTCATTTCTTAGTACCTAGATCAAAATACGGCATTTTTATAAATCGTAAAGATGTCGTGAATTGGACCAGTAATCTACGGGAATTTTTCTTGTTATTGAGAATAGCTGGTACCTAATTAAGTGATATAGAACACATGGTTCCCTCTCCTGAAAAAGAGAAATGATTTATGAGAAATAAAAGCTATAAACTGGTTTTTTAGTCAAGATTAGATTATAGGTTGGTTTAAGCGTGGAAAGAGTAAAGCAGAAAGCAAGTTTATAAAACAAGATTTTGTATAGGAAATTAATAGGCACCTACCTACAAAAACATTACGCTGGAAAAAGATTGTCCGTAACAAAACTGAAGCTTATTTTATTTAAACAAAATGCCTACTTAGCTTTCATTTCGGGACCTCACTTTTTTCTCCCAGGGAGTACAGTCTCAGGAAAGAGTGGTCCGTAACAATGACAAAAAAAAGAAATATAAACCTACAGTCATCCTGAGTTACTGTACTCTTCCTCCACTAGGAAATCATCCCACTGTAAAAAATTGCTTGTCTATTCATATACTCATATTGCGGTCCTTTCAACAAGCGAAAAACTAAGAAATTGTACATAATTATCTGCCCAGTAAATTGTTAGGGCAGAAACATAGTTGAACAAAGTAAAATTCAATGCATACTAATTTATGATATAGAAACATAAGACAACAGAAGTTACATATCCGCATTCTAATATTTATTTTAACACTCGTGAGCAAGCACGAGAGCGTGGGCCAAAGTGTCTGTCTCCAAGTACTATGAGCGTACGATGCACAAGATGCTTGGTCGAAGATGATTTTTGGACGTTCCACTACAACTACCAATAAAAATGCCTCAGTACCACGGCAATGAAGCGCAAATAAATCTGAAGTTTTAGCGTCACCTCGAAGAAAGAAGCTTACAGGCCCAAGTAAGGAGACTTCAACGCTTGCTAGGTAGTGATCCATTCGACCGGCGACGTACATCAGGTCACTCAGCCATCTCTTGCAGCGCAAGTGAAGCCCATAACATGGCCCACAAATTGCCACAGTCCTAAATCAGCCTTTTTTTAAATAACAAGAGTTCGTTGTAAATTTTTAATGGAGAACTAAGTTAAAAATGTACACGCAGATTACCAGAGTAAAGTAAAAGGTTCTTCACGTGTAAATTACGTATACGGTCAAAGATGATTTACACCGCCAAAGCAGAGCTTTTGATTAAGATCAACTAAAAAAGCAGTCATCCAATGAATGGTAAAAAGTACGAGAAGCCATGAGAGTATTTCAAATAAACACCAAACCATTATTTAACACGACAACGCGAACTTACAAAATTTCCGACAATAGTGAAATTTGAACAACACTGGAAGAATTTTCTCGGAACTTTCCCCTGGAATGCTGCTAAACATTCAAAAGTAGGCTCCAGACAAGTTATAGCGAATGAAATTTTACCAATTTAAAACATTTGATGGGTATGACTTTTGCCGAGTTGTAATGCATTTACGAAATCGGAGAATGAAAATTAGATAATATATTATCAGTTAGTTTTAGCCTCCCTAACCGCATAAAATTTGTTCCCAAGAAAGGCAACAGGAAGACAACACTTAGTATACGTAGAATTATGGGAATCGGGAACTTATGCACATGCATGTTCTTCCACAGGATTCCTCGTCCATAGAAATAGCAAGATTGAAAGACAGTTAAAAAAATAAAAAATCGAAGAATAAAATAATGAGTGCAGAAAGAAGGACTGTAGTGGACTGAAAAAAATACCACATAACAAATAATCTTCCTTTTTATCAAAAGGAAGGCTTCCTATTCTTCAGCTCGAAACCTCACTTCTTCTCTAGGGAACCGCTAATTCCTGAAGATTCTGAATAAATTGAATTATGTTAGTGATTAGGCCAAATAAATTGATACCTCTTCAAAGGACATCTCATGGCACCAAACAGCATCCAGTCAAGACACACCTCTAAGTGTTTGTGCGCAAATTGGCACTCAGTACCATGAGCAGCGATCTGTGCTTGTTCTCGGCTACGACTAGAGTGAGCATGAGGGGTGTGAGCTTGAGAGTGCGAGCATCAGGGATGTTAGGTTAAAGCATGCGAACAAGAAGCGTGCAAACGAGAAGCGTGTAAGTCATCAGTATAAGCGTGAACAGTATAAGCATGAGGTGTGTGAGCATGTAATATGAGCACGAGCGGTGTGAACATGTGGCCTGTGAGCAAGTAGTATGAGCACGAGCGGTGTGAAGCAGAGGAGTCGGAGCACTTGGGAGCACCCAACAGTAACGACTCCGTTACGGAGGCCGAAGCTTCATCAGACGCCCGGTCGTTATGAACCTCGCCGCGCACGCGAAACTCACCGCACAAAAAGAGATACGAGGGCAACACGAGTGTTTGCACTCGCATCTCTACATTTCGCGCGCACTTTTCGCGTGAAGGAAAATGGAAAACGAAACCATATGGAGGTGAGTAGTTTTTAGAATTTCATCAGGCAAATTTAAAGGTGTTTTAAGGAATAGTGGAGAAAAATTAGATGCTTTTAATAAATTTTGCCTTTAATCAGATGAACGGAATTAGGGTACAATCACAGCTGAAAAATATAAAGATATCAAACACGCTGAATAGAGCCGTTGCAGTAAAATTTTCAGCGTTCGATGAACGTTATAAACGAACCATCTAATGAAATTCAACTCCACTTACTCTTGAGCAAAACTAATTACTTCCTTAAAGCGTATTTTACTGCGGAGAAAAACGACAACAAAGGAGAGAACGTAATGAAGATCGTATCGAACACCAGAATAGCTGCAGTCAACTCGTCCTGCAGTGAAGAGAATGAAACTTTTTCCAGAGGAAGCATAGCGAGGGAATTTCGTGACTCGATCCGGTGAATCAACCATTTATAATTATAAGGCTTAGTGTGCATGCAATGGTGTTCAAAGCGCAGGAAAAGTTCAATTCATTCAGGGCTTCAATCATCACGAGAGATCAAGTACCACCGATTATTTAGGAGTCCCACCTACTATAATACGAGTTGACAGAGTTAAACCGTTCTTTCTACACAACATGATCTGCCATGGCTTTCTCGCGCGTCTCGAATAAAGATGGAAATTCTTAACCTCTATCCCCACATTAAGATTCGAGAATAAGATTTGTTACTGCATTGATATCTACACCAGTTTAAATGATTACCTCAAAACAGTGTTTTCAACAGCCAGATGCTAGCGTATCATTATAATGGCTAGTTAAAATAACAAGTTCAGTGAAACTCCTACGTCCAAAGACCTCTCCAGTTATAATTAACGAACAGATATTCCTAGGGGCTTCAGCAGGACAAAATAATCGCGATGAAGGTTATTAGCTGAATTCAAATTGAACGTAAGCGAACTCTCGGAAAGTTTACTTGAAATAGCAACAAACTTGAGTAAGAAAGTGACGACTTGCAACGAGATGGAAGCCAATGCATTCAATTTCGAGACATAGCATATAGGTTGTGTCATCTCCACGCAAAAATTTCCGAACGAAGATGAATATTTATTGCTGCTCGTGAAGACCTGTTGATGGCATTGATGCATATGAGAATCTGTAGATGAAGATAAAAGTCTGTTGCTGCTCATGAATTCATGAGCAGCAACAGACTTGGTTCACACATTGGTTCACACATTGATGCACATGAGAATCAGTGGATGAAGACGAAAACCTTTGCTGCTCTTGAAAATTTGTTGACACAATCGATGGATGCATATGAGAATCTGAAGATAGAAATGAAAATCTATTGTTACTCATGAAGATAAATCATGTTGGTACATTGATGCACATGAGAAGATGAAGACGAAAACCAATGCTGCTCTTGAAAACCTGTTGACGCATTGATGGATGCATATGAGAATCGGAAGATGAAGATGGAAATCGGTTGCTGTTCATGAAGATATGTTGACACATTACTGCGTACGAGAAGATGAAGAGCTGTTGCAGCACACAAAAAGCCGTTGACACAGACGTAGCGTGCTGAAACCGATGCAGAGGTCTGCCGCGCACGAGTAATAACTCTTCGCTGCGTAGGAGAAGCACGGAAGTCACGGTGAGGAGAACGCTTTGCTTTTCACACTCGATGAAGTAATGAGGTTTACGGCGCTGCGAAAGCTTCTCTCTGGTTACGCCCTGCCTGGCAACGCTGAAATATTTCGCTCACCCTACAACAGCCTGCCTTGCAAAATAAGGCGTTTTTAAAAAATGTGATACGCGGGGAATCTTGCGAACTGATTCGAGATAGACCTAAAAATCTCATCTTGAGAACTAGATGTGTTCGAAGGCGATGAAGATTAGATTAGATTATTAGTTAATTTAAGCCTCCCTATCCTCAGCAGTTGAGATCCAAAGAGAGGAAGGAAGAAGGCACCATTTAGTATGGAGTTAAGGGAACGCGGAATCTATGCAAAAAGGGCATAGAAACACTAAGATGAGAAAGAAGTTCATGAAACAAGATCAAAGTTGAAGAAGAAAGTAGTAGATGCTGAAAAACAGGACAGCAGTGAACCGAAAAAAAGATGGTCTGTAACACAACAAAAACCTATTCTATTTTAACAAAAAGAAAACCTACCTAACTTTCAGCTCGGGCCCACACATAGTCCCCCTGGGAGCGCTAATTCCCATAGATACAATAGTTGTAACCCCCTGAGGGGGAGTGAAAACCTACATTAAATCTACAAAAAAATTTCCTCACAATAACCTGAGCAAATTTCATATTCTGTCAGTTGTGGAGAAATACTCGTTTCCTGAAGTATTTACAGTGACGAGTACAGGCGCTATCAACATCACTATCAGCATCAGCAGCGTCATGTCCCCATCACACACTGAAAAACCACTTCGTAAAGCTCTAAAAAATGAAATTATTCAAGAACTATACCACTCATATATCATAGGCGTCTAGATGAGTCAAAATCCCTTTCCATAATCCGCGTTATTCTAGACCCATGACTCCAGCAACGCTCACCAAGATTTCAAAGACAGCGCGACGACATTTACGAGACGCGTCGTGGTCGTCAAGAGTTACGAGTCGGCAGCGGCAAGGAGTAACAGCACGCGCGGCTGGTGTAATGGCAGAAGCCTGATGAGCAGCGAGCTAAATAACACGATATGGCGACCTGCGTACTTCATCGTAGCAGCCAACGTATAAAATACGGTGACGATTTCCCACATTGGTGCGCTCGAGCACAACAGATGCCTGCGCAGACGGCTGGTCGGCACGCCAACTGGACAGGACGCAGGGTTGCGGTGGCCTACTTCATCATCCCACGCTGCAAATTTCAAGGCGCCAAGTATTGCAAAGATATAAAACGCTTCAATGACCACATGAAGAGTTCAAGCGCGCAAATCCAGGGTAAAGAGGGCTTATGCACCCATAAAATATGGAAGTGAGCCTCTAAGCTGTCTAATTAGAGACCCAAACTCTCACGTTCTCAGTATCGTTCAAGTGCAGTCAATGCTACTCGTGTCGAAAAGAGCTTATTCATGTCCGTAATTGTTTATCGGATGTTTTTCGTATTCATTCGATTGAAACGCTGTTACTTCTCCACAATTGCCCTCACAAACAACCCAAGACACCAACACAGAATTACAGCGAACAACAGCGCCTAATTTTTCCTTTAAGTCAAGGTTCGTTCGAGAACGCGCCAGTTAAATCCTCGGTAACACATCAGTTAGATTCGTTGAAAAAAATTGCGGTTTCAGTACAATAATTATAGAGCAGATGTAGCTGAACACAAGCTCTAAATGATGATGCGAAGTTCTTGCACTGGGCGTAAAATGAGATCTTCGGAAATAACGAGAGCTTGCTAATAGAACAGAACGGCTTTACTATAGTTAATGCTCCGCTAACATCCCAAACCAAAAAGAAAATTTGCACAGCTTGAAATGCACGCTGCAGAGTCCATTTTCATCTTCCATAAAACGAATTAAATGGTGATCAAACTTTTGAAGAACTCCCAAATGCAAAATGGAGCCTGAAATGACAAGCAAATGCATTGTCCAATTTTACGCAGGTCTCTCTGACGATATAATTATACGAGCAATCGAGATATAAGATGAAACGCAAAAATCAAATTGGACCAAATATATAAATTTTGTGAATGTACGTCACTTGGAATAGAAGTAAAACTCGCCCTACTAATTACGGACACAAAGGCAGAGGAGACTGCGCGACACCTGATCGAATGACACAGTAAATAATACAAACACGCGGATGCTCGCTCGCAAGAGGCTTTGTCGCACAGAAATGAGGCCACCCTTCGACAAAACGCCAAAGAATTAGAAGAGGTCGCACAAAGGAACATCGCCGAAGAGAGGCAATCGAGGCGTTCGAATGACGCCCGTAAGCTCCACTTTATTTCACACATGGAATAAATACAGCGCAATTCACTGGGGTTCTCCATGATTCAAAATTAGAGACACTCGCTGGACATAATATTAAATGTAAAACTCAAAGTTTTTTAAAAATGAACGATTCTGATTTATATAACCATATATTTGGAATGATTAAGTCGGATATACTGCGTACAAATAGCCTGAGATAAAATAATTCGAACGTTAATATTTCGACGAGTACTATACCAAACCTGCGACAACGAGGGGCAGATTTCCCGGAAAACGACTACGTAATAAAGGCAACCTCAACTAAAATTCAAGCCGAAATATTGCATCGTATTCAGCTAAACATCAACATACAGCAGGGCGAGCTATTATTTCTCCAATGAATGTAATGCTGCTACAAATTCAATCTAAAATGGGACGTTTACTAAAAGCTCCTTTACTGCGTATCATCTCACCCTCTCCAAAAGAGTTATTCTCACGTAAATAAGCTAACTGTATTCTAACGTTGTAAAATGTAGAACTAAAACCAAGAGCTATCGAGATTCTTGATGACTGAAAGTACAAATTCTCTACGTAAACATTACTTGATCGTACGTGTTAGAATAGCACCAAAGAAGCGCTGTAACATCATCGCCAAGTCGTTTCTGTCTAGCGTCGTTTTTAAATCACAGCTAACGCGTGACGTGGGTAAAACAGATAAGCTGTTAACTTTGAAAGCCCCCGACTTTTTAGCAGCACCCCAAAGTTGGCCACTCGAAAAATTTGTGGAAAAAACGGGTACGCGATTATTAAGATGCAAGCGTAATGCTGAAGTGAATGTTTCAGCTAATAATAGTCAGATCTTAAATACTATATACAGCTTCCAAGAGTTCATGTCTGAATAGATAGTTCACTTGAAGCTTTCGGAAAATGAATAACACAGTAGTAATTCATGGATTTAGTACCTAACCTAATAATACCCGTCGTGTGCTTATTTATATATTTGTTTCGTGTCCGCTTCTTCACCATAGGATGTCTGAGTTTGCGGTATCATGGATACCGGGTTTCTAAGTATAACATCAAAAGATGAACTTTACATGCATTGATATGTTTTAATTGTATCAGGATGTGTTTGTTTAGGGTACGTTTGGTAAGATTAGGATAGGATAGGCTAGCATAGGTTAGGTAATACTGACGGAATTGTTGCACGAGTCCACCTAGAAATTTCCACGGGTCCGAAGAATTTCCACGAGTACTGCTACTACATAACAATACCCATAGTTTATTTGTTTGGAGTCCGCTTTTTCCATTTCTCTGTTACGCTCATACGGATAGCTTTAATGACCGTATCTGTGATAAGAGTTTCACCAGTGCTCAAGCATAATAATATTTTTTGTCACGGGTACTGTCAGGATGAATATTTTTGTTAGTCATCCACGTCTGGAATGTTTGCTCAAGAAAGGTATTGAATCCCGTCATTTTTAGCGGGCCGTGCACACTATATAGTCATGAATAAATATCTTCTGAACAGTGAAAGAAAAATAAACAGCATTAACAGCATAAGAGGTCCACGGGTGGGAAATCACGGACACCATACATACATCCATCGGCTACATTTATTAACAGTGAAGAGTACTCGGTGTTTCAGAGAACACTCCTTACAAAAAATGCGCCACTAATTTATTTTATGTGTAGGGTAACAAGAAAAATGTCACAAACTCCTAAGAAACGCAGACGAGGAAAACATCAAAACACCTACGATGTTGTTTTCAAGATGACGAGGAATGGATGAGCGCAGAATTGAGCGTTACTTGTAATGAGGAACGTACGGGTCTGCATTTCGAGGGGTATGCATTCAAGAACAAAACTCCGAAACGAATAAAACTTCAAAAAAAATTACGCAACGTTTCCCGTTTATAATAACTAAAGCAGCTACTCTCGATTATATTATTGTATATTGGCTTTCAGCGGCGATACTGACATAATAGTTTTTCTAGCTTTCAGATTCATGACAGTAAAAATCAGGCCTTTTCAAGGCCTCTCGAATTTTGATTACACAAAAACATATGGAGGGCCGAATGCTTATAAAATTACTGGTTTAGATGTATATTTCTGAAGCTCCAATGTTGGGAAAGGATTTCTGACTTATTTATACCTCAGTTTCATTAGTCGTTAAAATCTTTCACGCGTTACTTGCACTCGGGAAATAACCTGGACACGACATTTTTAACAACTGCTCTCCAGCGAAAGAAAAATACCCTTCCAATCCATCTCTGGTTCTAAAACTCTTAGTTAAATATTGAAGATGATTTTTTCCGATGATACAGTGAAAATATTAAGTTACAAACAAATTCTAATCGCTTACCTTCTAAGAAGCAACGAAAAACACGCAAAAAAATGGACATTCTGCAGCATAACCAAAAGAATAGAAACCCAAATAACCAAAATTTGCCACTGACTCAGCGTTTTTCTTACGTAATTTTTACTTTCAAACTGAAACAAACTCTTGTTTTGGTAATTTGTTCCGTTCACCGGGCACAGCTCGGGGGTGAAAAGATGAAAATGTTGCGGCCAGACCGCACGCAGCAATAAAACGAAGACACGCAGAGCAGTGAACCGCACTAAATCAGATCTAAGTGGCACGCGAAAATTTCTAATTTTTGGGAGAGCGAGGATGCACCGAACGGTTGTGCTCTCAACAAAGAGCGCCTTCTTGCATGGTGGGGGAAAGCAGGTCTTGATGCCGCGGCAGGCAAGTGCAGCGATCAAGATGATCTGCCCTTAGTAGCCACGCGTACATTAGCATGAACAGATCATTTTTGAATTACTTCAAATATTTATTCGACAGCGGGTACAAAACATTTACTGCTTTTGTTTTGGAAGTCGTGATGCAAATCTTGAGGGAAGAACTTGCAAGATATTCGTTTGAATGTTACTACACTAAAGAATCGAACTGGACACTGACAAGCCAATTATTGAAACATGCATGAAATCTTTGAAGAAACATCAGTAACAATCCTGCTTCAAATCGAATCCCACATTAACGAATTACTCTGAGGATTCACTCTATTACCTTTGCTCCTCATTTTTCCCATAATTTATCCAATTAGCTCTTTCCCTTGATTCGCCAAACACCAAAAATGAATATTTAGCTCGTACAAAAAATCAGCGAAAAATTACACAAATTCGGTACAACTTCACGTTTTCCCTCACTAGGACCTATGATTCTGAAATCCCTGACATGAATTGAATGAAAGTTGGACTCATTCACGCATCAACCACAGCCCCTCATGGATCAATTAAATCATAAGGGCACTTGCACTCTATACTCTTCGCCCTTTAGTTGCTTTAGTTACCGCATGAACAGCAGTTCATAATTCTGCAAGCGCATTTGGAAATATTACACTAACAAAGGCACTCTCGCTGTTGTGATGTGTATATTCCAACGAAATGCAACGTTTACACTCACTTGGAAAGTTAAGCAATGATCTCCTTTTGGTAAATATTGTTGAGATCTTCGCAAAATTCAGCAATGAACTTCAAAGGATGACCCAAGTTACCTCACCCAAAATTGAAGACTAGATTAGATAAGTTAGTTTAAGCCGCTCTAACCACAACAAAGGAGTGACAAAGAGAGGAAGGAGGAACGTACCCTCTAATATAGGTTTTCATCAGGAACACGAAATCTATGCACGAGGTGTATATAAACATTAGGGGGAGAAATAATCTTACGAAACAAGACAAAATTTGACCAAAAAATGTTGTAAGTGCTAGAAAACAGGATATCAAGAACCGAAAAAAGATCGTCAACCTCAACAAAAACTATTCTATACAACAAAAGCAAGACCTACCAAGCCATCACTTGAGGACCTCACTTATTCCTTATGGGAGTGCTAATTCCCACTGATGCAATAGTTGTATAACCCAGAGGGGAGTGAAGACTGTTTACCGGCCAAAGCGAATCGAAGTAAATTTTCCTTCGATGAGCAGCTTTCGCAGTCTCCCATGTGCGCGGCAACAAAGAAAACGAGACCAAAACTCTACGGTTATGAAACATACATTTCCGTCGAACAAGCGGAAATTATCATGAAAGTTTGAAAACGGCTATTCCTGCTTATTTGTACAACATCTGATTTCCTGACTAAGAAAAAAAACTGTACGTGGTGTGCAGTGCTACAAAGAGCCTGACATTATTATTATTATTATTATTATTATTATTATTATTATAATATAAGAAAGTTTTAGCCTCCCTTAACCACGACAAAGATGTTCCAAGAGAGGAAAGAGGAAGGCACCATTTAGTAAGGAGTTGAGGGAACGCGGAATCTATGCACAAGGTGCATAGAAACAGTAAGCTAGGAAAGAAGTTCATGAAACAAGAAAAAAGTTGAAGAAGAAAGTAGTAGGTGCTGAAAAACAGGACAGCAGTGAACCGAAAAAAGATGGTCCGTAACGAAACAAAAACCTATTATATTACAACAAAAAGGAAGCCTACCTAACCTTTAGCTCAGGCCCTCACATAGTCCCCTTGGGAGCGCCAATTCCCATAGATACAATACCTGTATCCCCCTGAGGGGAGAGAGCCTTACAATGCAGCTCATTCTATATAAAGGATTAAACGTTCAAGTGATGTTTAAAACATGGTTAAGTAAATGAAGAATTGCAGTCTGGTCTTAGACTCGAGCACAAAATAAATTCATCAAGTAAAATACATACGAAAAAGCTCAGAAGCAAAACCACTGAAATTGTGTTTTTAGTTAATTTTTTATCATCCTGGAAGACGATCGTTCCGGCTGTGAGCAAAGGGCAGAAGCAGAACAAGAATTTCCGAGGAAGGACCGCGAAGAATAATTCTGACTAAAAATCATTCTTGACATTCCCAAGAAACGAGAGACGGGCGTTACACTGAATCGCAATACTTCCAATGCTGGTCAAAAAAGGAGAATTTGATACAATTGATCAATTGATTCATATTGTTCAATTCCCCGTGGAAAAGGAGAATTGAAAGGAGAGATGAGGCATAAATAAGCGTGCAATTTCATGTAACGACGATTTATGGTGGTGCAAAAGCGTGAATATATTCTCTATGGAATACTTGTAAGTTTTTTACAGTGAAGTAAGTCAGGCTACTCGCAGAGAGTAGGACCGATACAAACAATATTTTAATCCTACTTGATTTTTAGAAAGACTGGCCGTTGAGAACCAATTGCAGCACAAAAAACAATTAAGAACCACACAACGCCACAGAACACTACTCAAAACCGCACAACGCCACAGAACACAACTCAAAACCGCACAACGCCACAAAACACAATTCAAAACCACACAACGCCACAGAACAAAACTTAAAACCACACAACGCCACAGAACACAACTCAAAACCGCACAACGCCACAGAACACAACTCAAAACCACACAACGCCACAGAACACAATTCAAAATCACAACGCCACAGAACACAATTCAAAACCACACAACGCCACAGAACACAACTCAAAACCGCACAACGCCACAGAACACAACTCAAAACCGCACAACGCCACAGAACACAACTCAAAACCGCACAACGCCACAGAACACAATTCAAAATCACAACGCCACAGAACACAACTCAAAACCACACAACGCCACAGAACACAATTCAAAATCACAACGTCACAGAACACAATTCAAAATCACACAACGCCACAGAACACAACTCAAAACCGCACAACGCCACAGAACACAACTCAAAACCGCACAACGTCACAGAACACAATTCAAAATCACACAACGCCACAGAACACAACTCAAAACCGCACAACGTCACAGAACACAATTCAAAACCACACAACGCCACAGAACACTACTCAAAACCGCACAACGCCACAGAACACTACTCAAAACCGCACAACGCCACAGAACACTACTCAAAACCGCACAACGCCACAGAACACTTATCAAAACCGCACAATGCCACAGAACACAATTCAAAATCACAACGCCACAGAACAATTCAAAATCACACAACGCCACAGAACACTACTCAAAACCGCACAACGCCACAGAACACTACTCAAAACCGCACAACGCCACAGAACACTACTCAAAACCGCACAACGCCACAGAACACAACTCAAAACCGCACAACGCCACAGAACACAATTCAAAATCACAACGCCACAGAACACAACTCAAAACCACACAACGCCACAGAACACAATTCAAAATCACAACGTCACAGAACACAATTCAAAATCACACAACGCCACAGAACACAACTCAAAACCGCACAACGCCACAGAACACAACTCAAAACCGCACAACGTCACAGAACACAATTCAAAATCACACAACGCCACAGAACACAACTCAAAACCGCACAACGTCACAGAACACAATTCAAAACCACACAACGCCACAGAACACTACTCAAAACCGCACAACGCCACAGAACACTACTCAAAACCGCACAACGCCACAGAACACTACTCAAAACCGCACAACGCCACAGAACACTTATCAAAACCGCACAATGCCACAGAACACAATTCAAAATCACAACGCCACAGAACAATTCAAAATCACACAACGCCACAGAACACTACTCAAAACCGCACAACGCCACAGAACACTACTCAAAACCGCACAACGCCACAGAACACTTATCAAAACCGCACAATGCCACAGAACACAATTCAAAATCACAACGCCACAGAACAATTCAAAATCACACAACGCCACAGAACACTACTCAAAACCGCACAACGCCACAGAACACTACTCAAAACCGCACAACGCCACAGAACACTACTCAAAACCGCACAACGCCACAGAACACAACTCAAAAACACACAACGCCACAGAACACAATTCAAAATCACAACGTCACAGAACACAATTCAAAACCACACGTCACAGAACACAATTAACACAAACACAACGCAACATAACACAATTCAAAACCACACAAAGCCACAAAATACAACTCAAAACCGCACATCACCACAGAACAGAATTAAGAACCACATAACACCTCATGTCGCTGCAAGTATTTTAAAGACGAGACCACCACACTCAGCAGCAGCGAGGCGCAGCAATTTACGCCGCGTGTTAATCTTGAGAAGAATGCCGCGGCTTGAGGTAAATGCGGCTCCTCCCACGCCGCTCCTCTGGCTGCCGGTCTCCGGACACCCGCCACGCTGCAGCCAATCCCATCTTTGCTCTATCGGAACGCGGGTAGAGGCCTTGTTGCTACAGTTTGACTGAGGCATGGTGTTGCTAGTGTGCCTAAAGCAAGATAAAACGTATGCAGGTAGTAGGCACTGAGAAATAGGCAGTTAACCGAAAAAACGGTGGTTTGTAACGAAACAAAAAAAGGTGATTATTGGTTGTAAAAAAAGTTCCGGCCTCCCTTTACCACAACAAAGATGTTCTAAGAGAGGAAGGATGAAGGGACCATTTAGTATGGAGTTAAGGGAACGCGGAATCTACGCAAAAGGTGCTTAAAAACAGTAAGCTAAGCAAGAAGTTCATGAAACGAGAAAAAGTTGAAGAAGAAAGTAGCACGTGCTGAAAAACAGGACAGCAGTGAACCAAAATAAATATGGTTTGTAACAAAACAAAAAACCTCTTCTATTTCAACAAAAAGAAGGCCTAACTAACCTTCAGCTCGAGGCCCCACATTTTCCCCTGGGAACGCTAGTTCCCATGGATATAATAGTTGAATCCCCCTGAGGGGCAGAGGGGCACTGCGCAGAAGTTATTTTGATACCAACTACTGCGCACCTGAATGTAAAATAACTTTACTGCGGCCACAAAACACTAGAAGTAGCCGTCAATGTAAAATTTCAGAGTAACAGCCCAATTGAACTGTTTTTTTTTGCATTACGCAAAAAAATTTCGTGAATCTAACCACAACCACGCTTGAAACAAGCTCGTGCTTCGAATGGTGACTATGCTCTTATTTTCTAGGATTTGAGATAACGAAAAAAGCTGGATCATCTGTCGATTCTCTCTTTGAAAATGCATCAAACCATTCGAACCTTTCCATCGTGAATAATCAGTGCTATGAATAATAACGCCGAAAGGAAAAGTCACATCGTCAAACGAAACACAAATACTAAACCTGCCGAACGTTTCCATCGAGCATAATAAGTTCTACGAATAAAAACGCCGAAAGAAAAAGTCACATCGTCAAACGCAACACAAATGCCAAGCACAGACTCCTCATACCTGCCAATCTAAGAGCATTGGAGATGCGGGTAGCGGCCTGGTGGGTAAACACAATTGTTCAATGGCAGCCCTATTCACGATAACTCACACAATACCCAGCTTCTTCTGACGGTGACTGAGTAAAAGCCCACTACCGTTACTGAGCAGCACCAGGTGACCTGGTTTCTTACACTGTTCATTGCAAGTGAAGCGTCGTAGCGTCAAATTATCTCTTCCTCTGCTCCTTAATAGTCATTTCATTTTGCTTCAGCACAGCTCAGGCACTAAATTAAACGCGTGCAATCGAAAAAGGAGTAATTAAAACTCAGTCAAATTGGTTTAGGATATCCTGAGTACGCCAGCCAGCAGTCAAGATAAATAAGGCTTCTCAATCACGCCCTCGTGAAATTTATTTTAATGGTCGTAGATTTACCTGTAGTTGCAGGAATATTTTCCAGCACAGAGAAATAATTTAGGCATTACAAACACAGTCTCGCGTTCCAAAAAAGATGGCGGTAGTATCTAACCCATGCTAATTAGTTTCAGAATTAAACGAAATATTGAATCACAACTCCCTCGAATCTGGAATATTATGCCTTTTGAATTAGAAAACAGAGCATAAGTTAGCGCTACCCTTCGTCTGAAGAAGCGAAGTACACAAGATATTTTTGACATATATGCGGTAGTAAAAGTTACGTTGCTTGCCATACGACTCGTCGATCGGTCGTGCTCAAGCTCTTCCTGCTGCGAAATTACCCATCAATGAGTCGTTTGAAAAAATTTCAACACTATTAGAATTAACGGTTCTATTAAAATTAACGGTATTTATTGGACCCAGTTAATGATTGGTATTTATAAAATTGTTAACAACTATTAACTTTAAATTTGAGTTGAATGTTGACCTTCAGTTCAACCCATCGCAGTCAACATTTTAATTTAATTACTAATTTATATATTCATCGTGTGCAATTCGTATAAGTGAGAGACCATTTTGTGATGGTGAGTGAGATCTGAAGGAAAAGAATGTAAAGGAGCAGGAGGCTGGGGCGAGAGAAGAGGGCACGGCGCAATGTAGGAAGCGTAGGCATGGGCGCAATTGGTGAATTGGAAACATCCTGTGACAGCTACTATAGAGGTCAGAGCAGGGTGGACGTGCCCAAGAACTAGCATTTAAACTTTTAAATTATTTCCAGTAAATATACTCCCTGAAGAGCTCATTAACAAAACTTGAGTTCCTAATTTATAGAGAAGCAAAGTGTTTTCAAACTCTAAAAAATAAGGCCGCTGGATTTTGTAAGCCATGTTCAGCTAATGCAAATAGTCGTAGAGACGTTAGTAGCTCTTGGCGGTTGTTCAGATTCAAACAGATGAGAACATCATTAAATAACTACAAATATGAAACCGCAAACCAATTTTGTTCAAAACAAGTAACAAGGAACACAGAGAGAAAAAACGGAACATTAGGGATTACGATTAATTGCAAAGTCAAAAACATCAAAACGCAACAACACAAAAGAAGGCAAGAGAGAGAGAGAGCGATGACCGAGGAGAACTGGATAAATAAGGAGTTAGGGAAGGGAGCAGCAGGATGCAGGGAGGCAGCAAGCAAGCAGAACCAGTCAGGCCGGCACGCAAGCATGCGGTGTCTCCCACCTCCCTGTACCCACATAGGCTGGCCGGCTCAACTGTGCCTCCTATACTGTATGCACCATAAAAAGTAAACCCAATTTCAAATTACTATATCTCAAAAATTATAGAAGTAACAAAAATCTGAAATTTCCATTTTGTTTATCAACCGTTTTGGCATCTATTTGATAAATTTTATACAAGTGTAAAGTGTCCTCAAAAAATGTAACCACTGACCAAATACATCTATCGAAAATGAGTTATGTATTCCACTGTCATCCCCCCCCCCCCCAAAAAAAAAAATTCCTTTGTGCTGGGAGAGTGAGTCGTAAGGGAACAGGAAGATAGCTACAAAACGGTCGAATACCTCTATAAGTTGCTTGACGGTTTTTAAGTGGCTGAACTTTGATTCCGTTTTTTGACGTTTTCGAAACGGCTTGGTACCGTATGATTCTAATGGCCTCATTTGATACCGCAACCATATATCAGAATTAAACTGTTGTGTGGATACGGTATCATACATACAAATGTTGGTCAGTGGATACATTTTTTGTGGACACCCTGTATCGGAAGCATTAGCCTCAATACCTGGACGAAGTGTAAGGAGGCACCGACTATGTCTCTCACCTAAATTCTGCAGCTCATACACTGTTCCGTGAAACTAGTTCTCCACTCTAGAGCACATATCCGATTAATCTTCAAGACTCACCGAAGTCGAGATTTCTATTTTTCGGAAAGTTTTTAAATTTACACCAACATTTTTGTGTTATTGTTTTCGAGTAACTTCGTAAAAGGGTAAACGAGAGCCAAGAAGTGTTGGTGTCCATACAGTTTTCTACTTTTAATATGTTTGCTTGAAGCTTTGTAATTCTTCGTATTTCCGGATAAAGGGGTAATATATTTACACAAAGTTTGTGATGATGTAACACCGGTCATGTGGTTTGTGTTCTAGGTTTAATTACTCGTGCTCGTTTAATGTGCAGACGTTTGGAATTACTCAGGTTTTCAGCCAGCCCATTCCAAAGGATGACGTCTAGGTAGATTTTCTGTGTAAGCAGAACTGCAGAACTGAGGTTCTCTTCGTCGTTTCTGTAAATGTTTCCTGCCTCTAGAGCAAACACAACGCTCTAGTCTGGTCCTGCAATAGGACGAACAAGACACGCCAATTATATACAACCGCGTTTGCATCACAAATATCAACATCCTACCAGGTCGTTACATCCTCATTTAAATAACTAGATACTCGAACATATCTTACAGTCGCAAAGTATGTTCGTCTTTTGTAAGCCAGTACATTAATGAATATTAATGCCAGGTTCGTTTTTCCTGGTGGGTTTATTTAGCAGAAGTTCAATTGTGTCAAGAATAGTAGTTAAAATATGAACCGCTGTTAGTTTCACTTTTCCCCACACAAATTTTCTATTTTCTAATCAAAAATCGTAGCCAAAAAGTATTTAACGTCTTATCCTGCATAACACTTCCCCACGCTTTACAAGAGAGCTACTTGATGTAAACAAAGCATGGGGGAGAAGAAAAATATTTAAGCATCGTCCGCTCGAATGTCCCGCATGGTGAAGCGCTGCTGTACACAACAGTAGTTCTAAAACTTGTTCATCACTCATGGTAACACGCACAGTAAAAGGCATGGGTGCTACTATAGCGTGAGGTCTACCGCCATATACCACCTACCCAGGTGCAGTTTGTATGTTGGTTCTTAATACTGAATTAAATATGTGGAAATGAGTAACATCCATCAGTAACCTAACCTCACGCTATTGTACCAGCTAGAGGTAGATATCATGCTTTAGTGCGGTAGACCTCACGCTATGGCAGCACCGAGGTATGTTACTTCCATTCTACGCTACACCACACACGAATACGTACATTTCAGCACGTGCGAAGTCAAACACGGGCAACTCGAGGCCATCGACCGCGCAACACACAGGAGGTCTTCAGTACACAGCGTACGGTCCAGTGATACCATCCATACCGGCAACCCGTCCGCGCAACCGACTTCAGAATGAAGTCCATGTCTTCCAAGACGAAGTGTTCCTTCCGTTTTCAAGTGGACATTGGGATTTGGAGCACCATCAATTAATTTGGGTTGAATCAATTTATAATTTGATTTTAGCGAGAAGGAATCCGAACCTTGGTAGACCTTACTGCACTACTGCGCCATCTGCGAAAGCTAAAAAACTGCTGCCAGCGGCACAGTGATGTAATAGTTTACCGTGGATCATCATCGATTTCTGAGATCCAATTTTTAGTTCATTCGTTGCGAAAGGCCAAGCTCAAATACGCTGAGTAAAAGATCAACCACGAACATGAAAACTTTCCTCAATTGATGCAATAAATCAATCAAAGAGCTCAAGTAGCTCAACATAATTTAAGAGGCAAGTCCAATAAAACGCGTTGACGTACGTAACTAGTCCCTAATTAACAGTTCAAGTTACTGATACTATAACCTACGGTAAGTAGAGTCTCATTTAGACGTCCAACAATTAACTTGAACAATAGTAGTAACCTCTTACACAGGAATGAGGCTGGGCAAAATGCCGTCCTGACGCCGGACCGCCACGCACACTACACGCTATTGAGACTTGACACAGAACGACCTCTGGGCTACTAAGAGGAAAGAGGAATGTATCATTTAGTACAGAACTTGTGGAACGGGGAATATATGCACAAGGTTTGTCCCCACACCCTGTGCATAAAAATGGTAAAATTTAAAGTACTTTATGAAACGAAATAAAAGTTACAGGAAAATTGACGGGTACTAATGAACGACGCCAGTTAACCACAAAAAAAGATGCGTCACAAAACAAAAACCTACCTATTTCAACAACAAACTACCTAAGCTTCAGCTCAGGACCTCATATCTTCCTTCTGGAAGCTCCAATTCCCATACATGCTGTAGTGAATTGTGAGGAATTACAGTATCATATTTGACTGCAAGTGGCCACCGAGCAACACAACACAGCGATGCATGAACATTACCCAATAAAATAAAACCTTCAAGAAGACACAGCCGACACATGTGGCTCCCTTGATGGATGGCTCGAAATCTTTCGCACCCACCCGTCTAAAGCGAACCTGCAGCAAGCAGCAAAGGTCGACAAAGTAGACCTGCGAGACCTCAATTTGATGAGTGAGAATGACGATTTTTTCCCGCGGTACCCGACCTGACATGCGCTCGCACTTCACTGAAATTCACTAAGAAAGCGCAACACTACTAAAGTATTGCAACAAAATATTATACACTACACTCACACTTCACTGAAAATTTCAATGAAATTGCACTACTCCTGGCGTATTGTGGCACAATATTACACACTTACGCTCGCACTTCACTGAAGATTTGCAAAAAAGCGCAATACTGCCGGCATAAAACGACAAAATGCTATAGGCTTAAGATACCACGCTGTGTTATCAAATATTTTCCGTCAATACAATAAATAGTGCAGCGTAAGATTGAAAAAATTCACTTCAATGCCAATAAAAACTGATCACGGAAGAAGTATCCATGCACAGCAATCTTAACTGGCAGAAGACTATTTCACCGGTGAAGTACATTTTGAAATCTGAAAATTTGTAATTCTAAATAACTCGAAGCAAAACTACCTTGAAGTTCAAGAAAATATGTTTCATTGAACACAAAATGCATCACACTGGAACATATTTTCACAAAAAAACATTGCCAACTGAATGTGACTTGCAGAGGTACTTTTGCACGATATTTACAGTGGGTGTTTGGTTATCTTTACGCAACCCCGAGATAGGTGTTACGGAATTCAGAGTTAACACTTTGACTGAGACGTGCGCCACCGGTGGTACACGGAGGTAATTATCATAACGCTACTGACCGACCAGTAGTCGCAAACTCTATTTTCATGAATACTCTATCAAAGCTAAATGAAGGCACGATCCAGTTCATGTTTGGTATTTTCAAAACAGTTAACTAAAATTGACTTCAAATTTGAGTTTCGTGTTGAACTTAATACTTAGTTGCCAGAGTCATATAGTGTTAATTACTAGCACCATGCAACAAATTATCTCGTGAGACCTGGCAATATTATGACACCAAAAACAATCAAGCGCAATCACCACGTGATGCCAATCAATGAATTACTGATTGGAAGGAATCCAAGGACCGAGGTCTATAAAATATTCCGCATTCCTTCTGGATGATTAAACACGAACAAAAACAGTTGAAATTGAAAACAGGAATTAGTGTCCAATACGTTGACTGCAGTGGGGTAAACTGAAGTTCAATATTGAACTCAAATTAAAGTTAATTTCAGAGATCAACTTACGGATAATCATGCAAGCTCACACACAAAAATAAAGCCCTATCCGGGACAGTTATTCCTGATGAAACAAAGTACAAAACACGCGTCTAAAATGATTCAACTAAGATTACATGATTCATGAATTAAAAAAGGTTTCTTTCGAACCCGTGGAGGGGTTATTTCTGGATATTTTACTGTCTACTATTAATCCATCTCAAAAAATTAATTACAAGCCAACACCTGTCTATTAACCTCATAGATTCAAATCTAACTTTTATTGATGATTGACTCATCATTTATGGGCTTCACTCCTAACTGCACCGCCCTATATTATTAGTAGCACAAAAAGGAAAATTGATAGTGAAGTTAAAAAAACATTCTATGATTTGTTTTCAGGCTTCAATAACAAATCATATTTCTCGTAGGAACAAAGATAATATCAGGAATTTAACCGGTCAATTTCTGCATGTTTAAAAAGGCTGATCTCATATCATGAACGTCAGCAATTAAGCTCAAGGTACGAAACAGAACGCAGGCTACCTCGCACATGTATAGGTCACTGGCAGTCACAACGCCTGCAAGCCTAAGTCTTTAACAATAACGCGTCAGAGGCATTGTGACGAGGTGAAGGTCGTTGTTGGGCTCGGTTGCTGGGAAACAAAATGGTATTTTATGATTACTATTTAGCACCAGCATAAAAAAGCTGCGAAAAATGTATTACCTCAACACACTCTTGTATTTTCAAAATCATTCACCAATCAACGACTCGGATCCAGTTGCAACATAAGCAAAGCACTGCAAAGTTAACGAAATCCGTTTGGCCAAATCGATAGTTCGATTCAGAGCACGTAGCACGCCCGGCAGATGCAGCGAAGCCGTGCAAGAGAAGCATACATATTTTTTTATCAAGTGTGACTCATAGAAGAGGTTGGCTACGAATTTTTTTATCAGCTGTGACATATAGTCTAGGTTGCCTACCAATTCTGGTATCAAGTGTAACACATAGCCAAGGTTGCCTACCAATTCTTTTATCAAGTCTAACACATATCAGAGGTTGCATACCAATTCTTTTATCAAGTGTAACACATAGCAGGAGTTCCGTTTTTGGCGCACGCAGCAAGCCCATGCGCAACCAGGCAACATTTCGAGCAATTTAAAATAAACGCCGGAAACAGACGCATGTGGACAACAAACACGAAATTGGTGTCTGGAATGTAGGGGCAACGGCCAGGCTCGTGTGTTTGATTACCCCAACGCAAATCGCAATCTAAAACACCGTGAATTGATAGGGGGCGCAACTCGTTACATTTTTCATTGAGTGAACCGTACACGCTGTCCCCGGGTGTCAAAAGGGTGACTCAACTTCACCATCCATTGTTTGTAAAAAACGTTTCAACACCTCACGCACGTAGGAATTAGTATAATAATAAGTACATTTGCGCTATCAGTTTGCAGGCCATAAGTAATTATTTAACCCGACTTTCTTCTCCAAATAACATTTTGTTATGCTCAACTTTTGTTGTTAACTCCGTACTGATTGTGCGTGCTAATAAGCAACCTTTGGTGTTGCGATTAGATAAGACTGCAAGTACCGGAAAATAATCTTAAATATCCAAATATGTCGACACTCCCGTATACGTAATTAAACACAAAAAATGAACCACTAATAATGAGAGACTGTACGTTTACTTCTAATCATTATCATACACGCAGTCGCAATGAACGCTCGTCTTATGAATAAAGGCAATTTTATCTCTACATCAAAGTGAGAATTTTGGGGTAAAAGCTTATAGCGACACTGTTGTAATAATTAAATTGATGTTGCACATACGCGATCACAATTCACAAATTTGAGCGCCAACACAAAAACAGCGCATTAGACGGTCACGACTCCTCTCATCAGCCCACAGTAGTCGCCCAACAACATCTACAGCTGCCGCCGTCACGCAAGATAGACATCTGATACACAAACTGCAGCTGCATCAAAAACGAGCACGTGTTGGAGAGCGTAGAACACACACTTGTGCAAGGAAGGACGGCCTCTAAGAACGCATGACACCAACACACTCTCTAAAATGGTTTTCTATTTCTCTCCACCTTGAGCAGTTTCTCATAATAAATTAAGGTGCAGCGTTCCAAAATAGGCTCTCAATGCCACGACACGAACAAGTATTTCAAGTTCAATTGAGATGAAGTGTGCATGCACCAAAATCAATGTCCGCCCACACACATGACGTGAGGATGATCACTGCAGCATCACAGCTGCTGCACAGCGCGGGTCTTTGTGCATGGCAGCAACATTTGAGTTGCAGTTGAATGACAGGCGAAAACCGGGAATGTGATGCATTCAGGCACATGCGGTGGTCATGTGACATTTTTAGTGGTCGGAAGCAGCGCTGAGTGTGGAGTAAAGTTAAAGGGTTTAATTTCACTTTAGGAAATGAATTAAATGCTGACGAGCTTCGTAACATATGCATAAAAATGAACTTGTGTTTCATTGAAATGGGGTGATATTGTACAATAATTTACGTTGTGGTATCAAATGTTAGTGAGTCAACTTGGTTACGCTAAATTTGTATTTCCTAGCTTAAATACTAAAATTTGAACTCGACCCAAAAATAATTTGCGCGGTCGAACCTCGATTCGTTTCAAGTTCAAACATAAGGATTTTAGGCAGTAAAAACGACTTGTAGCGCAGTCGAGCCGACAATTGAAATTTTGCTGCCAGCTGTACCGCTACAACGAAGTAAATTACTTAGGCGTTCTAAAGAGAAGAAATAGGAAGGCACCATTTAGTGTGGAGTTAAAGGAAACACGGAATCTGTGCAGCAGGGCCTTAGAAACGGTAAGTTGAGAAAGAAGTTCATGAAGCGAGATAAAAGCTGAAGAAGGAAGTAGTAAGCGCTGAAAAAAATTACTTAGAAGCCCAGTACACAAACAGCAAAGTGAAGCTGAGCTGTGTGTGTGTGTGCGCGCGATGTAACATACACACGCACAGATTATGTATGCGTCATGGTTGCCTCGTTACCATGGCAACGGCACCGCCAAACTCACAGGTTCTCACGAACACTCTAACTTTGATCTCTGAAATTGACAATTTTGCTATGCCATTATTTCCTCGTTTTAATTCTTGCAGAGTAAATTGCGAATAAAAATTTCAATCTGCTCTGTGACACTACTGGTACCTAACGCGACAATCAGAACGACTGGTAATCACTTCTTTCAGAGGGATACAATTATTGTAGCTACGGGAATTAACGCTCCCAGGGGAAATATGTGAGGTCCAGAGCTGAGGGTTAGGTAGGGTTTTCGTTTGTTGAAATAAAATTAGTTTGGTTTTGTTTCAGACCACCATTTTTCAGTTCACTACTGTCCTGTTTTTCAGCACTTACTACTTTCTCCTTCAACTTTTATCTCGTTTCGTAAGCTTCTCTCTCAACGTACTGTTTCTATGCACAATTTTTATAGATTCTGCATATCCATAAGTCCATACTAACTGGTGCTTTCCTCATTCCTCTCTTTGAAACGCTTTATTGCGGTTAGTAACATCTAATCTTAATTTTGGTACTCAGTTCGAGCAATCTCACCTACACTACTGGATTCTTAAATAAAAATAATCATAAGCGATCACAAAATGCGTAAATCTAAGCAGTAATCTGTAATGGTACACGATGCGAGTTGGGAGAGTTAGCGATGCTACACATAAAGGTCGAAGCCAATTATCGAACCACGCTGGTGGAATCCAGGACTAACGAGCAACACGTAGGATAAAATTAAAAGAAAACGAGTAACGCGAGTCAGACACCTGTGAATTTTAAACCATGAAAGCCAAAACTCGCCGTAATAACGCTGTAAGATTCAATACGTAAAATGAACGCCGAATATCCAGAGCTCTTCACTAGTACTCATACCGTCTCACCGACGTGAAAAAACAGAGTACGCAGAAGACTCTTGTATGCTTTCAACAGCATTAGGGTGAGGGTAAGAATCTCTCGAGGACTACCTCAGAGGAAGCCCTGCGTTGACCATGAAAGCTAACTTGACCGGAACGAGCGGAAGCATTTGACGCGATCGTCCGATAGTGGATACCGTGCGGTCAGTTCAGCGTGTGTGGCGGCTCCCATGTCAGGTCACTGGCCGCGGCGGCGCCATGTGTAGCGGCTCCCATGTCAGGTCACTGGCCGCAGCACTGCCATGTGGGGCGGCTCCCATGTCAGGTCACTGGCCGCAGCGGCACCATGTGTGGCGGCTCCCATGTCAGGTCACTGGCCGCAGCGGCACCATGTGTGGCGGCTCCCATGTCAGGTCACTGGCCGCGGCGGCGCCATGTGTGGCGGCTCCCATGTCAGGTCACTGGCCGCGGCGGCGCCATGTGTAGCGGCTCCCATGTCAGGTCACTGGCCGCGGCGGCGCCATGTGTAGCGGCTCCCATGTCAGGTCACTGGCCGCAGCACTGCCATGTGGGGCGGCTCCCATGTCAGGTCACTGGCCGCGGCGGCGCTATGTGTAGCGGCTCCCATGTCAGGTCACTGGCCGCAGCACTGCCATGTAGGGCGGCTCCCATGTCAGGTCACTGGCCGCAGCGGCACCATGTGTGGCGGCTCCCATGTCAGGTCACTGGCCGCGGCGGCGCTATGTGTAGCGGCTCCCATGTCAGGTCACTGGCCGCAGCGGCACCATGTGTGGCGCCTCCCGTGTCAGGTCACTGGCCGCAGCGGCACCATGTGTGGCGGCTCCCGTGTCAGGTCACTGGCCGCGGCGGCGGCGCCATGTGTGGCGGCTCCCATGTCAGGTCACTGGCCGCAGCGGCGCCATGTGTGGCGGCTCCCACGTCAGGTCACTGGCCGCGGCGGCGCCATGTGTGGCGGCTCCCATGTCAGGTCACTGGCCGCACCATTAACATGTGTAGCGGCTCCCATGTCAGGTCACTGGCCGCACCACTACCATGTGTAGCGGTTCTCATGTCAGGACACAGGTAACAGCATTGTCATGTGCAGTGAAACCGCTATTTACTGACTCTAGTCCGAGTCGGTGGAGTTGGCGCGAGTTCAACACAGTAAATCTAATTAGCGAAGTTAAGAGGGTGTTGATAAATCCATGTTTGAGGACCAGTCCGTCATCCTCGGTTGAAACGTCACCACATATTTCATTTACAAAGAGTTGCTCACTTCAACACGGTCGTCTTACTCGTCGAAATCACCAGTATCGAAGCAGAAAACTACGTACACATTATAAGGAGAATAGCGCAGCTATTTACAGCAGGACTCTACGGTCATGGAAGCGCCGACGTAACGGGTGTTTTGTACTGCCAGACTACGTAGGGTGGGAGGGCGGCCGCCATATTGGCCTGTAGTACGGTCGTATCAACCGTTTTTTGCCGTCTTGTTAGCGTGAACTCCAACATGGAGTCTTCGTATGTAGGTTACAAGAGATTTTACGTTGTGATTTGCGCTCTACACGTTAGAATAGGAGATACAAGGGATGTGATAATCGACAACGATTGCGATGTCCACGTTAAAATAGGCGATACAAGGGATGTGGTAATCGACAACGAATGCGATGTCCACGTTAAAATAGGCGATACAAGGGATGTAGTAATCGACAACGATTGCGATGTCCACGTTAAAATAGGCGATACAAGGGATGTGGTAATCGACAACGATTGCGATGTCCACGTTAAAATACGAGACGCGCTTGATTTGATAGCGTGTGCAAAGAATGTATCTCAGGTGTATTCAATTTCAAAGCTATACAACCAGACATGAGCTTAAAAAGTCTGATACAATGGGAGACGTAGTTTTTTGGGACCAATCTGGATCAGTATAGCATGCCTCAAATAATGCATCCTCTTTGTGGCCACTCGAAGAGCCAGATCAGCAAGAACTAGAGCGCTTCACTGAGTTCACTCGAGAACACACTTTCAGCTGCTCGAGAGCTCAACACATCATTATCGGAACGTCAACCAACTAAAACAGATGCAGTGAAGCTTCCGTTGGGACCAACGCATCAAACTCACAGCTCAACGAAAGCGTGCACAGAGCATTCAGTTTTAATCTTAGGATCAGGTTTGATCCGAGTATATATCCATTATAAAAGAAAGATAATGCGTTCATTCATCGTGAGAATGAGGTCGGTCTGCAAAGGAAAGTGTTCACGATTTGATATTCAATTGTGTCCTTGGATCGGTAAATCAAGAGAATCCAGTTCCACAAATATATCCCATGTTTTCCGAGAAGAATATATTAATTTTTCTTATTAATTAGAATTTGGAACTTATATCCGACGTATAAAAACGTTTTGCATTGCTCGCCAACGACTCGTTCAGGTGCGTATTCTAAATCGATGAATTTAAATGAAAATTCAAATGAAGTTAAATGAACGACGTGAACAAGTGATGGTCTCTTATTATCGCACGGGCCAGAAGCATTCATGATGTAACTGAATGCAACGGTGCATCAAAACAGAGTGCGTGCGAAACAGCCTCATTTGGTCATTAAATGCGTTGGTGTAAACATTGAATAAGATATGTTTGATCGGGCATTTGGAAAACTTTGCGTAAAGAAGGTTCGAATACAAATTTAAGACTGTAAATAACGATTACACTTCTTAAAAGTTGAGTAAATTTCAATGAACGTGGATGACGTTTTTTTAACATCTGAATGAGAAAACCTATTGTATTTTGAATTGGGCGGAAGTCACTGTACCCCAGAAATCAAATTTCGACGAACGAGATATGTGCGTACATTTACAGATCAATCAAATATAGTTCACAGCCGCACGCTGTACGATGCGTAAATTGGAAGCATACAAGAGCTAAACGAACGGTGGGAATGCAAAAGGCTAGAGTTCAGCTCCGAATGATTTTTTGGCCAGGAAACATCCCAGAACGAACACAAGGGAAAACTTACAATGTTGGTAGAGCCTAGAGGTACTACTGAACTTGTTCAAATTATGCGCCATCACGGGCACTTCATTCCCCGTAGCCGTCGAAATTGGATGCCCAGTCGAAAAAACATGAAAATGTCAAAAAACAATATTAAAGTGTTATAAGTAGCGAAGGAAATAAGCGGCGCAATTACTGGAGCGTGATGGACTAGAAAGGAAAGGTACGAAAAGCATACTGGTCCTGGTGGAAATAATAATTCACACGGAAAGAAACATAATACAAATTAAAATGAAGCCGATTTTCTCAACACCGCGAAATAGCGAAGCCAAGGAAATGGCTAACACAAGGCGATGTCAAAACTTGGGCCTGTCCGTAAATTTAAAACAAAATGTACACAAAGACTGAACACAGATTAATATTATTACTTCATTCAAGACTCCCTACCCACATGCAATGCAATCTCAAGTAAGCGAAGAGAAGGGATCAATTGGCATGGACTTTAGAAAACAAATTATCAATGCACAAGGTGTGTTCCCTAAGCAAGTTCAGGATGACGCAGAAAAAAAGAAAATAATTTGCATTGCTCGAAAACGACTCGTTCAGATACGTATTCTAAATGAATTAATTCAAATGAAATTAAATGAATTATGTGAACAAGTGATAATCTCAAATTACAGCACAGGTAAGTTCTGCGTTGCACGCAGATTACCGATAAAAGAAGATAAGGATATAGCAAAGAAATTATGAGCGCTGAAAGAAGCAAAGTTCTCACGAAATACTGAAGTCCTGAAAGCCTATCTATAGCCGAGGTGGTTCCAGTTCCCATAGCGTACGCCACAAACTCAACTGTCCTAAACCTATTGCCTACCCTATGCTCGCTGAGGGGACTAAACGAAGAAAGAATAATTTTCCTCTGACTAGTAAATCAACCTAACAGTCGTCAAAACAGCTAAAATCATAAAATAAAAATGAACTCACGAAGTGCAAAATCACAGCATCAGTTCCTGTGCAAGAATTTAGCACACGTCATCAATATATTTATTGAAAAGGCATGTTTAACCGTAATACTGAAAGACATTCAGCCTTAGCCGGCGAATATGAGTTCAACAGAATGAAAACTATGCTCCTACTGCCTCTACTTTGTGTACAAGTTTAGAAACTTCAAAGTACACAGAGCTGCTATTGTTTTCGATGCACTTCCAGTCTGTTCCTCCGGTGCGAAAATCCTAAACCTTGTTCCATTCCATCATAAAGCCTAGATATAGAATATATTAGTCTTCCCCAAATCTGTCCCAGAAGACGAACAAGAAAAACTTTCTAGTTTCGAACAACCAACAATGCAATGGATTTTAGATTTTTCGATTCGGAGTTGAGGAACTTGGGACGCTCGCCACGTACTTAAAGCTGTGACCAATTATCCACAACCCTATTTGATATTTCGATACCCATGTGCGGTAATCAACTAAAGATCTTTGTGTCAAGATATTTTAAAAACCAAAGATTTTTTTTGTATCTTATTCGAAGTAAACTATTTAACTATTTAGAAGTGAACTATAATAAACATCCCTTGTATCTCCTATTTTAATGTGGACAACGCAATCGTTCTCGGTTATATCATATCCCTTGTATCTTAGTTTATTTACTATTTCAGTAGACAACGGGTCAAAATTCCCAACTCCACGCCAAAATACCAATACATATCCCTCTGTATATTCACGCGTGATTTAAATGCCAAAACTCGGGTTAGGCAGACCCGCCCTACCTGCCCAAGGCAAGGCCACACCGCAGCATATAGAACGCGGGCCACATTCCGTACACCGCGGGCCACGTTCCGTACACCGCGGGCCACATTCCGTACACCGCGGGCCACATTCCGTACACCGCGGGCCACATTCCGTACACTGCGGGCCACATTCCGTACACCGCGGGCCACATTCCGTACACCGCGGGCCACATTCCGTACACCGCGGGCCACATTCCGTACACCGCGGGCCACATTCCGTACACCGCGGGCCACATTCCGTACACCGCGGGCCACATTCCGTACACCGCGGGGCACATTCCGTACACCGCAGGCCACATTCCGTACACCGCGGGCCACATTCCGTACACCGCGGGGCATATTCCGTACACCGCGGGGCACATTCCGCACACCGCGGGCCACATTCCGCACACCGCGGGCCACATTCCGTACACCGCGGGCCACATTCCGTACACCGCGGGCCACATTCCGTACACCGCGGGCCACATTCCGTACACCGCGGGCCACATTCCGTACACCGCGGGCCACATTCCGTACACCGCGGGCCACATTCCGTACACAGCGGGCCACGTTCCGTACAACGCGGGCCACGTTCCGTACACCGCGGGTGTACATTCCAGTCATTCCCATTCCAGACACCGCGGGCCACATTCCGTACACCGCGGGCCACACACGGCTTCTCGTTGCTGACTCAGCACTTTGCATCACACAAAAGTGCCGCGCCGCGAACGCGAGAACCGAGCCCAAGTAATTGATGAACTTAAGATTTCCACGAACCTGATCAATTTTTTTCTGGGTAGTGGCAGAAGAGACCAAGTCCAAGCTTGCAGGAAAAAAAATAAAATAGCAGGAATTTTTCCCTTGAAATTATAAGCCATCGCTACAATGACCAATGTTGCTAAAGCTCATCTTGTATCCCAAACTTGTTGCCTAGAAATACACTGGAGGCAGAGACAAAAATCAAGAGCTTCGATCCCATTAAAAAATTCTTGAACGAAAAATTCATACGAGGGAAATATTGCTCAAATATGATCGAATAGAGAACAAAACTCTTTAACTCGATGCCATTCACCCTCAATTCAGCATCGTAGTGCCGATAACCGAGGTAACTCAGAGGCAGGAAAAACAGCAACAGTAGCAGTAGGAACAGCAGCAGCATTAATACCTATAGCAGCAACAGTCCCCAGTAACAGCAACAACACCAGCAAATGCAGCAATAACAGCAGCAAATGCAGCAATAACAGCAGCAAATGCAGCAATAATAGCAGCAAAAGCAGCAATAACAGCAGCAAAAGCAGCAATAACAGCAGCAAAAGCAGCAATAACAGCATCAAAAACAGCAATAACAGCAGCAAAAGCAGCAATAACAGCAGCAAAAGCAGCAATAACAGCAGCAAAAGCAGCAGTCACAACAGCAGCAGAGGTACAGGTGACACAGACACGGTATGCGCTGCTCTCGTCACGAGAGGCGCCACGAGCCCTGCTCACGATATACCTCTACCATGGTCCTGCTTCACTTGGAAGCGTGCTCTGAATTTCAGGTTCTCGTTACATTGCCTTGTAATACAGTCGACCCTCTAGTTATAGGACAACAAGCCTCAACTTATACTGAGGAAAATTGGTCCCAGTTTTTTAGCTAATACGAGGGGGGATTCAAGTTACACAAAATCTGGAAGAACGTGAACTAATTTTCTTCTGGAGAAGTTAACGTGCACATAAAATGACGTCGTATAACACGAAAATCGGTAGTCTCCCGAAACTAGAATGATTAATGCGATCAATACCGTAAATTTGTTATTTTTACTTGATATTAAAATGTACTGAGCTCGTTATTCTTAAAAAAACTAGCTACTATGCCCAGAAGTAGATCTGGTTAGATGAAACACTAGGAAAATTAAAAAATTTTGGACCATCACTAAACTGTCCTCGTTCAATAAAGAATAGACCACGTAATGAACCACTCATAAGTGTAATCAAGGACTGCACATACGCTTTAGAGATCACAAATGGCGTCATCGATTGAGATTATTAAAAATATTAAATACTTGTGTTTTTTTACATCAGTCCTTCTCAATCTGGATCCAAAGGGCAGACTAACGTAACCTTTAAAACAATCACGTAAGTTTGTAAAAAATCTCACCTCAATCGACAAATTTAGCTTTAACACAGACAACAAAAGATGGTGGTGTGGGACAGACGATAAATCATCTTGAATCTTCATTTGGGGGGTGAAACAAACACGGTCAGCCAGATACAGGGGCCAGACTGACGAGCGTGCAAGACGCGAGCTATTTATAGCAAGGAGCACACAGCACGTTCCCCTCGCGTATATAAATACGACCCATTAGCACGGAACGAAGGGTAGATGGCTCGAGCCCGTGTACCGTGTCTTCGTGTAATTAATAGCTCGCTCAATGGAAGACGCATCCGTCCGGTAAGCATTAACGAAAATCATTTAAGCAAGACAAATTTAAAATTTGTATCGGTAAAGCTACGTATCCAAATGAAACAATTTTTGAAGTTATCAACTGTCTGATACATTCACACTCATGCTACGTATTGAGAATGAACATCTTCCATGAATCTCAGTTTTACTCGTGAAAACAGACAGCCACTCCGTATAATTTAATAGCTATGAAAACAAACATTACTCCAATTGAGGTTAGAAAAGAAACAACAACTTTTTCAAAGGGAGAGAAAAAGCTAATCCTTTTAGAAGAAAAATTTAATCCTTCATCCTTTTTAGAGAAAAAAGGATCAAGGTAGGAGCCTGAGTCGCCTGTGGTACCTCACAGGAGTAATCTGATGATAGTTATTAGCTTGAAGGTAATGGGCGGCAGACATGTAGAGGACGACCGCTCTGAGTGGAAACTGCTCGTTTCTGAGACCGGATTTTCATCCAATTTACGTCAGCAGTACAGCTGACAGAGTGCTTCTTTCGTACGGCACGCTAACCGGTGCAGCACGGAGTGTAACCAACTTGAGTAGTAAGTAAGCACTTAGGAATAGGTAGCAAGTTTCTGTGACCCCACTTCTGACCGATTCACATCATCGAAGTGGTGGGTCAGGCAATGTAGTTGTAAGCTACCCTAAGATCTATAGCTCGTCCCCGCAGTCGCGTCTCAGAGAACAAACTAGGTGTGAGAAAACGACATAAGACAGCAGCATCTCCGTCGCTGTGGTACGGTGCTTGAGCGTGGACTACAAGCGTCGGAGAGATGAAGCGATCAGCTGGGGGCACCAAGTGTATCACCATATCAACGGGTCTTGGGCACCGTTGTTCCAGCTACACCGCTGCGTCGTCCTGTAGAGGTGGCTGCTCTATTATTAGGGTGTTGAGACAATTATAATGGTCTCAATGAGAGCCCCAACATCCGCACAAACTTTGATGCTTGCAATTGAGGAAACAAGATTAGATTAGAAGTTAGTTTAAGTTTCATAACCGTAACGAAGGCGTTACAAGAAAAGGGAAACGGGAACGCGGTGCCATACTTACGGGAACTCGGAATCTATGCCCATATAGAAACAACGCATGGAGAAAGAAGTTTGTGCAACAAGATAAAAATTAAAAAAGGAATTAGCGTAGCGGTGCATGAAAACAAGACAGTAATGAACCGAAAAATATGGTCCGTAACTAAAGGAAAAATCCTATTCTATTTCAATAAAAAGATGGCCTGCTTAATCTTTAGTTCTGGACCTCATACGTTCCTCCTGAGATAGAAACAACACTACCATCGGAATTCAAGTACACATGAAAAAATAAACACTTTGAACTTTCTAGCAGAGCAAAACGAACGCGTTTCGCCATCGCTATTCAGCGAATTTTATTTCCCAAGCCACTTAGCTTACGATACGAACTATCGATGGGTCGTTTAAAAACATTTAAAAATCGTTCATATTAATTGTATTTAAATGGACCCAGTGAATTTTTGGCATTTAAAAATTGCTAGCAACTTTTGACCTCAAATTCGAGTTGAACATTGAACATCAGTTTGACCCATCGCAGTCCCCGCGTTAATGAAACTATTCTACCAGCTTCACCTACACCTGCAGCAAATCCTGCAGGAGAGGCAGGAAGCTACACAGTCGAACAAGGTACACGTCATGACGAGGCATAGATAAGCGCGACAGTGACAAACGATGTGACGGGGGGCCACTCCGGTAATTTTCATGTGAGCCGCGTAACTGAAGATCAATACTCTACTCCGAATTTTAGAGATCAATTTCGAAAAAGAATATTAAATGGATCGTGCCTTCATTTGATTTTTACCAAGAATTCATGAAAATCAAGTTTGCGAATGCAGGTCGGTCAGCAGCATTTTGAATATCCCCCTCAGTGACCACCAGTGGCTTCCTTCGCAGGTATTGTGTTAAATGTTCTTCAGGTGAGCCAAATATATTTGAATATTTGTTACGAACAAGTACGAATATGAAAATGCCAAGGTAAAAACCTCATTGCATGAAATGGAATGTTCATTCTAATTAAAGAGGTCAATGACAAACATCTGGCAGGCTGTCAAATACATTGCTCGGGCATCCCTGAAGGCGATCTCGCTAACGCGTAATTTAGGAGGTACAATTCTTTTGAAATAAAGTTTGCTCAGGAAAATTCAAGACTTTCAATGATAGCGAGAAAGAATGTATTATTTCAAGCTATATACGATGAAATCAAAAATACACCTCTCCAATGAACACATTGCCCAAGACTGTTTCAATATCCTTAATGTGAATAATTTCAAGTCAACAAAATAAATTTTCATTCGCGTAAAAGCCCAGAATTCGCGTTCTCGCAAAAGCCTGTGAAAGACCGGAATTTTCACTTCCGTAAAAGCCTGTGAGAGGCCATAACTTTCACTTTCGTAAAAGACTGTTAAAATTCCGACTTTCCGCTGTCGTGAAAGCCTCTGAAAACCCGGAGTTTTCGTTCTCGTAAAAGGCGTTCTCGCAGATCATGGGAGCGAGCCGTCGAAGATCTGCGCGCACCGTATCCCCGAATTAAAATTCACAAGAGCTCAGGGACATATAAGGTAGAGCGCGGCTGCCGCATCAGCTGGTACTGGAGGATCACTTCGCCCACTAGTGCAGCGCTACGTACGTCTTGTTTACTGCGCATCATTTCCAGCAGCAGGATGCACTGCATGCATTACAGTAGCCAGCAGGTACGTGTTTTTCTGCGTGTAGTGACCCATTTGTACACGAGAGCACCCAGATGGTGGAGTGTCAATATAGAAGTAGGGTACGTCAGGGTCACATGGGCTGCCTTTCACTGCCGCTGCCCCAACACCACTGCACCCACTCAAATGCACCCACCACCTGCAAGCAAAAAGGCTCGTTTCATGAGTGCAGAATTTTTATCGCTTATATGAGAAATGCTTTCGATTTCTGTTCTGAATGGCTTTACTGAACGGAAAAATAGACAGTGGATTAATATCTGCAAATGTATTTTATGGCCACCCGCATTTGAGGAGAAAGATTGAGCTCTGCAGACTTTCAAGACATAGTATAGAAAATTGTGAATCCTGCATTCAAAATTCAAGAATCTTTTCATCATTATATTTTTGCCTACACTTTGAGGCAGCTATACAGAATGGCCTACAAAGAAAAACGAACTCTGATAGAAATATCAGTAATCCAATGATCACTTCTTCCTATTATTGGAAAAAGAGTGTATCCGATATAAATTGATCTGCATTTAAAATTCGCAGTCCCTGTTTTCGTCTCTCACTCTGCACATCAATGGCGGTCTACACCGCCATGCAGCATAAGCACGCTTGTGGATCACTAGGACACCTCAACGGAGTCATTAACAATGTAATGAGTATTAAAACTAGGTATTAGAAGCAGCTGTGGCGCATGAATCGCTTCAAATAATTACAGGTTCCAAAGACCAGACGTCCATCTTATGCTGTAATTCAAGACAATTCTTTTGGAGTATCTAATTTCTCTCATTCGCTTATGATAGTAATGGTAACTGATGATCTATCTCGGCACAGCCTAAATTCACAATACTCGTTCTCCTGCACGAGCACCATGCAAGTTCCGTTATACACACCAGTAATTTGCAATACACTTCGAACTGAATAGGGGCGCGCAAAAGTTATGCGAGCTGTTTTCTTGATTGATTGATTTTATTCCCTCAATACGTAAAATGAATTTCACCGTGTACGACAAGAAACTTTACATTATATTATTAGATTAGAGTAAAAGTGAGTTCATGCCTCCTTAACTACTGGAAAAGTGTTCTGCGGAAAGAGGAAGAGATCATTCAGTATGGAATTAAGGGAACGGGGAATCTATGTACATGGTGCGTTCCCACATGAGATCCGCTGAGCATAGTGACAGCAACTTAGGAAAAAAGTTTATGAAACAAGAGAAAACTTGAAGAATAAAGTAGTTGGTGCTGAAAAACCGGACAGTCCGCAACAAAGCAAAGAACTTTTTCTGTTTCAACATGAGTCCTTCCAAACCTTGAGGTTTGGATCCCCCATCTTCTCCCTGGAAACACTAATTCCTGTAGATGTAATTGTAACCTCCCCCGAATGGGTTCCGATGAATTTCTATTTAAACTAGAAATAACGACAAAAGATCCTTCTTTTACAACCTCACAAACATGGAAAATAAATTATTATTATGCCACCCTGAGTTACGAAAAGTACACATATACAAGTCGGTCACACAACAACAATGAATTCTGCACTGTTCAGACTGGAGATGTGACAAAAAATCCAAAAGCAGCGAGGTCATACTTCGAGCACGAGACAAACTTTCCGAACGCTGTTTGCAAGAACACATACGGCCGTGTTTGAGCTCAGCCAACGCAGGCGCGTGGAGTGACAGAGCATCTTTACCGAGGTCGCACTGTCCTGGCACATCGGGAAATACAGACCGCGATTCCACGAGGTATTTATTAGGTATCCATGATTCCACAAGGTATTCTAGAACCAATATTTTTGTTATTCAGGGCGAGGAGACATTTAATTCAACATCAACTATGCGTCTGGAAAGTGCTACATGTATGTATGTGTGTATGTATGTGGTAGTTTCCAGACTCATATTTGATGTTGAATTAAATGTCTCCTCGCTCTAAATAACAAAAATACTTGTTCTAGTATAAGAGACACATTGCAAAATGTCAGGATATCTTAGGAAAACATACCAGGCGATCCTACATAGTTTAAAATCAACTAGAACGTCCAAGTCGGATATAATTAATGCTGAATGTCTGTCACGTACGACATGTTTCATGAGATAATTAATTTTTGTGTGCGAGAGAAGAGAAATACGAGAAGCGAGATGACAATACCCGGTGCACGAAAGCAAGATCACAATCTAGTGATCGGTCCAAGAAATGAAAAGAGACTGAAATGGAATTTAATATTAGAAAACTATTCGAGTTCTAGCGCAAGTGAAGCCAGGGGAAGAAATGAGCCTCGAAGTCACACTGACGAACGACAATAGAAAGAAGTTAAGTCGATGCGCTTTCTTTAAATAGGAACTTACTTATAATTACTTAATATTATACTACAAAAGCAGAGATTTGGTCCTAATTTACCTCATATTTGCATAAATTTAGTATAGGCCTGAGTATCGGCACGGGTAGAACAGCTTACATTTTAGTTAAAGTGTAGATAAGATTGTGCTGGAGGCCGATCACAAGCTCGAAGTAGGGAGACCTTCCAAGAGTAGTAGTCGTGGTTACGTAATTGGATAGATCTTTTTAATGGCTTTTCTATTTATCGGAAACTGACAAGCGGTTCTCATTCAAAAGTTGAAGGATTATAGTTTTGGAGTATGTATACCATTAAGTATCAAGCGTAACTCTGTATGGAGTGTGACGCAGGGAACATGTGGTGTGCGATTAAATCGTGAACCAAACAACTTTGGTGCGTATAACGATTTATGAAGACGGAATGATGAATGAGGCGCATGTGCGTCAAAGCATTATAATACCATGGACATAAATCTCGTATGCAAGCGCAAGAAACCTCGTGTTTACGTCTCACATCAACCAAGAAAGGTTATGAACATGCAAAAGTAAATTTATACAACGCGCTGAAGTAAACATAAAGACAGAGGAAAAACATGAGAAGATTCTTCTGGTTCGTTCAAGATCATCAGGATCGAAGAAGAAACTCCAGCATAAACACCACGACAGTGCAAGAAATGACGCGAAGATGATGCGACAGCAAAACACAAGCACAACGAAGGTCGCCTTCACGTGAAATGAAGTACATCCGTACATCACGTGACACCCCGACGACAACCATCGATAACAAAGCGAAGCGTGAATGGGAAGATGACTTTCACTGACCGGGATCCGACATGTCGTGGAGTGCCAGCTTTCGCTTTGCGATCATCACTGAAAAGCCAGGACGCTCCACGTACGCATCCCGTGCGAAAATGGCAATTGAAAGCTTGATTTATGAGTAGATCGCGGTTGTATGATGCTAACGCGACCATGATCAATTTAGGAACAGGAAGGTGTAGCTTAATAATTTAATATTTTTGGAAAACTCGACAAAATAACGAGAGAGCCCGTGTTTTGTTTAATTCATTTTTACTTACGAAACAAAGATGATCGTCCAGAGCCAAAATTACACTTTCCCGCACAAAGGCTGAGATTATCGTTCGCTGATGTGTTGCTCCTTACTTTGCTCAAGCATAATTCAAGTTAATCTCACTTCGTGACGCTCAGAGGCTACAGATTATGCTTTAAAAAAGCAATTAACATACGTAAACGAAACAGAATAAAAAATTTCTACAAATAAGGTAAGAATTTTCAGGGCTGAACTGTAAAACCGTAGATCTATCAAAACCAAAAAATATATTTTAAAAATTATATGAAATATCTATTCCAGTATACCAAATTGAAACGCCCCGGCAGAGGCACCTCAACCTTTTTTAACACCATTTTAAATCGGAAATAAAGGAAATTTACCATCAGAAATACAAAGTTATTAAGTATACTACAGAAATATGCCTCCCATCTACAAAAATTAATGTTTACACTTTACGCTGCAGAGGACCCATGGTGTAAAACCATACTTTTTCACTTCCCTTTGGTTCGTGTAAATCAATTAGCACCACATCTGGAACGCGACGCAAGAAAGGGCTCAGACGGCTCAAAAGGTATCGTAAGAATCTGTCAGAGATAAGCAGGTGCAGCAAGAAATAAAAGAAGACAAACACCCAGACACGTGCGCAAAAGGTCAATATATCGACTCTTTACCGAGGTAGCATCGATTGAGGAACAAGTGAGACAAGGTTTGCACCTCATCGGCTGTGAGCATTTGCATTCACGACTCGTATGTCCAAACAGACGCAAAAGAAGATGCTAAAACACAGAAGTAATTCAAACGCGATAATTCATTAGTTTATGCGTACTTTAAGAGCTATGTTACATCAAGAGGACATTCGCAAGGTCACAATTCGCTATTGTGTATCTCCCAAAAGATAGAGTTTTGACCATGGATATAAGTACAATGCATTTATATCACACAGAAACGTGGTCATTGGCACTGATGAGGTAGTTCACCAATACAAGTCATTTTTATAAGCAGATGTTTTGAAGACATAAATATCAAGTACGTAACCTTGTGTTTAAAACAAAAACACTTGTTTCTCGATAACGATATCACCCCTTGCGACCGCAGTGAACAGTCAAACGTGAGCACCGCCTGATAATATTGTAAAAAACATGGAAAATAGAATTAATAATGAAAAATTATGATAAATATGAGACACTAATACTGCTAATAAAGGTACTTAAATGAAGAAGGCACGCACATGAGCTGCGAGAGAAGCTGAGCGTAACTAGGTATCTTGAGAGTACACTGTTAAGTGGACTGAACCGGCAACTTATGGATGGCCTTGAATCTCGGACAGGATTGTATCTAGACGTATCCCTTGCGGCTCCTTGCTCTTGTCAATGCGCCTTAATCTCTATTGATCCCGAGTAGTAGTTTAATTAGATTTGATAAGTTAGTTCAAGCCTCCTTGACCGCAACGAAGTCAGTAGCACTTAAAATAGATTACTTCAAGACATCACCATTAAATGAAATGTAACGCAAAAACGCAAGTGGGTGAACCATTGTAATAAAGCATAAGCGGACCGATACACTGGTGCTTACTCCATAAAAGAAGAAAAAATTCCTCCCCTTACTACGCAACTGAACAGAATAATTTTGAAACCAGTACACCTTATATATACATTACTCGAGAACCGGGGCTTCAAAAGCTTTACGTCGTTGCAGCAGGTAGGGTAAAGTCTTTCCATAAGAACTGTAATGAAATTCCGCTATTAGCAATACCGCTACGACGACGTAAGTTGTTTTATTTTAAGGTAAGTCCTTCTCGAAGTTATGAGCAGAAGCTGCTTATTTCAGGAGTGAAATCGAGACCGACCGACTAGAAGTACCAATATTCACTGTGTTTTATAAGATCAGGGACACAATTTTCAAACAACTTACGTTATCGTTGATTTGCAACCAACAGCAAAAATTCCCCGTTCGACTTGGCCACCTGGGTGCTATTTTTTTCTGCTAGTTTGGTTTCTTCGTCGACTATTAGCAAAATACAGAGCCTGGAAGTGCGCTTAAAATGTATTTTAAAAAAACCTGGCGCTTGACGAGTGTCAGAAAAACCAGCAGGCAAGATAGTAAAATTATCAAGTGTAATTTTAATGCCAGCAGTACCACTAGCTACGACGCCGAAGAATGGTTCAAAATCCGGCTCCTGATCCATAAGTAAGCATCGCATCAAAACCATAGACAAAGGAAAAAAACAACAGTGCACCCTTTAAGCAACCTCGGCAAAAATAAAACAACACCCACGTACACCCAGCATTTGATGTAAAACAACTTGACGATATTTCAATAATTTTATTTTATTTCAACATTCTCATGTCTGCAGTTTATTCTGAGGTGCGGACACCGTCTTATAGAAGTGAGAAGTGTCTTCGTCTTACTGAAGTGTGCCGTCAACTTGGGACATCATTACTGAAACATCTTTATTGGTCGCTCTATCATCGCAATCGGCGTGACGAAATATATTTTTAAGCTTCTTAGGTTAAAAGAAAGGAGTTAGTGAAATGCGCGCTCAATGAGCAGAAGAGGCTTTTCATAAACTCTTTTATCTGTGTACGTCATTAGTCATACTCGTCGTAAAAGGAGTTTTATCCTAAGTTTAACCATATATTTTCAATTTGAATAATTTTCTGTTTATTATACTTTTCCCAAATTATGTTATTTTCCTAATTGAATAATCTCTTCATCGCTTTTATCTGCGTCAATGATTAAGTTTTAATTTATACTGCTGAATTAATTGCAGCTGGTTCACGACCCAAGCATACATTGTAAAGCAAAACAGGTCAAACTCACGCCTTAAACAGAAAATGAATACTTGTGAAAGAAATAATGAAACTTGAAAACATTGATGATACTCCCCCTTGAAAGTCTTGAATTAATGTCCTTGAATTAATCCTTGAAATCCTTCCTTGTCCTTGAATTAATCCTTGGAATTTGAAAACATCGATGATACTCCTTCTTGAAAGTCGTGCACCTCTCAGTATTTTTTCTTTCTGTGCGGAAATTTTGCCATCGCAAGCGCAATACCCCGTTTTTGCACCCTGGTTTCCAGGCATCACCTAACATCACCCATACCTAACATCACCTAACATCACCCATACCTAACATCGTCAGCCTGCCAATCCGTAAACTTTGCCGTCACTTACAAAATCAGTGGACGGACGAGCAAAACAAATAAAAATTCATTGGCTTGCAATATTGTACGTACAACTCACGTTACCTTTTTTTCTTATTTAATGAATCTATACTCGATTAAAGTCAAAACGAAAAAGTTATGTCTTATGATATTCGTTATTGTTCGGAAAACTCGAATGCCCTCATACAAATTTTTCTAACTTATAGCATCTTTAAGACGTCTATAAGCACGGCTAACAGGTTCAAAAATACAACATTGCCCATTCAACAATATGTACTTGTTCAATGCACTGACATTCACATTAGGCAGTGTGCTGCGAGCGTCAGACGCTCGAATTTCTCAGAGGCCACCGGTGAAAAAGCTTTAGACTCGGTGAGCTAATGCACGTTCCCACAGGACGAGCAGAACCTCACAGGTCAGAAGTCAGAAGGGAGAATGATTTTCACAGAGGCTTGTTTCGGGCCAAAAACCTCAAGTCGGGTTGTCGTGAAATCAAATCGACGCGGAGCACTCAGCCGTCCCGATTCCATGTGAAGTGGCCAGACGATGAGCCACTTTTAGAATAAATTATGCCTAAAAATACCTAGATTTGGGGATTTTGGTGTGAGGAAAAGCTAATCTGGCAACCCAGAGAAGGAGGAGGCGAGTGGGGGAGGGCGAGGTTCCGTGAGGATGTTTGCCTCCTGTGCATTTCCCAGAGCTGAGCCCTGTATCCGGTGTTGCTGAGCCCCTTCCCTTTCAGGGAATGTTCTTACCTGGCAGGCTTTTCACCCTATATCCACAATCTTCAAATTCGTCTTTCAAGTAATGTCCTTACCTGGCAGGCTTTTCACCCTATATCCACAATCTTTAAATTCGTCTTTCAAGTGATATCCTTACTTGGCCGGCTTTTCAACCTATATTCATAATCTTTAAATTCGTCTTTCAAGTAATATCTTTACCTGGCAGGCTTTTCAACCAATAGTCACAATCTCCAACGCTTTGACTACAACGTGAGCCACCGGTGGTACACGGAGGGAATTTTCAAAAGGCTGCTGACCGACCTGTAGTCATAAACTTAATTTTCATAAATACTTAATTAAGGTTAAATAATGGCATGATCCAGTTAATGTTTGCCATTTTCAACATTGCTTACTAAAATTTACTTCAAATTTGAGTTGAATGTTAAGCTTCAGTTTTACCTACCGCGGTCAAAGTGTTGAGATCGTATTTAGGTAGCATTGCAACACCGCGTTTTTCCGCCGCTCGAGACATTGTCACGAACCCGACCTTCGACCGCGAAATTTTAGAGAACGTCAACATCTCATCAGAACTATGCCAAATCCGGTTACAATTTCAGCGCAGTGCCTCCCATGCTACTTCAAACACAGTACTTTCAAAACCAGGAGCTGGACACGACCTGTAGTGATGATTTTAGGCTTTACTTTGCCGAAGTAGTGAAAGATCCTTTTATTTCTTGAACATTTTACCTAAAAATTAGCGCTAAGTCATGTATAGACGAGAAAAAAATTTCCATGACAGAATCCCAATTAAAACTTTATAACTTTTAATTCATACCCAAGTTAAATTATTATTATTATTATTATTATTATTATTATTATTATTATTATTATTAGATTAGATTAGACTATAAGTTAGTTTAAGCCTCCCTAACCGCTGCAAAAATAGAGCGTATCGAAGAGAGGAAGGAGGAAGGCACCATTTAGTATGGAGATAAGAAAATGAGGAATCTATGCAGAAAGGGCATAGAAACAGTAAGATGGGAAAGAAGTTCATGAAATAAGATAATAGTTGAAGAAGAAAGTCAGAGGTGCTGAAAAATAGGACAGTTGTGAACCGAAAAAAGGTGGTCCTTAACATAACAAAAAACATTTTATTTCTACAAAAAGAAGGCCTACCTAACTCTCAGCTCGGGCCTTCACATTTTTCCCCTGGGAGCGCTAATTCCCATAAATACAATAGTTGTATCCCCCTGAGGGGTATTATTATTATTATTATTATTATTATTATTATTATTATTATTATTATTATTATATAAGAAGTTTTAGCCTCCCTTAACCACGACAAAGATGTTCTAAAAGAGGAAGGCACCATTTAGTATGGAGTTGAGGGAACGCGGAATCTATGACAAGGTGCACAGAAACAGTAAGCTAGGGAAACAGTTCATGAAACAAGAAAAAAGTTGAAGAAGAAAGTAGTAGGTGCTGAAAAACAGGACAGCAGTGAACCGAAAAAAAGATGGTCCGTAACAAAACAAAAACCTATTTTATCACAACAAAAAGGAAGCCTGCGTAACCTTTAGCTCGGGCCTTCACATGGTTCCCCTGGGAGCGCTGATTCCCATAAATACAACAGTTGTATCCCACTGAGGGGACCCAAGTTAAAAGAAATCGGTTTTCTCAAATCACTAAAACAACTGGCGCCTTCACACAACTCAATGTTTCAAAAGCAAAACAATCGAAATTATTACTGAATTGTTTTGTAACTCTATTAGAGCTCTGTTAAGCTAATCACAATAAACTTCACAAATATAATCAAGCTGTAGAAGAGTTAAGTGTCAATCTGAACGTAAGAAATGATTACAACCACTCATACTTTGTGCTTTTTAAAAAAAGCTAATTCAAGAAAACTCACTGACCAATCCTATTCCTAATGGAATATAGTTCATCAGTTATTAACAACACCGCGTAAAGTGCAACCCAAGCATAAGATCACGAGTCACGACAAAAATTCAGGTAGGAATACCAGTCACAGGCACAGCATCAAAAACGAGGTATGGCAAACGTGAATTCTGGAGAAGACTCTGACACAGACAGCAGCAGATGGACACCGCGTAAAGTGCAACCCAAGTATTAGATCACGACATGAATTCAGATAGGAATTACTGTCCTAGACATAACATCAAAAGCCAGGTACAACAAACGTGAAGTCCGGAGAAGAAGACTCTGCCGCAGCAGCAGATGGAGAGCGACCGGCAGGTGGTGCGAGACAGAACAGCACGATCGACTTATTGACCGGACGCTTCCGTCGCCCTGCACCGACCTCGCATGTCCGGCCGGCCGACCGTCTGTGAGTTGCATCATTGTCATGTGGCAAATACATCCTGGTGCTGCTATAGCGTGAGGTCTGGTCTACCTCACTACAGCGTGAGATTTACCTCTAGCTGGTACTATAGCGTGAGGTTAGGTTAAGTCCGGTTAATAATGGATATCGCTCATTTCCATACATTTAATTTAGCGATAAGCAATATGTACATCTCAAAACTGCACCTGGGTAAGCGATATATAGCGGTAGACCTTTCGCTTTAAGTACCAAACACATTCTCACCGATGCTTCAGCTACGAAGCGCCAACGCATGTTCACCAAAGCAATCCCAACACGAATTTTACAAATATTCATTATTTCATAGGTAGTTACTTTACAAAATGACTGCAGTTTTTTATGTTTCGGAGGAATCGATGGTTGAAGTTATGGTTGTTCAACTTGGCGTTCGTTGAATTCGTGACGAAATTTCATCATCGATTTTATCTCTCAAATCGTCTAACTCGTACACGTTAAGGCTTAGATTTACAGCTCACACTTCAAAGCGCGTGACAACAAAATATGATTTTCATACTCATCTTGCCCAATAAGTTAGGTTACTTATATTGTCTCGCATCTTCACGCTGTCCTGCGTTCCACAGGGATGCATGACGTACGCTAAAAACTTCCTACACAAAAAGCCATGAGATGTGAGAACAGTTAACGGAGTGTTAAAAGCGTTTATCTAATATCTGTAATACTTAATACCATATAGCTTTATCTGTAATGTAACTTTATGAATATAAAGTTGCACTAACCCAGCGATAGCTCAAACACAGATGGTCCGACGAGCCGAGGCAGACGTTTCTGGAGATCTCAATTAAACTTTTCCGAGAGTTATTGAAGAACATTCCAAACCAGCTGAGGATATTCGGCTTGGCTGATCAATTCAGCGGGGGGGGGGGAAGAAAAAATTTGAGACGATTAGACAGTGCAAACCAAATAATGTTGAGATCAACACAGCTAAATTGGACGAGTGAAGATCAGCTGGACGAGTGAAGATCAGCTGGACGAGTGAAGATCAGCTGGACGAGTGAAGATCAGCTGGACGAGTGAAGATCAGCTGGACGAGTGAAGATCAGCTGGACGAGTGCAGATCAGCTGGACGAGTGCAGATCAGCTGGACGAGTGCAGATCAGCTGGACGAGTGCAGATCAGCTGGACGAGTGCAGATCAGCTGGACGAGTGCAGATCAGCTGGACGAGTGAAGATCAGCTGGACGAGTGAAGATCAGCTGGACGAGTGAAGATCAGCTGGACGAGTGAAGATCAGCTGGACGAGTGAAGATCAGCTGGACGAGTGAAGATCAGCTGGACGAGTGAAGATCAGCTGGACGAGTGAAGATCAGCTGGACGAGTGAAGATCAGCTGGACGAGTGAAGATCAGCTGGACGAGTGAAGATCAGCTGGACGAGTGCAGATCAGCTGGACGAGTGCAGATCAGCTGGACGAGTGCAGATCAGCTGGACGAGTGCAGATCAGCTGGACGAGTGCAGATCAGCTGGACGAGTGCAGATCAGCTGGACGAGTACAGATCAGCTGGACGAGTGAAGATCAGCTGGACGAGTGAAGATCAGCTGGACGAGTGAAGATCAGCTGGACGAGTGAAGATCAGCTGGACGAGTGAAGATCAGCTGGACGAGTGAAGATCAGCTGGACGAGTGAAGATCAGCTGGACGAGTGAAGATCAGCTGGACGAGTGAAGATCAGCTGGACGAGTGAAGATCAGCTGGACGAGTGAAGATCAGCTGGACGAGTGAAGATCAGCTGGACGAGTGAAGATCAGCTGGACGAGTGAAGATCAGCTGGACGAGTGCAGATCAGCTGGACGAGTGCAGATCAGCTGGACGAGTGCAGATCAGCTGGACGAGTGCAGATCAGCTGGACGAGTGCAGATCAGCTGGACGAGTGCAGATCAGCTGGACGAGTACAGATCAGCTGGACGAGTGAAGATCAGCTGGACGAGTGAAGATCAGCTGGACGAGTGAAGATCAGCTGGACGAGTGAAGATCAGCTGGACGAGTGAAGATCAGCTGGACGAGTGAAGATCAGCTGGACGAGTGAAGATCAGCTGGACGAGTGAAGATCAGCTGGACGAGTGAAGATCAGCTGGACGAGTGAAGATCAGCTGGACGAGTGAAGATCAGCTGGACGAGTGAAGATCAGCTGGACGAGTGAAGATCAGCTGGACGAGTGAAGATCAGCTGGACGAGTGAAGATCAGCTGGACGAGTGAAGATCAGCTGGACGAGTGAAGATCAGCTGGACGAGTGAAGATCAGCTGGACGAGTGAAGATCAGCTGGACGAGTGAAGATCAGCTGGACGAGTGAAGATCAGCTGGACGAGTGAAGATCAGCTGGACGAGTGAAGATCAGCTGGATGAGTGAAGATCAGCTGGACGAGTGAAGATCAGCTGGTCAGTCCATCCTGCCAGCATAAAGGTCCGAAGACTAAGACCACAAAAGCACGCATTCACGTGCGAGAGGCACGTGTGCTCTCACAAAAATCTGGCTCTAGCCAACACTGAAGCCGAAATATCAGAGAAGCTTGTGATTTTTACGCGGACAGATACTTGACGTATCTCAAAACTAGTTTTCTACTCGAGTTTCGAAACCAGATAGTTGAAGCTATGCCGCTGAACGACGTAAAGCCGCTGTCGCAACCGTAGCCTTTTGGAACGTAATGTATGCTAGCGTTACGGTAGGAACGCCTTCAACGAAAGGTCAGCCTAAAGTTCTTAAGTAAATCTTGCACAAATATCACGACTGGTCACAAAGAACTGGAGAGTTACTTCAAATCCATTGAAGATTTACGGTAGACCTCAGAAGCTAAGTTCAAGTCGTACATCTAAATCATTTTTCCGAAAGAAATTATTCACCTTGAGCATGTGCATTGGTGCGATTAATAAGCTATTATGAGCTTGATATCGAACATTCAACAATATCAACAGAGCAGGCCAAATGACTTACCAGGTTTCTCCGGCAAACTCACCATGAGATATGTTTTAATAAAAACATCAGTTATCGCATACCACGCGTAGTCAGCCCTCAATTACAGAGATGCCACCAGAAGAAATCATCAGCATCAGAACATCAAAGCAAGGTCACACGAGAAAGAAAGCGATGCGATAAAAAAAAAGTGCTCAGCGGTCTCGCATCGGCGCCTTCTCTTCTACTGTAAGCTGAGGCTGGGCGAAGGTCACCGAAGTTGTTCAACGCGAGCACAAACGACTGCTATAATGATTCTTCCGGCTGTTCAAATTTAGTAGTCCAGTGCTGTGAAAACCGAACAAAATCTGGTTACATAATGTTTCTATGAAGCAGGTTGAACAGGAGCTCTGCAGATCTCATTTGTTCCTACCTTATGGTAACTTGAAGATTTTCGTTTACTTGTAATAATGTACGTCCGAGAATTTTAATGTGCTGGGGAGACGAGTCCAGTGAAGCTTGTCATTATTTTTTCTTATTAGCCCGATGTATAACGGCGTAGGAGATCAAATGTACTAACCTCAAGTACGGATTTTACGGCTCTCAAAAACAGATCCAAGCGCAGATAGCATTAAACATCCTCTCAAAATACAAAAAATTAATAACAAATTTTCATGGCTCTCTTACAGGTCCCCGTGTTCGAAATTAGCTACTGCTCAAAAAATATCTCCAAGCACAGAAGAAACTGTATGGAAGAAATTAATTCTCAAGAAACCAGAAGTTGTAAACTCCAAAATACGAAGTTGTTCTACGCATCTCAATAATCATCTCCAAGGCGGACAAGCGTAATCCAGTGGGAGGTAATTTACTTTTACTGCTCGACTGAGCTCGGCCGACACAGTTATATATTTCAGCGCTGACATGCGAGTACCCGCAGATCAATACAAGATTTCTTCAGATTACAGACCTCGCTGTGCTCCCGCAAATGCTACGACGGCTGCGCAGCTGCGGAGAATTACGTCAAGACCCTTCTACGTCCAACATTTCGGTCAGGAAGGATTAAAACCACGGTAAAAAAAAAATTTTTTTCCCCCTTCCAAAATCCATGAGCTGAGTAAACATATATTTTTCCCTTGGACTTTTTGAGAGCGATCTTTCTATGATTTTAGACGTCTAAATCTGACATCGCAGCCGGTCAACGTTCAAACCACGATGAAAACAAAGAACGCTTGTGTTGTTTCTTCTCCTAAGTCTAACAACTAAATACAAAAATATTTGTACCATACACCCAACATATTTTGTTTTTCGAAGTTTTGGCATTGATTTATCATGAGTTGTTCGTCACCAGAAGGAGCGTATTGAATGTATCCAAAAGTTGTCTTAACATTCGGCACGGCAGCAGCGTGTGATGTCTAAAGAAGTGCGGGGCATAAAGAAATTCTTTTCCCGACTTTTCATTCAACTACCGGGTCACAAACAACTGAATGCTGTAATCTACACGGGAGTTCCTGACTTTACTTGAGCAAATAGTAGAAGGATATCCCGTAAGGGAAGTATAAACTATAGCCTCTGACAGGCTTCTAATCAAGAGCCACCGGACACCCGAGCGGCTCCAGAGAACTTGACCCACCCAGCCTTGATCAATATCAGCACCCGAGTCAAGTGAAAAATTCACTCCGAAAAGTAGAATCATTGGACCTCTCAGAAGTTGGACGTTGAAACCTAAAACTGAGTCAAGCTTCCAAAAATAAATTCGTGTTTTCCATCGTAAGAGATATACTGTAACAGTAATTGTAGAACAAATACAAAATTCTATATAAAGAAGACCTGTATTTAGTACTACTACAACAACTTTACGTCCGCTAAACAATTGATTGTTATTATTTTATCACTGAGTTGTAGCTTATTTTCAATTCAATGACCTCGCGTTTTCTAATACACAATAAAGCAAGAGAAAACATTAAAACAAAAAAATAGAGTAGCCTTCGTGAGTTACAGTGAAAATTGAAAACCCAATAACGAATTACTATAACAACACAGAAAGTTAACTTCAAGGAGAGTCAAAAATGCACTCAAAAATTGAACAAACAAGGCTTCGTTTGAATATTTCACAACGCACAATCACACACCTACCTGGAAACACGTCCAATGACCGATTATTTATACTTCGGCAACATTACACTGATAACTACGTCTTATGATAACTCCACAACATAACCAATTTATTTGCTTAAATTTCATACATTAACTTATCGGAAGTATACGATTTTTTCTTCATTCAACACAACAAACTTAACAGCTACTCACCCTTTTTGAGGAGATTCTTGATCCGTTTGCACCGGCCGGTGAGCACCGCCACATGCAGCTCGTCGGGATAGTGGGGGCGCAGGGGACGTCCGCCCCCCTTCAGGGGGACCGGCATCATCATTGGTTCAGCAATAACTTCACGATGACTCGAGAAATCTCAATAATTCTTCAGTAATTCCACCCAGCATAAAATCACACAAACGTAACACCGCAACGTACTTTTACAATGGGTCAATAAATACACCTCTGATAAAGTGGTCGTTTTGAACCCCTGTGTTTCATATTGTCAGGCGTAACTTGAAACTGAAATTCTTGTACAGTGCGATGAGGCTTGAAGTCAATGCGACGCTAGAGCTTTATATTACACAATATGAAAGGTCCTGATTTAAACGCCGCAGACGAAAGCCAGATGAGTCAACTTTCAGAAACGTCTTATAAGTTCATACATGAACTAATTTTTCAGGGCTAATTCATAAAGAGAAACAAAGTTACAGGATGAAAAAGTCAGGCGAGTCAATTTTCAGGAACTTCACCAGTTCATGCATTAACTGTTGGTTGTTCAGCGCTAATTCGTTATGCGAGACAAAGTGGCAGGACGAAGGAACAACTGCCAGAGGCTGCTTGCCTAGACGCTCTAACGCAGCGATGGGCGGACGCCGGACGGCCAGATCTGAGGGTGTCACGTCCACGTAAGGCGCGGAGGCGCCGGCTACATTGTTTGGTCGCGCCGGTGGAAGGAGCGGCAACGTTCGCGGCAATGTCCGCCTCAGTGAATGCCTGCACGCACTTGTTCTACTAGCAAGCCAAGTGACAAAAGGGGGCCGTAGAACAGGAATCCTACAATGTGAAGATATTAATGCGACACTCGAAACTTCAAAAGCCTGACCTCACTTGATGCGGTTTTATTCAATTCGAAATGAATCGCTTTCGGCGTGTCGGGAATTATTTGGGGAACATCTTTAAGGCTGCTCACACTGAACGGAATAATTTCTCACAACGACAACCAGCACCTAGAAATTGTATCACTCAATTAACCGAGAGCTGAAAGAAGTCTTCTTTTGATTTATTTCTCATTCACCGCAGTGATCATAAATACCGTAAGGTTTGAGCGTAAGGCACACGAGGTTCAAGGCTTGTTTACGCATAGAGCATCTCGAAGGCTGTCAGAGTAGACTTTATTTCAAGACAGTGTCGGTGAGCCGGAAGCCGCTACGATGAGTAACATCTGTCCGGGCCGTGGAGCAGAGGTGTTTTTGGAGAGCAGCGGAGCGAATGTCTTAAGTAAGGGTCGTTGCCTTTCGTTCCTACGAAGCCGTCGCTACCGAAACAAACCACAAAATTTCCTCGCCGCTGCTGCTCGGTAAGAAAGAATTCTCAGCGCGACGGGCAATTGAACAGCAACTTCGTCTTCACAAGGAACAAAAAAAAAGCGATCGCTCAGCACCGCCGTTTTTTTGAGGAAGGACAATAACTTGCGTAGGTTAGAAAAGAAGGGCGGAGAATGTAACTCAAAACTGACACAGGATCTGAATTGCAGCAACTAGACCATTGATATAAGAGTCTAGTTACCGAATTTACACGACTCTAAAACCCGAGAGACGCGCGACTCTTCAGTCGTTTCGACTTGGAAACAATGAGATCGCACGCACAAGGAAAGCTGGGTGGGATGTCACAATGTAACCTTGACATCGATGGACGACAGACTACCCAAATCCGACTGCTTACAAACGTTGGCAGGATCGAAAACTGGGGTCAAGCGACCACAAAACAGGCGGTGAGTGGAGGAGAGCTTAGCGCTGCACGACTGAAATGTGGAGTGGAAATGAGATCTGATTTGAAGCACGTAAGTCTATTGTGTTTCGCAACGGTCGCGAAGAAATACAAGCGACGTTGTTTAGTGATGCAGTGGAATGAATGAGTTAAGCATTTAAGGCGCAGTACAAGGATCGACCAATTTACTGTCGTTGTGATGGGGCTGGCAAGAAGTCGTCCACCGGAAGCACCTGCGCAGGCCGTAACGCAGGCGTTACGTTCTAGGAGCAGTCGTGTAGAGATCCTGTCACCGAACTATTCTCATAGAGAGCACTCCAGTTTGAACAACCTGGCACATAACATTTCTTTTCCAGAACTTTGCACGACACAAGTAACTCGTGTACTGGCACTGGCATCAAAGAAGGATAGAGTGCGATGACGAATTGGTCTATATAGCTGTTTATTTTTCAAAAAGCGTTTATATTTTTAATTTCAAGTTAAAACAAAATAGAAATTTCATGGGAAAACGGGATCAGTACACAGATCACTTGATATAAACTTTTCAATATGAAAATCAATAACTTTTCGATTTGAAATTCAATGATCGTCAATTTAAACTATGCATCAACCACTTACTTATGCACAATATTTACACGAAGGTAAAAAAGAGAGGTGAAGATAGAACGGAATCGTGCGAAGTCGAGCAAAGCAGTCAGCTTCGCTCGACAAGGAACAGAAGCATAGTGTGCTGGAGTTCCTAAAGAAGTTTCCTGTAAAATAAATATGATGGTTATGAATTAGATTGTGAGCAAAAAATTCGTAACCAAATGAATAACTCGGTGAACTAATACATTAAAAATACCAGCAATTTAAACTGTAGCTTACACTGCGATTTAACTGAATTTATCAATAAGAAATAAACAATAGATTGAATTACACACACACCAACTGTTGTCAATGCCATGGTGTGATAGAAGTATTTTCAATAATAATAGCCATCTAAACCTTCTCTTCTCCATTGTTCTGACGGTCAGATGCACTATGCCGAGCAGCGGATTGTAGCCCTTGTGTTGGATCGTAGCGAAACAAAGAGAACCGCAAGAAACTTCTTAATGTTTCATTGTGAAGAGGGCTAGGTAAAAACTATGAACTGATTCAGTGATGGTTCTCAAGCAAGTACTTTATATGAATATGCTGCAATTGAAATGACGAGCCATCTTCCGGACTTTCACCTCTAAACCAGACGGGGAATAACGCAACTATAGTAGTTAACAATCAATCAGTAGCTTTAGTTCTTGTGTGATTTGCTAATTTGAATTTCTGTGTTTTGGTTGAACGCTACAACTACACTATAAAGTATATGGTACAAAACATCGGATTTGTAGGAATTATTCATATCCAGAGTACTTACCTCGCGCAAAATCTACAGCGCTATAATGACAACCTAAAATCAAATCCACTGGGCTGAACGTTCTTTAGCACGTCTTCAAATAGTTTGGTACTTGAGTTCCTCCACACATCGATGTAGCAAGCAACCAACAACCCAGCCGTCGGAAGCTCATTTCAGGTATGCTAAACCCATTGTCCTTGCGAAGGATATTCATTTCAAACGGAAAACACCGTAAACTCATAGTTATTTCCGTGTTATGGTACAGAATGTGTTGTTATTGGCGGCTAGCTGCAGGGACAGACAATACAGAACAGAAGCCACTGTCGAGCCCGGCTGTCTGAGGTTCATGCACCGAGGGAACAAAGAGCCCGAGAACGATACGGCTATGGAGGGAGAACCGAACGAGATGGTACTCCTGCGTGTTTGTTGGAGGGCCTCAAGAGGCCGAGGTAGTGATGTAGTTTGAACAATAGCAAAGGAAGGAAGTGTGTCGCACGACACCAGCGACAGCTGATGGAAAAAAGCTTGTGCTACTATAGCGTGAGGTCTACCGCATTTATCACCTACCCAGGTGCAGGTCGAGATGCACAAATGAAGTGTTTATCGCTAAATTAAACGTATTTAAATAATTAATATCCATTATTAACCTAACCAAACCTCACGCTATAGTACAAGCTAGAGGTAGATCTCATGCTATAGTGTGATAGACCTCACACTATGGCAGCACAGAGTACAATGGCAAACCAGAATTTGTTACGAGGAAGAGAGCACAGCAAATTAAAAGGAAACGACTTACGGTAGAATGCGCCATGATAAAGAAGGGACTGATATTTTCATAGCATTAAACCATAGAAGCGAGTGAAGAACGCCTTACTTGATGTACATATGCTGAGGAAGAATGCAGAAGGGACTAGAGGGACTAACCGGGGCAAACTATACCTTAACATTCACATGGGGATCTCAGACCAGCACTTTGAGTAATAATGCGCTGATATTGAGAAAATAGATAGGAACACCTGTATAGATGATAGAAAATTAGTAAAAGTGCTAGCTTATCTACCTCCAGTGACCACTTCGTAATATCAGACGAAGATATGGGTTGAGTCATAAGTGTTGAATGGAAATCAGACCATCGATGTACTTAGGCTGCGATTCCTCATCGGGCTCCTTTGAAATATTCTGTTCAGGATTGGGGAAGTGATGAGTACTAATATTCAGGTCAGGCGATTCACTTGAAATTATGGTCATAGATTAATACGTTATTAGGTTTTAAGGTAATTTTTGCCTCCTTAATCACAAAAAGATGCTCCGGAGACTGTAAGAAGGGAAGTGAGGGAACGGAGAATTACGTACAAGGTGTGTCCCTACACCCTGCGCATAGAAACATTAAGACATTGAGGAAAATTTGCGCAAGACAAAAAAGAAAAGAAAAAGATGAGAACAATATCGCTATCCCTGCTCGTGAGAGCATCAAACAAAAGTACAGGATTTACAGCAAACCAGTGGAATTAGTTTATTGACTGCAACGAATGATGATCTAAAGAGAATTTTAAAGCGAATTCACAACGCAGAAAGCACGAGTCCCATGACAAATTTGAAGCCATGAAACTTCAGAGGTGGCTGCTCAAAATACTATCCGCTGAGGGTGACCGAGAATCTCAAAATTGTATTAAAGAGGAAGGACGAAGTTAAATAGGAGAATAATTAAAGCTACGTGAACAGGCACACAAAAAGTCGATTATTGTCAAACGAATGAAGAAGAAAGTTCGCACGCAACCGCACCACTAAACTTGAAGCCAGCGCTCACTCCACGGTAGTCTTTTAGAAATCTATCTCGGAGAGGACACACGTTCTGCTTCAGAACTTAGCCTCCAGACGTGCTCAGCATCCGTTCCCTGAGTAGTTTGAGCATCTCAAAGAAGCGAATTAAAATACGAAGAAAAAAAGATATTACAACGAAGAGAGTACGCATACGTTCCTATACAGAGAGAGTGAGAGATCATTTATGAATGAATATAATATTAGTTAGTTTCAGGCACCCTACCTAAAATGCAGGCGACCTCAAGAGGGCAAAGAGACGCTACTATAAAGTAAGGACTATATGTATATAGCTATGAATCTATACACAAGGTGTTCCCACACAAGATACAGCGCATAGAAACAAGTTCGGAAGTAAGAGGTAGAAAAGACAAAAAAGAGATAACAAAGAAATCATTGAAAACTGAAAAAAAGCTTAGCGAGCAGGAAAGACAGAAGTCCCTAAGGTCTATCTACAGCTGAGGTAACCTTGCAGTATCCTCGTGGGGGCGCTAGTCCCCATAGCGAAGGACAAACAACAGTAACTAACCTAAACCTATTGTCTATATATATATATAGATATATATATATATAACCTATGTTCATTGAGAGGCGATTATTTCAGAGCAGTGGTCTCCGAACAACGGCCCGTGGGCAAATCCGATCCCTTAATGTGATCAATCCGGCCCGCGACAGCTAATGGCTTATTGTTGCAGTTGACTACTTTTGAAATTATAGGTAATGACAGGAAAATTACAACGATGTTGGCCCATGGAACCTACTGGAGACCCCTGATTTTAGAGGAACGACCCGTTGCAGGAAATGTTAAACAAAGAATACTATCAACATTTATCAGTACTACGCACATCAGCACCATCACAGAGCAGCGTATTGCCTCTCAACAGTATCACCACATAGCATTGGTGTTGTGACTCAGCTCAAAGATTTGCGTACTGACTAGAAAAGATAAAGAGGATTTCGTTAAACGCTGACTGAGATGTAGTAAAAATAAGCGCTCAGTGAATGCATAGCTTGATTTAGATTCTACGCTGAACTTGGCCATACATGAACGTTCGATAAGCACGTTAAAATCGAAAAAGTAACATTTCAAGAACGAAAAGCTTGCGAGTACCGCAGTTCTAGGAGAAAGATTCAAACCTATCCATATGCACCAAAGTTGGAGCCGTGTAAACTAATGACACTGAACGGTTTTGAGAAAGACACCCACGATTAGACAATCCCAACCTTGAATATCAATTTAGCGAGTACATATATTGAATTGCCCAACAAATTAGTAAAATCGCAGAACCGCGATGAAGACGGAGGGTAAGAGAAGGTGAAGGCAAACTATGAAGGTTGAAGCAGGATCTCGATGGCCAACAAGCGGTGGCCATGAACGGCTGATTGTTCTCTGGCTGGGAGAGCTCATGTCTGCCTACCTGCCTGCTTCCCCCACCCACTCATGTAGGTTGCTCCTTTTTGGGCCAAAACTCTCAGATTTGGAAAGTTATTAAATTGGTCTAGAAAATCGCGCAATGTCTTTACTCTCAGATTTGAAAATTGAATGAAATGGTCTAGAAAATGTCTTGCGACCCCTGCAGGGTGCACGGTTTGGCCAATCTGAAGGATATGTCAGTTATCAATTTTCCACTTTTTGGTGCCTGAACCTAACTAATTGAATCAAAATAAACAAGTTTTCTTCTGTGCACTTTCCGTCTCAATGAGTATTCTATGATTTATAGCGGTAAGTTTAGTTTCGTCTTTGATGACGAATGCGCTCAAATAAAGAGCTAATCATCGATTTTAGAATTTTTGTTGCTTGAATCATGGTAATAACATCAAAATAAACAACTTTTCTTCTATACACTTTTTTCGTCAAATAGTACTTAACGAGGTATAGCGGTAGGTTTGGTTTCGTCTTTAATGACGATCGCGCTGGAAGCCATTGCGCATTGCAGTGTTGCTGTCCGACGTGCTCCTTGAATTACTTGCCGCTTCAAACACTGGAGTTGCGGTTAGTCATTTACTGCTATAACTAATAAAATACTCATTTGAGACAAAAAGTGCATAGAAGAAAACTTGTTTATTTCGATCGAATTAACTATGCTTTGGCATAAAAATTTACAAAATCGATAACTGACATATCCTTCAGATTTACCCACGGTTTTTTTACACTGTGACTGGGATGTGAGCCATATTTGGTCACCGAGAGAGTTTTCATTATGCTGCCGACCAACCAGGAGTCACTAACTCAAATTTTAAAATTTTTAACCAGAACCTAATTTAAATATAATCCAGTTAATGTTTGGTATTTTCAACATTTCTTACCACAATTGACATTAGATTTTAATTGAATATTAAACTATAGTAATACCTGCTGCAGTCCAAGCGTTACGATGAAATTTCACTTCTAAAAAAAGCCGTATTTGACAATTTTGACTATATAAAATATCATGTTGAGATTATAAGTTAGTTTAAGCATCCCAAACCACAAGAAAGGTGCTTTAAAAGAGGAATAGAAAAAGATCAATCTGGTAGCCTTGAAGCAGCTGTTTTCCTCTGTCGTCTTGCAGCAACTTTGATGTGAGAAGGCCGGCGCAGGAGAGGATTTAACACGTGGGCCGTGGTGGGTTAAAACTCAAGTTCAATATTTAACTCAAATTTAAAGTTAATTGCAGTAGGGAACTTTAAAAATTGGAGTTTTTGGAAGGGGATGTAACGCTTTCTTACTCCTAGCAAAAATATCCACGTGCCTATTGTAAACACTGAACTTAGGTCGATTAACCTTTACCGTGCTCGGACAAACATTTTAGCAAAACAATAATTCAATGTTCAGGCCAAAAAGACATACTCCTTTACTTTTATGAAAGACAGACAAGCCTTCAAGAAACACCAATGTTGCCAACAATTCTTGTTCCAACTTTATTGGAAATAAAGTTTTTCTTTCTTTTATTTTCTACCCTCAGTGACATCCATCGGTAAATGTGAAGGATATGTCAGTTATCGATTTTGTAAATTTTGATGCCTTAACATAGTTAATTAGATCGAAATAAACAAGTTTTCTTCTATGCACTTTCAGTCTCAAATGAGTATTTTATTAGTTATAGCGGTAAATGACTCACCGCAACTCCAGTGTTTGAAGCGGCAAGTTATTCAAGGAGCACGTCGGACAGCAACACTGCAATGCGTACTCGCTTCCAGCGCGATCGTCATCATAGACGAAACCAAACCTACCGCTATACCTCGCTAAATACTCATTTGACGAAAAAAGTGTATAGAAGAAAAGTTTTTTATTTCGATGTTATTACCATGATTCAAGCAACAAAAATTCGAAAATCGATGAGTAGCTGTTTTTTCGAGCGCATTCGTCATCAAAGACGAAACTAAACTTACCGCTATAAATCGTAAAATACTCATTTGAGACGGAAAGTGCATAGAAGAAAACTTGTTTATTTTGATTCAGTTAATTAGGTTCAGGCACCAAAAAGTGGAAAATCGACAACTGACATATCCTTCAGATTTACCCATCCATCCCATGAATGGAACCAAGATTGCGAAACCGTGACGTTTAAAATGATTTTTGAGTTTACAACTGAGTACTAAACGAAGTTAAAAATAGTACCCGAGTACAGAGGTAAAATTTATATAAAATAAGTAAATGAAATTATATAAAAGCAAGTAAATGCAAGGCAAATTTGTCGTTACAGTTGAGTAGGTAGAGGGTACTAGTCTACGACCGATTTTTTTTTCAACAGTTTGCGTTGTCATGGCGATACAGCTGGTCACGTAAGTCAACTTAACTTAAATAAACTTAAGCGGTCAGTATCATCGATAAAATATCTGTTGTTTAAAACTTCAGCCCTTGGACCACGCTCTACATTTGAACGTCGAGTTTTTTATCCGGAACTACAAAATACATTTATGGAACTGTCCATAAGTAAGAAATGCATTAATGGAACTATCTGAAGCTATAAAATACATTTATGGATATATCCGAAGCTACAAAATACCTTTATGGAACTCAACAATAGGCGGCAAAAATAAAGGGCGGAACTAGAAAACGGGCACCCGTCTCAACGAGCCACCAGACCAGAGTCTCAACCTCTTGGCCTCAGATGAGAAGCAGCGCAACTGGCGCTGTATGAATCAAATTCACTGGCTTCCACAAAAGCGAAAATGACCCATAGCTTTGCAGACTACATCAAGCTTTGTATTGAAAAATAAAATAATGTCACCATTGATGATGAAAAATAATCACACTGATGAGAAATGAGTGTGATATATGAAATTAGGCGAGCACTTATTTTTTTGGGCAAGCACCATCCCAATTTCAAGCCGCGCAGATGCCGTCACTGAGCGGAGCACTGCACTGCCACACACCTGCTTCACGACCGCTCGTGGATAACTGATTCAGGCGTCTCAGACTCTCAGTCTCAGGTGTGAACGCTGACGAGGTTCAAGTTCAACCCTTATGTAGTAGGTAGATGAGCCTGAATTGAGCGTCTTGGTCGAAATATATGAGATCGCGTTTTGTAGAGGAATTAATCTTTTGCAAAGGAATCTTGTTTCATTACCTCACGAGACCTTTATGCTTTACTTAGTCCCAGTTTCACGGCACTTTAATGATCTTCAAGCTTCAACTTCTTCAGGAACAATTTACCTGTTTGGATTATTTTTATGGAATATCAGGTACTAAATGCGAACTGTATTTAATTCAAAGGAGAAATTTCACAGACAAATTTGAATTGGAGAGGGTAAAAAATTTTTAACATTATTATGTTATTGACGAAAGTTTAAATGAATATTCTCGTTCGTTCAAATATTGGGAATCATTTTATTGAAAAAATGTTAACCGGTATTCAACGGTAATGAAACAATGAAGCCATTCTATGGTACTAATTACCGATAATATTTGAATTTGAGCTGCATGATTTAATCAGTACTACATTTTAACCAGGATATGATCTTATAATTCTAAGAATGGTTTTTCGAAGTTATCTATTTTATTTTCGAAGCAAAAGTTAGCATTTCGTTTTTCTATTGCATGAGTTTATTGCGTATAGAATAGAAGTAAATTTTATCCCCATAAATCTGATTTTTTAATTTGTTTTTTAATGTAACCACAAAAATATATTTTTTACGACACGCAAACTGCACCTGAACACTTTGACCTCGACGTGAACCGCCGGTGGTCACGGAGGGAATTTTTACAATACTGCTGACCGACCAGTAGTCACAAACTCAACTTTCATATAAATTTAATCAAAATTAAATGAAGGCACAATCAATCAAATGTTTGCTATTTTCACAATTATTCACTACCATTGACTCTAAATTTGAGTTGAATATTGAACTTAAATTTAACACATCGCAGTCAACATATTAAATGGTAAAAAACGTCGAGTACTTGAGTTCTGCTCAACCATCACATTGAGACCCCCAAAACTTTATAAAATAATGACTTTTACCTTAATCTACTCCTTCCTACTATTACTTTAGATGCCTTTACTATTATTAAATTTTGTGACTGAGGTCACTATTCTTTGCTGTTCAAAAAAATAATAAGTTATAAAAAACAAATGATGAAGCAGAAATCCTAAAAAATATATTTTCCTGCATCATTAAAATAAATCATAAATTGGTGCAGTCTCATAAAATAACTATTAGTAACGGACAACTTGCTAATTTTTCTGTCCCAGCACTGTTTTCTATTTTACTGAATAAATTACTATCAGAGCAATGATAAATTTTGCACTTCAGGATATTCCAGTCACAGTTTAAAAATTATAAGAAATCATGAACCAAAGAACATGAACTATTGTGGATCATAGAACTGAAATAGTAATTTTCTGAAAAATATCGCTTCCCATGACTTCGATAAAAGATAATTGCGGTAACCGTCAGGCCGGCCAAGTTCATGACCTGCAGGGATAAATGGTAGCCTCAAAGCGTGACCACGTGACCAATCCTCATCGTGTGCCTTACGGACAACTTTTTTCAATTTTATATCTACGTGTTTCCTGCGTTAGTTCAGAAATTTGTAAAGAAAAATATAAATAACTGTACGCGGCCAGGTCAAAACTACAGGACTTGCTGAAATAAAAATTACCGCGAAACAACACTAAAAAGAGAGAGAAAAAAAGAAAAAACCGTTTATTTAGAAAAAAAGTTGACTCATGAGATACATGCCAGCATACTCTTGATTAGCAGACAACTCTGTTACTATGATCTTTGGTTTAATTTTGTTCTAACAATAAAATTCATTTCCTTAGTTCAGATACAAGGACCTTTCACTGGTGGTTGTAACCCAAAAACGTTCCAGTTCAAAAAGACTCAACTACCTCGTCTTGTATTGTTACCAATAGCCATTGATTTTAATTTTTGTGCTTGAAATACACACTTTATGTTAATAATGTTTGAAAGTCTGAACAGGAAACTTATACAAATGAGCCTCTCGCTCACCTTAACTCGGGTCCTGCTCTCGCAACTAAATAAAACATGTAAAAGTGAAATTTAAAAAAATCGTTGGTCAATCCACTATGCAGGAGCATTTGTGTTCGATCGCGATGATTTTTTATCATTTAGACATCCACACTCATCGAATAGGGCTTCCTTTAACTCTTTTCCATCTGTTCTGTTTTCTACTCCCGATGAGTACTGTATAACGCTTGCGTCAGAAATTTTACCAACTCATCAGATTTGTTAGTGTAAGTAGAGACGATGTTTTTCAACATATCCTTTGTCGACTTCTTACCGTGCTTCTCCATTCCAGAAGAAATGCACAATGTTTACCTCAATGAGCTTGTATCTTAGATACTCAAAATGCCACCAGTTGTGCCCTGAAGCTGATCAGTCGTTTAAATGTATTTAGTTTCCTCGTTGATGTCACACAAGCTTCGGTAACGCTAAAATTCTTCTATGCAAAATGTTTTCGGTCTTCCAGTTTGACCTTCGTCAGTAACCGATTCCGTGTCCGAATTTTACTGCCAAATCAAGATTACAGCGTTTGGATGGACTCTAGTTTAAAGTTTTTCATTAACCTCCTTACCCCTGCTCAAGATACATTCTTTAAAAAACATTCCACAATTGCTACTCCCTTCCAATGTGTATGCAGCTATTTATAGGAGTTTCATATGTATTGTATTGTTATATCTTGGTTTTTAATATAGATAGTCTGTTTCATTAATACAAAACACTCCCAATACTGCCCTTTCATTTTCACTTGGCTGTAACTTTGAAACTCACTTTTTCAGTTATAAATGTTTAAAACGGTGAAGTTATGAGCACATTTTTTTAATCCACCATTTAAAGACCCTTATTGTAAGCCTTTTCTAAATCAATGGCAAATCCCACTTTATGCATTAACTTTGCTAGAAATATAATTTTTCCTTTATAAATTTCATAAAACCTGGCAATTCCGCTCTTTTCTTTGTCAAGCCTTTTCATATTTAGAGTACGCAGTTCCAAGTTCACTGAACTTGAAATTTTGATCCTCGGTAATGGAGCAGTTAATGCGAGAATATTCGACTGCTTAGACTGCGGAAAACTTTCCTTTTTATTTCTTTATCGACCACCCACGATGAAGAAGCTCTAACTCGAACCTGAAAAAACGATGAATATGAAGTCGAATGAATTTAGCAATCGTAACGTTGTGGCACGGTTAACAAAACGAATATTACGGCGCTCAGCGAAGAAATTTTTCTTAAGAGGTAAATAAGAAAAGACAAGTTGTATCATGCTGCTCAATAGCCGCAATGTTTCACCGGCGTTCAAGCTTCCATGTTGCCGCCACCAAGTAATCTCACGTAAAGCGAAAATTCACAAGATTTTATCCTCAACTTGAAGATAATCAAGTCAAGTCATTCCGAACGATGTTCGAAAAAGCTAATTTTTATGAATTGATCTAGGATCTAAGCGGGAACGAAAAACAACGGAAAACTGTACACTTTTTAATTGTACGTAGATCATTCCCTGAATCGCTGCAAAAACTCTGAACGAATGGATGACACATTTGAAGAGCGCATTCAGAAATAGACATTTACCACTTTTTGTGGTGCTGAATCGACAAACTTCCTCTTCAATTCAGCGTGGTCAGAAATGAAAGCATTTCAATGTGTTTAAACTGAAACTTTTTAAAGCTTTGTATACCGATTGAAATGAAAATTTGAACATAAGCGGGCGGGACATTCGCAGCTGCTTTTCCAACGGCTACTGAAAAGCACAGAAAAGGAATGTAGAAAAAAAATTGTACACCGCCAATCCACTGCGCAGCCGAGTAAATGAAAGGGACCTCCTACTAAAGCATCTGGCATTTAAGCATTCAATTCGTCACAGTAGTTGAACAAAACGACTAGCAAAAGCTGTTTCAAAGAGCTAATGGTGAATGCGAACATTTCTCTGTGACAAGACTCGTATTTAGCTCTTCAAAAGTTCTAACAGAAGTTAGCTTCTTCACGAACTTTAGATAGATTCTTGGGCACATAGATCCAGTGCTGAAGCTTTCTCTAACGCTTAGTTTATCCTAGCAGTAACGAACTATCGCGAGGAAAATTACACTAGATTCTCGAGTTGAATGCTCTTATGCGAACCTCAACATTTACGGATAAAAAAAATCAGTTCCAGTTATTAGTTGAATAAGCATTACAAATCTGATATTTTAAACTGTTTCGTATTAGAAACAAGTTCATGGAAATTAGTCTTGCTGATTTTAATTGACTTTGGTTAGTTGATTTTAGGGTTGAGGTTCGAATGAGATGCGTAACTCGAGGGTACACCGACACACAACAGACGAGGGAGCTCAGCGCTGGGCGAAGACGCGCAACTTGGGCAGGTATTTGAGTGGGAAGGCGCGATCCGGCCCCCTGCACAAATCAAGCTCTGCATTAGTACACAGCGTTAACCTAAAACAGAAATGAGTCTTTCAGCCTAAGTACTAAAAGAAATGATTAGTACACAGAGTAGAACTAAAACAGAAAAGAGCCTTTCAGCATATGATATTAAAGAAATGAGAGTAGTTTTAGGATATTAGCCCTAATTCACATGCTACTAATTTTCCATAGAAATAAATACAATTCAAATAATATTCATTTTTCTTCACTCCAAACTACTTCTCTCACGACTCTGACTTTGACTTTGCAAACTGACGTTCTCTGGGAACAACTATAAGAAACATCACTACTTAAAGCTACCACTCGTTCAGAAAACTAATATATCTGCGATGGAGACAGATTTCATGCTTATGACCCACTGAACACAATGTTCATAGAACGCCTGTACTGCGTAGGAAGCACGAGGGCTGAGTTTTATAGGTGAAGGTCAAAGCTTTCTCGAGGACATGAATAAACCAAGCAAAATTTTCTGACATGAAACTCAACAAACGTTTAGTGTAACGAGTGATAATTTTCTTTACTCAGTACCCCTATGAGCGCACAAGAGATTTGTAAAAATGTAGTTAGGCTGGATTTAAAAGTCTCTCACGCACACCCAAATGATTCGGGAAATCTCTCACAGACAATTTTTAAAATCTTATAAGCAAGCTGACGATTTGGCAAATCTCAGAAGCAAGCAGACATTTGAAAAATCCAGCCAACACGCAAATGACTGCAGAAATCCCGTAAGCAGGCGTGCGATCTTTCCAAGCTTCCCGTACCTCGCAGGTCTGAAGAAAATTTTCTCCTTGTGGAAGTGCTGCGAGTCAGCTGGAGGAGGCAGAGAGCTGTCAGCAGGGTGGAGGCGGCTACTGACCGCCTCGGTGTACACGTCCAGACACATGGCCAGTCTGTACAGCATGAGCGGCAGCACGTGGCTCTTGTCTGTGCCGCCCACCAGCAGCTCCGACCAGTGCACGTTTACCTCTGCTTCCAATTGCTGCGCACAAATATGACACTCTGAACCAAGCAGCAGAAGGAGTAGTATTAATGAGATGAATGGTACGAATAATAGGGCGACCCATGTCACTATTGGTCCAAACCACTATGACTCATATGAAATTTACTAGCGCAGCAAGCGACACACTTGCGTCGCACATAACACACTAATTCCTTTTGCTCATTTTCAACAGCAGCAGCAATCCACTACCGCCTTTGGATGGAAAGATGCTCTTAAAATGCCTGATAATAGTCACAGCTGTCAAGGGATTGTCAGACACGTCTACAAATACATCTCATATTATTTGTGCAATCAGAATAATAATAATAATAATAAATTTAGGGTTACGTTTTCACCAGTGCCGCCAGCAATTTTGAACCAAGTCCTCGACAGACTTTAGATGCTTGATGCTGCTGCACTCAATGTAAACTTGAGATTTCTGGACTCAAATTAAAAAGTATGGGGAATACACAACTATCACCTTCAAAAGGAGTGCTGGCTCTCAAGGCATATCAACCAGGGTCTGATACATAGATATAGATTTTCATACTGGTTTGCTATGTTACCGGTACCTTGATATGAGGTTACCGGTTTGCTAGGTTACCTGGATTTGAGGTTACCGGTTTGCTAGGTTACCTGTACGTATATGAGGTAACCAGTTTGCTAGGTTATCTGCATGTTACAGATCCGCTAGGTTACCTGGATATGAGGTTGCCTAGATGTTACCGGTTTGCAAGGCTACCTGGATATAAGGTTACAGGTGAGCTAGGTTACCTGGATATGAGCGTAGGGACAAGGCTGGTCCCCCCACTTGAGCTCGATGGCAACAAGAGGCACCGTGTGAGGGTAGTCCGCCGACACGCACACCAGCGCCGCCATGTCAACTGCAATGCACATAATCACCATCTTGCATACATGAATTGACTTTCAGATGTTCACTTGAGCAATGAAACTTGCTGCTATTGCTCACACTAGAAAATTAAAGAACAATTCACAATACAAAATTAGTCAAGAATTAAGTTTGAAAGTCACCTGCATAAAAGTTCGTTCCCTGAAAACTAAATCCCTAGAAGCTACAGATCGTTTTTTACAAGTAAATCATGATATTAAGGAGACATTATACACAAGTGTTGAGACTGGTGAGACTATTGCATCACTTAAAAATGTATATTTTTGTATATTAACCAACCAGCACGACCAAACAGTACACGGACATCAAAAATAAACTCCATTAAACGAATGCAAAAAACAGCACAAGCTCTTCCTCTCAAACAAAATGCTGACAGTCTAAATTGTCAAAGAAGAAATAACACCAGGGAGAAAAAAAGCGGGTCATCTCCACTGTATCTCCACAGCAAGAAATAGCACAAAAGAAAAATCAGGCAACCTCCACTGAATGCAATAAAAAAAATAACTTCAGCGCGAAAGCAGTCAACCTTCATTGAATGCAATGAAAAGAAGTAATACCAGAAAAAACAGGCAACCTCCACTGAATGCAATAAAAAAATAACTTCAGAGCGAAAGCAGTCAACCTTCATTGACTGCAATGAAAAGAAGTAACACCAGAAAAAAACAGGCAACCTCCACTGAATACAATGAAAAAAACAAAGCCAGGGTGAAAGCAAAAAAATAACACCATAAAAAATAGGCAATCTCCACCGAATGCAATGAAAAGAAATAACACCAGAAAAAATAGGCAACCTCCACTGAATACAATTCAAGAATTCATGCAATGAGAAGAAGCAGCCCCCGAGAGAAGATAGGCCTACCATGCCGCCTCTGGTAGAGGGCGCGGAAGAAGAAGCAGTGCTGCGTAGCGAGGCCTGCCTCCCTGAGAGCAGCAGTGGAGGTCAGCTCGCTGTAGTCCGCCCAGCTCACAGGCCGCCACGACACCAGCTCCGTTGACACCTTCCCTGGGAACAGCGCGCTCAGGCACTCGCTCGGCACCGGGATGCAACTGTAACGGAGACACAGACCATTACTCCCGTGTGTTTTTACGATTACTCTCATGCAACTTCCAATTTGATAGGGTAATATAAAATAACTAAGAAACAATTGAATTTATTTATGCGCAACTAAGGTTTTCTTTAGTGATAATCAATTTTTTATATTCCATGTTCTTTTTTTGTTTGGCTCATTAAAACTTATCTACGTCAATGAACACCAATATCAAAACTAAATACTGCCTAAGTACAGGGATGCTCATATACTTCACGTCTCCTGTTTAGGTTCACAGGCTGATGTCATGCTAAGTCTAAGTCATGTTGAGATTTTGTTAACTAATGGCACTTCTAATGTGAAAGGATTTTACAAAGTTCCGAGGTATATGCTGTGCTAAACCGATAATTTGTACTGATTTTGTAAGCCTAAGTGAATTCTAACATGATAGGATAACATTTCTTCTGATATCCGGTCACTTTATGCAATCAAGCAAATAATGAGGGAATGAACGAATTGTTACTTCTACTGAAAAATTTGGATAACAGATACAGGTATCAAAGCACCGGCTATGTACAGTATAAACTGCCACGGCTTATAAAACTAAAACAAAGATAGTGAAAATTCTTCAGCACGGTGTCCTGTCCTTAGATAGGCCTCTAAATATTTCGATATATACAGCAAACTTCAAATTGGGCCAGGCTTATGAAAATACTAATGTAAACTATAACTTAAAATTAAGCACAACAATAAAATCATCATGAAGAACAGAATCCTTTCAAGTTTAAGTATCTAAATTTGAGGTTATATAAGAGAGAAGTCGCAAGAAACGTTACACATTCGTACACTAAAATAGAATTTAGCAACAGGAATGAGCTTAATGACCCATTCTCAGGCCGCTACTCAAGTTCCATATCGTCAGATCACAATCACGTGCAGACGCCACCAGAGCGTGTGGAAGTGGAGGAGACACAAATCATATTCACAGTCACCAATCTTCAAGCACAAGCCCAAGTACATTTGTTAACAAAAATATCAAGTGACCATTTCAGAGATATGTGGTCCTATGATTTCACCATTTCGTTTCACGCATGGACAATAGTATCACATCTTTCAGATGTTCTTTCTCTTTGCACTATGTTTCGTGTGAGGCAAGTTCACTATACGAACAGAGACAGGTTCTGAGAAGATCATTACAAGACCTGGTGCTGGAGGCGCTCTGCAGCTTTAGGAGGTGCTGCTGCAGGGCTAGGCGGGACAAAAGACGTCGGCGCAGGGCACTGAGCGTCACATGCACGCGGTCGCTGCTCACTTCCCCAGCTCCGCTCTGTAAGAACACCAGAAAAAACAAACGTCAAACTTCGGGTATCCCACATAAAAATTGCACGGCATCTACGCATCACAGAAAAGCACGCACAGTAAAATTAGCCTAAGTAACGTTCACATCAGGGGGTAATAACAACATAGCGACCGGGGTAGAAATGTAGCTTTGCAACCTCAAATTCGTGTAATATATTTCAGCCTTATATAGCAACTGTAGTGAAATGGACATTTTAGCGCAACGCCGGCGCTGCCAGTCACACAAATAATGGCATCGATGGTTCGATCACGGCGGCAATTTGTAATAGAAACCATACAGTTCACTCAACGAAGTCAGCTCGAACTGAGCACACTCTATACCAAATACGTAATAAAAATATATTTACTGCAGTCCTTATTTCTTACTTCACGTTTATAGATATACATTACAAAAAATTTCACACTAAAACGACAGGAAGAATGCATTATATTATTTTTGTAGGGACAACTACAATGCAAAAACTGACATGAGCTATATTGCAAACTTATATTTACCGCACCAAAAGCTCCTTTATTTCTGCTGGCCCTATCAAGCATTGCCCAGCAATATCTTGACTCGCTTCAGTCAACAAGACCAGTTTTTAAATGGTGGAATGTCAAAGCTATTCATGATTGCTGCTCTACAGTGCACAGGAGAATCCTCAAGTTTTCCTTCGAAAGCGTGGCAAAAAAGCAAATACTTCTAATCCTCCCTGCCACAATGAGACTTCCCAACGGATTACAAAAAAAGGCTTCTGAATGAAGTACTTTCATAAGCCGTAAAACGGCATTACTTTAGAGACGCCCAAACGAGAATTCTCTGAAGTATTCCAATTTATATTACTGCAGAGGCTTCGAAACGAGACGACTTTAGACACTTCTAAATGAGAGTACTTCACCTAATTCTTGAGGTGAGATTACTTCAAAAAAATTTCTGGTGAGATTACTTCAAAGAAAGTTCAGGTGAGATTACTTCAAAGAAAATTCAGGCGAGATTACTCAAAAAAATTCACATGAGATTACTTCAAAAAATTCATATGAGATTACTTCAAAAAATTCATCACATGAGATTACTTCAAAAAAATTCATGTGAGACTACTTCTAAAAATTCATCACATGAGATTACTTCAAAAACTTCTACGTTAACTGTTAACTTCAGAAGACACGCTAGTCTCACCTGATGGGCGATCTCATGCGCGAGGGTGGTGAGAGCCTCCTTCTGCAGCCGCGCCTCGCCCTGCTCCACCCCAGGGAACGCCAGGCCTGCCAGCTGCTGTGCCCACTTGTACGCTCGGCCCAGCTGTCGCAGAAACGTTCATATCGATTATACACCCACAGTTTATCTTTTACCTTAGTAATAATCATTCACTACCTCATCGTGCCTCTTGCCAAGCACATAAATGAATTACACGTTCATTATTCTTTCATCTTATTAATAATCATGCACTAGTCCTCACTTTTCAGTAGTAGGAGTATCATTGACCAGCGCAGAGGGCTTCCTGTCATGCACACAAATTGTATTATTTATTTCATGAAGCAAAGGCCGGCCCAGCAATGGCAGAAACGTTTACATTTAATACAATTTTCCTCTTACCTTAGTAATAATTATTCACTAGCATATCATGCCTCCTGCCAAACACACAAATTTTTATACCTCAATCCACCACTTGCTTCATGGAGCACAGATACACATTACCTCCAGCAATCTTACTCATTCAATTTCAGAACATCAGAATATAATTTATCAATAATTCAAAAGGGCTGACTTGATGAGGAATGATGGCGCTGTGGTGGAGGAAAGTGCCGTTGGGCTGGAGGCGACGCAGCTGGTGGGAGGTGGCGGGGTTGGGCGACACAATGCCGTGATCATCAGGGAACAGCTCGTCCAGGAAGTCAGGTCCGCTCAGCACGTCCCTGCACAGCACACACACAACTGCTGTAGCCCAGCTCTAACTCCTCTGTTCAGACAAATCTTCACTGATTGATTAATAGTGGGATACGCAAAGCGTGTCCCAAAAACGCATATTCTGATGGTATTTAGATGTGGTATCACCGATACACGCCTTCCATAGGTAGGAACAGCAGAAAAATGTTGGATTTGTTCACTGAGTTACTACTATTTAACATATCAGAATTCCTGTTTCTGAGGCCCACCTTGAAGATAATATGAAGGCTGTATGAGCACAGTGCTCTGACCATCCGTTTTGCACTAACAAGAATTTATTTAATAAGGACAAAAATTCACACAATCTTAAGATTCTATTTGACTAAAATGCCTTGCTAAATCCAACATAAAGAGTAACAAGTACCATAATCAAGGTACATACGCCTATCGCATTGAATATTTATTGTCTATCGGCATATGACACAATCGAGAAATACATGAAAACTGAAACTTTGCAGTAAATTTAACTGCACATTTCACACTCATACACCACAGCAAACAGGAGCTAGCCAAGAATCCAGCTAACTTTATAGCCAGGCATCCATAATTTTAGCCATCCAAGTATAGCTTCTGAAAAGGGCAGCTAAAATCACAGACACTCCGATGAAAAGTTTAGTTCATTGCTGGGATGAGCTGCGGTCCTACACGGACAACAAAGCAACACCCACGTGAGTATGACGGCGCCGGGCACGGTGTGCTGGTGCTTGGCCAGCACAATGCTACGGGTGGTGACCAGGCGGAGTTGGCTGGCATAGTGGAACTGCACCACCACGCTGCTACCGTCTGCCACAACAGGTCGGGTCAAGTTAGGGCTTGTTTGGCCAAAGATTCAGTTTGATGGATGACAAGATTATTAATTGGGTTTGAAAGTTACAAAATTGAAATTAGGTTAACCGTGAAAAAATTTAAACATCAAAAATTGAGGGTGCATAAATTGAAACAAATGAGAAACGTAAAAAAGCGGGTCAAGCATTCTCAACAAACGGATGACTTCTGGTAACTTCTGCAAACCACTGACATGTTAAGCCAGATAAGATAAATCGGCCAGTTTAATTTTCAAGGAAATTATCGACCTCTACTTCTTTAATTGAGTAGGAACACAGTATTTAGGAACCCTGTAAGGTTGCCATATACTGAGTTGCCTTTTCGAAAAGTGCATTAGATGAATCGACCAATTTTGAGAATATTGATCAGATAATAGCTTTTTTGGCAACCCTGAGATAAATTACATAAATTATTACCATAAATAATCTTTTTCATCGACCAGAAAATGTAGCTCAAAAACAACTTATAGGTTCAAATAACACACATTTACATACAAAAATTTTACTCAAGCACTGACCGTAACTTACTACAAGAGCAGTTAACAGATAACCTAGGTACCAAGATAGATTTCAACACAACACAACAACATTTGAAGATCCCATTTAACAGGTAATCTTGATACAAGATAGATTTCAACACAACATTTGAGCATCAGCCGCTCAAAATTGACAAGAGAAAAAACCTCACCCTTGACAGTGACGGTGACCTCGACATGTAGAGGGTGCAATTCTAACATCTGCTGCATGGGGTCAGCAGCGCCACTTGTGCTGCTGATGCTGGTCCCACTGCTGCTGTTTTGCTGTGCCTTACTCCGGTCTGTGCGGCAGCTCCGGTCCCTGCTCTTGTGGCTGCTTACATCATTGCTGTCCTAATGTCAGAAACCAAGGAGTTACTTCACATCTTGAGGCTTTGATTCCATAATGCTACTTGGATTCAGTTTTAAAATAATCTATCAAGTCTCAGTCAGATAATTTTGTGAAGAAGTGCTGTTATGGTAGAATGAATAAGAACTATAAATTTTTCTAGACAAGTAATGAAACTGCTTGAAGAAACCACCATCTCGTCTGAATCAAAGCATCCTTAAAAGATTTTTAGAGAGGAACCACTGTCAATGCAATATACTTAACCTACAGATTTGCTTGATCAAGTCCCATTAGCTCAAACTTGTGTGAAATCAGTCATTTTCAGTGGAAAATCTTACTAGCATATGCCAACATTATTGCCTATCATACCCCTCCATAAACAACCAATACAGATTAAGATCAGTTACCACTAGTAGTAGTTTGCAAGAAGATTACTGGTGCTTCATGACCAAAGCCTACCAAGTACCCATCGTTCAGAGCACACCTACGAGAAACAGACAACACTCACTTCGCGAGTTACAATTCACGTTAATGCCTACCTCAGCATCATTGTCCGAGTCCCCGTCAGCAGCAGCAGCAGTAGCTTCTGCAGACTCAGCAGCTGCTGCAGCAGCTTCGGTTTTGTGTTGCTCCTCATGCTGCAGCTGCTGCAGCCTGGTGGCGGCATCGGTGTCACCGCGGATCATGCAGCACACCAGAGGGTCCCCTGCCTCGCTGTACGCGCTGCACTGAACACAACCAACAGAAACACACGTTTAATTGTGGGAAAACAATTGACGTTCTCAAAGAGTACGCAATGCGTATTCTTGAGTAAGTTCATAATATGAGTGAGTAAATTCATTTATTAACAGTAACTGGTATGATAAAAGGAGAACCAATGTAAAATATACATTTTTATCATTTTCATGACGAACATTTTGGAATATCGTAATTCTATCTTCAGTACTTAATATGAGAAAAGTCAAACTTAGAAAGTACAAAAAGTGAATTACATAAGTAAACAAAGATCTATAAAAATTCAGATTCTAGTCCTCAATCAAAAACAGTAGAACTGACTCATATCCTCATTGGTTTATTGCACACCAAGCACATACAATCATACAATTACACATACACAGACGCGTGCAAAACACACAGAACTATGCCAGAAGGTTGAAGCAATGGTTAGCCTTTCTCTAGGTTAGCCTCATGGGTGGATATGAATAAAGATTCCAAAATACAAAATTCTTGTTTGTTGGGGTTTCAATGGCTAACTGTACACTATTCCAGCTCATTGCGAGTGTTTCGCTTCAAAAGCTTGAGAGGCTTCACTCGATACTTCACCATATGTGAGCACATGCAGAAAAATGAATTACTTCGCGGTGTAATAGCGATTTGCTGAATTTGAAACTGCACTTCATAACCCCGGTAGACTATTAAGATGGATTGCTGGTGAGATTTGCACCAATTGCAATGGCGGATGTCTATATTCAAATTAATGGGTCGGTAGTTCTAAATTCTAAAGGTAAGTAATACTGTCATTTGACTCAACTCCATCTGAATTTTGCACTGTGATGTGACTACAGATAAGCTTAATTCAAGTGCGCAACTGCAAAATAAAGATCCCTATTCAATAAAAACAGAGAACACTCAACAGTGTGAAGGCAAAGCATGGCTTGGCTCAACATAAATCAAGTCTGAGGAGGCAACAAAGCAGTCAAAATTAAGGCAGAAGTCCCTCACCTGCATCCAGAGGGTGTAGAGCGGCATGGGCAGGAGCTGGGCAGCGTCTTGTTGTTTCCTCATGGCTGTCAGAGGTAAGCCCAGCGCCTCTTGCAGCGGCACTGTTGACTGCCACGCCAGAAATGCCCAAAAGAGCATATTTAACTAATAGTCTCTATTATTGAGATCTTAAGTTTTTGGTAGAATCAGAAAAGATGTATTGAGTTTACGGTGCTAAAAAGAGTAAAGCCAAAAAGATTGCATTTCAACCAAATCTTCATTAATGAGATGTTAGATTTTTGATTGAATCAGTAAGAAAAAGGGCAAGGTATAGAGATAATATCTTTCGTTGAGTTCTTTTTCAATAATTAGAATCTAAATAAATTTCAAAGGATAATTGGGATTTCTACATCAATTTTAGGGGATAGGAAGCATCACATCTTCAGATAATCAATGACAAGTTGCAAAGGCAAAAGTGAAAATCCAGTGATCTCCTCGCCAAATTTTACTGGTGTATTGAAAGTGTGATTTACCCAGAAACTCGCATCCTTAGAAACTCAGATTCCCTAATCAAATCATGTTTGTCTCATTAACCTGGTTGCCCTGAGGCCTAAGCTGCAGAAAATATCATCTTCTCAACGCAGCAATTCATTCACTTATAATATAACACATAACAAAATCTAAAAAATTATATCCACAAAAATTATCTTCACTCCCCTTGATATATTCTCCAAACTTCATTCAAGTCTATCAAAGCAAGAAGTGTTTATCCTTTAGTCAAACTGGATTTCAAAATCCACTGTCATAAACAGCTTTAATACATTTTATTCCTTGTGAAATTTGAGCCCTAATGTATTCTTAGAAATTCATTGTCGAGTGGCAGTCACTTCCTCATTGTGATGTTTGTGCTAGTTAAATAATGGTGGCTGTGTTAACGGTAATAGGAGTACAAAATGCGGACGTAAAAGGGTCAATACTAGTACGTTGCTTATCAGTATCCAGCCAGGAAGAAGCTACCGCATGTTACCTACAGCACATCGTCTATCAAAGCAAGAAGTATTCACAAGGTATACGCTAGCCATCAGTACAAAGCCAGAAAGAAGCTACTGCATGTCACCTGAAGCACATCGTTGATGCACGGACGCAGCGCGGCCAGCTTTGTGTTGAGGTCATTGATGCTCTCCTGCACAGTGTGGTGCTCTGCAGACAGCTGCTCGCCCAGAGACGTCTGGCCTCGACGCTGCTCCAGCTCCCAGTGGAGCCGGGCCAGACGTTGCTGGTGTGGGTCTGACTTCGTCACCTCCTGCAACAATCAAGGTACAAATATCAATGGCCAATTTTTGTGAGAAGGCTCGAATACTCAGAATGGGTTTGTTCTGATTGAAATGTTGATAATTGCAACATGAAACACTGATAATATATGCATTGACCTGTAGGATCTCCTCTTTATCATGGGGATTTCTGCCTGCTTGCGCTCAGTCCATAAGTGTGCCTGCACCGACGCTACCTGAGTCAGTCAAAGTCAGTCAGAGTTAAGCGGCTGATAGACGATCAATTTAATTGTCAATATCATTAACTCAATACATTGATGAGATTTTTTTTTGCCCACTAAGTCAATTAATTGACGGTCGTCAATGAAGACCACAGACGATCAATTTAATTGTCAATATTCATTATTGACAATTAGAAAGTAAAATTGATCGTCTATGGGCCGCTTTAGACACCGGGCGACCTGAGAACAGGAGCCTGAGCAGGTGTTGAGATAGACTCACCCCGTTACTTACAGTATTGTATAACACCCGTTACCATAGTAAAACCTGTCGCCCCACCTGAGTGTTATTACTCCTTTGAACAATTAGTTAGTGACTGAGTGGTAATACTCATTAATAACTGGACCTTCACAGTTAATAGAGAATACTCTAATTTAGCCAAGAGAAACCCCATGATTTCCTGTGTCGTGGACTGACTAATTAAATGGTATGAATAATGGAGTTTTATTTAGAGGTTTTAAATAGCTGCACATTTTATAGTTCTTAAGAAGTTAAGAAAAGTTTGAGCCATTAATTTCAATTACTACATTTGGTGGCTCAGCCTACATGTTTTGGTAAAATTATACTAACATTAGGACAGCAAAAGAGATTCACGTTAGGAACATTCCTGAAATGAGTTAGAAAATCACACATTTGTTGACCCACAGTAATGTGAAACTCATGCGTAAACAAACGCAACATAATACCACAGACAAGAAGTAACATCAATCACATAATAAATCATTTCCTGTTTAAAGAAATATAAAAGTGCTCAAGTAGTGACACCACTTATTTTAAGAAGTGAAATAAAAAATAAATGAACTTGAGCAATGTGTAAGACCTGCAAAGTTCCCAACAGTTTGTACATGGCGATGGCTTCAGCTAGCCCAACACTTTCATGACCTGACAATAGCTTCAGCTAGAATAATACTTTCATAACATGATGATGGCTCTATCTAGCCCAATACTTCCATAACGAACTGCGCAATGCACGGGTGTGTACAATGGAATGAACAGCATGTTTCACTGACCGGTCTGGCGATGCTGGCAGGAGCCTGCTCATAGAACTGGTCCACAGGGATGAGATCTATGTCCTTGTCAGCCGTGTGTGCCAGCAGGCAGCGCTGCGCTTCCTTCTGCAGGTGCAGCACCTCATACAGCAGCCCCTGCAGCTGCAGCGTCACACCGTCCACACTCTGCCGCGCATCCAGCGCTTCCTCCCGAGCAACTCGAACTCGCACCTGCAACATTAGATTAGATGTTAGTTTAAGCTTCCCTAACTGCAAAAAAAAACATTCCTAAGAGAGAAAGGAGGAAAGTACCATTTAGTGTGGAGTTAAGGGAATGTGGAGTCTATGCAGAAGGGGCATAGAAACAGTAAGTTGAGAAAGAAGTATACAAAAAAGACAAAAGTTGAAGATGACAGTAGTAGGTGCTAAAAAACAGGACAGCAGTGAAAAATAGGTGGTCTTTGCATAATAAGAACATATTATTGCAACAAAAAGAAGGCCTACCCAACTCTCAGCTCAACCTACACCTGCAAATAATGCCAGTGATAATGACAATAATGATAATGACTTTGTATGCATTTGGCTTGTAATTCTCTTCGTGTGATAGATGAAATGATTCATTAGTGCAGGTTCTGTTTGAATTTCAAATGCATTTTGTACAGTCTAGTTGGCATGTTAACTTTATGGGTTCTGAAAATACACTACCTTCAATAATGAGGAAGTAACTGCTCATTGATATATGCTTTGTTCAAATCATAACAAGTTTATTTTATACAAGTTACTGTTAGTTTTTCTCAACTCCCTGAGTGGTTAAAATGATAATGGTTGATAGAAGCCAAAAATAATATGCTTTTCTCCATTCTGATATATAATTTTAAATTGTATCAGCAATGAGAGCATGTGCAAGAATTTTCGGAATTATTTCCAAGGAAAGTTTACAAGAGGTATAGAGAGGTACATTAACACTTGAAGCTGTATTATGCGTAGTGATGCAAAAAAAACGGTTTTATTTGATTGCGGTTTTTTTTGCAAAAAAAACGTGTTTTATATGTGTTTTTTTTGTTTTTTTTGGTTTTTTTTTGCACACCTAAATTTTGTTAAGCATATGTCTGGGTTTTTGTTTGGACACCTGAAATATATTAATATCCATGTTTTTTAGTCATTTCATTGTTATAAAAACTTAAAAAAGAAACCATACAGTGAAAGTGGTGGCAGATAACCCACAATTACCTAGAGGCGTCTTAAGAGGAACAGCAGGAGCCACAGAACTTATATTGATGGAGTCAAAATTCAGAGCTTACTATCTCTACTATGCCTGATTTTATTTTTATGTGACCAAAAAATCAGACTTTGCAGAGATAATAAGGGTAAATCTGAAGGATATGTCAGTTATCGATTTTGTAAATTTTGATGCCTAACCTAAGCATAGTTAATTAGATCGAAATAAACAAGTTTTTTACTATGCGCTTTCCGTCTCAAATGAGTATTTTATTAGTTATAACGGTAAATGACTAACCGCAACTCCTGTGTTTGAAGCGACAAGTAATTCAAGGAGCACGTCGGACAGCAACACTGCAATGCGCACTCGCTTCCAGCGCAATCGTCATCAAAGACGAAACCAAACCTACCGCTATACCTCGTTAAATACTCTTATGACGAGAAAAGTGTATAGAAGAAAAGTTGTTCATTTCGATGTTATTACCATGATTCAAGCAACAAAAATTCGAAAATCGATGAGTAGCTGTTTATTCAAGCGCATTCGTCATCAAAGACGAAACTAAACTTATCGCTATAAATCGTAAAATACTCATTTGAGACGGAAGGTGCGTAGAAGAAAAGTTGTTTATTTTGATTCAATTAATTAGGTTCAGGCACCAAAAAGTGGAAAATCGATAACTGACATATCCTTCAAATTTATCATAATAAGCTCTAAATTTTGACTCCATCAATATAAGTTCTGTGGCTCCTGCTGTACCTCTTAGACTCTAGGTAATTGTGGGTTATCTGCCACCACTTTTACTGTATGGTTTCTTTTTCATGTTTTCATTACAAAACAATGACTAAAAACCGTAGATATTAATATATTTAAGGTGACCAAAAAAATATGCAGTTTTTTTAAAAACATGTTTTTTTTACAAAAAATTCTGGGTCAATGTGAAGTTTAATGCAATCAGAAAATAATAATTAGCGATCCCAGGAATCACTAAAGGAACCCATTTAAGAACGTTTTACACGAATGACATTCTGCTCGCTGATGCGTTATTTTCGAATAATTGAACTTTGAAGTTGGCCTTTGCGCCAAAGGAAGCGAGCGCGTGAAACGGAATTTAATTAATAACGGAAGCTATTACAAACTTAAAGAGGTTGGGTTGGGAGGGGGAGGCACAGTTCTTCTAATGAAAATTATAAATAAAGCTTCTAACCAACCCATTTGGGTGATGACCGCAATCTTGTTGACATCGGCTCTAAGATGGCAGCGCCCATGGCGGTCGCCATCTTAGAGCCGATGTCAACAAGATTGTGGTCGTCACGTTAATGGGTGGGTTAGAAGCTTTATTTATAATTTTCGCTAGAAGAACTGTGCCTCCCCCTCACGACCCAACCTCTTTACGTTTGTAACAGGGGGTTAGCTTCCGTTTTTAATTAAATTACGCTCGCTTCCTTTGGCTCGGGAAGTCCACCTTCAAAGTTCAATGATTCGAAAATAAAGCATCAGCGAGCAGAATTTCGTTCATGTAAAATGTTCTTAAATGGGTTCCTTTAGTGATTGTTTGGAATATAATTATTAATTTCCATGATTGCATTAAACTTCACATTGACCAAATTCTGACTAATAAAAATGAATATTAATATATTCTCTGGTACCAAATATAACCATGCTGTTTTTTTACAAAGAATCATGACTAAAAAACAATATATTTTATGTGACCTAAAAAGTCCCATGCAGTTTTAAAAAAAAAACTTGTTTTTTACTAAAAAATCATGACTGAAAAAACATGAATAATATATTTGAGACCACAAAAATGTTTTTGTACTAAAAAATCATGACGAAAAAAACATGAATATATTTATGAGACCTAAAAAACCCCATGCTGTTTTTTAAAAAGTATGTTTTTTACAAACAATGATGTATAACAAAACCTGGATATGAATATATTTTATGCGACCAAAAAACCATGCTGTTTTATTTTATGTATTTTTCATAAAAAATCGTGTCTTAAAATCATGGATATTAACATATTTTATTGTTACCAAAAAATCCTTGCGTTTTTAAACATGTTTTTTATTAAAAAGTTAATATTATTCATTTTTTGGTCACGAATTCTTTGTAAAAAAAACACCCCTCAGGGGGATACAATTATTGTATCTATGGGAACTAGCGCTCCCAGGGGGACAATGTAAGGGCCCAAGCTGAGAGTTAGGTAGGCCTTCTTTTTGTTGAAATGAATTGTTTTTGTGATGATAAGGACCACCTTTTTTTCGGTTCACTGCTGTCCTGTTTTTCAGCACCTACTACTGTCTTCTTCAACTTTGATCTTGTTTCATAACCTTCCTTCCTCTCTTTGGATCGCATTTGTTGCTGGGTAGGGAGGCTAAAACTAATGACTAATCTAATCTGTAAAAAAAACATGGATATTAATTTATTTTATGTGACCAAAAAACCATGTTTTTTGAAAAAATTTTTTTTTTACAAAAAACATGAGTGCTATTAAATTTTATCTGACCAAAAAAACATGACATTTTAAAAACCATGTTTTTTTCACCAAAAGTCATTAATTTCCATGTTTTTTAGTCATGATTTTTTTGGTTAAGAAAACATGATTTAAAAAAAAACAGCATGTTTTTTTGGCACATAAAATATATTAATATCCGCATTTTTTAATCATGATTTTTCTGTAAAAAAAGATGTTTGTTTTAAAAAATACAGCATGGTTGTTTATGGTAAAATAAAGTATATTAATATCCGTGATTTTTAGTCGACTTTTTTGTAACAAAAACATTCAAAAAACAGCATGGATATTTTGGTCACATAAGATATATTAATATCCACTAGAACCGTACCAGGTCTTAGAATAAAATATCCACAAAGAATCTATTCACTCTATAAAACCTTTCGGAGACTAGCTCCATCCTCAGTAAGTCATTCAGTCAAATGTTTTTCAAAGGAACAGTGAAAATTCATTGTCCATTTCACCAAATTCTACAGAATGACTGAGGATGGAGCTGGTCTCCGAAAGGTTTTATGGAGTGAATAGATTCTATGTAGATATTTTATTATAAGACCTAGTACAGTTCTAATAAACATGATTTCAATATTAACACCATTCTTTGTTTATAAGTTTCTAAAGACAACTCGATTAAACAAAACTAACTTTCCTGATATTTACATCCGTGTTTTTTTGTCATAATTTTTTTAAATGTTTATAAAAAATAACTTTTTTGGTCCAATGAAATATAATAGCCATGTTTTTTTAGTCAAGATTTTTCTGTTAAAAAACAATGTTTTAAAAAAAAACAGCATTGGATTTTTGAGGTCACAAATATATTAATTTCCATGTTTTTAGTCATAATTTTTGAATAAATAACATGTTTTTTAAAAAAAAAACAGCATGGTTTTTTTAGTCACATCTCTATCAATGACCATAAGTAAAGATATGTTATTATAACACACCATTTTGGGAGTTTAAGGTCATTCACATGTATTGTAAAATAAATGAAATATCAAAGCATGAAACCGCAGAAAATGAAAAAGTTCATAAAACCATAGAAAACCATCAATTAAGAAGTATGCTGTTTTATTTTGTAATTTGACATGAAAACAAATAATGTAATGTGGTTCTTTTTCTTGCTGAGTTATTTTCAGACAAAATATTTAAAAAAAACCAAAATATCCACGTTTTTTTTGGCCACGGTTTTTTTTGTAAAAAAAACGTGTTTTTTTTAAAAAAAACGGCATGGTTTTTTTTGAGTCACATCTCTAATTATGCGTGGAATTTCAGCTGCACTATTTTTATACTGTTCAAGGGAAGAAATACTTTATCCAGACTTAGAACAATAAAAAAAATTTTGACTGAGTCAAAAGTTTCCTTTTGACCACAAAATTCCAACATACCAAACAAATAAAAAATACATTTAAATTTTACTAAAATTAGAAAAAGACTGAATCTTAATTAGGCATACATATGCTTAAAAATATGGCTTACATATGCTTTAGGATAATGCCAGCACAATAAACTCGATCAAATGAACACAGTGACGTACCCAACTCAAAGTAACACTAACAAACACACGCACCTTCTGGGTGCGGCTGAGCTTGCGCATGTTGAGCATCAGCATCATGGCCTTGACACGTTGCTCCTCCACTGCCTCGGCACACTGGAAAGCAGCAGGTGGTTTGAAAAAACATTTCCAATCAATATGACTTTTTTTCAACATACAATACAAAATTTCCAGAAATATTTACTAAATTATAATCCAAAATATGTTTTTGCAAACTAAAAATAAAATATTTTTTATTAACTACTGTATCTATCTACTTATGTATGTGCATACATATAAAAGATTGCTTTATTTCCAAATGAACTCTGTAAGTCAATAGAAATTAAAAAAAAAACTTCCACAGAGACATGTTTTGTTTTTCATAAGTAGCTTAATGCAAATATTTTATTCCTGATAAAAAATGAATTAGATCAACTATTACTGTAAAGACTAGCAAGGTACATGACTGCATTTGGTGAGAACAGCCAAAAGTTAACAGATTGGATTCACCATTAACACGTTCATTACGATTCCACGGTTGTTGCGGTCGATTTGGTTAGGTTGGAAGAAGCAGCATTGAAAAGCCGCCTTTACTGCTAAATTACATACTCATCCTTTCTAACACATAAGAAAATCTAATTGCAGGATCATACTTCAACGTGTTACCCTTAGTCTAATTTAAACAAAGGTAGTGAAATGATAGCCATTGTTACTAGTACGTAAATGAGCAGTTTACCAAGTGGTACACATGTGTACCAAAACGTACTGAAAGTGCTTCTTACAAAGGATGAGTAGTGAAGGTGTTAAGCTTAACACATTGACTACTGAGTGGGAAAAATGTGTACCAATAGGTAAATTGTTCATAAACACATAGATGTAAATGTATAACATTTCAAAACCATTTTTCAACCTCTTTTTGAAAGAATTCTATCACACCATGAAAATATTATTGAGCACTTATATTTTGTACATTTCTTACAAAGAATGAAAACTTATTCCAGCAGGTAAGTTGATGTTACCAGTCTGTTTCTACAACCTAACCAAATCCACTTTTCAACCGGCATAACCGTAGTCAACGTGTTAAAGCTCTAATCTACCAAAAAAGCTACAAACCGAGATTCAGTGCGGCATTAACATGTTCAAATGAAAAGATTTGCAACAACTATGTTTTCTCATCAGCAGATCTTTACTTTGAGTACAAGGTATACTAGTTTAAAACTCAAAATTACAAGATAACTTCAGCTCTTAGAGATAAATGACAATGCTTACAAAATCATCACAGCACATAATTTACACATTTCCTGCAAAGTGGCCCACCAGTGGTCACTTGGGTGATTTTCATAGTGCTGCTGACCAACCTGCAATCACTAATTCATATTTATTAATACTTAATGAAAGCTAAATGAAGGCATGATCCAGGTAATGTCTGCTAATCTCAAAGTTGATTACCACAGTTGACTTTAAATTTGAATTGAATGTTGAACTTCAGTTTAACCCATCACAGTTAACGTGTTAATTAAAAAAATTAACCAACAATATGCTCCACATACAAAGCTCAATTATGTTTAATTGTAATCACTGTAATTACTAATATAAAAATGAAGATTAAACATTTTTCATACTACACCAATTTTAAACACAATTGAATTGCTCAATACCTCTTTTATTGAAAATATTTGGATAAATATCAGCAAATAAGTTTCTCATACATATTCAGATGGAAATTTAATTCATGGCTCCATTTGTACAATGAGCAACAATAATAAATTAAAGAAATGGAAAATATGTGCTCATATTTGAGATTGATAACACAGTTTTGAAGTTGATTTGTTCAATAAATAACTAACCTATGCAGCCCTCTAAATGCAGCCCTTTAAACCATGAAGGCACAACCAGCACCACTTTGAAACAGTAGTTTTTGTAGAAAATTAAAGAAAAATTTTACAAAGAAGAATACAACACAAACTGTAGATCTTATGACACTCACTTTGTCACCTTGCTTGAGCTTTAGGCTGAGCACTTCCTGCATGATGCCCCTGATTGAGTTACAAGTCTTAATGAAGAGCTGTTGGTCTGTAACTGCAGGACGACTTGCCACCTCCTTCTCCTCATATGCCAGAGCGTCCTGAGGGAGAAGAGCAAAAGTTCTGAGATAGCTCTCTAAAGAAAAAACAATCCACCTATTATCTAGTACCTATTGTGTGGCCTAAATTTTAAAATTTCAAGTTTAAAATTATCCTTCAGCTACCCAATATGAAGTACCTATTATGTCGGAGTTACAATTAAATGGCACAAATTTAAAAACCAAGTTTAAAATTATTCTTTAACTATAATTTTAATTAGGTCTGCAACAGTACTAAAATCAAATTTACCTAGTCAAAGATGTATTCCTACAATAATAAAATAAAATTTTTGACTCTTATAAACTTGACCATTTATATAAACAAAGAAAACAAATTTGTACTAGTAAAACAACACAGGGTAAATGCATAAGCAACCACTAGCACAAAATACTTCATACTTCTTAGTCTAAATGCTTGCACAACCATTTTTTAATAACTAGTTGCTCTCATGAGTTCTGTGCTAATTCAGAAGAACATCAAAATCTCAATAGACAAATTACGGCTATACGACAGTTATACATCTAAATAATAAAAACTCACCTTGTACCAGTCTACTTGAGATTTCATTGTCTCTTTCACATCTGCAGATGCATCTGTTGCAGTGTTGTTCTTCTTGGTCACTGACAGAACTTCTATTTCTTCACTGTTTTCAACTTCACTAACAGGTCTTTTAGCATGACTCTCTGACTCCATTGTTGTTTCTTCTTTAGTGTGGACCATACTAAATAGAAAATAATGGCACCTGTAAAATAATGGATTAGGAAAATCATGTACTTACACAGTAACAAAAATCATGATGAAATGTACAAAATTAATTAGGCTGCAAATACAGTAGTTACATTACAATCGTCGTTAAATTTTCAACATGGCAATTATGGTGTTCTAGTTGTTCCTTCCCACACAATTTATCAAAGCATCCTTTTCTCAAATGACTTTTATTTGGCCTGGATATTAATTTTATTCCTTTCAGATTTGGTTGCATCATTAAAAAAGCTTCCATATTCATTTCCTCTTGACATCAAATTTTCTCACTAGGTGGTTTACAATGATGGTCTTATATAGTTTACAATGATGGTTCCTTGAGTTACCTAGTTCACACTCTTAGTTGTTTGGCATAAGTTCTATTATATATTAGTTGCACATATTGGTTGGGCTTGATTTTAGCATTTTTTTCAAGTTCCTTTGATTTTATTGGTTCTTTAAATTACTATTCATTAAGTGGAACGTCTACCCAGAATAAAAAAATGGCTGTCACGTGTGTTGTCTGGGAACTAGATCTATGAAATTTGGCAACGTGTGTATTTTTGATAGGGTTATAGGTGTTTATCCCAGACTTTTTAATTACTGAGATAATGGGGAAGAATGGATGTAAAGATAGGATATTTTGAAAAGCTATCTCCTCCAAAATTTATTATTGTCAAGCAATGATTTAGGTTTTATTGAATGCGCCAAGAGGTACTGCATAGCTGGACAGAAAATGGACTTGATATTTCTAATAGTTTAGTTTTTATATAATATTAAATAAAAAATTTGATGAAAGTAATTGACTTTTCCATAAATTTTTCAATGTAACCAAAGAAGTATTATGAATTTTTAATTGATTCTCCCGTCCAGCCATTCAGCCACCTTTTGCAATTCAATGAGACCTAAATCATTTCTCTACAATAATAACTTTTGGAGGAGATGGCTTTTAAACTTTTTACGGTTTATGTTAAGGAGATGCAACTAATCAATTTTTTAAATTTTGTCGCCTAAAACATATCAAATACATTGAAATTAACAAATTTTCTTCAATGCAGTTTTAGGGCAATTGAGTATTTAACGAGTTATAGCGGTAAATTACTGACCGCAATTCTAGCGTTTGAAGCGGAAAGTAATTCATCGAGTGTGTCAAATAGCAACACTGCAATGGACGCTCTCTTCCGCCCCGATCGAATGTTCGAGCGCATTGCCGCCATCTAAGACGAAAGTTAACATACCGCTATAATTCGTTATTTTTGGGTGATAATTTCTATTGTGTTATTAACTAAGAGATCCAAGAAGTGGGTTCAGGCTCCGCAAGCTCCGCGTGGTGAGCTAATAATAAATTACAAAGTATTCAAACGTACTATTAACAGCTCAATCGCGCAAAAAATAAAACCTACTGCTCTAACTCTTATAATACTCATTTACCGCAAAAAGTGTATCAAAGAAAAGTAGTTGATTTTGATGTTATTACCATTATTCTAGCAACAAAAATTAAAAAATCAATTAGTTGCATCTCCTTAACAATAACCCTTTTTACCTTCAACTATTCAGGAAGTACATTTTACTACCCTTTTTCAATTTTTTCATTTGCAAGCTATATTGCTTGGAGAAATCAATGCAGTTGATGTTCTGAAAGCTATCTGAACATATGAATATCATTCCTTGGAAGTTTTTTGTCGTTCCTTGAAGGAACTGGAACCACAGGTATCACAGATACGCTTGGAACTGGTATCACCGCTCCAGGAGCGCACACTGCGGCGTCCTCCTCAACGCGCTCTTCTCCTTCCTGCCTTTGTTTCCCCCTCTCACAGACCAAGAAACATTGTGTAGCTTTGCTAGATTGTAAAGTAAGGGGTTTTGTGTTAAAAAGATCAACAACAAAACAAAATCCAGATATTTCTGGTTTGTGTCTAATGCGGTGACTGTCCGGCACTGGCAGCTGCATTCAAATCCCCCCCTTCTCACGAAGCACAGAACGTTCTGAACCTTTGCTTGAGGACTTCTATATTGAATAGAGCAATAAAAACCACAAAAAAATTGCTCGTTTTCCAAATTTGCGTTCTGATAGTGGAAGTTTAAAGTTTGCATTATTTTTGTGTTTTCGAGTAGTAGTAGATTATTTGACGTTTTAAAGATAATTCTAGATGGGGATTCCATGTTGCCTTTGAAGTGCATAGAAGAAAAGTTGTTTATTTAGATCTAATTAACAATGTTAGGCATCGAAAGTCGAAAATCGATTATTCTCCTCTTCTTCACATTTACCCATTTTATAATTTATAATTTTTCTCTAGGTATAACTTAAGATTAGGTTAGATGAGTTTTTTCAAAGATACATTGATTCTTATGAAACTTTCTTACCTTATATGAAATTAAATTTAAAACACATTTCATTCATGTTATTTTTCAAGTTTTCCAGATATTTTTTTTAAAAAAATCATGGGGTAGTTAAACTCCAGAAATCTCTTTCACTTTTATTCTCCTAATCTTAAATGGACAATATGTATTTTAGGTGCCTCTTGGAAATCAAGAATTCTGTTCCAAAGAATTACTAAAGGAACACATTTAAAAACGTTTTACACAAATGTCATTCTGCTTGCTGATGCGTTATTTTAGTTATTTAACTTGGTTAATATGAAGGAGATGCAACTAATCAATTTTCAAAATTTTGTTACCTGTATCATGGTAATTATATCAAAATAAGCAACTTTTCTTCTATGTTCTTTTTGGGGCAAATGAGTATTTAATGAGTTATTGCGGTATATTAATTTTCGTCTTTGATGATGAATGCGATGGAATAAACATCTAATAATCGATTTTAGAATTTTGCTTGCTTGAATCATGGTAATAACCTCAAAATTAACTACTTTTCTTCTATAAAATTTTTGCGGTACATGAGTATTTAACAAAGAATAGCGGTAGGTTTGGTTTCATCTTTGATGACAAGCGCGCTGGACGCGAGACAAAATTGCAGTGTTGCCGTCCCACGCACTGCTGGAATTACTTCCCGCTTCAAACACTAGAGTTGCGGTCAGTAATTTACCGCTATAATTCGTTAAATACTTAATTGCCCCAAAAAGTGCATTAATGAAAAGTTGTTCATTTCGATGTAATTGATATGTTTTAGGCAACAAAGTTTCAAAAATCAATTTGTTGCATCTACTTCACATTAACCTTCAACTTTAATACTGTTCACGTTGTATAGAGAAACATCAGTTGAAAGATGGCTGCCATTGTAGAAGTGTTTAATTTAATTAATTAAAAGCTAACCCCCTATTACAAATATAAACAGGTTGGGTTGTGAGGGGAAGCCATAGTTCTTCCAGTGAAAATTATGAATAAAGGTTCTAAACCCCCATTAGGGAGACCTCCGCAATTGTGTTTACATCAGCTCCAAAATGGCGGCCACTCGGTACGGTCACTGCCATCTTTTGCTTGGCGCGCTTGCTGCGTTGTTGGAACCTTCTCTTCTTTGACGCGCGCGGAAAGCCATTTCTGAGCAACGCTCCTAGAACTTCATAGTTGAATAACTCAAAAATAATGTATCAGCAAGCAGAATAACATTCTTGTAAAACGTTTTTAAATGAGTTCCTTTAATGATTCTTTGCAACAGAATTCTTAATTTCCGTGAGGCACCTAAAATACATATTGACCCATAAAATTACTGAAGTCTCAGTGACTTTCTCAAAAAACATACCCTAGGCCTAGATCACCTTTATTTTTTCTACAATTGTTCATTTCTGGGGGGCTCTTGAAACGTCACACCCACTTCTGTCTTCTGGAGCATCTCCAGCTCTTTTTCGTAAGATTCAGGCCAGGCCGTAGCATTTATACCATACAATACACTTCCAAATACGTTTAGCCTACATCCCTTCAGCGGATTGATACATGTCTACAATAAATTAGATTTCAGTGACCGTACCTAAAAACTGTTTACAGAACCGTTTCAACAAAAATTTACTTAACTAGGTGCTGTGCCAAAAACAAGAATACGAACTTCAAAAAATTCTTTTTTCAAGCTAGCTACAAACTTTATTATTGATAGATGCTTGAACTTGAACTTAAATTTGAGGGCTGACAGCGTCAAGGCTTTTGTCACAGCCTACAATTCCCTCCACAATTTTCTCACAAAGAGTTCAGCGCCTGGTACCAGACTTGTCCACTAAACTACTGAGGATCTACCAATCCATGTCACAAGCTGCCATTGGACAGCATCACTGGGATAACCAGTGTGTCAAAACACCATCCCCAGGCATATTGGGTCATTACTGACCACTCTACCTGACTGGCTCATTCCAGTCACTGTCTCTTACTCCAGGCACGCATAAGAAACACTTTCATAGCTTCAATGATACTCAAATTACACTCCTGATCCAATCCAGCAAGACAGCTTACATCACAATCATCTTCAGCACATCTGGCATACCACTCATTCTCTCCATACTGCTCAAGCACCACATTCATGAAACTTTCTCTCTCTTGCTCATACTTACTACATTCCAGCACAAAATGCTTAATTGTTTCCTCCACTCCATTGATAAACTGCCAACATAATCTGTTATTATTCTCATTCCACCTTCATGTACGTCTGTTTACCTCAATGACTCACATCTCACAGCAAACAAGAGTTGACTTTCAAAACTACCATCATAGAATGTCTCAAACTTAGGTGCGTGTTTTTTCATTTACCAGTCAAGTGTAGGCTTCCGCATCATGCTAGCACCTCCTTTGCTTCTTTCTTTCTTCTTCGTCAAGGATCCGGCAGGATCTTGAAAGTCGTTGGACTTCTTCAGCAGAAATCCGTGTAACCTTTGGCAGTGTAAGCAGGGTTAAGCAAATCCCCCAATACTGCAGCACTTTTCTCTTGAATCCCGAATATTGTTGGACTTCTCGAGCTGCTGACTGCAGAAGCTGACATCTTATTGTTTCAAGTTGATTTCATTAGGCCCAGATGTAACACAGTCAAATTCAAAACATTTATAGTAGCTTACATCTATTAGTGGCACCAAGGAAGTTCACCAAGGAGCCAAGAATTGCAAATTGTACTTGGGATTGAAATTCACCAAATCCTAAGACATTTCTCAGATTCAATTCAAGATTTAATTTTAGAAAAGGAAGACATAGATGCAGTCTTGGACAGCTGAGCAAGAAGTGTTCGATGGTCTCTGGAACACTACACTCAGGGCAGAGAGGGCTCTGAGTCAGCCTCTGACACAGGCCTCAAGTTCTTAACCATCCCTCCACGTTCTTAACCTTCGCAAAGACGCAAACAACTCTAGCAGTAGGCAGTAGCACAACACGACAAGAACACCGAGATAATTGTAACTAAGCAGGATACCTGGGATGTTGAAGTTACCATTAAAATAAATAATGAATAATGAAGGCATCTATGGATGCTTTATTTCCAATCAAGCCTGATACACATCACCTTGTACATTGGATTTTCAAATGCCTTATAACTAACGCCAGGACGCTTTCCCCCGGTCAAGACCGGTACCCACCATGACCGGTACCCATTTCAGACACCTGGGTGGAGTGGGGTATTGTGCTTCGAATTTTTCTCCTATACCCAACAGAGAAAATCGCCACCTCCAGCGCCGAGAATCGATCCCGGGTCTCCCGCACGGCGGCAGAACCCCTAGCCACTTGCGCTATGGCGAGCACAAGAGTTACTTGTCCATTTACTTGTCTTGTACAGCGTGTTAATTCATCTTATTTGCGTCTTTCACTTAGTGCATCTAAAATTTCTAAGGAAGGCAAGCTAATTTTATTTCAAAGTTTTTCTTACGGAGAAATTTACTTTTGATTAGGGAAAAATAAAGACTCGTGAACTCGAATTGATTAAAAAATGGAAAAATTACTTCTCCAGTACATTTAAGACATTCACAATTATTTCGTGATTAAGAGAATGTATGAACATTTTATTCATTAGCATTTAGTCGACCTAACAATTAGGCCTACTCCATTTTTCCATCCATGTACGGCTAATATCCAGCATATGAGGAGAGTTTTACCGCTAATTTGCATGCCGTGAATATCGTATGGTATTTTAAATAAAGCTGAGTGATGACTTTCGAAATTTAGTTGTTTATCAACACTTTTAGTTGCTGCATATTACAAAAATCGTTTTTCATTTATCTTTAATGATATCCGGAGATAATTGTAGAGTGTATTTCAAACGAGTACACCAAGGCCTTTTTTGGAAGTGTAATATGGTGCGAGCATCGCTCATATATAACATCAAATTCAAAATGCCTCGCATGTGAATAATTCGAGGGGTTTTATAGGTTAGTAGTATTTCAAGTCTTGAATCCATCGTCAAGATTTTACTATGCTTCTGTAGCATTACATGCTACAGAATTATGCTCATCTTTTTTTAATTTCTCAAATTATTTTTATTTATTTTACATATTCATTTTTTTATACTTTTTTAATGTTTTTATACTTTTTTAATGTTTTTTATACTTTTTCCCTCGTCTCCCATTTTTCCCTCGTCTCCCATTTTTCCCTCGTCTCCCTCTTTTCCCTCGTCTCCCTCTTTTCCCTCGTCTCCCTCTTTTCCCTCGTCTCCCTTTTTTCCCTTGTCGCCCTCTTTTTCCTCGTCTCCCTCTTTTCCCTCGTCTCCCTCTTTTCCCTCGTCTCCCTCTTTTCCTTCGTCTCCCTTTTTTCCTTCGTCTCCCTCTTTTCCCTCGTCTCCCTCTTTTCCCTCTTTTCCCTCATATCCCTCTTTTCCCTCGTCTCCCTCTTTTCTCTCGTCTCCCTTTTGTCCCTCGTCTCCCTCTTTTCCCTCGTCTCCCTCTTTTCCCTCGTCTCCCTCTTTTCCCTCGTCTCCCTCTTTTCCATCGTCTCCCTCTTTTCCCTCGTCTCCCTCGTCTCCCTATTTTTACCTTTTTTACTTTTTCACTTTTTTACTTTTTTACTTTTTGACTTTTTACTTTTTTACTTCTATTACTTTTTTACATTATTTACTTCTTTACTTTTTTTGCTTCTTTACTTCTTTACTTTTTTACTTTTTTTAGTTTTTTTACTTTTTTTACTTTTTTACTTATTTATTTTTGTTACTCTTTTACTTTTTTCCTTTTTTTTAACTTGTTTTAGCTGTTTTTACTTCTTTTTACTTCTTATTACTCTTTTTTACTTCTTTGTTCCTTTTTTCGACTTTTTCACATATTTTTGCTCATGTTTAACCTATCATTGCTTTCTTTTTTTCAGCAGTTTTTTCCTTTTTCTAAATTTTTCTTACTTCTTTTTTTACTTGCTGTTTACTTTTTTACTCTTTTTTCCTTTCGATATTTTCTTACTTTTTTACTTTTTTATTTTTTTACTTCTAGTTTACTTTTTTACCTTCCTTTCAGAGGTAAAAAAATATGAAAAAGTAAAAAACGAGAGAAAAAAGAGCACAAAAAAGTACAGAAAAGTACAAAAAAAGATAAAAAAATTGAAAAAGTGAAAATGAAGTAAAAAGTAAAAAAATGTAGTAGTAGTAGTATATAGGGAGCTTGCTAGCGCTTCAGCGGGAACCTCTATGTCGCACCGAAGACCGGCAGGCCGCAGCGGAGACATTTCAAGAAACACTTTGCGAGAAGTAGAGAAATTTCTTGAGAATTTCTTGAGTCCACCTCGCGCGACTTTAGACTTAAGTTTTCCACTCGTAACTTTTGAAAGAATGCACCAATTGCCTTCAAATTACTCTCAAACAAAAGAGAAAAACATTTTCTATCTTCTTAGTATAAACACAACACAATCGGTTGTCTAAAAATAATAAAAATTTCTCGATAAACATTGCCCACTCGCGCGCAGCTAAAACACTTCAGTTTTCCAATCGTAAATTTTGACAGAATGCACCAATTGCCTTCAAATTACTCTCAAACAAAAGATAAAAACATTTTCTATCTTCTTAGCATAAGCAAAACCCTATCGGTTGTCAAAAAATTATAAAAATTTCTCGATAAACATTGCCCACTCGCGCGCAGCTAAAACACTTCAGTTTTCCAATCGTAAATTTTTACAGAATGCACCAATTGCCTTCAAATTACTCTCAAACAAAAGAGAAAAACATTTTCTATCTTCTTAGTATAAACACAACACAATCGGTTGTCTAAAAGTAATAAAAATTTCTCGATAAACATTGCCCACTCGCGCGCAGCTAAAACACTTCAGTTTTCCAATCGTAACTTCTGAAAGAATGCACCAATTGCCTTCAAATTACTCTCAAACAAAAGAAAAAAACATTTTCTATCTTCTTAGTATAAACACAACACAATCGGTTGTCTAAAAATAATAAAAATTTCTCGATAAACATTGCCCACTCGCACGCAGCTAAAACACTTCAGTTTTCCAATCGTAAATTTTGACAGAATGCACCAATTGCCTTCAAATTACTCTCAAACAAAAGATAAAAACATTTTCTATCTTCTTAGCATAAGCAAAACCCTATCGGTTGTCAAAAAATTATAAAAATTTCTCGATAAACATTGCCCACTCGCGCGCAGCTAAAACACTTCAGTTTTCCAATCGTAAATTTTTACAGAATGCACCAATTGCCTTCAAATTACTCTCAAACAAAAGAGAAAAACATTTTCTATCTTCTTAGTATTAACACAACACAATCGGTTGTCTAAAAGTAATAAAAATTTCTCGATAAACATTGCCCACTCGCGCGCAGCTAAAACACTTCAGTTTTCCAATCGTAACTTCTGAAAGAATGCACCAATTGCCTTCAAATTACTCTCAAACAAAAGAAAAAAACATTTTCTATCTTCTTAGTATAAACACAACACAATCGGTTGTCTAAAAATAATAAAAATTTCTCGATAAACATTGCCCACTCGCGCGCAGCTAAAACACTTCAGTTTTCCAATCGTAAATTTTGACAGAATGCACCAATTGCCTTCAAATTACTCTCAAACAAAAGATAAAAACATTTTCTATCTTCTTAGCATAAGCAAAACCCTATCGGTTGTCAAAAAATTATAAAAATTTCTCGATAAACATTGCCCACTCGCGCGCAGCTAAAACACTTCAGTTTTCCAATCGTAAATTTTTACAGAATGCACCAATTGCCTTCAAATTACTCTCAAACAAAAGAGAAAAACATTTTCTATCTTCTTAGTATAAACACAACACAATCGGTTGTCTAAAAGTAATAAAAATTTCTCGATAAACATTGCCCACTCGCGCGCAGCTAAAACACTTCAGTTTTCCAATCGTAACTTCTGAAAGAATGCACCAATTGCCTTCAAATTACTCTCAAACAAAAGAAAAAAACATTTTCTATCTTCTTAGTATAAACACAACACAATCGGTTGTCTAAAAATAATAAAAATTTCTCGATAAACATTGCCCACTCGCACGCAGCTAAAACACTTCAGTTTTCCAATCGTAAATTTTGACAGAATGCACCAATTGCCTTCAAATTACTCTCAAACAAAAGATAAAAACATTTTCTATCTTCTTAGCATAAGCAAAACCCTATCGGTTGTCAAAAAATTATAAAAATTTCTCGATAAACATTGCCCACTCGCGCGCAGCTAAAACACTTCAGTTTTCCAATCGTAAATTTTTACAGAATGCACCAATTGCCTTCAAATTACTCTCAAACAAAAGAGAAAAACATTTTCTATCTTCTTAGTATTAACACAACACAATCGGTTGTCTAAAAGTAATAAAAATTTCTCGATAAACATTGCCCACTCGCGCGCAGCTAAAACACTTCAGTTTTCCAATCGTAACTTCTGAAAGAATGCACCAATTGCCTTCAAATTACTCTCAAACAAAAGAAAAAAACATTTTCTATCTTCTTAGTATAAACACAACACAATCGGTTGTCTAAAAATAATAAAAATTTCTCGATAAACATTGCCCACTCGCGCGCAGCTAAAACACTTCAGTTTTCCAATCGTAAATTTTGACAGAATGCACCAATTGCCTTCAAATTACTCTCAAACAAAAGATAAAAACATTTTCTATCTTCTTAGCATAAGCAAAACCCTATCGGTTGTCAAAAAATTATAAAAATTTCTCGATAAACATTGCCCACTCGCGCGCAGCTAAAACACTTCAGTTTTCCAATCGTAAATTTTTACAGAATGCACCAATTGCCTTCAAATTACTCTCAAACAAAAGAGAAAAACATTTTCTATCTTCTTAGTATAAACACAACACAATCGGTTGTCTAAAAGTAATAAAAATTTCTCGATAAACATTGCCCACTCGCGCGCAGCTAAAACACTTCAGTTTTCCAATCGTAACTTCTGAAAGAATGCACCAATTGCCTTCAAATTACTCTCAAACAAAAGAAAAAAACATTTTCTATCTTCTTAGTATAAACACAACACAATCGGTTGTCTAAAAATAATAAAAATTTCTCGATAAACATTGCCCACTCGCGCGCTGCTAAAACACTTCAGTTTTCCAATCGTAAATTTTTACAGAATGCACCAATTGCCTTCAAATTACTCTCAAACAAAAGATAAAAACATTTTCTATCTTCTTAGTATAAGCAAAACCCTATCGGTTGTCAAAAAATTCAAAACACTTCAGTTTTTCAATCGTAACTTTTTAAAGAATGCACCAATTGCCTTCAAATTACTTTCAAACAAAAGAGAAAAACATTTTCTATCTTCTTAGTATAAACACAACACAATCGGTTGTCTAAAAGTAATAAAAATTTCTCGATAAACATTGCCCACTCGCGCGCAGCTAAAACACTTCAGTTTTCCAATCGTAACTTCTGAAAGAATGCACCAATTGCCTTCAAATTACTCTCAAACAAAAGAAAAAAACATTTTCTATCTTCTTAGTATAAACAAAACCCTATCGGTTGTCTAAAAGTTATAACAATTTCTCGATAAACATTGCCCACTTGCGCGCAGCCAAAACACTTCAATTTTCCAATCGTAACTTTTGAAAGAATGCACCAATTGCCTTCAAATTACTTTCAAACAAAAGAGAAAAACATTTTATATCTTCTTAGTATAAACACAACACAATCGGTTGTCTAAAAGTAATAAAAATTTCTCGATAAACATTGCCCACTCGCGCGCAGTCAAAACACTTAAGTTTTCCAATCCATTTTGACCATTTCCCCTGTGTCTCTGCTGCAGTGAATATGTAACTGCTGTGCAATATTAGCCAGTCTGCTGGTATTCGATATTTTATGGGAATTACTCATATCTAGTCGTTTTACAATGTATTTCTTGTGTTTTTACTGGGTCTGCTTGTGCTTGAGCAGTTGATGGACATTTCTATCGATGTGACTATAAATATATGATCTATTTGCTTTTTTCAGCGTGAAGATAATAGTTTCATCAAAATGTTGAATTTTGTAGCATGACAGAGGTACAGAATTTTAATTTGGACATAGTGCAGGAAAAAATTGTGAGAGGTTTCCTTTGTATATGAACACGTGAAGAAATTTAAATATTTCGTAGAGTTGAGAAGTTGGGAAAGAGGATGAGAAAGAAAAAATATTGACCATATGGTCGCCAAATATTTGAGATAATCTTTTTTCTTTCCATTTACTGCGCTAATTTCGCTCGGAAATAATTTGCCGAAAAACATTTCTTCACCACTTTTATTTAGACAGGTGATAATTGATTAGAAGAACTCACCTTTGCGCACTTCCCCGTAGATACTGCGACGTTTTCTTCGTGAAAATTTTCATTCAAACGAACGCCTCCGGTAGGAGGTCGTTTGCTTGTGTCGCCTTTCAACTGTTGAACGTAAAAGAAAAAACGAACATAGGTGAGTATAAGACCACCTAATTATCGCATCTTGAGATTACTATATGTGTAAAAACTTACATTGAATTTGCAATAGTCATTAGCTTTTCTTCAGTCTTATGTATTTCGATATTAGATTATCCTATTCCAAAACGCTTTTCCCAATAGACAATATTATCGTTAAAATTTTGCGCTTAGAGCGTTCATTTTTCATTATACTTAATCTTTCTATCTATACTATGATAAAAGCCGCGTCCGTCCGTCGGTCGGTCTGTCCGAAGCCAGCCTGCAGTGTGTGATGAGCGTAGCTGTGATACAGGCTCCAGCGCCATACATTTTGACGGGCCGTGTTCACGCGGCCTCATTAACTCTCGAGAGATTGTATTTATTAATTTCTTACGGCCTTTCTCTCATTTCGCCCTTTTTTTAATTTCATATAAAGGGGTTGGATAAGTAAAAATAAAACTTAAACCGTCCCTTTGCTACCTCGAAAATAGCAGTCGAGCTCAGTATAATCGTATGAAAATACCCGAAGAAAAAGTAAGTAAAACGGAAATAAGTCTAAGAAAAACGCAAAATGTACTAGCTTTTTGTTTTCTACGGAAATTTGAAGGGAAATCAAGTTATAGTCTAGGAACAACAACAAAAACCATCTCAGGCTTCACAGGCTTTCGGTATTCTTTTCAACATTATGCGTACATGGGTACAAGTGACAAATTGAAGATACTGTGATATCACATATGAGTAGCAAATATGCACAAAGTTTTTGCACATAGGAGTAAAGGGAACAGTAGCCTAGTATGCTAATTTTATTTGCTGAAATTTTGAGTTATTTCTGATTGTAAGTACGAAGCGAACATTGCGCAGAGAAAGAAAGAATAAAAAAACGCATATTTCCCCCATACGAGGAATACAGGAGTATAACCAAACGAGGCGTACAATGGCCCTGTCAGGGGTTAATTATGTCAATAAGAGGCACCAAAGAAATATATTATCTGGGATATTTCATGCTTGGTAAGATGATTTAAAACTCATAAAAACTACAAGAAAAAGAATGCCTCGGAAGTCCTCCACTATAAGTGAACAAAATGAAAGAAGAAAAGACACGAATTCGCTTTATCCGAACTCGACTGAAACACCGTCTTAAATTATTTCTAAGTAGTGAGAGAACGTTTTCCAGAAATAATTTATAAGAAATATAGCACAACACTCGCATCTAGGAACTTATAGACTAATATACACACAAAAATGCATTTTAAAACTTTGTCATGTACGGATGATACATATAAATACAGAGAATAGGAAATAAAAGTGATGATAAAAACGAATTTCGTCCTGCTACGTAGAGCTGACGGCTGTGTTGTACTACAATCCTGTTGTACTACAATTTGACTCAGATGAACTCTTTGAGCCAGTACTATTAGCGTAAATAAGAAATAGCATACAATTTTTTTGTTTTGTTATAATGAATATTACATTCTTTCCGTGCTCACCACTTAGTATACTAGATGATGCGTCTGTGTGAAAAATTGTCCCAAATCCCGACTGTCGACCTCATAGTTCTAGACGCAAAATGAATCAAATCTGCTCATTTTACCCCTAACATCAATCCCTCACGCTCGTATCACTATTTCCTATGTTCTTATGCTCATATTTCAATTCGAGTACGCACTAACGAGAGGGTTTTTCAGCAATGCGTCACAGGAATTATGTTTTCTTAGAAGCTTGTATTAAATGCATTACCAAAATCCGACGACCGCAACAAAGAGAAACGCTTTTTTCGTGCTTTTCTCCGAATCATGTTTCGACAATTATTATGGTTAGTACGATAACCATGTATGAATAGCAATTGAGGATCTCAAGGTAAAGGTATTTGAATGCGTTTTTCGCTTTTATTTCAATACATGTGCGCACTAACGAGAATGTTTTCAACTAAGCGTTACGAGGGTTATGTTTTCTAAGTTACTTCTATTTAAATGCACTCTTGAAAGCAGATTAAGCAACGAAAGGAACTCTTTATTGTTGTGGTTTTCTGTCAGTCACTTTTTGTTTTGACATTTTACATCAGTATTACGATACCATTGAGTAATTATCAGTTAAGGATATTAATGTTAAGATATTTTAAAAACCAATGTATCAACATTTGTTCTTTGTACTTTATTGGAAATAAACTGTTGTTATTTTTTTCTTCTTTCGTTTTATTTCAATTTTTTCTGTTAAGGCCGGGCTTGGGATCGGACTTAGATTTTTCAGGAGTGATCCTCGCACTAATGAGATTATAGTTTAATCTAAGTTTTCAAACATATAATAATCTCGAAATGCGATATTGGAGTGGTTTTTATTGAGCTTAATAACAGAGAGTAATTGTATCTTCTTCGCAATCGTTTGCTATGATCGGGAATGCCTATCTATGTAACTCCTTTTGACAGCAACTGGCTTTGATGAAAAGTAATTTAAGTTTATAAACTTACTTGAACTATTCTGGCCACTTGGTAGTTGAACGCCGCACTCGTCCCTTCTAATTTGCTGAAGCGAGCTCTGTCTCTGTCGTATCGCCTACTTCCTAAGTTGTAAGATAATTATTTATATAGTTCTCGTTTGCTTTTGATGCTTTTGCTCGGCAACGATTTCAAGAGCTCGAGTTCCCTCTCCATTTTCACAGAATAATGCACAAAATAATACACGTACACTTTTCTATAAACAAACAAACAAACAAACATCGGCATCTTTGGGATGCTTTATTTCCAATCAAGCCTGATACATATGATCTTGAGCATTGGTTTTTCAAATGTCTTATAACTAACACTATATATAGGACACCATGACGGTTCCCCCGTAAAGCCGGTACCCGTTTCCGACACCTGGGTTGAGTGGGGTATTGTGCTTGAGCTTTCCCTTATACCCAACGGGGAAAATCGCCGCGCCAGCGCCGGGATACGAACCCTCGTCTCCAACATACAAGGCTGATCCCTTAACCATGCACTGTGCCACGGCGAGCACAGTGGTTAAGCTATAAGCTTAATAGCCACAAGTTTTGATGGTTGATCAGCTGAATTTCCGATTAAGGTCTCCTGTGGCCAATGAAAAGAACCACCTTACCCGAAAACGCTTGAAATGGAACTAACGTCGCATGCACGGAGCAAGAATATATCCCCAGCGCAGGTCTGTGGGTCCTAAACATTGTGAGGGCTACTCAGCAGGCGTATGCAGTGTCAGCAAAACCATCCCGGCGCCTAGCTGGGTTAAGTCATTGGTCATGAGTCAGATTAAGACTCTCACTCAGAATTTGAACTAAAAAAAAGATTCGCTTAATTCTAATAAAACTTTTACAGTTTCATTTGCGAAAGCTGAAATCTGTCACGCATCCATTGTTTCTTAAAAAATTTAAAACTACCACGAAACTCATTTATCATTTGCTAAACCTTGTACCTGACTATTTGTCTTATGATCATGGGTATTATCTCAAAATGAGTTTTTGTGTTACCTTGCTTTGCTTATTTTTTTCATTTATATGTTCAACTATTGAAATGCTTATTCGTCCACTTCGGTTGGTTTTGTACCAAGCCTCATATTATAATTATTGATATATACTTTCAACTATTTATCCTAAGAATTATGTCAGTGTTGCAGATTTGAAAGGCATGTCATTTGTTTACTCTTTCTCCTGCGAAAACAGGTCATTTAGGCGTTGATGCATCTGCCCCCGCTGCGATTTCCGCGGTAAGTTTTTCGTACAGGCTAATGTATTCTTCATGAGGTTATGCCATTCTGAAAGTACACTGTATTTCAAATATCTCACATACGAACATTTCACCGGCAGGTGAAATATACTGTAGTTTCCAGAAAACTGTTTAGGTTTTGTTCATAATGGGCTGATAGGAACTGTTTCGCTCTTTCGTTTGAAAGCAATTTGAAGGCAATTGGTGCATTCTTCCAAACGTTACGATTGGAAAACTGAAGTGTTTGACTGCGCACAAGGGGGCAATGTTTATCGAGAAATTTTAATCACTTTTAAACAACCGATAGGGCTTTGTTTATAATAAGAAGATAGAAAATGTTTTTCTCTTTTGTTTGAAAGTAATTTGAAGGAAATTGGTGCATTCTTTCAAAAGTTACGATTGGAAAACTGAATGTTTTGGCTGCGCGCGAGTGGCAATGTTTATCTAGAAATTTTCATAATTTTTCGACAATCGATAGGGTTTTGTTTATACTAAGAAGATAGAAAATGTTTTTCTCTTTTGTTTGAGAGTAATTTGAAGGCAATTGGTGCATTCTTTCAAAAGTTACGATTGGAAAACTGAAGTGTTTTGGCTGCGCGCGAGTGGGCAATGTTTATCGAGAAATTTGTATAATTTTTTGACAACCGATAGAGTTTTGTTTATACTAAGAAGATAGAAAATGTTTTTCTCTTTTGTTTGAGAGTAATTTGAAGGCAATTGGTGCATTCTTTCAAAAGTTACGATTGGAAAACTGAAGTGTTTTTGCTGCGCGCAAGTGGGCAATGTTTATCGAGAAATTGTTATAATTTTTTGACAACCGATAGGGTTTTGTTTATATTAAGAAGATAGAAAATGTTTTTTTCTTTTGTTTGAGAGTAATTTGAAGGCAATTGGTGCATTCTTTCAAAAGTTACGATTGGAAAACTGAAGTGTTTTGGCTGCGCGCAAGTGGGCAATGTTTATCGAGAAATTGTTATAACTTTTTGACAACCGATAGGGTTTTGTTTATATTAAGAAGATAGAAAATGTTTTTTTCTTTTGTTTGAGAGTAATTTGAAGGCAATTGGTGCATTCTTTCAAAAGTTACGATTGGAAAACTGAAGTGTTTTGGCTGCGCGCAAGTGGGCAATGTTTATCGAGAAATTGTTATAACTTTTCGACAACCGATAGGGTTTTGTTTATATTAAGAAGATAGAAAATGTTTTTTTCTTTTGTTTGAGAGTAATTTGAAGGCAATTGGTGTATTCTTTCAAAAGTTACGATTGGAAAACTGAAGTGTTTTGGCTGCGCGCAAGTGGGCAATGTTTATCGAGAAATTGTTATAACTTTTCGACAACCGATAGGGTTTTGTTTATATTAAGAAGATAGAAAATGTTTTTTTCTTTTGTTTGAGAGTAATTTGAAGGCAATTGGTGCATTCTTTCAAAAGTTACGATCGGAAAACTGAAGTGTTTTGGCTGCGCGCAAGTGGGCAATGTTTATCGAGAAATTGTTATATTTTTTTGACAACCGATAGGGTTTTGTTTATATTAAGAAGATAGAAAATGTTTTTTTCTTTTGTTTGAGAGTAATTTGAAGGCAATTGGTGCATTCTTTCAAAAGTTACGATTGGAAAACTGAAGTGTTTTGGCTGCGCGCAAGTGGGCAATGTTTATCGAGAAATTGCTATATTTTTTTGACAACCGATAGGGTTTTGTTTATATTAAGAAGATAGAAAATGTTTTTTTCTTTTGTTTGAGAGTAATTTGAAGGCAATTGGTGCATTCTTTCAAAAGTTACGAGTGGAAAACTTAAGTCTAAAGTCGCGCGAGGTGGACTCAAGAAATTCTCAAGAAATTCCTCTACTTCTCGCAAAGTGTTTCTTGAAATGTCTCCGCTGCGGCCTGCCGGTGCACCACCGAAGGTGGTTTTATCCGCAGTTCAGATTATAAGGTAGCCAAAGCTTAAATATATTCTAATTCATCGGTTTCAGTAGGTCAAATCTAACGGAGTCAAGTAAGTAAATAGGCTCATTTAACGACAGCTTCGATCCCAGCCGCAACAAAAATAACTCCAGTCATCACCCACATCACCACCACGGCGCACGCAGGACTCGGCTGGTATCGTGGTCATTTACCGAGTTACAGTACATTCAAACGCACTGGGCAGCCAAACACCAAAGGGGGTTTCAGCTGCCCACCCATTTATGGCCGGACATTGGGTATGTTGAGTTGGTGAGGGCGCTATGGTCGTGCAGTGCACTTATGAATGACTGCATATTAAATGCTTCCAAAAGTAATGATTGTTGCATTTGAAATTAAGTTAATGCAATCTGACGTAAGAAGTTCAGTTGATATAAGTAGTATAATTATCTATATTCAATATTGACACGTTGCACCGAATTTCGCAATAGTTTTGTCTTCATTGCAAATTTACTGTTCATTATTGCGAAATTGAATATATAATATTTTTCATTACTGAAAAGAAAGATAAACAACTATTGGAACATTGATGTTTGGACCTTAAATCTATATTTTTAAACGAAAATCTTGACAACCATGATATTGAGCTTAGGACACCTTTAAGGTGGCAGGTAAGTACGGCATAATTCTAAATTTAACTCTTCACTCAGATATCAACTCAGCGACGATCACAAGTGACCCAACATTTAGGGACCGCGCGCCACAGAAATAAAAAGCAGGATGCGGTTGGCCTGCTGCCCGAAGGGTCTGAAAACCCTGAAAGTGTCGACTCTGAAGAATCTGAGAGTCCAAACTCTGGCCATATTGCTCAAAAAAATTCAACAATGACCTATGTGAAGCATTTCAGCAGCGGACATACCTTTCAACAAATTGAGCAATCTAATACTTATTAAGAAGTTTTTGAAAACTACACAGGATAGGCCATCCCAGACCAGTCAACCATCCGAAAGTATTATGTGCAACGCGTGTATGATGATAAAATGATAACGTTAAGGAAGAAGGCAGAAGGACAGAAAGTAAAGGTATCTCTAGATGAAACCACAGATATAGACCAACGACACGTTGTCTGCTACGTAATTGGCATACTGGGAGTTGACGAAGAACGATGTAAAGCTACTTGGCTAATGAACAGATCTTAGACAAAGTGAACCATTCGACAATTTCTACATTCTTCCACGATTCCTTGCGATGCATTTGGTCGCAGCGAGTAAACTATAACAACGTTCTGATAGTTACTACTGATGCTGCTTCTTATATGAAGAAAGCTGTTAATGCACTGCAAGTCACGTATCCTAAAATGATACACATGACATGTTTAGCCCATGCGTTACATAGGGTTGCTGAGCTAGTTCGCTCTAATTACCCAAACAAAAATGCTTTAATTTCATCGGTTAAGAATGTATTCGTGCGGTCACCCAACGGAATTAACACGTTTAGAGACCTTTGCCCCAATACACCGATTGCTCCTTCTCCTGTCGTGACCAGATAGGGCACATGGATTGAAGCAGCGACATACTTGGCAACTAACTTCGACAAAATCTGGGAATTTATATCCACGTTTGACAGCAGCCAAGCTCAAAGCATTGAAGATTCTAATGTTATGCTTCAGGATGTAGGAACACCAGCCACATTAAATTTCATCTCTGCAAAATTTTCGATGTTGCCAAGTCAATAAAACAGTTGGAGGCTACAAGTCTTCCATTGTCTTCTGCGATTGATATTATTAACAAAGTTAAAGAATCCCTGAAAACATCATATGACAAACAATTACTAAATAAACTTGACGATGCAAAAGAGAAGAATACTGGCTTCGCCTCATTGAAATATATTAATTCAGTATTGAAAGGCGATCAATCTATTACTGCACCGGATGATTTTCCAAATGATCTGACCCCCTGTGGTATGCTTTGTTATAAGTATGCACCCGTTGTATCTTTTGAATTAAGAGAGTCTTTTCTGTTTATAAAACTGTTTTAGCTGACAATAGGAGAAGTTTCACCTTTGAGAATTTGAAGTAACATGTGGTAGTCAAATGTAATTCGTAAAGTAGATGACATTATACTTATTGTTAATTTTTATTAGCCTACCTTCTATTGCCAACATTATGCGAGCCATAATAAGATTGTAACTACATTTTTATATTTCGCTGTAAACAGGTCTTGTTTACATGCGTTTGTTAACAAGTTTTGTTTATAAATGTTATTACTTATTACATTTAGTAAGTAATTTTGCTTCCCTTAAGTCCTCTATTTCTCCCCAATTCCTCAATACAGTTGAGAGTTTATAGGTAAACTAGTACAATCTAGTGATCTATACAGTGCATGGTTGTAGCCAATAGAGCATAAAAATGCTGAGTTTCTCTTTTACATCTCATCAATTAAAGGAATTCACTTAAAATATCTTTAAAAGAATTGAAAGACATGCATATGTGCATTATAATAAATGCATATTTACATGATAATAAAGGCATATTTGCATGATAATAACTGCATATTTCCATAATGATAAATGCATATTTGCATAACATAAGTACATATTTGCATAACATAAGTGCATATAACGCATAACATAAGTGCATATAATGCATATTTATAGCTGCATATAATGCATATTTATAATTGCATAATGTCACAGCCCTGGTAATCATTAACAGATTATGCTATTTCTTCTTGAATTTTTGTAGCTTGTGTGCTCCCATGTAATTTCATGACGTAGAGGTGATGCCATTCCTCAAACCCGAGCATTGTCTCTCGTTAATGCAAATTGACGAGGGAGCCTAAAACCGTCTCGTGACACCTATATTTTTGTGAGTTTCGTATTGTATTCCTGATATTTTTCAATTATATTTCGCAGCACCAATGTGAGTTTCATCAATTTCTGTTGAAAATGTTGTGCATTTCTCGCATTCGTCAAATATCGATGTTGAAATGAGTCATGATTCTCATGAAGTTATTGATATTTGGCGCTGGAAGTTCCGAGTGCCCTTTAACAATTTTGCGCAGCACAACTCCTCACTTGGTATTCATATTGGACTTGTAGAACAGTCTCTTTAATGTCAGGGTATTCTCTGAAGTAAGTTTGATGTTTGCCTTTGTGCATGCAAGGCATGGTATTGTTACAGAGTTCGCTATGAAGGTCTGCTTCTCGGCCGAGTTTGCCGTCTCGTTACGGCAGTGTATGGCTGTATAGCCATATTTCGGCATTCGAGGTAAATCATGGGCTGTTAATAGATCTTCTGGTAGAATGTAGCTATTAAACGTCAGCAGAAAGAGGGAGGTTTGGGAAAGTCGAATTAATGAAGTTCAGACTAACGACGTTGACCATGTTGTATTATTTTGAGGCCTTAAAAGTCCTTTGCATTGATTGTTATATGGGTAATCATTGGTTGGGAAATTAGCACTGTCGAGTTCCAAGTCTAGCAATGCAACCTAATAGACGTTTCTTCCGAGCTTGTGCGATGAAGCTTTCTTCAATTTGTTCGTTCTGAACTTAGGCCCGTCATTTCAATCATATCGCCTTCAAAGCAGAACGAGGTCATTTTGTTCATCTCTTCAATTATAAATGATAATGAAGAACTTCGTGAATTAACGTACTTAGTCGTCTTGTTCAAGCAGTATGGTCGTGTTCGTGGTAACTTTGATTGGTTAATTCATACGTTCCCTTCTGTACCTTCCTTTTTCTGTTACGTTTCGCGCTTTTGTTCCTCCCCCGACTCGCGTTCGTTTTGTATTATTCGGTCATCTGTGGTCGGGAAGGAGCCGGTTTGCGACTCTACTTCTTTCTGGATCATTGCATCTGCTCGCATCTTCGGCAGAGTCCATTAAGCACCTTATTTAGTCTTGCGACCAAGTGGTCTAGTTACCGGTTCTTACCGTAAGATTTTGGTAGTGAAGTAGTCTCGAGAAATAGGTGATCAAGTTTTTTTTTTCTTTACTTCGGTATTGGAAGCCGTTTTGTCGCGATTTGTTCGTAATTTTGGTTTCTAGTTTTGCGATGCATACTCCAGGTTTCAGGAGATTTTCCCCACAAGGAGACCAGGCCTTGGGTATTTCTCTGGCCTTTTAGTTTATAAATCCAAAGTAATATTGATCAACTAGGAAAAACTTCAACTGAGTAACTTGGGACAACTTTTAGATCAGAACAATTTCGAGGCCCTGGTACTTATTCGTAATTCCTGTCATAATATTTTTTCGATAACTTCGTTTTCCTTACTACACCTAATATTTCAGTTATTTATATCACCTAAACGTGGTGAAGGGAACTGAAAATGGTGTGGACCTTTTAATTCCCAAACGCCGGACCATCATGGTTTCCCTTGATCCAGAGAAATGTGTGGTCACTTATGGGCACACTTTCAAGTATCAAAGTACTATATATGCTTGACAGAATTCAAGTGTTTCAAATTATGGCTCTACCCAGAATACTCCAAATACTGCGAGATGCACCAAGCCCAATATTGCAGTTAGAACCAGGGTTGGCACATAAAAAACCCACCCAAAAAAGCCAAAAAAACCCACACTAAAAACCCACTAAATAGTGTTTTTTTTGGGGGGGGGTTTTGTTATTATGTAAATTTTATTTGTTTTCAAGCTTATAGAATCAAAATGAGCTAAATATTTATCTTGTCAAAATAAGTATCTAAGTCATGTGCATGACTATGACAAGAAAACATTGAAAAACAAAACACCAACCCTATACAAATCAAATTAGAAAAACCTTAATCACAAAAAAAATCGAGGGACTAATGTATTTTCATGAATTCCATTTCCAAAGTAAAAAAACAAAAATTTAGAAACAAAAGCAGTTTGACTACTTAATATAGACACTTCTGAATTTTTCCTGTCTTCTATACTAGACTGCTACTACAATACTAACTACTGTGTTTCTCTTTCTACATCCACTGTCATTTCATCGTTGTCATCCACATCGTGATCATTTGTGAGGTGGCGATATACTGAGACCAATATCTGTGCGCGTTCTGATCCTCATCTATATCCTCATGATCCTCATCTTGTTGAGTGCCCCCGGTATGCTGCTGCCGGGAATGTGTTTCCCGAGACTGCGAGGTCCTGATGGGGATGTAATGATCGGAATGCTCAAGGAAATCGAGCGTTCAGCTTTCAGTGTGACGGCGATTAAAATGTTTCTAGAGAAGTGCAACTTGATGTTTCAAATTTAGCCAGGAAAGGGACAGCGTAATCAAGGAACTTTTTCACGTCTGAGATGTGGATGACTAAACTACAATATGGCCGGGTGCGCTGCGTAATGCCTCTGGGGATTTCAGCGTGGGTAAGGCGCCCGGTCAAAAATGGGTGGGCAGCTGAAATCCCCTACGGGGTTTTTGGCTATCCTGTGTTCGCGGATTCTGCGTCGCTCTGTAGATGATCTCTTCAAAGATCAACTAGGACTCGTATAAAATGACAATGATGTGGGTGGCAATTGAAGCGGTCTTTGTGATGGCTGCTGTTGTGTTTCCATGATGGTGATTGTGACAAACTTTGAACAACATTTATATAGTGTGCTTTTGTGTAACGATGTGAATTCTGTATTTTAAACTGTGAGATCTACGGCGCGATATAGTACGAATTACTGAAGCGCTAGCAAATCAATGCTAATACTACTACTACTCATCTATTTCTCAATTTACTCCACACAATTCCAAATGTTGAGAAAATTCTCTCAATGGATCCTGAACTTGCGGGGCTAGAATGAAGATTGCTTATAAACTTGCAGAAACCCTCTGCCAGTGTTTTTTCATGAATCTGCATTTTCTGCTGTTTCATGTCTTGAATATCCGACCATCAACAAGGAGTCATTGTCTTAGTGATTTTCTCATTGAACATGTGTTTTGGGAAGATGTTGGAGTCCTTCAATTTATAGGAGTAAAGCGCACCGATGAACTCCGGATTGTACTTAGCCAACCACTCTTCAATATCAGTCCCCTGTGAGAGATTTGCCTTAAATGTTGTAAAATGAAACATCAATATCGAGTTCATTATCTTGTTGATCAGTCTAATGTGAAACTAGGCTAAGTGAATTAGGTTAAACATTATTGTACACCTTAGAATAATGTTATGCTAGGATGCCCTAGAAGTCGCTGAACTTATTCGGGCCCACAGGTAGCTATACTCAAATTTGACCATTGTATTAGACTTAAGAAACATTCTACCTCTGTATCACCTGTGGTAAATAAATTGTTTAAATTGAAATAAGTCTAACAATTATAGTCAGATGGGGCAAGACAACCGCAGCCATCATGGGGTGAGAAAGTTAAGAAACTACTGGCCTATGGGGAGCATTCAAGCTACACTGGAACAAATTTAACGATGGAATCTGTTAGAGCATTTACTTCCAATCATTTTAGTGTGTTGCTATCCTGTACTGCGATAAGTGAATTTTTTGGAAAATTTAAAAAAAAATTTGGCATGTCATAATAATAATAATAAATTTAGGGTTGAGTTTCCACCAGGGTCACCAGCAATTTGCAACTATGGACCCCCCTAGTTTACACTAGGCAATCATGAATGGCACCGGCTAAAACCCCCCAAGTGGGGGTTCCAGCAGCCCTCCCTCTCTTTGGCTGAGCGCCTTACCCGTGCTGGAACCCCCTCAAAAGATGAGAGTGGTAGCACAGAGCGCCCGGCCGCTTACTTGGAATACTCTCTGGTGCTGTGATGCTGATCCTTTATGAACACACGTCGGTTATAGGGCTTCCAGGGAGCTTTTTCATAGTATAGAGTTTGTAGGGAGCGTAACAGTTGATTCTGGTAGATGGTTCGAGGTATAAATGCTTTCCAAGTGGTTGGTTAGACGATTTATATGAGGTCATATGCGTTGATTTTCCGGAGATACTCTAGGAGTTCAGCAATAGGGGCTTCATACCCCAACACGTCCTTGATAGAAGGGGGTGGGCGATTGTTATCCGCAAACAGGCTGATGTAGCGACGTCTTGCGTGATGTAAGGCTGGGCAGTCCATGATTACATGGTGCACGGTAAGGCGGGAGCGTAGGCAGAGAGGACAGCCGGGTGGAGGCTCTTGTACTGCGCTGTTCATCAGGTATCCATGGGTGAGGTGTGTGTGGCCACATCTGAGACGGTTAAGGATGACTTCATTTCTTCGGGATAGTTCGTTCTTCTTGTGGGGATACGGGTCAGGTCGGATGTTCTGTAAAAAGTTTCCCTCTTGTTGCCAGTTTTCTTTCCACCGGGTATTGATTTTGCAAGCTATAATTGGGTACCAGTCTCGATAAAAGATCATTACACTTTCCGCAGGGCGAAGTGCGGCATTTTTTGCAAGCTTGTCGACTGACTCGTTGCCGTCTATACCCACATGACTCGGGATCCAGCACAATTTAACAGTTTTGCGGCCTTTGATTATATCGTCAATTTGGTGTCTCAGGATCCGCACAAGAGGGTGGGAAGTGCGTGCGTTTCGCAGTGATGTCAGGGCACTCAGAGAGTCTGAATATATTACGAACTTATCCTCACTGTGGTCGCGAATGATTTGCAGTGCCATTTCAAGTGCGTGTAGTTCCGCCGTGAATATTGATGCAGCGCTGGGGAGAGATATCGTCCTCCTTGTTTCGCCACACTCCGCCGCAGCACCGACTCTATCGTCGTATTTAGAGCCGTCCGTAAAAATCGGTATATACCCTCGGTATTCTTCCCGTCGTAGCCGCAGGTATTCCTGGACGTACAGTACTGGGTGGGTGGATTCTTTCTTGTGGAAGGTTAGTTCCCGGTTCACGTCTGCTGGGATAGTCTTCCATGTGGGTACCTTAACGTTGTGTAATCGGTACGAGAACGAGGGCTTTATCCGCAGTGGGTTAAGCTGGAGATGTTCAATTAATTCGTGGGTGCGGACAGCGAAAGACGGGGTGGACTGCTTGTTCATAAACAGTCTCCTGTTGGTAGGCGGTATAGCTAAATTGCGTGCTGGGTTGGACAAGTGGCTCCTTATTTTCAAATAGTAGTTCAGCGAAAGTTGCTCTCTTCGTAGCTGGAGGGGCATTTCGCCGGAGATGACTTGTAGACTGGGAATAGGTGTTGATTTGAATGCTCCGGTTGCAAATCGTAGGCAATCGTTTACAATGGGGTCCAGAAGCTTGAGTGTTGATGCTGCAGCGGAGCTGTACACGATGCAGCCATAGTCCAGCTTGGATCGGACGAACACTCTGTACAAGTGAAGTAGAGTTTCCTGGTCTCCACCCCAGTCGTGAGAAGAGATTGATTTAATTATATTTAAGTTTTTCTTGCAGCTTGATTTGATGTTATTGATATGGGTTTTCCAGGTCAATTTTCGGTCCCACGTGAGCCCAAGAAACTTGACTTCGTCCACAAATTCGATGGTTTTGTTGCTGATTTTCAGAGTAGGGGGCACCTGAAGACCTGGAAGGGAAGTAAAATGGACAGCCTTAGATTTATCCATCGAAAAGGAGAATCCATTGTTTTGCGTCCACAGTGCCACTCTGTTAATGCATTCTTGGAGTTTAGCTTCAATGATGCTGAGGTCGCTATGTCGGTAGCCAAGTTGGAAATCATCGACATATAATGATGCATGGTAACGTGGGTCTTTGGAGATCTGTGAAGCTATTCCGTTGATTTTGATGATGAAGTAGGTAACCGAAAGGACGGAGCCCTGTGGGACCCCTTCTTCCTGAGGGAACGGATTGGATAGATGGTTGTTTAATCGTACCTTAAAAGTACGGTCCCGTAAGAACTGTTGGATGTATAGAGGTAGTCTTCCCCGGAGATGTAGATGATGGAGGTCTCGCATGATACCGTAGTTCCAGGTGGTATCGTATGCTTTTTTGAGGTCGAAGAAAACGCTAACGAAGTGTTCATTGCAGACAAAGGAGTTCCTGATAACAGTTTCGAGACGGATTAGGTGGTCAACGGTGGACCTGTCCCGACGACCCCCACACTGGATATTGCTGAGATGGCCGTGCATATCGCAATAGTCGATGAGCCTATTATTGATTAGGCGTTCCAAAACTTTTCCGATGCAGCTCGTTAGCGCAATTGGTCTGTAGTTGTGAGGCGAATGTGGGGTCTTTCCAGGCTTTTGAAAAGGGATCACCACTGCTTCTCTCCAGGTAGGGGGATAATATGAATGAAACCATAATTTGTTGTAGAGAGCCAGTAAGTTTCGTTTTCCAATTTCGGGAAGATGCTTAAGCATTTGGTATGATATCCCATCTGCTCCAGGTGATGTATTTTTTGAAGTATCCAAGGCCGAATCTAGTTCGGCGAGAGAGAATGCTATGTTGTAAGTTTCGTTGTTGTCCGATGAGAAATCCAGTTGGCTAGCTTCTGCACGTTGCTTTCTTTGCAAAAATTCTTCAGGGTAATTAGCCGCACTGCTAACTGAGCTAAATGTTTCTGCTAATTTGTTCGCTATTTCTGGGACGGTAGAGTAGCTTATATTATTTTCTTGCAGTATTGACAACTGTCTTTGAGGTCTGCCTTTGATTTTTCTGATGTTTTCATAAATACGGGTCATTGGTGTGTCCTTCGTAAATGTACTGGTAAATGCTGTCCATGCCTTCCGCTTCTCCTCTCGCAGAAGGTTTCTGTGAATGGCCCTGGCTCTTTTCCAGCGTAGGGCATTTTGTACTGATTTCGTTTGCCTGAATTTTTGATAGAGGCGTTCGCGGTTGGAGCGTGTTTGAGTCAGCTGCGCGCTCCAATAGGGCTTCGGAAAGAATTTTGTAAGTTCTATGGTTGGAATACAATCATTTGCAACTGCTGTTAGAGTGTCGATGAAGGTGCTAAGAGCTTCAGAGCATGTATGCTCGTCAGAGATTATAAGTTTTTCCCAGTTTTGGTGCGCCTCGTAAGACGCCCAGTCTGCCTTTTTGTTGTTCCATGTTGAGCGTTTCTGGTCGTTGCGTTGAGCACTACATAGTCTTATTAGGATGGGATAATGATCACTGTCTTCAGGAGATTCACACGTCTCCCATAATAAGTCCACACTCAGACGAGGAGAGGCCAGGGTTAGGTCAATGGCGGACTCAGAGTTGTAAGAGATTCGTGTGTGTGCTCCTGTGTTGAGAAGAGTTAGATTATGTTGGTCTATGACTTCTTCTATTGTTCGGCCACGGGCATCTGTGGTTTCGCAACCCCAAGTTGTACTATAGCTATTAAAGTCCCCCATCAAAATGATTGGCGGAGGTAGTTGGTTTATTAGTTCGTTTATTATTTCCTGGGTTATGGGGTGGCTTCTTGAGGTGTACAGGGACGCAAATGTGATCCGTCGAGTGATGTGGGCAGTGGCTGCGATGACCTGGATGGCAGAGGTTATGGCGACTTCTTGAAAAGGAATTGACTCATGAATAAGCAGTCCAACTCCTCCATGGGGCGTGACGTTATAGTGGCCATGTTTGGTAAGCAGATTGTAATGGGGCACGGAAAAATTAGAGTTGTGCCATAGTTTCGTTTCTTGGAGAGCGACAATGTACGGGTTATGTAAGTTAATGAGTTCTAAAAGTTCGCACTTTTTGGCTCGGACACCCTGGCAGTTCCACTGTAGGATGCAGATTCCGTTATCCATCTTGATTTTGTTTTACTTCTTTTTGGTACTGGTTGTAAATTCTTCTGGTTTCGCTTCTGACGGTCGGGTTGTTCTCACTCGTAATTTCGCTGTCACTCATTGCCGAGTCGTAATCTGGAGTTATATGTACGGGGGTAGAGCATATTTCTCCTGTGCTTGGATCCGCGTAGACTGCTTCGGCTACCTGTTTTTTTCCCGATGGTATTTCGCTGCTTTCGGAGTTTTTTCTTTTCCTTTGCGTACCGTCTGAAAGCTGAGAGGGCCCTTGTAGAGGGGCTGGAGGTGCTGTCCCCACCTGTTCAATTGGTGCTGGAGGTTGTCGGCTGGGTGCCTGAGCAATGGTAGATGTTACGGCAGAGGCGTAGCTCCTGTGATATTGTTGTTCACTGTCCAGTTTTTGTCTTGCTTGCATTCTGCTCAGTTTGTATTTGTGCTGGATTGCGAGGATTTCCTGTTGGTATTTAAATTCAATACATTTATAGGAGCCTGCAAAGTGGTCTTTCCCGCAGTTGTGGCATTCTATTTTGGTGCTTGTACATTCACCAGAATCGTGGCTTATGCTGTTGCACCTTGCGCATATCGTTTCAGTCCTGGTGCATCGTTTCTGGGTGTGGTTATACTCCAGACATTTCTTGCAAAACATGGGGCGTGGCACGTATGGAAATACCTTGGTTTGCGATTGTTCTCCGGGTATGGTTATGTAGTTTGGGAGACTTTGCCTGAAAGTAAGTAAGATTGCTTGGGAGACAGGGTTTTTCGGTTTAATCCAGGTAGCTCTCACTGCATCACTCAGTCCACAGTCTTCCATGAGTCCCTCCCGGAAGCATTCGAAATTGGAGAGGTCGTACTCATATAGATATACGAGGCCTTTAACTGAGTTGAAGTAAGGGTGTTCGGCTATGGAGACAGGGATGTTGTTTAAGGTTTTTACGTTACGGATTAGGGTACTTTGTTCTTTGGTGGTGATTTCAATGATAAAAGAGTCTTTGTCCTGGGATGTAATTCTTTTCGGCTTTTCTCCCAACTCAAGTTGAAGGCCTCGCTCGAGCACCCAGGGTGAAATTTTGCGCTTTTCATTAGCGTCCAAAGTACATTTGAAGTGAGTGGCGTAGGGAATGGCACGTTTTTCATTTGACTCAGTTGGGCCGTTCAGCATCTGTCTAGCACGGCGTTTCCCGACCTTGTGGTTGTTTTGGATTGCCAGTATTTGTTCCTCTTCGATTTGCTTAGGGCAGGTTTTGTCTTTGACTTGGTGAGGGCCGTGACAGTGGACGCATTCGGCTGCAGAAGCAAGGCACTGACTGCTGCCGTGCCCCACCGCCCCGCACCTTCCACAGGTTGTGGCTCGGCTGCAGCGCTTTCTGGTGTGTCCATACATCTGGCAGTTGGCGCAGTGCATTGGTTTGTCAATATATGGGTATACTCGGGTGTCTGATCGTTCGCCTGGAATGTATATAAAATCGGGGGGAGACTCTGATTCAAATTCTAGGATTATCGCGCTTGTTTGCTCGTATCTTGTTTTGATGAAGGTGGCGTCTATTACTTCGCTGATGTTATAGTTTTCCTTGAGCCCTGTTTCGAATTCGCTGAAGTTCTCCATGTTGTATTCATTGACATAAATGAGTCCCTTGGATTTATTGAGCTTCGGGTGGGCGAAGACTTCACATGGCACTCCGTTTATATTGGTGATGGTCAACAGTGCCTGGCCTTGTCTGTTGTCTCTGGCCTCGAGTGTGAAGCTCTCCCTTCCACTAGTGGTGATGGATTTGGGCGGAGATCCGGTGGCTGTGCGAATTACGTTTTTCACCGAGTAGGGGTCTATCTTACGTTTTGTTTCGGGTGTAAACTTCATGGCAAAGAAGCGCGTGAAACCCCGCTGGGGAGGCTGTTCAGTAACATCAAGAGGGACAAACTTGTTCTTCCTGCCACGTCTCGTACTCTGGGTAACCTTCTCCTGATCCTCCGGAGGTGAAAACAGGGCTGATAGCGCTCGGGTTACTTCCTCGATGGTGTTTTCCAGATTTTTAATTCTTTCCTCGATGGAGGTTGGAGGTATGTTGGGATTACTGTCCTCAGTATTCAGTTTCGAGATGTCACGATCTGGTAACCCCCTGCTTATCGATCTGACCAGCTGGTTGAGGTTTTTCTCTATGTTGTTAATGCGGTCGGAGATATTTTTTTGGTGGTCTCCATTATGAGCTGCTTGGTTCGTCGCCGTCGGTGAAGATCCACACGTAGTTGTACAGACACTTGCCGGCTCGCCAGTCCTTGCGGTGAGCGGCGTCCTGATAGATTTTACTTCATTTGGTGGCTGGGTTGTCACTTTTGTTGGCTCCTTTGCTCGCTGCTTCTGGTCCTTCCCGGTGCGTCCCCGGTTAGGCCGCGGGCCTCCACCGCCCCTCCTCATATTGCCTGGTCCTCGGGGCACGAGGCCACCGGGACCAGGGGTGTATATTTCCTTTTTGCTTACGCTATTCGAGTTTTATTAAACACTCAAAACACAGGTTCAAGATAAACATACAAAACTAAAAATAAAAGACCCAGATGTTAGTGGGCGCCCCCCACGTTGGTTCTACCCACAGATAGCAACCTTATAAATAATCCTATGAGCACTTTGCTATCAGTTTACATATAAGACTATGTAAAGAGTTCAACTCCAGATGGGTATACTAACAGTACCACCGCGAGAAGGTGTGGGTGGGCTGGAATACTTGCTAGGGGCAAGTAATCCTTATCATATCCTTGTCTTTTGACTATTCCCTTCACGACACGTAAATAATAATAACACAGTTCGGCACCAGTAAACGTGGTAAAGGGAACACGTAAAATTTCCTTACATGTTGTAACATGTAACAGTGTGGTTGACTGACTTGACTTGCGCAGCTAAGCACTCCAGCTCTCACAATACACATGTTAAGTTGTTAACAGCATGACTGTTAAGTGATGTGCAGCTACCTTGCTTCAAGTTGCTTGTGGTGGTTACTTATGATCTGCATGGTGCTTCCCTCTCCCATGACTTGTGCCTGTCTGCTGCTAAAACAACTTACTATGAATTGACGAGCATAGCAATTCTCTTTGGACGTCTTATATCTTTACAGATAGCCGAGCTATGTCTCTATGCATATGGTAATTGGTAAATGGTAATTGTGATGGACAAACTTAATTCATATATTGTTCATATAATGTAATAATTCATATAATAATGTAATATTATGTTGGAAATAAAGTAATCAAATAACAATATTTACTCAATAAGTGTATGTATATAAATCTGAAATGGGGGCAACGGGAGTTGTGTGAATAACTCTTTTACAAAAACAGGTATTACAAAATAACCAATAAAGCCCATAAAACCCAATTTAACCCCAAAAAATCCAGGTGGGTTTTTTTTTTTTTCAAAACCCTGGGTTTTTCCATCCCCGGTTAGAACTGATTAAGAAGGCAATGAACTTCCAGTTAGAACTGATCAAGAAGGCAATGAAAAACAATTTAAATTCTAGACTTTTATTGAAAAGAATAAAAATTCTAGCTGAAAACGATGCCGTCATTTCTTCTTCAAATCATTCGCTCCGATCATCTGGAAGCAAGGATTTTTTATTAGAGGAAGGCGAGAGAAAACTACCTCCGAGGAAATCTCACCATAACAAGCGCCTATATTGCATTATTAACTAGGTAAAGATGAAAAACTTTTAAAAATCAAATGCGTTGAGATTAGGCAAATATTTTTGTGCCCAACTAGGGCAGTTCATAAACGTTCAGCAAAACATCGGCAGACACTTTCTTATCAATTCCCTAAAGAAGTAATTCCAAGATGCATGAAAATAAACTTCACAAACCACTTTAAAATTCATACTAGAAAGACGTCCCAATTTTCAAACCTGCTTCATATTCCGATGTCTGCAAGCCCTTGACAGTTTCCACAAATTACAAGATAAATCGTTGAACTGACCTGAACTGATCCGAAAACAGCCAGCACTCTACTCCACTACAGGCACTTCTAAAGCCTTGTTGACTGCTCCTTCAACGCAGTGAACACAGCACAGCATTACTGCACGCCCGCGTCACCCAGCCAGCACTGCACCATGAAACGCTTCGACGTGTTACTATCATCAAGATAGTGAACGACAAGCAAAAAAAATACAAATTCCCTTACTATAAGCCTCTGGCTACTTGATGTATACCAACACATCATAATTGTACTTATACATAGAAAATTACGGACAAGCAATGAAGTTGCTAAAACTAACACATGTCAAAATAGTTGCAAATTAACGAAAATTTGTAAGTTACGAATTTTAACGCAAGGAAAATTTTATTTGTGGCAAAACAGACATATGCATTGAGCAAAAATATCACAGATTTACAGGGCCGGTTATGGATACAACACTGCCGCAGTAGGGATGGAAGTCGCGCCACATCTCTGGGACTGGGAAGAGGGGAAGTCGCGCCACATCTCTGGGACTGGGAAGAGGGGAAGTCGCGCCACATCTCTGGGACTGGGAAGAGGGGAAGTCGCGCCACATCTCTGGGACTGGGAAGAGGGGAAGTCGCGCCACATCTCTGGGACTGGGAAGAGGGGAAGTCGCGCCACATCTCTGGGACTGGGAAGAGGGGAAGTCGCGCCACATCTCTGGGACTGGGAAGAGGGGAAGTCGCGCCACATCTCTGGGACTGGGAAGAGGGGAAGTCGCGCCACATCTCTGGGACTGGGAAGAGGGGAAGTCGCGCCACATCTCTGGGACTGGGAAGAGGGGAAGTCGCGCCACATCTCTGGGACTGGGAAGAGGGGAAGTCGCGCCACATCTCTGGGACTGGGAAGAGGGGAAGTCGCGCCACATCTCTGGGACTGGGAAGAGGGGAAGTCGCGCCACATCTCTGGGACTGGGAAGAGGGGAAGTCGCGCCACATCTCTGGGACTGGGAAGAGGGGAAGTCGCGCCACATCTCTGGGACTGGGAAGAGGGGAAGTCGCGCCACATCTCTGGGACTGGGAAGAGGGGAAGTCGCGCCACATCTCTGGGACTGGGAAGAGGGGAAGTCGCGCCAAATCTCTGGGACTGGGAAGAGGGGAAGTCGCGCCACATCTCTGGGACTGGGAAGAGGGGAAGTCGCGCCACATCTCTGGGACTGGGAAGAGGGGAAGTCGCGCCACATCTCTGGGACTGGGAAGAGGGGAAGTCGCGCCACATCTCTGGGACTGGGAAGAGGGGAAGTCGCGCCACATCTCTGGGACTGGGAAGAGGGGAAGTCGCGCCACATCTCTGGGACTGGGAAGAGGGGAAGTCGCGCCACATCTCTGGGACTGGGAAGAGGGGAAGTCGCGCCACATCTCTGGGACTGGGAAGAGGGGAAGTCGCGCCACATCTCTGGGACTGGGAAGAGGGGAAGTCGCGCCACATCTCTGGGACTGGGAAGAGGGGAAGTCGCGCCAAATCTCTGGGACTGGGAAGAGGGGAAGTCGCGCCACATCTCTGGGACTGGGAAGAGGGGAAGTCGCGCCACATCTCTGGGACTGGGAAGAGGGGAAGTCGCGCCACATCTCTGGGACTGGGAAGAGGGGAAGTCGCGCCACATCTCTGGGACTGGGAAGAGGGGAAGTCGCGCCACATCTCTGGGACTGGGAAGAGGGGAAGTCGCGCCACATCTCTGGGACTGGGAAGAGGGGAAGTCGCGCCACATCTCTGGGACTGGGAAGAGGGGAAGTCGCGCCACATCTCTGGGACTGGGAAGAGGGGAAGTCGCGCCACATCTCTGGGACTGGGAAGAGGGGAAGTCGCGCCACATCTCTGGGACTGGGAAGAGGGGAAGTCGCGCCACATCTCTGGGACTGGGAAGAGGGGAAGTCGCGCCACATCTCTGGGACTGGGAAGAGGGGAAGTCGCGCCACATCTCTGGGACTGGGAAGAGGGGAAGTCGCGCCACATCTCTGGGACTGGGAAGAGGGGAAGTCGCGCCACATCTCTGGGACTGGGAAGAGGGGAAGTCGCGCCACATCTCTGGGACTGGGAAGAGGGGAAGTCGCGCCACATCTCTGGGACTGGGAAGAGGGGAAGTCGCGCCACATCTCTGGGACTGGGAAGAGGGGAAGTCGCGCCACATCTCTGGGACTGGGAAGAGGGGAAGTCGCGCCACATCTCTGGGACTGGGAAGAGGGGAAGTCGCGCCACATCTCTGGGACTGGGAAGAGGGGAAGTCGCGCCACATCTCTGGGACTGGGAAGAGGGGAAGTCGCGCCACATCTCTGGGACTGGGAAGAGGGGAAGTCGCGCCACATCTCTGGGACTGGGAAGAGGGGAAGTCGCGCCACATCTCTGGGACTGGGAAGAGGGGAAGTCGCGCCACATCTCTGGGACTGGGAAGAGGGGAAGTCGCGCCACATCTCTGGGACTGGGAAGAGGGGAAGTCGCGCCACATCTCTGGGACTGGGAAGAGGGGAAGTCGCGCCACATCTCTGGGACTGGGAAGAGGGGAAGTCGCGCCACATCTCTGGGACTGGGAAGAGGGGAAGTCGCGCCACATCTCTGGGACTGGGAAGAGGGGAAGTCGCGCCACATCTCTGGGACTGGGAAGAGGGGAAGTCGCGCCACATCTCTGGGACTGGGAAGAGGGGAAGTCGCGCCACATCTCTGGGACTGGGAAGAGGGGAAGTCGCGCCACATCTCTGGGACTGGGAAGAGGGGAAGTCGCGCCACATCTCTGGGACTGGGAAGAGGGGAAGTCGCGCCACATCTCTGGGACTGGGAAGAGGGGAAGTCGCGCCACATCTCTGGGACTGGGAAGAGGGGAAGTCGCGCCACATCTCTGGGACTGGGAAGAGGGGAAGTCGCGCCACATCTCTGGGACTGGGTAGAGGGGAAGTCACCCCACACCGCTAAGCTTGGTAGAAGACTCGCCTTCACTTTACACGAGGCAGTGCTTGATGAAAATTTACTAGTAATTTTACTGAAATCTGACGAAACACAATCTGCCGAGTTACTTCAACAGTGACGCTTATGAATTTCTCCCATAAAATCTTACCAGACGTATAAAATACGGCTCCCAATTCCCCGGTTTAATAAATCCAATTGTTTCAAATTTCAAGGGGTACGAATTTTAGGAACCTTCCACGAGCGATGCGCTACACCACCGTCGGATGGTCAGTACCACAATCTTCGTCTGCTCAAGATGAAGCCAAGAACGACGCAGTCTGGCTGAGGTCCACCACACCACCGTTAGCCGAGAGGTGCTCGCGCTACACAACCATTGGCAAAAAAGTAGTATCCCCATACATCTGTCATTCAGAAGAGAGCACCACACGACACAGTTTGGTCAGCTACTTCATACCATTACTTAGAACATAGCAATTGGCTTCTCCTCTTAATTACTTGTTACAAATATTTCGTTATGAAAAAGCTATGATATCCTTCAGTTTTTTTTTCAAATAATTCATACTTTACACTATTTCATACTTATTTTTACACAGATTAAATTTCATTAAAAGCTAATTCAACAAACATAACAAATCTTTCAAACAAAATCTGCTTTACAATTTATTTTAGAAAAACTTCAATACTACTCGAAAATCAACTACATAATAGGCGAACTAATTTTTCTCTGTCACAGCAAGAAGACTGTAGGGTCCGAGAGAAGTGTACTGCGCCACCGATCAGTCTAGCCAAAAGGAGAGCTGCTGCACCAACCACCGTCTAGGAGAGCAGAGGGGCCGAGCTGCTGCACCAACCACCGTCTAGAGGAGAGCAGAGGGGCCGAGCTGCTGCACCAACCACCGTCTAGAGGAGAGCAGAGGGGCCGAGCTGCTGCACCAACCACCGTCTAGAGGAGAGCAGAGGAGCCGAGCTGCTGCACCAACCACCGTCTAGAGGAGAGCAGAGGGGCCGAGCTGCTGCACCAACCACCGTCTAGAGGAGAGCAGAGGGGCCGAGCTGCTGCACCAACCACCGTCTAGAGGAGAGCAGAGGGGCCGAGCTGCTGCACCAACCACCGTCTAGAGGAGAGCAGAGGGGCCGAGCTGCTGCACCAACCACCGTCTAGAGGAGAGCAGAGGGGCCGAGCTGCTGCACCAACCACCGTCTAGAGGAGAGCAGAGGGGCCGAGCTGCTGCACCAACCACCGTCTAGAGGAGAGCAGAGGGGCCGAGCTATTGTACCAACCACCGTCTAGAGGAGAGCAGAGGGGCCGAGCTGCTGCACCAACCACCGTCTAGAGGAGAGCAGAGGGGCCGAGCTGCTGCACCAACCACAGTCTGGCGTGTAGCTAAGCCATCACGTCTCTGTTCAGGTGAAATTACACACGCCACTAACCGGATTATAGGCTGTATCGTACCAGCACTTGCTTGACGAGCAGTTTACAACCTTACAGATGAAAATGGGTACGATTCATTACAAAAAAATTCATGTTCCTCCTTAGCTATATACTTCATAGCTGGACTACATTATCATAAATGGACATAACTGCACTATCATATATTATTATTTTTTTTCTTTGGGTTTTCTCGCCGCTTTCGATACTCTGACGAAATTGCAACGTAATTTGGTAGCTTTGTTTACATTTATTATGGGCAGTTGCGGAAGGTGAGCATTATCATAAATGAACTACATTATCAACGTTGTAAAAATTCCCTAACATAAAAAATTCACATCCAGAATTCCCAATCAAGAAGTTACGAACAAGTCAAGAATAGCGACTTTACATAACCGTCGGACCAAGGAGAGCTGCTGCACCAACAGCCACCATCAGGCCGAGCAGAGAGAGCTGCTGCACCACCAGCAACCGTCAGGCCGAGCAGAGAGGAGAGCTGCTGCACCACCAGCCACCGTCTGGCCGAGCTAAGAGGAGAGCTGCTGCACCACCAGCCACCGTCTGGCCGAGCTAAGAGGAGAGCTGCTGCACCACCAACCACCGTCTGGCCGAGCTAAGAGGAGAGCTGCTGCACCACCAACCACCGTCTGGCCGAGAGGAGAGCTGCTGCACCACCAACCACCGTCTGGCCGAGAGGAGAGCTGCTGCACCACCAACCACCGTCTGGCCGAGAGGAGAGCTGCTGCACCACCAACCACCGTCTGGCCGAGAGGAGAGCTGCTGCACCACCAACCACCGTCTGGCCGAGAGGAGAGCTGCTGCACCACCAACCACCGTCTGGCCGAGAGGAGAGCTGCTGCACCACCAACCACCGTCTGGCCGAGAGGAGAGCTGCTGCACCACCAACCACCGTCTGGCCGAGAGGAGAGCTGCTGCACCACCAACCACCGTCTGGCCGAGAGGAGAGCTGCTGCACCACCAACCACCGTCTGGCCGAGAGGAGAGCTGCTGCACCACCAACCACCGTCTGGCCAAGAGGAGAGGAGAGCTGCTGCAGCACCAACCACCGTCTGGCCAAGAGGAGAGGAGAGCTGCTGCAGCACCAACCACCGTCTGGCCAAGAGGAGAGGAAAGCTGCCGCACCACCAACCATTGTCTGGCCAAGAGGAGAGGAGAGCTGCCGCACCACCAACCACCGTCTGGCCGAGAGGAGAGCTGCCGCACCACCAACCACCGTCTGGCCGTGAGGAGAGCTGCCGCACCACCAACCACCGTCTGGCCGTGAGGAGAGCTGCCGCACCACCAACCACCGTCTGGCCGTGAGGAGAGCTGCCGCACCACCAACCACCGTCTGGCCGTGAGGAGAGCTGCCGCACCACCAACCACCGTCTGGCCGTGAGGAGAGCTGCCGCACCACCAACCACCGTCTGGCCGTGAGGAGAGCTGCCGCACCACCAACCACCGTCTGGCCGAGAGGAGAGCTGCCGCACCACCAACCACCGTATGGCCGAGAGAAGAGCTGCCGCACCACCAACCACCGTCTGGCCGAGAGGAGAGCTGCTGCACCACCAACCACCGTCTGGCCGAGAAGAGAGCTGCTGCTCCACCAACCACCGTCTGGCCGAGAGGAGAGGAGAGCTGCTGCTCCACCAACCACCGTCTGGTCGAGAGAAGAGCTGCTGCTCCACCAACCACCGTCTGGCCGAGAGGAGAGCTGCTGCTCCACCAACCACCGTCTGGCCGAGAGGAGAGCTGCTGCTCCACCAACCACCGTCTGGCCGAGAGGAGAGGAGAGCTGCTGCTCCACCAACCACCGTCTTGCCGAGAGGAGATGAGAGCTGCTGCTCCACCAACCACCGTCTGGCCGAGAGGAGAGGAAAGCTGCTGCACCACCAACCACCGTCTGGCCGAGAGGAGAGGAAAGCTGCTGCACCACCAACCACCGTCTGGCCGAGAGAGGAGAGCTGCTGCACCACCAACCACCGTCTGGCCGAGAGGAGAGGAGAGCTGCTGCACCACCAACCACCGTCTGGCCGAGAGGAGAGGGGAGCTGCTGCACCACCAACCGCCGTCTGGCCGAGAGGAGAGGAGAGCTGTTGCTCCACCAACCACCGTCTGGCCGAGAGGAGAGAGAGCTGCCGCACCACCAACCACCGTCTCGAAGAGCTATGCCACACATCTCTGTCCAGGTGACACGGAACACACCACTTACCATGTGATCGGCTGCATCATATTAGCGCTCGCGTGAAATCCAGTTGCTGTCTTTCTATCTGATGAACATGCGTATCACTGACTGAAAAAACTTTATGTAATTACTAGACATCTACCTCATAAGAAGACTGTTTCCTATCTCCCTAAAGGGTTCAATGTTAAATACCATAACGGAGTCTAAAAAGTTAACATCGGGTATTCCTAATAAATAGGATATCAAGAAATCTAAAATAGCAACTTTACACCACACGCTGGTTGAGGGAGGGAGGAGAGCCGCACCACACCACAGGCTGGATGAGAGAGGGAGGAGAGCCGCACCACACCACAGGCTGGATGAGAGAGGGAGGAGAGCCGCACCACACCACAGGCTGGATGAGGGAGGGAGGAGAGCCGCACCACACCACAGGCTGGATGAGGGAGGGAGGAGAGCCGCACCACACCACAGGCTGGATGAGGGAGGGAGGAGAGCCGCACCACACCACAGGCTGGATGAGGGAGGGAGGAGAGCCGCACCACACCACAGGCTGGATGAGGGAGGGAGGAGAGCCGCACCACACCACAGGCTGGATGAGGGAGGGAGGAGAGCCGCACCACACCACAGGCTGGATGAGGGAGGGAGGAGAGCCGCACCACACCACAGGCTGGATGAGGGAGGGAGGAGAGCCGCACCACACCACAGGCTGGATGAGGGAGGGAGGAGAGCCGCACCACAGGCTGGATGAGGGAGGGAAGAGAGCCGCACCACAGGCTGGATGAGGGAGGGAGGAGAGCCGCACCACAGGCTGGATGAGGGAGGGAAGAGAGCCGCACCACAGGCTGGATGAGGGAGGGAAGAGAGCCGCACCACAGGCTGGATGAGGGAGGGAAGAGAGCCGCACCACACCACAGGCTGGATGAGGGAGGGAGGAGAGCCGCACCACACCACAGGCTGGATGAGGGAGGGAGGAGAGCCGCACCACACCACAGGCTGGATGAGGGAGGGAGGAGAGCCGCACCACACCACAGGCTGGATGAGGGAGGGAGGAGAGCCGCACCACACCACAGGCTGGATGAGGGAGGGAGGAGAGCCGCACCACACCACAGGCTGGATGAGGGAGGGAGGGAGGAGAGCCGCACCACACCACAGGCTGGATGAGGGAGGGAGGGAGGAGAGCCGCACCACACCACAGGCTGGATGAGGGAGGGAGGAGAGCCGCACCACACCACAGGCTGGATGAGGGAGGGAGAGCCGCGGCACCACACCACAGGCTGGATGAGGGAGGGAGAGCCGCGGCACCACACCACAGGCTGGATGAGGGAGGGAGAGCCGCACCACACCACAGGCTGGTTGAGGGAGGGAGAGCCGCACCACACCACAGGCTGGTTGAGGGAGGGAGAGCCGCACCACACCACAGGCTGGTTGAGGGAGGGAGAGCCGCACCACACCACAGGCTGGTTGAAGGAGGGAGAGCAGCACCACACCACAGGCTGGTTGAGGGAGGGAGAGCAGCACCACACCACAGGCTGGTTGAGGGAGGGAGAGCAGCACCACAGGCGAAGGCTAGACGACAATAAACGCAACTAAACCAACTGCGTCAAACCACCACTCCCTGAAATGCAGTAGCCGGCCATTACTACGATGTTCACGTGTGTAGCTATTCACTTGGAAATCACTTGCTTCATTACACAGTAAAATATAAGAACATAGAATACCACTATTCAAATAACTAAAGGCTTGAATCTTCCAATAAAGTACCAATTAATAGTGCATCAAGAAATTTATGTTTAATACAACTGAAATAAATTTTCAAAGCAGTAAAAATTGAACCACCGTCAACAAACTAGTTTGTCCTTGAACAAGAAAACCACAATCGTCGCCAGCCGAAGGGGCGTAGGAGAGGAGGAGCAGCAGCACCACACCGACTGGGCGTAGGAGAGGAGGAGCAGCACCACACCGACTGGGCGTAGGAGAGGAGCAGCACCACAACGACTGGGCGTAGGAGAGGAGCAGCACCACAACGACTGGGCGTAGGAGAGGAGCAGCACCACAACGACTGGGCGTAGGAGAGGAGCAGCACCACAACGACTGGGCGTAGGAGAGGAGGAGCAGCACCACAACGACTGGGCGTAGGAGAGGAGCAGCACCACACCGACTGGGCGTAAGAGAGGAGGAGCAGCACCACACCGACTGGGCGTAAGAGAGGAGGAGCAGCACCACACCGACTGGGCGTAGGAGAGGAGGAGGAGCAGCACCACACCGACTGGGCGTAGGAGGAGGAGCAGCACCACACCGACTGGGCGTAGGAGAGGAGGAGCAGCACCACACCGACTGGGCGTAGGAGAGGAGGAGCAGCACCACACCGACTGGGCGTAGGAGAGGAGGAGCAGCACCACACCGACTGGGCGTAGGAGAGGAGGAGCAGCACCACACCGACTGGGCGTAGTAGAGGAGGAGCAGCACCACACCGACTGGGCGTAGTAGAGGAGGAGCAGCACCACACCGACTGGGCGTAGGAGAGCAGCACACAAACGCCCAGCTGAAAAATAGTTTTGCAATACACTCAAGTTTGACTCACAGGAAATACGCACTCGACACAACTTTCTGGACGATTACTTAGCACCACCAAAAATGAAGAGTGGGTTTGTATTGGACTGAAGGTCATTTTGTTCGTCAAAGATAAGCTAGAAGGAAATTGTTGATGTTCGTCATTTTGTTCGTTAAAGATAAGCTAGAAGGAAATTGTTGATGACACAACTTTCTGGACTGGTTGATGTTCATCCTTTCACACTAGGAATTCCGTGGTAAAATGACACGTTGCAAATCTTAAGTATATTATCCATTACGTGCCTCATTCATCACAAAAACAATGCATATAAATCAGCTTTTACCTATAATTAACCACTGTCTAGTCTGAACAGAAGTTACGAAACAACATCACCGTCGCGAGGAAAGCTCCGCAATACACATCACCGTTGAGAGGAAAGCTCCACAATACACATCACCGTCGCGAGGAAAGCTCCACAATACACATCACCGTCGCGAGGAAAGCTCCACAATACACACCACCGTCGCGAGGAAAGCTCCGCAATACACACCACCGTCGCGAGGAAAGCTCCGCAATACACATCACCGTCGCGAGGAAAGCTCCGCAATACACATCACCGTCGCGAGGAAAGCTCTGCAATACACATCACCGTCGCGAGGAAAGCTCCGCAATACACATCACCGTCGCGAGGAAAGCTCCGCACCACACATCACCGTCGCGAGGAAAGCTCCGCACCACACATCACCGTCGCGAGGAAAGCTCCGCACCACACATCACCGTCCGGCCGCCAGAAGAGCCGCACCACACATCACCGTCCGGCCGCCAGAAGAGCCGCACCACACATCACCGTCCGGCCGCCAGAAGAGCCGCACCACACATCACCGTCCGGCCGCCAGAAGAGCCGCACCACACATCACCGTCCGGCCGCCAGAAGAGCCGCACCACACATCACCGTCCGGCCGCCAGAAGAGCCGCACCACACATCACCGTCAGGCCGCCAGAAGAGCCGCACCACACATCACCGTCCGGCCGCCAGAAGAGCCGCACCACACATCACCGTCCGGCCGCCAGAAGAGCCGCACCACACGTCACCGTCCGGCCGCCAGAAGAGCCGCACCACACGTCAACGTCCGGCCGCCAGAAGAGCCGCACCACACGTCACCGTCCGGCCGCCAGAAGAGCCGCACCACACGTCACCGTCCGGCCGCCAGAAGAGCCGCACCACACGTCAACGTCCGGCCGCCAGAAGAGCCGCACCACACGTCAACGTCCGGCCGCCAGAAGAGCCGCACCACACGTCAACGTCCGGCCGCCAGAAGAGCCGCACCACACGTCAACGTCCGGCCGCCAGAAGAGCCGCACTACACGTCAACGTCCGGCCGCCAGAAGAGCCGCACTACACGTCAACGTCCGGCCGCCAGAAGAGCCGCTCCAAAACCGTCTGACCGGCGGCATCAATCCCTCACTGAACTGAAATTCAGTGGAGGAGCTTCAATCAGATATAAATGGTTCCACATTCATTGCAAAAAAAATTCAGCAGATTGATCGTTTGTTCGTTCATTTCTCATTATTGGACTGCTTCATGTTTGTCAATTTCGACTGGACTTATGATAGTACAGTTGTGTCATGTACTTGTAGAAGTAGGTATAAACAAATTGACCTGACTTAATATTTACTTTCAGCCAGTAACAAGTGACGTCGACCAGAACAACTACTTTGTGTTGAGCACAACCACCGTCCAGCTGCAGGGGAGCAACAGCAGCACACACAGCACCACCACCGACCGGTGTCAGGGGAGCAGCACACCCCGCACCACCGTCCGGTTGCAGGGGAGCAGCACACCCCGCACCACCACCACCACCACCGTCCGGTTGCAGGGGAGCAGCACACACCGCACCACCACCGTCCGGTTGCAGGGGAGCAGCACACACCGCACCACCACCGTCCGGTTGCAGCAGAGCAGCTCACACAGCACCACCACCGTCCGGTTGCAGGGGAGCACCAGCAGCACACACCGCACCACCACCGTCCGGTTGCAGGGGAGCACCAGCAGCACACACCGTACCACCACCGTCCGGTAGCAGGGGAGCAGCACACACCGCACCACCACCGTCCGGTAGCAGGGGAGCAGCACATAGCACTACCACCGTGCGGTTGCAGCGGAGCAGCACACAATACCTGGTGAAAGGGGACCGAAACACGGCACCGCCGTCTTGCGAGCGAGACTGAGGCAGCAACTCACTGGAAGATATGCTACTTCATAAACCAGATGACGAAGCACTAACCGTTTCAATTTACTTCATTACATATTTTTGTCGATTAATAAATGAATTATAGAGGAGTAAGAGTACAGGCACACTAATGGAAAATTACAATATCACTTGAGCAATTTCGCTTCAATAGATTCTAACCTTTGTCTACATTGCCAAGGTTCAATAACAGCTCCTCTGAGTGAAATTTCGAACAGACAAATTAACAACGCTAATGTGTGTACGCACCCAGATGATGTGAAAAGTAATAAACTCGTGAAACAAATCCTTTTAGCTAACCATAATGAAGAGCTGACGAGAAGAGGCTTAATTCCGAGTAGCGCTGACGCGATGCTCCCAGTGAAGCCCTCTCCTGCGGCTTGCAAGAAGCCTCGTGTCAAGAGCAGCATCAATCTTCGATTTTGTGTTTTTATGGGATGGATTAAATTTTATATTTGATCTTAATCGATATGCAAGTCTTTCTTTTGGAATTGCTTCGTGCAGGTTCAAGTTGTCTACCCTGTTGAAGAATTTTTATCGATTTGCTCATTCTCAAAACATATTAGAGTCAAATAGCAGTTAATGTGTATTTCATATCACATACGATATATTTCATATGTGAAAGTTCAATTATAAATGAGATACCAATCCGTGGCGTGTCAGAGGACTTCAAAAGTTTGTTATCAGTTAACAAGACTGAAGGTTTGGCTTAAAAACCGTAGGCGCAGCTCAGTAAGCACTTGCGTTCGTCCATCATACGCACTTTAATTGGGAGTACATTTCTGTAGAGCCGGAGAACTGGTTCTTTTTGTGTAATGCATAAGTGTATATGCAAAAGATTCATTCTTGAATTCAAACTTCGGCTGACACGAGAGCATTGAACTGCTTCTGCGAGTACCGAGGTTCAACTCGAATCATAACAGCTACACTTGGCTGTGAAGGCGGGAGCGGAGGTACTTCTGTGTTGAGGTAAAAGAAAAAATATGCTAGAAAATTTGAGTTGGTGCAACTAGATTCGATAAACTTGTGAAGCATTCAGAGAAAGAAAAATTAAACTTAGAATAGAGTTATCTGAAAAAACAATTCTTATCTTCCAAGTCAAAAATTTGCAATATTAACGTCATTGTAAATATCCATTTTAGACCTATACCACCATGAACTGAAATTGATGGGATGGCGAGATGGTGTAGGTGCGACTTATGCAGTAAAGCCCGTAGCACGCACGAAGTTCATGGATTGAAATAGGGAGCCAAGATCGAATGGTAGGAGAGAGACGAGGCGCTGTTGCGTTGACGAGTTTGTTGTGCATTTCCGGGTACAGGTAGATTCGAATGTTTTCTGAACGGTGGTGGATTTTCAATCACTTTACCTCCATTTCACTCTATTTTTCATGATCACCGAGCTGTTGAAGAAAAACCCACTCAAAGTCAACTTATTCACTCAAGTAACTAGAAGAATTTTGATGGAAAGTTTGTGCTTTTGTTCATTTATGTATATTTGTGAAGAGGGTAGTAACATTCATCATATGCTAACGGTACTCCTGCCATAAGCGGAAGTCGTAGAAAGAGCCGTTGTGACTCCCAACATCACGTTGTTATTCCTCCTCAGCTGACGAGACCTGGCGTTTGAAAAGATGGACATCGGAAACACGAGCATAGTATTTTTCTCTCTATACTAATATTCAGTTAATTCGTCAACCTGAATGTTCGAACTAGCAATCTACATGAGCTAGGGAGAGCAGGTAGCTCATTTATTGACATTTAACTATCAATACTTTGATAAATACGACCAAGGAAACTTCATAAGCTCACGTGTTGAAGAGTTTCATGCTGCAGTTCCGCACAAAAATTTTAACCATGGTGATGAGTTGTGCAGTTAATTTGTGTCGTCTTGGTTGGCATCGACTGTGTAGAGTGCGAAGATACCAATTGCGATTCTTCGGGAGGGGGATCTGAAGTTTAATATAGAAAGTTCGGGTCGCTCTGAATGACCTGTGCGAGGAGATATTTTGGCAGTCATGATTTGCTGCTGCGAGGTTAGACGGAGCACGTACAGTAGAGTACCTGTGAAATTTCCTGCGTGACGAAACACAAAACATCGAAACGACAAATGCAGAGACAGCCCTACATCTTCAAATTTTCGTCAAAAATATCATTTATTTTCAACTTACTGTGGTCGAACATAACGGCACTTGAGTCACGAAAGATTTGCTCAAAATTTTGTCCCTAAGACCTCGGATTAGGGTCAACATCTCGTACAAATCTTTTGCCATGACTGAGCCTTGTTTCTATGATGCTCTGTTCGAGAGCCGTTGTGTCGTGCTTAACGCACTACAAAAATTCCGCAACCAACGTAGATAATCCAGTTCATGCAGTGACGTTCGATTATTTCAAGCAAATCCTCCGAAGATTCAATGGTTTGATGGGGAATTCTCTGTCGCACGAACGGTAGAAAGGCGGCATTTCGGCGTAGCTTTCTGATGGTAACATCCATAAGCAAAAACTGTAGGACGAAACCTAAATTCGTGGGTTGAGCAAGTTATTCTGATGAACTTGAAATGAAGTATTGCCATCTATATTACAACTTTACTCCTGAGATGGCAAAAAGTGTAACTCGATTGTCGAGATCATACGCATTTATTTCAGTGTAAATACCACGCAAGAGTTGAATGTCATGCTGCCATTCAGGTGGAGAGAAGAGGCACTTCGTGTCGAGCAATACTCAGCTGATGATCCGGCGTGACGACTAGGTGAGGACTTCTCCTTATTCATCATTTCCTTCTCGTTCCGCGGTTCAATAGCCAATCATTCAACCACGTACTAACGGTTCTTGAAAAACGTTCATTTTTCAAATCATTTTCCTTGGAAAAGAGATATCAACACTTAAGTACTGACCTATTTCGAAACAAACTGCATGCAATAGCAATGGTAAATGTATATGTACCGTTTCACACAAGCATTGCAAAATGAGAAACTTACTCAAATCAACTAGTAATATTTTGCGAAAATCATTTTCACAAGTGAAATTTTTCATCTATACAAGCCTTTAGAAAATGCTTTGGTACCACAAACCAAGACGTGTTACCACTTGAAGGATGAACGGCCAATGCAGGTAGGATAGATGTTGACCTTCGATTTGATAGACCTCCAGCATGGGAATCTTGAAGAACACGAAGTTGCGAACTTTTCAAGAGATATCCAGCGCTTGCATCTCGAGGACCCCTCATTCGCGTCTCAATCAACCTTTAACATATTGCCTTGGTTGTATTTCAGCTCCAGCAAATCCAACGTGTGCCTTTTAAGAGCGAGTAAAAAATATTAACCTAAGCTTAAAACTTAGTCAGAAAAATGTATTGCCTCAAACTCAACTTGATAAAACGAACGAGTACTTTCAAATAAAACCATGGAGACTACAGCATTCAATAACGGTTACTCATGTTCTTCGACGAGAGCGTTAGCGACGCGGGTAGCGACAGCCGTCCATTACTGCGACAGGACAGGTCAGCTCCACCGCCAGCCACTTTGACCTGCGGTTTGAAGGAACGTACGTAGACAATGTTGTTTTTTTTCAGAAATGACATGAAGCCACGCGAATAATTTTGAACCTGAATTGAAAAACGAATTTCTCAGGGACGTGCAATGTGGAACACGAAATAATGAATTCTACCGATTCGTAAACCAGTCCAACATAATTATTAGTTCAAGACTCTTATTCACATCAAAGCGACCTACGTTTCATACACGCGTATTACTTTAGATAACTACCTGTGCAATCCATCACCTGGTAAAACTCGGCTAATCTGCTTATTTACGTATTTACTCGAGTAAAAGCTGCAATAATGCTGGAGTTAATTCCACAACATTGCTGAGTACCTTAAATTTTAATAATTAACGATCGTGTAGAACTTTGGTGTTGTTGCAGCCAATTGTGATGCAAATTTGAGTACGTACATATTCACCTAGTGAAAGTTTTACGAGGACGCCGTTAGTACGAAATTATTTCGAACTTAGGTAAAATCTGTTGCTACTGTCAATTTCTTACAAATTTTTTTCAGCGAGTAAAAAAAAACATATCCACTAGTCGAATATTCGGCAAATCCGGCTAAAAAATGCGAAAATAATTGCAAGTTCCAAATACTGTCAATGACCATACTTGAAACCTCGGTTGAAAATTTTCGGCGCAGAGGCTACCGTTTTGAGGCAAATTCAAGGTCAAGAATATTGAAATCAAAGCGTTCAAGTGTCATGACCATCTGATTTGCTCCAGAAGCTTTATAACTATGGACAAATTCTTCGAATTTAGATTAAAGTTCAAAAAAATCCTCTTGTAACCTACATGAACCTAGTGTTGAGTATGTTGCAATAATGTATTCCAGTAGATCTCAATTCGCGATGATATCGCGTTTTTAGTACAATACCAGCATAACCGTAGAAGGTCGAGACGAAATCTCTCCAACTATTTTATACGGTGAGGAGCCGGTATTCGGGAATGCTGAAGCTCAACCGCCAAGGCAGAATTTGGATGTCACGGGTCCTATGGAAGAAAGGCAGGAGGACCGCAAACTTATTCTCTTGTTTTCTGCAACCAAATTTCAACATTCAATGGTGTTGAGCTGAAGCGATGATTTTGAGTTTCAACACTGCAAGGGCCGAAGCGTCAAAAATCTTCGCTAGGGAATGAAGTAACTCTAGAAATTCTCATTGCCTAAATTTCTTATAAAAACTATTTCATCATGTTCTTCCATGCAACAAAGAATTTTTCAACTTGAAACTTTCAGTAAAGACAAATGCAATTCAAACAGATACCATAGGATACACATTACTATACCAGGACACACGGGCTCGTAGAGAAACCCCACAGGCCGAGTGGCACACGTTAAGCCCTTCCAAAGGAACTCCGCACGAAGCATGGTCTTCTCAACTGGAAGGAAAAATAGCTCCTACTTTGTCGCGCTTTAGAGGAAACTTGCATGCACTAACAGTGAATCTCATAAAACGTTGGCGTTTTATTGGTACATGTATCAAGAACTTTTATATTAATTTTGTCTGAAATGAATTGAGACTCAATTCCTGCAGACTAGAACTCGGTACGAGATCAGTTTCATCATAGAATGCTACCTAAATATATAAATCTACAGTATTGCATCAGCTTCTATATTCCCCAAAAAGTTAATTATCAGCCCCTATATAGATACAGCAGCTCGCAACGCTCGTTGGCCAACACATAAGAGAATAATAAATACCGCAAGTAGGGTGACCACGGCAGTCGTGAGGACACCAAACAACTTGCAATAGCTCAGCGACGTCCACGTGCAGCAAATGAGGCAGGTAACTCAGCGTGCATCCCGGTAAAGAAGCTTGATTCACGGACCCCACTACTGCAGATGTCATTTACGCTCTTCGTCCTCGCAGCGCTTCGTACTACCAACTAACGCGGCCGAGTTTACAGTCGCGGATCGTTCTCAGGAAGGTGCAGAACTGGCGTGGGAAAACGATCATCATAATGACTTTAGTTATAAATTCCTAGTTCCTTGCAAAAAAAAAAATAAGAAATGTCTTTCACTACTTTATGAAAGCATGGTACCAGTTCATGGAATTTATAGGCAGCAGTGTTTATTAGATTCTTTAACTAACTGATCTACTTAGCAATATTTGTACGCAATCACGGGTGATCCAGGCAAGTGCCACTCCAGGGCACCTCCAACTCGCCAAGACTTCTTTGGAGTGAAGAAACAGCAACTAGCGTTTCCAGCGGCCTGGAAGTCAAAATATCTCTTAGAGGGACGCTCTTCATTACTTCAACACATGATTTTTATCAAAAATTTATGTGGCTACTGAACTGAAGAAGTTTCAAACTAATCATTGCATTACCTACTATGTGTATAGAAAATACCAGACAATGGTGAGTAACCGCGGCAGTTCCGGAGATTCGACGAGGAGTACACACACTACTGAGCAGAATGCTGCCAGGTTGATTTCACCAAATTTTTGGCTGCCAGTCGATGAAATAAGCCATGCGATGTGTAGTGAAATAAGTTTGTTTTTTCAATGTTTTCCCAACGAAGCAATTTCCAGCGTAATTCGATCGTTGATAGCAGATGAAAATTACGGTGTGACTTTACCAATTGCCGTAATGCAGTGCATGTGAGCGAGCATCGTGACGTATGAGTAGAACGCGTTGCAGCTACGAAAGCAATTGGTTCAAGCTTACGAATCGTAGTCAAGACCGTTGCGTTCTGTTTTCAGTAGATTACGTTACTCCCGACGAGTGAAGGGAAACTAACAGCCATGTGTTCCTTATAAATTGTTTTGGCGACAATCCTGAAATGTAAACACGCGAGAATTAGATATTATCAACACGTTGACCGCAACGTACCAATCGTGGCACTCATCTTTAGTTCATAGCAGTCATTTAGTGACCTCAGCAGTCGCGGTCAACGAGTTGAATATGCACTGTACTCTTATTACCAGCATGAAAAGAAATCAGTACGTCAAGGGAAGGGTTATTCCAGTTAAACATAGGAATTTAACACAAATTTATACATCACATATACAAAACCAGTTTATTTCCGACAACGGGCGAATGGTTTTCCGATAGCTTTGCTGAGAAAATTCTTAGTAGTACTTCACAGCGCAGGTTTGCCGCCTGCGCCGAAATTTTATGCACGCTCAAGCCGAGTAATTCCAGGACGAACAGGATATCCCGGACTCCCAAGGCCTTGCGTGCAGAACGAGCAATGGAACCCCAAGCAGCGTCACTCAAGCATTTCTGGTGAATGATGAATAACGAGCAGGGACAAACCGTGAACTTTTTAGGGCAAATAAACAAACTCCAGCTAACGATACAAAAGTTAGCAGAAGTTCACGATGCGTGAACATATTTGAACGAGCTGTAACCCTAAAGACATGATTATGTAATTATCGAGGAATCCTTAACACAGGGAATCCATGAATAGCTTTACACATGTTTGACGCAGAGTAAAATACTGATGAACTCCAATTTAGCAGTCAACCACACTGATTTTTCGTTACGAAACTCTAGCAATCCATGATTCCCAAGTGACGTTTGATGGTCATCATTCGAGTTACGAGTTAAAATCACGAAGACGTACGGAAATTGCGAGGCACTAATTTCAAAATTCAACCGTATAGAAGACCTCTCATTACCGAGAGATGCATAATTTCCCAAATTGTCATTTGATCAGCCGGCCTCGTACAAATGCAGTTTTAAACATACCCCAAATCAATTATGTACTCGTACGGACAACTACACTGGCGTTTATCTTACACGAAATATCGATAACGAGAATAAAAGCATTACCACAAACGTCGGACACGTTACCGAAGCCTGCAACTTGTTCCGAAGACTGTGCGCGAGCTGCTGCCAGCAAGACGGATGTAGCTATGAATGGCACGGCAGCACAAAAATTGCAAGCCGCGATGTGCAGTCCTGTAGAGGAGGGTGGGTGACGAACATACATACGTTCATAAAGCTTAAATGAAAGAAGCCAAAATTGTTCAAGTTTCAATCTCACCTACGAAAAATAGTTATATCAGAACTGCAACTTTCAAACCGGGTTTTAAACGAGACTTCGAAGGTGCTTTCAGCTGGAGGTGCGTCGAAGCAAAGGCCACAGATCGGTTGCGACATCAATTCGCGCCATGGGGGAGGTCCGATTGGTATTTCTGTGTTGAAAGCGAGATGGCTTGTAACTCAGAAATATCCAAATTTTACACAAAAAAACACCGTACCATTGTTTTTTTCAACATTTGTAGTTTTATAGAAAGCCGTCAACCTTATAAATAGCGGCGCACATAAACGTGTTAGCAAACGGATCTGTTCAATTTGCTATTTTCATGAAAATAAACAATTCTCCTCCACCGTGAACTGTACCAGAGTTGTGGCAATAAAGTCTCAACACCAGCTCATAAGAAAATTGGCGTGTTGACAATGCAGAAGAGCTCAGCCCATTACTCGGTACAAGTTCACGGAGATAGCAAATCTGTCGGTCATCGTAAGGCTCATTTATCTTTTCTACTACACTGAACGACACTTAGCCGATGCGGGTCACCATAAGAAGTGTGTAGTGAATCATTGGAGTGGTTGTGACTGACGGACACGATCGTCGGCAGATAGACGCTAACAGTGGCACTGCACGACTCAGATCTGCCATTGCAGTTGCCTGTAAAGGATTTCATCAGCAAGATAAAACACAGATTCACAAAAATAATTGTACTTCAGAATTAGGACAATGCGCAATAAAGTAAGCACTTATATTATCTGTTCGTCAGTTTTTCACTAATGTAAAAATAAAAATAAAACAATTTTTATTCATTTATTACTGCAGTTGAATTGAAACGTGTATCGCACATTCCAAGTTAAGAATAACGAAAAAAATTTAGAGAAAACATTTTCGCTTTGCCAATCAAGTAAATTGATGAAATAAATATGCAGGAGATTTACGAGTACAAACTCGTGGAATAAGACACTCCAAGCAACTTAAATTTATGCAGAAAAATCATACACGAGAGCTACAATTTGAATCCAAGGAATAATACTAATTCTGATACAAAAGTTTCCCGAACACACTCGGCGCACTTAGATTTAACTTTATATTCTACCCCAGTTTCAACAGGAAATAATTATCTTCCAAGGAATAATACTAATTCTGATACAAAAGTTTCCCGAACACACTCGGCGCACTTAGATTTAACTTTATATTCTACCCCAGTTTCAACAGGAAATAATTATCTTGTTATCAAAATGCAGTGATATGCTTATAACATTTAATTCATTCAAGAACTAAATCTGTGCGATATTATTTTTGCGGGATTTTAGATTTGCTTTCGAGACACCAACTCATATATACAACGGATGCGTCAGCGAGAGACGTCTACCTTAAATTTAAATTAAAGATTTAGAGCGCCAACACAAGATCGACTGTACTAGACTTCCCAAAACCCTCGTCTCATTATCGCACTTACGGTCAATGAGGACGATGCACTTGCTTTTAAGTCATTTATGCAATCAACGTAGAAAAATATTACCTTGATATCAGCAACCAACCACATCAAATGCACAGACGAAGCACTTGACCATCCAGATCAAGCACGCAAATTATGACGAGGGCTCGAATAATCCGCTGCGCTATGCACGCACGCATCCAACAGGAAACTGGCTGGGCGACTGGGCTAAGGAGGGGGATGAGATAGTTTTCGATCAGGAGAAAATTCGATGCAGTTGACCGAAATAAATGATCACGATTATTATAGATCCTGCTTCCTCAATGAAAGAGATAATTTTTCCCCATATAAACCAATGCCAACATTACGCTGTCTTCCATAAGCGTCAGTCCTGTTCATCCCACAATTCGTAAGTGGGCTCCGTAGACCTATTACTTCAGATTAATATGTTTGAAGATTGACTCTTCTTCCAAGCAAAATTGCATTTTCAATTCAGTGCTTTTCCCCCATACCTCCGTTGAAGTTAATAGAACTACAGCTGTTCTTATTAAGTATTTGATTAAGTATTTATCACGGAGCAATTGGTCAGTTCCTACACTAATGACTTGAGCTCCAGAATCTTCACCATCTTTATCGAAATTCAATGATAAATAACAAATTTTATGTTAAATTCAACCCATTTAAAAACTTCACCGTATACGCAAAATTTGTCAACCTCGATATTTCATATCCTTACACGACTTCCATTAGCCCAACCACTACTAGCCCTCAATTTGACAAAGTATGTAAATTACAGGTCCATCAATCCTAAAATACTATACAATATGACAACACTAAACGACGGAATTCGTGTGGCTTTGAACAAATAGGAAACAGATACATCAGCCTATGTGTAAGATGCAAAATTCTGTAGCAGCGTTGCGTTACAATGCAAAGAGCCAAAAGTCACAGACATCGAGACAAGTTACCGCTACAGCAGCAGAGGCGGGAGCAGCAAGGTGATATGGACCGACAAGAACCATTGCGTTGCAGCCAGTAAAATCGGGATACACTGTGCCGCGTCTTAACCAACCACAGCTCGGCTGATACGGAGTACGATGCCAGCTCCACGTGTTCTGGAGTTACGGATCACCAGGCACCAATGGGTTGCAACCAGTGATATCGGGCTCGGCCGGGCTTTAGCCAACCATAGGTCGGCTGCTACGATGCTCGATGTGGTCAGCTCCACGTGCTCTGACGTTCCACAGCTGTGACCAAACTAATGCTATGATACACGCACATCCATGGGCGAAATATTCAACATAAAACCCACTAGCAGTAATTTCAAGCCAATTCCTTAACTTAATTACAAATGATCAACTCTTAGGATTACATTTCATTTCTCAGAAATGATACTCAAGTGGAACATGGTATCTTTCAAGTTTAGGCAATTCAAAAGCGCAAAAATTGTAGTTTCAGGAAATAAACTGAAACCTCTACAGACTAAGACAAGACAAGACAATTTTCCATGAAACCATAAAATTAATCCAGCGGTGATATTCTGGCGTAGCACACTCCACTCCTCGAGCTCGCCAGCGTCTGCGCTCCATTTCTGAAGGAGAAAGAAGTCAATTGATTAAAATAAAATTTCACTAAAAGAAATGAAAGGAAAATTTCTACCACTTCATAGCAGATTAATAATTTGAATCAACGCTGAAATAAAACTTTCATCATTATGTAATTCTCATCTACCAAAAGCCTTCCATTAATTCTTACTGAAGAGTAGAGTAACTTACCAGCATCCATGGATTAGGGCATCTCCGTAAATCCATCATCTAATCTCGTTCAAGCGAGCCACCAATTCCTGAAACAAGAAATTCCACATGACCACACGAACACTAGGTAAAATACGGGAGAAAAGTCATGTACATTGAACTAAATTCAGTCATACTGCAATATCGCCAAAGGCACTTACACAATTCTTAGACTTTCCATAAGCATCGCTATGGCATGACGATGCACATGCCGCGAGATATCGGGGCCAATGATTTAAAGGAAACAATTCAACATAACGTTCCACCATAAGCAGTTTATTGCAACTCACCCTAGTTCGAAAACTTCAGACCAGTAGCCTATATGAAAGGCCTAGTTCATCAAATAACCTCGAAATCTATTTCTAAAACGAAAACTGAACAATACAAAAATTTTTTGATAAATGACAGGACAAAAATTCACTTGATATTAACAATAAGCCTATGGGACATTTCCATAAATCAAAAGAACCCAAGTAACCTTCCTTAACATGATTTTTGTTCAACAAGAAAGAGTAACCAAGGGCTAGACAGTAGTATGCTATGATAATGGAAGTAAATTTGAGAGGCAATTACCTGCCACACAGATTTCAGGAACTAAAATTACACAACCTTGATTAACAAATCAAGATTGTTTTCAAATCAACTCAAGTTTTCCTAACTTGAGTAAATCCTCATAATGAACAATGTAGATATTAACTCAATTCGAGAAAAAATTTTTAACATGATCATTAACGAATAGAAAAAATTGATGTTCGTATATTCGTTCAATTTTGTAAGTAGATTATTTCTGCCATTAGCCTATTCGTTGCTGTGGACCCTAACCATTACCTAACTAGGATCAATAGCTTTTAATTTCATGATTTAGACTTACTTGGGGAGCAATCTTCATAGATCATAGACACTCATAGAAGGTGTACGGCTGAGTAGCATGGCTTCAGAGCAGCACCCAGTGTGATTGAGAAAAGTACCAATTTCATTTCAGGTGCGCAGTACGTCTTCAGGAGCCATCATCAAACACACCTCCACATGACGCACCGTGTTCGTCTATGAGATCCATCTGAAAAAATATTTGCATTGAAATATGTTTGTCTTCAACTCGCTAATACATTCAAATTTATTCACAGATTTATTTAGTAATCATTCAGCTACCCCACTAATGCATAAAACAATTATTTATTCATTTATCTACCATATAGCATTCCTATACGTTAAGTAGCATGTATAAATTCAAGAACTCAAAAGATGGAACCAAAATCAAAACCGTTTAGAAAATTAACTTTTGAAGGATTCAAAATGAGTACCTACTTAGCTAGCACGAGCCTTGTAGGCACAAACAAAAATTGGTTTCAAATTTCTGATGTTGATTACTTGTTTTAGGTGTCAACTAGCTGTGTACCAGCACTTGATAAAATTATGCTCACAATTCTCAGAAAATTTACCAATACCAGTTACCTTGCTATAGCAATCCCCACCTATCCTGCAATGCATAAAGTTACAAAATGTATATTCTCAACTACTTTAACTGGCAGACTGATTTTTTCCTACTTTTTTTCGTTCTCAATCCTCAAAATATTAAAGAAAGTGAATTCAAACCTAGGCCTAACTTAACTGGCAAGAACAAAACGATTGCGTCAGACGTAGGTCTCAAGTACGTTCGAACCTATCGACTACTAAAAATTAAAGAGTACTATTGATACCGTTGATACACACTTATTGCCTTGGAGCTACCAAAAGCTCTTTTAGAATACCGCTTTTAGCTCTGTTTGCTCCATGTTTATCTATGGTCATAATAGAAGGCTTAGCTTTTCTTCTACACTGAAAATTATCCCAACTTTTTCCAGGCCACTAACGAGAAAGTAGTCATCGGGGAGTAGGCCTCATATTTACAAAATTTCAACTGGAAGGAAACAAATAAAGGCTTAGGTTTTTTCTACACTGAAAATTATCCCAACTTTTTCCAGACCACTTACGAGAAAGTAGTTATCGGGGAGTATTATTTACAAAATTTCAAATGGTGAGAAATTAAAACCTACACACCAGTAGAAAGGCAATGGTTACTTTCATTCTTCAAGAAATACCAACAAAAAGGTATTGGTTACTTCCATTCTTCAAGAAATACGAACAAAAATAAATTAGGCTACTTCCATTAATTTCAAATAGACTTACGCGCACTTCTATGATCAAAACTCCAGTGATGTAAAACGTTTCAACACGTAACGTAGAACATAATATCAAGGAATAATTGTACTGAAACGCCCAGTGCGAACAAAGCACAGTCCACAAAATGGCGGCTCATAACTTCCTGATGAGTCATGACCTCAACTGCGCAATTCGGAAATAACCTAAAATAATTCATCAGTTTCGTATTAGCCTTCTTATGCGCAAGTAATTTTCAAACTCATTAACACAAAGAAATATTAACCAGGGAGTTATACATATTCACACGAACGAATATGAAACATACCTTTCGCAGTAAGTTCACGACAGCAACGCAGCAACCTCCTCTTCTGGCAAAGAACAGAGAGAGGATGGCGCATCTGGGGAGTGGGGCCTTTAACTGCGCATTCCGAGGCGCCTACGTGAGGCTAGATTCCGGAAATATCTGTGACGTCAACAAGAGCTGCCAACTAGTATATTTTTATTTGTTAAAAATCGTCCTCAAGTCTTCTATTTGCAAATTATGTCAACTATATATCACGTTAAAATATTTTATTTTCATGAAAAATACAAATATTTTAGGTTTTTCCTCAGGAGTTCAAAAAGAATTTCAACCTAGAGAATAGGTTATCATTGCTGGAACACAATCGAAGTTCTCTTAAAATATATCCAGCTAAAACTAGTTCGTCGATGCTTCATGTTTGATAATTCTATGTCCAATTTGTAAGAAGATTCCATAATTTATTCATTTTAAACTGATTGATTATTAGTATTTTGGGAATAATTTCTGCAAAATTTAACGAATGATTACTTTAAAATAATTTTTTGCCACTCCCAGCACCAGAAGGCGTCAGAATCTGTAGCTCAAATCTATAGAAACCGTCGATGAACCTGAATTATATAGAAGTAGCGTACGTTCACAGCTTCCGAATCAAAAAATTGAAACGTCGTTACTGTGACCTGCAAGTTTTTAAAAGTTTATTTTTATTTATGGGTCCTGTGAGTAACCGTTATTGTAACCCACTACGCAATCAACCGATCAATCTATCGTCGTGCTACCATTTTGTGTTGGGTGCTATCACAGAACATGTACACTAGTATACTGTCTGTGGTGCTATTTCTCACCCATTGCATCTACGTATGTTATATCACTCATTAAGTTAAGCTGATAAAATCCTCTGTTTGCCTGGCTGTTAATAAAAAATAAGCTTCTCCATGCATGTTCAACGGGGAGATGAGGCTCTCTCCACCATCCCGTGTGGTTTGTCAAATTTAATTTTTTGTTGGAAAAGTCTCGTTCCCTACACAAGCCACCCTACTGTGTTATTGTCTTTGACAAATATAATCGTACAAAAATTTGAAAAACCTTTTCTTTTCTCTAATGTGGGGAGAGGAGATAGGCTCTCTCCACCATCCCAGAAAGGTGTTCGTGAGAAATTGAAATCTTTGTTCGAAAAGCCTCACTCTCCACACCTGCCACTCGACTGCGTGAGTGTTTTTGGCAATTGCGAATTTACACCGATCGTTCTCAGAAATTATGATATTTCCTATAATTGTGGTGCTTTTTATTGAATTTTCTTTTATAATCTAGGAAATTATTCGTTATACCTTCAAGCAACATGGCATGGAAAGTGTAACGAGATTTCAGTACAAGTTATGATTCACGAAAATTTTTATGAGTCATTGCTGAAGTCATTGAATGTTCGAAAAAGGTACTAGTGCTATTATAAATCATCATCTATCATAATTTAAATAACCTTATTCCATTTAAATTATCATACATAATGATTTTTACATGCATTCAGATATCTGCTTTACTGTCGGAATAGATTGTCCCATAATACATACACACTTTTATTTCAGCAGAAGCATCGAAGTAGTATTAATTATGATGTGAGCTTCGCACCTTAAATTATTATCATGACGTATGGGATTTTAACACTGGATTAAAAAGCAGCCAAAATCAAATGAAGTCTAGAAATTTAGAAGCTGAAAGCGTTGGTCATAGAATTCTATAATTTTCCATGTAAAAAATACTTGGTATAGAGATACTTCGAAAATATTTTTCTGTTAATTATTTATTTCATAGAGTCTTGAACAAATATTCGGAAACACATATATGATCTTTCAATATTATACTTTTTCAGATTTCCCAGGAATGATTTTCCCTTTAAAGATCCAGACATTGTTGTGTACTACTTCTTGTTTTAGTCTTCTTATGATTATAAACGCAAAAAATTGTTCTCGTCCTCATGTAAATAAACTCAAAATGTATTCAACATTCTTAAAACAATTATCACATGAGATGTAAGTTATAGTTAGAAGTGCTATACATATAATTGATATTTTTGACCCGAGCACACTCTGAGTACAGTTTTTTATTTGTGTTTCTGTATTCATGCTTTTTTGGTTAATTCTAGCGTTTTTGCATTACCATGGTATCGAATATTCCTCCAAGTAGTGAGATATAATGTTGTTGTTCTATACAATCAAAACTAATCCACCATTTCATTATAATGCGTAATTTTTTGTGATGAAGTCAAATCGTGTGTTTGCTAGTTAGTCATTGAGAAAGAATGTACATTTACCTCTACGTAAGTCTTTGTTAGGCCTGTAATTGCCCTCTTGTAATGGTTGCTGCGGAAAATCAATCGAAGAGGAAATATTAAAAATAAAAGGCCAAGATTGAAAAGCATTAACAATTCATAATTTTGCTACACCAAATTAGCATTTCTTGAAAAATGCTCGTCGACAATATCTGTGTTTTTGCCTCTGCCTCCCAGTAAGGAGCATTGGGAAAATTCCAAGTTATTGATCCCGTTGAGTCACACGCAGCAGACCATCTAACTTCAGCGATTGAAGTGTACGTCGTGGTAGGTGTACGTCTTGATTAATTTAGCCCCGCAAACGCTGACATCAATCTGTATTCTATTAAAGAAATAAGCCCTTTACAAAATAAAGTCTAGATTGACAAGTGTGTTCACACAAGGCTTCAACACCAAGAAGTCGTCTGCTGAAGAAGCGCAGGGCAAGGAAACGTGATGGCGAGATGACGCTTGGCCGTGGGTGTTGTGACGCACGTGCTGCCAGAAGCATGATACGTGACCTTGCAAGACCGAGGTCGTTCGGCAGCCCAGCATGCCGGAAATCAATAGTTCCTGCTCAATTTTCTATAATAAACTACCTTCCAAAGAACCGCTAACCCTGAGGGGCATGAATTAGGGCTAAAAGAAAGCAAATTTTAATAAAAAACCTTACAAAATTAAAGCTGATCTTTCATTATGTAGAAAAAGAAAAGCGGTATTTGGAAAAAAGTTGATTGATGATATGCATTACAAATAGTTAACTTTCAAATATTTCTTAACATAAAGGTCCTAAATTGAAAAGCAAACGATAAGAAGCATATAATTGCCCTGTCAGGGGTTAAATATATAATTGAGAGGAAGAAATGAAAACCATTTTTTCTTCGATATTTTACTCTAAGTGAGGGCTTGAAAATACTGCAAATACTGGCGAAGAATGCCCTGAAAGATAGTCTCCTATTAAATTCATGCATGAGCTTAGGATTCTACGCCGGCTGTTCATATTGTTGAAAGAATAATTAGTGGACGTCAACGATTAGGAAACTTAAACTATATAATTGATATTTCTTAAATTTAAAGATAGTTTTTTGTGAACATACACTATATTAAGTGCAAGCCTAGTAACCACCTCGAAGAAGTTGCTCAACCTCATTTTATTCTGTCACAACATGGCAATGCTGGCACAAACGATTCCCATGAGTCAGAAAAATAACATCTGTTGTATAAGGCAAACAAAGATATTCTTCCTCTCTGAAAATATAAATTAAAAATGAGTATTTCCCATAAGAATGTATTAAGACTCAACATGCTAGATTTTAAAAATTTTTAAGTAGAAAATTGCATACGTTTGAGTGGTGGAGGCATAATAAAAGGTATTCTAATGCCTATGGCTGGAATAATTGTATCAACTGCGAGCTATGTAGTAAAATGAATAGCTCGTTTTACTTTAGGAGAAAACTGAAAGATCCAAGCCTATCTATTAAACAAACGAAAAGATCATTATAAACGATTTTCAGAGAAACAAATTTGATTGGCCAACATAATTTACAGAAAAAAATAATGCTCAACGCTCACGACTAGAATAAATAAACAAACCTATACGTTGAAATAAATCTCAACATTTATTCGTAATACATTGAGTGAGGAATAGGTGAGGTCATTGGTTTATACGAGTGGTTCTTTAACCTGAGTTCGATCGAACCCCAGGGGTTCGGTGAGTCGGTTTCAGGGGTGCGGTGTGGTACAATTTACGCACTAATACAGTGTATAGGTATACACAAATGTTTTAAATTTAAAGTAAAAATTATTTTTTCAATTACGAAGGGTTCGATGAATGCGTGCACGGAACTAGTGGGGTTCAATACCTCCAAAAAGGTTAAAAATCACTGTAATATACATTCTAAGCGCCAAGTAACGCTTATTTCCATTTATTTATTCAAATTTTGGGATAGAGCAACATACGACGCTCACTGAGGTACCGGCATAATTCTTTTTAAAGGCGAGGTTACTAATAATTTTATTGTAAATTATAGTGTTCCTCTTCTGCTTCTCTTTGGCAGTAATTGCAATTTTGAGAGATATGAAATAAGAATAAATCAGTGTAAATTCACAGCCAAATAGAACGTGTGAGGTGTGCACTCGTGATTTAAAAAAAAGTATACACCTGAGACAGAAAGTGATGTACCCAAAACAACATTTTTTGTTAATTTACTCTGATTTTGTGCGTATTTTATATAACATTTAACCGCATTGATATGCTTCAGAATGTTAAACTTAAGGATTAGTTTTATTTTACGCTAATCGATACATTTCTGCAATGCAGTATACTTTTTTCAAGAAACAAATTTTATTTGAAATGACCAATAAAATGGTATTCCTGCGCTAATTTTTTCCCGTTATTACAGTTTCACTGTTACGTTACAAATATTGCGTTATATCTTTCATGTTATTTTTTCGTCGAAGGTGCGCATCAAGCACCCAAGATACGTAATATATAGCACTGCATTATTGCTTGATATGTAGCAACCCATTATAACTAACAAACATACTTGCCTATAGCAGTGCATTATAACTTTCTAGTCATTTTTTCTAAAGCTCACTCGTACGAAATGCCCGACATGCTCATCTTCAGCTCATCCAAACATACATTTTTCTCAACTTACACAATTCCTTCCTCTCACATGCTCTCACTCCCCACGCACACACTCTATCTCTCACAGACAAGCCCTGACCCAATAACATGAAGTGACACTCGCCGCATGTCACCTAGAATTTGCTATCAATCTCGAATCACGTGTTTCCTGTCGCCGTCGCACACGCCACTTGCGTCCCCTCGCATGCGCAATTCATTTAGTGAAGGGACTGCACGTGGCTTCACAGTCAATTTCACTGCGCACTGTTCCATGAATGTTAATTTCTCCCAATCCGCGCACACTCTCCTATGCACGCTATGTTAGCATCTCATTACGTTTCTTTAAATCTTAGCACGTTAACCGCCATGTGAGCCAGCGGTGGTACACGTAAGGAGTTTTTATGACAATGCTGACCGACCAGGAGTCACAAACTTAATTTCCATGAATACTCAATAAAAACTAAAGAAGGGATGATCCAGTTGATGTATGCTATTTTCAAAATTGCTTACTATACAATTGACTTTGAGTTGAATGCTGAGCTTTAGTTTAACTTATGGCGCTTAACATGCTAAGCACTCTCAAGGACTTGAGTACTAGACCTAATTTCAAGCACTCGCATACAAATTTCCTTAGTATCAAGCACTCACATACAAGTGTCCCTGGTCTCAAGCTCTCACAAGAACTTCTACTCACTCCTATTAGCGTTCAACTTTCCCTACAGGTTGTGGCTTTGACTACATTAGCCTTGACCTCACAAAAATTCCATGCTTATCCTAGTAGTCGTATTCCAAATGAGTACCTATGCATTAAAAGATTTTAAATGCTCAATCTGTTAACGTTCATTTTCAAACGACAACTTCTTGAAATCATGTATGGCTTTACTCTGCAGACTTCTTCAAAAGCACTTGTGATCTAAACAGGAACTTCCGCTCAAATTCTGGACTTTCTCAAGTGTTATTTTGCGTAAGCCGAAATCATTGTACTTGTCATTGGGCATTTTCACCACACTAACTTCTTATCTCGTTCTTCTATATCTACTAGTGTACTTGGCCCGTCAAAAATGATGGGATTTGATAATGTTCTCTGAAGCACACAAATCACATGCTTTAAAAAATCTAACACTTTGGTTACTTGAAAAATTTAAGAGTGCGATGAACGTATCCTAAAAGTAACGGCGATTAAAATATTCTTGTGCTTGTGCACTGGTGAAACTCGTATCAAGGATACGGTCTTTGAGTACATTCAGCTTGATTCAAAGGCGCGACAAGTTACCTCTCTTTTTATAGCATATTAACTTAATGACTTACTTTTCTTGAAGGACCAAGAAGCTGTTAAGAGCTCAACCTCGAATTTAGAAGAAGATAAGGTAAGTCAAATGCAATAATTTTATTATTTTTATATTTATTAGCAATCACATCTTCCTGAAAAGATAATGTTCCGCCATTGCTAAAAAATTGTTTAAAAAGTTCTCTGGAAATGAGGCTGCCTTTCGATGCGTATCTACGGTAACATCTATCTAAACTTACAAGAGGGACAACATACGTACATCATAATTGTTAAAATTTAAGTCTGTATTCTCGTCTTTCTTAAGCAAAAATAATGCACGACGCAAAAAATTATGCCAGACACAACATGACATTACAATTTTTTCGCAATTTGTATAATTCACATTTAAGGAGCTATGGAAAATCCAAAATCTCGATGCTAAAATGCCAAATGCATTTTCTACAATGTTTCTAGCACTTGATCATCTATTATTGAAATTTTTTTCATGATTCAACTCTCTTTGATTGAAAGGTTTAAAAAATAATTTCTAAGCGCAAATGCCTCATCACTTATGAAAACAAAAGGTATTTCATATACTGAATGATTACGAGCACGAGGAATATTTAACCCTTTAACGCCCCAGAGGACACCAGTGTCCTCTTTCAAAATTCCCCTTCAATATATTTTATTTCTTATTCAATTAGTTCCCTAATGTGTTCTTTGAAGTTCTCTGCCGAGTGGCAGTTCTTATCCCATCCTGATATCGGTGACTGCCAGATGCCAGCGCCAGTTTAGTGACGGTGGTTGTGTTAACGGTAATATGAGTACAAAAATTCGGACGTTAAAGGGTTAATTCATTATTTACAAGCTTATTATAAAACCTAGCTTCTTTTATCACTCCACCGTCCGAAATTCGCCCATTTATTCCAAAATCACACATTACAAATTCGTAATTTGTATCCACAATAGCCATCAAAACCATGCTATCAAAACCTCAGTAATTTCGTACATATACTCCATCCGTTCATTTTGTTGACATCACGTGCTTTCCTTTAGCAGCTCCTAGACAATATAGGAAAGTCCCATCTGGTCTCGAAGTTATGTGCAATCTTCAGCCACTCTTCTTCTGTTGTAGGAAACTGGAAAAAAATAACTTTATTGTAATTTTATTTATAAATAAAATATGGTATGAAAGCTCGTGGCAATGTCCTAGGTTAGGTGTCTTAATAACAAAACATATTATTTTTAGTTTCAGGATTGTGACATTGCGGGAAACGAAAATAAATTATTGACAAGTGATCGATCAACGAGCAGCCCTCCAACCCCTATACCGACATCGCCCTCTGAAGCGCTAGCAAGCTCCCTACTACTACTACTACTTTACCGACATCATCCACAAAGAGAAAGCAAAAGCCAACTGCTACGAATGCGATGAAACAACTAGTCATGGTAATTGGCGATCGAATTCAGAAAACGCCGACAGAAGATCAGCACGACCATTTCGGAAAGAATTTTGCCGCTAAACTAAGAAAGATTTCCACCACTCAAAGGATCTACCCCGAAGAGTTAATAAACGACGTTATATTTGCTGCCTACCTGGGGCAACCTAATTCTACAAGTGTTTTCAATGCAGGTCTCTTCAGTATTGCAATGTCTACAAAAGTCGCGCCAAGCCTGTCGACCCCTAATCAAGGGAATAGAGGTTAAAAGTTAAAAGTTTTTTCCTTACCTTCATATAGTTCTTCATTAATGTTTTAATGATGGCAGTGCAGGTCTCTGGTATAATTTTTCTACGACGTTGAGGTGATATTCTTGTGGGAAACTTTAACTCTTCATAAAAATGTCCGGTCGCTAAGAACTTTAAGCTCATTTTACAACAGCGGTATGGAACGACGGTGAAATTGCTGCAACTTCTCCCACGAGAGGATAGAGTGTCAGTGCACACCGACTCGCTTTTATCATTACATTGTCGCTCAATACAACGCTCCTTACTTCCCCAGAGGCAGCAATCGTCAATATTGTTTTTGCATTTGCAAAGGTAGGATGTCGTCTTCTGATGATAGTGAGGATATTGCTTTGAGCATTGTTATTGGTAGACATCGAAACCGTAGGAAAAGAAAAGAATGTACGAAGGACTGGTAAAAACATCGAGATGAGAAGGGCAGCTATGGTTTTCTTTTCAAGAATTGAGAAAAGATGAAGATATGTTTTCACATTACGTGCGATTGTCGCCTAATATGTTCCACATTACTCTAGAAAAGATTTCTCCATACATTCAGAGGAAAAAATACAGTGTCGAGAAACAGTGTTTCTTCCGGAGCAAGACTTGAGGCGACAATGCTTTACCTCATATATGGATTAAACTACTCGAGACTTCAGTTCCAAACCATAATTCACCATTCAACCTTGAGCTTAATTATTCCCGAAACTCGTGACGCCATCAACGATGCCTTCAAGGAAGATTATTTGAAGGAAAGACAACTAGTAAAATGCATGCAATCCATGAGGCAATTCAAAATTGTGGTGTTGATAATAAGTGAATCAAGGAGAATATGCCCTTTTAATACTATTTTGATAAGAAAATATTCCTTTTATTACGTTTGCATATTTTTGCTTGATTCAATGAACAGAAAAACTCTATAAACTTTCGTTGCAAACACGAAAAATATAACTTCGTCACGCACTATAGTGGATTTCCCTCATTCAATAAAATATTATCAGCTTTATAAGAAACCTGTAATTCCTTTTCAGAACAAAAATGAGTAATAAATTCATTGTTTTTTTTGTAAAAACAAAAGAAAAAATATTTCAGTGTACATTAGCAAACATGAAAATAATGAGAACTACAAATGTCGTCGACAAGATGGTGTGTAATGTTAGCAACTGGAATTATTTTGGCAAACTATTCCTTTCTAAAGCATCAACAGACTTAACACTCGGTATTTGTGTTGTTCTATCTAATTCCTGAAAATGTGCCTTTGAAATAATTTCATCAATGAGCTTACGTGCAATCATAAATTGTGTTTCATTCTTCTGATGTATTTCTCGCATGTCCTCTCCCCAAACTCTACCTAACAGGCTGAATTTGTCATCTTTCTTCGTTTTTTCTTCATTTTTCTGGCACAATCTTTTGAGCGCAGCCTCGTACAAAGGGTCAAAATCGGCTTTTCTTTTTTTGTTACAAGTTTTTTCAATCCGCTCTTTACTTGTAGATGCTTCCGAGCACTGTGGTTGATCAGACAATGCTGGACTCGGGGAGTTCCTGCAAGTAATTGTAGAGCTTTCGGTTGGGCTATGGTATATTTTGATGTCCGGGGTGATTGGCGTCCAATTTGTAGATTGTTGCCACTGAGGCGCGCTTTCAGTTTCGTCCCATGTATCTTCTATCTGTTGGAAAAAAATAATGACATTTAAAAATTGGCATAATCAATTCAAATCGAAATAATTAAATGTTATTCCTCCTAATTAAAATTACTACCGTGGAAATTCCGCGGACGTCATCGTTAATTAAGCAAGGTGGACCAGTGAAAAAATTCGGTCAACATTGCCTTACAAATTCTAACATAACATATACCTAACCTAACATATTTTAACCAATTTTGTCCTAACCCATGCTAACCGAACCTATCCTGACAATATGTCAAACATAAAAAACCGTGGACCCGTGAAAAATTCCGTCAACATTACCTAACTTATGCAAATCTAACCTATTCTAACCTAACATATCTTCCTATCCTATCCTAACCTATCCTACCCTAACTTAACCAATGTCATCGTTAGGCTAGGTGGACCCGTGAAAAAATTCGCTCAACATTACTTAACAGATTATAACAGCATTACTTAACAGATTCTCACATAACATATTCTAACCTATCGTAACCGATGCTATCCTGATTATATGTCAAACATAAAAAACTGTGGACCCGATCAACATCGATTTCAGCAAAGTTTCCTAACCTATGCTAACCTAACAATACTAAACATATTCTACTCTGATAAAATGTCAAACATATCAATGCGTGCAAAGGCGATCTTTTAATTAACAGCCATGTGAACCACTTATGCTGCAGACCAACCAGTCGTCACATGCAATTTTCGTAAATACTTAATCAAAGCTAAATGAAGGCACCGTGCAGTTAATTTTTTGATATTTTCAAAATTGCACTACCATAATTCTCTGGGAACCATTGACGGCAAGCACGTCAAGATCCAACTTTCTCCGAACAGCGAATCCCCTTATATCAATTACAAAGGAACTCATAGCATGGTTTTAATGACAGTCGCTAACTCAAACTACGAGTTCGTTTACGTAGACGTCGGCGCAAATGGAAGAATTTCAGATGGAGGAGTCAGAAATAACTGCTTTGTTGTTACTCTGCTCAATACCGAATCATGTTTGTACTTTATTGGAAATAAAATGTTTTTCTTGAAAGAAAAGAAGCCAAATTACCAGCCCCGAGACCGCCAGTCAGCTCTCCGAAAAAACGTCCATTTGTCTTTGAGGGAGACGATGCTTTCTCTCTCAAACCATACCTAATGAAGCCATTTCCATACAGGGACAAACTAACCAACAGAGAATTTTTACTTACAGACTTTCACGGGCGAGGCGTGTTATTGAGAATACTTTTGGTTTCATGGCAAAAAGTTTTAGGATATTAAAGACGTCTATTCTTTTAAGCCCTGACAGAGCAGTGAAAGTAGTCTTAATATGTGTAATTTTGCATAGTTATTTACGGATAGAAAATGCCGAGAAATACATCGAGGATGCCAATTTGGACAGAGAACAAGAGCAGCACGGAATAATAGTTCCCGGATCCTGACGTAATGAAAACAGCCTGACACCCCTTGAGAAAACCGAAGAAAAGAACTCATCTCAAATCAGCAAGGAATTTCGGAACGCTTTCACTCATTACTTCAATAACGAATGCTGGGTTCCATGGCAAAATAGAATGTGTGGGTTACATCAAAATTTAGTGAAGTTTCAGGTTTATTTCATTCATCCCTGAAGCCTATACGATATAAGTAACATATTTTTAATTGGAAGAAATACAAATGAAATAAGCTTGTATCTAGCCAAGCCATCACGTAATTCGGTCCATATTGAATTTAATGTTATCAATGATTTCAATAATTTTGTTGCCACATTTGGGTAATATGGTACATTTGAAGACGTTTTACACGAATGACATTGTGCTCGCAAATGCTTAGTTTTCGAGATATAGCATAAATAACTTTCAGGTAAGAATAGGATTAACGGCAGTTTCGATATGGCTCTTCCGGTGCATGGCAGATACGGAACATGCGCAGTCACTTTGACGGAAAAAAACAATTAGTAGCGGCATGGCTACGTTAAGTTATATTAGGTTTACTTAAGCTAGTTTATTTAACTAATCTAACCTCAGATATCGTTGTATCAATACCTTATTTCAGCTTAATTACGTGTCCATTTATTAAATTTTATATACGACGTTCCTATAAATTCAAAGTTAAATATCTCGAAATCAAAGCATTTGTGAGCACAATGTCATTCATGTAAAACGTTTTAAAATGTCTCCAATTATCTGAATTTTGTAATGAAATTATGATTCGTTGACATTAAATTCAATATTGACCGGTAATTTTAATGAAAAGGACAAGTGAAAATTATCAAGTTAGCAGTATTTCATATATACGTACAGGCACACAAAATAGGCCTACATATTTACAACTCCTGTCAACTTACCTGAGGAAATGAGTACATTGTTTCGCACATCGCATCGTCATTCAAGAAGCTTAGTTGATGAAAGCACCAAAGACTAGGTTTAAAAACGGAATTCTCCGATTTTTTTAATAGTGACAGCTGTTTCCTATATTGGCCTCTCAATGTTTGAATTTTCGTTTTAATCATTTCAACATCATAATTTGGAAAGTGAGATGCCACACTTCTATAAGCATCTTCTCTGGACACTCGGTTTTTATACTCTGCCAGGTTAACATTCCATAAACATGGCAATTCTTTATATTTTTCGATAAGAGTTAAAATTTCTTCCCTGCTCCAAAAAGTGTAAGCCATGACTACATGTACGCTTTGCTGACAAACACAACCGATCGCTGTTCACTGGCAGTGCACACTGCCGAAACTTAGCTTGCTGAATGTTACCGCTCCTCACCGTGAGCGCGGCAATAAGGGCCATTTTACATTGCTGTGGGCGGAGCTTAGTTGACCGTTGGGATGGAGCGCGAAGAAACTGTCGATGTATAAGGCAAGAGTTGCCGACAATCTTTGGTGGTGGCGATATTTCGTTCCTCATAATCGTATCTAGGACTAACACAGGAAACCAATTCATCGTAGGTTGTCTGATCCATTCGTAAATAATTATAATTAAGTCAGCGAGTTCTTTCATCAAAGATATGTGCGACTTAGAATACCTTTGATTTAGCCAATCCTTACACTATTTTAATTTAGGCTTTCTTTTCTTCCTGGATTTTAAAGTTGAATGCGCCGTAACAAGCCCTGCTGCCATTAATACTAGTTCACAGTCACAAATAAACGTGGCCATTTTGCTTGGAAACACTAGGGTAGGATGCCCCAGAAGTCGCTGAACTTATTCGGGCCCACAGGTAGCTATATTCAAACTTGTCCATTGTACTAGACTTAAGAAACATTCTACCTCTGTATCTCCTGTGGTAAATAAATTGTTTAAAAAATTGTTTAGTTTAAAGCGGCCCATAGACGATCAATTTAATTGTCAATATCATCGTCTCAAATATTAATGAATTTTTTTTTGCCCGCTAAGTCAATTATTTGACGGTCGTCAATCAAGCCCACAGACGATCAATTAAATTGTCAATATTCATTATTGTCAATTATATTGACAATTAAATTGATCATCTGTGGGCCGCTTAAAGCACCCGCAGAGCTCATGACTGGTTTTAATCAATTACATTGATCAAAAGATTGATGCCGTTAGTGGGCAACAAAAAATCTCATCAATAAATCGAGTCAATGATATTGACAATTAAAGTGATCGTCTATGGGCCGCTTAACTCTAGCCTGCACTGATGAAAGTAAATTAGTGGACCGCTCTGTTCTGCGCATGGAGGAATTCCTTAAAGGTCCGCCATAAAGTGCCCGCTAATCGGCAAAGGCAACAAACCTACGTATCTAGCCTACAAAAAAGCTCCAGCTAAACCTAACATGTAGTCGTAATACTAGCACTGCAAATGTACATTCGTAGCCAACGACGTCCGTAACAAATTCAAAAATAACAGCTGTTCGTAATTGTTCCGTTGCGTCTTGCGAAAACACGCTACCGACATGTTCTTAATTATTACGATTGCGGATGACTGATGAGTAGGGCTGTGACAATATGCTCTAATCATATTGTCACAGCCCTACTAATCACTCGCATGCGCATGTATGAGATTTGTAATTAATCACATAAGTGAATAAATACAGTGTGTAAATCACAAACATAAGCATGTATGTCATTATTAGGGCTGCGACAATATGATTAGAGCATATTGTCACAGCCCTGCTGATGTCATCTCGACAAACTTCTATCAAAATACGGGAACGTAACTGTAGCTAGCAAAGCACGTCATTCACTCATTCACCTAGCGTCATTCACTCATTTTTGCAAGAGAGCCACTTCGGGGTAAACACATCGAGAGCCGCAGCTACTGCAAGTTAGCGTATATTATATAAATTACAAACCAATCAATTTGTATATTTCTGAGAGCCGCGCAATGAGTAACACTGCCCTATTACTGTTCGAGGTCGCCAGCCAATAGCAAATGTGGACCCCTCCGTTTTCGCGTACCATTTAAAAGGAAATATCGTGGATTTAAAATGGGAGTGCAGCCTAGTTCCCAGGGGTTTCAGCTGTCCATCCTCTCTCTAATAGCCGAACGCCTTACCCATGCTGAAACCCCTATCGGGTTAACAAGCAGTGCGCTCGGCCGAATTCTTCCTAGTTTAAATGTTGCTAAGGCCTTAAGCTCTGATGTTTGTCTGGCTGATTCCCTCAATTTCAGTGATGAAGCATCTGCCCATGATTCTCTTGATAAACTTTCGCATATTAGATTTACTTACAAGTAGTAGTAGTAGTAGTAGTAGTAACGTGGGTTTGCTAGCGCTTCAGTTACTCAAACTATATCGCACCGAAGGTCACATTATTATTTAATTCGTATCAGACTCTTCTAAATAATTACACAAGAAAAATATCAATATTATTAGAAACATCAAAATTATATGAGCATCATGGTCATAATTACGACTCAAAATTACAAGTGTCTCCCCATTAAAATTTGTACACAACGCAGTACATTCGAACGCACTGAGCAGCCAAACCCCGTAGGGGGTTTCAGCTGCCCACCCATTATGGCCGGACGCCTTACCCACGCTGAAACCCCCGAGGTATCAACGCAGCGCGTCCGGCCATATTACAGTTTCTTCATCCTCAAAACTTCCAAGACGAAAATCACGTCTGGCTATAACGCCTTACAGCGTGGCTTCCCGTTAACTCTCTTGAAGTAGTACAACAAGGAGTACATACGTTTCCAAGCGCGTGAAAGTATGGACAACAAAAACAAAAACGATACGGATGATGAAGTATGACCTTCGATCAGAATTCCGACAGCAATTTGCATCTCTCAAGAAACAACACCAGAGCATCCACATTGAAAGCTACACGTTCGATCTCCGCAAGCATCTTGGTTAGCACCTCATCCACGGCAAAAAGACGGAGGTTTGGAAAGCATACACTTCGGTCAGCTGCATATCTCGGGCACTCCGCAAGTATGTGTTTGACGGTCAGAGGAACGTGACACCGCTCGCATCGCGGCTGCGGTTGTCGCTCCATTAGATAACGGTGGGTCAGTCGAGTATGTCCGATGCGAAGACGGCAGAGCAGCACTTCCACCCGGCGGACGCGACACCTCGACGAGGGCCATTCCAGAACTGTTTCTTTAATTGTTCTCAGTTTGTTGTCCATTCTGTTGTCCCATTCCTGTTGCCACAGACGTCTTACAGCAGCCTTGATCACGGGATAGTAGTCCCGAAAGGGTACCATTTGATTTAGAGTTTCCTCATTACTATTCGCAACACGCTTCGCCTCCTGGTCTGCTCTCTCATTGCCTGACACCCCCACGTGTCCGGGCACCCAACACAATTTCACATGTTTGTGCTCACGCACAAGCTGCACCAGCATCAAGACGATCTCACCAATGAGGGGGTGAGTGCTATCATAAGCCTGAGCAGAGTCAATGACGCTTTTCGAGTCAATAAAAACAGTGAATTTATCATGCGGGTGTTCCTTGACTAGTTGAAGTGCCTCCAAGACACCATAGAGCTCCGCGGTGAAGCTCGAGGTCTCGGGTAGCAATCTTCTAGCCCTCACCATCTCTCCGGAAACAGCAGCACAACCTACAGCTATTCCCGTCTTGGAACCATCTGTGTAGATCTTAAAAGACTCCCCATGCACCTCCAGCACATGCTCCATAAAGATATGCTTGAGAAAGTTGGCTGGCATCCACTCCTTTCTTGGCATCCTGCACCCGGGGCAGAAAGTCTCCACTGGCAGGCGCCATGTTGGAGAGTTGTCAAAGAGTACCGGAAGGACTCTCGTGGGTCTCAGCTGCATAGCGGCAAGTTCACTGCCGTTGTGTGTAAAAACTGCTCCATTCAATACCAGGAACATGGCGTAGCTCTAGGTACCTAACTCTGAACAGATTGTGCGAATGATCGTGACAATCGGCAGGATGTGCAGCTGCCGAGCAAATTAAAGGAGTTTCACAGTTCACAAGTTACAGATCAACGCTGTCGCTTTGATCTTTCAAAAACTCGGAAATATCTCCATGAGGGTAACCAAGTTCTTCGTGAATAATAATAATAATAAATTTAGGGTTGAGTTTCCACCAGGGTCACCAGCAATTTGCAACTATGGACCCCCCTAGTTTACACTAGGCAATCATGAATGGCACCGGCTAAAACCCCCCAAGTGGGGGTTCCAGCAGCCCTCCCTCTCTTTGGCCGAGCGCCTTACCCGTGCTGGAACCCCCTCAAAAGATGAGAGTGGTAGCACAGAGCGCCCGGCCGCTTACTTGGAATACTCTCTGGTGCTGTGATGCTGATCCTTTATGAACACACGTCGGTTATAGGGCTTCCAGGGAGCTTTTTCATAGTATAGAGTTTGTAGGGAGCGTAACAGTTGATTCTGGTAGATGGTTCGAGGTATAAATGCTTTCCAAGTGGTTGGTTAGACGATTTATATGAGGTCATATGCGTTGATTTTCCGGAGATACTCTAGGAGTTCAGCAATAGGGGCTTCATACCCCAACACGTCCTTGATAGAAGGGGGTGGGCGATTGTTATCCGCAAACAGGCTGATGTAGCGACGTCTTGCGTGATGTAAGGCTGGGCAGTCCATGATTACATGGTGCACGGTAAGGCGGGAGCGTAGGCAGAGAGGACAGCCGGGTGGAGGCTCTTGTACTGCGCTGTTCATCAGGTATCCATGGGTGAGGTGTGTGTGGCCACATCTGAGACGGTTAAGGATGACTTCATTTCTTCGGGATAGTTCGTTCTTCTTGTGGGGATACGGGTCAGGTCGGATGTTCTGTAAAAAGTTTCCCTCTTGTTGCCAGTTTTCTTTCCACCGGGTATTGATTTTGCAAGCTATAATTGGGTACCAGTCTCGATAAAAGATCATTACACTTTCCGCAGGGCGAAGTGCGGCATTTTTTGCAAGCTTGTCGACTGACTCGTTGCCGTCTATACCCACATGACTCGGGATCCAGCACAATTTAACAGTTTTGCGGCCTTTGATTATATCGTCAATTTGGTGTCTCAGGATCCGCACAAGAGGGTGGGAAGTGCGTGCGTTTCGCAGTGATGTCAGGGCACTCAGAGAGTCTGAATATATTACGAACTTATCCTCACTGTGGTCGCGAATGATTTGCAGTGCCATTTCAAGTGCGTGTAGTTCCGCCGTGAATATTGATGCAGCGCTGGGGAGAGATATCGTCCTCCTTGTTTCGCCACACTCCGCCGCAGCACCGACTCTATCGTCGTATTTAGAGCCGTCCGTAAAAATCGGTATATACCCTCGGTATTCTTCCCGTCGTAGCCGCTGGTATTCCTGGACGTACAGTACTGGGTGGGTGGATTCTTTCTTGTGGAAGGTTAGTTCCCGGTTCACGTCTGCTGGGATAGTCTTCCATGTGGGTACCTTAACGTTGTGTAATCGGTACGAGAACGAGGGCTTTATCCGCAGTGGGTTAAGCTGGAGATGTTCAATTAATTCGTGGGTGCGAACAGCGAAAGACGGGGTGGACTGCTTGTTCATAAACAGTCTCCTGTTGGTAGGCGGTATAGCTAAATTGCGTGCTGGGTTGGACAAGTGGCTCCTTATTTTCAAATAGTAGTTCAGCGAAAGTTGCTCTCTTCGTAGCTGGAGGGGCATTTCGCCGGAGATGACTTGTAGACTGGGAATAGGTGTTGATTTGAATGCTCCGGTTGCAAATCGTAGGCAATCGTTTACAATGGGGTCCAGAAGCTTGAGTGTTGATGCTGCAGCGGAGCTGTACACGATGCAGCCATAGTCCAGCTTGGATCGGACGAACACTCTGTACAAGTGAAGTAGAGTTTCCTGGTCTCCACCCCAGTCGTGGGAAGAGATTGATTTAATTATATTTAAGTTTTTCTTGCAGCTTGATTTGATGTTATTGATATGGGTTTTCCAGGTCAATTTTCGGTCCCACGTGAGCCCAAGAAACTTGACTTCGTCCACAAATTCGATGGTTTTGTTGCTGATTTTCAGAGTAGGGGGCACCTGAAGACCTGGAAGGGAAGTAAAATGGACAGCCTTAGATTTATCCATCGAAAAGGAGAATCCATTGTTTTGCGTCCACAGTGCCACTCCGTTAATGCATTCTTGGAGTTTAGCGTCAATGATGCTGAGGTCGCTATGTCGGTAGCCAAGTTGGAAATCATCGACATATAATGATGCATGGTAACGTGGGTCTTTGGAGATCTGTGAAGCTATTCCGTTGATTTTGATGATGAAGAGGGTAACCGAAAGGACGGAGCCCTGTGGGACCCCTTCTTCCTGAGGGAACGGATTGGATAGATGGTTGTTTAATCGTACCTTAAAAGTACGGTCCCGTAAAAACTGTTGGATGTATAGAGGTAGTCTTCCCCGGAGATGTAGATGATGGAGGTCTCGCATGATACCGTAGTTCCAGGTGGTATCGTATGCCTTTTTGAGGTCGAAGAAAACGCTAACGAAGTGTTCATTGCAGACAAAGGAGTTCCTGATAACAGTTTCGAGACGGATTAGGTGGTCAACGGTGGACCTGTCCCGACGACCCCCACACTGGATATTGCTGAGATGGCCGTGCATATCGCAATAGTCGATGAGCCTATTATTGATTAGGCGTTCCAAAACTTTTCCGATGCAGCTCGTTAGCGCAATTGGTCTGTAGTTGTGAGGCGAATGTGGGGCCTTTCCAGGCTTTTGAAAAGGGATCACCACTGCTTCTCTCCAGGTAGGGGGATAATATGAATGAAACCATAATTTGTTGTAGAGAGCCAGTAAGTTTCGTTTTCCAATTTCGGGAAGATGCTTAAGCATTTGGTATGATATCCCATCTGCTCCAGGTGATGTATTTTTTGAAGTATCCAAGGCCGAATCTAGTTCGGCGAGAGAGAATGCTATGTTGTAAGTTTCGTTGTTGTCCGATGAGAAATCCAGTTGGCTAGCTTCTGCACGTTGCTTTCTTTGCAAAAATTCTTCAGGGTAATTAGCCGCACTGCTAACTGAGCTAAATGTTTCTGCTAATTTGTTCGCTATTTCTGGGACGGTAGAGTAGCTTATATTATTTTCTTGCAGTATTGACAACTGTCTTTGAGGTCTGCCTTTGATTTTTCTGATGTTTTCATAAATACGGGTCATTGGTGTGTCCTTCGTAAATGTACTGGTAAATGCTGTCCATGCCTTCCGCTTCTCCTCTCGCAGAAGGTTTCTGTGAATGGCCCTGGCTCTTTTCCAGCGTAGGGCATTTTGTACTGATTTCGTTTGCCTGAATTTTTGATAGAGGCGTTCGCGGTTGGAGCGTGTTTGAGTCAGCTGCGCGCTCCAATAGGGCTTCGGAAAGAATTTTGTAAGTTCTATGGTTGGAATACAATCATTTGCAACTGCTGTTAGAGTGTCGATGAAGGTGCTAAGAGCTTCAGAGCATGTATGCTCGTCAGAGATTTTAAGTTTTTCCCAGTTTTGGTGCGCCTCGTAAGACGCCCAGTCTGCCTTTTTGTTGTTCCATGTTGAGCGTTTCTGGTCGTTGCGTTGAGCACTACATAGTCTTATTAGGATGGGATAATGATCACTGTCTTCAGGAGATTCACACGTCTCCCATAATAAGTCCACACTCAGACGAGGAGAGGCCAGGGTTAGGTCAATGGCGGACTCAGAGTTGTAAGAGATTCGTGTGTGTGCTCCTGTGTTGAGAAGAGTTAGATTATGTTGGTCTATGACTTCTTCTATTGTTCGGCCACGGGCATCTGTGGTTTCGCAACCCCAAGTTGTACTATAGCTGTTAAAGTCCCCCATCAAAATGATTGGCGGAGGTAGTTGGTTTATTAGTTCGTTTATTATTTCCTGGGTTATGGGGTGGCTTCTTGAGGTGTACAGGGACGCAAATGTGATCCGTCGAGTGATGTGGGCAGTGGCTGCGATGACCTGGATGGCAGAGGTTATGGCGACTTCTTGAAAAGGAATTGACTCATGAATAAGCAGTCCAACTCCTCCATGGGGCGTGACGTTATAGTGGCCATGTTTGGTAAGCAGATTGTAATGGGGCACGGAAAAATTAGAGTTGTGCCATAGTTTCGTTTCTTGGAGAGCGACAATGTACGGGTTATGTAAGTTAATGAGTTCTAAAAGTTCGCACTTTTTGGCTCGGACACCCTGGCAGTTCCACTGTAGGATGCAGATTCCGTTATCCATCTTGATTTTGTTTTACTTCTTTTTGGTACTGGTTGTAAATTCTTCTGGTTTCGCTTCTGACGGTCGGGTTGTTCTCACTCGTAATTTCGCTGTCACTCATTGCCGAGTCGTAATCTGGAGTTATATGTACGGGGGTAGAGCATATTTCTCCTGTGCTTGGATCCGCGTAGACTGCTTCGGCTACCTGTTTTTTTCCCGATGGTATTTCGCTGCTTTCGGAGTTTTTTCTTTTCCTTTGCGTACCGTCTGAAAGCTGAGAGGGCCCTTGTAGAGGGGCTGGAGGTGCTGTCCCCACCTGTTCAATTGGTGCTGGAGGTTGTCGGCTGGGTGCCTGAGCAATGGTAGATGTTACGGCAGAGGCGTAGCTCCTGTGATATTGTTGTTCACTGTCCAGTTTTTGTCTTGCTTGCATTCTGCTCAGTTTGTATTTGTGCTGGATTGCGAAGATTTCCTGTTGGTATTTAAATTCAATACATTTATAGGAGCCTGCAAAGTGGTCTTTCCCGCAGTTGTGGCATTCTATTTTGGTGCTTGTACATTCACCAGAATCGTGGCTTATGCTGTTGCACCTCGCGCATATCGTTTCAGTCCTGGTGCATCGTTTCTGGGTGTGGTTATACTCCAGACATTTCTTGCAAAACATGGGGCGTGGCACGTATGGAAATACCTTGGTTTGCGATTGTTCTCCGGGTATGGTTATGTAGTTTGGGAGACTTTGCCTGAAAGTAAGTAAGATTGCTTGGGAGACAGGGTTTTTCGGTTTAATCCAGGTAGCTCTCACTGCATCACTCAGTCCACAGTCTTCCATGAGTCCCTCCCGGAAGCATTCGAAATTGGAGAGGTCGTACTCATATAGATATACGAGGCCTTTAACTGAGTTGAAGTAAGGGTGTTCGGCTATGGAGACAGGGATGTTGTTTAAGGTTTTTACGTTACGGATTAGGGTACTTTGTTCTTTGGTGGTGATTTCAATGATAAAAGAGTCTTTGTCCTGGGATGTAATTCTTTTCGGCTTTTCTCCCAACTCAAGTTGAAGGCTTCGCTCGAGCACCCAGGGTGAAATTTTGCGCTTTTCATTAGCGTCCAAAGTACATTTGAAGTGAGTGGCGTAGGGAATGGCACGTTTTTCATTTGACTCAGTTGGGCCGTTCAGCATCTGTCTAGCACGGCGTTTCCCGACCTTGTGGTTGTTTTGGATTGCCAGTATTTGTTCCTCTTCGATTTGCTTAGGGCAGGTTTTGTCTTTGACTTGGTGAGGGCCGTGACAGTGGACGCATTCGGCTTCAGAAGCAAGGCACTGACTGCTGCCGTGCCCCACCGCCCCGCACCTTCCACAGGTTGTGGCTCGGCTGCAGCGCTTTCTGGTGTGTCCATACATCTGGCAGTTGGCGCAGTGCATTGGTTTGTCAATATATGGGTATACTCGGGTGTCTGATCGTTCGCCTGGAATGTATATAAAATCGGGGGGAGACTCTGATTCAAATTCTAGGATTATCGCGCTTGTTTGCTCGTATCTTGTTTTGATGAAGGTGGCGTCTATTACTTCGCTGATGTTATAGTTTTCCTTGAGCCCTGTTTCGAATTCGCTGAAGTTCTCCATGTTGTATTCATTGACATAAATGAGTCCCTTGGATTTATTGAGCTTCGGGTGGGCGAAGACTTCACATGGCACTCCGTTTATATTGGTGATGGTCAACAGTGCCTGGCCTTGTCTGTTGTCTCTGGCCTCGAGTGTGAAGCTCTCCCTTCCACTAGTGGTGATGGATTTGGGCGGAGATCCGGTGGCTGTGCGAATTACGTTTTTCACCGAGTAGGGGTCTATCTTACGTTTTGTTTCGGGTGTAAACTTCATGGCAAAGAAGCGCGTGAAACCCCGCTGGGGAGGCTGTTCAGTAACATCAAGAGGGACAAACTTGTTCTTCCTGCCACGTCTCGTACTCTGGGTAACCTTCTCCTGATCCTCCGGAGGTGAAAACAGGGCTGATAGCGCACGGGTTACTTCCTCGATGGTGTTTTCCAGATTTTTAATTCTTTCCTCAATGGAGGTTGGAGGTATGTTGGGATTACTGTCCTCAGTGTTCAGTTTCGAGATGTCACGATCTGGTAACCCCCTGCTTATCGATCTGACCAGCTGGTTGAGGTTTTTCTCTATGTTGTTAATGCGGTCGGAGATATTTTTTTGGTGGTCTCCATTATGAGCTGCTTGGTTCGTCGCCGTCGGTGAAGATCCACACGCAGTTGTACAGACATTTGCCGGCTCGCCAGTCCTTGCGGTGAGCGGCGTCCTGATAGATTTTACTTCATTTGGTGGCTGGGTTGTCACTTTTGTTGGCTCCTTTGCTCGCTGCTTCTGGTCCTTCCCGGTGCGTCCCCGGTTAGGCCGCGGGCCTCCACCGCCCCTCCTCATATTGCCTGGTCCTCGGGGCACGAGGCCACCGGGACCAGGGGTGTATATTTCCTTTTTGCTTACGCTATTCGAGTTTTATTAAACACTCAAAACACAGGTTCAAGATAAACATACAAAACTAAAAATAAAAGACCCAGATGTTAGTGGGCGCCCCCCACGTTGGTTCTACCCACAGATAGCAACCTTATAAATAATCCTATGAGCACTTTGCTATCAGTTTACATATAAGACTATGTAAAGAGTTCAACTCCAGATGGGTATACTAACAGTACCACCGCGAGAAGGTGTGGGTGGGCTGGAATACTTGCTAGGGGCAAGTAATCCTTATCATATCCTTGTCTTTTGACTATTCCCTTCACGACACGTAAATAATAATAACACAGTTCGGCACCAGTAAAATTGGTAAAGGGAACAGTGAAAATTCCTCGAATGATCGTGACAATCGGCAGGATGTGCAGCTGCCGAGCAAATTAAAGGAGTTTCACAGTTCACAAGTTACAGATCAACGCTGTCGCTTTGATCTTTCAAAAACTCGGAAATATCTCCATGAGGGTAACCAAGTTCTTCATGAAAGCCTCAACTACTTTCGTCGCCATTCTGAATGGGGAAGCGTGGGGGATCTCGCATTGCTTGGTAGTCATGAATGTACAAATGAACCTAGGTTGACTATTACGAAGTCAAGCCCTAGTCACACCAGGGGTCGAAGGACAATAAGAGAAAAACTTCTAAAAAAATTTCTTTATATTTACTTGACATCGACGACATTCAAAAGTGACAAACAATACAATTCGATGATTAATGCCACGTATAACCAGTAAAAAAAAATTACTAGGTTACTAAATTGACAATTTTTGAGGTCTAACATATAAGCTATGAATAGGAATGATTCGTCAACAATTTTGCAAAAATAAAAATTCTGCAAGACCCTCAGACGATAGAAAAAATTGAGGCATTCAAACCACTTAAGCATACAGAAAAAAACGCTTTTGCACACTAACATCGAAAAATCATAAGCGAAATAATCAGATCAAAAAATCAAAACTCTCATCATACATACGCTCTATTTCTGGGTGCTGCTAGAATAGAATAAATTCACGCATACTGCACATCTAACTTCGGAAGAACATTTGGACTTTAAATACGGCCAGAAGACTATGTGCTAAAAGAAAGAAACCTTGCCCTTCGGGAAGGGCAAGAAGCAAGGGCACACATAACAGTTGCCAGCATCAGAGTTACAGTTCGGTGTTCTTTGCTTTGCCGCTGCGCGAGTACCCCTTCAGCTCGTCGGTTGAGTGCTTCGCGATGTACTTTATGAAGTCGTCCAATTCTCGTCCGCCCTGCCAGAAATACCGGTCATTCATAAAATTTTACAGTAAAAATAACTAATTATGAAAGCAATAATATTGGTTTTCCCTAATTGATCACTATCATTCTCAACTGAAATGTAGGCTGTAAGCATTGATCACTAAATATTTTATCTATAACTAGTCAAGCCAAATAATTTTTATCCAAGACAAGACACGAACACAAATTTTTGCCTAAGGAACGATAAGGTATGACGAAACATTAAACCAAGCAAGTCGAATTCTAGTCCCATCTCAGCTTCAAGTAGCAACGAAACTAGTTTGCGTGAATCTCACATGCATTGGAGCTGTACTCGGCATTGACTAGAAGCACAATTTTTACTCATCATCGGAAAGGTGAAACAGGCGTTACCAGCTGCAAGTCGACGGTAAGATGATAATAAATCCTGCTGCTGATAATTACCGTTACGAGTCTAACTGCTGTTCTCACCTCGTAAGACACAGGCTTTCCAGATTTGGGCTTCCAGTAAAGAGTGGGGAATCCTCTAACATTGAATGACGGAGGGACATCGTTGGCAGTGGCGTCCACTTTGATGATGTCGACGTCCTCATTCGCCATCTGCAGAGCATAAAAATTATGCAACAAAATTTTTTCCACTGACGAAAAAAATCCCAGAATGAAAAAAAAAATTAGGTCTGTTTTGAACATGAAAGATTTGGAGCTCTTAAGTTCAACTTATCTTACACGCGTACCTCTTGTAAAACCAAGTCTTTCGACAATACTCTTACTATAAAAAAATACTATGATCCGTGCTCTAATGCTCTCATGAGAACAGCACGCTTCGAGTTCTCAACTTGAAGGTTCGGAGAAACTAGGTCTGGTCACTTTATAATAGAAATAAATTTTGGTGCTGCTAATCGTATGAGATCTATCTCTAGCTATATTGTGGACTAGCGTAAAGTTAGGTAAGGTAACTTATGGATATTACTTATTTCCATACATTTAATTAAGTGATGAACATTTTGTACATCTCAAACTGCACCTGCCCAGGCGATATATGGCGGTCGACCTCACGTTATAGTAGCACCTAAATTTTTCATACAAGCTCACATTCACAATACAAATAAACTTGGCGGATAGTTCAACGAAATTGTTCCTTACAGAGAAGAAGACTCACCGCATCACCGAGCTCGTCATAAATGGGCGCGAGCTTCTTGCAGTGTCCACACCAGGGCGCGTAGAACTCAACGAGCGCGTCTCTGCCGCTGTTGGTGACCACGTCGTCGAAATTCCTGCCGACCGCCACGATCACGTTGCCTTGTGAATCCGGAATGGGCTCTGACTTCACGAACGGCTCGAGTTCGTCCGCCTTCAATTGTTTAACGAACGTCTCGAAGGTTTCGACGCTGAAAAATAAAACTAATTAAAACCATTTCCTAATTAGCCCAATCTATGCAAAATTCAACGAAAAGTTGGAATTCACTTGCAACACAAGTCAAAAGTTCCCACGGTAATCTCAATTTCAATTGATTATAAGCACACATAAAACAAAAAACTGGTAATAACTGACGAGTCGCCAATGTCAGAAATAACTCGGAAAATCCTAAGCATTCATTTGGGAAATCCAAAACTTCAAAACGCATGTTGGGCAACTTAGTCTGTTTGAAATAGCACGTTGAGTGCGGTTGGTTAAACTGAAGTTCAATATTTACCTCAAATTCAAAGTAAAAAATTGTTACCAATTTTATAAATACCAATCATTACCTGGGTTCATTGAATACCGTATTGGGACATGTGTGAACCACTAGGCAAATTCTTCATTTGTATACCGTGGTAAATGAATAGCATCTCAAATATTTCACTACCTTTTCAAAGTGATTTTAGCCTACAAGGTAAAATATCGTGCAATTGCATTTTTACACACTTAAGGAAGGATAATAACGGATTTCGCTAGTACAGTCGGTTTTTCACTTCTGCTCCTCAGAACCAAATCGAGCTAACCGCCTAAACTTAGTTAACGTGTGAAGCTACGATAACGTGCTTCGAACATCCCGCTTAGGTCAAGGCTCACCTGAACTCGTCTTTCATGACGAACTTGCGTCCGGCAGCGTCCCGGGCACACACGACAGGCTTCTCTCCTGACACATACGTGACGCCGAACTCCTCGATCTCGTGGTTGAAATCGTTGTTGTTTGCAACCGCGAAGGTGAAGTCAGACTTGTAGTTTTGTGCGACCTGAACGGACAAGGCGAAGTTATTCACATTTGCACTTTTCAAAGTTACCCTCAAATCTTGGATGCCTTCAATCTCCATCACTTCAAAGATAAAACTGGGATTGATTTAAGGTAAATTCAGGAATATAAATGCAGAAAATACTTACTAATTTTACTCCAAACGTATTTTGAGTCAGAACAAATGGAATCTATTAAGGAGTTTACAACTGTTTCAACTGAGGGGATTAAAACTTCCAGGAGGACAATGAGAGGCAAAGCTACGGTTAGGTAGGCCTTCCTTTTGTTGAAACAAAATATTTTTGTTGTTGTTTTGGACCACTGTGTTTCTGTTCCAACATCATATTTCTCACGTTTCTATTATATTCTTTCATAAACTTGCAATCTTGCTAATTTTATGTACCAAGTAGCAACACCAAATGTTTAGATTCCCAGTTCCATTACTTCTATACTAAACCGTGCCTTTTTCTTCTCATGGGAAGATCTTTTTATTAATTCCACACTAAATCATGCCTTTTTCTTCCCTTGGGAAGATATTTTTTTTAGAGGTTATGGGAGACCTTAACTACTCTGATCTAATAGATGCTGAAAGTACCACGCGTTGTTGCAATACGTAAATGCTCACCTTGAGCACCCTGTTACGCCAGTAATTTGTGCCCTTGGGGTTCTTGACGTAGTCGACACTGAAGTAGGCCACCACCAGCGGGGACTGGAAGTCGGCGGCAGTGTCGGTAGTACGATGACCCACAAGACCATGGCTGCAGGAAAAAAACACCATAGAACACTTCGTAATTCACCAATTTGAATACACGCATGAATTTATCCTTTTATACAAGTTCAAAGCTGATGGTATAAAACAAACTACATAAATCAGTATGAGGTTTCAATGAATTACTCACTAGTTCTCGTTGATGAACTTTTTGATTTCGGACTTGTCTTCGATGCCCTCATACTTGACAAAGCCAGGCTCGAACTTGTTGTTCATGACTTGGGGTCTGAAGAGCACAATGGCGTTATCGTAGTCGTATTTCTTGAGCGTGTCAGAGTCGGACACGTGGCCAAAGCGCACCTTCTCCCGCAGCATGTCCGCGGTTTTCAGGAATACGGCTGCTCAGCACGGCATTTGCGTTAATTAATGAAATATTAAATAAAACGCACTGAAGACATCTTATGGACTCCATCGACTGAATTTTGTGAAAGAAAGTTTTAAAATATCAAGTCAAGTCAACTCCAACTAAGATATGTTTAATAGCCTGAAACTTCAACTTTAATGAATTTATAGTTGATAAGGTCCATTCTCAAAGTATGATAATGAATACCAAGATTACGAAGTAAGTTGACCACCAACAGAATTATTAAGCCTCACAATTAAATATTTGAATTACCCTAAATTTCTTCTGATTGCTTTAAAGCCACTAGAATAGATAAACTTGTTCATAACAATAACGCTAATTTGCACTAAAAATGTTGAAAAATAATTTTCAACTATCTACCAAAGTTTAATTTCTAGAAGTAACTATGGAACCTTAAAATTAATCTTGATGAAATATTGAGTTCGAGCAATTAATACCATGAAGGGTGTCAGGGATGTATTAAACGAGGCCATGAAAACACGTCGAATATTACGTGCAACCTGAAACTAATGCTCAACATCTGAAAATTATTCGCGGGCTCAGAAATTGATTAATAAATCAATTTAAAGACTAGTCTCAACAAAGGCAACCTCAAGAGAGGAAAGCAAACAGACTATAAACTCAGAACAGAAAAACGTAGTTCATGTACAAGGCATGTTCACACGCAGGATATCCAGCTCAAGAAATGGCAAGTTGATAAGGAAAAAGAAGCCAGATAGCAAAAAAGCATGAAATTAAAAATAAGCAAAGTGAGCACAAAATAGGGTAGTCTCTAAATTCGATTTACAGCTGAGGTAAACCTAACAGTCTCCCTCTTGAGGGACTTCAAGTCTCCAAAGCACAAGAAAGTCCAACCACACTGACCTTAACACATCGTAAGCCTCTCTGAATGATCGATGATGCAAGAACAAGGCAATAACCAAAAGCCTATATCAACCCTTTGGACCCTGGCTTTTTCACTATGAAAATCTCCCCTCGGCTTCCTAGTCAAATATGGGAAATTTCACTTACCATAAACCTAGTAGAAATAAAAAAACAGTTGAGCTTTTATTTTGACATTCAGATCACATTGACCAAAGGCAGCACCAACAGATACATCAGTGCCTCAAGAAAAAGTATAGTCGTGGAATGCACCAAACCATCAGGGTCTTTGGGTGGATTCTAAAAGTTGTCAAGTCCCTGAACTCACGCTTGAGAGAGCCATCTCCGAAGTACACGACGCCAACTTCGTTCTTAGCCAGGAAAGCTTCAGTATCTGCCAGGCTCTTGAGCTCCTTCGAGGCAGGCCCGACCTGAGCCTTCATGAACTTCACGATGCCACCTGAGAAAATCACATTTTAAATAACACGCAGCACAAGTGCATCGTATTTCATCACCATGCAATGAACCCCTGGTTTCCAAGTTTTTTTTCAAAATACATTGCTATTAAAGGTATAACATTTTTGGTTGAATTTGAGCCCTTTCATGTTGAGTTTTTTTTTGCCGAGTAACTTTCAATTTTATTTTTGGTGTCTATGATAGTCCACATCAATCTAATGAGAAAGAAATAATCCAACATTGATTTAAAAAAAAAGTTGAACATATTCAATACATTTCATTTTTAGAAAGCATTAATGAACTGATTCAGGTAAATTATGAAATGACCTGTTGCACCAAAAGCATGCGATCACCAATTCAGCCGAGCATTAAATATTCACACTATCCAGCTCAAAACAATGGACTATAGATCGCTACACTTCCCTCAAAGGCTTTGAAATTTTTGCTCAATCAGAACAGCTACAATACCTGTATAACGAGTGAACATCAATAAGAAGCCTGTTCATATCAAGAACAATATATGAAATTTAAAAAAATTAGTATTCATTTGGAAGCACTGAATGAGAGGACACCTAAACATACCAAAACCTTGGGTCAAATTGCGTAGTCTCATTCATATGCCAGAACTTGTGTTTGCAACTACAATTTTCTAAAAGAAACTAAAAATGTAAGCTTCCTAAGTGTCCTAAACAAAAACATTGCTATGTGAAGGTCACAGGGACAACCCACTATATTCTCTCGGGCCATTGTAATCAGATGAGATTTCGCCTCCCTTGAAGATCTTGACAGTAGGGTAGCCAGACACACCAAAGCGACCACATGTTTCCTTGCCGGCTTCTGTACAGTCGACCTGTGCACAAGTGTTTGCTTTATGTTACATAATTGCATACACAACAGTTTCATTTATGGGAACACTTGTCACGCTGCACAGCATAGAGCCCTGCCATCAGACCACGAATGATTGCTTTTCATGGCACATCAGATCATAGGTTAGGTGCTACAAAAATGAAGAACAGCAAACTTTCCCTATGAACTACCTTCTGAAACAGCACAAAGAATCAAAATTCCAAAAATCTAAGGGGGAAAAAGAGGAAGTACAGAGGTTTATTTCAGCTTACACTGTCAATAACCAAATAATTGAAATTGATACAGAAAATCAATCCTACTCAAAAAGAATTCACTCTTGAAGAATAATTATAGCTAAGAGAAATTATCAAACTTTAAAAATTTACTTCAAGTATTTACTCTAGAAGAATTATATAGCTAGCATAATTGTATTATATGGTTTACAATTATGAACTTTCAACCTAGATGATTCAAAGTGCCATGATATACAAGATTAAAGACTACATTTTTCTGTTATTTTTTGTCAGCATGCATACATCACTAACAATATACTTCAACTATACACCTCATCTCAAAGTATCAATACAAAAAATTCAAAAAACTTCAACTACTGACTATGATCATTATCAGAACTTTTCATTTGTAATGCAAATAAAAATAATGCTCATACATACAACACATTTCTTGAAATCGCAAACATGAACATAGCTGCAACACCCAAGCGTAAAAATAGCCATACCTGAACAAGAATAACTGGAGGATCATTGTCTTTCAAGTCTGTAGCAGCTCTGGCAAACTCCGGTTTGAGCCTCTTACAGTGGCCACACCTGTACAAAATTTACCCTCTCATTAAGACCAATTATGAACTTTTGATCTTAACAATCCAAAGTGCCATGATATACAAGATTAAAGACTACATTTTTTGTAATTTAATGTCAGCAGGTATACATCACTAACAGTATACTTCAACTATACACCTCATCTCTAAGTATCAGTACAAAAAATTCAAAAAACTTGATATACTAACTATGATCATTATCAGAACCCAATACGTATTAGATTTTAATACTATACGTATTAGAACAAAGATGCAAATAGAAACTGTTGCTCACTTAACATGCATTAGATGAAATATTAGATTTACTAAGAAAATTAATATGAATTTCACACTTCTGACTGCAATATACTGTAATAGTGAACAAGAATCTTCACTGCATCTCAATAATTTTTAAATCATTAATTTCAATATAACATAATCAGTGGCATTGAATTCACTATAATGAATATCTTTTGGGCCTCGAAACAAAATTCAATCACCTTAAAAAAACATGAACAAATTGACAAAATCTATTCAGCCCACTACCAATTAATTCAACTATTGTAATGATAAGTGGAATCTTGACGATTCCTGAAGAAATAAATTGAATTTTATCAAAATGAAAACCTACACTTGAAATATGATCTTTCTTATTTCAGATGAGTTCATATTTAATAGTACTTTTTAAATTTGAAATTGGTAGATGTGAAGGGATGGCCAGTAATCAATTTTCCACTTTTTGGTACTTAAACATAGCTAATTCGATTGAAATAAAGTTTTTTTCTATGCACTTTCCATCGGATATAAGTACTTTACAAGTTATAGCGGTTTGTCAATTTTCGTCTTCATGACAGTGGAATTGAACAGCTACTAATTGATTTTTGAAGTATTGTTGCTTGAATAATGGTAATAAAATCAAAATAAACTACTTATTTCTATACACCTTTTGCGGCAAATGAGTATTTTACATGTTAGAGAGTTAGGGTTTTATTTTTTTGCGCAATTGAGCCGTTAGAGTACGTTTGAATACTTTGTATTTATTAATAGCTGACCCCATGGAGCCTGAACACTTCTAGGATCTTATAGTTAATAATACAATAAAGGTTATCACCAAAAAATAAAAAGTTATAGCAGTATGTTGATTTTCTTCTTAGATGGTGGGAATGCCCTCTATCATTCGAGCGCGTCGGAAGGGAGAGTCCATTGTAGTGTTGCCATTCGACACGCTCAATAAATTTCTTTGGTCAATGTGAAGTTTAATGCAATTACGGAAAATAATAATTCCTATCCCAGGAATCACTAAAGGAACCCATTCAAGAATGTTCTACAGGAATGACATTCTGCTCGCTGATGCATTATTTTCGAATTATTGAACTTTGAAGTTGGCCTTCACGCGCGAAAGGAAGCAACGGAATTTAATTAATAACGGAAGCTAACCCCCTATTACAAACGTAAAGAGGCTGGGTCTAGAGGGGGAGGCACATTTCTTCTAGTGAAAATTATAAATAAAAGCTTCTACCCCACCTATTAGGATGACGACCGCAATCTTGGGCGCCGCCATCTTGGAGCCGATGTAAACAAGTTTGCGGTCGTCACCCTGATGGGTGGGTTAGAAGCTTTATTTATAATTTTCACTAGAAGAACTGTGCCTCCCCCTCACGACCCAACCTCTTTACGTTTGTAATAGCTTCCGTTATTAATTAAATTCCATTTCGCGCGCTCGTTTCCTTTGGACGCAAAGGCCAACTTCAAAGTTCAATAATTCGAAAATAATGCATCAGCGAGCAGAATGTCCTTTATGTAAAATGCTCTCAAATGGGTTCCTTTAATGATTCTTTGGAATCAAATAATTATTTTCTGTGATTGCATTAAACTTCACATTGACCATTTCTTTCCGCTTCAAACAGTTGCGGTAAGTCATATAACTAGTAAAATACTCATTTCAGACGAAAAGTGCATAGAAGAAAACTTGTTCATTTCCATCTAATTAACTATGTTTAGGGACCAAAAAGTTGAAAATTGATTGCTGGCCATTCCTTCACATTTACCAAAATAACTTGTCTATACTTGCCTCTAAATGCATGCTTTATACTTCTTAAGTGCAATAGGAATAAAAGAACTTGAGTGGAGATAGGCTTTGAAGCTATAAAAATGAGCTACTGGTTTTAGTAGGCTATTATCCCCAATTAATGCATCATCTTATAAAAACAATCTACTTGACAAAATTTATATTATCTTCAGTTCTACACTTTATGGAAAACAATGATAGCCTTGCGTAACAAAATACTAGGTTGTGCTCGGAGTTCAAGGAAGAGCACAGACAGGCTCCGAGTGAAACAATTTTGGTAAATCTGAAGGATATGACAGTTATCAATTGTGTAAATTTTGATGCCTAAGCATAGTTAATTACATCAAAATAAACAAGTTTTCTTCTATGCACTTTCCGTCTTAAATGGGTATTTTATTGGTTATAGCGGTAAGTGATTTACCGCAACTCCAGTGTTTGAAGCGGCAAGTAATTCAAGGAGCGTGTCGGACAGCAACACTGCAATGCACTCCGCTTCCAGCGCGATTGTCAAAGATGAAACCAAACCTACCGCTATACCTTGTTAAATATTCATTTGACAAAAACAGTGTATAGAAGAAAAGTTGTTTATTTTGAATAAATTCATTAGGTTTAGGCATCGAAAAGTGGAAAATCGAGAACTGTCATATCCTTCAGTTTTACCACATTATCATATCAAGATTTTAGTCTTGCTATTTAAAATTTACGATTCCATTAGCAGCTTCTCAAAAATTCATGATTATTCAGGAATCATATCTTACTAAATATTTAAGGAGTTATACTTAAAATGCTACTTATTATAGTTCAGTCTTTGTTAGAAGAAAAATATACTTATTTTAAACAAATTTCGGTAAATCTGAAGATGACAGTTGTCGATTTTGTAAATTTTGATGCCTTAGCATAGTTAATTAGATCAAAATAAATAAGTTTTCTGCCATGCACTTTTTGTCTCAAATGAGTATTTTATTAGTTATAGCGGTAAATGACTTACCGCAACTCCAGTCTTTGAAGCGGAAAGAAATTCTTTGATCGAGTTGTATGGCAATACTGCAATGGCGTCTCGCTTCCAGCGCTCTGTCTTGAAAGACGAAACCAAACCTACCACTATACCTTGTTAAATACTCGTTTGACAAAAAAAGTGTATGGAATAAAAGTTGTTTATTTCGATGTTATTACCATGTTTCAAGCAACAAAAATTTGAAAATAGATGAGTAGCTGTTTATTCGAGCGCATTCGTCATCAATGATGAAACTAAACTTACCGCTATAAATCGTAAAATACTCGTTTGAGACAAAAAAAGAATAGAAGAAAACTTGTTTATTTTGATTCAATTAATTAGGTTCAGGCACCAAAAAGTGGAAAATCAACAATTGTCATCTTCAGATTTACCCAAATTTCTTCATCCATGCAGTACTTTAGTTATTATGTACCAAAATCATATTAATCCAACATACCCACGAGTTCAATCACAATGGATCACACCTTTCAAATAAATAAATGGTTAATGTTGAGGATTATTTGGTTATCGATATTTGATTTTTGGGTGCCTTGACATAGTTAATTAGATCAAAATAAGCAAGTTTTCTTCTATGCACTTTCCGTCATAAATAAGTATTTTACAAGTTATATCGGTGAATTAGTTACCGCGACTCAAGTGTTTGAAGCGGGAAGTATTTCGTTTGGCCCAATGAATGGCAACGCTGCAATGGCGTCTTGCTTCCGGTTTTCTCGTTATCAAAGACGAAACTAAACTTACCGTGCTAACTTGTAAAATATTCATTTGACAAAAAAAGTGTATGAAAGAAAAGCAATTCATTTTGATATTACGATTCAAGCAACAAAAATTCGAAAATCAACGAGTAGGTAGCCATTTATTTGAGTGCATTCGTCATCATGGACGAAACCAAACCTACCGCTATAATTCGTAAAATAATCATTTACGACAGAAAGTGCATAGAAGAAAACTTGTTTATTTCGATATAATTTACTACGTTTTGCATTCGAAAAGTGGATGATCAATTCCCGAATCATCCTCAACATTTACCAAATAAATTTCTGAAGGAAGCCCTGGGAGTTATAACAAATAATGAAATACCAGATCATATAAATCAAAATAATGTAGTATATCACATTACAACCTTCCAGGCTTGACACTTTGACTGCAACTACTAAATATTAGGTTCAACACCAAACTCAAATTTGACGTCAATTGTAGTAAGCTATTTTTAAAATACCAAACTTGACCTGAATCGTTCATTCATTTAGCTATGATTATATATGTGTGAAAATTGAGTTTTGAATTTTGGCCGGTCAGCAGCATTTTGAAAATTACCTCTATGTACCACCGGTGGCACACGTTGCAGTTAAAGTGTTGATAGATGCAACGTTTGTAGTGGCTATTACGTTTCTTCAATCATAAATGTAACATGAAGGTTCACATGCACAACCATCAGACACGTACATTCTAATGAATAAAGTATCAAGATTAATTGGTCCTAAGTCCCCTTCCATCCCAATCAATGATATAACACGAACATGATATTGGAATATTACCTAGTTACTTGAAAAACCTCACGCCATCATAAAATTCAACCCAAACATAGACCAAATTATCATCTTCACAAAAAGCTCTTAGCAATTTATACATTGCAAGGATAATTTACTACTAATTTACGTCTACTATGCCGACGTGGCACTGTACCAGCCTATTGTAAAGTGAATACAATACCTCTAACTGCATCAGTTTAATCGAAATAATTTCACACTCACCAGGGAGCATAAAACATAACCAGTGCGGTATCAATAGTAGCGAGTTTGCTGTCAAAGTCTGAGTCGGATAATTCCAAAACATCAGACGATTCAGCGGCAACAAATGCCAGAACACATGCAGCCAGGAATAATTTTAACGCCATCTTGTTGTGACAACTACCACTCTGCTCTTAGTCACTGTTTACACCGGTATGACCTCTTCTGTGCCACTATCGTCTCGAAGTTCGCGTCATGCTAATCCTTTATTCGAATGCTCAGATTGTTAATACTCAGCGGCAAAAAAGAAACTTATACTATTTATTTGCCAACTTAAGAGAAATTAAAACGTTAAAAATAGTCTTCAATTAAATTATTGAACTTTAAATATCGATTTTTACCGTGAAGTTCTCCAATCATTTCTTTGATAAACGGGCAGAGTTTCGGACACTGCCTTTGGTGGCCTTCAACGATTGGCCGGCGTGGAATTTGAGAGCCAATCCTATCTTTCCACAGACATGAACTATGGCGGGTCAATTGAATTTGTGAAAACTTCTATAAAAAATTATGAACAAAAGTATTTCAGCAGCCTGGGTGCTCTCAACATTGCAAAAGTGGAAAAACTGCTTATGTCGCTCTGACACCATTTGACAATGCCTTAGTAAACCATAGTGACTAAAAAATTTATTATATTATGGGTACCACTGGTTTATTTATCGACTAAACTTTGTGTGATGTTTTTATTCATGGCTTTCAAGTCAAAACTGTTTTTACCGGCTCATTTTAGAACATAAATTGTTTGAATGGATTACAATTGAACAAATGCAGTGAAACAACATTAATGGAATGGAAATGCTCTAATGTACTAAGGTTGAATACGTCAAAATAAAAAAAAAAACAGATATTTGTTATCGACAAACAGTATAATTTAATTTCAAGAAAACAATCATGATAAAATAAAGCTATATTACGCATTGTGAAGTCAGTAATACTACACACTAACCTAAACTGAAAGTTAATGGGTGCCATCATGTATGATTTAAGAATTTTGAGTTTTCCACGTCTCAATATGTATTGAGATTGTTTAAAAAATTATTTCGAAGCGACAATAACAGAAACATTGCTCTAAACAATTTTAAGTGTCTAATAACTTAATACAGGGTTTTTGATAAATCATATCAAAGCTTGATTAGTGAATAAATATCTGAGGAAATAGAATAACTGCTGCTAAAGAAAATGAGAATGTTTCCCAAATGAAACTCGCTTTTAATACAGAAGATGTCTAGTTGATAAATCTTAGCCAGGCAAAAAACGGGATAACCTAGAGGTTATTAATTATTTTATGCTCTCATTCAAAAACGTATATTTTGGTTCGACAAGAGTTTTAAGTTTTCACCAGAACGTAGAAGAAATAGATCTTCTACCAATGATTACGTAAATAGGGTGGAACATTTCACTTTATTTTTTTTTGCGATTTATGTCAATCATTTTTTGTTCCGACATTTAAACAATTTAAACAATTTATTTACCACAGGTGATACAGAGGTAGAATTTTACTTAAGTCTAGTACAATGGTCAAATTTGAGTATAGCTACCTGTGGGCCCGAATAAGTTCAGCGACTTCTAGGGCATCCTACCATCACGTTATTCTAGGGTGTACAAAAAAGTTTAACCTAGTTCACTTAACCTCGTTTCGCATTAGACTGATCATTGAGATAATTAACTCGATATTTTATGCTGTATTTTACAATAAAGGTCAAGTCGGCTATATTTAACAGTATGTTCGATAAAACGATTCAAGAGCAGAGAGAAGATTGGTTATGGTACACAAGGCAAGTTACATTATGACATTATCATTAGTTACATGTAGGAGGCAAGATTTCGACACGGTGATCTTACACGACTAGTATTCTGATAGGAAGTGAGACTTAAGATGTCTTTTGAATACTTTGTACGAATTACATTCACGGATCTCTGCAGGTATAGAGTTCCAAGTTTTGGTTCCAACGAAGAGAATACTGTGTTGCGACCTGGCCTTTGAATAATAAGGAAGCATGAATTTACTTCTATTTCGGGTTAAATGGTCGTGATGACCAGTTTGCGCAGTCAATAATTGTCATAGGCTATTGTCGCCATCATTTCTTAATGTTTTGTTAATGAAATTACAGATGGAGATTTTGTAGAGATCCGAAAGTTTAAGTATTTGTAAATTTTTGAAAGAATCATTTGTGTGAGCATTATATTCTAGGTTCTTTACCGCTCTGACAGCCCTTTTCTGCAGAGTAAATATTTTGTTGGTTTTATTTTTATCAGTTCCGTGCCATGCTTCTATTCCGTATTGCAAGTATGGAGAAATGAGCGTTCGGTAGAGCATTTGTAAAGCTGTTTCAGGCAGAAAATTTTTAACTTTATTTAGGATTCCGATGGATTTTGATAATTTAGAACTAATATGAGTGATGTGCTCTTTGAAGGTCAGATGTTTATCTATTATGATGCCCAGAAACTTACATGAGTTGGTTTCTTCGATTTCACCTTCGCCAATTTTAATGCATGGGAGAGATACATCTTTCTTGTATGAGAAAGTAATATAATTTGTTTTATCGATATTTAGGCTTATTTTATTAGCTTTGAGCCACGATGAAACCTTGTGAAGTTCAGTATTTATACTCTCCACAATCATAGCAGGATTTTGGTTCGGAAGGACCGCAGAAAGCGTACTGTCATCGGCAAAAAGTATGAATTTGAAGAATGATGTAGATTTTACAATATCATTGATAAAAATCAGAAACATGAGAGGCCCGAGAACAGATCCTTGTGGAACTCCATGGCTAATTGTCTGTGGGTCTGATTTTGCGTCGTCAATGACAACGTATTGCTTCCGATTTGTTAGGTATGATCTGAACCAATCATGGGCAATCCCTCGAATGCCATAACAGTGTAGTTTCGATAATAGTATTTTATGGTCCACACAATCAAATGCTTTTCGGAAGTCAAGAAATACAGAGATTTGACATGGGTATTACGATAACACCATGTAACGATCAACTGAGGGTGTTAATGTTAAGATATTTTAAAACCAGTATTAAACATTTCATGTTTCAACTCTGTTGGAAATAATCTTTTATTTTTTTTTCTCCCCTTTAAATTGTGTGGCAATTGATATCATCGTAGCTCTACTGCTTGAAGCAGAGTAAGATCTCATTTGTCAACTTGATTGCTCTACGCGTTACTGCAAGCATTGTAGTCAAACAACAAACAAACAACGGCATCTACGGATGCTTTATTTCCAATTTCAAAATCATCTTGTATATTGGATTTTCAAATACCTTATAACTAACACCAGGACGCCATGACGCTTGTCCCCGGTCAAGACCGGTACCCATTTCAGACACCTGGGCAGAGTGGGGTACTGTGCTTGGAATTTTTCCCCTACACCCAACAGAGAAAATCGCCATCCAGCGCCGGAATTCGAACCCTCGTTGCCCGCACGGAGGCAGGTCTTGAAACCACACGGCTATGACAAGCTTTATATCGAGTCCACTTAGAAGTCAGTAGTGCCGCCATGACGATGTAATTCATCGTCTGAACCTCAACTGAGTCCACTCCCATACAGAACTTTTTAATTGTTGAGAAGAAGGAAAGAAAAACGTCATATTTTGATAATTTGATATATAAAGATGCGACGCTGATTTCAAAAATGATCGGGGAAAATGAATGTTCAACGTTAATCGACATCTATGATCGTGAAGCCTTACTAGACTTTAGATCATTTTCCATTCACAAGACAAGAGTTTCAGCTTCCGATGTTACCCACTAGCTGCAGTTTAATTATTCGCACAAAACAGAAATCAATATTCATTTGATATTTACTGGGTGTATGCAAACGGAAGTATTAATCAAATAATAATAGTTTCCAGAGTGATACTATTTACCTGAAAAAATTATCTAAGTGTAATAAGTTGAAACGATCTTGGCTACTGAATTTTGTGGTATGAAATCACATATTAAGTTGTAACGTAAATCATTAAGTGATTTTAAAACGTATTTTAAGAGTTTCTTTCAACACAGTTTCAGATCTAAATAAGATCTACTTCTTCACAATTGAATGAAATGACTTTGATATTACAAAAGTCTCCACCCGATGCAAATTCGTGATCCATGAGCTCATTCGGACCATAACAAATATGCATCGTAGCAGCCTCAACTTCGTCGTCTTCCAAGTGCGAAGGCTTTATCACCACAAGGCGGTTGAGAGAGATCTGGGTTCAATTCCAGTACGGCCATCATAGTTTTTTTCACTGTATTATATCCATTATATTCCCACAGTAGTACATGCAGCTCCTCCGTTAATAATAACAAACGGAGATGACAGAATAAAGGGAAAACTCTTTTACTTGCGGAAACTTCACTTCATTCACTCATGACCTCTTCCCCTATTAAAAAGCTAAAAAAATTAGTCGCACACCACAATTAAAAGATAAAGCGATCATATTGCAGTTTCTATGTGCGAAGGGTGGGTAACCTCGTCACATAGTGACCACTGAAACGTGGATTAAAATTAAAATTATTAATATTAATTTATGAAAAATATTAAAATTCAAAACCCCTCAGGAGGGTACATTTAATGTATCAATGAGAAGTGGCATCTCCAGGGAAAAAGTGTGAGGCCCCGAGCTGAGAGTTAAGTAGGCCTTCTTTTTGTTAAATAATTTTTTTTAGCATCTCGTTTCCTAACCTTGCTTCTCAACTTACTGCTTCTATCCTGTGTGAGAACACATCTCGTGCATAGATTGAAATAAAAATGCTATCGTGAAATTCAAGAAGCAATCAACGGAGATGTTAAAATAAACCAGTTCTTCCAGGACTACTTTCTATATAAAATTACTTACAGACAAGTACTCCATTATAAATGTATTATTGTACAAAGGTGATATCCCTCAATATTTATAAAATAAATTTCGTTCGCGCCTACCACACGCTTCTGTTGCTAAGGATGCCCCTAAGCCATTCCTCCCCCACGGCAAACTGACGATGACGGACACAATACATTCAGTAATGAAGAGCTGAGAAATCTTACATGTCGCTGAGGGAAGCTATTGAGAACATACGTCAGTTTACCCCAACTTCTGCTTGAAGATTTTAAGTTATTTGACAATCACGCGTCTTACTGTAAAGAAAATCTGAATCTTTCGTTATGCTGGGAATAACAAACGAAAAGCGACACGGTTTTAGGACACCTCGAGCACTCACAGTGCAGTGAAACTCATGATCAAAAATGTAATATTCATTCTGATTACTGAGATATAGGCTATCATTCATTGATATGGTGCCCATTGTGAACACAGGTTATTTCAAGTAATTACGTGCATATTTTTAGTAACGCACAATGACCTTGAAAATAAAGTAGACGAGAAAGCCATTAAATCTGCTTCAATTGCGGTTAACTACGTGGCCAGCATAAGGCGATAAACCAAAAGGTAATTTCCGAATAAAAAATCAAGAGAAAAACGAAACGTTGACTGAAATACCAAAAAAATGAAGACAAAGTCTCATGAAAGGCACTGGTAAACGAAAAAAAGTTTACTTCGTGTTGATGGATTGAGGTGAAGTAGGAGTATTCATAATTCTACAACACTAGTTGCCCTACAGTGTTTGCTACAGAAACCAACTTGAAAATGGGAACTCAAAAATGAAGCACAGAATAGACAGATAAGATACAGAAGAGACCTGCGAGGAAGGCACCATGAACGGAACACTGCCCTCATCCGACAAAAAGACCTGTAGGACATGACTAAACAAGGACATTGACTATACAGTAGTGCCAAAGTAAAAAATTCGGCTTTTAGACGCACGTATTGATCAAGATAGCAATGTTTCTACCCACTTTCAAACTTCCAGGTCACTCTCGGGCAAGCGCACTAAGGCGAACAGAGAACGCTACACAATCATTTCAATTCGGATAAAAGAAAGAAAAATAAAAACACTTTATTTCCAATATAGATGATGCCAAAAACTCATCTTTGGTTTGTAAAATATCTTAAAGTAAGGGTTCTTATATCCTACGTGATATGCTCAAGTATAAGAAACCAGCTTTCGCAATCAATCAAGGTGCCACTAGAGCGTGCAAGTATGGATTAGACTATGCCATAGTTCAAGCCTCCCTAACTATAACAATGGTGTTCCAAAGAGAGGGGGGAATCATTTAGTTCAGGGAATCTATGCCAAAGGTATAATGTCACTTAGAAGCAGCAATTGAAACGGAAGAAAAAAAAGAAGAGAGGGCAAAGATTAGATTAGATTATAAGTTAGTTTAAGCCTCCCTAACCGCTACAAAAAAGAGCGTATCGAAGAGAGGAAGGAGGAAGGCACCATTTAGTATGGAGATAAGAGAATGAGGAATCTATGCAGAAGGGGCATAGAAACAGTAAAGTTGAGAAAGAAGTTCACGAAACAAGATAAAATTTGAAGAAGAAAGTCAGAGGTGCTGAAAAACAGGACAGTAGTGAACCGAAAAAAGGTGGTCCTTAACATAACAAAAAACATTTTATTTCAACAAAAAGAAGGCCTACCTAACTCTCAGCTCGGGCCCTCACATTTTTCCCCTGGGAGCGCTAATTCCCATAGATACAATATCTGTATCCCCCTGAGGGGAAGAGAGGGCAAAGAAGGCATTAAAACAAAAAGAAGCAAAGTGGGCACAGGACATTCAAGTCCCAAAGGCTTACTTATAGCTGAAGTTACTGAAAATGAAGTGTCAGAACAAGACAACGTCTCATTAGGCGGATATGAAATAAAAAATGGAAAAACGGTCATCGTAGCGAAACACCGAACACCTAACAGATGCTAAAGACTAGCATAAAAATATTTGCTGTGGGGCGCTCTGCATTCACCTTGAGGAGAAAAACATGAGTATCACTCAATGAACAAGGCTCGACTGGGACATTGCAAAAAATAAATGAATTTTACAGCATTTAAATACTCCGTATACTGAAATGAAGTCGGCAAGACCTATTTTTGCTCTACGGATGAATACCTCGATTATAATAACCTATTTTAAAATGTCTAGGATGCTTTTAACGACAGTGTTGGACAAAAGCACATTCAACGATACTGTGGCGAGTATTTCACTTCAAATAGAGCATAGTACTCGCACAACAAATGAAGCTTTACTGGAGTTGCACTTTGCAAGGAGACTCCAGGCCTCGGTAGTTCTCATCGGCATCCCCGTGATAGATTACAGCAACTTCTGCTATTTGCCATAGCAACTTTACTGTGCTATTTCTCTTGAGACAGATACTTTCAAGTGAAAGACGGAAAGATGAACGAAGCAATGCCCCAATTGTAATAACATGGGGTGAAGACAAGGCCTTAGATGCGTTCCTTCACGTGACAAAGCAACCTCTCCGTACGAAACACACAAGTAAGGCGAAGTTCTTCGGGTCTCAGCAAAACGTTTTGCTTGCTTTTCATCATTTTCTGTCGCATATCTAACACTAAATTAATTCATAAAGCCAGTTTGTACATGGATAATAAGTTTCGGATAAATTTATAGCCCCTTTTATGATGCGATGCCTCATGAGCATTCTTGGAGAACATATTACAAATTAAACGAAATAGAAGAATTTAATCTAGCTATAAATCACATCATTAAACATAGGAATAGAGTCGCAGTTGTCATTTAATTGAGATTAACTCAGCATAATTCAGGAATAATTCGATGCAGTGGCATCAATATGGATCAAATTTTAGCACCTCAGTTGGCACAGCCAGTACCATTCGACCAACCAAGAAAACACACAAATTGAGACACTCGTGCAAAAAGTCAGTTGTGCAGTATGCTCGCTTGCTTCTTTTGCTGAAGACAAAATGAAAAAAGACACGATTCTCTTAACTGCTTCTTTTACAGAAGACAAAGAAAAAAGAAACATAACCTCTAAAAAAACACCTGCATTACCCCTCAGGCAGCACACACCAGCGTTATGCGAGAAAACTTCCCAATCCGAGCTGACTAGCTCCTACATTACGATACGAGGGTTATAACATTAGTACACAAGGAGGACTACACCAAATTATAAATTATTTTAAGCCTCCCTAACCACAACAAAGGTGTTCCAAAGACAGGAAAGAGTAAGGCACCACTGGAGTTACGGGAACGCGGAATTTATGAAAAAGGTGTGTGTGTGTGTGTGTGTTCCCACACAAGATCACCTGTGCATAGAAACAGAGTTGAGAAAGAAGTTCATGGAACAAGATATTAGTTGAAGAAGAAATTAGTAGGCGAGGAAAAACAGCACAGCAGTGAACTGAAAAAAGGTCCATAACTAAACAAGATTTTTTTTTCTATTTCAACAAAAACAAGGCCTACATAACGTTGGGATCTCCCATTTTTTTTCCTTGTGAGCCTTAATTCCCATGGATACAACTGTAATTTCCCACGCGAGGGAGGGTTCCAAGTATGGTATAGAAGGAGACGGTGTGTGGCGATGTCAGAATAGTGTCGGACTTCTTCGAACTTTGGCCTGAACTAACACTGTCATCATTGGCTGACTACTTCTAGTTGACGTTGACAGCTTTTACAATTATTGTAAGATTATACATATTTAGAAGAATACCAATTTAAATAATCGTAATTCAAACCGTCATTACTGATCAACTACTTCCAGTCGACGCCTTCATTGTAATTACAGTTATTCTACAATTTTATATATAGATATAATTTGAAAAATACCAATTCAAATAATCGTAAAAAATCTACATAGGGTTTATTTATCTATGTTTAAATAGCATTTACATATGTACACACCTGCAAGACTTCAAGGGATTTGACAAACAAAAAACTTTCGAAAATAAACACAGAATCTCGTTAATTTTTTGCCTTCATTAAGGCACAACAAACAATCAATTATGTCATAATCCCAAGCAGGAAGGAAGCATTACGTTCAACTCGTGAAAGTATGAAGACTTTTCCTAAAAGAATAGAATACTGTATAGACCACTGATGGTTGCCGTCATAGACGATTTAATCCCAAGTAAACGTCTTCATACAATTCCTACAACCAGTATATTTGGATTTAAGAAACACATCATCTGAATTTGAAATCACATCATACAACACGCGCACACAACGCAACTAACACTTCATTTCAACATCAACATGATTTTAACGCAGTATCTAACTCTTGAGCTACGAATGGTACATCAATGATAGAATCGAAATTAACAGAGAAATTACAATCAAGCACCCTTATTTGAAAAAAAGTAACCAAAACTCAACTCATAAGGACGATGTACGCACGTTGTTGAAGATGAAAACATCTAAGACACATAAAAGTGGTAGACAAGTTCACTCCATGCACAGGAACAATGCCTAATAACACGAAGTAAAATGAACTGAATATCACGCCAGAAATGTAAATCCAGCGTTGGCGCCAGTCAGTGCACGCACAGCAACTGAGGCTCCATCCTCTGTGGGAAAAGAAGACGTAACAACGACCCAACGGTAAAGACGTCACACAGCAATTCAAGAGCCATCATCTGCAGCCAAAGAATGAAAACACAGCAATGATGCCACACAGTAATTTGTGGGCTATCCTATGTACCAGAGAAGAGGTAACAACGAATAACGCAGGGATGAAGACGCCACAGTAATTAAAGGCCCATTTTCTCTAGCCAGAGAAGACGTAACAACAATTGACCCGGCAATGAAGACGCCACACAGCAATTCAAGAACCATCCTCTGTAGCTACAAAAGATGTAACAACGAATGAACCAGCAATTCAAGAACCATCCTCTGTAGCCACAAAAGATGTAACAACAAATGACCCAGCAATGAAGACGCCACACAGTAATTCAAGAACCATCCTCTGTAGCCACAAAAGATGTAACAAAAAATGACCCAGCAATGACGACGCCACACAGTAATTCAAGAACCATCCTCTGTAGCCACAAAAGACGTAACAACGAAGGATTCAGCAATAAAGACGTCACAAAGCAATTCAAGATCTACTCTTTGGCGCCAGAAAAGACGTAACAACAAAAACTCAGCAGTGAAGATGCCACACCGATTTAAGAGCCCTACTCTGGAGCCAGAGAACACGTAACAACGAATGACTCAGCAATGAAGACGCTACACGGCCATTGAAGAGCTATCCTTTGGAGCCAGAGAAGGCATAGTAGCCTATGAGGATGACGAAGACCACGCCGAGAGCGACGTAGCACATGAAGCGTCTGTTCTGGCGCCCTGCCGTCAGCACCCCCTGCAGTCTGTTGCTGCTCGTGCCTGCACACAACCAAACTCATGTACATCGGAAAACTTACATACGCTAGCTAAAAAGTTACGGCATGCACACTCAAATTGTGGAACACTCATGTACGCCGGAAAACTTACATACTTACTGAGAAGTTGCTGAAGATACACTCAACGTGCGTGATACTCGTGCAAGTATGTGCAGTAGTGAGTAGATACAAAAGCTGTTGTGATTATTAATGTAGATCACAACAGCTTTTGTATCTACTCACTACTGCACATTACTTTCATTACTTTCATTTTGAATTACTTTCCAATTAAACTTGATATTTGACAGCAAACTGTAATGATTTAGCACTGTCTGGAAGTTAGCCTGCATAAACCTAACTGGATCTATATCAGAAAATTGATCACAAAACCACAACTTAGCTCTAGATTGCAAACATAAAACAAGACAAAACTATTAAAGGATTATCAATTACGTTAATTGTTAAAAGGTTCATTGCCTTGCCAGAATCAAAGGTCTAATAACTAGCAACTGAAAATGCTAGAAAATACATTACCTGAAAGGCAAAAGTGAAAATGAGCCAATGCCACATTTGTTAAAAACACAGGTCAAATGATAATAAACAAGATTATGAGATTAAGATTATAAGTTAGTTTAAGCCTCCTTAACCGCTACAGAAATAGAGTGTATCGAAGAGAGGAAGGAGGAAGGCACCATTTAGTATGGAGATAAGAAAATGAGGAATATATGCACAAGGGCATAGAAACAGTAAGATGAGAAAGAAGTTCATGAAATAAGATAAAAGTTGAAGAAGAAAGTCAGAGGTGCTGAAAAAACAGGACACTAGTGAACCGAAAAAAGGTGGTTCATAACATAACAAGAAACCTTTTATTTCAACAAAAAGAAGGCCTACCTAACTCGCAGCTCGGGCTCTCACATTTCCCCCCTGGGAGCGCTAACTCCCATAGATACAGTAGTTGTATCCCTCTGAGAGGTGATAATAAACAAAAAACCACTGTTAAAATACAAACAAATCAACGCTAAATTGAAAGATCGAAGTAAAACAAGGGTGGACTAGAGAAGTTGACTGCACGCAGCTTACCAAGCATGGAGTGTCCGGAGGAGAACTCGCCATCAATGCCGTCCAGCAGTCTGTTGTGCTCGTGTGCCTCCAGCTCCAGGTCAACAGCAATCTGGCCATTGTGCAATACATGCATTAGTAGAAGTATTATTAGTAGTAGGAGTAATAGTAGAAGGAGCATCATTTACTAGCGCATCAAGCGTCACACTCGCCTTGCACCAAACACAGCGATTCTTTTTGTTCGTCAGCAGCAGCAATCCAATGCCGTCTTTGGAAAGAGGCAATGTTTCTAAGAGTTCCAATAGTAGGCTCAGTTTTTGGAGGACTGTCAGGCACATCTAGATATTTGTCACATATTATTCATTCATTCAGAATGATAAAGTTAGGGTTATGTTTCCCCCAGGGTTACCAGCAATTTGCAACATCTAACCCAGGCAAGGTAAGCATGAGTTGACTTTGAAGAAACGTGTGTTGAGTTTCACAAGTGGTAGCCGGGTCCCCAAAACGGGGGTTACAAAACATAATTTTGCTATTGGTTTAGCAAGCAATCACAAAGTATATCTTATTATTTTGCAAATGAAAAATTTAATCAGTCAATGTTGGCATTTCGATTAATAAAGACCCCCCTGCACTGGATGTCACTCTTGGAGAGTTCAAACTATTTCATTATGTATACTAGTATGCTTTTTGGGGCATGGTTGTATGTACTACAATAGAAAATTCAATACTTATACCTAATCTGGCCAAGCAAAACTTAGCACCAGAAATGTGTGAACAGTTACTCACTGAGCGCAACTGTGACACTTTGTTGGCCAAATTGATAGATCGCTGCTGGTTTCGCTTGTCCAGCTCCTGCTCTTCTGCTCCTGAAGACAAAGAACTCTTATCAAAACTGATGTAACAATGAAACATAAACAAAGTTAAATCCTGTCAGTAAATTTTCAAGGTGAAAATTTGAAATAATAACACACTTGCAAGTTATTGATATCTGTCAGGGAAGAAAGCTAAAAGAAGTTAGAGTAATAATGTAATTCATAATGCACAGGCTTCAGTCAAACACCTTTGCTCTGCAAAATCAGAGGATACAGTTAAGTTTTGTTGCATAGCCAGTTTTGGGTACTTTGCTCCCTTCATGTGATTTTGGTTTTCACACCTATGCTTCAAGGCAGAACGTAGCTGTGGGGGGAAAAACCAAGACCAACGCGTAAGTAATATCTGAATAAAAACCTAATAATTTTATACTGATTTTAACCTAAGGCTTAGAATCTTTAAGGAATCATAAAAAGAAGCAGTAAATGAGGAGTTAAATTTAAATATATGATGCATTTCATAAATTGATAAGCAAGAAATTTAAAACTGTTTGGAAGGAATGCAGGATTGAGCATTAAAAACTTATGACATCTGATTTTGCAATGACAAATCATTTATCCAAGACAATGGATATGTTTGAACATTCTGTGGTAAGTAGGTAACACTACATTTTTATTTTTGCTCATGCCTTAATAAACTTCAAATTTTGCAGTAAGCAAACAATAACTCACCTCCCCATGAAGCCATGGCTGTTTTTGTTGTGCTCTTACTTCTTCAAATGTGCCCCTACAGATAGGGCTAGGCGTTCATTTTGGAACTTGAACAATTGCAGACACAAAAGTCTTAGATCTGTAAAAATACATAAAATTAGATTGTAACATGAATAAGGAGCTGTCAAAATTATTTTTGTGTAAACAATATTTAGAACAAAATGCATAACACTAGAAATATAGAAAATGCTAATCGATTTTTACCAAAATCACCACTAGAAGCCATGTAGGCAAGTCAATTTGAAACTTCCTGAACATCTCAGTAACATTTTTACCACTACTTTGGGAACAAGTCTCGCTGAGCGGCTTCGCCGCTCAGCGAGAGTGAAAATATCGATTATAACTGGAATTTGATGCTGATTCCGAATCTGCAATTTGTTTTGACCGCTCTCGATTTTTTTGATTTTTTGTGATTTTTTTGAATTTTAAATTTTTATACATTTTTAATGTTTTTTTTGGCCTGCACCACCTCATGATCCGAACTCTGCCATTCTCGACTCAACCTGGTCGGACTTGGCATACTTTGGCCTGCACCACCTCATGATCCGAACTCTGCCATTCTCGACCCAACATGGTCAGACCGTGCCTTGAAGACCTGAGTACCGGATAGGGCCGGGTTCCACCCAACCTGTACGAACATGGCATTCTTTGGGCACCACCTCAGTTGTTGCTAGCCGCCTTTCCAAAAAAAAAAATAAATAAAAAATCGAGAGCGGTCAAAACAAATTGCATATTCGGAATCAGCATCAAATTCCAGTTATAATCAATATTTTCATTCTCGCTGAGCGGCTTCGCCGCTCAGCGAGACTTAAGCCCTACTTTGGAAACAAATCTGTTCAATTGTGGTGGCTAGCAGCCTTTTATAATTGAATGGTTGAAGCAAAAAAGGTAAATCTGAAGGATATGACAGCAATCAATTTCCCACTTTTCAGTGCCTAACCATAATTAATTAAATCAAAATAAACAAGTTTTCTTCTATGCACTTTCCTTCTGAAATGATATTACGAGTTATAGTGGTAGGTTTAGTTTCGTCTTTGATGATGAGCGTGTCAAAAGCGAGGCTCTGCCATATCGCGCGATCGATAAATTTCTTTCCGCTTCAAACACTGGATTTGCGGTAAGTCATTTACCGCTATAACTAATAAAATGCTCATTTCAGACGGAAAATGCATAGAAGAAAACTTGTTTATTTTGATTAAATTAACTATGTTAAGGCATTAAAATTTACAAAATGGATTACTGTCATATCCTTCAGATTTACCAAAAAAATGGATAAATAGAAATGTAGGTGATTGGTGATAGTAGCAGCAAATAAGTTCAGCTGAAAACATCTATCATAACAATGCTTGTGTCACATTAACCTTGGTAATTCAGTAGCCAGATTACAGTGTGCTTAAAGCATTTCTATGATATGAATTTCAAGTAATAGTTGTTGCAGCCAACAATGATAAAACCTTCAATGATCAAGTACCCTAATTTTTTTGTACCTACCCATGAGAAGCCTCATTACCTAATACTGTTAATAGATAGATGAATCCTGTTAGTCATCTTTAAGGCCAAAATATGCTTATATCTGCAGAGATAAACTGTAACTGATAATTCTGATAAGCCAAGGAAATAAAATAAATCATCTTGATTAGGCTTGATACACTCAAAATTAATGGTGGTTATTTAGACAGGGCATCAAAAAAATTGAATTACTAAATAAAAGTGTTCCATAATCTATCAATTTCACTCTTGATATACAGACTGCCTTCAGGCTAAATAATAAGGTCAATATTGAATTTAATGTTGTCAACGAATTTCATAATTTCGTTGGTATAGATTGGTAATATAGTTGATTTTAAGACATTTTAGATGAATGACAATGTGCCCGGAAATGCTTAGTTTAGGAGATATAGGATAAATAACGCCAGGTAAGAATAGCATTAACGGCAGTTTCGATATGGCTCTTCCGGCGTTTTGCGGACGCGGACCACGCCAAGTTTTTTGGCGGGAGTCATCGGCCTCGGTAAGGTTGAGTTAAATTAAGATATTTTAGGCTTACTTAGGTTAGGATACTTAACTAAATTAACATTACCAAACCTAACCTTACCTATCGTTACATCAGAACCGGATTTCTTCTTATTTACCTCTCCATTTGTTCAATTTTATAAACGACGTTCCTATAACTTCAAAGTTAAATATCTCAAAAAATAAGCATTTCCGGGCATATTGTCATTCGTGTAAAACGTCTTAAAATTGACTATATTACCTATCTAGACCTACGAAATTATGAAATTCGTTGACAACATTATATTCAATATTGACCAATAATAAATAATGCAGCCAAACAGTTGTATCTTCAATCAGTATTCTTAATCATCTATACATCAAATCAAAGCTTCCAAAATAATAGTATGAAGTTAGCTACACATAGACACTGAAGAATAATTGATATATGTTCAAATAAATCATTAAATATATATAAAGATGAAAGATAATACCTCAGATATTTGGCTTTCCAGCACCTTCATATTTTGAGCACAACAAGACAGCCAGATCATGAAAAAAAAACAGAACTACTAAGTGCAACATTGAATTGATCAAGAGCCAATGACAGTCAGGGTTTTTCAATACATCCTAAAAATATCCCACCCATGAAAATTTTTCCTTCCTTCTTCATCAAGCGTAAAACGCAGAGAGGAATAACTTTCTGTAACTCCTGATCCGGTAAATCTGAAGGATATGTCAGTTATCGATTTTGTAAATTTCGATGCCTAAGGATAGTTAATTAGATCAAAATAAACAAGTTTTCTTCTATGCACTTTCCGTCTCAAATGAGTATTTTATTAGTTATAGCGGTAAATGACTTACCGCAACTCCTGTGTTTGAAGCGGCTAGTAATTCAAGGAGCACGTCGGACAGCAACACTGCAATGCGCACTCGCTTCCAACCCGATCGTCATCAAAGACAAAATCAAACCTACCGCTATACCTTGTTAAATACTCATTTGACAAAAAAAGTGTATAGAAGAAAAGTTGTTTATTTCGATGTTATTACCATGATTCAAGCAACAAAAATTTGAAAATCGATTACTAGCTGTTTATTCGAGCACATTCGTCATCAAAGACGAAACTAAACTTACCGCTATAAATCGTAAAATACTCATTTGAGACGGAAAGTGCATAGAAGAAAACTTGTTTATTTTGATTCAATTAATTAGGTTCAGGCACCGAAAAGTGGAAAATCGATAACTGACATATCCTTCAGATTTACCCCTGATCCCCAATGTTCTAGATGTATGCTATCCCCCTAAATGGTCATTGACATAAAAGCATTTGAGCTTGAAAGTTTGCTCGACAAATTCAGAAATCGCAGCAGAGATAGCATGATCAAGTGCCACAACTTGACAAGGCTTGGGCCCCTGCATAAGGACTGTCATCTTTTGTATGAGTATGGTCTTTGATGCTGTAAAATTTGGCAGAGGTAGTACTTTGCATCGCCTCATACTCCGTAAAATTGTCACAGATTTATTATATAGAAACTACCATGAGTAAATGCTAGTCTTTTTATTCCTGAACAACAACTTGAACTTGAGGGCCGACAGCGTCGGGGCCTTTGTAACGGCCTACAATTCCCTCCACAATTTTCACACAGAGAGTTCAGCGCCTGGTACCAGACTTGTCCACTGAACTACTCACGATCTACCAATCCTTGTCACAAGCTGCCATTGGACGGCATCACTGGGATATCCAGTGTGTCAAAACACCATCCCCAGGCATATTGGGTCATTACTGACCACTCTACCTGACTGGCTCATTCCAGTCACTGTCTCTTACTCCAGGTAACACTGCCACGAAAACATATCTGCAATAACTCGTGTAGAATACTTCATTGCGGAATCATTTGCGGAGGACCACAATTTAGCGTCTCCTGTGATTGTCATGAGAAAATAATTTTAAAACATAGTGTGACAAGGATTGGTAGATCCTGAGTAGTTTAGTGGACAAGTCTGGTACCAGGCGCTGAACTCTTTGTGTGAAAATTGGGGAGGGAATTGTAGGCCGTTACAAAGGCCCGACACTGTCGGCCCTCGATTTCATGTTCAGGTCAGGGATTCCCAAAATAAACAATCTGAATTACTAACATCAGAATCTTACTTCTTTCTGTTCTTGCGACGTGACCTCTTGGTATCGGCTCTTATTATCTTCACTCTCTCATAAGTGTCTTCCGACCCAGGTAAATAGAAAGTTCGACCGGCTCTACTCACTTCTTTTAAATATTATGAAACAAGATTCAGTCCCCGTTGTTGCATATTTAACTTAGTTACTGTTTAGAGTCTTAATTAGTCCGTTCTTTGAAGGCGGCACTGTGATCGACACCTCAAGAAGCCTGTTCCGTAGCTGATGCCTGATTGCTGTCTGTCCTACATGCTTCTTGCTCGCCGTGCTCGCCGTGGCACAGTGGTTAAGAGATCGGTCTTGTATGTTGGAGACGAGGGTTCGTATCCCGACGCTGGCGCGGCGATTTTCCCTGTTGGGTATAAGGGAAAGCTTAAGCACAATACCCCACTCAACCCAGGTGTCGGAAATGGGTACCGGCTTTACGGGGGAACCGTCATGGTGTCCTATATATAGTGTTAGTTATAAGACATTTGAAAAACCAATGCTCAAGATCATATTTATCAGGCTTGATTGGAAATAAAGCATCCCAAAGATGCCGATGTTTGTTTGTTTGTTTTTCTTCTTCGGGCTTCGGCCGTGCTACCCGATGGAGTGTACTATCTTCTAATATTATTTATTCTGGAGAGGGGATCTACATTTAATGGATGTGACTTGTATGTAAGGAATTCGATGTATTCTATTATTGTGAACGTGATATATCTTTCGTCTTTAATATTAAAGTTTAGTAATGCAATGCATGTTCAATCCCGAATAATTTGGAAGAAAAAGGGGTGGCTGGAACTCTAACAGAGACAGAAAATGTGAATAGGTCAGCCCGTGGCTTGAATTAGCGACTTAAACCCCAACATATAGCATGGAGTAAATTTTCACGCTCATGTTCTGTGACATAGAATGTAATAAATGGTGCAACACAAATAGCAAATTATATGAATAATGACTTATAGGAGAATGCATTAAAAATAAATATTCTAATAAATCCGATAAGTATTTAGTCTTTAATTTTGGGATTAATTATACTCACACGATAATGTTTTTTAATTCACTGAATTATAAAATTTTCTCAATTGATAGCTTCTGTGAATAGGTTAAGGATTTAATTTTTGGTCACCTAATTGTTTTATGGAAATATTTGAATAAGATAGGCGGTAATTGACGAAGTACGGTCATTCACTACTCTGTAAATTATCTTTGCGAAAACAGACTTCAACTCTGACTAGGTATGGCATTATTTTGTATATGATCTAAATAAATAGGATTAAGTATTGGTTCATGGTTTTATTCTCTTGTAACAGCAGGCAAATGCTGGGTAAGCACACAGGTTTTTCAACCACTTCATGTCTATCATATTTTTTATAATGAACAACCCACAACATTCTCAGCAAAAACTCTGCGCTTCATTGTCTCGAAAGCCTGCAGTGAATTCTAGGGTAGATTCACCACTGCCTACACCTGGATTATAGATTGAGAAAGTGTTATTGCGAAAAAAACATTGTTTATACACAGGATAACACCATCATTATATTTTACCATAATTTACAGAATATAATTCTTACATGATCGAATTTTCACAAAAACGTTTGACTAAACTTTCAGAGTGGACTGGTGTGACAGAGTGGAATAGCCTTAGCGTGAGCTTTTGTGGCCGAGTGGTTACAAACGCACACTTCCGGGAAGGTGTTGGCAGTTGGAATCCCAGCGCCGCGCGTTGGTTTTAATGGACGTAGGTTAAGAAGACGAGACTCTTGGAGTTTGTATAATCAGTACACACAGCAGGACACACGTTTACATTACGAAGGGTAGCGGTGGAGTAGGCTCCAGCCAAGCCCGAGAACCACGAGCAGAGATCCACAAGAACCATGAGCTCAGTTCTCAACGCATAGTGCTGTCTAAATACATTCTTACGCAAGAGCACTGTAACATTATCAGTATTATACACATATACATTCAAGGTGCTACATGAAAGGTTTCAACACTCCTTCTCACATTGAATGTGTGTCAGATGAGACCATTCCTAACTTCGTTCTTAGTCTAGAGAACTTTTCTATCGGCAGGTTCTTGGTGAATATGTCGGCGAGCATTTCGTCGGTAGGGCAATACACTACGTCTATATCTTTGTTACTTACAAGATCCCGTACATAGTGAAACTTAATATCGATGTGCTTGCTCCTCCCATGATATTTGGGATTGTTGGCAAGACAGATGGCTGACTGGTTGTCTTCGTTTATAACCATTGGTTCCATAGTCCCAAAATTTAGATCACTGAGTAAGTGCTTTAACCAGACAGCCTCTTGAGCCGCACCGGCAAGAGCAACGTATTCGGCTTCTGCAGTTGAGAGGGCTACACAAGTTTGTTTGTTAGATCTCCACGTAATTACCGAATTACTGAGGGTGAAACAGTAACCAGAGGTAGACTTTCGGTCATTTTTATCACCAGCCCAGTCAGCATCTGAATAACCAATGCAAGTATCAGAACATTTGCTATACAAGAGACCTAGTTTAGAGGTGCCTCTCAGGTACCTGAATATTCTCTTAACACACATCCAATGCTGTTCAAGAGGTTTGGAGCTGTATTTAGCAACATTATTCACTGCGAATGCAATGTCAGGTCGAGTTCTGGTTGACAAATACAAAAGGCTACCTACAGCACTTTGATAAGTGGCAGGGTCAAATTCGACATCATTTGGGGAGCATATCGGATTTACGTTTACATCGGCGGGAGTTGCAACAGGTTTACAATTATCAAAGCCAAATTTTGACAACAGAGCCTCAGTGTAGGCATTTTGATTCAAGAAGACATTGTTTTTAAATTGTACAACACTTACACCTAGGAAGTAACTCAGCACACCAAGGTCCTTCATTTTGTATTGGGTAGAAAGGCTCAACTTTATTTGATTTATTTCATCACCAGACTCAGAAGCAATTATTAGATCGTCTACATACACCGCCACAATACACAGTTTCTTATCTTGAACACGAGTGTATATACAAGCATCACTCTTAGATTGTACAAAACCCAATTTCTTCAAATAGCTATCTAGTGTAGTATTCCAACACTTAGGAGCTTGTTTTAGTCCGTAGAGCGATTTTTGTAGTTTACACACCAGATTTTCTTTGCCTTTGACAATAAAACCGTCAGGTTGAACCAGATATAGTTCTTCAATCAGTTCTCCATTAAGGAAGGCTGTTGCAACGTCCATGTGATGGACTTGCATGTTGCATTTGGCAGCCAAAGCTAGTACTGTCCTGACAGACTCAAATCGAACCACGGGACTGAAGGTCTCGTCGTAGTCGATGCCATATTTTTGTGAGTAGCCCTGAGCCACAAGGCGAGCTTTGTACGAGCAAATGCTTCCGTCGGGTCCGGTTTTTCTTTTAAAGATCCACTTTGATTTGATAGGTTTTTTGTCATTAGGACACTCTACAAGGGACCATACTCTGTTTTGATTTATAGACTCCATCTCATTCTCCATAGCTGTTTCCCATAGTTTTGCTTCTGGTCCACTGAGTGCTTCTTGAACACAAGATGGTATATCAAGCTCATTTTTCATTAAATACACCCATTCACCAAACCTATCAGGAGCCCGTCGATATCTGGCTGATTGTCTAGGCTGCACTCCCTCCATCCCAGCATCTGACTGTCTATGCTCCACCCCTCCCTCAGAGTCTTCTGGCTCTGGATCCTGAGGAAGAAGAGAAAAATTACCATCATTTACTTCTGAAGGCTCCTTCTCAATTGGCATCTGCTGAGATTCATTGAACATAACGTCTCTACTCAAAAATATCCTTCTACTGTTTATGTCATACAGACGATATCCCTTGGATCCACTTCCATATCCTACAAGAACACACGGTTTAGATTTTGGATCAAGTTTTTCCCTCTCATCTTTGGGGACATGAGCGTACGCACTGCAGCCAAAGGTTTTGAGGTGCTGTACGTTGGGCTTGTGTCCATTAAGGGCCTGATAAGGGGTCATATCATTCAATGCACTAGCAGGGCTCCTATTTTTGACATACACGGCAGTTGATATAGCTTCACCCCAGAATGATTTTGGTAACTTTGAACCAGACAGCATAGCTCTGACAGAGTCAAGAAGAGTTCTATTCATTCTTTCTGCAACTCCATTTTGTTCAGGTGTCTTAGGCACAGTTTTTTCATGGATAATTCCTTCCCCTTTTAGGAATTGTTCAAAGTCATTAGAGATGTATTCCCCACCGTTATCGGAGCGCAGAATTTTAATTTTGTGATCATAGTGATTTTCTACCAAGGATTTGAACTCCTGAAACACTTTGAAAACATCACTCTTATGTTTGATAATGTACACCCAAGTATATCTGGAGTGGTCATCTATGAAGGTTACAAAATACCTTCCACTCCCAAGTGATATGGGATTAAGCTGGCCACACACATCACTGTGGATAAGTTCTAAGGGTTGGCGTTTCCTTTTGTGATTTGTTTTGGGGAACGGAAGCCTATGATTTTTACCATCACAACAGTTTTCACAAAAAATGTTATCTCCACTCACAGAACAATCAAAACCTCTAACAAGATTCTTAGTGCCTAATTTCTTAAGATTATTGAATCCTAGATGACAAAATCGTTTATGCCACAGAATTTCATCAGAGGAAACGTTCATGCATTTAGCGGCTGAATTAAGGGTGCAATTAAGTTTATACAATTTTCCTACTTTACTGCCTAAGGCAATTAATTCATCGTCTTTATTTACAATCTTACATGAGCTTTCGTCAAAGTAAACTGAGTTTCCACTTTCTGTAATCTGAGGCACGGAAAGTAAATTGTAAGCTAAACCAGGTACATACAAGACATTCTTAACAACACAGGTATCTACTCGACCTTTAGGCAACAACACCATAACTTCAACATCACCTACACCAACACCTTGCAAGTTTCTACCATCACCAACTTCAATGTTAATTGGACTAGATAGCTCATTCATACAAGAAAAATCATTCCTATTATTACACATGTGTGCTGTTGCACCGGAATCAATTACCCAACAATTATTGATATTTATCACAGACAATGCACCGATATAATTTGTTTTACCTGCTACAAAATTGTTTTGGTTTTCTGTGTGGTTCCCATCTTCTTTCTTCAATTTTTCTTGATAGATCCAGCACTTGGTACGTAGGTGTCCCAATTTTCCGCATTCGAAGCATCGTGAGTTTTTCAATTTGGAGGTCACAAGGGATTTTTCACTGAAGTCTGAAGCACTTTGGTTTTTCAGTTTTGCTTCTTCATTCAGAAGACGCTCTGTCACAATATCCCATGACGGTAGTTTTTCATGAGCTTCCAGTGCAGTCACCAGTGTGGAGAAATGGTCGGGAAGTGACGACAGCAAGATTATTACACGACTTTCTTCATCAACTGCGTCATCAATCACACTCAAGGACTCAAATATTTCGACAAATGCTTTGAGATGAGTTTGTAAGTCTTGGTCTTCTTTTAGTTTCATGTTGTAGAGTCTTTTGCGTAGTCTGAACTTGTTAGACCAAGTTTTCTTCTGGAATGTATCTTCAATCTTATGCCATAGTTGCACAGGGTCAGTAGGATCACCCAACAAATAAAGTTGACTTGTTTCGACACCAAGCACAATTGTTGCAAGTGCACTGTCACGTCTTTCTTCAAATTTTCTTCGAGCAGTCTCGTCCGTAGTCTGTGGCATGGTTTCCGTTCCTCGAACCAAGTTCCACAGTTTTTCCTTCATCAGAATCATCTTCATTTGCAGCTTCCACGTAGGATAGTTTTTATCATTAAGAGCCGTGAGGCAGTTCTTTGCACTTTCACTTACGGAGCCTGCCATGTTTCTTTCTCTTTCACCGTTTCTGTCTCACACAGCACTAACAAATCACCAACTTCTGTTCTCGCTGTCCCGGGCTGTTTTTCGCTTCGGGACTTAAGATAACCTCACTTGATATTGCTTCATCGGAAGGTTTACTGGGCCCATAACCTAATGGACGTAGGTTAAGAAGACGAGACTCTTGGAGTTTGTATAATCAGTACACACAGCAGGACACACGTTTACATTACGAAGGGTAGCGGTGGAGTAGGCTCCAGCCAAGCCCGAGAACCACGAGCAGAGATCCACAAGAACCATGAGCTCAGTTCTCAACGCATAGTGCTGTCTAAATACATTCTTACGCAAGAGCACTGTAACATTATCAGTATTATACACATATACATTCAAGGTGCTACATGAAAGGTTTCAACAGGTTTCTCCCCGTTGGGTAAAAAAGAACTCAAGCACAATTCCCGTACTCTACCTGGTGTCAGAAATCAATCTGGGTTGACCGGGGGTAACAGTCATGGTTAGTTATAAGGCATTTGAAAATTCAATGTACGAGATATGTATCAGGGTTGATTGATTGGAATAAAGCATCCCTCTCAAAAAACGACTTTACAATACTTACATGCCCTTCTCAAAATAAGTCTATATATGTCACCTATTTAGACAATAAGACTGGAGTCACTATTTTAGATAAAATAAATTATGTGAATAAGTTAGTGTCTATTTTAAGCGACACTGCAAAAGTTGTAGCTGTTACCGAGGAAGAAAAACGTCTTTTAAGCCGTTTGAAGGATCGGCTAAACATTGACCTGAGAAAGCTGAAAAATACTCAGGAAATAACGAACAAAACTCATGATGATTCCCATACAACGCGTTCATAGCTGTTTTTTTAGACTGCTAAAAATCCCAAAGTCATACACACTTATCCGTCCAATCCCTTTTGCGTGCATCATTCACAATTTCTGCTTAGGTTACACTTTAATCCGTATCTACCTCATTTAGAGCCAAACGAAAACTTTTTAAATAATTCATTTCATTTTGAAGTCTTTCACTTCTATTTCTTACGCAATTTTTTTATGTATAGTTTAGATATTGAATCTTTGTGCACCAATAAGCCAGTTAAGAAGGCTATATCCTTCTCTAGTTAAAAATTCATAGAACTCTCAAAAGTTGAAGAAGGTTCATCCAAAGCAACTAACCATTATTTCAAAAGTTCGAAGTGGGTGAACTTATGAGTTGCATTTGTGGTGTGGCTTATCTGGAAAAGATCAATTTTCTCCGTGCATATAAACTACGTGAGCACTACACAGTCGCGACTAGTATAGACGACCACTAGCTAAAGTTTCACCTATTCTCATACGTACTTCATCATATTTCACTCATATCAACACGCGTCTTTTTCACCTTATTCGGGTGTCGCATCTTGTACGGATTTCACGTTCATTTTAGGGTGAATTACTTGCACTTGCGTCTGTGTGTAAGATTTCAAAGTGATCACTGTGCCAAGTTGATGTTAAGTACTTTTATTTTGACAATAATTTATAAATTTTAATTATACTGTGCCATAATCTATAAATGGGAGCAATTATTTATTGACACAAATCTTTTTTCTTGTATTGCGTTATAGTTTTTATGCTTCTGAGTTAATTTTTTTCTCTTCCTCATCAGGAAAGTTTGATGAGAAAATATTTTCAGCAGTAATATATCATTTTATAAGAAACATGAAACAGAGATGAGATGTCTCCATGAAAAAGAAAAGTTATCGGTAAAATTTTGTGGAAAATTGTTCCAAAAATTTTATTTTCATTCCCAAGTTTTCCCTGAATTTTCTTCTGGAGTACATCGTTTTTTTATTTTGCTTTGTTTGAGTAATTCATCAGTCAGTATACGAACTGTATGATGAATTACGTATACTGAGGCTCCAAGGCATAAACACAACTTGCAACATCAGTATTGCATAAAGATCGCTTTACAGACACATCACTCAGTTTACTAACGCAGCGCACTTTTGAAAAAAAAGAGATGCCTGAAGACTGCCATCGTTATTTTTTTATTGCGCTTGCACATGAAACTTACAAAATTTCATTATATTTGAAACTAGCCTCATCTAGAAACTCTTCGACGATAAGCCAAAAAAAGTGATGAAAGATAAATATGTAAAGCACAACTAGGATGACCTTTACATCGCCAACATGAATCGCATTCTCAAACTAATTCTCGACTCACTGACCATTTCCAAGTACTTTTCGTGTGCCAAAAAAGGAATGTTATCGTCAGTTCATATCAGCAGTGACGGGACGGTGCTCAAAAATGGCAGCCTGAAGAGCTTTCACCCACCGTAGCGCACGGTGCGAGACGCTCGATCCAAGTATCTTTCGCACGACCAGAACCTGTTCCTGTTTTTCTGCGAAGCGCAAACCTAAAATTGATCATGCGATTTTCTTCTCGGTCGCGCCAGCTAAGTCTGTCTTTCTTTAGCAGGCGATCGAGGCCCAACTCAAGCGCTAGCCAAGCAGTTGCAATGTTGTCCTTAATTTGAGTGATCTGTCTCTAAAAGGCCGTGGTGAACCCTCAAAAATATGTATATATATATATATAATTTAAATACAATACTGTATTTTTATATGATTTAGTTATGTCATGAAAGAGGGCAAGGGAGCGGCTGTACCTGATTTTTTTCATCAGCAGCAGCAACAAAACTGAATTTGCGAACTGAAATTTAGTGAGGTTGTCCTCAGATATCTTTAAAACTCGTGTACACGGCCCGTCACAAACGACGGATTCAACATTTTCCTTGAATAAATTTTCCAGATTTGGATGACAAACTAATACATCCATCCCAATAGTACCTGCGATTAAAATATTCTAACACTTGTGCAATGGTGAAACTCGTATCACAGATACGGTCATTGTGCATCCTTGAGAGCCTGACAGAAACACGGAAGAAGCGCATACCAAACAAATATATAAATAAATAAACACACCAAGGGTATTATTAGGCGGGATCAAAGGCACGGTGCTAAAATTCGTGTAGTAAAGATGCCAATTCACGTAACAAAGCACTTTACAGCAAATAAAACAAGTTGACGTAAAACAAGTTACCTTTACGTTCCTTCAAGCCTTTAAATACCTGTATACAAAGGGAAACTCTTTTGACTTTTTGTGAACAATAATGGAACTTAAGTAACATTGTTGACGTGAAGTTGAAATTCACACACTGCCGTCAGTATGTCAGTCTAACAAATATCACGCAAAAGTATGTTCATATATACCATACAGAAATAGTAAAGAAAGCTAGAGCCCTCATTCGGTTTTTCAAAACATTTTAGGTTGTTTTAGCTGTACAGCTAGCGATGTAAGTTCTCCGCGCATACTTGGCTACGTGATGCAGTAGGTAGCGCAGCTTGTTCGACTTGAATGAACTTAAGCTGAGGCTCTGCTACGACGACGTAAATCGTTTTGTGAATACGGTACCTGGTCACACATTTTAGGTGCGTAGGCTTACAACAGGCAGCTCCCCTATATTATTCACTATTTTACCCTAAAATAAAACAGGGAAATTGGAGTGTCGCGTTCAAGTCCAGCAGCAAGAATATGTATTGTAGTTTCCGTAAGTACAAGCGGCGCACGGGAGCAAAATATCCAGCAACTGCTGCAAAAAATCAAAGTTTCTTCGCGTTGTTTAAAACCTTGAATTTTAATTTTAGGAGATGTTTACATGTCATGGCTCAAAATATACCATGACCAGAGGTGGAACAACAGGAAGTTGGGGCGCTGCGGTAGCGTGAGATCTACCGCACTATATAGCATGATATCTACCTCTAGCTAGTACTATAGCGTAAGGTTAGGTTACTAGTGGATATTAATTATTTCTTTACATTCAATTTAGCGATAAATACTTAATTTTTACATCCCAAACTGCACCTGGGTAGGCGGTAAATGGCGATAGACCTCACGCTATAGTAGCACCAAGGAGGGAACCCTTGCTCTTGTACTTGTCTTGCTGCGCGCCCACCAATGGCAGGCCGGCACGAGGAGGTCAATGAGCGGGTCACGTGGCCAACCAATCAGAGCTCAACTTAACCCGCCCAATAACGACGCTTTGATGCTTTGCTGATAAGAATTTTAATATTTCTCTCCATAATAAATATTTTTATTCGTATTGGCTTCAGGATTTAATTAACACATTACGGGTACTCATAATCGTCACTTCAAGTTCTGGTCTTGTGGCATAGAAAAAGATAGATAGAGAGAGAAAATAAATGTCGTTACCTGTGGTAAATTGAAACCCTAAATGAGAGCACTGATGCAATCTGCTTCATGATCATAAAGACGAATAATTCAAGATTAAATATCGAACAATGCATACTCAGCAGCCTGCTTGCCTATAGCGCTATATGTACTAACACGAAGTTGTATGGCGATGCATAACCTGAGTCTCCATCTTGTGTAGATGCGTTCTCTACGTTAGACGTAGGCTATGTAAGATACACAAGTTGCATTGTGCATCCTATTGCAAAGACTTTGCCTAATGCAACTCAATAACTTAAAACAACCATGATTGTTTTATGACATGCCCGACATCATAAAATGATCAATCTCATCGTTTTCATAACCCCAAATTTGACAATGGAAAATAAGTAGACCGGATCAACGCGGGTGTAGTCTTTTCAAACCAACCAATTATTCAAGAGCTATCATTAGTGATGCCATGGGAATACCCCGTGAAATTGTATTTGGAATTAAAAAGACATATACCTTAAATAACATATATTTTTTCATTTTTTCCAGCTGTGAAGTGCTTGTGTAGATGCGACATGATGACACAGTCCACAACAACATTAATTTTGCACGCTGCGAGGCCTTTAAACTTTATTCATTTGTTGCAATGGATCGTGGAAAATCATTGTACTGATTTACTCAGTGAAATTAGAATTTTGAGTTGTTCAAATCCACAGACTTTTACGAAACAACGCAGCGTAGAACTTTATGTTTGGAAGTGCAGGAAAAGAAAGGAGGTGGAGGGTGTGCATGCAAATGGAGGGCAGGCATGGGAATAAGACAAGGCCAGATCGTGCGCCAGCACATATCCGTCGGTTCAGTATGGCAATTGGAAAATTTCTCCCAGCACGAAGACTATATCATTGGTAATGTGCGGTATGGTGCCCGAGCATGCATATTTCCATGGCTGCTAGCACGAGTGCCCGTAAGGCACGCACGACCTGCGCGCATCAGCGCCGCTCGACGGTCATCAGTGCGACAATTTGCATGGCGCTCTTATATAGCCTGGTGAATCCTGGATACGAGCGTCCAGGGGCTGAATTTTCAAGCAACTTACGTCGTCTCAGGAGTTCAACTGTGAAGCGTAACTTTTTATAATGTGTTAGCCTGACTACTTCATAGGCTATTTTTATCTGGGGACTCAAATTTCTCAAGTTGAGTTGTTTCAAATAAAACTTGAGCACTCAGCTTGTGACATACCTGCATGCTCGCCTGATGATGAGTGTTTTGAGTTATATGAAAAAGCCTAAACTTGAACATTCTGGCCCTCCCGCAAAAACACTCAACGCAATAGTTAGGGACTTCAGGATTTAACTAACACCTTGCGGGTGGTCATAATCGTCACTTCAAGTTCTGGTCATGTGGTATAAGATAGAAAGAGAGAAAATAAATATACAGTAAGTCGTTTCCCGTGGTAAATTAAAACCCTTAATCAAAGCACTGAAGCGATCTGCTTCATGATCATATAGACGAATAATTCAAGATTAAACATTAAACATTCACGTAAAAGAGCCAACGCTGCCAGTCCTACCCTACCCTACAACGATCTAAATTATTTGAATATCCGGCCTTTAGACGCTCGTATCCAGGATTCGTTCGCACTTAAAATGTGGTGGCGCGTGAGGAGGCACCCAGCACTACACAGCGCAGCTCAGAGCAAGTATCTCTGTGAGAGGTCAAGGTGCACTTCACAAGCGTGGTCCAATTCGTGGAACACAATACAGGCGATGCCGAGCTCCTTTTCACAGAAACTGTGTGAAAATATTGAAGTGGGTTGCTCGTTGCAAATAAATGATCTTAGATGGGTTAATTTCCGGTATGACGGAACTATAGATGTTTTTTCGGGCTTATCTAAATAAAAAGTTTGTGAAACACTGAAATTCATGACACAGTAATGCAATTGAAGGAATATTTCTGATCATGACATATGCAGGGGGCTTCAAAAAATGCATACACACTCTGCACTGGGGCAGAAAACGTATTTTTTTGGTGCAAGGTTGAATTTGTATATTAATTGGATGTGAGGTGTTCTCAATAGCCGATAGAACCGTCGATCGAGCTGCGCAAAAATGGCTGACGTACGTTCGAGCTTTGAAAAGCAGAAAAATGCTTTTACATGGTAATAGAAGTTTGAAAATGTTGTTGAGGTTCAAAGACGGTGATGTGAGTATGGGTCACGTGCAGTAAGCAAGAATCCCATCGGACACCTCGGTCCGATGTACGGAATGGAACTCATGCCCAGATGCTGAATCTATCGATACTGAAGGCCGCAAGGTTGAACATTTAATCTAACCTTTAGAACAGGGAGTGCCAACTATTTTTTGGCCCTCTACCCCTAAAGAAATTTCACTCGAACTTTACACTCCCTGGAATAAAGATGCCAACACATAGCCAATATCCTATTATTTACTTTGGTTTTTCTTGCACCCCTAGAATATCGTCTTGCACGCCAAGGGAGTGTCAGCACCCCAGGCTGGCAACCCCGGCTTCCGAATATTAAGTGTGACAAAGAAATACACTTATTTCAAATTAGATTTAAATTTTAGTACTCCCAAAAATCTAGCCCTCCAGGCTCAACCATAAATTCTCAACGACAGTTCAGAGTGAGTGAAAGCATTTATTTGAAGCTCCCTGTATAGACGCAACTAGGAGAAGGACTATAGAACCGATCACTCAACCGGTGGCTCGACTCCTGGAAGGCAATCTACTACACCACAGCAGAGAAGATCGACTGTTTAATGTCACCCTCACACGGTATGTAACTTGAACCGTATCTATGATACGGTTTGAGTTACCGGTATTTATCTATAAAATTAATACGCTAACCTGTGCGTCACGTCTATATATTAATACGCTAACCTGTGCGTCGCGCTCCATTAGAGGGAGAGAGAGTGAGGGTGAGAAGGAAGGAAGAAAGAGAGGAAAAGGGACTTGGGGAGATGAAAATTGTTTAATGTTTTTAAATTTTTTAAGATATTTTATTTTTATTTAATATTTTTATTTTTTTACTTTGTTGGGATAGGATAGGTTAGTATATGTTATGTTAGGATAGGTTAGATTAGGATTTTATGATAGAATTTGTTAGGCAATGTTGATCGAATTTTTTCACGGGTCCACCTAGCTTATTGATGACGTTGGTTAAAGTTAAGTTAGGATAGGTTAAGATATGTTAGGTTAGGATGGATTTGTGAAGTATAGGTCAGGAGAAGATAGGTTTGAATATGTCAAGTTAAGATAAGTTAGGTTAGAATATGTTACTTCAAAATTTGGGAAGTAATGTTGACCAAATGTTTTTCACGGATCCACCTAGCTTATTGATGACATTCTCCGTGGAATTTCCACGGGCCCTGCTAGTCTTCTAATTACATGAGACTGTGTCTCACGCGCCTTTCTTTTCTATACAAGCGTGCACTGGCTGTCTTGTATGACAGCATTTGGAAATGTTCGATGGAGTCCGAAAATCATTCAATTAAATTATGACTTGCATAAAACATCTTAACAGTTTCTTCACTTGAAGAATAATTATTGAACATGTGTGATGGGAGTATCTGTGACAGGCTTCGCTAATTTTGAGTTTTCTTTACACAAATCTTTGAAGTCACCTGAAGTTTTTATGAAAATATGAGTTGAGGTTCTCGCGAGGAGATACTTTATACCTTGCCTTGCTCATGTTCATTATAATATGTAAATTGTTTCACTGCAAATACGCTGAAATGTAGAGGTAATCTTGCGTTTGGTCGTATTCTAAGCTCTATGAGATTTCGTGACTAAATTGTATGAAATTTTTTATTTTGAGCTGTACAAGATTTCCGACATGCGCTGCTCCGATACACTTTGCACAGATGCACAGCTCTCCAGAAGTGCAAGTAATTCTAAGCTGATATACTCTGAAATTGTTCTCTACTCTCGTACTGCAGTTTTCTATAAGACCTTTCAGTGTAAGTACGCTAACACAGTGGGATCACGTGATCATTCTCTGCTGTAAAGTCTCGCAGAAATCTAGTCATCTCATAGTGAACCTTTTACACCATAAATTCTTATAGCAAACCTATATAACATCATAAATTCTTATAGCCATAAATTCTTATAGCCATAAATTCTTATAGCAAACTTGTGAGGTGAAGTCTTATCGGAAACAATTTCACCCCACAATGGAGACATGTAAAACAAGGGAAGCGTACACGCACGCGTCAGTACACCTGTGAGACAAGTTAAATATGCGTATTAGTTTCCTCCAGCGACCATTAAAAGAATGCTGGCTTACCTATTTCGGGGATAATTTTGAAATACTTATACCTCATCACAAAAATATCATAGATACAAGGGGGATGATTACGGTTCAGATATTTTAGCCCTCGATCATTGCGGTCAAGAATTTTTCAACTTTTTGGGATATGTATTTTTATCGGTGCCGATAGTTATTTGCAATCGCTCACATCAAGCCAACAATTGTTCTTGTTTTATTTTCAGGCTCTGCACAAGTGAGTGGTTGCCCTCGAAAGCACTTTTTTGCTGAATTTGAGCTCATTTTCAGCGATAGTCGGTACCCACTTTGTGGCGTTTTTATTTTCCGATGCGGGTTCGGATAAATTCAGTTATCATGTTTGATTAAGTAATGTACGGGCTTACTTAAAACAAATAAACATGAATGAACATTCTGAATTCGATTTTTCATTTACCCTCCGAGACTCGCCGTGGGCATCTTTATCTTTGTAGTAAAGTGCTGTAGTCTGCCGGTGAAGTGAATCGCACTTCGTAAACTTTAACTCAACGTAACCTTTCAACTCGACACTTTTGGATGCTCCTCCATAGACTAAAAATGATTATTTAGTTCTAAGGAACCTTTGGTTAAATTTTGTTCAAGATTCTGGGACACCCTGTATATACTTCCTAAATAGACGAATGCAGTCATGGTGAAATATGATGTGGCTTATGCTTGAAAATTTAATGAATGTCAAAGAATTAATTGGTCAGTGCTTCCGAACTCAAAATCTGAGCTAAGCATGTGACTCATTTCGGAGCTTCGGTTAGTTTCAGTTTCTCTTAATCTTTTGTCGAAGAATAGTTACATCGTTAAGATTCGGCAAATAAATCTACATACGATGAATAGAATACACATGTAATAAAAATTCTGGAAATAAATACCGATACGATAAAAATACTTATATCCTTAAATTTCTAAAATAAACACAGATATGATAAAAAATACTCATGTCCATAAATTTCTGGAAATAAACTCAGACACAATAAAAAGAATACTCATATCCTTAAATTTCTAAAATAAACACATACGATGAAAGAACACTCATATCCTTAAATTTCTGGGAATTAATACAGATGTGATTGCTAGAGAAAGTACCAACACTGCAACCACGCGGTTCGTGCAACCGCGAGTCCCCCATAAACAGTTGGATATTCATATCCATGTGCCCACCGCCTCAAATTACCTCCGAGTTGGATATTCATATCCATGTGCCCACCGCCTCAAATTACCTCCGAGTTGGATATTCATATCCATGTGCCCACCGCCTCAAATTACCTCCGAGTTGGATATTCATATCCATGTGCCCACCGCCTCAAATTACCTCCGAGTTGGATATTCATATCCATGTGCCCACCGCCTCAAATTACCTCCGAGTTGGATATTCATATCCATGTGCCCACCGCCTCAAATTACCTCCGAGTTGGATATTCATATCCATGTGCCCACCGCCTCAAATTACCTCCGAGTTGGATATTCATATCCATGTGCCCACCGCCTCAAATTACCTCCGAGTTGGATATTCATATCCATGTGCCCACCGCCTCAAATTACCTCCGAGTTGGATATTCATATCCATGTGCCCACCGCCTCAAATTACCTCCGAGTTGGATATTCATATCCATGTGCCCACCGCCTCAAATTACCTCCGAGTTGGATATTCATATCCATGTGCCCACCGCCTCAAATTACCTCCGAGTTGGATATTCATATCCATGTGCCCACCGCCTCAAATTACCTCCGAGTTGGATATTCATATCCATGTGCCCACCGCCTCAAATTACCTCCGAGAAAATTGTCACCAATTACCTAAATTGATCCGAAGTCCCATGTAGAGCTTCGGGGTAATTCTGGCGTGTGCCTGCCGACACCGAAAAAACTCGAGCTTTCTGATGTGCTCAAGTAATCGATTACGTCGAAAAAAATCGAGTTTATGCGGAGTCTCTTTGGCCTGATGTTGTCGCGGTGCTGGTCTGGAGTTGGCTTGAACTTCATGAAAAAGTAAAGATTTGATTAAAGTTATGACATGGCGGATTAAATTTAAGCTAGAATATTCTCGTTGAAAAAGTTTCGGTTTCACAAACTTGAAAGTTATAACAGTGATTCTCGTTTTCTCGTCTGATCAATACATGCTGCATGTGCGTTGAAAAATATACGAATTTTCTTAGCAATATTTCAGCCTAGTATTTGTACCGAAATGCTTATAGCATCTTATGGGAAATGAACAAAGAATTGACTTCATGATATAGCTGGGCTTGAATCGGTGATTGGCGCTTTACTAACATGAAAGTCAAACATGAATTTTGAATATACCCAGGGAAACTTTAGAGCTTTTTGAAATACCTTCTGTAGTTTTCTCTAACTTTCTGGAAAAATTCCCTTAATCGCTGGTGAAACCACTTCCAATTACGAGAGAAATAAAAAAAAATGTTGTGTTTTTTATTTCGTTTTCCCAGACTCTACAACCTCTGCGTTTAACTCAGAATGAATACCTTCTAAAATAACGGATTTGGCAGAACGTCGATTATTCGATCACGGCTGTTTTTGTAACCCAACCGGCATCCAGATTTTAAATTCTATCATTGATGTCAAGAACCCTAGTCGTACAATTTTCAATGACCACAACAAGACTGATATCCCAGACTCTGGCGGAAATTAGTATCTGCTCAGTTTTCTGATAAAGGCCGTAATGCACGTCTGTACGTACTCAATCAAAGACATCTGACTCTAACAACAACTTTATTTCTGGTCAAAAACTGGAACGCATCCGCCACTCGGACCGACCTCCAGCAATGCAATTCACTGAAAGAGCCAGACTAAGAATTAAACATAACGGATATTCTGACCATAACGGACAACGGATAAGGTGATGGATTGCAGGACGATGTTAGAGCCTTCGCTCGACTGCACGTGAGTTAGCATTATACTGCTCCCGTGAGTTATTACACTTTTATGCTATCTTGTGTCCATATCGTGTCGTTGTATTCCGATTAAATAAATGCGAATATGATGTGCTTCTAAGCTGCGCGATTTTGTTCAAGCTGTGATTTTTTAAGTGAACTTGAATGATTTAATGGTAATCGGTGCATGTAGACATTTCTATAAATCAAAACGAAAGTTTATCCCTTGCCGGAGACTGATGTCAAAAACAATCACCATAAATTCTCATCATAGGACTCAAAGGCCTACAGTTAGCGGCGAATATTGTTTTTTGAGCAGTTGAAAAAATATGTCAGAATATTATTGTACTAGCGTGAATATGATATCATGAAGTTTGTCTAGTGATCAATTTAGAAAGATAGATTTCTCAAGGGGAGGATTCAAGTTCAGTGTTCAATAGAGGGTAAATTTAAGCGAAATCAACCGAGTGAACAGAACTTGGGAACAGGTGTTCTACATAGCAATTAATTAAGTTCAAGACAAAAATGCGAGCTTTTTTGCTGATAAAAAGTACCGCAAATTATTATAGTTTTAATGTGATAATACAGTACCGCAAATTATTATAGTTTTAATGTGATAATTTTGCCCAATTAAAAGACTATGTCAACAATCTGCTTCATTCGCTATGTCATAACATGCTCTGTTTCATCAACGACATCGCGGGATGTTGTAGGCGGTCCAAGAATTTTCATATGCGTGGCGTGCCCAGATGGTAACCTAAAGTAACTGTGTAAAGACTGCCTATGGAGTCCATTACACTGAAGATATAAAATATAAGTGTCAGCTGAATTCTGCTCTCGATCGCCATTATTCCTTCCAGCAAGCTCGTCTTACGCACCGTTAACCGTAGACTGGAGTTAATTGATCCCATACGAGTAGGTTAACTATAATGCCATTTCATGCACTTTGAATAATGTGCTTCATATCCGATAACATGGAAATCGTTGAACTTTTCAGTGTCACGAGAGGCTATTTATGAAATTGTGTACTGTAAAATAAATATTTTATTGACATATCTATTGAAAAAATTAATCGCTCGAACGTTCAAATGGTTTGAATAGCCTGTCGCTTTTTTCACGTTAATTTGCATGGAGAAATGAAGTGAACACGTTAGAAAGTTCTGTGTAGTACGACAAAAGTCTAAATCATTTTTAAAGTCGTTGGGCAGTATGAAAAGACTTGAATAATTTAAATAATTCAGACACCTTGCTGGCACAAGTACGGGTTATGAATACATTCCACGCGCAGGTGCGTTTGGAGATCCTTCCATCAATTCATTCCACGCGCAGGTGCGTTTGGAGATCCTTCCATCAATTCATTCCACGCGCAGGTGCGTTTGGACATCCTTCCATCAATTCATTCCACGCGCAGGTGCGCTCGGAGATCCTTCCATCAGTCACCACGATACTACTGTGTTTGCACCAACAAAATAAAAGCCGCAGCATTTTTCGTGGACCTGTATAATTATCCATTTAAAAGCATACTAAGTAATCCAAAAGAATATATCCGAAACATAAATTATCCAAACTGTATGTATATTTTCTTCTTAGTTGTGAGATTTTTTAGCATTTGTAATCAGGGTTGACAGCTTCACGTGTGATAACAAGACTTTGTATAATATCAAAGACATTTCTTTTGTTTTATTTATTGTACTTGAATTACAAAAAAATATAAATGAAATTTGAAATCTATTTGAATCTATCTATATAAATCGATTTTACATACTACTAGTGAGCATTTGCTTTAATTTTCATCAAGGAAATTTATTTTACTGCAAATTATTCCTCTTCGTCACCGAATTTTGTAATTATTTATTTTCAGATTTGGAACTTCCGCTGGATTGTCGAATGCTCTTATGCAGTTCGGTTACAAAATCACACTCCTTCAAATCAAGTATTTCTTATTCTTGAATATATTGAGCTAACTATTGAGCTCGAACTGAAGAGACGTCTAGAAGGCTAAATCATTGGTGTACTATACTTGGTGCACTAGCGTTACGGCTTCAGCGTCTTATCTAAACGCTCGTCAATCGAGCGGAGAAGATCGTATGTGCATGATGCAACGGTCGGCAATTATCAGATGGGACAATAATCTGCCACCGCCAAATCCTAGAGGTGCTTTGTGTGATTCATTTCCTTCTGAACGTAGAACTATGCGCCTCTCTCTTTAACAGCAACAAACACAAGTGAGTCTCATGTAATTAGTTCTTTAGAAACACCCTTCTCTTCTGCATCCGCTTACCTGGATGGTAGCCATCTTAATTAGCCACATCCTTGAACACCTCGCATCCTCATCTCATCGTACATGCAGAGATGCTTAGAGGAACCTTCGCAATTGGTCCGGGACGTTGATAATCTTTTGTGAAGCCTCACCTGGCGCTAGACGAATTGCGTAGGGTGAGATTAGTTGCAGCTCCATTAAAACGTTCTGAACGCTGCGTGCAATGAAATCTAGGGCTGAAGTGGGCGGTTAACAAACCTAAACTAACTAAGACTATAGAATCTCTGAAATTAATACCCTCATGTTTTCTTTAAATGCTCACGTATGTCATAAGGATCATGCATGGGGAGATATTCCGGTATCAACTATTTTTTTTTTGCGCTAGATGGGCGTGTGGGGACCAAAAAAGAGCAGCGCTGTTGCAGTGCTGACATAATTTTTTATGTCGAAAATCCTCAAGCTGGAATATTTTCTAGACCAAAATACTCAAGTTTTGGCTGTTTCTGGGCCGTGAAGATCTCATTGGCAACCCTGCAGTGTTACCAGACCCAGATATCTAATTGAGGATAATATTTCCAAATCCTCAATCGTGAGGATTCTGCCACGAACAAAGAATGAGGCAACAGCCCTCGTCGCTGTCACGGCTGCAGGACGCTCCTTCTCCGCAGTCGGTAATTGGCGGTGCTTGAGTAAGACAAGCCGGAGCGCCTGCCATTGTTCTCGGAATTACACACCTGGCTTCCCTCGACCGCGTCGCCCCCACGCAATGGCAGATCGATTGATTATGATCCCTAAAATATTCCCTCCCCAGCGCTCCCCGTCCTAGAACAATGAACACGGAAACCGAACATTAATTGTATGAGGCCGGGTGTGCAATCCATCCTCCACTGCAATTACGATAGCATCTGAGCTAAGTGACTGACGGAGCGCGACTGATTGTGGTCTTCTTGTTGATGCACTGTAAGTATGGCGCCGAAAAAGGTTGTTTAACTATCATGAAAAGTTTGACTGACTGACGGAGCGCGACAAGTTGTGGTCTTCTTGTTAAGGGATTGTGTATATGGGGTCGGAAAAGCTTGTTTAATTAGCGTACAAAGTTCATAAAAACTTTATGGCTATCATGCTGTGATATTTTACTCCGTATAACTTTGAGTTCTGGTTTTTATTTTTGGTATTGAGCAGGGCTAAAAACTGAAATCTCAATCTTGCTTAGAAAATTTCTGTCAATAATCTAGAATTATGCAACTATGAGTCAATATAAGGTAAATCCAAAAATATTCCAGTATGTAGTGCAGTTGCCTGAATTCTTTATTTTCAAGTACTTGAAGAAACTCTGAGCATTTAAATTGATAACGTTGTTTTTTTTTACGAAGCAAACCGCGCCTTCACGGAGTCTCAAGGTCTGTATTCAGATAAAAACTTATGCCATCAAAAATATCATGTTTTTATCATGAATGATTCTACATACATACATATGTATTGCATATATATAGGTGTAGATAGATAGGGATACCTGTTTTTGCATATCTATATACATTCTTAACATTCACAATATTAACTACTTTTGATCAGAGAAATTTTCCTCACAGTGGAGTGATGACACACTGTTGGTCTTAACTAATACGGTTTGATAATATCAACCCTCAACTAATGCGGATAAAATTATGCCCAGTTATTTCCTTTTATTCAAAACTCGAACCCAGCATCGTTTAAGTTGAATAACAGGGACCAGTTTCCATCCGTACGACTTGAATTTTTTATCAGGTGCTGCCCTTACAGGAATATAGTAATCGATCTTCAAATTATCATACTGGAGAATCGCCTACTCTGTTCCTGTGTATTCTCCAATTATCAAAACTAGAGAATCGACTGTTCTGTTCCAGTTGTCATAACTGGAGAATCGACTGTTCTGTTCCAATTATCAAAACTCGAGAATCGACTGTTCTGTTCCAGTTATCATAACTAGAGAATTGATTACTCTGTCCCTGTGAATTCTCCAGTTATCATAACTGAATAACCGACTACTCTGCTCCTGTTTTCATACATGGATAATCGCCTACTCAGTTCCTGTAGATTCTCTACTACAACTCAAGAATCGCCTACTCTGTGCCTGTGGGAGTCTCCACTTATCATAACTGGAGAATCGACTACTTTGTGCCTGTGAATTATACTGTTACCGTAACACGAGAATCGCCTATTCAGTTCCTGTAGATTCTCTATCACAACTGTAGAACCGCCTACTCTGCTCCGTGCGGACGCGGCTCGCCCTCCCCGCCACCAGGACGCGGTCGCTATGGGTGCAGGACGCCGCACAGCAGGGGCGGCTCACCGGTCGGGAGGAAGGCGCTCATTAAGCAGCATCTGGGGGCGCCCCGTCCGACTGGCGAGCATAACGAAGCCTCGAAGGCCGGAAACTCGAACGTTTCCTGCGGTATCGCACAAAATGGCCTCCCGACAACAACAATGGAGAGCATCGTGACGTGGCTGTCGTCCCTGCAATTGTGATGCATTTGACACCGTAAGTCAATCTTACGTATTTGAGAGTGAACTAACCACGTAAGATGCGCTCAAAACGGCTTGCAAAGGCGTAGGTGTTCAGCACCTGTAACATCAAAAATTTATTTTTCATCTTTTCAAGTCTGCGTAATAGTTCGAGTAATGGTTTTCTACGTATTTTATATCGTGAATAACTCGATATCAAGGATTGTAGCTGAAGATTCTTTCTTTGTTTTAGGGCAAACAACCTATAACACACTGATAAAATTTTGTCACAAAACCGATACGTTGTGTATGTCAAGTTGTCACAAAACCGACACACAAACGTGTGTCAACAATATACATTATCAGTCTATGTATTATGACACACTTATGTTTGTCATAGGCTTATACGACATACTTAAGCGTGTCAACCGTGACACACTTTATGTAAGTCAATTTTATTTCACATAAATATTTCACTTTCTCAGACTGGTCATTGAGTACACTAAAATACAGACAACGTCTAAGAGTTAGAAGACAAATTAGTGAAAATATTAGGATTTTTGAGGAGAAGTGGACTCCATTTACAAAATCTAAACGCAGTTCGGATTTCTACTAAAAATGTTGAGCTCTTTGAAACATGAATATGTAATTTAACTCTCTCTACCACTCTAACATATGGTCAAAGGATATACTCTATGGTGTATCAAAACATTACGAATATCGGTTTGACCGAGTCTGTCAAAAATTTCTCTCAGTGCACCGGAGATTTCTTTTCCAACTTTCCAAGTCTTCGAAATAGTTCGAGAAAAGACTTTCTTCGTATTGTATAACGTGAAGAACTCTAACATGAGGAGTTATGGTTGAAGATTCGCTCTTTGTTTTAGAGCAGGTGTCGCAAACAACCGGGAATTGCAGAGGACCCTTAGAATGTCATGAAGAGATCGATGCATTATCTCGTTAACCTGTTGCTTCAAGTGATGAGTTATTGCAACCGTTTGCTGCAACGTCGAGACTTCTTATGAACCGTGATTGATAGCCGCGACTGATTCGAAATTTACTTTAGAAAAACAATTTTATCACTCGGCTTAATTAATTGTTTGGTTTGCATTCTCTGGTGGGATGTGAAAGTAGAAATTCAAATGAATTTATAATGGTTCACGAATATTATTTCGTTTCTTTATTACATAGTTTCCTATTTTTGAATCTAATGATTTTATTTCTGTTCCCTATTGATAGAATTTTGTATATATTTTATAAGCAGCATGTATGATAAATGTATAAGCTCATGACGATATATTATTTACAAGTACAAAGAAGCCTGTGTATGTGATAATTGTAGACACACTTACATTAAGACCGAATATTAATGATTGTTTTCATATATCATGAAATAAAATATGAGATAACAAATGAGAAGAAAATGACGGGTGTTTTCCAATTAAAAAATTTAATTTTTCAGTAAAATTCTGCATTATTTTTGAATCGTTAGTCTAGGGTGAATCGAAGATAAAAATATTTTATTAATTTATTTTCAATAACTTTGAAGTAACACGCTCTGGTGAGTTATAGCATACAATGCAAAGCTGTAGTGTATGTAAAAGGTCTAAAATTCGAGTGTGTGAGCAAATCAGGTAGAGATAAAATGTAAATTAAACGAAGTCAAATGAAATAAGCTGTTTGAAGAAATCAAATGAGCTACGGCTTTGAAGAAGTGAAATGAAAAATTGTCAGGTGTTCAGTTTCCTTCAGCATTGAAGGTAACACAAGGTAAATTCTTGAGAAATCTGAGAAGACCTTCGAATTGACATATGTCCAAATTTTATGTTGGAATATCAGGAAATTACTTGAACGAGGATTATCAGGCATAAATCACGGGTTGATTCTCAGTTTCTGCTCCATAGTTTGTACTGTGGCTCAGTCATGCTGCGATCTTCTTTTCTAGCTACACAGCCGTACAGGAAAGATAGGTGACGGCGCCTGAAATTCTGCTCGACAGAATTCGACTTTTTTTAGCGGTGAGCTTTGGATGTTTTGGGAAAGGGCAGTGTATGGCAGCAACATTCGGCTGTCGTATACAATTGATTATTTTTTATTAGTGTGTCATGTATATACGCGGCAATTCATAAGATGATGGGTAACCAACCAGCACGCATCTTATTGTTATTTTAGGAAGATTTGAAAGATAGCCATCCGTTCGATAGGCATTTCTGGAATTTTGTGACCATATCTATTTAATTCTGTATAACTTATGGATAATTGAGCTCCGTTAAAACCCGTGAATTAACAAATTTGATTTGATATTCGATTTCGTATGCACAGTCACACTTTAAGTGACGAAATTTATTCATTACAGCGAATTTTCAGATAAGTTGAAGATAGCAGAACGTCTGAAAAATTCGTCTCAAGAGCAATGTGCAATTCCTGGAGTTGCAACGTGGAGTTCAGCCTGCTCTTTATCTCATGCAAGATGATGGTGTTCATCTTGTAGGCATAAGCTGGTACAACAATATAGACACTGTAACTTAATTATGGTGCGCCAAAGAACTTGGGTTGATTTCATCACAGCTGCTCCTTATAATATCGGGCATGTGCTACAGAAATTCCCCCTTCCATACAAGGTATGGTCAATCGTACGCTAAATCATCTGATTAAAGCATGCACCTGCCCAATAATAATATACATATATCGACGTGAATTACAAAGTGGCGTTGGACATAATATTAAAAGATAAAAAAATACGTTAATCCCGTACATATCTACCTTAGCTTTTTGCCAAAGCAAGTGGTGCAGATTGAAAGACATCATATTTATATGACAAACATTTACATATTTTGTGCAGCAAACACCAGGGTATAGCAGTACCGACGGGCAGCGGTTGCAAGAGGGGTGGGCGGTGCTCCAGGCATAATGGATTTAATACTCCAAATTTGGAAGGCACGTACGCCCGGTACGCAATAAAAGAGTTACCGGGTTTGAAAGAAAAGGCTGCTGTAGGAGATCGCAGCTGAGCGAGTAGGGTTGTTGATGAAGCCTAACTTCCGGCAGCTGTGACTGGGACGACGCTTGCCCAGGCCGCTCTGCACAGCTTGCAAATCTGGACAAGGGAAGCGAGCGAGTACGCCGTTCCAGCCGTTTCACCTGGACGCGCCGGTGCGGCGTGGCTGGATCTAGCACAGTGGTTCTTAACCTTGTTGGAGAAACTGAACCCCGTAAGTTCCATGCACGCATTCATGGAACCCTTCGTAGTTGGAAAAATGAAATGTGTTTTTTCCTCAAGTACAAAATATGTGTACATAACGATATACGGTATTAGTGCACGAATTGTACCATACCGAAACAAGGTAAGAACCACTGAATTCTGGCAGAACTGCCTGCTCCTGACGACCGCACCTCTGCTGGCAGGGATATTAAAGCAAAATGATATTCCAGGGCAAAATTGATTGTATTTATGGGTACAAGGACGTCTGTTATAAACAGAGGATACTTTGGATGCGCCGGTGCAGCGTGCCTGGATCTAGCTAGGACTGCTTGCTCCTGACCAACGTACTTCTGCTGGCAGGGATAGTAAAGCTAAAGGATATTCCAGGGTTATACAAATCTATTCTATTTATGGGTGCAAGGATGCGTGTTAGGAATAGAGGATACTTAGTTTTTGGCTCATATAAAAAATGGAGGATACCTAATTTTTAGTCAATGTAAAAAATAGAGGATACTTAATTTTTAGTTAATGTAAAAAATAGAGGACACTCAATTTTTAGTCAATGTAAATAATAGAGGATTATTAATTTTTAGTCAATGTAAAATTTGGAATTTCGACGCTGAAGAACTAACGAACTGAAGTGAGGTAATTTCTTGACTTCAGCGGTTGAACAAAATGAGCATGATTATGTGGATGTGTTGTAGGTTATGCACCCCTGGCAGTAGTTGTGAACTGATGAATTTTTATTTTTGATAGGTGGGATATTGTGAGTCTTAATGCTGTATACTCAAAATAATTTTGACATCGCATGCAGTCTTTGAACTTTAAATTTACTTCAAGCGATGAGATTATGTTTTAAACTATAGAATGTATGGCTTGCTGCACTAATGGTTGAAGAGAGGCAAAAAATGAAGGAATCTCTTAAATTAGGAGCTGCTAATTCGAGCCTTGCAAGTGTTCTGTTGCATTATTCAGGTTATCAGATCCTCATTTACATTGAAAAGATATTCACGAGCAGAATATTTGCAACGTGCGTCAAGGGCGACCTTATATATAATATTTAAACTCAATTTGGCAGCCGCTGACTCTTTTGAAGGGGTATGAAATGTGCGGTCTCTTCCATGTTTTACTTTTGAGAATGTAATGGTTCGATCGTAAGTTACACGTTCTATCGATAATTTAAACATTCTTCATACATGAACTGTCGTATGTACGATTTTAATGACTGTATTTCAATGCATGAAATACGCTACCTAAGATTAGAGAGGGAAATTCGCAACCAATGACATACTTCTTATGAAATTTATTAAGCCAATTATTGTTAAGAAGAAAATATAAGGGTCGTCATGAAGTGTATTTCTCGATGATTTAGTTGGCTTGAGAACTTAGTTAAGAAACTGATAGATTGCAACTTTGTGATGCGTGTAAACCGGAAAATTCTATAAGCATAACAGTGCTTTTCAAGTGCGCATTTAGTCTGACTTCGGACTTTTCGTGTTTGTGTGGAACCTACCACCGAAACTTCAACGTTCTACCAAACGTGTATTGGAGTTATACTTTCAGGAATTTTCAAGGTACTATATAGGTCACCAAACAATTCACGTCATCGCAACGGGCAGTAGAACTTTTCCGAGTTGGCTTGGCTATGCTACGAGTCACAGCGCGTCACTTAACCAAATTCACTGATAAGAATTTGCGTTGCCCGTATAACTACGTGATCGTATAGCTTCGATCTCGTGAATTGCTCGAAGATTCAGAATTATAAAAAATAGTCAATGATTTGAGAAGGAAAGACAAATGTGGGTGAAAGAGTATGACTAGTGTGGTTCGCATTTGCGGCGTTGAAAGAATACAATAAGAAAGATTCCTGAATGCTGCGAATCCAAGTGCAAAAGGGTTTGCCAACAGGGTAAAATGGGTTATTTTCGATCTTAGCAAATGTTGGTTTACAAAATTGTCTAATTCTACTGAAAGGATTCACTTACTCAAATCTTTCCAATATCCTAGCGGACAAGAATAGCTCTCATGACGCTTAAAACCACTTACACGTCACAAAGTGGGTAACGCTATTCTTTGCTGCAATATATACAGTCGATTACTGAGGCTTACGACTTCCTTTTATGCGTACCTCAACTTATTCAGGGTACAAATTTATCGAACATTACGACCCAGCATTGCGAACCCACCATTCGTAACCAGTATCGAACATTACAGCGCTGATGATGTAGTCTAAGAATTCTGAAACGTTTGCCAGTAAATTTGGTTATTGTTTTTTATCTTCAATCAAGCATCGTAAGAGTTGAATAACCTCATAATTATTATGAGCATATATTGAATTATGCATAAGAAATCATACAGCTCGAGGTTTGACTGTGAATACCCATTATCTATAGTCTAATTATGTGCCAATACAGTGAATGCGTATTTGAATAATTTAATAACTGATTGTATCATTAAGCTTCACTTACGATATTTCGAATTTCTTTGTCTAACGCATATCCTTGATTTTGTTCTGATCGAAGAAAAGAAAAAATTTCATACAAACACCATTTTCAATTTATCCGGAATACCCTGCATGCCTGTGTAGCTAAGTGCCTGAGTGGAGTCTCTTCATAATTTTCTGATATTTTGTTTTCATTTTCGTGCCTTTCCGATTGTATTAAAAATGTGACAACAGTGTTGCAATAGTTCCTCGACATAACACGTCGTCAGTATAGACTGGCGCGAGAGAGGGAGCAGTTGCCTTATACGTAGTGTTATTTTCACAGAAAGTTACTCTCATTCTTTATTATGATTCGAATAATGATGACGTGTGATAGATAATAAAATAGTCTCATTCATCACGAAGCGCCCGTCGTGAGAAACCACTAACATGTGATTTGTACGCACGTACGCTTGAAAAATATAAATTATCCATTTCGGAAAATAAAACGCATCCCATATACTGGGAGTAACCAATTAAATCTTCTAAACTTCCGAGATGAGAACGGGAGAAAAAATCTGGAAACGGTCGCTGAGACGGAAGCTCGTAGGGGCGAGTCTTGTGGATCACATCGGTGTCTCTGACTTCCGCTTGTCCAGGGCGTCTAATTACGGTCGGTTCCTCGGGCGATGCGCAAGTCATGATTGCTTTAGCCATCCTAATCACCTCTCTATGTGCAAATAATAGCTCTCTGATAGGCAGCGCTTAACAAACACTTGGTCCGTTACAAAAAAAGGAACCAACAAAAAAATAAGAAAAACAAAAAAAAAATGAAGCTAGTCCACTGAGTTTGTGGGTCAGCGCAATCCGGTTCTTAGAAGTGCATAGAATTTTCTTTCTCGAACACATTTCGGGAACGTTTTTATGGGCAGCGTAAATACTCTCAAGATGTTAATATTATCGTTAACACTAATTGGGAAAGCAATTGTGTACTACGTAAATATGCTCAAGTAGCTAGGAGAACGATATTTACTCATAGACATTTTGAAGGAAAGTTTTACCCAAAACACGTCGGAACCCAAGATCGTAAATTTTAACGTATGTGTTAAAATATAAAATTAATTATTCTCATTCAAACAAGTTGAACGACTAACCAATATTGACATATACGTTATCATATTTTGCTTTTATTTTGGTGCATTTTCATTGCCGATGTGGACTTTATTTTATATTTTACGCCTACCAGCTTCTGCATGGCAATTCAAATGCTTACTGTTCATTTTCAAACGGGCTTTATAAATAAATCACTTATCAACTATCAATCACTTATCACTTATAAATCACTTATCAATGTTTAATCACTTATCAAACATCTACATAGTATATTTGGTAGTAATAAACATGAAGTGTAAAAGTATGTTCATAAAATCATAACAAGAATTTGTTGGGTCTGATCATCTACATCATTATCTATTATAGAGAGCTGATCTCATGAATGTTCCCAACACGAAACGTATACATAATACGTGATCTGCTGTGTCAGGTTGTTTAGAGGATACAATTTTGCGAAATACTCATTGGAAAATGATTATTTGTAACAGATCACATCTATAGCACAGCGAGTGCAAAATCCAAAGTGAATTCTGTGTTATTGTAAAAAAGTAAGGAGTAGATTTTTTTCCCCTAATCTTACCACTGAACGCAGAGTGGAGACGGTGACAAGCAAGAAAGAAAGTAAGCAAGCAATCAAGCAGGCAAGCAAGCAAGCATGCTAGTAAAATTAACAAGATAATCAGAGTTTTTAACTATACAGATTTACTAACGGTAGTGTTCGAATCATGCAAATTCTTGCTATTGATATGCGCTCATTTTAATAATACAGTCATCGCTAAAGCAGATCTAACACCACATCAAGGTTATTATTGCTCTTTTGCAGGTATTGAACTCCTTTTGAGACACGTTTTTAGAACCATCTTTTAGAGTGGTGCTCACTTGGCTGTTAGATTTATCGCTTATACATTATAAAAATTACACCTCTAGATAGTTCTGTTTCTGTGAGGCTTCAGTCAGTTCTTCAAAAATATTCATAGAACTAGTCCGCACAATACATCAAAAATGGCAACGTTTGAATATTTAGTTACCATTAATATTACACCATCTAATAATTTCGTAATCATGTGAAATAGCATTGCGCTCTGACAATATCAATTATTGGAAGTTTAGGAAAATCTTATCCGCTCTTCAGGTTTTGTAACTCCGCCGATTATCATAATGTTTACCTACCTCGCATACTTATACGATTACCGTAAGAAAATCCGTGATTTTTATGTTACATTTGTACGTGTGAGGCAATGGAACCTGTATCACAGATATGGTCTTATCATACAGAGACATCTGTTCCGGACGACGGCCTTGAGTTTTAGAATATTTTTGATGATGATTTCTATGTTTATACCCACAAATACACGACGACTGTCATAACTGTGGACGATGCCAGTGAAGCTAAATACATTTGAGCGACAGTTTTAAAACGTGGTTCATGGAAAAGCAATGTACTCGAATAAAAGTAAATTCTTTCGAGAAAACTCACCTGAACGATGGGTTAGAGATCATCGAACTATTTAATACTGCCATTGAAATTTGATTATTGACTAAAATGTAAAAAAGTGATCAATATGTTCTAATTCATCGTTGAAAATTGCTAATGTTATGCAAACTCTTCAGTTCTTGTTTTGTTGCTTCAAAAAGAACAGAAGCAGTTATACACGGTGACAAAAAATACCCGAACTCGGTTTGACGTTCGAAGGTATGAGTTCCGTATTCAATCAAATTATTTACGTTCGGCTGCTAATATGTGAAGGAAGAGTGTATCCGTGATACATGCAAAGAGCTGTAGCTAACTTTTAATCTGATCTAAATCAGTGATACATTGATAGCTGTTGAATATTTCGATTATTTTTTTCTTTTTTCCTATATACTTAATTGGAAAAGCAGTTCATAAAATATGCTTTCAAAGCAAAAGAGCATTTTAGCGTATACACTTCCAAAACAAAAGAGCATTTTAGCGTATACGCTTTCAAAACAAAAGAGCATTTTAGCGTATACGCTTTTTAAACAAAAGAGCATTTTAGCATGTACGCTTTCAAAGCAAAATCGTATGTTATGTTCTGGTTCAAAAAGGTCGAGTTTTTTGTGAAGTCGAAGGCGCACACTGGCGGTGCGGCGCGTGCGGCGGCGGCGGCAGGTGTACGGGGCGGCGGCAACGCGGGAATGTTGCGTCCTTTGTGCCACCGGCCACCTGGGACCTTGCGTCTTCCACTGCTTGAAGATCACCGTTTTATTCAAAGATTTCGTTGGTCAAGCATGATTTTATTCGAGGTATTCACGACCAATTGTCTTAAATTATTCAAAAATATGAATCAAATGATCGCATGGGACCATGCGTCTTCTGTCGCTCGAAAATCATCGTTTTATTTAAAGATTTCGTATGTCAAGATTGATTTTATTCGTGGTATTCATGCTTTATTATTATAAATTATTTAAAGAAATGTACTATATATTGAGCGTCGAAGAACGACTGCGCTGCTCCCTGCTTCCACAGATTGTTATCTGGCTGAAGAGGCACGCGGCGCAGGTGGCGGCACGGCCAATTTAATCTCAAATGACGGGAAGAACAGTCTTGTTTTTTGGCCTTCGACTGGCATCAGATTTTGTGACCGGTGCGGGAGAGCATAAAACGTTACAAACCTTGGAGATTTCAGCTGTTCCGTTCCTCTCAAAATTTTATCGTTATCCTTTCAGGTTTTAGGTGATGTTTCGGACGTATTTATTTACCCCTGAGAGTGCTGATTTTCAAGCGAGAATAGAGCGATATAAACGTCATGCGCAGCAAGAATCGAAAATGTTCGAGATTTAAATTCAGGAGGATATTTTTCCTCACCATTATTATTTTTGAATTTTACACCAATATATATTTCCAAATTTAATAGGCTTCATTTATGGGTAATAGATTATTGGTTCGTCCCATGATGATCACACAGTTCGGTTGCTTGCTGTCTTGATCTTACCGTCAGGCTGAAAATATCAGACATTCAAACACAAACCTCAAAACTAAGCAGCCAAAATCCATCAACACAATTAATGCTTCATTGAAGTATTCGTGATACGATAAGATTTAATGCATCAAATGGGAGATTTAATGCATCAAATGTGAGATTTAATGCATCAAATGGGAGATTTAATGCATCAAATGGGAGATTTAATGCATCACTGTAGACTATGAGCAAAGAAAATGACTTAGATCATTAACTATTTTGTGAGGTAGTATAACAAAATTTCTAGTTATTAAATTAGACCGAAAAGACTTCTGTCAACCCTACAGGGCTGAAAGTCAACCCTATATAGAGGGCTGACAGACCTGAGCATTAATTGGTAGATTTTGGACTTTGATACAATGAAAATTAGAAGTCAGTAATGACAGTTCAAATGCACAAATATGTCATTATTGAACCTGGTAGTTACTTCGTGAAAAAGATATTTGAAGACTTATAACACAATAACAAAGAAATAAAATATCTACAAAGCATTACTTTGATATTCCAGAGCAGTGGTTCTTAACCTGGGTTCGATTAAACCCCAGGGGTTCGGTGAGTTAAACCCCTGGTTTTGGCATGGTAAAGCTTGCGCACTAATGCAGTATATAGTTATTTACATATGTTTTGAATTTGAAGAAAAAAAACACATCTTATTTTTCCAACTACGAAGAGTTCGATGAATGCATGTATGGTTCAGTACTTCCAACAAGGTTAAGAACCACTGTTCTAGAGTTTGTGTGCACGTGACAGATTGTGTGAATGCTAATGGATATTGCGGTGTATAGGTGATTAGAACGGGATCAAATTTCATGCGATAAATTGGTTTTTAATTGACCAATAAGAGCTTGGAGACAATACAGGCGTATTAAGTTGCGAAGTGCTCGCTTCTGTAACGTAACAACATTTTAAACATCAGGTGTCGTATGTTCCTCAGCAAAGCAGCCAGTTTAATGCAACTAAATTATTGGACTTTACAGGAAATATCTGCGCTGTATCAGGAATACACGCCGTATCAAGGCCAGTACACGGAGCTTTTTATTCTGTCGGCAGAGAACGCAAGAATTTTAGTTCTATTTATTACAGGAGCAGGTAATAGGACATCGTTCGGACTTAATTGAATTGTATAATTATTAAAGCCCCGAAATGCTGCTCTAGATACAGGGTGGTCCAGAAGTAACTGACCCATTTAATTTGCTAATAAAAGGAAAACTGGAGATGAAACCTGCTTTATTTGAAAGAATAACATTTATATGGTTTATCTCGGTATCCTATCTACTCAGCTAGCAAATTAAAAGGGTCAGTTACTTCTAGCTCACTCTGCAAATTCACAGCTTTGGTACCTACCAATTTTCCTAGTTTTTCTCATTGCTACAAAATCAAACTTGCAAGAAATTCTTTTCAGATCTTATCTCAGGCCACAAAATACGAAGGTTGGTGGCAGTGCCGGATTGTGAACACGTGTCGCACATTACATTTACATTTATCTTCTTACACTCTGTATTTGGCATCGACAGGGTTACGAATCTTTTAATTACAGCGCTTCTGAGCGAAAAAAAAGACTGTGTAACCAGATAAGGTGTACTGATGCATACACATGCGTATTTTGAAGTGTTATATACTACAGGGGAGTTGTACGTGAAGTTACTGAGTATATTTTAATTTAATCACTGTTTCTATTCACAATGAAATGTAAAAAATAATGCGAGACATCGAGGGCTGGATGAGTTTCTTAATAATACGTCGTCTTCGTAATTTCATGATCAATTTTCATTACTTGTCAATATGGAGAAAAAATCACTTAAAATAATCGATATATATTTTAGAAAATCACAAACCGAAAATGCATTATATTTCTCAGTCTATGAAGCGTGGCACAGTTCATGTTACTAGAGCAAATTATCTTCATTAAAAGGCTATCATCACCTCTGACTACCGTCATAAGTTAGACGCACAGTAAATAAAAAAGATTTAAGGATTATAGAATTGCCGTGTGCGTGCGGTGGGAGAAGCTTGTATGGTCACGTGTGTGTTGAAGTGCTTGTGTTCACCACAAATGTAGGGAGAACTCGCACGTTTTCACTCGTTTATTCTCACTTGTTTGTTCTCACTCGCTCACTGTAAACCTTCTGTTTTCTCCCTTGTGTTCCGCTTGTTTCTCTTTCTCGTTGGCCCTAACTAGCTTGCGCTCACTCCTTTGTTTCCAGTCGTTTGTTCTGACTAATTCATTCTTACTCAGTTGGAATCCCTCGTTGGCTCTCATCAGTTTGCTTCCAGCCATTTTTCCTCAAACGTCTGTTTTCGCTCGTTTATTCTCATTTATTTATTTTCACTCGTCTCTTTTCATTCATTTTCTTTCACCCCCTCGGTCTCACTCGTTTGTTATCACTTGCATCTTCTAACTCGTTCGTTTTTACTTTTTGCTCTCGCTTGTTTGCTCGCTTTACAAAACACCCTATTTTTGTCGTCAGTGACCACGGTAGAGAAAACAAGGTAGGTTCAAACCAGTCTTTTTTTCGTTGATGGTGTGATTTTTCTGACGTCACGGCAACGAGCCAATAGCTGCGCTCATATTGCATCTGGTAGCACTGCTACCAACAATTCTGGTTCCGCTATTGGCCTAACGACACTGCGTTTTGGTGACGTCATAAAGTTGGTTTGAAATAAAACCTTTCTATTGGCTAGTCGAACAAGAAGAAGTGTATTTTTTCCCATAGAAATGACCCTACCTTGTTTCCTCTACCGTGTCAGTGACAAACTGAAATTCGCCTGGCAAAATATTGGTTGTAACTCCAGAGGAGTTACATCGGACGGCAGTTTGCATAAATAGTGCGTTACTAATTTTCGTTGCGGAGAATGTGGAGAAGCACATTGCACAAGGAAATACTCTTCAGTTCCCTCGCTTCTGAGATTTTATTTATGAGGGAAAGCCCCCCTGACGACTTCCTTCCGATTTAAATCACGCAATAAAACGATCAGCAGGATTGAGAAATAGAGCTCTACGATGGTTGAGTCTATCATTCATTCACTACGCGACGGTTTTAACCTCCAAGTTTTCAGTGTATTTGTATTCGGTACAATAAGACTCTGGAAAATATATTTCACATTGAATAATGCGGAAAAAACTTGTCTAAAATATTTTGAAAATTTAAGTTCCTCATTAGTTTCTAAACGCCACATTCTGTGACATGGCAAGGAGCTCTGTTATGCTAATGTGTTCCTGTTGCGAGATAGAGAGATAGTGACAGTAAATAATTTCTAAAATTTTATTAGACTTTCTTTCATCTAGACATTTCAGCACGCAACAACGAAGGCGGACCTGAAATTTTCAATCGCTTTGCAAAAGTCACGCTTGTCTTCACTGGCACTCCCATTAAAAACATGTTTAACGATCGCTCCCTTTCTCCAAGCGTGTTTATTACAACCTTTCTCTGTTTTTTAAAGGGTGGTAAGAGCGTGAGTCAGTGAAGTGCAAGCTCAGTGAGCAGGAGATTTCTCTCTTTAACCCCTTATAGTTAGTTATCTTTTTTGTTTGCTTTAACCATCAGAGGAGCTGCTCGTACACTCGTTAAAACACCGCAGGTTCCAGACTGGGATCGATCCAGGGTCTCTCTAGTTCAAAGCGTGTGTCTAGTTCTAGTTCAAAACATGTTTCTAACCTCACGCCAAGGAAAAGACCAGGGTATTGAGTAAGTAAGACTAACAAGACACCCACGATTCATTTCTCATTCAAGTCGTCCCTCATTTATCAGCGTATCTCAGGGCCCCCAAAGTCTCATCTCATCACGAAATGAGTCTCATCTCAACATGAAATGAGTCTCATCTCAACATGAAATGAGTCTCATCTCATCACGAAATGACACCCTCATCTCACCATGAAATGAACACGAGAAATAACTGCACGGTGCACAACGTGGGCCCACACGTCTGCCCACAGCAGCACAAGGGCAGCTGTGAGTGACGCGAGAAGCTCCAGCTGAGCGTCTCGCGCTCGCGCAAAAAACTACCAGCGCCTCTGATCGAGCAGGTGAGAGTGCGGGCACCCGGCTCAGGCAAACGTCTCATTGTGGGTGCAAGCGTGCAGCTGGGGTTCTTGTTATTGTGCAAGTGCGAGGCTGTGGTTCTTGTTATTGTGCAAGTGTGTGGCTGTGGTTCTTGTTATTGTGCAAGTGTGTGGCTGTGGTTCTTGTTATTGTGCAAGTATGTGGCTGTGGTTCTTGTTATTGTGCAAGTGCGAGGCTGTGGTTCTTGTTATTGTGCAAGTGCGAGGCTGTGGTTCTTGTTATTGTGCAAGTGTGTGGCTGTGGTTCTTGTTATTGTGCAAGTGTGTGGCTGTGGTTCTTGTTATTGTGCAAGTGTGTGGCTGTGGTTCTTGTTATTGTGCTAGTGTGTGGCTGTGGTTCTTGTTATTGTGCAAGTATGTGGCTGTGGTTCTTGTTATTGTGCAAGTGCGAGGCTGTGGTTCTTGTTATTGTGCAAGTGTGTGGCTGTGGTTCTTGTTATTGTGCAAGTGTGTGGTTGTGGTTCTTGTTATTGTGCAAGTATGTGGCTGTGGTTCTTGTTATTGTGCAAGTGCGAGGCTGTGGTTCTTGTTATTGTGAAAGTGCGAGGCTGTGGTTCTTGTTATTGTGCAAGTGTGTGGCTGTGGTTCTTGTTATTGTGCAAGTGTGTGGCTGTGGTTCTTGTTATTGTGCAAGTGTGTGGCTGTGGTTCTTGTTATTGTGCAAGTATGTGGCTGTGGTTTTTGTTATTGTGCAAGTGTGTGGCTGTGGTTCTTGTTATTGTGCAAGTGCGAGGCTGTGGTTCTTGTTATTGTGCAAGTGTGTGGCTGTGGTTCTTGTTATTGTGCAAGTGCGAGGCTGTGGTTCTTGTTATTGTGCAAGTGTGTGGCTGTGGTTCTTGTTATAGTGCAAGTGTGTGGCTGTGGTTCTTGTTATAGTGCAAGTGCGTGGCTGTGGTTCTTAGTAAAAGTTCATGGCAATGGTTCTTGTTATTGTGCAAGTGCGTAGCTGTGGTTCTTGTTATAGTGCAAGTGCGTGGCTGTGGTTCTTAGTAAAAGTTCATGGCAATGGTTCTCGTTATTGTACAAGTGCGCGGCTGTGATTCTTAACGTGAGAGTGTGGCAGTGGTTTTTGTTACGAATATATGGCTGTGGTTCTTCATGCAAGAGTATGGCTGTGGTTCTCAAAGAGTGCTTGCAGCTGGGTTTAGTATTGCGTGATTGCATTAAAGCTGCGGCTTTCAGTAGCTGTACGCGACAGTACACACACTTCTCAATTCTCGCTTCCAAGTGGCGTACAATTCATTCAGCCATAATGCTAACTTTCTCGCTTGTTTAGCGTGATTTCATTGGGCGCAGGACATGGAAATGGCCACGAGGGCTCTAACGGAGTGATGTGAAGGCTTGGAATTTGAAAATAAGCTACAAATGCGGGATTAAATAGTCTCAGTTCAGTTAACAACGACCTCAACAACAACACCACACTCTTGCAGGCGCTGCTTCTTCGGTTGAAGTGCGGAGATATTTCCGTGGGTAGCCATCAGCTTTGTCTGGTTGTGTTGTTGTGATGCAGCGACACACTCCAGCCCTGCGGCATCCCGAGCACATACACGCATCAGCACCAGCAACAACAGCAGCACCAGCAGTAATACTGTTAGTTAAATAGCAGCATCAGCAGTAGCATCAGCAGCAACACCAGAAGCACCAGCAGCAACAGCAGCATCAGTAGCAACAATACCAGCACCAAAAACAGGAATAACAGTACCAGCACCAGCAGAAACACCAGCAGTAGCAATACCAGCACCAAGAACACTAAAAGAAGCAACACCATCACTAAAAACAGCACTAAGAGCAGTAACACCAACAGCAATACCAGCACCAAGAACACCACAAGAAGCAACACCATCACTAAAAACAGCACTATGAGCAGTAACACCAACAGCAATACCAGCACCAAGAACACCACAAGAATCAACACCATCACTAAAAACAGCACTAAGAGCAGTAACACCAACAGCAATACCAGCCATTACAATAGCACCAACAACACCAAGAACAGCACAAGCAGCAACACCAACCCTAACAGCAACAACAGCAACACCAGCCCAGACAGCAGCACTAACACCACCACCAGCAGCACCAGCAGCCAATAACAGCTGCCACACATCGCTGATCTTACAAGCGCCGACGTTAATAGCGAGACTGGGCCGTATGGGCCAGGTGGTGCAGGTGGTGTGGGTGGTGCAGGTGGTGTGGGTGGTGGGTGGTGCAGGTGGTGTGGGTGGTGCAGGTGGTGTGGGTGGTGGGTGGTGCAGGTGGTGTGGGTGGTGCAGGTGGTGTGGGTGGTGGGTGGTGCAGGTGGTGTGGGTGGTGCAGGTGGTGCAGGTGGTGTGCCTGCACTGGAAGAAGGCTGGTAGATGCCAGATTTAGATACTGCTGCATCTGATGGAGAATGACGGAGCAATACAGGCAATAAAGGATAATAAATCTACCATATACTGCCGCACATTGCTCATTTTGACCTTTTACTTCTGTGCATGAATTTGCCATATTTATTATTTATGGTTTTTACTGCTATCTTCTATATTTTGTCTTTCTAAATATTTTGCTTTTTATATCCATAAATATTTTTACATTTTAACCATTGCCACGCTTTGAAATTTACAATTTTTCAATTATAATTTAATTTGCGCTGCTGTTAAGAAAAAATACTGTTTTCTAATTAAGTTTATGTTTTTGATTTATTAGTAATTGCAACTATAATTTTTTCCTCTTCCTTGATGAAGACTCGAAGTTAAGAAACAAAGAGCTGCAGGGCTTCAGTTGCACAGCTGATTTTGCGCTTCTCACCACTCTACTTCTCACTTGAGCTTCTCACTACTTTACTCCTCACTTGAGGTTCTCACCACTTTACTTCTAACTTGAGCTTCTCACCACTTTACTCCTCACTTGAGCATCTCACCACTTTACTCCTCACTTGAGCTTCTCACCACTTTACTCCTCACTTGAGCTTCTCACCACTTTACTCCTAACTTGAGCTTCTCATCACTTTACTCCTCTTGAGCTTCTCATCACTTTACTCCTCACTTGAGCTTCTCATCACTTTACTCCTCACTTGAGCTTCTCACCACTTTACTCCTCACTTGAGCATCTCACCACTTTACTCCTCACTTGAGCATCTCACCACTTTACTCCTCACTTGAGCTTCTCACCACTTTGCTCCTCACTTGAGCATCTCACCACTTTACTCCTCACTTGAGCTTCTCACCACTTTACTCCTCACTTGAGCTTCTCACCACTTTACTCCTAACTTGAGCTTCTCATCACTTTACTCCTCTTGAGCTTCTCATCACTTTACTCCTCACTTGAGCTTCTCATCACTTTACTCCTCACTTGAGCTTCTCACTACTTTACTCCTCACTTGAGCTTCTCACCACTTTACTCCTCACTTGAGCTTCTCATCACTTTACTCCTCACTTGAGCTTCTCACCACTTTACTCCTCACTTGAGCATCTCACCACTTTACTCCTCACTTGAGCTTCTCACCACTTTGCTCCTCACTTGAGCATCTCACCACTTTACTCCTCACTTGAGCTTCTCACCACTTTACTCCTCACTTGAGCTTCTCATCACTTTACTCCTCACTTGAGCTTCTCACTACTTTACTCCTCACTTGAGCTTCTCACCACTTTACTCCTCACTTGAGCTTCTCATCACTTTACTCCTCTTGAGCTTCTCATCACTTTACTCCTCTTGAGCTTCTCATCACTTTACTCCTCTTGAGCTTCTCACCACTTTACTCCTCACTTGAGCTTCTCATCACTTTACTCCTCACTTGAGCTTCTCACTACTTTACTCCTCACTTGAGCTTCTCACCACTTTACTCCTCACTTGAACTTCTCATCACTTTACTCCTCTTGAGCTTCTCATCACTTTACTCCTCTTGAGCTTCTCATCACTTTACTCCTCACTTGAGCTTCTCACCACTTTACTCCTCACTTGAGCTTCTCATCACTTTACTCCTCACTTGAGCTTCTCATCACTTTACTCCTCTTGAGCTTCTCACCACTTTACTCCTCACTTGAGCTTCTCACCACTTTACTCCTCACTTGAGCTTCTCACTACTTTACTCCTCACTTGAGCTTCTCATCACTTTACTCCTCTTGAGCTTCTCACCACTTTACTCCTCACTTGAGCTTCTCATCACTTTACTCCTCACTTGAGCTTCTCATCACTTTACTCCTCACTTGAGCTTCTCACTACTTTACTCCTCACTTGAGCTTCTCATCACTTTACTCCTCTTGAGCTTCTCACCACTTCACTCCTCACTTGAGCTTCTCACTACTTTACTCCTCACTTGAGCTTCTCATCACTTTACTCCTCTTGAGCTTCTCACCACTTCACTCCTCACTTGAGCTTCTCACCACTTTACTCCTCACTTGAGCTTCTCACTACTTTACTCCTCACTTGAGCTTCTCATCACTTTACTCCTCTTGAGCTTCTCACCACTTTACTCCTCACTTGAGCTTCTCATCACTTTACTCCTCACTTGAGCTTCTCATCACTTTACTCCTCTTGAGCTTCTCACCACTTTACTCCTCACTTGAGCTTCTCACCACTTTACTCCTCACTTGAGCTTCTCATCACTTTACTCCTCACTTGAGCTTCTCATCACTTTACTCCTCTTGAGCTTCTCACCACTTTACTCCTCACTTGAGCTTCTCATCACTTTACTCCTCTTGAGCTTCTCACCAATTTACTCCTCACTTGAGCTTCTCATCACTTTACTCCTCACTTGAGCTTCTCATCACTTTACTCCTCTTGAGCTTCTCACCACTTTACTCCTCACTTGAGCTTCTCATCACTTTACTCCTCACTTGAGCTTCTCACCACTTTACGTATGTCGACAGTCTCACAAACCTGGTGAGTTAAAAAAATGTTACAGCTGTTAGAGCCAAAATTCTACTTAAAGCAAAATTTCTATTCTATTACAGCAAAATTTTCTACTTTCAGTGCACGTGAACGCATCCTCAAAGTCACTCTGGCACCTATTCCTAATACGGTGTTGTCAAAAGTATTGCTCTAATTTCAACATCATCTGAATAAACTTCCCCGACATCCGTAAAGCTTTTGTAAACTGCAAATAAAACTTTTCAGTGTGCCTATTTAAGAATAATTTCTAAAAAAAGTTTAATAGACTATACATAAAATTTAAGACGTGCTGTCTACTTGGTAATCGATGAAGAAATGCGTAGGCTGCGGAGAATATATGATCTAACCGCACAACCAGGAATATATAATCTAACCAAAATTTAAAAAATAATTGCAATTCCCTATACATAGAACTCAAAGATGAGCCATCTCTTTGGAAACAGATGAAGAAATGCGTAGGCAGTGGAGGGTAATCTAAGCACACATTGGCACGTAATACACGGCTGTACCTCCAGTGTGATCAGGTGTGAAGCAACACTTACTGGTCTGTACTTCCTGCACCGTCCTCACTCGGTGGTGTGTGGGGGGCGGGGTGGTGGGGGAGTGAAGCTGAGATGGAATGGTGCGGAAAATGGATGGAAAAGAATGGAAGAGAATGAAATGAAATAGTAGAGAATAGAAAGTAAGAGAACAGAATTAAAGAAAATGATATAGAAGAGAAGAAATTATAGCAGAATAGAGTAGAACAGAGTAGCGTAGAGTAGAGTAGATTAAAGTAGAGTAGAGTAGAGTAGATTAGATTAGACTAGAGTAGTGTAGAGTAGAGTAGAGTAAATTAGAGTAGAGTAAAGTAGAGTAGAGTAGAGTAGATTAGATTAGACTAGAGTAGTGTAGAGTAGAGTAGAGTAGAGTAAATTATAGTAGAGAGTAGAGTAAAGTAGAGTAGAGTAAAGTAGAGTAGAGTGGAATAGGGCTCCATAAAAGAGGCGATCAAGTGGCCTCCTTCTGTGCTACCCAAGTCCCGTGTCGCCAGACAATCACGCTCAGGCACACGTGCACTGATGACAGATGTAGATAATCTAAACGGTAATGCTATTGATGTAGAATGGAAGTAAATAAACATAGAAGTATCTTTGCAGTGCAGAAATGTGAGAATGGAGATAAAATTCATTATTTTCTGAGAGTGATATCACATTTCCAGTTGGAAGAGTAAGAATGTAAGCACAAAGTTTCACTGTCTATAAACTAAGCAAGGAAAAGTAGCTGAAATAGAATAAGATCTTTGATATTACTTATCCGGATGAGGCACATGATTAGTGGGAACACTGAGACCAACAATTACTTAAATTTAAGAGTAGTTTGTTTGATCACCGCTTGCGGTTCAGCTTGAGGAAACCTTTTTAAACAGCCCCAAAATACGCAAACGTTGTAGATAATATTGTTGAGCATACTTTTTCAAAGTACAGATCTAAAATGCAAAAACAATATCGATAAAATTGTTTAACACACAAATACAGGGTAAGAGATCACAACACTTTTCTCTATAGCTACCTGGACTCCGATAATGAGCAATATGCACAGAAAAGTTAGTCTGCTTTGTTTCTTCGTGATATTTTCTTTATGTTGTATGTTGAACTTATAACGATTAAAAGAATCCTAATCGATGCTGTGATTCCTTCGTAAAATAATGTTTTTGGTAGTGGACTGCAGTTTATCTCAATCTGAGAATTTAGCAGTGGAATAAAATGACTTCCCTTTTATTAAAATTCAAAATTACAAGGTTTGTGAAAATGAGACAACAGTTTTTTAAAATCTTTACTATTAATAGCATTTCAATTATTTTTTAGCCTTTTCCTACAATAGATTATATCGTACAAGGTAAACAAATATCGTACAATTATGCTTTTCACTCTTCCATGAAATGGTAGAAATGCATGGAGCAGTGAAGTCGGTTTCAAAATTCACATACTTCCTGCTCAACCAAACCAACGGTAGCAGCTGCGCAGCCGTAGTCAACGTCTTGACGAAAGAAACTTATTAACGAACAAAAGAAACTGAATCTAAATGTACGCTTAACTTTCTTGATATAAATATTTTAAATTGATCAAAATCAGGAAAAACTAGAAATATAGATAACCAGTAATGCAGCGTGGTCATTAATTGTTTTGGTTTTTGTTGTCCATTCTGTTGTTATTTCAATATTAGTTTATTTAATTTGAAGGTAATGATAGTCATTGACCTATATTGAAGATTCGTTTGCATTTAAAAGTATGTAATTAGGTTCATTTCATACTTTGTTTCTACTGAGTCAATTGAAATAATTGCTGTTTTTGGTCGTAGTATACTTCCCGTAAACTAAGAATGATACAAAAAATCGAAACAAATAATTTTTCATGCTGTTCTTATAGTCTAATTTTCAACATTGGAAGAAATTTCTTTCAAAACATTTTTTGCATTCACTATCGAAAAATTTAAAACATAATTCCTGAAACTCTCCTGAAAGTCATCTTCTAAACGCTAAGTGTAATACCTCTTATCTTAGTGTACGAAGATTTTAAGATACCTCTTATCTTAGTGTACATTGCAAGTGTTTGAAAAAACACTTTGCTTTCCGATTTATTAGGCGGCTTGAAATATCATCTGTGTGATATTTTGTCAAATGATTTTATCGTACCTTAATTAATTAACGATTGCTAACTATTTAAAGTCCGTCATAGCCACAAAATTTTATAATCTCAATTTTTTGCCTAAATTACGTACCGTTCGTTAGTTTACATCACTTCAAATGATAGAATTTGCATTATCAGACATTATATTCATTAAATTTGTTTGCTAGTTAACAACTTTTACAACTCTGATAGATTAAAATTGGAAATAATGCTAAAAAATTATGCCTTTATTCTGAACGTTAACGAACAGAATACTTAATTTACTTCAAAAATTAACGCTGAGTTCTATACTCCAATTCCCTGACGTCGATTTTTAGCCGCTAGGACATACTTCAAAAATGCAAATTTAAATGTCTTTACCCTTCATTTGCGCTGTTGCATGTTTTTTAGGACGTTTAACAAGTACGTATCAGCGTAAATTACGATCAGTTATATAATGTTATCTCCTAAACGTTTCCAATTTGCATGCATTTCAAAACTGAAATGGCTGATACTGTGGTCAACTCTACGGAATAAACCACATCACTAACCATTTTTCGGGTTACTCTGAACTCATTGAATAGCTCAACGACTGCAGCCTTTCTCATTTCCAACCAAAGATAATAGCTCGTTTTTAGTGAACATTTGTTGCTCTTTTTCTCGTATTCCTTGTTTTCTCGCCGATGCAGGTGGTGGCGGTGGCTAACTTCGTACGTCATTTCCTGGCTTCTTGACCTTCACGATGCCAACCTACATCGCCTCATTCAGCGCGCGCTGCTCAGCATCTCAGCTAGACCTTTACTTACGTACACCACTGGAGCAACGTACTCCAAACGTAACAAGCAGGATTTTGTCCTTGAATTTGCAATGAGGTTGCGGCAGACGAGAGCGTCTTATCAACCCGCACGTCAAAAAGCAGCTCCTCAGGACCAGCGGGCCAGGCAGCTGGGCCATCAAGGCACCGAGGGCACATATGCGGGTCCCAGACATCTTCCCCGTCCTTCCCCCCTCCCATCTTCGCACGCTCAAAGCAGGTGAGCACGCAACGAAGAGCAATCAACCTCGTGCACGCTCGCGCCACCTGCAATAACGCTCGTCTCCGCACACACAAACTCGTTTTCCTCGCTTTAAGTCGCCTAGTTTGTCAGATCTTTTTTTAGGAAATCACTGATGAGCACCGGGCAGCGCGCAGTTGTTTTTAAACTCAATTATTTGCCATGGAAGTCCTCCGTTGGCTGTGTGTTTCGCGGCCTGGAAGAGGCGCGCAGCTGCTTCAGATTGCACGCTTCGTAGCTCTTGTCTTCAGTCGACGCTCTCAATGTACCAACACATGTCGCGGGAACCAAACTTTGAAAAGAAGTTAGTAATATGCATATTTATTAATCGACATATTAATTAACTGACGTTATTAGTAATGGACAGTTATTAATCAACACATATATGTCAACGATCCATTTATGTTATACACACATGCTGCCCAGTGTAGGAAGATGATCGAGTGTCATTGTAGACGATTTAGTAATCGACCTAAGAATTCAATGGTATTGAAAGACTGTGAATGTTTTTAGGCAAGAATGTTACTTATTCTTTTCTCATGTAATGAGTTCATTGTGAAAGCATATTGCTTATCTGAAGTATCTTAAATTTCCAAAGTGCGGTCGTGTCTTTGAATACAATTTTTATATGCAGCGTCTTCAGCTCGTAGATAATGAACATGTTTTTAAAACGAAAATCTTTCATTTGATCTTGACGTCTACGTATAGGAGGAACTCTGTGTCAGTCTTGAAACTATTTTATTTTGAAAATTCGTGACTTTCTACAAGAAAGTTTGGAGTAATTTCTTCTTTACCGTAGGGTACATCACTATTCATATGTGCGTTCTTGGAACTAAATTAACATTCATCACAACATGTTCTTCATCACTGTCTCTGTACCGTGGAGTACGGAGCCAAGAGGCTACAAAAAATGTTCGTTCGTATGATTTTTAGCAGGTAATTTTCAATTTTAAATTAATCTTTTTTTCACGCCTCCTCACGCAATAAGTTTGGGAATGCAATCTGAAATTGATTTTACACCGCGGAAAAAGCGCGATCCGCTCGTGCAGCTGTGTTGTTTTTACCTGTCCTTGGACGAGGCTGTTTGTTCAAGTTGTGAGTCTACGTATGTCACTTGGGAATAAAAAATTTTTTATGGGTTTTGAGCTCTGAATTCAGTAGCTGAATTACCTTCATTGGTTTTATAATGCTCACTTTCCTAGGTAATGTTATAAATACGATCTAGCGAGGGTAGTCAATGCGAACACAGGCAGGTGGTCCAAGAGGATCTTTCACCTTAGGTTTGTTACATCTAAATTTGATGTTTGAATATCTGTTTTCAGTAAAATGAGATTCCTAACAATTTAAATTTATGATATCGTGAATTTTCTAAACGAAATAGCAAACCTCTGTAGCCGACTTAGAGATGTAAGGATTAAACTAGTCTGCATGCCTTAAAGTTGACGTGAAATCGATTTAGGTTACACTAATGAAACGCTATGAGTGACATCGTTAGTTGGAGCATGCTCTTCGATAACTTGCAATTTTGCGAGATTGAATGAGACAACGATCGACCCTTATTGAAAGTTAGGCTTCCCTAGTCTTCCATGGCAGGTACAGCAGCAGCAATGCACGCTCTTATGTATTTGTTCTGCCAGTCTAAGACACCTGGGCGTTTTCACACACGCGACGCTCCAATGGAGCTGTCAGGCTGAACTGCTCTTGTATATTTAACGTCCTCGTGATACACTGTACTATTTGAACAGGACAACCATGGCTTATTTCATGGAATCCATTGAAGTTGCTCACTGCTTTGTTGCGGTGTTGTGATTGAACGCCATTTGAACATTCTGCTAGTTCAGGAACTCCGATTACCTTGGAAAATCTGGAATTTGAGGTACGTGAGAGACCAGAAGTGGAGAGAGCATCGGGCTAAAGTGCCGCACCCAACACACCTCACAACACATGCTTGCTCAGCTGCGAGCCCTGACAGCGCACAACACATTGCTCAGGAACCATTACGCCTCAAATGCTATGCTGTGTCACCCGGTGTCTGGAAAATGACTTCACTTACTGTGTTCCTTTCAGATCGTGGTGTGGCTTGAGGAGGCGCAGGTGCTCAGGTCTGTGTTTATGCGCTAGGCAGCACATGAGTCACGGTTGTCACAAGTCACTGCCCGACGGGTCAAGCTCTGCCACACCTGCACTGGTGCTCGTAATGCTGCTTTCTGCGCACCGCTCGTTGCACCAGCAACTTACCGTGGCTACCAGACATGACATTCGTCGTGTGAGGCGCTTTTGGCATGACTTGTTTTACATAACTCGATGAGGGAAACCCGTTCTCTGTAGTTGTTTCACGTAACTCGTAGATGGAAAAATCTTCGCCACGTTTTTTGTAGTTGTATTAATGATTTCTGAGACTGGTATAAATAAAATTCAGAGGGATTTTTTGTCTGTGAATTAGAAAGAATAAATCGCTATGATGACAGTATTTTTATTTTCGATGCTATAGGTACGTTCAGTCTTGGCTGAGATCGTACAACATTTGAAAAAAACAAGTTTCTCGCGCTTTATCATTCTTTTGAGCCCAATTGAGGCGTGGCATGTTGTGGAATTTATTTCTTCATCACGAAACATAAGCCATAGCTGGTCTTTGACTTGAGAAACAAGGAGATGAAGACTGCCAAGTTACTTGCATATTCCGTTCGTTCTTGCAAGAAACTGTTGAGGTGCTGGCGGAGTCGGTCACAGCAGCCATGGCTTTAATGAACCATAGTCCTGTTTGCTATGATCTGTTACTTATTTAAGAATGGATTTTATTCTAAAAAAAGAGAAGAAAAAGAACAAACCGTTTATTTCCATGTAATGTATCACAACACGATGGTTTCTAAAAATTTTTTAACATAAAGATCCTTAGTTGATAGATAAAAGATTCGATGCGTTCTTAGCTGTGTCGAGAGTTAGTTTTGTTGTCGAGAGACACAATCAAAAATATCATCTCATTGGGAATTTCATCAACAATTTATCTGTCGTGGATTTCAATCAAATTAAGTACGTGTAGCATTGCTGAACCTGGCAATTGAGACTCAGTACGCACGGCTGTAATCTCACTTTATCTTAAAATGAAATTTATGAAATTTTATTCACAAATTTTACTCACAAATTGCTGAACCTGGCAATTGAGACTCAGTATGCACGGCTGTAATCTCACTTTATCTTACAATGAAATTTATGAAATTTTATTCACAAATTTTACTCACAAATTGCTGAACCTGGCAATTGAGGCTCAGTACGCACGGCTGTAATCTCACTTTATCTTACAATGAAATTTATGAAATTTTACTCACAAATTTCAATGAGTTTGAACTGAACATTCTCAAAAAATATCACTAGTTCCGTAGAAATATGTACAGTGGAGCACTTTTATACGAGTTGATGTTCCCAAAGCAGACAAAGTGCATTCCGTGCATAGATTTGGACTCGCTTTGGAAATATTACAATAAAAAAATCCTTGACATTTGCCTCAAAATTTACACCTTCTTTGTACGACAACCTATAATTTAACTAACACTGATATTCAAAATTCTGTATTCATTTCCGAGAAAAATCTCCACCTTTGTGGGCATCATTACACTCGATGATTTCCTTTAGTAATTTAAAAAAAATCTTCAAGAAAAAAAGGTCTCAGCTCTTACGAATGAAGGTTTAACCTCTTGAAATGATTTCCAATGGCATCTATATTGCAACATGTAACACTAAGTATAAGTATCAGAACCATCATTGAATACGTGACAATAACGGAATCATCATGTAACACTGTGTAAGTATTAGAACCATTGTGTAACACTGGGTATAAGTAAAAAAACAATTATGCAACACTGAGTATAAGTAACAGATCCATTGTGTAACACTGAGTATAAGTAAAAAAACAATTATGCAACACTGAGTATAAGTAACAGAACCATTGTGTAACACTGGGTATAAGTAAAAAAACAATTATGCAACACTGAGTATAAGTAACAGAACCATTGTGTAACACTGAGTATAAGTAAAAAACAATTATGCAACGAGTATAAGTAACAGAACCGTTGTGTAACACTGAGTATAAGTAAAAAACAATTATGCAACACTGAGTATAAGTAACAGAACCATTGTGTAACACTGAATATAAGTAAAAAAACAATTATGCAACACTGAGTATAAGTAACAGAACCGTTGTGTAACACTGAGTATAAGTAAAAAAACAATTATGCAACACTGAGTATACAGGACCGAACCCTCAGGAAATACTGGGTATTTACGATGAAAGTAAATTTTCGTCCAAAAATTTTTTCTATCAATCAATTAAAATTGGACAAAGTATAAATTCAGCATACTAACACTTCTGAATTGCGTACTAAAGAATCTAGGAACAATGTATGTTATTATCCATGATATCATCCAGCTCCCACAAGGTATTAGGTAGGGATGTACAGGGTTTCTAAATGCTTTCAAAAATGGAACGCTAACAAGTATTCTAATAGTTTAAAAAGCAAATACTAAAGTACTTCCCTTTCCATGAAAGATTCACGAACTTCCATGTATGAATGTTAAAAGTCATCAGAGTTCGAAGCTCTTTAAGTTGAACCCTATTTCTTCCTCAGTCCCTTTCAAATATTAGAAGTTAATATTATACACTATACCCAAATTTGCAAAGTTAAAGAAGCAAACAATAAAAAGAAGCATCGACCATTGAACCATTGTTGTGTACAGGGGAAACAGACGTGCAGGTGTGCTAAAGCTATCCACTCACATCTACATACATACTGCACAGAGTAGGAAGATGGAGTGGAAGCATTAGCATCCTTGAAGACGAGACACACTGTGTGACACATTGGCATAGTAACAAGCTACTAACTCTGACTCTGTGTCACAGTGATTAGTATTACAGTTAATTGAAAATTACAGTATTGAACACCATTATCTTCAAAGCGACACAGATATAACACGGTATTTAGTTTGACGCGTGCCAACTTAACTTCTTTTCCCACGTTGCTGTGGGCGTGCCGTTGTACACAAAATTTTTTGGAAGGTTCATCCAAGTTTGCCAAGAAATGAATACGGTCGCTGACGACAAAAGAACTCATGAGCAAACTCAAACCTTGCGTTTGCGACGATGTTTTAGGTATGGAGGGTCGCCAATGTTCACACACCAATGTCCATTTGGCGCACCAATATTCATTTCGCGCACTAATGTTCATTTGGTGCAACAAATAATGTAGATTTTGTGTTCCAATGTTCATATGGTGTTCCAATGTTTATTTGGTGTACCAATGTTGGTTTGGCGCACCAAATTCATTTTGGAAACTATTTTTTTCGTTTCATCAGCCGTGAATATAAATTGATTAAATCTCAGAGGTCAATGCTTCAAGCCAGAGTCAGCTTACCAAAAGTAATTCGCAATTTTGCAATGTGAAGGTGAGTGTCTCGGCAAATTTAAGAGCGATCATCTATAGCTCACGTTACCTTCAAGGTGGAATCGAGCGGAGAAATACAATAGTGGGGCTAAAACTTTGAGGTATTGGAACCATTATACAACCTAAACACAAACATCCCATAAATCTATTCTCGTTTAAGAAATGATACGTACGCTATCAAAAAAGCGCTCACTACATGTTAATGATGAATTATCACTAGTCGTATGTGGGAAAATACCAACGATGTTAATTTCTGTGAATCGTCCAAGCCTCCCAACTCCAGCCTAATCGAGAATGATGATGATGAGACGATGCAGAACGCGTCAATCCATCACGTCGGGGCCCTCACTTTCATTTCGTGCACCATTCCTGGAACGAGTAATCGTCCGTAAATATTCAAGAACTGGAGCTGCGGTACTCTGAACTGCTGTAATGGAGCTCTGAATGAGGCTGGTTCTTTATTTTAGCTCTCCCATATTGTGTTGATCATTAGCTGCTCATGCTCACGGAGGATGAACTTTACCATTAATGATTTACAGGGCTTGTATTCCGATAAATAAGTTTTTTCTTTTAAAAACGTATGCAAAAGTTTCTTTTAGATGCATTTTTGCTCGGCCAACATTTGAGTTGAGGCGCCATCGAAAACAAAATTGTTTGAAGTAAAACGTTCAAGAGAAAAAAAGGGTTCTTCAGAATTGGACGAATCTTAAGATTCATTGAGAAAATTGCTTGGTGCTGGACAAAATTGCACTGGTGTGAACAAAACTCCCTTCGGTTGCTCATAACAAACTACAAAATTTTGTGAATTTGAGAATGCGACCAACACTCACAACTGCTGACACTCAGTCATGGCAAGAACAGAGGAGAAGTTTGTCGACATGTTCATTCAGCTCACCCGCAGTGGTGAGACGCAGCTGTCGTCACTACTCTGAGTGGCGCACATCTTTGTTGCTGATTTGTTGCAGACTATTGTTTGTTGTAGAGTATTGTTGCAGACTATTGTTGTAGAGTATTGTTGCAGACTATTGTTGTAGAGTATTTTTGCAGACTATTGCTGTAGAGTATTTTTGTAGACTATTGTTGTAGAGTATTTTTGCAGACTATTGCTGTAGAGTATTGTTGCAGACTATTGTTGTAGAGTATTGTTGCAGACTATTGCTGTAGAGTATTTTTGTAGACTAGTGTTGTATAGAGTATTTTTGCAGACTATTGCTGTAGAGTATTGTTGCAGACTATTGTTGTAGAGTATTGTTGCAGACTATTGCTGTAGAGTATTGTTGCAGACTATTGTTGTAGAGTATTGTTGTAGACTATTGTTGTAGAGTATTTTTGTAGACTAGTGTTGTATAGAGTATTGTTGCAGACTATTGCTGTAGAGTATTGTTGCAGACTATTGTTGTAGAGTATTGTTGCAGACTATTGCTGTAGAGTATTGTTGTAGACTATTGTTGTACACCATTGTTGTAGACTTGTTGTAGACTATTGTAGGAGATTATCACTGCAGACTATTGTTTAAAACTATTGTTGCATACTATTATTGCAGATTATTGTTGCAGACGTTAATTGTAGACTACTTTTGCAGACTATTGCAGCATACTATTGACAAAGTATTTATGGGAATTGAGTTTGTGATGCTGGTCGGTCAGCAGCATTATAAAAATTCCTACCGTGTACACCGGCGGCTCACATCGTCACGACCAACGCGTTCAGTAACTAGGATACCACCCCAGTCTAACTTTTTCGCTGCCTGCATGCATTTTTTTCGCCGCTTTAGGGATTTAAGCGATTAAATCAGTTAGGCAACGAAAAACGTGAATGCAGGCGGCGAAAAAGTTAGACTGGGACTTATTTGAGGTAAATGTGTTGGCGGCTTACATCACGACCAACGTGTTAAAATGGTTCAAGGAGAAAATGCTTTTAAAAGAACATCAGAAACATTGTTCACTTTTGGACAAATACCCAAATGTCACCTTTGTAGCGGCTTAGGTTGGGATGCGCCGTATATAATAATAAACTTCTAGACGAAGAGACATGCTTGTACGACCAGCGACCTCAATTACCAGAGCTCATCAGAGAGGACACATGTGTGGTAAGCCAGTGCGCATGTGTACTACGGTAGAGCAAACAAGGTAGGTTCAAACCAGTCTTTTTTTCGTTGACGGTGAGGTTTTGCTGACGTCACGGCAACGAACCAATAGCAGCGCTCATATTGCATCTGGTAGCACTGCTACCCCCAAATCTGGCTCCACTATTGGCCTAACGACATTGCGGTTTGGTGACGTCATAAAGTTTGTTCGAAATAAAGCCTTCCTATTGGCTAACCGAACAAGAGGAGGTGTTTTTTCTCCCATAGAAATGACCCTACCTTGTTTCCTCTACCGTGATGTGTACCAACCGAGCGTGGAATTCTCAGGTAAAGAACTAGTTTAAGTTCTTGCGCAAACACACGAAGTAAAACCTAATCAAGAAAGATTGTATGTTGATGATAGGAATAAAAGCTGTCTTCCAACCCGAATTAAAACAACTGAACTTTTCATCCTGTTGTTATAAAAGTGGTACAGGTTCAGTTCTTTCTTCTTGCTAGGCACATCAAGCTTCTGAGGGCGAGGCACTTAAAAATAACTGCCTAGCTTAAGTTGTAGTCGCGTTAATCGATTTGATCTACATATGCCATGCAAACCCAAATTAACCTTTGATGTGTAAAGCAGCACCCAGTAGTGAGCAAGTGAAAAGCAACAATATGAGATTTATAGAAATAGGCATTCCTTTGTACGGTTGTTTATAAGACGCGACTATTTGCACATACTAAACAAACTCAAATTAACCTTTGGGTTGGCATGCATGGAGCAACGAAATCGAAGCAACGCCTTTGCAGTATAGTGAACAAATCAAAAGCCACAATATAAGGATTATAATAATAGGCATTCCATCGCACGGTTGTTCATAAGATGCGGTAATAGAAAGCAAGTTACCATTGCTTTCGCGTGTAATGTGCAGGTAGCGACGGCAAACACTTGGTTGAGGAGCGCAGGTGTGCGCCAAGTGCGGCGCACGTGTTGTTGCAGCCACGAGCAAGTCATGGATGCAGGCAGCTCATGTCCATTGATCATTAGGATTAAAATGACTGCATTCATTAAACTCACATTGAATTTTAACTAGTGCTCTTATTATCTTAGTGTCTGATAGGTATTCAAACGATAATTTGCCGTATCGTTCCCATCTACGGTTATCGCTCGGGAAATTTGTGAGGTATTTTTCACGCTCACATGAAGTGCTGAGAACAGCTCATTTTTATGGCTTTGAGTGCCCAAAGTTAATGTCAGAAGACACAATGGATGGCGTGTTTTATCTATTGAACGAGATAAAATTCAATGTCGTATAGAATAATGATGACTTTTCTTCAATGGAACAGAAGAATAATTATCATTCGGGCTCGATAATAATTTTTATGTCAGTTTCACCCACTAATCAGAGGGAATTTCGCTCCTCGAGATGAACAAGGGCGGTTTGGCCGTCGATTGGAGTATTACATTTTTTTCACGTCAGGGACGGAGGATTGGTGCAGAAAATGTCTCCGTTCGGTATCACGGCTACTGGGCGGCGTAATCCTTCATTGGAAAAAGGCAAACTTGAAAAAGTCTCAAATTTTTCAGAAAATTTTATACTGCGAAAACAATTACAAGCCTATTATTTTGCTTTTAATCCTAAGGAATATAGGAAAGATACGTAAAAATGTATGGTATTTGAGTGTTTCTCCGTGTATTAAATTTGATAAAGAACAGCTGATGGGAAAAAAAATTTCTCTTGAAATTGAAAATCCTGTGTATTTAGAGTTAGTTTGAAGCAATAAATAAAAAGCATGATATTTTTGAAAAATAATCTCCATAATCAGTTATCAAAAGTTTTTGTCATTAAAATTCTAATGAAGGACAGAAGAATTTCTCTCAGATGGATTCCATAATAATTATGCAAATAACCACAGGGGCGCTATAACACAGCTTAAAACTCTAAAAAATTAAAAATACTTTCTTTCGTTTGTGTAATAATGTATTTCAATAGAAAATTCTAAATAATGACACATTTTAAACGACGATGCAGACGTACATTCATGTTAAATGTTAATAAATCAAATACCTTTTATATACCAATTACACCTATGCACACAGAGGTTAGGACCTGTGAAATTCTCAGTTTACTAACAAGAAGGAAAGAGTAATTCATTAACCTTGAAATATTTCCTTTTTGTTCACACTGTAAAGGTATAAAGCGTCTCGTTCGAATAATATGAAATTTTGCAACACTATTAAGGGTATGGTTCGGAATTTTATAAAGATTGTTTTGATTTGATAATGGACTGGTCATGTGATCTATAAAACGGGAAGTAATCCAGGCAGTCTACTCTAGAAATGATCTGCGTCCGTGCATACATTTCCATAATTGTGCACAATTATAATAGTCGTACATTATTGTGTACAACTGATGTGCGGCTACAGAGGTAACTGCGGCAATTCCACGTTAGCGTTGCAGTACGGTCGTTTAATTAAACTGTTTTCAAATGACCTGAGGAAACGGTCTCTAATCACGTCTCCTCTGCGCGGGAAGTAAAATCGTGTATCTGTGCTACGGCTCTAATCTTATATCGTTTTCGCGGTGAGACGCTCGAGCGGACTCAGCTCAGTATTGTGTAAATCATGTAGAGTTGCGCTGCTGTAGCATATCCGTAGACGTGTTCGCACACTCTTGTTTGGCTGGTTACAAGTTGCGAGCAATAGCTGCAGATGTAGCAGTTGCAAGTGTAACCTGTTGCTGGCTGCACGCGCTGTTACACGTAACGAGTTGTTACTCGCTGATAAATATACGAGCTACGAGGATGTACAAGCTCGTAACTTACTCGGGCTGCTTGCCGAACAGTGGGGGAATTTAAAATTCATCAGTGAGAAGGTGTCGTTATGTGGCTGTCACTGATAAGACGTATCGGTGTAGGGCAGACAAAATTTTTCTATTATCGTATCAAATGAACGTTTTTGTTGTCTCATCAAGGGAATGCATTCGCTTCCACGGAATAATTAAATTCGAATTCAGTACAATATGCTAGCAATAAGTGATCCAGTACGATATGCTACGAAAAGGTGTTTCAGTATGATAGGCTAGAAATAAGTGATTCAGTACGATAGGCTACAAATGTGGTGAGAACTTCGTTCACTCGATTACTCTACATGACAGAAGTGCCTGCAGCTCTGCATGGTCGTTGAGGCTGCTTGTCTCAGCCAGCTCCTGTACACAATGTTGGCACTCCGCCCATTGCTTCCTCGCGTTTACGGGCGAGTCTTTACGGCAGAACAATGGAGGTCTCACGTCCGAAATTACCGCGAACTGCACGCAGCTCAGCTAGACCTTGGATGTCGTGGAGACTTGTAGCATAGATACACCTCAGGCTCCATATATCGGCTCAGTTTTGGCGTCCGTTGCAGGTTTTTGAATTACGATGTGGCCTTTTAGTACACCTTATAGCCTAAATTACGACTTTTTTTGTAGTATGTGAATTGAAATTATCACTTTTTCGCAAGTATATGTATATTAAAGTTAAACTCATTCAATGGCTTCTTGGGATGTTTTTTGAACGATCAGGAAGAGGTATGGACGGTGACGCGGAAGCTGGCGGCAATTTGAAGGACAAGGTTTCGATTAATCATTTCGAGTGAAACTGTTTTACTCCGCCGTCGTACTCACGATGACATTCTGCAAAAAGTTGCGCTAGAATGCAGAGATTTGAGAGGAAACGACGCATCGGTAAATATTTCTTTGTTAGACTAGAAAATATCAATGCTGATAACCAAAATCAAAATATTTAGATATCTTCGGTCGCACAAACTCGTAAAATTTTTAAACTGAACCGTTAAAATTGAGATAGCGACTCAAGCCAATGCCTCCTATGTATCTCTAAGTCTGCCCGTAGAAATTGTGACGTCACACGAGTGGTCAGAGATTTCGTGCCATTTGTGATGAATTGAAGGGGCGAAATTAAATAAGCTATAGTCTATAGTTGATATCTTATAGAACGGGGCAAGCCAAGCTTTGATAAATCTTGGGGGACGTACAGTCATGTATACTTTGTCTATCAATTGAGTGTGAAAATTTGTCATTAACTATTTTTATGACAATAAATAAAGGCGTACTCAAGCTTGTTTGGGCCCACGTTTGGGCGCTGGAGGTCTTGAGGAATAAGGGGAGCTGAATGCCTCAAAGAATCAGGAGAGCTAGGTGCCTCCAAGAACCAGGCGAGCAGAATGCCTCAATGAATCAGGGGAGCTGGATACCTCCAAGAATCAGGGGAGATGGATGCTTCAAAGAATCAGGGGAGCTGGATGCCTGAAAGAATCAGGGGAGCTGGATACCTCCAAGAACCAGGCGAGCAGAATGCCGCAATGAATCAGGGGAGATGGATGCTTTAAAGAATCAGAGGAGCTGGGTGCTTCAAAGAATCAGGGGAGCTTGATGCTCCAAAGAATCAGGGGAACAGGATGCTTCAAAGAATCAGGAGAACTTTATGCCTCCAAGAATCAGCGGAGCTAGAAGCCTCCAAGAATCTGGAGAGCTTTAATGAATTAGAGAAGCTGTATGCCTCCAAGAATCAGGGGAACTGGGCGCCTCCAAGAATCAGGGGAGCAGAATGCCTCAGCACTGGAGACCGGCGCCTGGGCGTGGTGTGTCTGTACGCCCAGCGAAGCGTGGCGGCGGACAAAGCAACGCGAGCTTCGTGTAGCTTCGAAGGCCGCCATTTTGAATGCGCTCCCCCCGTGTCATTTGTTCTTTGTTCCACGCACGCTTGAAGGCTTTCCTCCCTTGAAGGTTAATTGTCGCCTCATGCAATTCTAAAGGTTTCAATTTGGAGCGGCGGGCTGTGCGAAAACGCCCGTCAATGAAGAAAAGTCTCGCTCAAGGTGCTAGGCTGGCGATGGAGTTGGTAGTTTTTGTAGTTAATGGTATTTGAAGTTAATGGCATTAAAATAATTTAAACAATTTGATGCCATTTCAATAATTGAAACAATTTGTTGGCATTTGAATAATTTATACTATTTATTTATCACAAGTAGTACAGCGGTAAATTGTTTCATTAAGTCTAATACGATGGACACATTTGAGAATTTGAGTATGTGTACTTACATTATTGTGGGCTATTTGTATCAGCAGCTCCTGATATCTGATTCACGGGAAGCCATTTCTGTAATTAACTGGCTATCGATAAAAACACGAGTCGTTAGATAGATTAACATTAAAACGGGTATACCTGTACCAGCATTTAAAAGACGTCTAAAATTGAGGTAAATTTCGCGTTTCGATCGCTGTTCATTTTAACATATTTGTTTGGTATATTGTTAGGACACATTTGAAGGGTATTTATTTTGATTAACAAAGCTTTTTTACGCTAATATTCGACTGGTAAGAAGTTTTACTTTATATATTGAGAGTTGTACTGTTGTTTGACCTGCTACGATATTCATCTAGAGCTAGGTTATTATAATTTAACAACAACATGCTAGAAACTCACATACTTCATTTTTAATGTTGTAAAACTATTATAACTGTGCTTTTAATAACATTACAACATTAAAACTGGAATGAGAGTTGCTGGCATACATAACTGATACTGTAGAATAAACAATGCGCTGGAAGCTTGTCTCTTTACTTATGTTTTTTCATCGGCCCTACAACTTTGATTTATACTCCCAGCTACTTAAAATGTTAATTGGATCTCTCAGAAATGAAGTTAGGTTTTAAATTCCACTTAAAGTACGAGCCTCAATTTTTCGATTTATTATTTCAAGTACATCCAACTATAATAGTATAACAGTATAGTTGGATGTACTGGAAAGAATAATTCGAAAAATTGCGGTACGCACTGAGGCATATATATATACGCGTACAAGTTGAATTAATCGTTTAAGTTGAGGTGCGAATGAGTTGAGTTACTCGCATGAGGTGCGGTGTGCATAATATAAGTGAAGTCAAGAACCGATATATCATATATATATATCGTATTAGACTTAAAGAAACAATTTACCGTTGTACATATATATAATATACATAAATATGTATACCGATAGTTAGTCAAATGACACACTGAGAACGTCACTCGATCACGGGCGTATTTGGGCTCCAATTAACATTACAGCTGTGCCAGTTCGTTTATTTGGACGAATTTGCGTTCACAACATCTGAGCGCTCCAAGCTTCATCGTCTTCCAACAAACACATCCTGGTGCCTATGACATTATTTCGAATGTAAAACGAGGTTGTTGTTTACGTACTATGGACAACAAATACATTTATGAACCGATGTCGTAAATATTCTCATCCTGTAGAGTCGATCTCGAGCTATACAGCATCATCTCAGGCAAACTTCAACTTGAACAAGTCACAGTTATTCAACAAATACTGTACTTGATTCCAGTTATGGTTAACTGGAGCAAATTTTTACGCGTATGTGTTGAGGTGCGCATAAGTTGAGTTACGCGTATGTGTTGAGGTGCGCATAAGTTGAGTTACGCGTATGTGTTGAGGTGCGCGTAAATTGAGTTACGCGTATGTGTTGAGGTGCGCGTAAGTTGAGTTACGCGTATGTGTTGAGGTGCGCGTAAATTGAGTTACGCGTATGTGTTGAGGTGCGCGTAAGTTGAGTTACGCGTATGTGTTGAGGTGCGCGTAAATTGAGTTACGCGTATGTGTTGAGGTGCGCGTAAATTGAGTTACGCGTATGTGTTGAGGTGCGCGTAAGTTGAGTTACGCGCATGTGTTGAGGTGCGCGTAAATTGAGTTACGCGTATGTTTTGAGGTGCGCGTAAATTGAGTTACGCGTATGTTTTGAGGTGCGCGTAAGTTGAGTTACGCGCATGTGTTGAGGTGCGCGTAAGTTGAGTTACGCGTATGTGTTGAGGTGCGCGTAAGTTGAGTTACGCGTATGTGTTGATGTGTTGAGGTGCACTAAGTTGAGTTCCGCGTTTGAGCTGAGTTACGCGTACAAGTTGAATTAATCGTTTAAGTTGAGGTGCGAATGGGTTGAGTTACTCGTATGAGGTGCGGTGTGCATAATGTAAGTCAAGTCAAGAACCGACTGTAGATTCATTTAGATCAAAATTGCGCTCTATATCCACTCGAGGAGGTTGGTTCTAGCGACGCGTGAGATGTGACCTCTCGTTAGTGACACAAATATGTGCCTCACAACACAATATAAAGCCTTCTAAGGGTTGGGAAATGTGACGTGATCCAAAACAGACTCTAGCCATGATTTTTCATGCAATGCAATTCTAAGAAAGCAATGTTATTTTATATGTTTTCTTAAAAGCAATGTTATTCTAAAAATAATTGTCAATATTGATGTCAATACATTGGTTAATACGTTGGCACCTCTAATTAGACCATTACGGTTATGAAGGAGTCGATTATGATTTATTTCAGTTACGTCGTCCAACAAATTTAATACTATCATTTTAACACCTTGACTACGTATTGGGACAATTGTGGACCACTAGGTAGATTGTTCATTTATGCATAAATATAAATGAATACTTTTTCAACAAGTTCGCGACCTCTTTTTGAAGGAATTGTATCGTATCGTACGAGGTAAATATTATCGTGAATTTTTATTTTGTACATTTCTTATAGAGGAAGGAAACTTGATGGAGCAGTAAAATTTATTTTCCTCATCTATTTCCTACAACCAAATCAACCTTTGGATCCGAGAAATCGTCGTCAACATGCAAAAATCACGTGATTTAATTAAATTGAAGCGTCGTGATTTACGAATTGTCTGAAACAAGCGAGGCGCACAATAATCTCCTCCATTTTTCCAGAGGCAGCACTGGCTGCACAAAGGAGCATGTGTCTCCTTTATAGGCTTTCTGAATAAAAGACTTGTTATTGTTACTAACAGACAGAGAATTTCTGATAATTTTTATTTATATTTTTTATATATATGTATATAAATACATAGGAATATGTAAGGATGTATTTAGAATTGATTCATAGTGATATATATGCAAATTATGATTTAAAATGATTGTGTATACGATATATAATTAAATATATTTGTTCTGGTTCAGTTAAATGTCAATTTTTAAACCGTTCGTAGACCCTATCTCTATATTTGAGTTTAGCATCATAATCTCAGCGTACATCAGGATTTTTAAATTCAAGAAATCTATCCATATGCAAAATATATAACATAAATACGGTTAATACCCAAATCGAGTTCAAAGGTTTGTAACGTCATTTCAAAAACATCGTCAGCGCAACACAAATTCTAATTACTACTCAGATCACTTATAATTTCTTTTAAATACGCTGAAATTAAAATCAGCGTAATTCCTTTAATTTCGTTTGTCAGACTACGATTTCAGTTTCTAAAAGCTGAATTTAAATTGACTTTCAAGTTAATTACTGTCATTCGCTTTCGTAACTGATAACTGGTGTTGTCACTCAGGTTAGAGCGGAGCATTCTGACTGAACATGCAAACGAAAACAGCTAACATGTCCTTTTTTATTGCGTCTATCTTAAAGCAGTTCGTGACTTGGGCCATAAAGTTATGTTATGCTGGACAAGCTTCCTTAGCAAATGTTTTAACGGTAAAATGATTTGCTTCTAGCTAACTAGTGACATATTATTAATAAGTTTGCTATTCTAACTTGTAACGACAATTAACGCAGATTTTAAAATGAATGTTGCTTTTCGACAGCTGACGACGGAAAACCTCCTTCAAAATTAAGTTTGAAAGAATCAACCGTGTGAACCAGCTATTGTACGCATCCCCAATTGCACCTGCGAGCAGAAATCTGTATTTTGAAGACCTATTCTCGCAAACGTTGAGCTGATTAACAACTTTTTTACGCTTCCTGTAGGGTGGAGTTGGGAAGTTTCTCACGTTAAGATGCGCGAAAATCACTTCGTCATTTTGGTGTTCCGCGTCTGCGGAGGCGAGCTGGAATGCGGAGCAGCGAGCGAGAGGAAGCAGCGACCGGATGGCGGACACATGTTCTGATTGCGGCCCCAAACGGCCGCGGAAGGAAGGCTTACACCGCCCCTACACCACAGGGCAAGCGGGCATTGAAAGAAGTCGCGGGTACAGGGAGCATTGGGCTCAGCTTCGAAACATCGAGAGAAGACTCGGGATCGAGGGAGCATTGTGGAGCCCAGTATCGAAATATCGAGAGCAGACTTGAGTACAGGGAGCATTGCGGAGTTCAGCATCGAAACATCGAGAGAAGACTCGGGTACAGGGAGCATTGCGGAGTTCAGCATCGAAACATCGAGAGAAGACTCGGGTACAGGGAGCATTAGCATCGAAACATCGAGAGAAGACTCGGGTACAGGGAGCATTGCGGAGTTCAGCATCGAAACATCGAGAGAGGACTCGCGTACAGGGAGCATTGCGGAGTTCAGCATCGAAACATCGAGGGAAGCTTTGGGTACACGAAGCATTGCGGAGTTCAGACTGGGGAATCCACAGAAATTAGGATAATAGAAGAATTGGTCCCAGCCTGAAGAAGGACATGAAATCTTTGTGCCATTATGCTACGTGCCGTAAGGTTGAGCATTCTACAGTCTATGAAGAAAAAACGTACAATAGAGTGGGAAGAACTCATTCGAAACTAATTTCATTTTATACCTGTGTTTTCTATGAAGGTTGTGATTTAGAAGCCATGAAGGACTGAATAAATAAAAGTCAGCTGGTTGAAAGAAATTACGCATCATAGGGAGCGTAGTAAGCTAATGATGGTCATTTGATTTGTATTGGTTCTGATAAAAGGAAGAGTCGCCATGTGTTGCTACATCTTGTCATTTGACGCTCTACGTTTTCACAAGAACAATCACTTATTCGTTTCTGAGATCATATTAGTTCATGTTAAGCTTACTATAGCTTGTTTTTAATAATTTTTCCCACTTAATGCTCTAATTCGGTTTTAAACTTCATAACGATCGCATTGGGAATTTTGGGCTAGGGACTTACGACTTTACTTTATTATCGACTTTTTATCTCCAACAATAACGTTTATAGACTTAGTTCGTTCCGTTATTTTGTGAAGAAAACTTTCTTTGAAGGAGAATGCAAATTTACAGTTGTAAAAAGTCATTTTTTTTAAAGAAGCAGACATTATTTACAAAATGACTTTAACGTGAGCGGACATTAATATTAACTTGAGCAGAAATTATTCTGTTGTAGATACTGCGTGCGTTTCATACTTCACGATGACGATCGGAGCTGCAGCAACAGCAGGTCGAGATCAATACATGTGTGACAGTGCGGTGCCTACGCCGTCTTTGCTTACGTATTGATAATCGATCGAGAACAGATTGTGTGCGTCTGTGTTGAGGTAAACGAATGCGCTGCTATTCTCAAAACGGCTGGTAAATTAGGCTTTGTTGTACCGATAAGAGAATTCGTCTCAGCAAGGTCAAGTTCGTCTGCTGTTTCTCATTGCTAATCGTGAAACATCGTTACGATGCAATCTGAGATACCTAATCTTTGGAATTGCTCTAGTAAAATCTGAGATATCAAATTAGTCAAATCATTTCAGAAGAATCTGCGATACATTTTCGTTGAAATTGCTGCTATGAAATTTGTGAAATAGTTCCGATAAAACCTACTATCTCTGCCCAGTTGTTGAAAACAAAATGTCTTAACTTTTTTAGAAAAATCTGCGGAAAATATTTCCCGCTGCTGCCAGCCTGGCACCGTGAATAAGACAACGAAGATGGTTTTAAAGCTTACTAAATTATAAACACTAGCATTTTAAAGATCAAAATATTCTAAAAATCCCTGTAATTCATGTCTGATGATCTGTAAAATGAAACAAAATAATGAACTATAAAACGAAATGCTTCTACCTCTTAGGAACTCATATTAATAACCCTGAAACATAGTCGATAAAAATTTATTTCAACAACAAATTTCAGTGGTCTAATATATGGATATTTTGTTAAATTTGTTGTCTATTTTATTGTATGATGACAACCTCAAAATAACTTCCACATGCTATCCAGCATGCGTCGATCAAACTGCATTTCGGTGAAGAAAATCAAGTTTGTCATTAAAGTGAGTGTGTGAACATTGAGCGTGAGTTAGCGACATGCAGAGGTGAGTGTCGAGGTGGGTGCTGGGGACCTGAACACCTGCAAAGGTGCGCACAGTCGTCGCTCTCTCGAACGACGGGTCAATGCTCGCTCCCAGCGGTGTGCACATCGCGGTGAAAGTTCCCAATGACAACCGATTGTCGAATAAAGCTCTGTTTGATTGCTCATTATTGGCATCATCTGGTCGCAGTTGTAGCGCGCAATTGTGAGACAACACTTGCAATTAGAAAATTGCAAATGCATATGAGCCGCCCTTTGTCTCTCGACACCAAGGCGCAGGTGCGTAAGGTCACTTTCAATGAGAATAAAGGGCATAAAGGCGCTTGTGTGAGCCAGGTGTTATTTATCCTCTTTGGAAATAGAAGAATCGACGCGTCGGTCGGTGATAAAATATTTAGCTCGTGTACATTTCGGAGAATCATTTAGTTAACTTTGAAAAGTAACGCACTAATGAATGGTCGAATGATGACAGAGAATGTGCACAACTTAAGGTATGATAATAAAGGTAATAGCAAAGAAAAATTTTAAAACCATTTTTTTTATGAAACGTTTCAAGCCTCAGCTCATCATCAGTCATACTCTGTAAAAACAAAATACACGCATTGAATAAAATACGAAAAATTGACAAAAATTGGTCTTCAAGAATTCAAAATTGGTGCCTAAATAAAACAATGACATTACGTAAAAAGCAGATGAAACTAAATAACAGAATTTCACTATCGAGTATCGTACACACGAGTTAAAACGGAGAAAATTTTTTTACAGGAGTACAACTAAAATGCGGAACGGTCATAAGGAAAATTAACTAGCTAAAATAAAATTCTATCAAAGGGAGAAGAAGAGGGAATAAGGGAGAGAGAAAGAAAGAGCGGAAAAAGGAAAACAAGGAAACAGAGAAGAGGAGGTAAGAAGAGAGAAAAAAAATAATACATTTCTTACAAAGACTAGTAAAAATTGAATCGAATGTGAGTATTGCTGCACTACTAGCTTCCTATAATTTTTAAGGGGTAAGCACTTTGCATATCATTCAGGGCCGGTTTCAATTTGTGAATATACAGAGACTCCAACATGCGAAGCTCACCAGAATTTGAAGCATAGTCCACAATTTTAAACTGGTCGTTACTGATAATGTGTTCACAGGGACCTATACAATGCTGCCTTATGTTAGAATGGGAAGGTGTTCCTAGTGGGCATCCCGAACGATGGCTTCTTCCGGCATGCTCTGCGACTCTCATAAATAATGCTCGGTGGGTTGATCCCACATACTGCGATGCGCAATGCGCACAACTAAATTCATAAATGAGAGAAGATCGCAAGCCCTTGGGTAGGTCATCTTTAAAACGAAAGAGAGAACCAATGGTGAATTTGTTCAATAAAATTATGCGGAAGCGAGTCGTAGGAATTAATTTGCCAAGAATATTCGACAGTTCAGTTTTTAATTTTTCAGACTGGTAGCCAAAATATGGTAGTACGCAATACATAATAGATGAAACCTGTTCAGGCTCCCTAGGGCTATAGACATTAGAAAGAAAAGTATTAATCGATTTATAAAAGGCCACGACAGGAAAACCGTTAGAACAGAAGTAAGACTTGAGGAACTCGAATACATGGTGAAGGTTGCCATAGGTGGAACAAATCCTATAGGCTCTATTGGTTGAAGTGAATAGACTGTTTGTCTAAAAAGATCTGCAACAGAAACTAAAAAAGCTGAGGCCTAAATCGGTAAAACTTTGTTTTCTAAAAACAGTAAAAAATCTATTGTCGAAAAATTAAAACAAAGTGTTAAAATAAATTAAATAAATAAATAAATTAATTAATGACAAAAAATTAAAAATAAAGTGTTCACGCGGTATGTATGCTTAAATAGCCAATTTACTGACATGAATGCACCAAATAGACAACCAGCAAAATGTTCACTGTACAGCAGTACAGGAATCAGAGATTCTGATACGTTTGCAGTTAAAAAAGTGTTTCCTTTGATTTTGGTTCTCTTTTTTATTTTACGCATAAGCTTTCTAAAAAATTTGCCTCTCAATTCTACTCTGTACAGGAGAGATAAAGGCGCTTATGAAAAACAGTTACACCAGTAGCACATATTTCCGAAACCTGGGGAAATCTTACATAAACTCTCAATATGTCTTCAATGATGCATTGTGCTAAAAAGAGAGACGGCTATATGCCACAACAACAACGTTTTAACACTTTGACTGCGGCAACTTAATATTAAGTTCAACACCAAACTCTTATTTGATGTTAATTGTAGAAAGCTATTTGGAAAAAACCAAACATGAACTGGATCATGCATGCCTTCATTTAGCTTTGATTAAATATTTATGAAAATTGAGTTAGCGACTAATGGTCGGTGAGGAGCATTATGAAAATTACCTCCGTGTACCACCGGTGGCACACGTCGCAGTTAAAGTGTTAATGCTGCCTCGCTCACGGATATTTCCTTGTCGCTTTAATTCCTCTCTAAAATTGTGTCGATGTTATTGTGTCACTGCAGCGGTCCCTGCTCGTAGGTGTAGCGCGTTACCTGTTTTGTGTACTAATTGTGCGCAGTACTGCTGCAATTATGCACAGTACTGCTGCAATTATGCACAGTACTGCTGCAATTGTGCACTGTGAGCAATTAGTTGCACCAACCTCGCTCGTCAACTGAAAATTTAGCCATTAGAATATTCAGGCAGTATAATTTTTATGTAACAAAATGTTAAGGGAATAGAATATTCAGGCAATAAAATATTTACGTAATAAAATTTTTAGGGAGTAGAATATTCAGGCAATAAAATATTTACGTTAAAAAATGTTTAGGAAATAGAATAAACAGGCAATAAAATATTTACGAAATAAAATGTTTAGGAAATAGAATATTCAGGCAATAAAATATTGACGAAATAAAATGTTTAGGAAATAGAATATTCAGGCAATAAAATATTTACGTAATAAAATGTTTAGGAAATAGAATATTCAGGCAATAAAATATTTACGTAATAAAATGTTTAGGAAATTTAATATTCATGCAATAAAATATTTACGAAATAAAATGTTTAGGAAATAGAATATTCAGGCAATAAAATATTTACGTAATAAAATATTTAGGAAATTGAATATTCAGGCAATAAAATATTTACGTAATAAAATGTTTAGGGAGTAGAATATTCAGGCAATAAAATCGTTAAAAAATGTTTAGAAAATAGAATAAACAGGCAATAAAATATTTACGTAATAAAATGTTTAGGGAATAGAATATTCAGGTAATAAAATATTTACGTAATAAAATTTTTAGGGAGTAGAATATTTAAGCAATAGAATATTTACGTAATAAAATGTTTAGGGAATACAATATTCAGGCAATAAAATATTTACATAACAAAACGTTTAGGGAATTGAATACTCAGGTAATAAAATATTCTGGCAACAGGATGCTTAGGCAATAGAATATTTAGGAAACTGAATATTTAGACAGTAGAACATTTAAGCAAAATATTATTCAGGCAATAGAATATCCATGTGTTAGAATATTCATGTGATAAAATATCAAAGCAACAGAAAATTCAGGCAACATAATATTTAGGCAATCGAATACTTAAGCCATAGAATATTCATATAGTAAAATATTTAGACAATAGAATATTCAGGTTATAGAACTTTCAAATAAGATTATTCCCCTCCAAAAATGCTTTAATTTACAACACTCTGATTCGATACCAGACAGGTATGAATTCCTAGTAAACTATTTTTATAGCATCAATTGCCGTAATGAGATATACGTTTATTTTGTTTTTAATTTACAAGCTCCTATGTACTTGAGAGGTACAATTTACAATTAAAATTATTGGCTCTTTTAAATGCTAAGCGCAACTTTTTCCACAACATGAATGCTCCTCGAGAACTTGTCAAGTCCAAGTACGAACCTTGTCAAGTATGAACTTGTCAAGTCCAAGTACGACCCTTGTCAAGTATGGGGCAGAAAAGTTCATCGCTCTCCTGTGGTGCACTTCTGGCCATTACCTCCTCACCAGCTGGGGCAAAGAGCGAGATAAATGCACGAGAGTTCATGTGGAATTCATATTCGTTTGCATAATTACCTCAGCGTGCCGCTAATGACCTCAGGAAAGTAGGGGAGCAAGATAATTCCACAGAAGCTGTGAATTTGAAATAATTTCTTTTTAAATAAACGGTTTATGGTTTTAAGGCTTTGTTAGCAAGAAAGGTATGATGTCAATTTACCTTGAAAATTTAAAGGTATGTCTCTTTTTTGATTCTTATTTAATTTGTGGCCGAGCGAAGTACGACATTCACTCTATTTGTTCTTCTGTGAATCTGTGAATGTGACGTTCCTGCTGCAGGTGGACGTTAATTTGAACTACGACGCCCCATGTTTTCCGAGTTATAACTTGAATCAATTGATGTTTATATGGTATTGACTTGAATTGACTGGTAACTTATTCATGACTTGAATTAATTGATGTCTATGTAGTATTGTACGCTTTAAGGAGGTGTTCAGAAATTTATAATTTCCATTGTGTTTTATGTATTCGTTGTTCTCTCACGACACCTCTGCATTCAAATTTAAGGACCCGGTTCAGTGTCACTTCGTACTTACTAACTTCACAATTGGTTCTTTACTATATTTCCGAGACATGCTGAAGTCTCAGTGACTCGTGCATTCACAAGTACATGATTTGTAATCGTACTGTAACTCTGCCAGAATAAAATTTAATTCGTTTCATCGTTATTTAGTATCAATACTGAGATGTGAATCCTCTCAACGAACTGAAGACAAGAAAAGTCTTAACAAAGGCTATCGAACTGAAGACTAAAATAATCTGAACTAAGGTATAGTTCTTACCACCTGTCTTAAGTATTTTACAGCATGTAAACGAAGCTGCAAAAACCAGTAAGAAAGGATTTTGTTTGTGTTCAGTCTTGTTACGATCAATTTGAAAAATACTTGTCTGTTAATCCATTCATTACTGGAAGCCACTGCAAAGTGCATCGAACTCCGGCATGCAGGTGTTCTCGAGTAAACTTTGAACTTATGCGTTTTAAAGCACCATAATGTTGATGAAGAGTGCATGTTTATTTGCTCATGAGTGAGAGCGTTGACGCCAGCATGTTCTAGACCGAGGTCCCCAGTCTAACTTTTTCGCCACCTGCGTGCTTGTTTTTCGCCGCCCCAGTAATTAAATCACATAAGCGGCGAAAAACATGCATGCTCCGTCGGAAAAGTTAGACTGAGGTCCTCAATCTCTCTGGTGTCGTGGATGTAATATGTATCCAGTCACTTTCTCCAAATTAACAAATAAACTAATCCCCTTGTGATACCGTGGATCAAATTGCTTTAGTAACAAATTTTGTAAAAATTCTTCGACATTACTTTACATAAATTCACATTTACACAAATTTTACTTCAGCAAAATTTTATTAACACTCTTTTATGAAATGGATATTTGTAAGTAACTCATCGTATCCACATTATATTAGGGAGAATTTTAGACGCTGCCCCATTTCATTTATAAAAGCATGAGGGGAAATTTTGTTCCATGTTATTGCATAAATCAGGGCGTTGAATTTTGCCTCATGTCATCAGTGTACGTAAACGGTGACTTTGCAACAAGCTAGTTAAGCAAACGAGAATATCAGAGTTTGTGAATGTACAAAGATTACTGAGCATAACTAAGTCGCAATCATATGAGCACACATGTGCCGGGGACAACGCTCTTTGTGAGTGAGAACCTGCAGTACCGCGAGAAGATTTGCACCCGAAACTAAAATTAACTCACAGAAAAAAATGACGAAGAGCATAATATACAAACGGTGGGTTAATTTTTGGGTAATTGCATGTAGAGTTTTAAGTAGCCCTGTAACGCTTTAAATATTTTGCTGGATTTGATTTGACTATGTGAATTTAGATTCAAATTTACCAAGAACATAAACGCTTTTTCTGCGAAACTTTACGAAAAGGATTTCTCTCTCATTTTTCGGAACCATATCTTTACAGGTGGGTGGTGCCAATCGAAACGATATACTAATTTTTTAACATCAATTCTAAAACTCAGTCCCTATTTGTAATGAAGTTATATTTATATCATATTTATTTTTATCATTGATATCTTTTATATCTTTTATCTTGAGTAGAGCTCAACATTTCGTCATCACACCAGTTTAGCCAAGTTTAAACACACCAATTTTCGTTCCTTGAAGCAACCATTCGTTCCTAAAAAGTTCACGTTTGTGAACCACCATATAAACATATTACCTTTCTTAGAATTATTTCGTTGTCAAGAGAAAGTTCAAAGGCGTGATAGAAAATAGAGCGAGGACCTTCGAAGTAGAAGCACCTGATCCACATCTCCTCACTGCACATTTTGACTACGCAAAGCGAGGCATAAGCTTTTCTCTATACACCAGCCACAACACCTGCTCTAATTCTGCCAGCACCACAAGTTGCACTCTGTATTCACCGTACACATACTCTCACTGCTTACACTTCCCTACATACTTTTTGATTTTCGTGCCCTGAGATCATCCATACGCTGCTTATACACGTATACCACATCATGGTTCTATATAGTACTACAATTAGGTATAGCTACAGTGCAACCCCTCTTGCATATTCTTACTGCGTAACCATGCACTCTTGCATTGTTCTGTAACCACTTTTGAATTGTTCGCCTTGTATGGTTTGTCCACCAATTAAGGATTTTGATATTAAGAAACTTTTAAAATCCAATGCGTGGTAATACATTTCATGTATAATTTTTTTAAAATAAACTGTTTTTCTCTCTTATTTCCTTCCTTTCTTTACTGTACACGGCCATCTCCCAGTCTAACTTTTTCGTCGAAGCATGCATGTTTTTGACCGCTCAAGCGATTTAATTACTTGGGCTGCGAAAAACATGCATGCAGGTGGCGAGAAAGTTGAACTGGGCTGCGTGTACTTGCTGAGTATTTGTAATCACTGTCTGTAGCGCACATACAACTCCAATGATTATTTGCATGATTCAAAACCATCATGCACTCTTTCGATGTCATTTTCTCCTATGCATATATAATGTTAAAGCTGCCCCGCTTAGAGCTTCTCCCATTATCTCGCAATTTTTCTTCGTCATCCTTAACGTTTCAAAAAGCTCGAGTGTCGCAGTGCTGCGTTGTGCCTGTGTGCTCGACAGCCACCGTTGCGCGCATCATGCTCAAATTACCACGGATATGGTGGGAAATTAGCCCAGTTGTTCCCCTAATGCGGTGCTTGATTGGTTGTTCCCCTAATGCGGTGCTTGATTAGTTGTTCACCTAATGCGGTGCTTGATTGGTTGTTCATCTAATGCGGTGCTTGATTAGTTGTTCACCTAATGCGGTGCTTGATTGGTTGTTCATCTAATGCGGTGCTTGATTAGTTGTTCATCTAATGCGGTGCTTGATTAGTTGTTCACCTAATGCGGTGCTCGATTAGTTGTTTACCTAATGCGGTGCTTGATTATTTGTTCATCTAATGCGGTGCTTGATTAGTTGTTCACCTAATGCGGTGCTTGATTGGTTGTTCACCTAATGCGGTGCTTGATTGGTTGTTCACCTAATGCGGTGCTTGATTGGTTGTTCACCTAATGTGGTGCTTGATTAGTTGTTCATCTAATGCGGTGCTTGATTAGTTGTTCACCTAATGTGGTGCTTGATTAGTTGTTCATCTAATGCGGTGCTTGATTAGTTGTTCACCTAATGCGGTGCTTGATTAGTTGTTCACCTAATGCGGTGCTTGCATGGTACAAGTGCACCAACATATATCATTGCATCAGTATGCATATGAGTGTTGTATAAATGTGAGTGAAAATATAAGTATGAGTTAGGGCATAAGTGAAATCTCGAACACGAAATGGTTATGAAAATGGGTATAAGTATGCATGAGCTAGAGTATGAGCATGAGTGTAAGTATATAGGCATGAGTGAGAGTACGTGTGATCGAACGCACATGATTGTGAGTATGTGCAGTGTACCGACACTTAACATTGCTTTCAAATGTCACTGCTACCCAGTCTAACTTTTCGCCGCCTGTATGCATGTTTTTCGCCGTCCAAGCGGTTTAAGCGATTAAATCGCTTGGGCGGCGAAAACATGCATGCAGGCGGCGAAAAAGTTAGACTGCTATAAGTACCCAGAAAGACTGGACGAGTGAAATATAAATCTTTAAATTAGGACAAGCGGTGATGACTTTACAGCGCAATTTGTTTCTGTACCCTCGTGTGCTATTCTGGGTAGTGATCGTTGGTATTCCATTTGTATGTGGCGCCCTCTGTGGGCCCTCAGTGTGTGTCCCTCAGCCGCCCTCAGGAGCGCGGTGCCCTCTGTGGGCCCTCAGTGTGTCGCGTGTCCCTCAGCCGCCCTCAGGAGCGCGGTACCCTCTGTGAGCCCTCAGTGTGTGTCCCTCAGCCGCCCTCAGGAGCACAGTGCCCTCTGTGAGCCCTCAGTGTGTCTCGTGTCCCTCAGCCGCCCTCAGGAGCGCGGCACCCTCTGTGGGCCCTCAGTGTGTCGCGTGTCCCTCAGCCACCCTCAGGTGCGCGGTGCCCTCTGTGAGCCCTCAGTGTGTCGCGTGTCCCTCAGCCGCCCTCAGGAGCACGGCGCCCTCTGTGGGCCCTCAGTGTGTCACTCAACCGCCCTCAGGAGCGCGGTGCCCTCTGTGGGCCCTCAGTGTGTCCCTCAGCCGCCCTCAGGAGCGCGGCGCCCTCTGTGGGGCGGTCACATGAACATGGGGACCCTTCCTATGACATAGTATGCATATAGGTTCTATTTATATTTATATAAATATATTTATATTAACATTATATTCACATGTGTATTTATATATGTACATAAATATATTTGTCCTTTTTATTTGTGGTACGAGCTTGTTAATTTTTTAAATTCTTCATTTGGTCAATTCACTTATTTGCGTACCGTTTTTATTCATTTATTTTTATATTATTCATTCATTCTTCATGTATTTTCCAGCATAAAATGTGCCTTTGATTACGAATTTATTTTGATGTGAAGAAAAATAACCTCAACTTCTGGGTGTCGTAACTGCTCTTTATTATTGAACTGATGCAAACTTTCTTTGTTATTATCATTGTTTACTTATTTATATTACGATCATTAATTGATAATCCAAAAATGAGCACCAGTGTGCAGCCAATGAGAGCCCCGTCCGCTCCTCCGCTCAGCCAATAGCGTGTCGACTTCACAATACCTCCCTTAGCTGATACCTGCACGCAAAACTAACCCTTATGCACGAGCGCTTAAAGGTCATTTTCCGTGCGCGCTCGTGCGTACACACCTGTGGACCAAACAGCTGAGGTGATCCTAATTACCTGCGCGCGCCAGCCAATCAGAGCGTAGCATTTACGGCGCACGTATATATGTACGCAGCTGTTGTGTGGTTACGTGTACGCAGCTGTTGTGTGGCTACGTGTACGCAGCTGTTGTGTGGCTACGTGTACGCAGCTGTTGTGTGGCTACGTGTAGGCAGCTGTTGTGTGGCTACGTGTACGTAGCTGTTGTGTGGCTACGTGTACGCAGCTGTTGTGTGGCTACGTGTACGCAGCTGTTGTGTGGCTGCGTGTACGCAGCTGTTGTGTGGCTACGTGTACGCAGCTGTTGTGTGGCTGCGTGTACGCAGCTGTTGTGTGGCTACGTGTACGCAGCTGTTGTGTGGCTACGTGTACGCAGCTGTTGTGTGGCTACGTGTACGCAGCTGTTGTGTGGCTGCGTGTACGCAGCTGTTGTTTGGCTACGTGTACGCAGCTGTTGTGTGGCTACGTGTACGCAGCTGTTGTGTGGCTGCGTGTACGCAGCTGTTGTGTGGCTACGTGTACGCAGCTGTTGTGTGGCTACGTGTACGCAGCTGTTGTGTGGCTGCGTGTACGCAGCTGTTGTTTGGTTACGTGTGCGCAGCTGCTGTGTGGCTACGTGTACGCAGCTGCTGTGTGGCTACGTGTACGCAGCTGTTGTGTGGCTAAGGGTACGCAGCTGCTGTGTGGCTACGTGTACGCAGCTGTTGTGTGGCTAAGTGTACGCAGCTGCTGTGTGGCTACGTGTACGCAGCTGTTGTGTGGCTAAGTGTACGCAGCTGCTGTGTGGCTACGTGTACGCAGCTGTTGTGTGGCTACGTGTACGCAGCTGTTGTGTGGCTAAGTGTACGCAGCTGCTGTGTGGCTACGTGTACGCAGCTGTTGTGTGGCTAAGTGTACGCAGCTGCTGTGTGGCTACGTGTACGCAGCTGTTGTGTGGCCACGTGTACGCAGCTGTTGTGTGGCTACGTGTACGCAGCTGCTATACACGTGTTACAGTTTTTTGAGGCTATTTTTGAAAGAGGACCGTATATTCTTATGGGATTAAAAGTACTTGAACTTATTCAAAATTTATAAGGTTAAATCAGGCAGTTAAAGCTCTACATGTCGATAGCTTAATTTACTAGTGTCTGTTTGAGGTCAGTATTTGATTTTGATAATTCGATTTCTAGGTATCTGTGTGAGAAGAATATTTGACTTAAATAATTTAATTTTCGAGTATATGTGTGACATCAGTATTTGATTTCCAAGTATATGTGTGACATCAGTATCTGACTTTCATGTCCGTGTTGTGTTACTCCCCACAACTCTGTGACCAAGGGTTACTCTTCGGTTTTACTGGAGATATCCGACGAACGCCTCAACAATTTTCCAAGAGGAAAGAACAGAAATTATGTTCGAAGGATAAGGTCAAGGCGTGAAGAGAAACGCTCAGCCTAACGAAAGTAACCTTCATGGTGCCTAAGGGGGCTGCCATAGTGGCTAGTCTGGCGCCTTAACTTCTTGTGAATTAGTCCTCAAGTATGTGCGTTTAAGTCGCCGTGGCCGAGTGGTTATGAACGCCCATTCCGTGAAGGCGTGAAGGGTTCGAATCATGGCGCGGCGCGGCGATTTTTCCCCGTTGGGTAAAAGGAAAACTCAAGCACAATACCCCCATTCTACCCAGGTGTCGGAAATGGGTACCGGCTTGACCGGGGGTAACCCTCATGGCGTCCTGGTGTTAGTTATAAGGCATTTGAAAAACCAATGTACAAGAAGATATATTTCAGGCTTGATTGATTGGAATAAAGCATCCTTTTTAAACTAGTGTGCCTATGTATCAGTAAGTGACTATGATGTCGGCAGCTTAATGCTTAGAGACCCAGGCCTGTACAGGGACAGCAAATATATATATAATACCACCACCGGCACAAGCCGATGCTCTACACAACACAAATGTTGCACGCAAACGTTATTGAAGGTTTTGAAGAATTTTCGCGACTGTTTCCCTCAGAATTTCCGCGATTGTGTCCCTCATAGACTGTGTCCCTCAGAATTTCCGCGACTGTGTCCCTCATAGACTGTGTCCCTCAGAATTTCCGCGATTGTGTCCCTCATAGACTGTGTCCCTCAGAATTTCCGCGATTGTGTCCCTCATAGACTGTGTCCCTCAGAATTTCCGCGACTGTATTGGCTCATAAATTGCTATTTCTTGAAATTTATACGAGAGTTCATGATCATAGCGCCGTGTTCAAGGAGTTCATGACGCCGTGAGGTGTCTATTGAGCCATGCCGACTAAATTTATCGCAGAAATGAGCGCAGCGTGTGCACAGCTGACATTACTGCATGAGCGCTGCAACTCTCCTCGATCAGGCGGAGCTGGAGTAAAATGCCTCTGAAGTGCTTCCAAACTGTGCGAGTTTAAATCTAATTAGAAAGATTTTCTCCGTAGAATTTTCATACGAAGAATTATTATATTGTGCAAAAAAATATCTCCAAAGTATCCAATTACTCGGTAAGAAATTTCTCACTGAATATGTTTCGAACGAAGAATCGTTATATTATTGTAACTAAATTTTCTCCTGTTTACCCTGCACCCCTGTCAGCAGCGTTATGAAATTCCTCCCGTGTACACCGACGGCTCAAGTCACGGTCTAAGAGTTAAATGAGCTGAGATCTTTAATTAAATCATCAGAATAACGGCGGGAAATCCAGAAGTTGCAATTCTTACGAACTAAGTGCATGCCATTCGGATCGCATCACTCATCGACACACACGTACACGGCCATACACACACATACACACAAACACATATACACTTAAACACACACAAACACATACGCACTTGAACACGCATACGCATACAAACACGTGCACATTTAAACATACATACACACACGTACATACACTCACACATACACACACGTTCATACACTCACACATACACACAAACACGTACACACTAAAATACGCACAAACACTTGCACATTAAACGCACGTACACACACACGCGCACATACACAAGGATGAGACGTTTCATATAAAAAGGAGCATCGTTTTTACAGCATGGCGCTATAGTGTTCGTTAACTTGACGTCCTGCCAAACTCAAACAGCGATTTTTCTTTCAAAAATTAGAATGAAATTTTCAAATTTCTTTAGAATCATTTTCCAGAAAGTATCAGGGGAATTAACGGTACTATCACGAGATGAACGGTACGAAATGTTTTATACCGAACGGAACGGTACGAAATGTTTTATACCATTTTCCTGGTTCTCTCTTTTTTATTGAAAAATCACGAGATACATGTGGGCAGACTATTTAATCCACAACGTAAAATTGCTTGAATTTAGAAAGTTTTATTTTTTGCAGTATAAAGGCCTTACATCATTTCATGACCTAGCTCCCCCTACCATTTCAAACACAACTCTGATTATCCTGTTCGCAATCCGAAAAAATTACTCTATGGTTGGTTTTGTCCTGCATGAAGAAAGAAGGCTCCGTCCAGCCATTCTTGGATACTTTGATATTGATAAGCAATCTTAATTCAAAATTGCTGCGTTTCGGTTCATAGTTTTAAAACCCAGCGCGTGACTTTACCCTCATAGCGCACAGTGACGATTTGGGTGTTTTTTGAATTTTGTAGTTAGGCGCAGTGGAGAAAGATGCAGATACAATAGTACCTGTGCACGGATACAATAACACAAATGTTCAGCTACAAAAATACAAATCTACGTGTACAATAGCACAAATGTTCAGCTACAATAACACAAATATGCAGCTACAATAACACAAATGTAGGTGTACAATAGCCCAAATGTACAGCTACAATAACACAAATGTACATGTACAATAGCACAAATGTTCAGCTACAACAACACAAATGTATGTGTACAATAGCACAAATTTACGTGTACAATAGCACAAATGTACAGTCACAATAACACAAATGTGGAAGTGCCCAATGGAGGCATGCATGCCCGCGTCTGCAGCAGGTGGCCGATGATCTGAGCGATGGTATTGTGATGCTTTGCTTTCTGTTGGCCATTGGTATTTTATTTTTGTGCATCTCCGTAACGATAATTCTGGGATCAAGGATTTCTTTGTGGTATCATACGGGAAAATAACTACTTGTACGTAGACTGAGCACTACATTTTGCTCGTGCGACAAAAGAGAGCCTCCTAAATGTACTAGCACGAGTCTTTTAAAAAATTTAACCCAGCATTTTTGCTCGCACGATAGAAGATGACATCCTAAATGAACTAGCACTATATAGCCTTTTAAGAGAACTTAGCACCACGTTTTTGTTCGTACGACGTAATAAAACATGATAACTACTCCATCACGAGTGAGTACTCGATTCATCGACTGGTATTGTGTTTGAAATTCCATTCTGACAACGTGCACACCGTCCGGAGCTCTCCTAATTTTGTAAGTCACTCAACTCGATCAACTTGCCACGACGAGATGACCCTCTACATCTGTGATCTGTGGCTTCTTGCTTGCTGCTCGAGCTGTGGTTGTGCACCTTTGAGAGAATGCTGAGTTCTCTTTTCAGGCACCGATGCGTGTGTTCGTAAAGAATCGTAAAATTTTATTGCCTTAAAAACCGTAGATTGTGCTGAGATGGCTGATGCCATTTTTATTCAGTCTGTGAAAAGTTTGCTTAGGTGGAGCAGGGACGCGAACAATTAAAGTAATTAATGTTGTTTTAGATATGATTGTTAGAAATAGTTTTGGGTGAGGCAGGAAAACCAGTTCTGGAAGTAACTAATTTTACTCCAAAGTTAATGTTAGAGATAGTTTTGGGTGAGACAAGTGGATTTCTTGACTTGACTTCTGGCCAACGTGTTAAGGCATTGAAAGCAACCTAAGTGTGACACGTTGACAAAGTTAGTCGCATTGCAAAGTATTCGACTATTTTTTGAGATGAGGATACTGCTACATTATCAGAATATCATGAATTTCTAGACACAAATTGCGACAGCAAGTCAAAGGATTCATTTTAACATGGGACAATCGTCCAGGCTCTCACCAGTCCCGCTCGCAAAACTGATAATATCTTCATAACTCACAGCCCGTAAATTCAATGAGGTTACACAAGCCTGTATCTTGCGGTCATGGGTATCATAAATCACGGCAATTGACGCAAGTGTACCATAGAAATTCATCAAGAGAGCGCACATCAATTTCAGGTCTGATACATCGCTTCAACTCCCATTGTGCTCACAGATTTCCAATTTCTGTGCTGTTCTCATTGATTGTAGTCGTCTATTTTGTGCCGTAGCTTTATTGTTATTTGGCATAATAATAAGCAACTCTTCACGTGCTCACCTGGTGCGAGTTTGTTAACCTCAACCGATTTTCTTCCCTTGAATTCGACCGAGGTTTTTATTACCTTGCTTTTGAGCCGCTCTTGGGGGCTTATGGATCTTTTCCAGATAAGCCCCGCCACTAATGCAACACATAAGTTCACCTATTTGTAACTTTCGAAATAATGCGCCTATCGATTTCAAATCACTCTCAAACGAAAGAATGTTTTGATCTTTTGTTTGAGAGTAATATGAAGTCGATAGGTGCATTATTTCGAAAGTTACAAGTGGGTGAACTTATGTGTTGCATTAGTGGCGGGGCTTATCTGGAAAAGATCCGGGTTTACCCTTACTAGTGAGCCGCTCTAGGAGGTGTATACCCTTACTACAGAGCCGCTCTAGGGGGTGTATACCCTTACTACAGAGCCGCTCTAGGGGGTGTATACCCTTACTACAGAGCCACTCTAGGGGGTGTATACCCTTACTACAGAGCCGCTCTAGGGGGTGTATACCCTTACTACAGAGCCACTCTAGGGGGTGTATACCCTTACTACAGAGCCGCTCTAGGGGGTGTATACCCTTACTACAGAGCCGCTCTAGGGGGTGTATACCCTTACTACAGAGCCGCTCTAGGGGGTGTATACCCTTACTACTGAGCCGCCACAGCCGTGAGGGCATGTGCGAGGTTACAGAGGCGTGATTCGTAACTCCAGCACTCGGTCAACATCGCCTCGTGTGTGTATGATCAGCTGTGTACTATAATTTGTTCAATAAGCATGGCCGCTGCGAAGCTGGTCAGTAATTTTTCACGTGACGTACTCCTGGATCTCTGCAAAGGGAAAGTGCTGCAAGAAAATTTCTGTAGGCGCGTCTCAGTAAAATGAGACTTAGAGCAGTTATGGGAAAAATAATTTTCGTGGCACTTGCTCATTGTATTGCCACTTGTGTATGTTGGAAAATAAATGCCTTGTACATTAAAAATTGTGGGTTTCACAGCCCTGCAGATGAACACACGTACCAAAACATTTCTTTTGTATCATTTTGACACAGTTGCGCTTGCTAGTTCGCGATGAAAAATCAGATTCTCGCGTGATGCGACTGACGTGGTACTGCTGTACTAAATCTGAAAACTCCCGAGCACGTAAACTTATAAAGCGCTCGATGTGAGCGCGGTATAGAAGCAGGCGACCTCATGCACAGGTGTGTGCATGTGCTTCGTAAGATGCTGTAAACGAGGACAAGGTTTGGGGTATGTGTGGAGGTGCAGAGCTGAGATTTATGCCCAGTATGAATGTCTATGAACTCTATTCAACTATATTTACATGCATGCACAGAAATATATAACATCTAAATTTTACTGAGAGTTATGTGTGCTATTTTTATTTGGAGAATGTTGTAGTTGTTAGGAGATGGTTTCATTTTATGTTGCCCCTGGTAAGGTATTCGTTGAATTGGCGAAATGAGAGTGCACTACAGCACTACGTTTGCACACTGTTTTAAATTAAAGATCCATGTTTAAAAATTAAGAACTTGCTTCTTCAACTCATCTTGTATCATCGACACGGTGCCGAGAGACGTAAGACTACGGCTGCGTTGACATTACGAAAACAATTTAAGCAAATTTGATTGATTCATCCAAATTAATATATAAATTTGTTATATATTTAATAATTATGTATTATACGAATTAATAAATATATTTATTAATTGATAATGGTACACAGTTGTTGCATGCTTGCTTGGTTGGTTGGTCCGTGTCTCTGTGACGCTCTCAAAGATGCTTAATGACCGTATCTGGGATACGAGTTTCACCAGTGCACAAGTACAAGAATATTTCAATTGCAAGTACTATTAGGATAGATATATTTGTTTGTCATTCACACCTGGAAAATTTATTGAAGGAAAATATCGAATCCAGTCATTTCCGAGTGGCCGCGAGTACGCTAGTTCTCCGTACCATGTGCCTGTAAACTGGATACTTGTTCACTTCATAAAAACTGCAAACTTCTGAGTATTTAATTGGAATGTAATTATTATGGTTTAAATTCATTGGAAAGATATCCTGCTGCAATTAAAACAGAATCAGAAGAAGAAAAGACAAACCTCCAACCCCATTCATTAGAAACGGATTTTGCAAGTTGACTATTGCTTCAACTTAAAAACACAGTTTTGACAGAAGGTATACCCTGGGCTTAGCAATCGTTAGGCAGAGAAAGATGCATGACTCAGATGTTATCCTGTTTGACAAGGCAATTCTGAAATTCACTTGATTATTTGGTAAAGAACTTCAAATGGCCTTACAGTCACACAGCAACGCGGCTCGCACACCTGCAGGCATCTGCATGCAGCTGTCTCAGTTAGGGCTCAATGATAATCTTTCATCGATCTGAAAATTCAATTTGCTGTCTATCATTTCACAGCGTAATTGATGTCTATCAGGAGAAGGACTGTGTTGGAGTGGATCTCGCACTTTTGCTTTCAATTCATTGGGTGTCGATAATGTCCCCAGTTCAGCTTGGCGAGGAACAAATGTTTGAATTTACGAAGGCTGGTACAAATTAACGAAGGCCGGTACAAATTTACGAAGGCTGGTACAAATTAACGAAGGCTGGTACAAATTTACGAAGGCTGGTACAAATTTTCGAAAGCTGGTACAAATTTACGAAGGCTGGTAAAGGAAAACCCCGATAACTGCCACCAAAATCCTATTGATGACAGAAAAAGCCAGGAAGAACATCTGAACAGAACCTTAGCTTCTGTATTCGTTATGTATATACGAGTATATATATTTTGCCTTTGCTTGGTAATCTGATAGCGATTTGTTCTTTTTGAAGAGCAGTTCCCGGAAACTCATTTCCGACTGACTGAAAGAAGTCAGCGAAAGTCACAATTTAGACTAGGACATTCAAAAGGGTAAGGGATCAATCACAGCTACGTCCTCACCGATGCTTTCCCTTTAAATTCGAAGAACACGTTCACACCAAAAGTTTTTGAATGCACCTTCTCGCACCGTCAACTGTCATTAGAGTGTTTTTATCTTTTTCCATGATTTTTTCTAACTTGAAGCCAAGATAGCACATTTTTAATGTCTCGCTCTCAGTTTATTCAATCACTGCTATAAGTATTAGAAGGTAAATAAGATAGAATATTAAATTTAGAGTAATTTTATATTATTATTATTATCGTGGTTTGCCACCAATTACATTTTTGCATGCATAGAAAATTTTAACAACCATTCGGTTAAATATTTGTAAGAACTTTTTGAAAATATTCAGTTGGTTTCTTTTACTCTCTTTCGGCTTATTTATCCGAAGGACAGAAGGACAGAAGGACAAGACAAGGACAGAAGGACAGGAGGACAATTTTATAGGACAGCTAAGCGCCTTCGAAGGATGAACTTCCTCCGCCCTCGCTCCTTGAGACTGTGATAAAGAAATGTTATACAGGTTAATATTATATCATTATATATCAGTTTAATATTATGTACCATGTTTCACCGCCGAAAATGCTACAGTGGTGTCTCATTGGTGTATTCGATACTCCCAAGTTCATCATTTCCCCATAGAGGGTGGATATCATTTCCCCATACAGGGTGGATATCATTTCCCCATACCGGGTGGATATCATTTAACAAACATCGGCATCTAAGGATGCATTATATCCAATCAAGCTTGATACATATCTTCTTGTATGTTGCTTTTTCAAATGCCTTATAACTAACACTAGGACACCATGACGGCTTCCCCCGTATTTCCCATACAGGGTGGGCATCATTTCCGCCACCGCCGTGTGGCGGCATAGCTGCAACTGGAGATTGCCACCAGATTAGAGTCTTTAACTTTTATTCGTGAGACGAAGGAGTGAAGTAGACTGGTCCCTATTTCCGAGCTCGTTTTGGGCTCCATATCACTCATTAGTGACGTACATGTCACAGGTTCCCCGACTTATTGCTTACGAATTCCAGAGTCTGGTTCTGACTAATATTTTATAAAACAGAGCGGTATCTCATCCTATAGTTTGTGAGATTCATTTTTCTAATTTCTCAAAGAGCACAACTTCTGCAGGGTCCCCTATATTTTATTTGAGTTTTCGATGCAAATTTCACCTTCTCAATGATGCAACCAGTAAAAAATGACGGGATTCGATATTTTTCTTGAGAGTCCTCTTGAAATTGTTCTCTCATCGGTTTTAATATCTGAATTTAGGAAGCAAAGCACCATAAAATACTGCTTAAGGACTGGATAACGCTATAACATCGATTGAATAACACTATGAAATTCCTCTTATTGACTGAAATTGAATGAATAAGATACAAAAGAAAAAAATGAAAAACAGTTTATTTCCAGGACAGATGATACAATATCCATCAATGGTTTTTGAAATGTCTTAACACAAAGATCCTTTGTTGCTATACACACAAGAGCATCGTAATTCCCATGGCTATTGTTGAAGCAAATGATTGAGAGAAAAGCATGAAAAAATGAATTCTCTTTGTTGCGTTAGTCTAAGTTTGATAATGATTGTAAATATAAATAATATGAAATAAAAATAATACCAGTGACGCATGGAAAAAAATGCTCTTGTTAGTGCGCTCTTACATTGGAATACGATCGTAGGAACTTGCGTTGTCAGGAATTAATGTTGAAAATAAAATCCGTAGATTTAAATAACTTTGTGTCGAAGACTAAGAGGTCGACATTCGGAGTTATCTCTTCGATCTTACGTATCAATTAGTATGCTAAATATCTGGCTTAGAAAAAATGTTTCACCCGACCCAAAATTTATGTATCCTGAAAAATAATGCTAGCACAAATGAGCTCACCGGAGTCAGAAGCATTAAAAGGATTGTTGCATAATGCTAACCAAAACATTTTAAAACACAATTGGAACAATTTGTGAATTTGACTACCTATATAATAAAGTCATAATATCCTCACGAAAATATCAGTTGATAATATAATATAAATACTGGATAAAATTAAAAACTACAATGATTTACAACCCGGACTGCTGTTAATTGTACGATGAATAACGGGAAAAAATACTTACGTCTACGGAAAGCAATATAAAACACTGCTAATTGACTGAAACACTATGAACGAGTTGACTCTGTGTAAAAATAAAAACAGCAATGATTTGTAACCTGCAGCATATTTTATAAGGAATTATACGTGAAGTAAGACTCACGTCAAGGGATGGCTGTGAGGTGAAGGTGGGGCGAGACGCAAGGTGTTTCCAGGTGAGAATGGGCGGTGTTTTAGGGCGGTGTGGGGGTGCGACGAGTGGGGGGGGGGGGGGGGCGGAACACGGCTTGGGGTTGTGCACAATGTGTGAACGCGTATTGTACGTGCGTGTGTGGGTGTTGCAAGGCGCAAGCTCGTTGCGCAGGCTCATTGTGCTGCTTGGAGCCGTGCGGCAGGCATGTGTGGCTAGTCGCGCTCCGCCACCTGCGGTGAACTCGACGCTCTTGCTCGAATCGCTGTGCTCTTGTTTCGTTAATTTTGGAGAATTTGGAGGCCGTCTCTACCGTGTAAATGTTCATTTTGTGATAAGTTTTATAGCCTGTGGTCTTGTTTGCGTGAGTGTTGTTAGAAATAAGTCTTCGGTAAGTGAGAACGTTTTACCTGGCTCATTAGCGAACGCCTGAACGAGGTAGGCCGTTCGAGGGTATCAAAAAAGGGTCGCGTGAAGTGAGTCATCAACGTTCTTGATCATTATGTTTTTGTGGCGTCAGTGTCACATGAGCTGAGGAGTTATGCGTAATGTCCGTACATGTCAGATTTTTACGTGTCATTCGAAGCTTGTATATCATCACGTGGTTTTATAACTGATGCCACAAAAATTTTCAATTATTGCTACTTTGATAAAAACAAGCACTTTTTCACGTTTTCGAGTTTTTTTTACGAGTCTTTCACGCTTCCATTATCTCACTCGTTCATTTGCAAATTTTTGATGGAGATGTTTCATTTTGTGAATTTTTTTCCTTTTCACAACTACAACACAACGGTCTAAATGGCACGCGCTTTGCTCAGAATTATTCACATTCATTTTCATTTCACCACCGATATCTGCGTAGAAGTGAATTTTTGGGCTCGGTGTTCAGCAGCTGCGGCGCGTGCGATTACGTGACCTTTTGCGTTCTTGGTTAATAAGTGCATGAACTCCACTAAAGCTCACGCTTCGTATTCTTTGCATCAGTTGCGCGCAGTATTAGTGAATTGAACGGAAAGAATTCATATTTAAAGGACCTTAATTAGAATTTGTGATGCCACCACAAATATGAACTGCCGTATTTGTGATATCACCAGAAACACGGCAGAACTCTTGATTCCTTGAATTATAGAATCACAGAATTACATCAAAGGCTTTTGAAGTCGTTAATGAGGTTATTACATTTAGTCTACTTGCCGGTGTAAATTTCAATCCGACATCACTACATTCTAATCTCGACTTACTCAATAAAAAATTAGTCTTAGCTACTCCTATTGCGCAAATCTCATGCCTGTATTATAATAAAATATCAGTAGATTAACCGGATATCCCATAACTTGAATCCAACATCACGGGAGAAACTGGAGCCAATTATTATATTATTATAAATATTAGTTGAGGTTCCCATCTGCTGACGTCGTATAACTGGAGACACCACCGTGATAGTTTTGTAGCCGGTCTGCTGAAGAAAATAAAAAGGAGATTCAAATTTCGTAGAAGAGTTCGGGAGTTCAGTTTTTCAGTTTTGGATTCCGTGCCATAATTTATTGATACAATTTTCCACTGAAAGACAAATTCAGTTGCGATATAAATTTCCTGCGTTGATGGCAGGATAAGTTTAGGGTAGAAGAAGAGATGAGTGTGTTATTTTCTTTAACAATTCAAGAATTTCAGATAACCGTAAATTTACATTACAGAAAAAAGCAACGCCCAATGTATTACTCACACTTGAAGAAGGTGACGGTGGGTGTGTAGTTATTAGGGGAGGGTTGGTATCATTGCAGTACAGCCTTCTGTATGTCGTCATTTTTGATCTCCGCTGTGTTCGTAAATATTTCAAAAAACTTTCCAAATTCTGTCAATTTGAATAAATGATGCAAGTGTGCGATTAATTATATTGTATCAAGCATTTCTCAAAATTGAGTTCCCTATGCAAAAAATTAGAAATTACATCATTATAACTTAATTTTAAATAAGAATGGGAGACCAAGGTGTATATTTTTAAAATGCAGTTCAGTGTATCTTTGGGACACTCAATGCTAAAAAATGAATCGCTTGGGTCTTGCACCTCTATATTATAACGCATGTATTGTCGCGAGAATATATTTTACAACTTCGAATTTTAGCTCACAGTGTCTGCTATCGTAGCCGTTATGGAAAATCATGCGTAAATATTCAGTCATTTTTGTGTTCTGGATTTCTCGGTTTATCAAAACTCCAGCGCCAATCTTCCCTCACTTTGCCTGTTCTGTTAATTTCCAATAATTTAAGCGTTCACCTTTAATTTCAACTGACAAGTTAGAATTCTATCAATGAGCATCTGCTCTATTCTATATTACGAAACTTCCTCCACAGCGTTTGTTTTGAATAAAAACTTAAATACGTGGCTATGCCATAATGAAATGGTTGAAAATGACAGCAGTTGCTCACTTTCTCGAATCACGCAAAACTTCTACATTGTTTCTGAAATATGGTTCATAAACTCACCTTTAATCATATTGTTTCAATTTTACTCTGCTCCTTCTAACTCGGCCATATTTTACCTGTAAATTTTCATCGCATTTCTATTTTCCGTGTTTGAGAAGGACGATACTCTTTATTTTGTGTGAAGAAATTCGAAGAAACTCACGAAAAACTCTACGCGCTTACAGATGAACATTTCACTATCTCGGTCATAACACTTATCTGATTTTTTTCGTTGTTTCCAGTGTGATTTACAGAAAGACTCATCATCCAGAAAAAAAGTAATTGTAATTACACAGTTGAAGTTGAGAAATCACATTTAATTTTAAATACGCACTAAAGTGAGGCTTTAGAATTCGAAAAGCTGTAGCTTCGGATAGCTGGCAAAAGATGTCGGCATCATCAGCCAACTCCATATCGCAATCGCCTCCGATGAGCGGAGGCAGCGACGCTCAGACACACAACAACACAGAGGGCAAGCCTGAGTCGCAAGGTGCGGCTGAGGCAGAGCAGGCGGACACCAAGCCCGACGCAGGTACGCCGACTCGAGCTTGATAGGAGAGCGGACGCTTGATGTTCTTGTAATTTGACATTCATACCTTCCACGGATTTAACTTTTAAAAATACGCTTGATTTCATATTTCTTATTAAGCATTAAATTGTATATGATTCAGATGAAGATGAAATGAAGATTATGCTCGTCGTGCTCGCGGTGGCGCGGCGGCTACGGGATCGGACTTGTATGTTGGAGTCGCTGGTTCGTATCCCGGCGCTGGCACTGCGATTTTCCCCGTTGGGTATAAGGGAAAGCTCAAGCACAATACCCCACTCGACCCAGGTGTCGGAAATGGATACCGGCTTTACGGGGGAACCGTCATGGTGTCCTATACGTAGTGTTAGTTATAAGACATATGAAAAACCAATGCTTAAGATAATTTGTATCAGGCTTGATTGGAAATAAAGCATCCCATAGATGTCGATGTTTGTTTGTTTTGTTTATGGCTATTTCGCGTTTTCCATCCGTACTTTGTCTCTTCAAACGTGGCATTTTTGGGGAAACATTTTAAAAATGACGACGTTTGTGAAAACTTCTGGATTCAATACCTCTTTAAAATGAACAAACGATGGATTCATAAGTAACCAGTGAAACCATTGTTGATTCCATTAATTTTAGTCGTGTTGAATTTCTTCTTTTCTGTATCCGGGTGTATTTGGTGCGATAGTTTAATAATATGACTTATTTTGCCTGATTTTCTCACTCCAATTAAACACTTCACGATAAACATAATTAATTCTGTAATATGATTGGATGACTGTCCATAAATGCAGACATTCAGGCTATATGTTTGAGTTAATTTGTTACTCTTATAATGAGTGTCGTTTCAAAGGTTGGTTTTCAGTTCGTTATTATGGAGATTTCATAAACTGAGTAAATTTAATCGTCTGTTGCAGGCTAACGTTGAGGTGGTGTAAGTTTAGATTTTTGCGTTCATGTGCGAGTCAAAGAATAATGATCGAGTTGTGCATATTTTATTCTTTTGCAGTGGCATTGATAGTGGGAGGCTTAAATTCTGGCGAATAATCAGTTGAACTATTTGGTTCGTGATGAAACTCATTCATAAGACATTTGTCAAAGAAAATATACCACTTTTATCGCTAAAAATTTGTGTTCTATCACGTTTATTTTCTCATAATTTTTTATTGTTTTATTTGTGAACTGTTGCATGAAAACGATGAAGCAGACGATTTTTAAACCAATATTTGGTTGAACGTTTTGACTCTAAGTTTATTTTAAGTTAGAGGCCTGAAACTTGTAATAATTAATGTAGGCTGATGGAATCAGTTTATCGATCGAGAGCTGCGTTAATGATATAGGAAAGGCTTTTCCTCATCTGCGATCTGAGCCGTGCCCTGCTTTCTGGAACATCTTTACCGAACATTCCAGCTCTGGAACTCGACGTCCGAGTTAGTATGTTGGTTGAACGTCTGTTTTTCGCGTGAATCTTCAGGAGACTGGTTTCAAGTTTCAGGAAATAGATGTCCGAGTTAATATGTTGGTTAAACTGCTGTTTTTCGCATTTAAAGCTGTCAAATTTTAACCAAGATGCAGTTATAAACTTACACTCATTAAATTTCGGGTTTTTGAATTCACGAGATCTTGTCGAGAATTTGTCCGCGACACAATCCTCTAAGGTGACTTATAGTCAGGTTCAAGTCAAAATTTTATTTAATCTCAACGTATAAGGAATAAAGGTTCTTGATACGAGCAACAAAGAACTACTACGCGAACACACGAACGACTAAAACATCAACGAATAAATTTATCCTGACGAACTAGAAGGATTACGCATAATTAAGAATATACATGAAAGTTAATGAGCAGCAAAAGCGACTGCTTCAAATAAATTGACGAACGGTCGCCAGGCTCGAGGAAAGGCAACAACAGACGTCGCCAGGCTCCAGGTAAGGCAACAACAGACGTCGCCAGGCTCCAGGTAAGGCAACAACAGACGTCGCCAGGCTCCAGGTAAGGCAACAACAGACGTCGCCAGGCTCCAGGTAAGGCAACAACAGACGTCGCCAGGCTCCAGGTAAGGCAACAACAGACGTCGCCAGGCTCCAGGTAAGGCAACAACAGACGTCGTCAGGCTCCAGGTAAGGCAACAACAGACGTCGCCAGGCTCCAGGTAAGGCAACAACAGACGTCGCTAGGCTCCAGGTAAGGCAACAACAGACGTCGCCAGGCTCCAGGTAAGGCAACAACAGACGTCGCCAGGCTCTGTTCGTGTTAAAAAGAGCGACGTTGAACGATCAAGATGGAAGACAGATGAATAATTAATATACAAATAAGTATGCGAAAAGGTGGCAATGAAGCAATTGTTCACAGTATTAATAAGTTGACTACCGTAAGAAATTCATCATTCACCTTCAATAAAAAGACGCAATTAGACATTGCTTGGAAGAACCGCAGTTACAGACACGGAAGACAAGAAGGCGCGCGCTGGCTCGGCTAATACTGTAGAGTGGAAAAAATATTGAACATGAGAGTAATTCTTCACAACGACGGGTGTTAAGTTTCAAGTGGGAATCACAGCAATAATAAATCGGCAAAATAGCAAAATGTAGCGCACCTGAACTTATTAGGTCGTCCAGTGTGCTTCTCACTTTAAGCGCGAAGTTAATTAAGAGAGGCACCGGAAGAACCGGTAAACGCAAGAAAAGTAAGTGAAAAGGAAGGCTACGTGGGGAGGAATTCAGCCCACTAGTAGAAGGCCCCTTTTCCAGGTTAAGTTTGAAGCATGCAATTTTTTTTAGGGTTAATTCAAGGTTAATTCAAGATTAATTTAGAGGTTTAAAAAAAAATGGAATGACCAGCTCAAAGTTTAGTAGAGACTGGTTTAAAGAGTTCATTAAGCACACACATTCAACCATTCAGTCATGAAAATTTAAGATAAGCATAAGGAGAAGAACTTAGGTGAGCTAAGCGCCAAGAAATTGAGCCAGCACGGTTTGTCTCCACGCAACGACTTCCAGCTCCGCCTTCGTCAAGGGTAGCGTTGACCGGAAACTGCAGTTTACGATTGGTAGCAGAGAGCAATGAAGGACTGCACGGTAGCAAGTCTAAGGCCATTCTGACCTCTCAGCTCCAGTGCTCCCGGACTAGCTTATGAATAGGTCACTATAGGTTGCTACTTTATGTGATTAGCAGACGTGCACCAATTTTGTGAGGAAATCCTCACAATCTCTTGTGTTCATGTTTTTTAAAGTTGTGACAATCTTATCATGTTAGGCAGCGTGAATACTTTGAACAATCTCGTTCACCCATATATTGCCCGCTCTGTGTTTACATTTCATATAACAATTCATGATTATTCAACATCTATAACGTATTTATCTCCATGAAAATAATTCCATCATCATTGCTAGTGTGACATATTTTACAGACGATAAGCCGAAACTTTACCGCATAATCAAACGTATAATTCCTTCTCATTCTTTATGCTGTTAAATTTATTCGCTAAGAAGCTTCTGATTTTAAAAATAATGAATTAACTATGCTTATTTGTGCCCAACAGCGAGCGTGGCGCAGGCTCTGCGTGACTTCTACCGATGCGGGCTGTCTCCCCTGGCAGGAGGCCTACCAGGCCTCACTCCCATCGTACCTGCCAGTAAGGGTTCCCTCATCACCCCCGACTCTGACCACCATCACAGCGATTACGCCAGTCTCGCATCCAACAATCCGATGACGGTGGCAAGTCCTCGTCCAAGCCCCAACTCTCCCCAGTCTTGCGACAGACCCATGGTCATCTCACTGGAAAAGAGTTTTAGGTCTTCCCAATCTCCTGCCGACAGATCTTCGACTTCACACTCTCCCGACGCTCTCAACAACTCCCCAACACCTACCTCGACGCCTCTCAACCTCACCAAACTTCCTCTCAGCCTCCCGACTTCTCTGTCGGTGTTTCCCAGCAGCCCTTCAGCGTTTCCAGGCAGCCTCCTCTCCACAACGTCCGCCCCAGCGAGCTTGCCGAGCTCTGGAAACACCTTCGGCAGCGTTGGGTCTCCGCCATCAGCGGCGCCAGCTCTCACGGCGCTCAGGCAGTATGAGCTGGCCACTCAGCTCGTGTCCCAGCAAGGCGCCGTCACCAAGCTGCTCGGTCAGTGCTCGTTTGCTGCTCGCAAATCACCAAAAAAGAAAGAGAGAAAGAAAGAAGCCGTTTATTTCTAAATAAAGTTTGTACAAGAAATGTATTACAACATATTGGATTATGAAGAATACTTGATATAAATGCCTTAATTGATAAACAAATTACAATTTAATTTTAAAAATACGTTAGTGATGTTATACTGGAATTTTGTTTGAAGGCAAAAACATGCCTTTTTTCAATATTTGTTTTGTGGTAAGATATTGGATTGTAAGTCCACTGAATTGTACATTTCTTTGGATTTTTATATTCATTTCCTTTCGAGCACTTTTTATTCTAAACGTTCTTGCATTAGTCTCAGAACGTTAGAATAGAATATCAGTCACAGGTTTTTAATTTTCATGTAAAAATTAGGGCAAAGTTTTTTAAGATTATGAACCATTTTTTCAACACACCTGCTCACTCATTTATGTGTGTGTGCTATTTTTTAACACAAAGTTATTTGTATAAAAGAATAACAAATTATATTGAAACTCTGTTTTCTTTTCGGGTATAAACGGAAAAGCTGATTACAAGTGCATACTTTGTTGATTGTGCCGATTTAAAAGTTTCAAATTGGAGTCATTTTAATGTGCATTCACACAGAAGTAGTACAAAATATTTTTGTAGTTAAGAAAAATGTAATTAATAATGAGAGACTGATAGTGAAATAACATTCATATACCTAAATAAAATCCTAGACCTCATCGTACACAATCACTCGATTTACTTCTCCCAACAACCGATTACGAGAATTGCATAAAGTAACTTCATCATTACAGGTTCCCTTCGGCCCCCTGGAATGATCGGTGGCTCGAAGCCAAAGGTGGCCACGCCTCAGGTAGTGAACAAGATCGAGAGCTACAAGAGAGAGAACCCTACCATATTCGCGTGGGAGATACGCGAGAAGCTCATCTCCGACGGCGTGTGCACCAACTCCACAGCTCCCTCCGTGTCTTCCATCAACAGAATACTCAGGTTGGTCACGGTGGCGATGCTTTCTGTAAGTCAAGCATGAGAAATGAAATGACCGTTCTAAAACTAATGACGATTTGTGAATTATCATCTCACTCAAGCCTCAATTTATACGGATGCCAATATGTCATGGTTGGTCTGAGTTATTCTTAACTTGAATGCAGCATCGTATTAATTAAATAACTGATGCTAATTATTATCCGTATAAGTTGAGGTTAGAATCAGACGAAGTCATATTACTCGAGAATCTACGGTAATAATAGAACGAATGCCATTCTTAGGGAAATAATTACCCATGCTTGCAGTCTAACTTCTTCTCCGCCTGCATGCATATTTTTCGCCGACCAAGTAATTAAATCACTTGAGTGGCGAAAAACATACATGCTCCGGGGAAAAAGTTAGACTGGGTATGAGTGTCCTCGTACTTTGTATGAGTAAAATAGTGGTCATGAGACATATACATGTATTACTTCTGCCTACATGTACCTTTGGCTGAGCGTTTGGGTATGAAATAAAGTTAGAATTTGATCGCAGTTGCTGAGGTCTGAAAGTAGGCTTGGATATTGATGACCATCTTCCAGAACACGCTTTATTTGAACGCAGAACACTAGCACGGATTAGAAGCCAAATTTTTCGAATTATGGAGCATGAACATTTTTACCTTATGTAAAAGTTGAGCATGCATTTAATTTCAGAACCTAATGCTAACTTTTGAGGTCAGCGGGAAACGTTTAGATTCTATAATTCTATCGAATGAATTATTTCAGAACTCTTATTACATTAAATATGTACAAGGATAGGGAAGAATTCATGGGCTCCCAAGTGGAATTAAGTTTTAAATTTTTAAACCAAGCAAGCCCACATCCATTCCTAACCTAATTGAAGCTTATATTTTTATTCAATTGCTGACTAAAACTTAGAGTCTCAACTGAGGGTTACAGTAGCACATATTTTCCAACTCAAACTATTCTACCAAAAATATTACAAAACTTACTTGAAATATTATGACACGGAAGAAAATATTTACTCATTGTTTGAAAATCCAGCTTGGATAATATTTATCCGTCACTTAAGATACGATAAAACACTCTAGCACTCGTTGTAAAGAGCAAATAATAAAATTTAAACGATCTCTAAGCTTACTACAGTTCCTGTAGAGCATAATTCAACGGTGCCTGAGTTCTCATAAAACACGTACGTAATGTCATGAAAAATTCGACGCTGCGCAGGAACCGAGCAGCAGAGCGAGCTGCCGCCGACTTCGCCAGGGCGGCAGGCTACGGCCTGTACAACTCGTACGCTGCCGCCGCTGCTGCTGCGTTCCCCTGGGCCAACCATGCCTCCCTTCTGGCAGCTCTGCCTGTCAGCTCTGGGTCTGCTGACAACCCTGCAGAGGACGGGCATCCGGCTGCTGATATCGCTGCTGGCCGCGACCCAACTTCTCAGTCAGGTATGAAAGGTGTCTGCTCCTCGACTAGAAGTCAAATCTACTAAGAAAGCATTTATGAAACGTTTCTCTGCAAGATAAATTTTTAGTTTCTTTTACTGCAAATGCTAAACTTTCGTTCATATATAACGCATGTTAACAAGTCATGAGATAACTTGGTTGTCTTTCGTCAGATTCTCTAACAGGCAAGTCAGTCCAAGACTGTATCTTTAGATTCCGTTGTACTGCAAATGTAAAACTTTCATTAGCATTTTATGTATTCTAAAAGGTCATGAGATAACTTGGCTGTCTTTCGTCAGATTCTCTAACAGGGAAGTCACCACAAGACTCGGAGTCGCTGCACAGGTCTTTGCCGCCCATCAGTTCGGCTGGACAGTCTCCTTTTTGCGCCTCCTTTGGGAGTCTCGTGAACAACAACGCAGACTCGCGCTTCCGCCGCAACAGAACTACGTTCAATGCAGACCAACTCGATGAGCTCGAGAAAGAGTTCGAAAAAACCCACTACCCAGATCTCGCGACCAGGGAGAGAATGGCAGCGAAGACCAACCTTTCGGAAGCCAGGGTACAGGTGAGGTGGAAGCGATCTAATACTTTTTAGAACTTCTACCATTCCTTGCAACTAATATTTATCTGTAAATATTTTCGTAGTAAAAAGGCACTTCCTGCGTGAACTTCAATTGTTTTTAATATGCGTTTCCACGTATGCCTAAATGACTAGCAAAGTGTTTGATGTTGATGCACTTTTTCAAATGTGTTCAGTTTGACAATTTTTGGAACCTTCGTACTATCATTTTTCAGAAAGAGAGTGCATTTTAATTGTCTTTAGTTCCATGAAGTTTCAACTTTGGGCGATGTGATACGCTAAAGCACATTTTGGTCATCTTCATATTGAAGAAAACTTTTACGTCGCTTAAGATGCGTTTGCACACTTTATCCCTCTTTGTAAAGGGCAAATAATAAATAGGTGTGAAATCTAAGCTTTTTACAGTTCGTGTAAAAGAGAATGTTCTATATGAGGTGTTTGATAATTCCTGTTCGTAATCTAACGCTCGCAAATGTTCTCTCACAGGTGTGGTTTTCCAACAGACGCGCCAAATGGAGAAGGCATCAACAAATAGGCCTAAATCGGCCTTTCTCCCTCGATGGAGACCAAGATCACCATCCCCAATCCCCGAGGTCTCATTCCCCATACTCGGAGGAGGGGAGATTAACCCCGGGGGACGAGGGAGGTACATCCCTCCCCAGTCCATCCAGCAGCGTCTGCTCAAGGAGCCCATCAAGAGGTACCATCCCTGGAGGCGAGCCATCGCTCCAAAATCCAGAAGATGGCGCTCTAAATCTCTCAACTCGGTCACTTCTGAGTGCAGCCGTCCAGCCAGACCAGCCTCTATTGCAGTCCCAGGCATTTTTCGCTCGGTCAGATTCAGCGACGAACCTTCCATCCATACCTCTTCTGTCAGCAGCCCATTCCACTTCATCTCCTCCTGCGCTTATTCCGACCGGTTCTCTTCTCTCCCGGCCGCAGGTGCACCTTACTCATGATCTCACTCTGACGCCTCTGTCCCACCTCACCACCGTCGCCCAGCAAATGATAACCAAACTGCCAGGTCTGTGCCCACCTAGCCTGTCTCAAGCTCAAGCTCTCAGTCTCATGTCGAGTCTTCAATTGGCTCATGCTCAGCAGGCTCAAAAACTCGTAAATCAAAACTCATCTTACAAATCCAGCGACGATCAGGAGAGTGATATTGAGGTAACTGATCGGAATGAAATCGACGACTGTTGGCGAAAATCTCCGAAAGAAAGTGAAGAAAGAGACGGTGACAGCTCGCCCATTAGAAATGCAAAGAGTCCGAGGGATGAAGACTGTGAAGTTCAAGACCTAAGCGTGAAGAGAAGGAAAGTTGACGAACAGAATGGTGACACAATCGAAGGCCAAATAGAACAAACCATCTCTGATCCCCTCACTTCGATTCAAAAAAATTTCATGGATATCATCCGAAGAAATGCTGTTCAAGCGCAATGCAAGTGACGGTAGGCGGTGTCGCAAATTTGTAAAGCAAATAGATCTTGAATCCAAACAGGAGGAAATGCTATCCACATCAGTAGAGAGCTGCGACGGTTAGACGCGAATGAATAACCTGTCATACCTGCAGAGAATGAATAACCTGTCATACCTTCGTTTGATTTCTAAGAATATCAAAGAGCATCGAAACCAAAATTAGCATTAGGGAGTATAATAACTTGTTTTGGACTATTTATAGCGTTAAATAAATATGATAATGGTAAAGAATTAATTTCGGTGAATGTGCATCAATTTACCAAAGACTAGAATCTCGTTAAATAATTCTAAGAGGAAAAGAATCCGTCCAGTAAGCTTTCCAAAGCAGTTTGTAGTATCGTAGTTTATAAAATTTAATTAGTCTTTTATGACCTTATCTTTATGAATTGCGCTGTCAGTCTTTGCATTTAGGCTTCATGTACAGCTCGTCGAGGCAGAACCGATCCGTTTCCTTCAATGTTAAACCGACACAAAGGTTTGAAGCATAATTTTTATTTGAAGAAAATTTGAATCCGGTTAAAAACTTATTTATTTCGTCTTTAGAATATACAAGAGGCAATTTGAGAAAAAAGAAATACTTTTTTCTATAACTAATGAGCAAGTCATGTTAGCAACGGGGCTTAGTAAAAGTTCTGGAATCGAAAACTTTAACAAAGTGAAATGAAATTTGAAGACAGTTCAAACTGTAGAAATCATGAAATTAGTTCAAGCAACCTAATGAAGTAAAGCTTTCTCTTGAAATTCTCAATGCTAATTTGGAATCATTGCGTAATTTGCGATAGGAATGTTTTCAATTACCACCGATTTCAATGTGAACAGCTGCTACATTGTCATCATGTTCTACACTGTTAAGGATAATGATTCTGGAAGAATTATTTTTTCATGCTCATGCAGAAGTGGCTGGAAATAATAAACAGAATGATCTCAATTCCAGCGCAAGCAAATCTATTCATAAGGTCGTCGATATTAGGACCAAAAGGCGATGCCCCAAATATCTTTGTGTTACCGTTCAACCATCGTCTTTTTGTTGAAGTGGCTGAATTTTTGAAAGTATTTGTATTGAATTTAGGTTTAGAAAGTTTAGTTGTGCAGTCACTTCTTTTGTGCGATTGCATTGATCCCCATTTGTCGATTCGTTTTTGTAAATAAATCTGACTGGTACACTCTTCTATCATTGACGTCTTTCATGTAGTGTGCAGGTAAAGATTTGAAGTGCCTCCTGATTTGAGAGCAATGCTGGCATAGACTTGGAACTTTTGAAAAACAAACAAAACATCGGCATCTTTGGGATACTTTATTTCCAATCAAGCCTGATACAAATGATCTTAAGCATTGGTTTTTCAAATGTCTTATAACTAACACTATATATAGGATACCATGACGGTTCCCCCGTAAAGCCGGTACCCATTTCCGACACCTGGGTCGAGTGGGGTATTGTGCTTGAGCTTTCCCTTATACCCAACGGGGAAAATCGCAGCGCCAGCGCCGGGATACGAACTCGCGACTCCAACATACAAGTCCGATCCCTAAACCGCTGTGCCACCGCGAGCAAGGCTCTTGGACTTTGAAAAGCTTTCTTGTCCAATCGTTCAGACAGGAACTTTCCTTATTCCGCATTCAATCCATTTTCTTATGGACACTCACCTTAATACAGCTTTTAATTTTAAACCATTGCACGCAAAAAGTTTAACAGTGATCAAATTATTCCAATGTGCAGCTCAAAAAATTTGTTATACTCATAAGCAAGGGATAAGGGAAGTTTCGCTCTCTCTCATCTACCTGTAGATGAACGACAAATTTGTAACACACGTGCACTCTGGAAATTTTGTCTTTCGCACTGAGACTAATTTAAAATTTGTAATTGTTAAATTTAAAAATTAGTTAGTGGGTAAAAGAGAGTGTTTGGAAAAAATCGACAGAGAAGGATAGGTACGATGAGCTTTCCCTTCCTCCCCCCTCCCCTGTAAATTGGTAAACAAAATTTTGTGACGTATGTGCGTAGATGAAGAATTTTGCCTGCTTCAAACGTAGGCTAAAATAATGTTTAAGCTTAAAATTTTGGGCTGGGTGTGTAATGTGTATGAGTGATGATAGGGAAACCGATAGAATAGTATAGGGGATAGGAAGATGTTCGATCCCTACCTCCGGAGAAGCAAAAAGCTTGCGTAACAAATGTTTTAACAATGAATTTCATGAGCTTTTAATGATACTAGTTTAAAACTTCATTATAGAATTCATTAAAAATAACAGTTGAGAACAAGTGAGTGTTTTTAAGAACATAGACTATGTAGGGTCAGGGAAAGAGGCTGTCGCTTCCCAGGCCCTCTATCAAGAGGAAAGAAAAATTTGTTTGTTTATCGTAGAGGAAGAAAATTTATGAGCTTTATCCTAAGACTAAATTCAAGTTCTTTCACAAAATAGTTCAGCAAATACAGCAGGATTTCAACAGAAATTAATTGATTATAGCAGTGCCTCAAAATGGCACTCTGATTTTTACGTATTTTTTTCAGAGGCATATACATTTCAAATATTATTAATAACACAAGAACACTTTTTAAAAAATTTCTTATGCTAATTGCCCATTTAATTGAAATGAAACATCGTTTATTCCTTGCAATATTCTTTTAAAGAAACACAATTCGGATGCAATATCGTTCAACTATTATTTTCAGTCTACACATTCAATGATCGCCTGTGAAACATAAGTTGTATTTAAGCACATTTCAGTATCCGAAAGAAGTAAAACTGACGTATTTTCTTGTTGTCGCATATTTATTTCTACATGTATTACAAGGTTTCATGATATGTATTTTCGTACGTCAGTCATCATGAATATGGTTACCGTGACATTTTCTGAGTTTGACGTAAACGTCAAGAAAACAGCTGAGCTCTCCACTGTTTATGACAGATTTGAGAAAAACAGGGAGCTGGCTATTATTCAGAATATCTGAATATTATTCAAATACATAATATATTCGTTTTCATGTTACAATGAAAGGGGATGGAGAGCATATTTGTTATGGCTTAGATGATGAAAAAGAAAGTGCTCATAACACCTTGGACAGGTTGCGGCAAGTCAGGGGGCTTAGTTAGTATTACCACAGTACAATGAATAGTTTATTGTACTGTGGTATTACATCATAAGTCAATAAAGGCTCACATTGTGGTAGAAAAACTTGTCGATTATTCGTTTGTCTGTCATATGTGTATGTGCATTCTCATGTATGTTCTTGATTCTAATTTCAGGAGATTTTTACTTCTAAATTTGCAGGTAATATGACAGCAGTGTAAATAAGTAATCTAACACTCAAAAATTTCAGATCATTTAAAAAAGTTTCAACAATGGGCAAAAATAAGAAGGTTAGCAAGAAAAAAGGTGCACCAAAACTGGCTCCTGCTGTTCAGTCTGACCTAACAATTCTTGTGGACAAATTGATCAAAAGTGAGTCGTATGAGGTACTTTTATTTTTTAGTGTATGCTTACATTCCAAAAAATATCCCAAATAATATTACCAAAATACTTGTAGTGCATTTTTGTATCATGACTCGGTGTTATCTTATTTTATTAATATACTAGCTGTGCAGTAAGTGAATCATTTCCTACAAGCTAGACTTGACCATTTCAGTTCACTAACTAAATCTAAATCTTGGCCAAATCTAAAAATAGGTTATTAAATTTCTAATTCTAACCTTGACAAAATTTATGATGAAGTTTATCCTGAACTGAAATTTTATTTAGTAGCCTAATTGTTATAGTGCAAGCATGAATAAGGAGCTTATATTCACTATATTACTGAATTTTTAATTATTAAAATTTATTTTTCATTGAAATTAAAAATGGCTGTATCAGAAGTTTCATGGTTAATAAACTCAGGTTCAAAACTTTAATAATTCAGTGATAAATTTTGAATTAAATTGATTGCTTTACCTCACTTTACATCTATTTTCTTTTCTCTTTTCAAACCTCAACTATATATGGTATATATGATTATATTCTTTCTAATGCACAGATGTTTCAATTCAATTTTGAAGTTTTGCAAAACAAAAGTGTAAATTGAACATCAGTTTTTGATTAGTTGCAAGAAAGTAAGGTTAATGTGGAGGAGAGGACCATAATCAATTTTCCACTTTTTGGTGGCATAATACAGTTAATTAGATCAAAATAAACATGTTTTCCTCTATGCACTTTCCTTCTGAAATGAGTGTTTTACGAGTTATAGCGGTAAGTGACTTACCGCAACTGTAGTATTTGAAGCGGAAAGTAATTCATCAAGCGCGTTGTTTAGCAACACTGCAATGGACGCTTCCTGCTGACGCACTCGAATGCTCGAGCGCATTTCCACCATCTAAGACAAAAGTTAACATACCACTATAACTCGTTATTTTTGGGTGATAATTTCTATTGTGTTATTAATGAAAAGATCCTAGAAGTGGGTTCAAGCTTTGCAGGCTCTGCGGGACCGGCAAATAATAAATTACCGAGTACCCAAACTAAACCTACCGCTATAACTCGTAAAATACTCATTTCAGACGGAAAGTGCATAGAAGAAAACTTGTTTATTTAATCTAATTACCCATGATTAGACACCGAAAAGTAGGAAATCAATTACGGTCCTCTCCTCCACATTTACCGGAAATAAATTTATATTCCCCTACAATTAACATATTTATGATGCTTTAATAAATGTTAAAATTCGTAATAATTTATATTATATTTCAGAGTGTACTAAAGCTTCATCATCTGCTACAAGTAAGGAAGAGTGTCAAGAATTTGAAGAGATCTACAACATTGTGGAGCAAATAAGGCAAATTGAAAAAGGTAAAACTTAGATATATCTATTTAAGTTTATGTGGTTTTGGGATGGAGTTTGTAACTAGGCATATACTCAAGGTTTCAAAAAATTACTCTGTAAGATTACTCCATAAGCACCCATATGATATGCAAGAATGTTTGGTGTTGTTTAGATCTTCATGAAGGTGCTGTGAGGAAAGATTTGGGGTTTGTGAGCTAATGGCTAGATGGGCCTTCTTTTTGTTAAAATAAAATAGGTTTTTTATTTTGTTATTGACTATTTTTGTTGCCTGTCTGCTTTTCTTTGACTCTATTCTTCAATGTTTAGTTTGTTTCATGAATTTATTTCTTAACTTACTGTGTACTCTGGTGGGTTCAAACATCTTGTGAATAGCTTCCTCATATCCTAAACTTAATATTGAATGGTACCTTCCTCTTGTCTGAACACCTTTTTTCATTACAAGAGAGCTCAAGTTAATTTACCTAACCTAATAAAGTTCCCTATTGTAAAGGTGTAGAGCAGTGAAGTATATTTGGATAAAATTAATGTTGAAAATTTGAAGATTTCTTGCCTTGAATAAAAGTTGAGGCACTATGTATTGGAAAATGATAAAATAGCAATAAAAGACTTAATATATAAAGTATTCCCTGTATGCAAATGCTCCTGTACATGATTGCTTTCTGCTTGAGTTTGGGTGGAAATTATGATTGCTGTACTATTATTCACCTGTTTTTTATCATTGTTTCTTTTAGTAATGTTTTAGTTTAGTAACTACAACACTCATCTCTAATTGTTCATTTCCAGATATCACACTGCCAGAGTATGACCGGGAGCAGCAGTTGAAGGATCTCTTGAAATGGGCCGAAAAGAAGAGCATCAAGGTTCATTACTGTAGTATTTGGCTAAATTCAATTCATAAAATTGTACACAACAGCTATGGTTGGTTGGATTTTTGCTTGAACATGTTTAACAACTGAAATTTGAGGATATTAATGTGAAATTTATTTTCAAATTTATTATGAATGCTTGTGTCAAGTTCGAAAATTAGTAACTGTTTTAGGATGTTTGGGTAACTTTTATCCTATCAGGTCCTTGATATTCTAATTCTATATTTATTCTATGGAATATATGTACATGTTTAGTTGTCCTACAAAACATAGCTCAAGAGACACATTGAGTAATATTTTAAGCAAGTTATTTTTTAAAGTTGAATCACTTGTTCAAGTAAAATAGCTTGAGGTAACTCTTTTCATTTTCTTGGAATTTTTTTGTAATGTCGTACATGAATATTGTGATATTTGAATGACCTTTCATCCACTCCATCATTACCATATGATACTGAATAACTTTTTTTGTGATAGTAGCCCTTCTTGATTCTCACTTCAAGTGCATTTAGTCAAATGATTGCTCTTTGATTCCCATTCATTTGTTAGGTGAGCAGGCTGTCACCACGTCTGTATGATGATGAGGGGTATGGATTGACGTGCCGTGAGGCCATCAATGAGGGAGAGGTGGCATTGGAGGTGCCGCTGTCTGCTATGCTCACCGAGCAGCAGGCCGTCAACACTTACTTGGGTGAGAACATTGGTCTGAGACTGCTTTAGGGAGGCAGTGATGTTTGAGGACACATATTTACTAGAAATGCTGAAACATGGTTTCAGTGCTTGTACCTTATTTGTTATGCCTTCTTTGTTTTTCTTCCTCTTTCTTGCTGTTTATATGCACGAGTAATTCTGTGTGGGACCACACCTGGTGGGTTGTTAACCCATTCTTGACAATTTGTACTAAATGGTCCTTTGTTTTGCTTGCTCGAGATTGCATTTTATGTCACTGGGAAGGCTCTTACTAACCCTTAATCACTATTATAAAAGGAGCCGCGTCCGTCCGTCTGTGTGTCACACCCACCAGCCTGCATTGTGAGATGAGCGTATCTGTGATACAAACTTCATCAACTCCACAATTTTTGGCGCCTTAACCCAGCAGATTGGGAGTCGGAATGAATATCACGTGTATTGGTAGGTTAGATAAGGTTGTATAGGGTATCAGTGGTTGAGACTTGGGGAAAGTATTGGAAAGCTATAGAATAGTATGGGAAATCATGGGAAAGCCATGTTGAAGCTCAGTTGGTCTTATATCTAATGCTGTCTTTTTTTGACAGGCCGTGTGCACATGTAATGATAAAAATTTGGGTATTTTGCTTCAATTACGTTGATCTAACATTGGATGTACAAATGCCTAATAATTAACGTTGAATCATGATTACGTTTACCTTCGTTTGAGCCATTACCTATCCATTTCACACACCTGGGTATTTTTTTACGGCTGATTTTTTTTTTAAACATGGAGGAACATCTGGGTCACAATACGTCGCCTCAAACACTCGACTTGCCACACAAAAGATCGGTGCTCTTAACTATTGGGCAAAAACGATCCCACATTGTAATGGACAGCCACGACGTTTTCCAGTGTATTTACATGCCGCATTATCCTATGTGTGCAGCCACCCTAACAAGTGGACTCAACTCCTCGCATTAACGGACCCAACGACACAAATTTTCCGGTAACCCATCTCGGGCCGGTAACGCTGAAATTTAAGATAATTAACCCCTTTACCGCTCCAGAGGACACCAGTGTCCTCTTTCAAAAGTACCCTCAATATATTGTATTTCTTGTTCAATTAGTTCCCTAATGTGTTCTTTGAAGTTCTCTGCCGAGTGGCAGTTCCTTCCTCATCCTGATATCGGTGACTGCCTGATGCCGGTGCCAGTTCAGTGACGGTGGTTGTGTTAACGGTAATATGAGTACAAAAATTCGGTCGTTAAAGGGTTGAGGACATGCGGAGCGTCATTAGCGGGAGTCTCGCCTGAAGATCTTCGAAAACAATGTTCAGGCGAACACTTTTCACTGTAGCCGGCTGTCAAGGACCCAAAAGTCCCCGGTAGCGAGGGCAGAATGCCGAGTCCCGCGGAGCACACAAGAAGAAGGTGCACTCGCGTTCACGGCCGGTTTCAATCTGAGGTGGCCGCCTTCTGTCGCCACGCTCCTTAGCTTGCTCGAATCCGTCGCAATGGCTTAGGACTCAAACAAGAAGATCAGATGAACGTTTTAGTATTTAGATTTACATTTGTCGCCGAAGACGTGACGAACACCCGCCATTGCTCCGCTTAGTCGTAAAATTATCAGCGTTATTAATTTTAGGCTGATTAGAAGGAGCACAGCCTATACCCTTTATTGCGGAAGGCCTTTTTATGCCTTATAAAGTCCGCAAAGGACCTCAGCGTTCGAGCAATGGCCGGAATCTTGACACCTATCCGTAGTCATGTTAAGGCTCAGTAGCAAAGCTTAGTTGTCATCATTGCCTAATTTCCAAGCTAGACAAAGCTGAATAAGACAAAATGAGCCGGATAAAATAAATTCTGGTATCTATGCTACCATTCTGGGTCATGTCGCAAAGTTCGACTAGTGACATGGGTATTACGATGTCCACGTCTGTGTGTGTGTGCCAACTAAGGATCCTTACTTTGAGATATTTTAAAAACAAATGATGTACTTTTTGTATCATCTTTATGTTAAATAAACTGTTTTTTTTTTACTTTCTTCAGCAATACATGGTGTGTTGACCATTGCAGGCACCCTGATCTCCCGGGACCCCATGCTGCAAGAGATGGGCAATGTGCGCCTGGCGCTGCACGTGCTGGTCGAGTTGCTCAGCCCCGAGTCGGAGTGGCAGGCGTACGTGCGCAGCTTGCCACGCGACCACGTCTCGCCGCTCTACTTCACGCCTCCGCAGCTCCGCGCGCTGCGTAACTCCTCCCTGCTGGGTACTTGGCGCTCTCTTCTGCTATACATAGCTTATGGATTAGATAGGTAATTGATGAATTCAGCTGTGGATAGGTTATGGATTAGATAGATAGGTTGTTGATGAATTCAGCTGTGGATAGGTTATGGATTAGATAGATAGGTTGTTGATGAATTCAGCTGTGGATAGGTTATGGATTAGATAGATAGGTTTTTGATGAATTCAGCTGTGGATAGGTTATGGATTAGATAGATAGGTTTTTGATGAATTCAGCTGTGGATAGGTTATGGATTAGATAGATAGGTAATTGATGAATTCAGCTGTGGATAGGTTATGGATTAGATAGATAGGTTTTTGATGAATTCAGCTGTGGATAGGTTATGGATTAGATAGATAGGTTTTTGATGAATTCAGCTGTGGATAGGTTATGGATTAGATAGATAGGTAATTGATGAATTCAGCTGTGGATAGGTTATGGATTAGATAGATAGGTTGTTGATGAATTCAGCTGTGGATAGGTTATGGATTAGGTAGATAGGTTTTTGATGAATTCAGCTGTGGATAGGTTATGGATTAGATAGATAGGTTTTTGATGAATTCAGCTGTGGATAGGTTATGGATTAGGTAGATAGGTTTTTGATGAATTCAGCTGTGGATAAGTTATGGATTAGATAGATAGGTTTTTGATGAATTCAGCTGTGGATAGGTTATGGATTAGATCGATAGGTTTTTGATGAATTCAGCTGTGGATAGGTTATGGATTAGATAGATAGGTTTTTGATGAATTCAGCTGTGGATAGGTTATGGATTAGATAGATAGGTTTTTGATGAATTCAGCTGTGGATAGGTTATGGATTAGATAGATAGGTTTTTGATGAATTCAGCTGTGGATAGGTTATGGATTAGATAAATAGGTAATTGATGAATTCAACAGTGGATAGGTTATAGACAAGATTAGGTTGCGCACAGTTCGCAACTTCTCGCTGCTAAGGACATGAGCGTTTTTGGTCTGTGTTATTTTGTAGGGTTTAATTTTTTCAGCAGGGTAGGTTGAGCTCCGAAGTGAACTTTATTTTTCACCATATGTGTTTGTTATTAACCCCTTGGAACACAGGTAGTAAATTGGCGCAAATTTACATACTTTTTGCAAATTAAAAGTTATTAGGATTTTAGCGTGTTATTTGTTATTCTGATAATTTGATGTGTACATTCTCACAAAGGTTAAATTGGTTTTAACTACCTAATGAGTTTGTGCTTCTTCTTGAGTCTTCCTCACTCTAGTGTATACTTCAGATTTTAATTTGCGTTAGACACAACGGTATGGAATTAAAAATTTATGGGATATTAATTGCAATTATGACGAGTATTTGCGGACCGTGGTATATTTGCTTTAGTTTACTTCTTTAATTGTGACTTAAATTTGAAGTTAAACATTCAGTTGGTCAGTGTGAGATACTGACACGTCTCTCTGTGTCAGAATACTCCTGCAGTGTGTTCATGTTTGCAATAGACGCTTCTCTTTGCGATATACTTTTCCTGCAATATGTTTATCTAGTTTTTCTTTGCAATAGATAACTCCTGTAATGTGTTCATAATTTCAATTGATGCTTCTCTTTGCGATAGACAACGGTAATATGTTCAAATTTTGTAATTGGCGCTCCTGTTTGCTTCAGACTACTCCTGTAATGCGTTCATGTGTTCATCTCACCCAACTGTGCTGCAGAGAGCGCCGTGAAGCATTACCGCAACATCGGCCGCCAGTATGCTTACTTCTACCGACTACTGCGCTCACTGCCTGAGACCCGAGACTGGCCTCTCAAGGAATACTTCACCTACGATGCCTACAGGTAACGTGCTGCTGTGTCTGGTTTTGCTTGTGTGTGCGTCTTGTTAAATATTACTGATGATCGAGAGAGCTCATATACTAATAGGTTAAGGCTGTGAAGGCAATGCCATTTTGTACTACAGCAAGTACTTAGCCTAACAATATTAGGAACATCTGTTCTGCTAAGCAGTTTAACTATGAAGGTAATGGCAAAAACGAACTTTGAATTCATTTTCATGAAACGTTTCAAGCCTCAAGCTCATCATGTCATAGTCAGGAAAACATGTTCAACACTGACGAGCTGAGGCTGGAAACGTTTCGTGAAAATGATTTTAAAGTTCTTCTGTGCTATTACCTTCATAGTTAAACTGCTTAGCAGGAAAGATGTTCCTAATATTGTTAGGTTAAGTCTGTAGTACAAAATGGCATTACGATTTGGTTAATTGAAGAGCTAAAATTGTACGGTTAGTGTCACAGCCACGTAGGCTTCACTTCCTTTTGAAATTTTATTTGTAACAGTCCGTCTTACATGGACTCCAAACGAGTGTTTTTAGCTGAACATCACGCTTGATTAAAATGCTATGTGTTGCGCCTCAGTAGTGGTGTAACTAGTATCACAGATACGCTCATCAAGCACTTCTAGCTGTTCCAGAAAAGAAATTTTAATAATCACAGGTAAGATATATTACACAGAAATACACGACGGCTGTTATTTTTGCAATGCGAGTTGATGCAAAAAAAGGTTCTCCTGTTCACCATGACAGTTTGACATGCATAAAAGTATTGTACACAAAAGGCTTATTTTTTGCGCTGAAAGAGAGTTTACCCAACTCAGCGCAAGTGGGCAGTGTGCACGGTGAGCTCCCGCAAATTGCTTAATATTATACACGAATAACTTGAATTATACACAAATGACTTAGAATTACACACTTATGACTTCATATTATGCAAAAATAAATTAGCATTACACCTAAATGACTCATTAGTAACACTAAGAGATGCCAAACCCGGCACAGGTGGGCAGTGTGCACGGTGAGCTCCCGCGTGAACAGCATCCCGGTGGGGGGCGCTGCGACCGCCCCGCTGCTGGCGCTGGTGCCGCTCTGGGATCTCATCAACCACAGGCCTGGCAAGGTCTGGTCTTCGGATGTCAATTCTGCTCATACTAGATTATGTTTTGTGCGAGATACACGTGCTGAATTTTCGCTCTCCTGAAAATGCTATTAGACTGACTCATGATAAGACATATGAGACTGATGGTGTCTATAAAACAAAACGTATGACTGATGATTTCTATAAAACAAAACATATGACTGATGATGTCTACAAAACAAAACATAAGACTGATGATGTCTACAAAGCAAAACATAAGACTGATGATGTCTACAAAACAAAACATAAGACTGATGATATCTACAAAACAAAACATAAGACTGATGATGTCTACAAAACAAAACATAAGACTGATGATGTCTACAAAACAAAACATAAGACTGATGATGTCTGTTGGCAAAAACATGTAAGACTGTGATGCTAAAGTTGTTCTGTTGAAAACGTGTGAGAGTGACAACGAATTCAAGTTTTTCTATTAAAACATGTATGTTTGACGTGGCAAATTTTTACTGTCAAAAGCATGTTATGAGACTGACGGGCTGAAGTTGTGTTGCAAACATTGTATGAGACTGACCCAACATTGAAGTTTTCTCATTGAAGTTTTTCTGTTAAAAACATGTCATGAGACCGATGTGCTAAAGTTTAGCTATTAAATTATTTCCTTGTATATATGATTGACTCCTCAGGGGGTACAACTATTGTATCTAAGGGAATTGGCACTCCCAAGGGGACAATGTGTGTGAGGGCCCGAGCTGAGAGTTAGGTAGGCCTTTTTTTGTTTAAGTAAGATGTTTTTGTGTTAAGAACACATTTTTTTGGTTTACTGCTGTCCTGTTTTTCAGCACCTACTATTTCTTCAACTTTGATCTTGATTCATAATTTTCTTTCTTAACTTACTGTTTCTATGCCGTTTCTGCATAGATTCCGCATTCCCTTAACTCCAAACTAAATGGTGCCCTCCTCCTTGCTCTCTTTGGATCACCTTTGTGGCAGATAGAGAGGCTTAAACTAACTAATAATCTAATCTTCTCTCCTTGGCAGTCTCAGACTAAATAGTTACACGGATCATGAACACCGTTAACAAAAGTCTGCTGAGACGACCAAGAGATAACTGCATATTTGTAGTCTCATAATGAGTAGTTACATGGATCATGAACATGGTTGCAAGAGTCTGCTGAGACACTCAAGAGAGAACCATGTACCCATAGTCTCAAAATGGGTAGTTACATGGATCATGAACATAGTTTTAAGAGTCTGCTGAGACACCCAAGAGATAACCGTGTGCCCATGGCCAGATGTCGACGGACTTCTCAGTGGAGGAAGGAAAGCTGGTGTGCCACGCTTGCCGCCACTTCGAGGCCGGCGAGCAGTTCAGCATGCACTACGGGCACCGAGCCAACGCTGAGCTCTTCATGTTGTCCGGCTTTGTGGTGCCAGGTTAGTGGCCGGAAAAATGCATAATAATATTCGACAAATCACATGACACACGTTCCTATTTTTCCTAACAATACACACGATATTCATTCCGACTCCGAATCTGATGGATTAACCCTTTAACGCCCACATTTTGTACTCATATTACCGTTATAACAACCACTATCACTAAACCAACACTGGCATTAGTTAGTCCCTGTTATCAAGATGTGGAAGGAACTGCCACTCGGCAGTGAAGTTCAAAAGACACATTAGTGAACAAAATTGAATAAGAAATACAATATATTATTGTTATTTTTGAAAGAGGACCGTACAGTCCACTTGGGCGTTAAAGGGTTAAAGCACCAAAAATTGTGTTGATGAATCTTGTATCACAGATACGCTCATCACACACTTTTTACTGGTGGGTACGACGGACAGACGGACGCGGCTCCTATTATTGTATAGATTTAGAGTTATTATCAATCCTTTCCATATGGCGCATGTTATTATTATTTAATGTTATTTGCATTATCTCTTCCTACCATATGGAACACGTTATTATTAATAGGTATTATTTGTTTTATCGGTTCCCCTTTAATACTCATTGTCATTATTTAGCATTATTTGTTTAATCTTTTCATTCCCTTTAATATACTTTATTATCTATCTTTATTATCACTTGTTGTCCTAGCAGATAACCCGCACGACTATGCCGTGATCCGGTGCCCTCTCCCTGCCACGGACCCTGCCAGGACCTCTAAGGTGTTGCTGCTGCGCCTGCTGGGGGTGGAGGATGGCCAGGCTCTGCGCCTAATGGTGGGGGACCAGCCCGTCACTGGCCCCGTCTGGGCCACCGCTGTGCTCTACTGCGCTCAGCAAGGTTAGTCCTTGTGCTGAATTCTTGCGTGAAGGTTGTGAGGAATGTTGAGGGAATTGTAGGCCGTTTACAAAGGCCTTGACACTGTCGGCTCTCACTTTCAAGTTCAGGTTTCAAGTTCAAGTTCCAAACAACCAGCGCTAAAATTCCTTGTGGAGGAATTTTGCCATAACTAAATGCCAGCTTTGTATATTGTAGTTTTATTAGCTTACTTCTGACATTAATGTGTTTATTAATAGTTTAGAGCAGTTGCTAACCATGACGGAAGGAGTTCTTTTTTCGAGTTCATCTTGTCATGTGTTATTGAACTAACACTTCTTTGTTGAATGTTATAAAATCAGTTCAGCTTAACAAAGGAGTATAGTAAATAACAATTAGCTCATAACGAGATGAAGGGATAAATCTTTGATGCTGCTTACAGTATGGTAGTTAGATGAATAGGTAGATATTTTAGGAAAAAAAATTAATTTTATCCTTAATCTTGTAAATTTGTTTTCAAAGGCACTCATTCCGTGTACCGTTGTTGCTTTCGATTTCACGAGTTGTGTGTTCGTCATATTCATTCTTTTCTAGAACAGGATTTGTTTTATACATCTTGTTGTTAACTACTTTACTCACAGCAGAAACCTACTAGTTTTGTTCTGCGTGAAATTCTGAGAGTTTAATCTCTTGATTGCACTTTTTGTGATAATGATGCTTTTGCCAATTTGTGTTTGTACTTCCCATCCAGTTTAGATTGGATGTGATTAGGTGCTATAGTTTTAGGATAACATTTGTGTTTGTCGGTGTGCAGCTCGCTGTTAAATTCACACTGTTTATACAGCAGCCTCAGCTTTTTTCAGTGGTTACTGCTGAGTTTGCGCAAAAACATTTATTTATTCTGATGGTTACTGCAGAGTTAACAAAAACATTTATTAGTTCTGATGGTTACTGCAGAGTTTGCGCAAAAACATTTATTTATTCTGATGGTTACTGCAGAGTTTGCGCAAAAACATTTATTTGTTCTGATGGTTACTGCAGAGTTAACAAAAACATTTATTTGTTCTGATGGTTACTGCAGAGTTAACAAAAACATTTATTAGTTCTGATGGTTACTGCAGAGTTTGCGCAAAAACATTTATTTATTCTGATGGTTACTGCAGAGTTAACAAAAACATTTATTTATTCTGATGGTTACTGCAGAGTTAACAAAAACATTTATTAGTTCTGATGGTTACTGCAGAGTTTGCGCAAAAATATTTATTTGTTCTGATGGTTACTGCAGAGTTTGCGCAAAAACATTTATTTGTTCTGATGGTTACTGCAGAGTTAACAAAAACATTTATTAGTTCTGATGGTTACTGCAGAGTTAACAAAAACTTTTATTAGTTCTGATGGTTACTGCAGAGTTAACAAAAACATTTATTTGTTCTGATGGTTACTGCAGAGTTTGCGCAAAAACATTTATTTATTCTGATGGTTACTGCAGAGTTAACAAAAACATTTATTTATTCTGATGGTTACTGCAGAGTTAACAAAAACATTTATTTGTTCTGATGGTTACTGCAGAGTTTGCGCAAAAACATTTATTTGTTCTGATGGTTACTGCAGAGTTAACAAAAACATTTATTAGTTCTGATGGTTACTGCAGAGTTTGCGCAAAAACATTTATTTGTTCTGATGGTTTCTGCAGAGTTAACAAAAACATTTATTTGTTCTGATGGTTACTGCAGAATTTGTGCAAAAACATTTATTTATTCTGATGGTTACTGCAGAGTTAACAAAAACATTTATTAGTTCTGATGGTTACTGCAGAGTTAACAAAAACATTTATTAGTTCTGATGGTTACTGCAGAGTTAACAAAAACATTTATTTGTTCTGATGGTTACTGCAGAGTTTGCGCAAAAACATTTATTTGTTCTGATGGTTACTGCAGAGTTAACAAAAACATTTATTAGTTCTGATGGTTACTGCAGAGTTGACAAAAACAATTATTTGTTCTGATGGTTACTGCAGAGTTTGCGCAAAAACATTTATTTGTTCTGATGGTTACTGCAGAGTTAACAAAAACATTTATTTGTTCTGATGGTTACTGCAGAGTTTGCGCAAAAAAATTTATTTATTCTGATGGTTTCTGCAGAGTTAACAAAAACATTTTTTAGTTCTGATGGTTACTGCAGAGTTCACAAAAAAATTTATTTATTCTGATGGTTACTGCAGAGTTAACAAAAACATTTATTAGTTCTGATGGTTTTGCTGGTTTGTGCAGAGTTTGTGCAGGAGCTGAGCGATGCGAAGAGCCCAGCAGAGCTGCTGCTGCAGGTGCAGGACGACCCAAGGCACGCAGAGCTGCGAGAGGCCACCGTCAAGTTCCTCTCCCTCAAGTTCGATTTGCAGCAGCGACTTCTGGCCCGAGATCTCGTGAGTCAACCTATTTTTCTTATTCATTTGAGGGCAGTTAACGAATACACTGTTTGTATTATGTTGTGTTATTCGTTGGTTTGTTGTAGAGTACCGTGTTCTTTAATGAGTAAACTACGCCAGCAAAACGGTATTAGTCAATTATTGGAAGGGTGATGAACTTGGCCATCAACGTCATGGTGTTAAGAGTTGTATTTTTACGTCACTTCAAGAGGAGTAATCTGCGCCTAAGTGTGATGTAAAAAATACCTGATTTTGTACTGCATGACGTGTAAGATTAGCGTTATCTTTCTTGGAGTGCTATAAAATAACGCCATCTTATCAGCGAAAAAAGTGTTGTTCGCTCGTCAAATTTTCCGAAGTCTTTGTACTAAACTCACTTTTAAAAGCCTGTTAAGAAATGGGACTTGGGAATGTCAACTAATATTTTTATCTGCTTGAGAAAATTTGTGCTATGCAAATTTGGCACTTTTGTGTCCTCTGGAACACTTAAGAGAAATAAGGGTTCTATTTACGTTTTGTTATTGAGGAATCTACTACAAAAATCGAGGTGAAGGTATATCATTCATATTTTTTATTGTGGATGAGAAAAAAACACGGTTCATCGTGAACTCATTACTAAGCAGTGTATTCCAACTTGGAGGAGTGTAACGGTCGATAAACTGGTGGTTAATGAGGAACATTGATTCGTTTAGTTGTAGAAACTAAACTGTGTGTAAGGCGTATAGCGTGCATAATTTTCGTTTCACCCTAGAATGTGTTGTTTCTTAGGAATAAATGTTATGGGTATTGCATCAAGTTTGTAGACTGCTTTTGAGCTCGCCTGCTATATTGGTTGTCCAATGCTGAGTGCAACAATGTGCAGACGAGCGTCGCGGCCGACAGCGGCGATGCGAAGGACCTGCTGCTGCGGGCTGCGCTGGAGGCTGAGATTGGCGTCTTCTCTGCAGCTCGGCGCTGCCTCTCTAACCCCAATTTTGTGGCCTCCTGAAAATTCATTCTCTTTTTTAGAACAAATCGTACGTAAAATTCCAGTAGGTCGCCCCCCTTTTTCTGACTTCAATTGGGACCCTCCAATGGATTTGGTTTTGACAAACTCTGGGACAGTGGAGGCATTTGATTCCTCTATTTGTTGAGTTTTTTTTATCGGTGACTGTGTTTGATTATACCGTTGGTGAGATTAACGCTCTTATGTCGTATTTCTAGCTAGTCACAAAAAATCAGTGATGGTTGTTGCAAGGTTCAATTGTGGGTGTAGTTGTTTTGCTGTAGCTCTTTCTTCCCCTTTTATTTTTCTGTTTTTGGGGAGGAAACTGGCGCACTTTGCAGTCGACGTTAAAATAAGAATTTCCTTAAGTTCTATCGCCTTCCGTGGGGTGAAAGCAAAAACCTTCAATTAGAACTGTGCTTGTGGCACTTCAAAGCAGGCTTATGAGCATCGGACTATTTCCTGACTTAGACGCACTTAGTGCTGTGTAGCTCTGTGCCATATCCAACACTGGATTGGCCGTGGTTTTTGTACTTATGAAAAGGTGCGTAACTGAAGTTTTATTGTTTGAATTGTATTTCTCACTTCATTTTATTCGTACAAAAATCTCTGTCAAAATTTGTGATCATGCCTGTGTAAACTGTAGCGTTACGTTACGTTTACCAGAGAACAAACCGGGCTTGGGTTGTAACACATGGACGCCTATTCTTACAATTTACGACGCTCTTTAATAACATGCCGGTTTTCAAACGGTATAATGCGAAAGCTCGTATGTAATGTTACGCTGGTCGTAAATCACTTATACAGTAGCACTTCATTTTGTTATTTGTAAAAGTAAAAATTTGTTGACAGAATAGATTCTGAGGCACAATTTACACGGTTGTTACTCTGTATTATCTTTTTGAAGACAGTTGAAAGACAGGTTCAAGACAGAAAGGGCCCTATAGATTTACATTCTAAATTGGAAGCTAGGATACACGACTCCTGACGAGGAAAAGTTTAATTGTTATGTGATTTGATATATTTAAAATTGTTAAAAAGAAGTTAGGAAGTTGCGAGGCTAGATTCTACAACTCGTGTGGCCTAACCAGCGTTTGGTCTCGTTCTTAAGTATCAGACGTTTGACGCTCTAGCAGTAGTATTCTAATTAAACTATTTCTTGCTTTTCTTTTGGAGTTGCATTTTTTTATTATTACTAATATTGCCGTACTTCTCAAAATTAAATTGTTTTTAATAACCTTTATTTACAACCCTATTAGATGGTTGTAATATTGTAAATCACGATCGGTTTCCGTTGTACTGCTTTTAGTAGGTAGTTGGTGAGTGTTTTGCCCCTTAGTGCGCCTTGGCGAACAAAAAATTTGTGTGTTTGACGCGTCACGAAAATTTTGTTCTCGTTATTCTAAGATATGAACTGAACTGACTGTTGCTCATGTGTGAAAATTTGTCACGTTGTAGAATTTTACTTCATTTGCTCATTGCTCATCAGGGTGTTGTTAAAAATGTTGAAGTTATCAACTAATTCTGATGAGAATAAACTTGTCTCAACATGTATACCGTAATGATCTATATAGTACACAGTTGTGGTGCCCTTTACTGACCAGACCTTCGTCACAAATAACGAAGACATAGAGATTTATTAATTTCTTTAGAAATACTCTTTTTTTTTCCTGGTAGTCTTACTATGGGAAATATTTCGTGGTGGCCTAGTTTGAAATTTTGTTTTCCTTCGTATGTTGTTGAATGTCATCTGCAGTTTAACTATGTGTGAAGCTGGACACTTTTCTCTTTGTCTTCCTATTCGCAAAATATTAAGTATTACTTCCTAAGTAGAAACTTTCGGTTCTATTTTATGTACGTTTATTTCGCTGTCTACAAAGCTCTTCATCCTCAAGTTTAATCTTTGATTTGATTTTTCATAATATTTATTACTGGACAGTATTCTTTGGGTACTAAAATCTATGAATTCTTTTGACTGCGACTGTATTGCGCGTAGGCTGATCCTGTTGCCTGATCCTGTCGCCTGATTTTTTTCAGAGTGCTGCTTGTTCCCTGCAATTTTAGGTTATTGTTCTTATTTCATGGTTATATTTTCAGAGTATTGAATCCTGGTCAAGTACATGTAGGATTCTCGAGCTCCCCTCCAGGTTAGCCTGCCGTTTTTGACGAGTTATTCAAAATCTCCGATAGCAGCGTGGTAACGCTTGACGAGTGTCTACCTATTTATATTTACTCTACATACTGCATGACAAACGTAGAGAACGCAGGTGCAGATGATTTTCAATGGCTTTTAAGATTTCAGTAGAATTGTATATCAAAAGTGTTCTCCTATTTATATGATGATGGTTGATAAAATAACGATAGTAATGTTCAACGATGATGTGGATGATAATTTTTTCTCCAAACTCAAAGTTCTTGGAACTTTGTTCTCGAGGATGAGTTGAATAAGGCATCACAAGTGTCAAATTTCGTTTTTGTTTTAGACTTTCTCTATTCTATATAACTAATTGGTCGATTTCTTCACAAGCTTTCTTAGTCTCAAATGCCTAGTACGCCTAGACAAGTGCATTTGTTCTTGCTTTTGTCCTTAAAAGTAACCTTCGCGAGGTAACGTTTATTGGCCTCGCTAGATCAGTTACTTTCAAGTTGGAAATTTTACGTGTTCCCTTTACCACGTTTACTGGCATCGAAATTAGTGAAAAGATTATCATAGGTTTTTCGAGTGTATCTTTCTTTTTTCGTGTATTGGGAACAAATAAGTCGAGACAAGGATTTGATACAGGTTACTCGTGCCTAGGTGCGGGTATCCAGCCCACCCGCACCTTCCCGTGGTGATGCTGTTAATATACCCGCTTGACAACTCTTGTTGGTCGTTACTTGTATTTGGATAGTGAATTGGTTATTGTAAGTGTTATCAAAACTCACTATCGCGGGTAGAACCAACGCGGGGGGCGCCTAGGGCACTACGGTGCTCTAGGTCAATATATTTATTCATATCAGTTTGTGCGTTCTGAATCTAAAATTAAGCTTGTAGGTTTATAACCTACGTGTTTCGTTGCCTATTGGTATTCGAGTTGTGTTCTGTTTGTGTGCGTAAATCTTATTCTTGTGAGCAACATTATAAATACACGTCCCGGTCCTAGAGGCCTCCAGCCTCTAAGACCGGGGACCATGGGGAGGGGAAATAGGGGTTCGCGGTCGGCAACTAGCCGAGGCCGTCCTGTGAACAACATAAAACTGACAAAGACCAACAACGATGAAACTTCCCCGCAGCAAGCTGGTGTCAAAACCATCAGGACGCCAATCAGCAGAGCAAATCAGCGCCAAGTGAGCGGCAGCCCCGCGACTTCATCGGTGCCTTCTGGGACAGCGGTGGGGAGTGTGGCGAGTGGCAACGCATCACAGGGAGCAGTTGCAGAGCGAGTGGGAAGATTGGAGGAGAGGGTCAGCGAGCTGACACAATGTTTGAGCAATGTGAGCCACGATGGAGGTGCTACCGGAACACTAACATTTAGCAAGGAGCCCTCTACAGCCACAGTGGAAGAAAGGATCGAAAAGTTGGAACAAGCCATCGGCAGGTTGGTCGAGGTGGCGTCAGCTGCGTCTTCCCCGGAGAAGCCAAAGAATCTCGGACGTCCTGCAAGACCTCCGAAACAGAAATATGTTCCACTTGATATGATGAATCTTCCGCACCCAACTTCGTTTACTCGATTTTACACCATGAAATTTACACCCGAGACAAAGCGCGCAATCGACCCGTATACTGTAAAAGCAGTAATCACAAATACTACCAATTTCCCCCCTAAATCTATCACAACGAGCGGAAGGGAAAGCTTCACAGTCGAGGCGAAAGATGGCGTACAAGGACAGCGCCTGCTATCCATCACTAGCATAAATGGCACGCCGTGTGAAGTTTTCCCCCATCCAAAACTAAATACATCAAAAGGGATCATCTACATTAATGAATATAATGTTGATAATTTTGAAGAATTTGCCTCAGGGCTCAAAGAGAATTATGACATTAAAGATGTCATAGATGCCACCTTTATCAAAACAAAACGCGAACAAACCAGCGCGCTCATTTTGGAGTTCAACTCTGAGAAGCCCCCGGAATACATTTACATACCAGGCGAACGATCTGACACCCGTGTTTATCCATACCTAGATAAACCAATGCACTGTTCAAATTGCCAGCAGTATGGACATACCAAAAAACGCTGCAGTAAACCAACCACATGCGCCAGGTGCGGAACAACCGGACACACCTTGGATCAGTGCATCGAGACGCAGGCCGTATGCCTTCACTGCCAGGGGCCACACTTTGTTAGAAGCAAAACTTGCCCTAAACAAATTGAAGAAGAACAAATCTTAGCCATACAAAACAACCAAAAAGTAGGCAAACGCCGGGCTAGGCAGCTGTTCCATAACCCTCAGGACAACGCCGTTCAACCCGCCAGGAGTTTTGTCTCACACTACCAGTGCACCATGGATCCAAATAAGAAGCGGAAACTTTCGCCTTGGACATTGGAAAAATGCTTAGAACGCGAGCTTGGACAAAAGCCGACAAAGATAACCACCCAAGGCCCAAACACATTTGTAATAGAAATAACTGATAAAAGCCCAAACAACAATATCTGCAACGTAACATCCCTCAATGGCATCCCAGTCACCATCTCAGAACACCCTCATTTCAACGCAGCTAAAGGGCTAGTGTTTCTGTATGAGTTTGACTTAGCATCCTTCGATACCTTCCGCGCAGGAATCATTGCGGACCACGGACTAAAAATGCAGTTAAGGCTTCCTGGATCAAACCAAGAAATCCATTTGCACAACCGCTTCTGCTCACATTCCGACAAGATCTCCCCGACTTCCTGACCATACCTGGGGAGCAAGCAAAAACCAAAGTCTACCCCTACATCCCACGCCCAATGCTCTGCAAAATGTGCCTCACATATGGCCATACTAAGAAACGGTGTACAAGCGAAGTTGCAACTTGCGCCAGATGCAACACTACCAACCACAGTTCCGAGGACTGCACAAGCGTCCAAATCGAATGCCACCATTGCAATCAGGACCATTACAGCGGTTCATACAAGTGCCCTGAATTCAAATACCAACAAGAAATTATCACTACTCAACATAAAGACAAACTCAGCAGAGCCCAGGCCAAGCAAAAAGTAGATTCTTCATTCCCTAGGCTCCAATATACGTTCGCTGACGCTGTACGCCGCGAGACCCCGCAGCCTTCACCTGATCCCGCGCCCATAGCGGACCTCTTGGAGAACGTGGATGATCATGCCATCGTACCTACAGCACCGGATAACAACGTGCGGAGAAAACGTAAAAACTCAGATGAGCTAGAACGACCCACCGAAAAGAGACAACTCTCCGAGGCAGTGTGCGAGGACCCAGCTGGTGGCGGGGGGCTTACTGCACGCGTACAAGTGGTCTCAGACTACGACTCAGCCATGAGCGACAGCGAGATCACCAGTGAAAACAACCCGACTGTCAGAAGTGAAGCTAGGAAGATCTACGAACAGTATCAACAATAGAACCAATCTTCACATCCTTAAACAGACATGACGCACATTTTACAGTGGAACTGTCAAGGCATACGGGCAAAAAAGGATGAACTGCTGGATCTCATACAGCGCTACAACCCTACCGTCATAGCGCTACAGGAGACTAAACTCTGGCACAATTCTACGTTCTCCATCCCGCATTACACTTTGATTGCAAAACATGGCCACTTCAATTTCACCCCTCATGGAGGAGTAGGATTACTAGTCCACGAGTCCATTCCTTTCCAGCAAGTTGTATTAACGTCAGACCTCCAAGTGATAGCTGCCACCGTGCAACTATCCAGACCTGTCACAGTGGTCTCTCTTTACTCATCGAGAAGCCATAACCTGACAATCACCGCTCTGCGCGATTTGCTCACCCAGCTGCCCTCGCCAATACTCCTGATGGGAGACTTCAATGCCTACAGCGTTGCGTGGGGATGCAGAAGGAGCGATGCTCGAGGCCAAATAGTAGAAGAATTCATGAACGAGCACAACCTTTCACTTCTGAATACCGGATCTCCAACTCGAATATCCTACGGTTCTGAGTCCGCTATAGACTTAACGTTTGCCTCCCCCCGTTTGAGTGCTGATTTGGTGTGGGCTACGTGCGACTCTCCAGAGGACAGTGACCATTGCCCCATCATCACGAGGATAATGGGCCAACAACTGTATGAACCGAACCGAACGATATGGAATATGAAGAAGGCAGACTGGTCGTCTTATGAGAACCACCCTCAATGGGATGAAATACTAATTCCCGAGCAGGCAACGTGCGAGGAAGCTCTCGACCTATTCTCAAATAAAATTATGGCTATTGCTTCCGATTGTATCCCCACCATAGTACTCTCCACTGCCCGCTTCCCAAAGCCGTACTGGAGCGCAAAACTCACCCAAACACGCCTTATCCGAGAGCAATGTTACCAAAAATATCGTCAACTGAAAACGCCACAGAACGCTTTGCGCTGGAAAAGAGCCAGAGCAATACACCGAAATCTTCTAAGAGATGAAAAGCGAAAGGCGTGGATTACCTTCGCCAGCAAATTTTCACAGCACACACCCCTCTCTACGGTCTATGAAAACATACGAAAAATAAAAGGACGCTCGCAGCGAAACATAGCAATCCTCCGCGAAAATAATTCGATTTATTCAACGATCCCTGACATAGCAAATAAGCTTGCAGAAACCTTTAGCAATACTAGCAGTGCCGCAAACTACAGCGCCGACTTCAGGCATGAAAAACAAAAGGCAGAACTTGCCAGACTCGACTTCTCATCAATGAACGACGAGGACTACAACCAACCTTTCTCTTTAGCCGAACTCAAAACTGCCCTGTGTGCCACCAAGGATACCTCACCCGGTAAAGATAAAATACTCTACAAAATGCTGAAGCACCTTCCTGAAAAAAGCAAACTTGATTTATTATCCGGATACAACAAGTTCTGGCTGCATGGACACTTTCCTCAGATCTGGCGGGAGGCAATCATTATACCTTTCCCAAAACCTGGTAAAACTCCGCACTCACCCCAGAACTATAGACCAATTGCATTGACCAGCTGCGTTTGCAAAACCCTTGAACGCCTAATCAACAATAGGCTCTACGATTACTGCGACATGCACGGCCTGCTCAACAACATCCAGTGTGGCGGTCGTCGAAATCGGTCAACAACCGACCATCTCATCCGCCTAGAAACAACAATTAGAAGAGCTTTTGCTCACGAAGAACACTTTGTAAGCGTTTTCTTCGATTTACAAAAAGCCTACGACACCACCTGGAGACATGGAATCATCAGGGATCTCCATAACATGGGCCTACGAGGTAGGCTCCCGCTATACATTCAACAATTTCTTCGCAATCGTACTTTTAGAGTGTTACTTAACAATCACCTGTCAGACCCTTTCCCTCAAGAAGAAGGAGTCCCTCAAGGTTCTGTTCTCTCGGTCACCCTATTTATAATAAAAATGAACAACATCCTCAACCACATCCCCAACGACTCCAGATACCATGTATCTCTTTTTGTGGATGACCTTCAGGTGGGATATAGGCATCGGGACCTCAACGTCATCCAACTCAAGCTGCAGCACTGCATCGATCGTGTCGTCACGTGGGCCCAACTAAATGGATTTACCTTCTCAAAAGAAAAATCTAAAGCCATGCATTTCACCTTCCTTCCTGGCATTCACTTATCCCCAACTCTAAAAATCCACACCGAACACTTAACCTTCACTAACGAAATCAAATTTTTAGGCCTTACCTGGGATCGCAAACTCTCATGGAAAACACATGTAAATGATATCAAATCCAACTGCAAAAGAAGCATAAATATGATGAAATCCATATCGTCCCACGACTGGGGAGCTGACCAACACATCCTACTCCATATGTACAGGCTCTTCATCAGATCCAAACTCGATTATGGCAGCGTCGTTTATGGATCTGCCCCTGCATCTACACTGAAAATTTTAGACTCCATAGCTAACGATTGCCTACGATTAGCAACTGGAGCGTTTCGGTCGACTCCCGCTGCCAGCCTGCAGGTCTTGGCGAACGAAATGCCCCTCGGCCTACGAAGACAACATCTCTCCTTGAGATATTATTATAAGACAAAGAGCCATATTTCCAGCCCTGCATTTAATTTCGCTATACCACCTACCGACAGAAGACTCTTCGCCAATAAAAATATGACGCCCACCTTTGCAATACGCACTTACAACCTTATCAACTCCCTGTGTATGGAGTGCCGCTTGGTGAAACCCTCATTTTCCTATCGGCTCCTGAACTTGACCACACCAACTTGGAAGACCTGCACAGCAGACATAAATACAGACCTGGCCGCGATGAAAAAGAGCGAGACTCACCCGACCCTGTATGTTCAGGAGTATAGACGTTTGAAGCGCGAGGTATTCGGTGGTTTTACGCCAGTTTACACTGATGGCTCCAAGAACTGCGATGGAGTGGGTGCCGCTGCGTTGTGTAGCGGCACCCATAAACAAATTTCGCTCCCGCATATATCATCGATATTTACTGCAGAACTCTACGCAATAGACCTGGCATTTCAAATAATAGGCGAACACTCTAACCTCCGCTTCGTTATATTCTCAGACTCTTTGAGCGCATTGATTATTCTACAAAACAAACTCACTCCCCATCCAGTAGCACGAATGCTCCAACACCAGTTAAACGATTTATCAAATAATAAAACCATACGCTTTTGTTGGATACCGAGCCACGTGGGCATAAGTGGCAATGAAGCTGTCGACGGGCTCGCAAAGGACGCAGCCGCACGCCCTGCCAGCCAAGTGGCAGTGTTTTATAAAGACTGGTTTCCCGTGCTGGAGAGCAAGATATATGGTAAATGGAAGACGGACTGGCTCTGCACGACGAGCTTCCTACGTGGAATTAAGCCTGAACCAGGTCCGTGGAAAGAGAGAAAGCAAACGAGAAAAACGGAAGTCGTGTTAAATCGCCTCAGAGCAGGACACACCCATCTCACACACGGCTACCTCATGAATAACGAAGTGCAGGAGCCCCCTCCGGGCTGCCCCCTGTGCCTGCGTGCTCGCCTAACAGTGCACCACATCATCATGGACTGCCCAGCCCTGCAAGCTGCAAGACACCAACACATCGCTGTATTTGCGGATAACTCACTGCTGCCCTCCGTGGGAGACGTTCTGGGCGACAACGCACCGATCGGCCAGCTCGTGGCCTTCCTTCGCGCAATAAATGCGTTCGACCTCATATAACTACATGTGAGGTTGAGTGACTATCGCGATAACATTGTGAATAATGTGTAGAACCTGTCAACCTATCGTCACTTCTAGAACCCTGCTGACACAGTGGTGATTAAAACGAAAGTAATCCATGTGACCCTAGGGGCGATATAGTCCATGTTACTAAAGCACTAGTAAGCCTGCGCTGCTACCACTACTGCCGATAATCAATTTTTCAAGCATCCATCACTCCCGCGGTGTTGTAACTTTGCTGGTTTGTTTTAAGCCGACCGTGTGCTCCGTTATGAAAGACCATCTCTCCTACTTCCCCAATGCTTGTTGGGGGGGGTCCGCAGTTGCATTTTGCTGGTGACCCTGGTGGAAAGTTATCCATAAAATTCTTCTTCTTCTTCTACTTTCAAGTCCCGTATGTCGTCATTTGCAATAATTTAGTTGCTATGTCTTCGACTTGCAAGTCGTAGGACATTCTATTGTGTACGCTCGTGTTTTTCCTACTCATTTGTGTATTCGTTGTCGCTCACAGTCCCTTGTCATAATTACCTTGTCAAGTGAATAACATTAGCTTACGATACAGCTCGCAGCGTGAATCATTCTTACTAACAAGTTTTTATAATAAATTAGTGTTTTCAACGTGATACGTTTCTCACTGGACCTCAAGCTCAAGAAAAAGCATTTGTACATTGAAAAACCATTCGTACATTGTCAACCTACAAGTTCTTTTTCAACGTATGTACGTTGAAAATGCATTTGTACGTTGAAAATGCATTTGTACGTTGAAAATGCATTTGTACGTTGAAAATGCATTTGTACGTTGAAAATGCATTTGTACGTTGAAAATGCATTTGAACGTTGAAAATGCATTTGAACGTTGAAAATGCAGTCGTACGTTGAAAATGCAGTCGTACGTTGAAAATGCAGTCGTACGTTGAAAATGCAGTCGTACGTTGAAAATGCAGTCGTACGTTGAAAATGCAGTCGTACGTTGAAAATGCAGTCGTAGGTTGAAAATGCCGTCGTAGGTTGAAAATGCAGTCGTACGTTGAAAATGCAGTCGTGCGTTGAAAATGCAGTCGTACGTTGAAAATGCAGTCGTAGGTTGAAAATGCCGTCGTAGGTTGAAAATGCAGTCGTAGGTTGAAAATGCAGTCGTACGTTGAAAATGCAGTCGTATGTTTTTACAATGAATTTATGAACTTGGCGTTATTTTCTAAATTGCCAACCACACCGCGTAGTCGCTGCTCTCTTCACAACTAGTCGCTTCTCTCTTCACAACACTTGCTCACATTATGCGATTCTGCACCATGGAGAAAACAAACACTCGATAATTTACATTTTTCATTCTTTTAACATCTGAAATTGTACATTGTTGCATACTCGATCGTTATTTACTGATGGTACTTCGAATTGCCATCCAAATGTGACTTTGTCGCAATGAACAGTTTTAACAAACCCAGTGAATGAACCACTCGGTAACGCAGCAAAAAACGCAGCAAACGCAGCAGGTTAGCGGACGCTTAGAGCCATGAGAGATGTTGATACGAAACTCCTAAACGGTAATTAATTTGGCTGGTTGGTACGTTTACCAGTACCCACGTAGGTGACGTTCTCATTGAAGCGGAATGTTGCTTCTACAGCACATTATTTTAACAAAGCTCGGTGCAGATATTAGCTAAGTAAATCATAAATAGTTTTAATTACTGGAAGACACGGTAGGTATTTTACGACTAAAAATACTTCTCTTTGTAACTAATCATAACTTGGCAAGTGCATAATTGTAATACGTGCCAATAAAAGCTAATGAGTAATTTCCTGAAACGTTAAAATTTATCTAATCCTAATTAGACAAATAACTTTTACTGCAATATGTACAATTATTGAAATTCGATACACACGTTTATAAATTCTTACCGGAACATGGTAACCTTATTCGATTATTTTTTTAGGCCATTCACATTTGAAAATTAAATGATCTAAAAATTTCCACAAAAAATTTGATATACCATTGCAACGACTGGAAAACAATTGTGCATCCTGCCTACCCAATTTTGCACATTTTAGTAATGCAATCATTTACGAAATTTTGCTTATGGACAAACATTTATTTTTTGAGATAAAAAGTTCCTAAGCATGATGTCCTTTCAACACATAGAAGATTTTTTCCTATCAGAGTTGTATTTGACTTACCTCAATTGATGAAAAGATAGAGATAAATATGTGTTCGACTGTAACATCAATATTTATAACCTAAAACAAAGAAGCTCAAAAATACTTACTTATAAACTACAGCAGCCGAACGCAGACTAGCACGGACATTTCTAACAACATCAAAATTTTTGAAGACAAAAAAGGAAAAAAAATCAGCAGGTGAAGATGCAATAACGAATGCTTACCCGACAGTTGTCTTTTTTTCTTCACTATATCAACAATCTGCAAATCAATTAGATGGGCGAGTAATGAACACAGCTAGTAACTTGCAAAATCGAATCTTACTTCAAGAGTTTCAACACTAAGTAGAACGCAAGTTCACGGACCTTTTACACGAACAGTCGTATCAGTAATACAAATGTTCTTGAAGTCTCTCCTTACTTTTTAACCACAACAGTGGCCCAAACTAAAGCATTGCAGCACTACTTACTTACAGTGACCGATGTGCTACAAAGCGCCATTTCATGAGAGTGTCTTTACGACAAAAGAAATAAGCTAAGGTAATGATGAAACATGCGCTTCTACGTTGCAGAACTCAAATATAGAACAAAAGTATTATTTGTTCGCTATAAATTAAAACACGCGGCAAATTTTTAAAAACACTACATGAATGCTTGCCGCCTCGTAAAATTATTCTAAATTTGAGGGCAATCTACCACAAAATTGTTATCGCAAAAAAAAACATTCTCGCTATCACTAACGCCTCAACAATCTGCCACAATTTCGAGCGACTGACGCTGCGCTCTAAATGCAGTAGCATTCTAAATCACTGAATACTAATTATCTGGCGGTGTGTATTGAATGCATAAATTATTAATAAAAAAGAATTTAATGGCCTTTTGGAATCCTAATGAATGTTCTCTTCTAGCATGTCACGATTATAAATAATGTGATTTATGACTATGAGCCAATTTTCGAACACTACTGACATGTAAAACTTCGTCAAAAAATTTTCGGGTTAACTTTTGTACTATTTTTCAGAGTGAATTGTTTCATATTACAATGACTCAATATCTAATCTATTCTCTCATTTTTTACTTCAAGAGCACCTTCTTGAAAAAAATTGCGTTTGAAAAATAAGCTCTGAGGTATGATGTGAAAAGACTAAAAACTTACTGAGCTTCACGGGCCGTTTACTACGTGGCCGTGGTAACCTCCACAGGTTTTTTATCACTGACTTGGTAGTTGTTGAGAGTTGGTTTCCTCGTGCATTTGACGATCGCATACGCGATAAGCACAAAAAAGGTGAACACCGCCAGACTTCCCATGATGGCGCTAGCGGCTATGACGGCGTACGTCAAAGGCTTCTTTTTCTGCGTGGGCAGCTGCGTGGGAAGGCCTGGTTCCTGCATTCTCAGTAACGACTCCGATGAGTCTGCTTCTAAGTATTCGCCGTACTGCCTGTCGTGAGCGTTGTAGTTGTAGTCGCTCATTTGGTCCCACTGGTTGTAGTTCGGATGTGGATCGACGGGCTCGTCCAGAATGAATTTATTCTTCCGAGTGTTTGTCTCTGCTTCTGTGGACGACTCAGGCTCTGCGAAAGTGTGTATTTGTGCGTGAACTTTCGTTTCGTATTCACCGTCATTGCCTTGAGAGTAATAATCTTCATACGACTCATTAGGGTCATACTCGGGCATGTTGACTATCTCCCCGGATTCTGTGATGAAATCAGCGCCATAGACGTCACTCGGGATTCTGTTTATCGGGTGAATTCCTTCTGAATAAACCGGGTCTGAAAACTCTTGGCCTTCTCTTAACCTTGAGTTGCTGTTACTTGTGTCTCCTGTTCTGTGAAGGTTTTCGGTAGCATGGGGAGCTTGTTCTCTTACGTACGGATCAATGGTATGAACGTTAGTCGGAACTCCACTGGAAGGCGTGTTAGGATCAGGAGCGTACAGCCTAAGGAGTCCCATCACATCATCCATAGTGGCTCCATCATTCATGACTTGCAACAGATATGGCAGAGACAGACCAACATCCTCCAGCTTCTTTGTGAGCTGATCGAAGGACAAATTCGTTCCGTCCATAACTTGAGTCAAACTCAGGGTGTTAGGCATAGACCCTCCAGAGACAGTTTGAGTTCGAGGCCTGAACATTCTGGGATTGTTAGCGTGACCCTGCATTTGATGCTGGACGGTGACCGTTTCCATAAGTTGATTATGCTCGCTTCTCGTCCGGGATCCTCGACGGGAGCCTGGATGCAGTAACCTGTTGCCACGCCCCGACGGCGTGTCTTCGTAGTGCTCGATGGCGGTGTTGCGGTTCCTAAAGCCGTGTCGAGGGGCGGCGGAGCGACCTCCGGAGGCAGGATGGGCAGTACTGCGGTCTCTAGGGCGAGCAGCTCTGGCTGAAGGGTGGACGGGGCTCAGCGACCTGAAATGTCAGATGATGTGAAACGTTCGTCACTTTAAGGAGTGTATGACATCAAGCAAATTATTAATGGAAATTTGTTCCTAAACTTTTAAACGTAAGGAAGATCTTGAAAGAGAATTTTGGTAATTTCAATAGAAGTGTGAAGATCTTCCGAGAGAAGTTGAGAGCTTGCATTGGCTTTTTCCATGAGACAAGCCCTTTTTCATAAAGCATTGACTTTTTCCTTAAGACAAGCCCTTTTTCATAAAGCATTGGCTTTTTCCTTAAGACAAGCCCTTTTTCATAAAGCATGGGCTTTTTCCATGAGACGAGCCCTTTTTCAAAAAGCATTGGCTTTTTCCTTAAGACAAGCCCTTTTTCATAAAGCATTGGCTTTTTCCTTAAGACAAGCCCTTTTTCATAAAGCATTGGCTTTTTCCTTAAGACAAGCCCTTTTTCATAAAGCATTGGCTTTTTCCTTAAGACAAGCCCTTTTTCATAAAGCATTGGCTTTTTCCTCAGGACAAGCCCTTTCCCGTAAAGCATTGGCTTTTTCCATAAGACAAGCCCTTTCCCGTAAAGCATTGGCTTTTTCCATATTTCCCGTTAGACTTTAGAAATAGAATAGTTTTACGATTTTTTTTTTCGAAAATTAAATTTTTGCAAGTAAAATTCAATGCTAAGATCCAACAAACTAAATTTAACCAAGAAACTCCGTAAATGACTGACATCGCAATATATAGGATGCAATGAATGTTCTTTGGCAACCTAATTACAGTAGATCGTCAGCCATGGTTGAGATTTCCATGTGGAAGTCGTATTCGTGCATAGACATGCAATAATCAGTCAAAAAACTCATAATTGCGATACATCATGCAGAACGTTCTTGACAAAAACCTCTAAAATATTTATACCGCTGAAATCAGAGCAGAAACGTGAGCGTTGGCTACGGTAAAAAATGACAATAAGCTGCAAGTTGGAACACTATTTCAAAAATGCCTTTCTTTCAAATACAAGACAATAACAAAGTCACATTTCATTTACTGCATTATTTTGAGTTAAGCTCTACGACTTTTAATTAATAGTTCACTATGGATAAATGTTCCGTTATGACACTGGATAGTTAGCATAGTACGAATGAAGCAACTCACCGCTTCGGTCCAGTCCACAATTCTTCAGAAATAGTATGTCCAAAAGTATCAAACCTTTCTTCTCCACCTCCACCATTCTCTCTGCTGCTTCCGTCTCCAAATCGGCCATGTCGAGCAGCGCGGCCCACGTTTAGCTGTGAACTTTCAACTCGTCTCTGTCGGCTTCTGGCGTCTTCGGCATTCCTTCCATTTGATCGCACCAAATCAGCGACTTGAAGTGAAGTTCTCCGGTCACCTACGAAGTTTTCAAGCTTATCTTCTGAGTCCATGTTGTGAGAGCCGTACACTAGCGGTGAACCCGCTTTGTACTCTTCAGCTTGAGGGTGCGAGCCGTACGCTAGAGAATCCTCAGGTTCCATTTGCGCATTCATTACGGTCTCGGGTTCGAAGTACATTGTGTGAGGCCTCGACAGGTTCTCTTCATCAGAAATGAGGTGCGACGACTGCTGTCTGTAGGGCGCTTTCCTCATGTATGATGGATGGTAAGGGCCTTCGCTCTGTCGACCCACTGGCAAGGTAGGATCATTCATGATGCTAGAGATGCCCCTGAGGAAGATGCAAGTTCATGCGTAAGCATTCTGAAGATAATTACTTCAGTCATTGACTTTTGTTTTTACAGTGATCATCTTACCACTTAATCCCCTTCGTTGAATGCCGAGCACGTTCGTGTTTTTTGTTTTGTGATTTACTAGGCAATTAACCAGATGAAAGTGTTAGTGATACTGAGGAATTAACTTTCCACGTTGAACCCTTGAGCAACTAGCACCCCCTTTGTACTTGTATTTCATTAAAAAATGCAACAAAGCAATGAATTTACGTGGAATAATTGAATGTTTGGGAACCAGTTTGTTATTTTTTAGGATCAAGTACGCTGCATCAGTTCGCGAAAAATAATCCTTACGCTCAACTTGCTTTTCCGTAGTACAATCTTTCTCAGTGGAGGAGGAACATCTTCGAGGAGCATGCATCATAACAAAGTGTATGTACTGATAACACAGCGGGTTTGCCCGTAACATAAAACCGCATTACGCTTATTATTGGACAAATATACCGCGTCGCTTGATAGGTCTACACAAGAACTCTTTAAACAAGATCATGAATTACAACCTCGCACGACTGTAGTTACAGCATGTCTCCCTAAGCAGTTCTGACTTTCATTTCACACATTAACTCTGCTCCCATCGCGCATCGGACATTTTGAGGGAGAATTTACTGCCCACACAAACAGAGAGTGAAGGTCTCGCCAAGCGTCGGTAGGCACGCCAGAAGAAACCTCCACCATGTAGGTAGGTGAGGGTGCGATCTGAGAGCTGGTCTTCCTTTGTGTGCATGATTAGACGCTCTTGGTCAGGGCTCATTGTTACGAAGTGTGAATGAAATGAGGTATCTCCTCGTTACAGAAGTACTTATCTCGGCAGTTATCGCTTTGTCGTGCGCAGTGGCTTAATTTTTATCCTGCTGAAATGGTTTTTTGTTTTTCAAGTTTTATCTTAATTCCATTCATTCCTTTAGATTTATATTAAATCCATGTAGTCCTTTAAATTTATCTTAATTCCATTAATTCCATTGTTTAATTATAATGACGCTTGGAAGATATAGACATATCTACGTATATATTTTCATGTATGTGTTTCAGGAGAATTTCCCTTTTAAATTACTCGGGACAAGAGATGATAAGCACTAATTCAAAAACACAATTTACTTATTAATAGTTTTCTGTCCCCATTCGTAGGTACTTTAATTTCAGTAGATTTAAGGTACACTTTAAAATTATTTCAACATTTTCGAGTAGAAGCACAAGCATGAAAACTTGATAAATGTCTTTAAATGCTCAGTAGCTCAGGTAACGATCGTAAAAATTAACACATAGTTATTGCAGCTACATATCAGCCACAACACATGGAAACAACTTGACAACTTTTTCTACTGGAGAAAAGAACTAACATTCTGTTCATCAACTGGCTCACGAATGCTTGTAAATATATGCATTTATCACGTCTTGCAGTTTTTGTACCCATACCTCTTGCAATTCGCTGACTCACTGCAGCCAGTTCGTTATAAAAGTTTAAGAGCAAGAAAAATTCGAAATCGTGTAAGCAATCTGAATAGAAATCTAAACGGATCATTAAGCTCTGTAAACATTCAACAGTTACGAAGCATTTCACAGTCTAAAGTGATGTTTTCACTACTGTCTCAGGCATAGTAGCAGATTTTAACGGGAACACCTCCCACGGAATGAATGTTTATGTTATATCTTCACTATTAAAAGGATTGGCTGAGTTGAAGTCTAGGTAGCATTAGTTTTAGCAATCAATAGTTATGGTGCTGTAGGAACCATCACAGTTGACCGAGAATTAGTGCTAATTATGATGAACTGCTGTTTCTTTTCTTACTTCTCAACCATGGGAAAATTTTTGAATTCTTTACGTGTTAGAAGGCGAAGAAAATTCTTTATCATATTTAAAAAAACACTCAATCTATAAAGTTCTAAATCCCTGGCTATTTGTAAAACTACGGAGAGATTTCCTTCGTTTTTTATGTGTTTAAAAACGAAGAAAATTCTTTATCATATATACAAAAACACTCAATCTATAAAATTATAAATCACTGTCTATTTTTAAAACCATTGATAAATTTTCTCCGTCTTTCAACACGTGGTGAATTGCTTTCTAAATTCTTTCAAAGGTGGTTGAAATGTAAGGCGGAAACAACAAATTCCACAGCTGAGGTCTATTACCTTCTGTGGGGCTCGACTGAAGTGACGGTGGGGGGAGAGAAGGCCGATCGCTCAGCTCGGGAGGGCAGCGTCTCCACCTGGTCATGGAACGAAAATTGGTATCATATTTACTCCTGTTGAGAACATTGCATTCATCTCTACGTAGTCCATCTGTTATGTTGTAAACTACTGCATTTGGCTGGTATTGAAGCATGGTGGAAGCTAAAATTGTGTTCGTGTAGGTGATTGCGCTTGAATTGATGCAAACTAATTTATCCGAACTAATGAAATAAATTGTTGGTTTTTCACGTTACCTTATATTATACCATAAATAGTTTCATTTTTAATTGCGTATCCAGCTACATTAGTGTTACTTTTAAGTTGGAAAAAACAAGTTTATGATTGCGTGTAACAGGACGTCCTAGTTACTTGTTACTGATCAAATGTTGAATGCTTTGAAAATGTTTTTTACGAGAGCTACTGACAATTCTTGGAAATGAACGAAAGTGATCTACCAAAGTGTTTTGCATTTTTGGTTTGATTTGAAATAAGTTAACAGAAATTCTATGAAATATTCAAAATACGCATCAGTACTGTTGAAGTTAGAAGAATATGGAAATGGGAAAGTTTTTGCCGAAGAAATGAAAACCTCATAAGACCAACAAAACTTGATCACTAACGGTGATAGTAAAGTAAACTATAACCATGCTCGCGCACACTTACATTATCCGTAAGCCTGTCCACCTTAAATCGGTTTACGGCACCATATTGGATAATCTCATGATTTTTTAAAACCGTTTTATAGGTTCTTCCTACCCCCATTCAAATCACTATATGAACCTACCAACAACTGCGTTCTAACACCGTAAACTCACTTATAAGACAATCTGGGATATCGTCTCATGACTTTATCAAGTAATCACAAACCTCGCCGCACTAACTCATCACCTGCCTCAATGCATCAACATAACGCCAATCATGCAGCGACTCACCTGAATGTCAGAGTCGAGACTTCTTTCTGGTGTCTCTGCAGCTACGGCGGGTAGCCGCCACCCAGCTACCAAGAGGAGGGCGCCCACCAGATAGCCTGCAATGCTGCTCTTTCGGCGAGTACGCCGAGAATCGTTTGCACGAGTTTGTAAGTTTGAAGAGGAGTTCCGTCCATTTTTGGACTTTGATATTAAAGCTGCCATTGTGGTGTGGAAGAGTTTAATATAGCGTTACTTCTAGTGATTTTTAAAATTTAGAGAACCAGATTTAAGAAGTTACGATGATCATAATTGATCTCTCATGATCTCTTCATCGTCAATTCAAATACATACTGTAGATTATATCCTTCTGTTATTTCTTTCTGAAAGGTAAAACAAAGTTAAGTGCTTAATTTACAGTAATTGATTTTTATTATTTCACATGTAAATGATTTAGCACTCTCACACAGAATGACCAGATTAACGATGTTTTCTTTTCTGTTGAGTACTCATGGTTGTATATGAAAGGAAAATTGAGGGCATTGTCGTTAGAACGGATATTCAAATCAGTGCAAAAATGTGAAACCACGCATACCTGAGAAGTAAATTTTATGAATCATCTGATACAATATTTCTCAAGTTTCATTTTGAAATTAATATTTGTTAGAAATGCAACAGAGAAGAGCAGGGGTGACCTAGTTTTGATGTTAATTTATTCAGCAGGTTCTTGTAATTCAATATCAGTGCGTTTACAAATCATTAGAAGTATATACTGTGCGTCGAAAATGAATCTGACGACCGAATTCACTGACATCAAACCAGAAAAAATTATTATTATTATATAAGAAAGTTTTAGCCTCCCTTAACCACGACGAAGATGTTCCAAGAGAGGAAAAAGGAAGGCACCATTTAGTATGGAGTTGAGGGAACGCGGAATCTATGCACAAGGTGCACAGAAACAGTAAGCTAGGAAAGAAGTTCATGAAACAAGAAAAAAGTTGAAGAAGAAAGTAGTAGGTGCTGAAAAACAGGACAGCAGTGAACCGAAAAAAGATGGTCCGTGACCAAACAAAAACCTATTTTATTACAACAAAAACGAAGCCTACCTAACCTTTAGCTCAGGCCCTCGCATCAGAAAAAATTTAGAAACGCACCATACCTCCGTCAGCGTGAATGTTAAAGGCAACCAAAGAGAATTTACGATTACAAGCTTTCGTCCAGGGTTTTTTTTTCTGCCAAGTGGATGTCCAACCAAAAAAGTTCAAAGAAGCGAGTAGCATTCTATAAGCGAAAGCTATAGAAATGATCACAGCCAATACCGAGGCAAACTTAATTCTACTGATTTTTTTTCTGCCATGCGTATGTTTAACCAAAAAAGGGAAGAAACGGGGAGGGTTTTATAACCGTCTCTTGAATGCTATAAAAATGACCACAGCCAGTACCAAGGCAGTACGTTATTAGCTGTAGGGAGCAAGTGAAACTGCTTGAAGTGTCTTCTTGCACCCTGCAGTTACTATACCCTCTTTCATCTTCCACACACTCTTCACCATTCGTGATCGTGAGGACCCTTCCGACAGACGATGCTCACTACGAAGTGGAATAAAAGGGTCGTTGTCTAGCCTAAAGCCTGCCACCGACGAAGCTCAGTGGTAAACGATAGTGTCCTCAGCAATGGAAATGAGCGTCTGAGCTCTACTGATAGTCGTAGTACCTCATCCAAGATGATGAAGGGTTGAGGAACCAGGTTCTCTGCTCTCACTACAGGTCTGTCTCTCTGCTCTGCAAGAGCCACGGCTTGTTAAGGTTCGGGTCATTCATACCCTCCGCTCGGAAGAGATAAACATGAATGCTGCGTAGATTAGGATGTTCTTGCAACGCCTAATTAGGGTGAACGACGTAATGAAATGGGCTGTAGAATGTTATTGTTCATAACACGATAAGTTCGTAGCATATTCAAGTAACGTTGTACGCAAGATTGTATGAAATTTCTATTTACTACAGGTTGTTTCATGGTTAAATAAAGATGTTAAGGCTAACGAGTTTACTATTGATTACATTTTTTAAATCAAATTAGACTGGAATTATCAAAATGTAAGTTTGAAAACCCATGATTAGTTTAATCAGCGATATTTTACAATGTCAATAATATCTCAGTAGTACATTTCTGAATAATGAATTTGGTTTTACCTCTATATGCAATGCATAAATGAAAATTTTCGATCGACTTTTCTTCACTTGCTCATAATATTGAAAATATTTCTGGGATTCATGTTGCATTTAGAGACGTGGGTTATACCGAATTTCTCAATTATTTCGCATAAATCAGAACGTAAATCTTAAACCATGCTTCAAATACGTTTATATTTTCCCTATACATGCTCCTAAACTTTGAAATTTAGCACAGTATCCAATACGAGATTAGGCAAAACATTCATTAATAAAAAATGAAGGGCGATGCATGCGCTAGCAGGAGTAGTATATTAATCAAGATTAGATTATAGATTATAAGTTAGTTTAAGCCTCCCTAACCGCTACAAAAAAAGAGCGTATCGAAGAGAGGAAGGAGGAAGGCACCATTTAGTATGGAGATGAGAGAATGGGGAATCTATGCAGAAGGGTCATAGAAACAGTAAGATGAGAAAGAAGTTCATGAAACAAGATCAAAGTTGAAGAAGAAAGTAGAAGGTGATGAAAAAACAGGACAGCAGTGAACCGAAAAAAGATGGTCCGTAACAAAACAAAAACCTATTCCATTTTAACAAAAAAGAAAGCCTACCTAACCTTCAGCTCGGGCCCTCACATTGTCCCCCTGGGAGTGCTAATTCCCATAGATACAATAATTGTATCCCCCTGAGGGGAGTATATTAATCAAATGCAGCCACGATACACAGGGCATAATTGCAACTTTTTACCCAGAGTAAAGATACAGAAATGCAAACTTGAGTTATCGAAACTATACAGTCAACTACAGCGTTTTTACTTTTTTTGTTGGTTTAGAACTCTTTTTTTCCCCATTGGATTCCAGACTATATTTATCGAAGCTGACTGATCCCAGTTATTGTTCCGACTACAATGCTGACCCAGAAACAACCATGCGTACCATACATTACCGTGAACGTTATTACGCGTTTGTGTCACGTAGAAGTGAGTCACATTTTTGCCAGAAAAGAAGCAAAGAAGATTCTTTGCCACAAGAGAACACTCGAAGAAATTCTCTTTTTTGGGGGTTGGGGAAACAGAATTTTTTTTGCATCCTTGGTGTGATACACAAAAGAAACAACGTCATACACGAGTATACTTCCCAGTATTCTTTTTTGTACGGATTTGACTAACTTAGGTTGTCTTTCAGCTCTACTCAAGTGTGTGGAGCAGAGTGAAGGCTACTGCCGCTCCCTCAGCCCCTGCTCGTTGAGTTGCCCTTTTGACACAGACGGAGTTTGCTTTTGTTCAGCCAATGTTTTTCTGGCTCCCAACGTTTTGCTTGGAACAACAACCAAAAGCCGCTACAAATACTTAAATCACCGCTTCCTTGAATTTCAGTTTAAGAATTTTTGTCATTTTCAGGCTTTCAGGGTTCGTTATTTTCTAATTTTAAAAATTCAAAAAGATTTACAGAACGTTCCTGCGATTTTCCCCCCAATTCTGAACTGATAATGAAAAAATGTGCTTGAAATATATGCTCATGTGACTGATTTTATTTTACCATGAATATGCACAGTTACCCGAACAAGTGCTGGTGTTGAAACTCATGAAGTGCAATAATTCTTTAAATAAGAAAGACATCAACAAACTGAAAACTTTGATGAATCAAGATGAACAAATCATTGATTTTATGATCACTCACATTCATTTGTCTCATACATAAAATGCCTACTGAAATCATCCTGGTTAATTTTAATGTTATACTCGAAACTAATTTCATCCTTTCAACCAATCTGTAAAATAGCTTGACAAATTAATTTAGTACGGCAATACACGAAAAATGCGTTCTCAAATCTGCTCACAGGATTTAAATTTCATACCCGAAATTTAATTCCTTCCTGTGAGCCGATACATAAGACGGCGTGATAATTGCATTTCATGCGACAAAGCTCGAAAAAAGCTTTCTTCAATCAGGCTTACAGATTCTAATTTCATACCCGAGGTTTATTTATTCCTGTAAGCCGATACATGAGATAGGTTAACAATTGCATTTAGTTAGTCAGTGCACGAGGCGAACCGGAGATACCGGCTGGCTTAGTTTTGTGTGAAGGAAGATGATGTGGGGCAGCGCTCAGCACCCTGCAGAATACCGTATGAGGTGAAGACGCAGCAGAGGCGTATCCTGTGGCAGAGATAATAAGAGCGAAGCCAGGGCCAAACAGAGGGTTCTTTGTGCTCGACGTTGTGACGTCAGCTTCGACTGACAGCACTGCATGCTGCTCTCCTGTGCACCAATGATCGTCAGTGTCGTAAGGATGGTTGCTTGAGTGAAATTCATCTCTGGTGGTCGTAATTCCAAATGACGCAATCTTAATAGATGCTAATTTGCCCTAGGATTACCTGAAGCATCAGTCTCGGCTTGTAAACATCTGATCGTGCTTAGACGTTCGAAAGGCACTTGGGTTCAAACACGTTGGTCCCGTTTCTTGCTTTTACTTTCATCAGAGAATTCGACAGAAAATTAGTGAAGTTGATGCTCTACAACTGTCTTGAATGAACAGGTTAAAAATGTATGGAAATGCCATGTGATGAAACTGATTAAGATGAGTACAATTCAACTACAGCCGTTCACGAAAAAAAAAAACGAATCAAAGCGAATTCAAAACGAATGTAATGACTGCCGAGGGAAATAATTTGCGCTAGTTTGAATAATCGTTTCGTGGCTTTAAATTTGGAGGGCAATAACAGCTCCGTGCAGCTCCCATCTTGGTGGTCTCGCAAGTCAATTAAGATCATTATCAAATTTGCATGAAGGAGGATGGAGATGACGAACCTGGACATCGTCATAGTATACCTAATAACTGAAAACTTAACACACGTCAAGAGATCTGTAGTTACTTGCTCGTGTAATATTTAATTCGTAGAGTCAGTCTGTACAAAGACGTTCATTAACCAGCGACTGGGATATGAGAGCAGCATGCAGCAAGGAACGTGTCCTTGTATGAGAGTGCACAACAAAATTTTATATACATGCGCTATCAACTTTACGGCATCTCCTAAAGACTTTGTTTATGTCCCTGTTGCATTAAAAACTCCGTCACGTCGGCAAAAAATTTGAGAGTGTGTTTTATGTTCGGCTTACAGAAGGGCGAGAAGAAACGGTTATTATAATGAAGATATTACCTCAAACGCGAAACTGGGATTAAATCTCGTGCCGATGGACCTTAGAATAGAAGAGCCTTGCCTGAAAAAATGCGTACAAGACTCAGGCATTTTAACACAAAGAAGGTCGCCAAACTTATCTTGAGTGCGGCAGAAATATCTCGGCAAAATTTTTCACTCCTTATTAGGTTGTGAAGTTTTATGGGTGATGGTATTGAAGCCATGTTTAAGTCGTGACATTTCGACAAATTTGTGAAACCCGCGGTAGCTTTAAAAACTGAATCTGAAACGGCCAAAGAATACTTTTAAGAGTCATTAACAACAGCGTTAGTCTGAAAGTATGGCATGGTATTCTTTGTGTAGGGCAGAAGAAACTTTTAATCATTGTCTGCTGAATCTCATGTATGATTTTTATTACACCATCACGTCAATATGGAAGGGTTGCTATGCTAACTCATGCAAATCGAGAGCGGTTAGGTCCAAATTTGGTGACATTTGCAGGAAGTGTTTGCGGCAAGTGAGCTGTACGAGACACTCCAATTAGAGCTGCTGCTGACCAGCCTCGAAGGATCACTGCAGGATGCCCAATGCAGAGGCGGCTACTGCTCGATGCTTTGACTTGTGCGAGAACTCCTTTGATGTTTAATGGATCTTGGAAGGATATTGACGCACTGTGCGTGTTCTGAGAGTAACTGTGCAAACTTTGTGGCGAAGTGCACAACTTTTAGACCATTATCGAAATCTAATTTTTGACGGGAACACGAAGAGAAACAAGGAACCAAATAAACAAAATCTACTCACAGGAATCTCCTCACACTCACAAGACAGATCTCATGGGGAACGCTTCAGGGCTTTGAGTAATTGCCAAGAAAATTTGGTCTTGCTCGCTTCTGGACCGATGAAGTGAGTGGTTCATTAGACCGTGTAGTGACTTCTAAGAACAAGAATAGGAAGCAACTTCCTTGGTCTCTCCTGCAAAATAAAGAAGGAGTTGTCTGTGGTTGGGCCGCTCAGTATATCAAGAGAGCCTTGTTCATCATACGTGCGCAGGACGGGCAAGTTGCCTGGCCCATGCGGCAGCACTTGCCTCTCCGCCGTTTCAGGCCTCTGCCTATCTTGCCTTAAATGTACCATAAACATTACCAACTGAGAACATTGGCTTATCTGGACAGCAACATCTGCTCAATTTTCTGGACTTCATCCTCATCTTTTGGTAAATCTTTTCTTGGGGAGTGTAAGGCACTGGTTAAGTTTAAGGGCCTCGTGTGTTTAGGCTTCAGGATTCTCTGTTTTTTATTTTACGTTGTAAAAACGTGAGGTTCTCACAAACGTTTATATAGTTCATACTAGCTGTTTCACGCCAGGTTATCCATTCCCTACATTTCACGTCGTCTTCAGTAAATGCTCAAGCATATCAAGTAATTTACAATGGTAGCAGCGTCTCTTCTTTAGACGTATTATCATCACTTTGTATGAACAAAATGTTTCAAAACTACTCATATCAACCTGTATTATTTGTTGCAAAAGTCTACTCCAAAGCAGTGTCGAACTCCTTTACCAGCTCTGTTCCATAGGCACTACACTCCCTCCGTTAATAAGCATTGCTGATGAGAGGTCATGGAGTTAACTATGTGCGAGTACTAACACATGAATGTAAATACGTAAAATCTTAGTGGTGTCTGATGTGTATACGTGCAAGACATACATGATCACTAAGGAATATAATTTAATAAGTAATACAGTGTGAAGCCTAATTAAATGAACGATCTTCCTGAGATTTCTTGCACGAGCTCGACGCTAACAAATGAACTTGGAACTGAAAATTTCGGCATCGCGCCTCAATTTATTTCCTTTGAATGTAAACACTGGTGAGAAATTCATGTTGATATTTAACCGCCTCTTATTTTCAAAAGCTTCACTTCAAAAGAACCGTTTGGATAGAGTTATTTTCATAGAAGTGAGCGGGGCCTACAAACGAACTCTTGAGGCACAGCGGAGGCCAGCCTTGTTGTAGTTTCATTTAAGAAGACCGGAGCAGTTAGAGCGATGCTGATCCGTTCTTTGTTCTGGCAGTTACGGGTAAGGGCAGGTCGGGAGATCAAGTTTCTTTTGAACACATTTTTCCCTTGGGTGTTTTTCTTTGGTTTACTATACTTTGTTATCTTTTATTGATATAAGTAGAAGTTACCTACGGGAGAAGAGCGGTGAATTCTACTAAAGCGGTGAAAAGCGGTTCTATCAGTGAATTATCGATTCAAGAGTTTCAAGGGAGTGACTAGACTAAGTTTAGTTACCTCAGGGTGCCATATACGCGCGCAGCAAACACAGCACATGCATCTCTGCCATATGGTGCACCTGATTCCGAACCGTAAATGACGGTGTCACATTCCTACAATACCAAACGCCCATCAGATCTATATTGACTTCAAGTCAGTCTAACAAGTGTCTAAAAACATCCATTGTGCTCAAACTATCCCAGAACATTCAACTAATGAAGTTGTTTGCAACTTACACAGAGGTTTGGTACAATGCTCAGCGCCACACTAAGATCGGCAGTCCATGTTTGAAGTTGGTGTGTTTGTTCAGTTCGATAAAAGGCCGTGCGCAGGAGTTCATTAGCGCTCTTTGATATCCAAAGGCAAATGTTCCACGTCGAAGCAATTCAATTAAATAAGATCGCTTGTGCTCAGCGAGCCTGAGGACCATCTAGTCGGAGATGATGAGGCTGAGATGCCATCGCTAGAACTGCCCTTGACCAGTCCCACGCCTGGAGAACGAGCGGGAGCTGTGATCAGCACTCAGTTCTTAGTAAAATTTGAGAACATCGCGAATACCGAGAGTGAGCAGAGATTCCCTCACAACCCTTAAATAATATTTGAAGATCAATAGCTCCGTACTTACGAGCAAATATTTCCTCGGTTCAAAATGTAATGAATATTAATAGCTAAAGCTTCTGGAGTCATTATTAACGCTCAAATGAAAACCTCACTCGATATTGTTGACTCTTAGATCAAAGGGAAAGATTTTTCAGTGGATTATTAGACGGACGTGAGACCTCATTAGCACGAAAGCGCTACACTTGTTAATGATAATGTTTATTCGTTTGGTGTATTTCTTTTCGGTAATGATCCTGTAATTGTAATTGTTGGCTCCAGGGCTGTAGCTCATGGCTTTTACCTTACTAAGCCTGAAGCTCTAAACCTGTTAAACCTTAAACCACACAGGTCAATTGAAACATACGAGGGCAGGCGTTTGCTATAGCTAACCATGAGATTTAACCACAACTGGTTGGTTATTTTATTTTGTGACGTACTTTTTCACGTACTAATCAAAGTATTGAGAATTAGATAAAGCGGCGTAGTAGCAAATTCGAAAATTACCGAAAAATCAGTACAGCAACCTAGTAGGGTTAAGCAGTCTAATATGCTGTACATCGCAATCTTGTGTTTGTTTAACTAAATTTATGAGGTTAAGGGTATAAACTCGCCTCTCACCAGCGGAAGGCATAAATTTTCTATCGAGCTCTAGGCCAACTCGCTCTGAGAGAAAGGCAGTGCTTTGCATTGAATTCATTTGCTAGCTTTAGGATACTGAGAAAAATTATCTAGCACCCCAAAATAATGCTGGATATTATGAGAGCACTATCTAATAAAACAAAATGTGGGCTGGGAAATACGATGCACGGCTTATCAAATGTCGAACAACACCAATATTTAAAAAAAGGTTTCTGTACATCAATCTTAGAAGAAACACGCACTTCAATGGATTATTATTATTATTATACAAAAAAGTTTTAGCCTCCCTTAACCACGACAAAGATGTTCTAAAAGAGGAAAGAGTAAGGCACCATTTAGTATGGAGTTGAGGGAACGCGGAATCTATGCACAAGGTACACAGAAACAGTAAGCTAGGAAAGAAGTTCATGAAACAAGAAAAAAGTTGAAGAAGAAAGTAGCAGGTGCTGAAAAACAGAAGAGCAGTGAACCGAAAAAAGATGGTCCGTAACAAAACAAAACCTATTTTAGTACAACAAAAAGGAAGCCTACCTAACCTTTACCTCGGGCCCTCACATGGTTCCCCTGGGAGCACTTAAATGGAACGCTATAAAGATCTATTGTTATAAAAAAATAGTTTCGTCTTAAGCACGTGATGTATTTTTCCAAGTACACGAGTTCGTACAAATTAATGGCAACAACACAAACTATCAACCTGAAATATGGAATTTATGATTCGTTTGAATCTAATTACCTGTAAGGTTACTTAGACTCGACGACAATTGGAAATCTCAGTCATGGAAATCGACTAAGGTAATAAAAAATTCGCTAGTCATCGGTTGTGGGATTAAAGGCAAGAAAGTGTTCCTCAATGTTCAACCTCGACCTAGAGTAGCGCATCATTATTTGAGATTTAGTGTAAAAAAATTGCTCAATTCAGTACATTTCTTCTTACTCTGAGTAAAATTAATTTCTTTTTTTTTTAATTCTTTAATTTCTTCTACACACAGCTCAGCAGTCTATCGATTGGAATGATTTTCAAAGTTCTAGCAGTATTGAAGTTTAATTGGCCAACTTTAAGCACGGTATTTAACTACTTCTCGTAAAAAAAACGAAACGAAAAAAAAGAAATTCTCATAAAAAAACGAGCAATACAAAACATTCCGATTGAGATCGGCGAACACAATCGAGCATTAAAGAAGGACTCTTCCTTGTAAGGATTCGTTTAATCGAAGCCTTAGTGTGTCAAAGAACAACAGCTGTTAATCTCAGGAAAAGAATGCTTTGGGACCTGAACAAAAGCAACAAACTGGAACACTATTTTCCTCGTTGGATTGAGCCTGTGAAGAGAGACGCACTCTAATGGCTTGAAGGTTTGAAAGGATTTTTCTACTTAAAGTTTCTTTCCCAGTTGTAATGGTTTTAGAAAAGATATTCTTCGCTGAGAATTTCCTGCAGGCCTTCAGAACTGCGCTAATGACAAGACAACATCGAATTCGACACTGAGAGCGATGTCTTCAGAGAGATATTGCTGTCGCTCAAATTCTGTTTAAAAATGATAAACGAGATAGTCAATTAAAATTATTAAAAGTCGGGGAAAACTTTATCACGCGCGTGCCCAATAATATTAATTTATATTGTTAATATAAGATCATAAGACCATTAACTCCTTTGGACAATAAAAATTATTACATTACATCCTTTGCGTAATAAAAGATTATCATAACATTACAATCTTTGGGTAATAAATAATTAAAATAGGATCTCCTTCTGTTAATGAAACATTATAATAACTCGATCTCCTACAGGCAATTGATAATAACATTAACGCATTTTGGCTTAAAAATTTACGGAGAAAAACAGCGCGTATTCTAGGAATATCTGGTAAAATTTGATACAATTCAGCACGAAAAGAAATCATCCCTAGAGTGCTAGATCACAGGTGAAACTCCGATGTTACTGTTGTTAGGCTCCCTCTAATTTTTTTTCCACCCCAGCATTTGTTTTGCGCAGCATTTATTATGGTCCGAGAGGCATCGATTAGGAGGGCGAGACCACACAAACCTCTCTAACTTTTTCACCGTTGCAACTATAATTTCAGTTGCCTCATGCATAAGCTAAACTTGGACTGCTAAAATCATAGATGCCCTGGCAAAAAAGTTAGAAAGGGCATTTGAGGACTTCTGAAGTGTTTTCATTCTACCGCTTGCACTCGCTCGCTGCATTCATTCCTTCCTGTTTCTGCAAGACGCTGTACCAATCATAACGGGCATTTTTTTCGATCGAAGTTCTCGTTGGTGAATTAATCCATGACTCTAACATGTAATGTTCCCTCGCTTTAGCTATTCCTATGGGGTTACGATGGATGCACTAAGCACCTATGAGTACTAAAAAGCGCTGAGGTGACTCATAATACCTCCTAGACGACAGCTCTAAAGTTGATGCACACTAACGCGCCTAAGTTTAGCATTCGCAGTCAATAGACGGCGCCCTCACGCCGCGCCCTACGCACCTACTTACGACCTCAATACGACCCAGACCTTGGGTGTAAAGAGCACTTCCCTCACCGACACCGTATCGGGTGGTCCCGACCGCAGCCGAGACCTCTGACTTCAAAACACTTTCTTAAGAAAACTAGGTTTGGGAAGACTCCAACTCGTTTTTGGACGCCTCAATTTTTGGGGGGTCCCAACAGTCCTGGTACAGCTTGGACTTCTGATTGCCTCCTGAAAATTCTATCTCAGGGAAACTAGGTTTGGGAGAACTCCGACTCGTTTTTAGACGCATTAATTTTTTGGGGGGTCGCAACAGTCCTTGTACAGCTTGGACTTCTGATTGCCTCCTGAAAATTCTATCTCAGGGAAACTAGGTTTGGGAGAACTCTGACTCGTTTTTGGACGCCTGAATTCCTCATCGGCGCCGCATCGGGCGGTTCTATAACAGTTATTGTACTTCTGATTGCCTCCTGAAAATGTTCTTAAGAAACTAGGTTTTGAAAAAATAACTCAACAGTTCCGAACGTCTGAATTGAAGTTTGAGGGTTTGCTGTAAAGTTCTAACACCAGGACCAACTACGGCGAACACTAGAATGAGGCATCATTTTGTAAATATTCGGCTATTTAAAGAGGCAAGTTTGTGGGCAATATTTTTCAAGTCATGTCTTTACTATTATTTCTGCTATAAAAGAATTATGATAATATGCGTTATTCGTGCTCATGAAATTAGAGCATCCATTTCCTCGATTTTAGACTATGTAATTTGTTGATTAATCACAAACTGCAAATTTTCCGATTTATGAGATTTTCAATCGAGCTAATCCTTTTATTCCAAACTTCACTCTTGATGCGCATGAATATAATATTTTAGAGAAGATCGTTAATAATTAAATCGCAGCTTCTATTTCGCAACATATGTCTAAAAATTTTTCAAAGTGAATCATCGAAGGGATCATGACGAAGTCCTCTTCCCTCGTTCGTTCCACAATTAGATACAAAAGCATTTATAAAAACAGGCTGCTGGAAATATACAACAGGCAGGTCTTCGAAACGCATACCTGCTAAAAATTTCCTTATACACGAGCGCGCATGTGGTGGGATTAAGATTATAAGTTAGTTTAAGCCTCCCTAACCGCTAAGAAAAAGAGCGTATCAAAGAGAGGAAGGAGGAAGACACCATTTAGTATGGAGATGAGAGAAAGAGGAATCTATGCAGAAGAGGTATAGAAACAGTGAGTTGAGAAAGAAGTTTATGAAACAATATAAAAGTTGAAGAAAGTAGGAAGTGCTGAAAAGCAGGACAGCAGTGAACCGATAAGAGGTGGTCCTTAACATAACAAAAAGCATTTTATTTCAACAAAGTGGAAGCCTACCCACTCTCAGTTAGAGCCCTCGCACATTTTCCCCCAGGGAGTGCTAATTCCCATAGATACAATAGTTGTATCCCACTGAGGGGGAAATTATTCATGAACGCATCTTCTCGTTAGGGGAATGACATCTTAATCCAAAGAAAACCTTTGCCGTATAGTAAAGATACGCAAAAAATCAATCCATATTCAATGCTCCTTATCGAACAATTACTATTCTGTACACTTTCCCTTGAATGACACTTCATCAATATTCAGCAGCAGCAGCAGCAGCAGCAGCAGCAGCAGCAGCAGCCAAGGTAGGTCATTGTCGTAGTCCGCGCGGCGGGTGATGGATCACGTAGTCCGCATGGCGGTCATCGATCACACGAGTCTAATTTGCATGTCTCTGCAAGCCTTCAGAGCTCATTGCGAAGATCGTACATCATCTTGGGGCGGGCAAAGCTCAAAGAAATCTGTACAGTTTAGTGACGAGTCCTGACATTCGCGGGTGATTTAGACATTAATTAGAATGAGGGTCGAAATTGGTGAACTCGATTTGCGAAAGGAGACACCCCCTCCCGTACTGGACTATACACACAGGGTGTCCACAAAAAATGTATCCATTGACCAATGTGTATTTGATCCACGGAACCATACTGTTTTATGATTCAGGTATCACAAATGCATCCATCAATTAGTGGATACATTTTTCGTGGATTCCCTGTGTACCGAGGCAATCTATACCCACCGAGTATAACAGTTTCAATATAAGGTCTGTGCGTCGGGGTTATCCCGCGCGGTGTCTCTCCAGCACGCCCGTGACTGCGACGAGATTGACGTTGATTCTTTTGCTGCTTTCGCAAAGAAATCGGGGACCGTAAATCCTCAAGGACTACGATTATGACGCATAAATTAAACCATTGAATGACACCAATAATAAGTACGATAAAGGATTGATTATAAATTAATTTTGGCCTCCCCTTAGCACATCAAAGATGTTCAAAGAGAGGAAGGATGAAGGCACGATTACGGTCCGAGTTAAGAAAACTTGCAATCTGTGCACACAAAGGGTGTTCCTGCAAGGGATCCCGTGCGCATAGAAACAGTAAAATAGGAAGGAAGGATATTAAACAAGATAAAAGCTGAAGAAGAAAGTCGGAGGCGCTGAAAAACAGGACAACAGTGGACCGAAAAAAGGTGGTCCTTAACATATCAAAAAAACCTATTTCAACATAAAGAAGGACTACCCAATTCTCAGCTAGGACCCTCACACATTTTCCGCCTGAGAGTGCTCATTGCCATAGGAACAATAGCTGTCTCCCCCTGAGGGGACAGTATCTGTGGTTTGTGAGTCAAATTGGTAAAAATTTACACCTATTCAAGTGCATTAATTCTGGCGTTCTTAAACGCTATTAATCATGGTATTTCACCACACATGACGATTTATCTTTCTTTCTCGCTGAATAAATTTAGTTGCGAGCTTGCGTTTTCTAAAACATGCTCATAAAAAATAAGAATCACGTATTCAAGTTTTGTATACAATATGGTCATCGTAAAATGTGAGCCAGCTGCACATACTGTCAACGTAAAGTATAACAAAGTGACCTCAAAACTGATCAGAAAAATTTCCATAGGTAACTTTTTATAATACATTCTAATTCAAGTAGCATCTTAAAAATTGTAATTTATACGAATGAAGGGTTATCTCGGACCAAGTTCAGGTCTTCGTTTTCTAGCATATTATTGGGTGTATTTCTCGTACATCATTGGGTGTGCTAAATGGTTCATTATCGCATCCTAATTTCTTGCGCTAGAGAGAAATAGTTCCTTCAGAATACCTGGGAGTTCCAGGGAAAATGTATACAAGTTCTTGCGGATCGCGAACTAAGCGGAGGAGGTCGGATGTAATCTCCCATAGTATTAGTATCAATTTTTTGAATGAGAAAATATAGGAATGCAGGCCCAATGAGTTAACGAGTTAACGAGATTGTTAACAATGAGTTAATAATCACTTAACGGCGAAAAGGAAACGCGGAATTGAGGATGATACTCAGCGTAGATATTTTTTCAGGTAAATGCATAGCTGAATAGTCCGTTCAAAAATACTGCTTGGGCACAACGAAAAATGCAATAAAATTTTGTTCAAATAATCAAGATATTTTACATCGCAACAAAACATCGGCATCTAAGGATGCTTTATTTCCAATCAAGCCTGCCACATATAATCCTGTCTATTGGTTTTTCAAATATCTTAGAAGTAAGAAAAATGCGCCACGAAATGCGTACTATTTCTGCCGGAGGCCATCAATTTCATAGTTTTAAACTGGTTACTTTCAGTAGAGTAAGTTATTGAAAATCTATCGAATTATATCAACCTGTTTTAGTGAAAGAGCTATTAGCATGAAAAATTCAGAACCTACCAAGCAGTAAGAGAATGTGATTTACTCAGAAAATTCCACGTATGGAACAAGTTTAACATGATGCTCAAATTCAAGTAACAATATAACATGATTTTCAAGAAAAAAGTACATTTGAACAAATTAAACTCGAAAATTGTATGGACGTCTGTTAGGTGTTGGAACAGTTTTCTTTCGCTTCTATCGCAATCGATCGTGTCCTGCACCGGTGTACTCGAGAGAGGCGGAGAGCAAGGCTGCAGAGGAGTGGGTAAGCCTCCTTTCGTATGAAGCCCATCGAATATTTCATGAATATCAAGCCATGACCAAGAAAAACCTCAATTAAAATTTATCCGAAAGTTATGGACAAGAAACGAACCTGTTATGATTTTGGAAGCTTGCAGCACGTTTATAAATCAGTCCAAATTTGACATTATTTTTGACAAATTCTTCAAAATTAAGGGACGTCAATGACTTTTCTAATTATCGTATACTGTAAGCTAGTGCAAGTCTCCATAGCCATAACAGCGTCCCTAAAAGAAGGACGAAGCACCTTTTAGTACGAAGTTTAGGGAACGGGCAATCTGTGCACAAGGCGTATTTCCGTACAAGATCTCTTGCACGTATCAGTAAAATAGAATCAGTAAAATAATTCAATGAAGTAAGATAACAGTTTAATGAAAAAGCGGGTGCTGATTATTAAGGATCAGATTATTAGTTAGTTTAAACCTCCCTATCCGCAACAAAGGAGATCCAAAGAGAGGAAGGAAGAAGGCACCATTTAGTTTGGAGTAAAGGGAACTCGGAACCTATGCAGAAAGGGCATAGAAACAGTAAGATGAGAAAGAAGTTCATGAAACAAGATCAATGTTGAAGAAGAAAGTAGTAGGTGCTAAAAAAAACAGGACAACAGTGAACCGAAGAAGACGGTCCGTAACAAAACAAAAGCCTATTCTATTTCAACAAAAAGAAAGCCTACCTTACCTTTAGCTTGGGCCCTCACATGTCACATTGGGAGCTCTAATTCCCATAGATACAATAGCTGTATTCCCCTCAGGGGATTTTTTTTGGGAAGATGTTCCTTAAACATTTTAAAAGAACATGGCTAAAAGAACCCGGACATAAGTCCCAAGCCCGTAAGAATTAGATAAATTACAGACCTATGCTGCCAAAAAGCAGCTAAGTACTTATGCCAGTAGCGAATTCATCGAATACCTGGGTAAGTAAATGTAAAAATTCTTTCTTCAACGGACATTTTCTACGTTTCTGAGAAGCGCATTTGTCAGCAGTTGTGATGGAAGTCAGCGCACTTGCGGGGGCAATGAAAGCAGGGCTGGTACACATGGCAGCCTTGACGTTTTGCTTAATTAACTACTTTAAACTTGACTTACATACAGTAACTTAGCAGCTATGAGTGTGTGACTGCAACATAACGAAATGCGTACGAAAAAAATAATTCACTAATTCAAATGCAATAATTATATCTTACATTACATAAGAAAATGCACGCTAGTTTGCTCCACAATTAATTTATAGGAAGAAGTTAACTCCGAGTCAGAATAGTGTCGATTTAATTATAAGTCTTCCGTACTCACAGATTCGGTTGACTGTCTTGAACCACAGACCAGCTAACAGAGGGCAGCGGATGTCATTCGATATCCTGAGATTTTCGGACATTCTGTCAGTCAAGCTCGCCTAACCAAACATCCGTCGCACGGCGCTGCGAGATGCCGAATTGTCCAGCTTCCTTCCATAGTTTCAAAGAAGGCTTTCAGAAAATAAGGACGAATGCCATGACGCATAACGGTGCTGCTGACATGCAAATCCTGCTTCTTTTAAGTTGGGAAATTAGCGTCTCCTCGGTTCTCAAAATTTGGAAGTTTTGTAGATGAGCGCTAAGAATTTTGACAAAGTTACATTAACACACCAGACTATCAAGTTCCAATAAGAATATTTTTTTTCACTGATTCAAGCTCCGTAGAAATGGAAGCGGAAATACACAACAGCCGGTAAAATCTAAACTTCAAGTAAAGGCTTGGAACTTTTCAGACACAGTTTCGTCTGCTAAACCGTTGGTACAAAAAAGAACGTAGTTATTCAACGTACGTCAAGAAAGAGTTTGCTTGTCACGACCGGGCATGCTGACCATTAGGCTTCCGACGCAACGTCATTTGTTAGCGCAGGTCTGAGGGTCATTAGCATGATATGCGAAACATTTCTTGGTCGGGGCAGCCGAACCAAAGCCGGTCAGGCTGTCTACCTCAGGCATGGCTCCCAGACTCCGCAAGGTCGGATAATGGCTGCCCACGTTTACTGTACAAACAAAAACGCCCCTCCTCAGGCCCAAACGTGAAATATTGGTGTTCAAATAGACCCGGGCTTTGCTTCTTCTATTATGGTTCAAGCAGGCACTGATATTCTGCCAACAAAAAGTGATTGTTTTCTTGGCGAAAAGTCGGGATTTCACACCTTCTAGGAAACACACGCAAAGGGGCGCGTTCCGACAGATGCTCTTCAAGCTGGCACAACTTTAATTTAAGGTTGTTATTTCTTCTGGTAGGTGAGCTGAGCTATCCACGTTGGGGTTAGTTTGAGCGTGTACTCTTACGTTGACTTTTAAAATACACACCATCTTCGCTCGAATTATATGAAGAATTCGTTACTGAAACTGCAGGACATTTTTCCATCAAGCTTTTATTCCTTAAAATTGCCGAAGTTTCATAATTAATACAGCTTGCTAGTTTTTTTTAAGTAGAGCAAAAACGTTTTTGGTGAATCAGCCGCGTTGACGCTTCAGAAATATTGGCCGGTGGCGGCTGTTGCTCATTTCTACCTCACGCAGCCGGATAATGTTGCATATAATTGATGTTACTAAACCTTAGCTATGGAGAGTCCTAAATTAATTCAATTCAGGTAAATACTGAGATACTGTAGGTGTACTCTTTGATCTTAACTATCTACAGAACATCACTATGAAATTTTAGTTAAAAAAAATATCTATGCACGAATTGAAAATTATCAATTATCGGTTTTTTGAGAATAGCTTTTGTTCACGAGTTATTGTGAAGAAGCTATGGTAAAATAGATAAAATTGAAAAAAAATTTAGTAGAAATATGCTCTTCAGTATTTTATGAATATTTATACGCTCCCTTCACGTGCAAAATATTTTAGATTTCGACGTTCAAAGACTCGCTTTTATTTTTTAATATATCAGATAAGTTTTTTATTCATGTCGCATCTGTCACACCGCAGTGAGAAGAAAGGGAGTAGAAATGGATAAAGAGTGGTGAGGTGTCCAGCATAGGTAATCAAACTTGTGAATTATGAGCTTCACTTTCAAATACGCAGGTGGAATCGAATTTCCAAACTTTGAAAATAACAAGAATACTGGAATATTGTTTCAGATTGCAGCGGAAGAAGACAATGGAGCAGAAGGTCTGTCTTGTGAGAACTAGAAATGCACGCTTAATGAAACTCGTGTTTCCTTCGAGCATTTCCTCTAGACTTGATCTATTGCATGTACGCATTGTTTTCATATTTTTGTACCAAAACCACTTCGAAAGACGACATTCTGGTTTAAAGGCACGTCCACAAAGCTGTATTAGATTCTCAACATCATTGAGGCTGGACAATGTCAAACTGAACTCAATATCAGAAGACAAGTACAAGCACCAGTCCTGGAGTAACTCAGCATCTGTCGCAGGTTGAGCAGGTCTCCGTGACCTGTTATTTTAGAGAAATCGCCTTCATTATAAAATTACTGACGGTTTAAGAGCGTAGGCTAAGCCAAGCAAACAGGTAGGAGATTATGAGTTAGTGTAAACTTCCCTCGCTAATTTAAATCTGTTCCCATAAGAGGAGAGGAAGGAGAAAGGTACCATTTAGCATGGGAATGATAGGAACAGAGTCTATGCTCAAGGTGCTTCCCCACATTCTGCTCATAGAAACAGCAAGATCAAAGAAAGTTTATGAAACAAGTTATGGTCGCAGAAGAAAGTAATAGGTGTTGCAAAAAGGATAGCCTCGAACAGAAAAAGATTGTTCGTTAAAAAACAAAAACATTTGCTAAATCTGCAAAAAGAAGGCCTTGCTAAGCGTCAGCTCAGGATCTCATGTCTTTCCTCTAGAAGTGCTAATTCCCATTGAAATTGTATTCGTATTCTACTCATCCCAAACAGTGAGACCTATTTCGAATCAGCCTAGAAAGAGAAAAGCTGTGGAAAGAACATCTATCAACAAAAGTACAGCAATGAAGCATTCAATATTCGCCGTTTAGACATATACATACATTATCTTCACTGGGTTGTTACTTTCGCCAGTAGCGCAGTTCAAGTATTTCACGTCAGTAAGACGGAAAAAAAAATTTCCCGCTATAATTCGCGATCAAGGGTGAGAATTAGCCAAGGTTTCACGCGCTGAAATCCTTTGCTCTTTGCGCGAACCCCATCTTCCTATCCTCCACGCAGGATGCTCCGCAAGCGCCTGCAATCCTCCCCTGATGTTCAGTACAGCGACCGCGAGTCGCAAAGCGTAGATGGTGCTACTATAGCGTGAGGTCTATCGCCATGTATCGCCTACCCAGGTGCAGCTTGAGATGTACAAATTAAGTGTGTATCGCTAAATTGGATGCATGGAAATAAGTAATATCCATTAGTAACCTAAATTTACCTCACGCTCTAGTACTAGCTAGAAGCAGATCTCATGCTATAGTGTGGTAGACCTCACGCTATAGCAACACCGCCTAGCTTTTGCGTTGCTGTCTCCGCAAGACCGCAGCTCTGGGCTCACCCAATCAGCCGCGTTGACGCTTCAGAAATATTGGCCGGTTGCGGCTGTTGCTCATTTCTACCTCACGCAGCCGGATAATGTTGTATATAATTGATGTTACTAAACCTTAGCTATGGAGAGTCATAAATTAATAATTGAATTTGGAATTTATTTTACACCAAGACCGAGGATTTCAAGTATTGTAATTTTTAAACGAAGTTGGTTTGCTGGTAAATGTGTGAGAACTCATCTTCAGGTTTCAGATGACCGATATTACTAACGAAAATTAATCTAGTGATTTTAAATCACTGCCGGTAAAATCACTGCCGTTAATTGAATTAATAAAATTGGGAATAGAAAGTTCAACCAAATTTTCTCCCAAATTTTTAGATAATGTAAACTAAAACTGAACTTGTATGCAGATAATCTCTAAAAGTCATAAATTTGTATCGTTTGGAAAATCAGTTCACCAATCCATTAGTGCAAATTATTTTTTTTTGTGCTTTGAAAACAGACAAGAGGACGTTTTAATGCGAGCATAAAGCAGGGGTGATGCATGCGGCTTTGAACACGACAGTGACATCTAAGTAGCAGCTGCGTTTGGTTAACATATCACCGACACAGGATATGTCGTCAGTTTGCTTGCTGTATTCCTTGACTGAGCAGTTCCTCGCAATGCTAACTCAACCCTTCTACGTTACAACCACGTCGAGTCAAGACTGCGCAGTCCATGTGCCACTCGTAGTTATGTAAAAGTAATTATCAATTCATGATTAAATATTCACACAATTTGAATAAATCCTAGGTCAAATTTCTGCGTTTCAGTGTCGTACTCGTAGACCTGATATTTAAAGTCGTTAGATTTATATAAAACCGTTTAAAAATCCCATTTCACTTCTCTGCTGTAGCCTAAACGAACGCACAATTTTTACTCTCATTGCATTAACATCAAATTGGGAAACTCCCTTAAAAGATTGAGGCATTTCCACAGCATTGCCCTACGTTCATTTTAAGTAAAAAGATACCGTTTCAAAATTTTGCTCGTCAAGACATGACTTTGTGCTACAATATGCGGATGGCAAACTATTTGCCCCGGAGAGTATCCATAGAAATGATTAAACTTTGTTTTAACATGATTCGGTTGCTCTGGTTTCAACAAAGCGATCAGTTGTTAATCCAGAGGAATTGTGTGGATAGCAGTGAAATAATTAACACTTTGACTGCCACGTGCGCCACCGGTGGTACACGGAGGTAATTTTCATAACGCTGATGACCGACCAGTGGTCGCAAACTCATTTTCATAAATACTTAATCAAAACTAAATGAAGGCACGATCCAGTTCATGTTTGGTATTTTCAAAATAATTTACTACAGTTGACTTTAATTTGAGTTTGGTGTTAGGCATAATATTTAGATGTCGCAGTCAAAGTGTTAAGGTTGATGTCTATCCACTTTAGGGAACTTTAGGGCACGCAAAATTTATGCAAAAGGTGTGTTTCCACGCAAGATCACCTGGGCATAGAACCATGCAGTAAGTTGAGAAAGAAGTTCATGAAACAAGATAATTGTTGAAGAAGAAAGTCATAGAGGTTGAAAACTGGACAGCACTGAACCAAAAAAAGTGGCCCGTAACGAAATGAAAACCTATTCTATTTTAACAAAAAAATAGCCTACTTGATCTTCAGCTCAGGACCTAACATTTTCCTCCTGGAAGAACTCATTCCTAGATATACAATAGTTGTATCCTATTGAGGAGTCACAAATAAATTTCAACATGCAAATTTCTCAGATTGAATAGAATGGGTCTCTACCCTGATCAAACTCGATTGTAGTAATACTTTATAAGTTGATTCGTTACACCGCGTAAACGTATATATAAAATTCATCATAAATACTCAAGAATTGTCCACGAGCTCGGGGCAGCAAAGACAAGTTGAAATTGAATCTTTATACACGCTGAAACAAGATCGATTCATCTATTCTCAATGAAAGAAAATCATGCCGAACCGAGTGGGATTCAAGCATCAAAAGAAACATAAAAGAAACCGCTAACATTCTCTTACCTTAAACAAGCGGTCGTTTGTTTAGCAAGCGTCGGGCTTCATAAATAACATAACCCAAAATCAGCTTCGAAACGCGTGTACACAAGACTTGAAGTTCTGGAAGAAATCTTTTGCTAAAGTGAAAGGAACATGCTGCAAACACATGTAAATATGTGCATAAAATTGTAAATATCGCGCAGATTGGAAATTAAATATATGAAAAGACTGTGAATCAGACATACTGAACGATAGAAAATCATGAGACAAAAGTAATGGAGAAATAGAGGGAACGAATGGGAATTAAATTAAGGGAAAAATTGTGAATTAGGTACAGAGAATAATTGAGAACTAGCATATTCGGGCCGTCAAACATGACGTCTTAGATGGTGTAATTTAATTTAACCTAGAACACTTTTTTAAAGCGTTTTACATGAATGATATTGTGCTCGCAAATGCTTAGTTTTGGAGATATAACATAAAAAACGTTCAGGTAAGAATAGCATTAACGGCTGTTTCGATATGGCTCTTCCGGCGGAAGATGGATGCGGAACATCCACAGTTTCTTGGCGGAAAATCGCTCTCGGTATGGCAAAGTTAAGATATTTTAGGTTTACTTAGAATAGTTTATTTAACTAACCGAACTTTAGCTAACCCAACCTCACCTATCGTTGCGTCAATACCGTATTTCAGCTTATTTAAGCGTCCGTTTGTTCAATTTTATATACGACGTTCGTATAACTTTAAAGTTGAATATCTCGAAAAGTTAGCATTTGCGAGCGAAATGTCACTCAGATAAAACCTCTTAAAATGCATCCAATTCCATAAACATGGTAACAAAATTTTCAAAATCGTTGACGCGTTAAATTCAATATTGACAAACTTTCCTCGCATTTTTCAGGCTTCAGTTCCGATTAAGGCCCGCTTCAGTTCCGATTAAGGCCCGCTTCAGTTCCGATTAAGGCCCGCTTCAGTTCCGATTAAGGCTCGCTTCAGTTCCGATTAAGGCTCGCTTCAGTTCCGATTAAGGCCCGCTTCAGTTCCGATTAAGGCCCGCTTCAGTTCCGATTAAGGCCCGCTTCAGTACCGATTAAGGCCCGCTTCAGTTCCGATTAAGGCCCGCTTCAGTTCCGATTAAGGCCCGCTTCAGTTCCGATTAAGGCCCGCTTCAGTTCCGATTAAGGCCCGCTTCAGTACCGATTAAGGCCCGCTTCAGTACCGATTAAGGCCCGCTTCAGTTCCGATTAAGGCCCGCTTCAGTTCCGATTAAGGCCCGCTTCAGTTCCGATTAAGGCCCGCTTCAGTTCCGATTAAGGCCCGCTTCAGTTCCGATTAAGGCCCGCTTCAGTTCCGATTAAGGCCCGCTTCAGTTCCGATTAAGGCCCGCTTCAGTTCCGATTAAGGCCCGCTTCAGTTCCGATTAAGGCCCGCTTCAGTTCCGATTAAGGCCCGCTTCAGTTCCGATTAAGGCCCGCTTCAGTTCCGATTAAGGCCCGCTTCAGTTCCGGTTAAGACACGCTTCAGTTCCGATTGAGGCCCGCTTCAGTTCCGATTGAGGCCCGCTTCAGTTCCGATTGAGGCCCGCTTCAGTTCCGATTGAGGCCCGCTTCAGTTTCACGTCCAATTCAATAGATGGCGCTATAGGTTACAACGCGGAATGGTCAAATAGGACCGGCCACTGGTCAACGCCATGGTTCATGAGGAGGTGTTCAATTCGGATCATGGGGTGTTCAAGGCAGAGTCCGACCAGGTTGGGTCGAGAAAGGCAAAAATTGGGATCATGAGGTGTTCAAGGCAGAGTCCGACCAGGTTGGGTCGAGAAAGGCAAAAATTCGGATCATGAGGTGTTCAAGGCAGAGTCCGACCAGGTTGGGTCGAGAAAGACAAAAATTCGGATCATGAGGTGTTCAAGGCGGAGTCCGACCAGGTTGGGTCGAGAAATACAAAAATTCGGATCATGAGGTTTTCAAGGCAGAGTCAAACCAGGTTGGGTCGAGAAAGGCAAAAATTCAGATCATGAGGTGTTCAAGGCAGAGTCCGACCAGGTTGGGTCGAGAAAGGCAAAAATTCGGATCATGAGGTGTTCAAGGCAGAGTCCGACCAGGTTGGGTCGAGAAAGGCCAAGTTCAGATCCTGAGGTGATGGTAACCATTGGCTCTGGCTGGTGGAATTTTTTGTAAGTTTTGCGGGTCTTAATCGGAACCGTCCCCATTTTTCCGTCACCTATACACACGAAACTAATAGATCTACATATCTTAACAGTACTTGAGATAAAAATTTATTTCATTACACTTGACGTAATGAAATCCGTTTCACAGTTACGCTCATCCTGTACTTTTTAAAATACCGGTCAAAGTATCCGATGGTGTCAAACTAAAAATAATTACATTCATATAAACACACGAATATTATTAGTATTAAACATTTGTTATAAAGCTGTGACACAACTGAAAGGCATACCATTATATTGCCTTTAATTTAGCAATCTTTCAGATACTTCATTTGAAAATTTTCAGTTCTCACCTTGAAGGAAGATATGAATTTACAACGGTTGAAGAGCTCTTAGTCCCAAGACAGTTGACCGCTCATTGAATAAGTGACTGAAGCGAGCGGAAATATATAGTTTACGGTTATCTGTGCATTAGTCATTCGTTCGGGCTTAAAATGTAGAAAAATGGAAATAATTTTTTTTGCTTACGTAGCTTGAATTCTCGTCTTAAATATGTATTGCGAATTTAACAGTGTTTTATAGCATTAATACGATCCTTATCATTGAGTTATCAAGCGTCACGGCGTACAAATTAACTTGCACAACTAACGGAGGGACAAGCAGAATTTCAATATAGAATAGATGCAAAGGTAAAATGAGAAACAGGTCCTGAAAAAGGTTTGAATTAGTAACAGAAAAAATAAAGAATTTGATGTAATGAATAAAATGAATAAATTGCAAATATACGGAGAGTAAACTTTTAGTGTCGTATGAGGCAGTTGTCAAATGATCTGAATACGCGGGGCTTAAATAGTCTTTTGTATCACGTACAAATTTACAGTTATTAACTTTATCCAATCCATTTATAGCTCTTGTAGTTCAAATAACTATGCTCAACCGTTCATAAAATGGAAAAGTAACTTGATCATATCACGAGTTGATTAGGTAGAAAGCAGGATAATCTCCGTACTTTTCGTAAGGTCCAGTCTTACGTTAATGTTTCCAGCGAAGGTGCCCACCGGTGGTCACTGAGGTGATTTTCATAATGCTGCTGACCGACCTGCTGTCACTCTTATTTTATAAATTCGTATTGCAAGCTTAATAAAGGTAATATCTATAAATGTAGTTAATGTTTGCTGTTTTCCAAATTGCTAACTACAATTGACTTCAAATTTAAATTGACTATTGAACTTCGGTTTAACCCATAGCAGTTAACGTGTTAAGCTTCAAAGCAACTTTGACTTTTGTCCCCATGCAGAAGGCCCAATACGTATTCTCCTCGTTATATCTTCCTCAGAGCAATGCTGAGATGGTGCGTTTCCATCCACCCACTGTAAACAATCAAAAACCGAACAGAAACAATAATGTCTTAGTCAACTATCGTTCATCTCATTTAGGGCAAAAGGCTCTGTCCATATCAGGCGTCTTACTGTGGAACAAACTTCCCCTGAGTATTAAAGTCCCTCGAAGACCGAGAGAATTTAAAGCCAAAATAACTCGTCATCTTGTGTCTCAATAATAATTTTTAGTTACAGAACATACTGAATGAGTACTGACGAATCTCATTTGCCTGGTATCTCCATTGCTGAACAATCTCCCTCGCTCATTGTTTTATAATTCAAGACATCACACAACAGTTTTGAAGTATGCGTAGGTATTATGATTTGACCGCCTATACGTTGTCACTTGCAAACATGCTTACTTGTATATGTGTATACGTATATAGGGGTATGTGCGCATATGGGTGTGTATATGTGCACGTACACCTGTGTGCACTAGAGTTAGATAAACCAGTCGAAGGTTGCATTTTATGTCATTCCTCTCCGTTTCTATGCAAGCATCAAACTAGACCGTCATGGTACCTATGTGTGTGTGTGTTTATCAATTGCAGACATTCTGCACCATATTACAAAGATAATGTGTTTTTTCTAATATGAAATTGTAAAGCATCCATGTAAAAAAATAAAATCGTTGTGTGATCATCCATTTAAACTGCAGTAATATGCTTATTCTGCTTATAGTTATATGCTTATAATAATGTGATACCTAAGTTTGTTTATCAATTGCCGACAATTTGCACCATATTTCAAAGATAATGTAATTTTTTTTCTAATTTGAAACCTTTATAGGACATTAATGTTTTCTTTCTTATTCACGTCCCACAATCGTTTTCATGTTTCTGACTTAAGTAGACTGTTTTGTGCCACTATTTTTAGTACGAAATTTTATAAAATTCATGCTATAATAAAAGATATTTTCTCTGTTTCCCTCGATTGGAATTCTGGTTTATACTGACTAGTTTATGCTGATATTTGCGCACATACTTACTTGTGTATATGTGTACGTGTGCACGCTATGCGTATGACACTCTGTAGAATGCGTATGTATTGCCTCGATGCATATAGAAATGCATTTGTGAATGCTTACGAGTTTGGTGTAAGTATGTGCGTGGGTATGTGTGTGCATGTGTATGTGTATATATTTACATGTATACGTGCACATATGTGTGTACTAGACTGACAAGTAGCATTTTACAAGAGATAATGGTCCTTTTTCTGTGCACTCTCAACTTGTAACATTACCTAACTCATCTCTTTATCATTGTAAAGCATTCATGTAGAAACTATACATTTGTTGTGCGATCATCCATCTATATTTAAATAAAATGCTTATTAACTAATGACCGTTATGTTAAAATTGTTGAATCAGAAATACAAAACTTATAATCTTCTTGGTCCTCATGCTTATGTGTACATATATGTATATATATATGTATGTATATGTATGTGAGTGTGCGTGTGTGTGAGTGTGTGTATGGACATATACACACATACGTATATGTACATATGTGTGTATATGGGTATATATATATATATATATTTTTTTTATGCTTCCTTAAAATGACACTTGTGAACATTGACCGAAACAAGCGATTTCATATATTATTTCCTGGCGTCAAGAATTGCGAAGTTTTATGTGATGTACATGTAAACTGTCAAAAGTGTTTTCATCCCACAATGAAAATGCATCGTCCATGCAATTGTGTTATCTCTTACAATTATCATTACATGTATTATCAAATGTAGATTAAGCTAGATTAGGAGTTCATTGCCCTCAATCATTTCTTTTCGACTAGTGACACGAGTTTTTCAATACTCGTGTGTGTGTATCATCTAAGTGTATTAATTTTAAGATATTTTAAAAACCAATGATGGTACTTTTGTACCATCTATATTGGAAATAAACTGTTTTTCTTTTTTCTTTTTTTCTTGTGCATCAAGACTTCTAGTACATTACGTAGAGCGTCCCGATTTCAATGACTGAACTGGAAATTCTCGTTGTAATCTGGCAGTCGAGAGGCACAGCGAATTAAGCAAGCCATTTAAGACCCGTGCTAACTTAACGTATCCTAATTACGATGCTCGCGGTACATACATCTTAAAATTTACAGAAAGGATGAAATTGGCAAAATAATTTCTCGGGATCTGGGTGACACTCCTCGAAGACATTAAAAGGATCGAGGAAGGTTTGCCTCATGTGTGAGGATAAAATGTAATCTTGCATGGTTAAAACTATGTACTTCCAACGGTATCGGAATTTATGAAGTATTGAAATAACAGCGAAATACCGAAATAGGATAGGGCGACAATAATAATAAGAAATTACATTCCTATATTCCAAATGTAAAGGTATCTCAAAAGTCCTGAACTTTAGAATTATTGTAACAAATTTTTGTTGGGTGCAATTTCATACCTTACGCACTCAAAAAAATATCCCGTTCAGTAGCACAGTTTTAACATATGTGGGTATCACTCTGAGGTTATTCCAGGCAACGCGACCCTCTGCGAGAACGGTTTTTCACGACGACAGTGACGACCTCATACAGGTCGCATAGAGAGCGACAGCGCACAACCTCACGGTCACAGGCCCGCCAGCCGACTGAGGGCAGGAAATGCAGTACAAGACGGCAACCCTCACTAGACGCTGGTCCCGGACATGTGTGCATATCAAGAGTCAAGACCACTGTGTTGTCCACGATATTTATGCCTTAACACGTTGACTGCGACTGGTTAAATTGAGTTTCAATATTCAACTCAAATTAAAGGTCATAAGTGGTTAGCAATTTTTTAAATACCAAACATTAAGTGAGTCCCTAAAATACCATAATTTTGAAAGATTGTTAAAATGTTTCAAATGACCCATCGATGGGTCGTATTGCAAGCAAAGTTTTATGGCAGCACCGGTCCTTGTATCTTATCTGTCACCACTTTTAATTCATGGTTTCCTTTTGAAGTTAAGGTTAGGTTAAGTTAGTTTAGCTTTACTAAATTATTATTAATTTTTAACAAAAATTAATAATAATTTAGTACATTAATTTTTAACAAAAATTAATAATAATTTAGTAAAGCTAAACTAACTTAACCTAACCTTTCACGACGACAGTCACGACCTCATACAGGTCGCCCAGAGAGCGACCATTTTTGTTTTGTTTCAGGCCAAAATGAATCTCTGGGACCTTCCAAGAACTGAAGAGGAAGGTCCCAGAGATTTATTATATATATATATGGAAAGTAGATAACATTGTATTAGAAATAAATAGTAATCAACAAGGATGCCTTCAAAATAAAAAACCCATTTACACTGTACAGAACATCAATTCAAAGTTCATATAACAATTACATTTTTCACTTTTTCCCCTAAAATCACTTTTTCCCCTAAACAAGTGGAGATAACCCACAAATACCGTAACACTTACTACTAAATTTTGACGTTTTTATTTGCATTTCAGTCAGATGAATGCAATAAAAACACCCAATTCTTAATTTATATTTATTGAGATTAGATTAGATTATTAGTTAGTTTAAGCCTCCCTATCCGCAACAAAGGCGATCCAAAGAGAGGAAAGAAGAAGGCACCATTTAGTATGGAGTTAAGGGAACGTGGAATCTATGCAGAAAGGGCACAGAAACAGTAAGATGAGAAAGAAGTTCATGAAACAAGATCAAAGTTTAAGAAGACAGTAGTAGGTGCTGAAAAACAGGACAGCAGTGAACCGAAAAAAGATGGTCCATAACAAAATAAAAACCTATTCTATTTCAACAAAAATTAAGCCTACCTAACCTTTAGCTCAGGCCCTTACATAGTCCCCCTGGGAGAGCTAATTCCCATAGATACAATAGTTGTATCCCCCTGAGGGGCATATTTATTGAGTTTAAAGACATAAGAAACGCAGAAAAACTCTTTTGCAGCTACACTGAGAGATCAAGAAGGATACATATAACATTATATTACTCTACGGACATCACTTATCGAATTTACAGGCACCTTTTACTTTGCGTGCACAGACGAATTTCTCCCAGTTATTTTGACAAACATTTAGCCAGGCTAAGTTTGTTGAGCAATTCAGGCACCATTAATCTATTTATTATTTAATGACTTAATGTATGGACATTAGAGAGGCGAACTTATATTATCCTAGAGGTGTTTGCTAGCTACTGTATCTTGGGCGTTAAGAGCGCTCGCCTTCCACATAAAGGGTTGTTGGTTTGATACCGGGTAATGCCAGCCGGGTGTTTATTCCTTTTTAAGAAGGAACTTGTATGCAATTCCCCACTCAACCCAGGTGTTTGAAATGGGCACCGTCTCGACCGGAGTAACCATCGCTGCGTCTTCGCAAAAGCTGCAAGGCCCCTGGAAAACCGTTCGAAATAATATGTTCCCACTTGATTGGAATGGAACAATTTTTGTTGTTGTATTTCCCCCAGAAATGCTGCACACTTCTTCGTAAAAATTAGTCAAAATTAGTCACGCCACGATTAGCCAAAATGGAAGAAAATGGCGTGGAAAATGTGTGGTTTCAACAGGATGGTGCAACCGCCCACACATCGCGACGATCAATGGACATTCTCAGGGAACTGTGACCCGGTCGCCTCATTTCCCTGAGAGGTGATCTTGGCTGGCCGCCGCGCTCACCGGATCTCACTCCATGTGACTTCTTCCTTTGGGGTTACCTCAAATCGAAGGTTTACCAGCATCGACCAAGGACCCTTCTTGCTTTACGAAGGGAAATTGCTCGGGCAATTGAAGAAATTCCTGTGGAAATGACGGTGAAAGTCATGGAAAGCTACCGCGAGCGCCTAAATCATTGTATCCGCTCCCAAGGACGACATTTGAGTGATGTGCTTTCCAAAACTTAAATTTAAAAATGGCATAAAATTTGCGATATGCTAATAAAAAAATTTTTTTAACAACTTCAGTCGTTTTAATTTTATAACGTTTTGAAATCGGATAGGTTTTCCTGCCCCACCCTTTATCTAGCTGCTCCGGGAAGGCAGACTGGATTTTAGACTGACTAGTCCATCCCCTTTATTTGAAATAAGGAAGAATGCAAAATGAAAGAAAGGCCTAAATATAATAAAAATTCAATCTCTCAAGAGTTGATGAGGCAAAGTGCGCACGGCCCGTATCACAGATACGCTCATCACACACTTTCGGCTGGCTTCGGACGGACAGACAGACAGACGGGCGCGGCTCTTATTATAGTATAGATTAATGCCTCAGTTAATTGGGCAAGATGTGAAAACGCGCTTCACTGCTTCTCATATGTTATTTTTCAGCCAAACACGAAAAAGTTTCAGTTATACAGGGTTGCGCATAAGTAACGCACCATTTAAAAAAAAGAATAATAAATTTACTATGAATGGTATAACAATGGGGATAATTGCAAAAAATAGAGGAACTCTTAAAGTTTATTTTACAACTAAGTATGGAAAATAATATCCTTTAAATGATTTAAATCCGATCAGCAACGCTTTCTGAGACAGCCTGAATTGAAACATAAGTTCTAACGGTTCGCGGCCTTCCAAAGCGCCGTTTGTCTACTGTTGGTTGATACGGTTGCTTTGAATCTAGAGACCATTGCTTTTATGCAATTTTTATCAGGACTTCTTCCATCATTAAAATGTTCCTGTAACTTCTCTGTACTACAACAATTGAACCATTACATTAAAAGTAGAGCTCAACAATTTTTGCTCGTTGTTCTTTTCATGTAGCGCACAATTTTGAAGGTAAATTTTAAAGGTTTATTACCACAATATACACTGGGTATCTGTAGACACCATACGACATGTAAATAAACTTCAAGAGTTCCTCTATCGCTTGCAATTATCCCCATCGTTATACCTTTCATAGTTTTTTAGTATTAATTTTTTAAAAGGGTGCGTTTCTTATGCGCCACCCTGTATATAGTCTGAAGATGATAAAGAGGAAATTAGAATAACTCTATTCACACAATGACAAAGATCACCGAAACCTGAGTTCCTGCACATGTTACTGTTGTAATTTTATCCTTTAAATAAGGAACAGTTTATGCTTATTACATACCACTCTGTTCATTTTTCGTTAGGCGCTCAAAGAAATAGAATGGAAAACGAACCAGAGCGGAAGCAGTAACGAAAAGAAAAAAATAAAAACAATATAATTGTGCTGAAATGAATAAGTGACCCCATAAAAAAGAAAATGAAGGAATAAAAACAGCTCACTTGAACTAGGTTAACACGAATATGCGATGCCGTAACAGAAAATTTAACGTCTGCAGAAGAGGAACACCGAACAGGCGCTGGTGCCAGCCCGGTAAACGAAAACGTCCGCATGTATCTACCAACCGTGAAGATATTCTCAGGAATCGCTACAAAGTTGCCTCTGCGCCAAATTCCTCAAGTTATTGCAGCAACAAGGCTACTAAGTTCGATTTAGAATTTGTTCATACTCACGTGTACATACATACATATACCGGGCTTATCCTCCCTATGTGAGGGTAGCCGACAGCAGGCCGCAATCACCACACTTAGTCACTAGGAGGCGAGAGAGGCAGCACTGGCCGCACCTGAACTGCCAGGATCAGCAGCAGCACAGCACAACCACTTTCCACAGTCAGGCCCGACAGCCATAGCTGGTTTACCTTGACCGCTTCATTGAGTGCAGCCCCTCCCCCCGCACAGGACAGGTCAACCCCATCACACGCGGGCAGCTTCCAGTAACGCATCAAAAATATAATTACCTTCTTATGCTCTGCCCCCCCTCACTTCTTCGGTACACTCAGGTGTACCGTCCAGAATTCACCGGTAAATGAATTAATGAATCAGGCGGAAAGATTCACTCAATTACTATTTAAAGTCGACGTCAGGGGAATAAATCTTGAGTAAAAATTAAAAAAAATAAATCACGTTTTTTTCTATAATCACCTTTTCAGTAGCTGCTCCCGGAAATCCTAGAGGAACAATGCAGAAAAATCAGTTGAAGGGTAGGTTAATAACAGCTTAAAGTCCCACTCATTCGTTCAACGAATTACCTAAACCCTCTTTGCATAAATCAGTTCCTATATCAATGTTGAGTAGTCCTTCTGAAATCCACGAAAAAGCATTGTTAACGCAAGTTCAAAACATTCCCTTTCCAGAAAACTCCTATCTCAATTTATAGAAAATTTGACGATGAGAATTTTTTGTCAAAACTCTCAGCTCTACATCGTATCACCAAAGAAAATATGCGGGCGAATAAAAGTTTTCGGTTCATTTTAGCACAGTTTATTACACGGGCTTTTCATTAGGCTTTCACGTACCAGTCATCGTAGCTTTTGCTGTCGCATCTATTTTTCATAAAGTTACCCATGCCACTCCTAGACGTAATATAGCCCTTTATTTATGTTTTCATTTCGTCCAAAAATTAGGAGCTCAGAGACTCGCTCCTGCATTTCATAAATCAGCTCCTCTATTTCCTCCTACGTACAGCAATGCAAGTAATTTTGTCCGTTCTTAGAGTTTCACAAGCAAATATACAGTGACAAGTGGACATGAATTTTCAAAATGGCATCATCTCCCTCCACGTAAGGGCTGCGTCCTCGCTGGGCTTCATGCGATGATCGAGCGACTTTTCTTCAAAATAATCTTCACCAGTCTAATAAAAAATTTCGGGACACAGAAGTAACTTACTGAGTCTGCAATTGAGCGAAATCAGGATTGATGGAACAGTAGAATGCATTTTAATGCTGTTTATTACATATACAGAAAAAAATGTATGTATTTCCATAAACGTATCTGTTTTTTTAAGTCTCTTACTGAGAAAACGCACTTATTAATTTCTGCGTTTTACTCATTTTCTCTAATTTTCACGAAAAAGTTTTTAAAAAGATATACGAACAATTGTGGAAGATCGCTACAACAGCAGGAACTTACTACTCACCAGTCCAGAATTCTTTACCACATCTGTCAGAAATAGTCAAACGCTCCCAACTATGGGTGATATTATTGCGCAACAAAAATATGCAAATCATTTTACAGAAACAATCTAACTCTGTTCTCAATCAGAGCAACAGCCAATAAAGAACGAAATTCTGGAATTAAAATGCTGTCCTCATTCTGTTTGTAAAGGAATCATCATCAAATTGTAAGATGGGATTACAATTCCAACGATCTAGCTGTTGATCAAACATTGTTTCTGGGAAAACAACTTTTAGATCCAAACGTATAAGTTGTAAGACTACATACTTTACTTCTTGCAAAATTTCATAAGGTTTTGTTCTACATGTTCGCAATTTCAGGATGTTGTTGATATTTTTTCAACTTGTACGAGCTTTACATCCACTACTTCATTAACTTTATTTTCTGACCAAAGCACAAAAAGAGGAGTGGTAAAATGATAAATTTAATTTAACTACTTCAAAAAAAATACGAAGAAGGCTACACTGAAAAAAGTCGTCGAAACATTCAAGGTAGCGCAATATGATGAGATTTTGAATAAATTTGATCGTATCTAAACTTATAACTAAGCTGAGTTCACAATTTTTTTAAAACTTTCTAAGTAGGATACATTAAGTTGTCACAATCGAAGAGCTGTACTGTGTTTAACTTTGATGTTGCGACAAAACTTTTTTTGAGACTGAAATTGAATAAATTAAAATGATCACGATATTGCAGTAAGTAAAATGTACATGAAAGGAAAGCACCACAAATCATGAGTGTGTAAATAAGCTTGTCCTATTCGCCCTATGTCGAATATGAAGTAATAAGTTTCATTCTGGGATGACAAAGTTACTGGTCTAGAAAAGAGTTATGCTTCTATTATTTGTCATCAGTGCTTGTGCATAGCATCACTTCTTCTTTCTCTTTGGTAGTTCAACGGAGCACATCCATGTGCAAAATATGTGAAAGTACAAAAATAAATAACTCATTTCTAAAAGCTAATTCATTCGTGCCCATAAATTTCATCATACAGGTAAAGTCGCCAGAGAGTGAACATTTTCATAACAATTCCATGCATCGGTCTAGAAAGCAGTCACGTTCATTCCCCAATCCTTCAGCTCCTCACCACCTCAAACTTAGAACAATTCCAGCAACAAAATTTACCGTTTACTCGCCGCCTCAGTCACAGCGGAGTAAGGACGCTCTGTGCGCCGTCTTTTATAAAGACCGCTGAGCGAAAGAAGCCTTCACTAGAACAATGTGTATGGATAGCAGTACCGCTACTCTACTTGAACGGAAAAAATGTTGGAAGCACTTGCGTAAATACGGAAGACGTAATTCAGTGACTGCTAGTTTTTCCTGTCATGAAGTGTTTTTCAGAGTTCCTCCATAAATCCATTGCAGAAATTAAATGCAAACACACAATGTCCAGTGATTTGAATCTACAGATATCGAAAAAAAAATTTGTTTTCTATATTTGATTAACTTGCGATTGATATAATAGCTGCACAATTTACCAAAAAATCTTATTAAAAAAAATAAGGAATTTTATTTTAAACGCTGTAGAAAATGTAATGTAAGTTCAGGGAATAATTGGATTTTCCGAAACGTAAAAATTTCTTGAGATCAGTCCTCCATCAAAAATGTAGCATAGCGCGTTGAAAATGGACTAGAACAACCAAGATATTTGTTATATCATGGTTTTTCATCACGATATTAGGATTAGTAATTGTAGCTGCAAACTACAGTATCGGTAGCTGTAACTACCGTAACTGAAGCGTTAACTTCAGGAGTATGAAAAGGAAACTCTTAGCTAGGTTCCTATTCTTGTACTGAATCATCCAAACACCGACACTGCTTATAAGCTATAGCGCTCGGAAGTTAAACAATGCTCTTCCGGTGCATACCAATGCGATGCGCTCCCAAGGCACGGTTTCCGGCGCGTGCGGTCAGGGCGCTTCCGACCCATTTGAACCCAAGTACGATATAGACATAGGGCAATCCGCAACCAGCGCTTCCGTCGGCTCCGTCTTGAAGACGGAGGATTGCTGGTTGCGGAAGCGCTGGTTGCGGATTGCCCTATGTCTATATCGTACTTGGGTTCAAATGGGTCGGAAGCGCCCTGACCGCACGCGCCGGAAACCGTGCCTTGGGAGCGCATCGCATTGGTATGCACCGGAAGAGCATTGTTTAACTTCCGAGCGCTATAGCTTATAAGCAGTGTCGGTGTTTGGATGATTCAGTACAAGAATAGGAACCTAGCTAAGAGTTTCCTTTTCATACTCCTGAAGTTAACGCTTCAGTTACGGTAGTTACAGCTACCGATACTGTAGTTTGCAGCTACAATTAATAATCCTAATATCGTGATGAAAAACCATGATATAACAAATGGCGACGAAGATTTCGAATCTCCAAAGTAAATTTGATCATTACAAGTGCTCTGAAATTAAGATGGCACATTCTACAGTTTGCTGTCCTGCATTCGACGTTGGAGTGGAAACAGTGAGTAATATCCACAACGATTCAAGTACAGTGTGCAGACGTTCTTCAGAAGGCGGGAAACAATGGTGGCAACAAAGCTAGAATTATCGTTGAAGCTTCGCCTGTAAACATCATTACTGATCTACAACGAAGAATTTAACCTACGCTACATATGAGGAACTTGAAGGAAAGTTCATACAACAATTTAAAATCAAGAAATCCACTGTTGGCGCATCTGTTACATTTCTAAACAGAGAGCAAAGTGTTAATGAATCCATACAAATTTATGCTAAAACGTTAAATGACTTAGCATCTTCGTGCAACTACGAAAAGTGCGATCGCGATCGTCTCTTGAGAGGTGCGTTTGTGGCCGGTCTACATTCAGCGCAAATTCTCAGCGCGGTTCTACAGAAGTGTGACAGCAAGTCCTTCAACGAATGCGTTGAACATGCAAAACTCAGTGAACAGTAAAGCTTCGACGCTCCAGATATTATTCGTGAGGATTCACCTTCATCGTTTTTCACTACAGAAAAACTACAGCCGAATTACATATGCATTCGCTGCAGAACTAGGCAGAAGCACCTTACAAAGAATTGCTATGCCCTAAAATTAAATTAATAAAATGCAAAAAATGTGAAAATAGGCCACATTTCTAAAGTTTGCAATTTACGACTGCAGCACGACCTCCTCCTGTTAAGCCTACACGAAGGGGACCTACAAGAGAAGAATTTGACGCAGCTCGCACTTACATAGTGCAGCTGGAAAGGAGCGGTACTCAGTGCAACGTCAGAAGAGAAGATGTGTCAATGAAGAGTTCAAGTACGCCTCCACAGCGGAAGAACGAAGTTATTCTACAAAAGCCTAGGAACGATACTCGTGTCGGTAACTATGTTCATAATTTCTCTGATGTACAAACTAATTACGCGTTATTTCAGTCACATTGTATTCCTCAAAGTGTCACAAAACTTACTCCCTCTGTTGCGCTCAACAATCGTAAAATTGTTACTTCTAGAGATAGAGTCATCCTAAATGTTCTGTGTACAGGTCTTAGCCTATGTATGTAACTCAATTTGATGTCGGTGATCATGTTCTTGCTCTGAAGTTAAGAAATGGTCCCAAGTGGCTGAAGGGAATTATTGTTAGTAAAGTAGCTGTTAATGTCTTTCATGTTCTAATATTAGCATTGAATGTAATCTTGAAGAGACATTCAAATCAGTTGTTGCACAGTAGTTTGGGATCTATCCGTAGTGGGGAAACAGAGACTCCTGCTTTGCAACCTGTTAGCAGTTCACCTGTACAAAATGAACCTCGTAAATCAAGTAGAATAACTAAACCTGTAATGCGAATAGGTTGCTGAGTCTTCCTTCCTTGTGTTAAATATTCATCTAAAGGGAGGGAAATTGTAGTATCTCAATATAGGCCTTTCAGGCATGATGTCCTTATCACACTTGGTTTGAGATATCGCGGCACCGACGGAAGCGTCTTAACCGCAAGACGGAGCCGACGGAAGCGCTGGTTGCGGATTGCCCTATGTCTATATCGTACTTGGGTTCAAATGGGTCGGAAGCGCCCTGACCGCACGCGCCGGAAACCGTGCCTTGGGAGCGCATCGCATTGGTATGCACCGGAAGAGCATTGTTTAACTTCCGAGCGCTATAGCTTATAAGCAGTGTCGGTGTTTGGATGATTCAGTACAAGAATAGGAACCTAGCTAAGAGTTTCCTTTTCCTACTCCTGAAGCTAACGCTTCAGTTACGGTAGTTACAGCTACCGATACTGTAGTTTGCAGCTACAATTACTAATCCTAATATCGTGATGAAAAACCACGATATAACAACATTGATGAAATTATTTTTCAAGCCACTCGGAGGTAAACAACTTGAACGCAAAAATTTTGAATAATTAATATGAAAGTACATAACATTTTTGTGCTCACGTAAATTTTTTTATTAGCGCAGTTTCATGGTGGCTTTTAAGGAAGCTACAATTGAGGGGTTAAGGAACAATAAAACCTTCAGGTCGATGGAACGCAGGGATTTCAACATGAATGATGACTATGAACTCATAATGAAACACAATAATTTTTTAAATATTCCAGTCGATAATATTGGAGTGACGAGAATTTTCAACGACATGCAAAGGTTTTACAAACCTCTTAGTTTTGATATCCGTAAATATTTATAATAGTGTTCCGTTACGTAAGACGTCTATCTTTGTTAATCATTGCAGCAAGTCATAAAGGAATTAATTTATGAGTCCACAGAGCGACGGAGAGTTCAATTTCAAAATATGAATCGGTAAAACTTTATGATAATTGACCTTTATTTATGAGTGGAGACAATATTTTCGAACATACTTTCGGTCTAAATCGAAATAACGATGAAATCAGAGTCGAATTTTGACGCTGATTCTTAAATGCTAGAAAACATATAATTTTTCATGTTGTTTTTGATTATTCACTATAATTTGACACACTGGTTGAAATTAGAGATAATGTTAAGATATTTTAAAGTAAAATCGGTTGTTGTGAATTTATTGAAAGTGTCAAAAGTACGCATGAAGCCCTCTGCCTCAGGAAGAAAATCAACTAAAATTTAAGAGCGCCTTCTACTTGAACTTGTAAAGGAATTCACGTACATGGGTACCACAACACATCTGTTCGCTGTAAGTCCATGACTACGCATTATTGAAAATACTGAAAATTTGTCTCATTGTGTTGCGTACAAGGAATTTCATTACTCAGTTTTTGTTATGAAAACACCTAATTTTTAAATAAGCAAGTTTCGATATTCTTAAACTAAAAACGATTATGCGCGAAGTAGTTGCTGTTATATTTTACTCGTGTCGAAAATTGCTTCACGATTAAAACAAAACCAAAGAGGTCAATGCAGGTGCAACAAAACGAATGTGAGTTAAAATACAGCGAGAAAAATGGCCCAAAATGACTTGAACTTGTTTCCATTCAAGGCTCAAAAAAGTACCCAACTCGCAGACCTCAAAAGAAAAAACAGCAAGATAAAACGAAATTTCCATACAAGTTCAAGTAGGACAAGGACGCTCTCAAGTGATAGCTTGATTCCAGAGAAACTTTACACTACTGAGGCGAAGTTTAGGAACCCAATTTCCTGAGTGATAGGTAAATCCAATGCAAAAATCCCAAGCTCCTGAAAAATAGTTCTCAAGCGTCAAAATTCGCCTCGGTCATGCTGTGGAGTTGCCAGTTGCAAAATTTGGTAAACTATACTCATTTTTGTTAAACAAAGTGAGAAAGTGAACACATAATTCTAAATTTAAGACAGTTTTGACTCTAGCATGTTACTAAGCTTAAATTATTTCGAAAATAATCATTCACTTTCGGATGAGACAAGTCAACTTTTCCCGTGTCAAACAAGACACAACAACACAACAGAGGTGCCCGGAGCTTTTCCAAAATATGGTGCAAGAAATTTTAGGTCCTTTATCGTAATGATTTTTTTTATAATTGGTCTATTGGGGTCTACACGAAGCCTGTGCTTTCGTCCAAATGGCACCGGAAACCCACAAGTGCTTTCTTAAAAAAGAACGCGAGAAAATTTCTTGACTTGCTACATTAAGTGCAGTGAAGTTTTCTTGAATCTAGCTTGTGATCCACGCTTCTGAAGGAGACATTCTGAAGGATTAGTGACAATGTAGATAATTATTCTGGAATAACAATATATTTACTATTTTATCAGTTCTCGGATTTCGTGCGCACTCTGTTTTTGCTAATAAGAAGTTAGATTTTGTTATAAAATGATTCCAAGAGTTTCGTACTACACTTTCATTTCAGCTGCTTAAAACAGTATTTCTGTGACTTTAAACACTCATTATGTTTCTTCGGCGCACTGAACTGTCTCAACGGGATATTTACAGCTTATGCTTTTTATTGTTAACTTTTCAGAGTCTAAATGAGAGGAAGTATTGTGGAAAACACAATTTTTAGTGTACTGCGACGAAAATTTTTATTTTAAGTGGTTCTAACAAGTATGTTACTACTCATCCATTGAATAATTCTACGGGGATACATAATTATGCACCAGAAGAACTAAAAAATTCTTTAGCTTTAAAATAATAAATATTTCTTTGCATTAACAGGGGAAACAAGGATTTGGATGAAGCTAAAACAATGTTTTTTCAACCTCAATATTTTACTGCAAAGCTGTTAGTCATTTCTGCAGTAGTCAGCAGTCTGAAAATATCGGTCAATGTTTTTCATATTTTTGTTAATGTATTTGTTCGATTTTTCTTAACAAATTATTTAGTAGAGAGATATTTTCTGAAGCCCTCAAGCGATTGAATTTGAAGTTTCAAATAGCGCGACAAATTTTTAATTGTGTTTAAGCCTGAGAATGGAGTTGACAATTTCTGCGTATCGATATAGTTTTTAATTAATTAGCCTTTTTCCACGCTTCTGACTTTTGAGAATGTGACAGTTTTCTACTTTCTGCCGCAACGCTCTATAATTGAATGCTTGGAATTGCTAGTCGGGCTGTAAATAATGACTGGTTGAAATTTACTCGAGGATGTACTGACACAGACTACAAAAATGATGCAAGAGAAACTTTCAAGCTACCTGAATTAAATTCGCAATGATTTTAATAATTCTATAATTAAGCCAAAAAATTTATTACGTAGTTCTTGAGCTTAAATCGTAAAAGAATTAAACAGGATTACCTGTTAAATAAACTCACTGAAAAAGCTTTGTTCAAAACCTACGTCATGACAATGCCAAACCATGGGGGTGGAAAGAAGCCGTGAATAATTTTCCTGTTCTTACAGTGAGCACTGGATTTTTTTTCATAATGTTATTTGCTAAGTGGCTGACTTAGAAACCACGTGCATCCCAATTTTGTCAGCTATTGAATTGAGAACGCATCTGACACCACAGGATACTCGTGGTATGCGGAAACCAAGGTATTCAAGGCTGCTTGTTTAGCCGGCCTTGACCACCACGCTCCCCACTTTTGAAACTTTAGGCATTCAGTTTAATACTTCATAATAACTTGGTCATGGCATTTTTTCAATCAGAGTTTTCAGTTGGTATTATTTACTTTTAATATTTTTACGTTTTTAGTTGATTTTAGAATCGAGAACTTGAATCAACGTTTCTTATCAGGTTCTTCATTCAACTATCCGAGTCACGTGAAATTGAGCTTTACTATTAGTCCCAATAAACTTGTACAGCGCGAGTATTTAGGATTGCTCTTCAAGTAAAAAAGCCAAAATTTCTACTCAGACTCACGTTAAAAAATACTTTTTCATGAAACAAAATGCATTCTTCACTCAAAGGCAAATTTAAATGCGAATAATCAAAAATTCTGTCTTCATTCTCATGTGAAATACTCCTAGATTTTTACTTAACATTGTGACATATTGCTAGCGTATTGCAATAGTTTGCGATCAAACTCATGAATATTTGATTAAGATTTGGACATTTATTTGATCGAGTGGTCAAATGGAGACCAATTATTTTATTCGAAAGGGTAAATACTTTTCAAAAAACTTTGGAAATTCTCGTACATGAATACCACAACAAATCTGTTCGTTATAAGTCGCTGACTACGAATTATATTTTTTGAAATATTGGAAATTCATCTGCATGTATAGCGTAGTTAAAATTTGATTGCTTAGTTTTTGTTACGGAAAATAGCGGATTTTTAAATAAGCAAGTTTATGCTTCAAAAGCAGGCATAACTTAAATGAACTTGAAAAATTTTATGGGGAAGGGACAGGTAAGAAACGCTTTTTCTGAAAATATAGGATCAATGAACGAAAACTATGAATAAATGAAAATTTAAGAATGTTAATTGATGGATTGTATAAACATATCAGTCAAGTTGTATATAAACTCGGCGTTTCACAAAGGTTGTCTAAAATGTATGGGCGGAAAGAATATACCAATGAGACTTGCACTTTAACAACTTGCACTATGCATAATTCAATTCTCCAAACAATGAGCGTTCAGTAGACAACTTTTATTGACTTTTCTGTAGTATATACACCGGCTGGTAGCCATGGAGATAATTTGTTCATGTGTAGTTTCTATGCAGTCATACTGTTCGCCCACGCGCTCGTTGCTCGAGGGCTTACGTACTTGATTGTTTTCTTCAAAATAAATATTTTTTTAAAGAAATGCCCCGATTTAAACGGTTACTCAAAGTTACACTACGGGAGACATTATTAATTTTTACTCGCAGGTAAGACTTACTAACAACTTGATGGCACAGCAACTAGCCGTAATCTAAATAACTTCTCTCAACTACAATTCTTCTCTAGGGATTTGTGGTCATACACGATTTAACTCTTATTCTATGGGGAAAATTTGAAAGATACGTTAGTTTTTACTTCTATCGGAATGAGACCAGTCGATTTTATGAATATATAAGCGATTCTAACCGAAATATTTATTTGTTAAGGAAGGACAACAAAATTATCCCTTTGATTTTTTTGTGAAGAAACCAAAATAGATTATTTCCGTTCTTACGAAATATGTATTCAGTGGTATCGTTTATAATTACTGCAGTTGAGTGTACGATGAAGATTTCTCATTCAAGGCTCAACACACATCACTTTTTCCTATAATTCGATAGCGTGAGGTACAGCAGTGTTGAATTTTAAATTTAGCGTAACCACCTCATTTGTCTTCCTGCCAAGAAAAACAGTATTTATAATAGAATAAAAATATACGATAGTGCATAAATGCGTTGCAAATAATTACTCCTGATAATCATTAGATTGATATATATATAATTTGAATCGTTAGATTGATATTTATAAATATATATTATTATTTATATATATATAGTTTCTTGTTACTATGAAAATTGGGTATAATGGTGAGAGATGCTGAATAACTTTAGCAACTAGTTTATCAATCAAAAAATAATAAGTAATCGTAGTAATTTATTAAAATAATTTGAAATTTTCTCAGTTTAAAAGGTTATGATTTAAGTTAAATCTTGTGTTTATGAACGATAACGTCGGGTGAAGTGTCCAGATTTGCATTGGTTTCCCTGCTGTTATTTTGAGCGCCTCAAAGCAGAGTCCATTGACCATTGAATTCAAAATCGAAGAAAAATTCTTTACTAGCGACTCGATATCATTTTATTTCAGTAGTTGTCCATGGGCTTCATTGAGTTAGTTGTGAGATTGACTCTACTTTGAGGGAAAGATTTGAAGACTACGTGAGAGCGCAAGGGCTTAATTGCGAACGTAATCAGCGCAACCATTCTTATGTTCCTAGGTCAATACTTCGGTGGGTAATGAGACCCAGATACCCTCGAATAATTTTGTCTTTATTTTAATTGGGAAAATGAATCAACACCAAATTAAACTTCCCATTTCAAGCAGTAAATTATTTCACCTCCTGCAAAGCAAATTTTACGTAAGCATTTCGCTTTTACAACCTCTTCTCATACATGTAAGTTAATTATGTATCGTTACGACCTACACACTTTAGCACATTCATTTGCTTGTGTATGTGTCCATTGTGCGTGTATTGTGCGTGAGTGTGTGTTCTGTGTAAGTGTGTGCAAGCTGCAGAAGACGTTCAGGAATATGAAGGTATAATGTTAAGGTTGTAGAACTCAGAAATGTCTCTACGCTTATCAGTAATGCGGACCAAATTGGGTTGTTTTCATACTCCAACGCTGAATCTGAATTCCGTTATGTTTGAAATCGGAAATGTTTTCTATCAAAAATGTTCCTCTAAGACGCTTGTTCCTTATTACTTCAGGCTTGGAATTCCCTATAAATCTGCCAATTAGAATGAATTTTGGTTCGTCGTATAAAACTTTGAGCTATGCGTAGGAAACACTTCTTGGAAACACTGAAAAGCCTTCGAAGTTGTGGCAAAAATATCGTCTTGCCTTTGTGGTGGTCATCTCGCAGTGACTTGATTCTCACAATCATCAAAAGAATAATATTCTCCTCATCAATCGCGAGATTTTCTAGGTATAATAATTTACGAGGCATCTTTCTTGAATGCATTGCCTTGTTTATAGGAATAAAGACAGATAAATGACCATTTATCAGCCTCTATTTATAAGCAGCCGTGGTCATTAAAATTAGAATGTATTACAAATTTGGGTACGAAAGAATGCTTCGATTTTTGAAGAATTTTTTATTAAGACTGTTCTGACCTCAAAAAAAAAAAAACTGACGGGCAAACTCAACAACGCGGGAAAGAATAGCGAAAAATAAAAAGAGTACTTTTGATTGTAATATTTCTTGGCTCTAAAATTTTGAATTGAGGAGCACACTGAATTGATCGAAAATATCCAAAAAACTATGAACTATTTTATTTTTATCAAAGAAATTAGCATATTCATTTGCATGATTGGACTGATGAGACTTTCAATTGCTGGAAATAAATCTTTAATGATCAAATTGATTAAGGCCAACAACCGTCCTGGTGCTTCTACATGACCCGGTTGGTTTGCTTCAAGAGCGATGCAGTCAAGAATTTTTTGTACTCTCAGTTTTTTCGAAAATTCTCAAACCAAAATTTCATGTTCTATCATCAGTAAAAATAGAGAGCGCATAACTGACCAGGAAGTAAGCCAGACAAAAAAAAGTCGGCGACATTTTTACTTTATCTACGTATTGCCATGAACAGAAACTGGAAATTAAAGCAAACTTAGTTTGGATCCGAGACGAGGAACCAAAGGAAGCCATGGGAATCGGTGTGAAGCTTTGGAAAAATCAAAGTCGGAAAACTTGCCAACAGTTGCGATGGTGTCGAGTGAACAGAAGTTCGAGTATTCGAAATTTGAAGAGGCATTTCAAATATACCGTACCAGATGAGTTTAAAAGTGTCTGCTAGAACAATGTGATTTTTTCGCAAAGTTTCACAAGGGCCCGAGAATTCCGTACGTGCAGAACTTTGAGATCCAGCAAAATAGCTTTCATTCGTAACTGTTGTGAATACAGCACTATGATTAACGTATTTCAGTTCAATGGGCAAATATTTTAGAATACAACCAGGAATTTTGTAAATTGAATGTATTTCATGTGTGTTTTAAATATTTGAGGACCAAAGTACTACACATTACTACACATTATTTTATGTAAAAGTGCTGGCTGGTCAAAATTAATGTATGAAAACAATGGGAGAGCCTATAATTTCAATAGTAATCCGATAGCCCAGAATTTTCAAATTTACGCAGCAACCCATACTTTCCAAAATAACGCGAGAGCCCTTAATTTTTAAAGTAATGCGGGAGCTCATAATGTTTAAAGTAGTACGAGAGCGTATAATTTTAAAAATAATGCGGGAGCCCAAAGTTTCAAAAGTAATGCTTAGGCCTTAATTTTCAAAGTAAAGCGGGAACCCATAATTTTCACGGGAATGCGGGAGCCCATAATTTTCACAGGAATGCGGGAGCCCATAATTTTCACAGGAATGCGGGAGCCCATAATTTTCACAGGAATGCGGGAGCCCATAATTTTCACAGGATTGCGGGGGCCCATAATTTTCACAGGAATGCGGGAGCCCATAATTTTCACAGGAATGCGGGAGCCCATAATTTTCACAGGAATGCGGGAGCCCATAATTTTCACAGGAATGCGGGAGCCCATAATTTTCAGAGTAAAGCGGGAACCCAAAATTTTCACAGGAATGCGGGAGCATAATTTTCAAAGTAAAGCGGGAGCCCATAATTTTCACAGGAATGCGGTAGACCATAATTTTTCCAGTAGTACGAGAGCTTAAAACTTAACGCCGAACGCGTGCGAGCATTTCACACGCGCCGAACATTCAAATCGAAGTGGTGAGTTCCAGGTGAGTGTCCTAAGGCCCTATTATTTAAATAGCTGCTTAAGGCTGGTGAGTATTATTAGGAAGAGATTTCACTGTGTCCCCGTAATTTGAGTGCTTGAAATATCCTGACGTAATTAAGAGTTTTCTCCTCACTTTAAAATATTTTGGTGCACACTTATCGCTAAGAGCTTCCTGCATCGGCATCCAAAACCTTATCGTGTATAACATATAATACTCAAAACCTTATCGTTTGTTGCAGCGGAGATAGTGTGGCTTTGTTGTAACTCATAAACTCTTTGTAACTTATATTTTTTATTAAACTTTTTTGGGCACCTTCGTGGTCGCTTTGAAATGCCATCTTCAGATTCATTGTGTCAAAGGTCAAAGGAATTAGCGATTTGCTTGAAAAATTACTATTGTTTTCTAGTTTATGTGTGCGTTGAGAAATAATTGTTGATGTTGATCAACTTGAAAAAGTTGTTATAATGGACTCTTGAAATTAATTATAGTTTTATCAATTGAAATAACTATTGACTTTGATAAACTTGAACAATCATTTTGAAATTCACTCTCATATTTGAGCATTCACCAATAAATAGCAGACGTTTAGCAGTTTTACCTGTTGACCAATAACTGGCGCTGGCTAATTAAACCGAGTCAAATTAGGTCGTTAATATAATGAAAAACCTTGCAGGCTCAGAATGGCAAAACATTTCACAACACGCTCAGGCACAGGATGTAAGCACAAATTTGAATAGACTTTTCAATTACCTTTGAATTATAGAAAAGAAAAAAGAGTTCTCTGTTGAAAACATGAAGGCCATGATGATTTGCTTTAAAAAATTGAATGATCTTGAAATAAAATGCAATAATTGTGACGAGCGTGGGCAGATTTATCCCGAATATTTGACCACGACGCAAATCGGACGTAATATTTTTATTTTATAGATGCTCATAATGTGTGGGGCTGGAATATAATTTAAAATTTGCACTTGGGAGACCTTAATTAAAAATGTCGGCGACCAAAATAATTCCATGGCTCGTTTATCACGTTAGATCCATTCATATCATTTTTTTACCCGAGCCTTTCATGTCAATTTTTTTCATCACAAAAGCTTGCAAATGAAGTTAATAATTCCCCAGCGTTTCAAATACTTTCCTCTTATTTTTTTTTTGTTGCACTTACGGCGCAGAAAATCTGGAGTTTTATCGAATTGTGTGACCGGCGCGGGATTTATCAAAGTTGTGATCCTGAAACTAAAAATAAAACTTCGAGAGAATTAAAACTAAAGTCAATGCCGTCGCTGAATAAGTCCAGTGTTGAGGTATAAAGAAAACATTGATTATTGTCTTTTACTCACAAGAGAAAGCTGTATATAACCTTAAACTAAAATGAACTAAATATTATCATCGTAAGTACAAGCATACGCGAATACAAAGGCTAACATCATCTGCATTGCAGGGTGCGGCAGTCAACCCTGCATTTTAGGCATTCATAGCCATCTCAAAAATGCAAGATTGAATGTCGCACTATGCATTTACGAAGCTATAACAAGACCAGAGTTAATGTTAAACATCGAACTTGGTTTGTCAGTTGATCGTTTTACTGTTTCTTGTCTTACCGTACAATTAACAAGCGGTCAGCTTCCCTCACTAATTTTTTATAAAAATCAAGCGACATTTTTACTTGGAGAAATTACCTTCAGGAAGTTGTGTTAGTAGCATAAAAATTTCAATTCATTTTTACGTTTAACATTATCTTAACCTAAACAATCTGATCGTCTCACAAGAATCTGGACGTTGAGAAAACAATGCAGGCATAAATTTAAAGCATAATTATCTAAAGTGAATTATGATACAGTATTTATCTCTTCAATTCAACTAATTCTTCTTTATCAACCTAATTTTACGCGTAATCAAGTCTACATACTTTTAGGGTTCCGTAAAACACTGCACTTTACCAAGTCGTCTTCATGATGACACAGCCCACGCTGGCGCAAATGGATAAATTAATTTTCAATTTAAACGTACCTAATTTCCTACCTGGTAGAGCGTGGTTATCAATTTTTCCTAATAGCAGTTAAGACCCCCACACACTTCGTCACCATTTATCGTGTTCGAAACATTCGCAAACGCTCAAATCTCACACTGAGTTGAAAAATAATTCCTCCACAAACACACGTGCCGAATGGAGTCGCACAGAGATCGTTTTGACACAAACTAATTCAGATTTCTAAATTAAGCTGCACTTTCAGAGCGCTGCAGCAGCTCTCATGACTTTGATGGCCCGTGATGTTGAGTGGAATAACTTTGAGGCAAGGAATGTTGCTCATGCGGCTGCGCGCATACGGTCGATATGCATGATCTAGCACACTGCGATCTAGGCTGCTATGAATAGAAGTCCATGTCGCAAACTCACTTTAACTAAACTTCCTTCTGACACTGTCATGAAAAATTCAATGTGTTGGTAGCCTTGTTTATGTATTAATTTATCGTATGAAAACTGTATTGAAAATATTCTCAGAATACTTGATGACTTCAGGTTTTCCATAATGAAATTTTATTTTCCGAACAGTAAGTGAAAACATGACATTAGTTTCTGGCACAGCACATTAACCACTACATGCAAATTATAATTTTTTTAGAAGCCCAGAGAAAATTCCACGAAATTCTGAAGCTGCAATAATGAGAACTACGAAGCAACTGAGCGAACAACACATACTGAATACGAGTTATAGTTAATGAATGTGAGGGTATATTATAATGATGGAAACAATATATTCACTCGAAAATGGCACGTGAAGCCCCACGAAGGGAAGAAATGATGGAAGTTAAAATACTTGGTACTCATGCTTAAACATATTCTGGTGAACAGCATACAATCTCTTACCGAGTTACAGCTATATACTTATTGGTCTCCACATCGTGCTGTATAAAAGGCGTCTCAGAGGCAGCGCTATTTCCATTTAGACGTTGCTCTCTTGAGGACAGTGAGGTGAGAATTGCAAAGCAGTAATCAAGTGGTTCAAACGTTGAACAGAAAGAGACAACTGCTGACACTTGTACGTAATTTTTCTCGCTATCAGCAGATGTGAATGAGATCCTTTTTACGTCTAAACAATCATTTCCAGGATTTGATTGCTCTACCATTGTGAGAAAAAATTTACATTTCTACCATACCAAGTCAGCTAGATCGTTTTTGAGCCTACCTTGTGATTCCTTGCTTACGAGAAAAAACCCTTATCAACGTCGATAGAAAGTCAAATTTTGGTTACTGGATTCTGAAATTCTGAATTCAAAAGGCGTAGGATGTTGCTTTTGACAGGAGCAAGTACACATCAATATCCGTATATATAGTTGCATCTGCAGCCAGCCCGACTGTTATACATTTGGAAGTTGGAGTTCGTATGACACGCCAATAACCCTCGTATCTGCAATGGTTCTGTATCGGTATCCGATCAATGATGAAACTCTAGCAGTTCTTTATCAATGAGCTGGAATGTGAGTATTGTCGTCCGTTGCATGCAGGTCGAAGTGAAGTTGTGAATGACATGGCTCGGGCTCTCTGCGAAGTATTATCCGTAACATAGAAAATGATGAACGGGGAGCTTCTTTGGAGAAAATGCAGTACAAATTCTGGGTTGAAGAGAAACTTATTTGTTATTTGAATCTTGTTGAAAGTTGATTTTTCTGAATTTACGAACCAGCATATTTAAATTTAATGTTATTAGAATTATTCAAAATCGCATACTCACATTAATGGCATAAATTTATAGGTATGTTATAGAAAGAAGATTTTAATACTTGGGATAAAACATGAATACCTTGACTAAGTTTCGGCGACTTGGAGTGTGCAAACAGAAAATGGCTGAATAATGATCAATTTAGGTAATTTAAAATGAAATGTTCCACATATAAAGGTCCAGTATTAAGGACCACGGAAAATAAAATAGAATAATACCTTGAACAGAAAAGATAATTCTTGTTGTAAAGAAACTTTGATCGAAGCTCATTTTACGTGAATTATGTGAGACTACACCATTGGAGACATCATTTTGTAACATGCTTTTGAAGTGGGCAACCTCAGCTTACACAAAAATATTTGGGAGAATATTTGAGGCACATTTGAGCTTCTTTGAAGATGATGAATTCAGGAAAATTTCGGCTCCTTTGAAAAAGAAGAATTTAGGCAATTTTAGGCTTTTTTAAGAATTATGAAAACATGCAAATTTGCAAATTTGAGCTTCCTTGAAAATGATGTTAGCTGGAAATTCTGAGTTTTTTTGTAACAAAAGAATTCAGGAAAATATCAGCATATTTGAAAATGATGAATTCAGCCACATTTGAGCATCTTTGAAAACGATGAAAGCATGGAAATTTCAGCTTCTCTAAAACTGATGAATTCATGCAGACTTGAGCTTTTATTAAAGGGAAGAATTCAGATTCTTCACCTGTGACAAGACTGAAGCTTTGCAGTCACTGGGACGCTGCCTCAATAGCTCAGGCCATGTAAGACGCAGCGGCAGCGGTCGGCAACGAGGCCGTCGCTGCCATCAGAGGCGTGTGTGTTCTTAAATTAATTGCAGCGTCTCGCAATGGTTGGTTACTAATGAGGTCACTGGCTGGAGTGATTAAGATGACTAATTTCTCCATAAATGAACGTGAGGGCTAATTGCGACGGGCATGCCTTTGTAATGCATTTTAGTGAGGCTTAAATGAATCAAATTTTATTCACCATTTTCAATGTATTTCAGTGATGCTCAAATGATTCAAAGGCTAATCCCCGTTTTCAGATTTTCTAAGCTTGAAGTTTCAAGACATAAAACAAACTCAGGCTCATTCTTTTCGATGATGGCTCGCAGAGCCAAGGCAGAGGTGAACTGACTGAAATTCGATGGGAAAGTAAACTTTTTTAAACAAGGAAATCATACCAGTCGATCTAAACCAAAGTCATTAAAACAAGAAATAAATGTTTTAACCGTGTAGTTAATCTCTATTAAAACTGACTATCTTTTCCTGGTGATCACCGTCCATAAAAATAACAATAAATTATTGGTAAGTTGAATATTAATCAAGGGTGATTTAAATGTATCATAGAACCTGTCCCTTGCTTGTGGTGTGTTTGAATTTAAGCACCAGAGGATTTTCTACCTACGATAATTTAACAAAATACTTTTATTCCGAACCATGAAAACTCAAATTCTCATTATAGTAATTCCTTACTTCAGCGAGCATAAGAAAAATGAAAATACCATTATTGTCACTTTTCGTTTTCTGGATTCAACCGTTACTCTCTGAGAAACAGCGATGTGTGTGGCTTGTAAGAAAATATACTTGGACGCAATCGAACCTACACCGCTGCGAGCACACATTTGTGAGAGACAGCTCAAAGTGCACCAATTGCAGCGTAATTTGGGTGTGACGGGAAAGTTCAAAGTGGAAAAGTGCGTGTGCCTGACTGAGGGAGAGGGATTCCCACCTTGCGCTCTGGAATTTGTGTCGAGGGTACTGAAAACATGTGAAAACTTCTTTAGTATTTCATTGCGTAGTATTTCATTTTATCCACGTGGGTGAGAAATTTGGTTGATCGTTTTTTGGGTACCCAAAGTGCAAAATGCTGATGACTCAATCTCCTGAATATCTACTTTTTAATATTGATGAATGAATTTCTGACCGTTCAGCGATAAAGTTCACTGGTTGCGTTAGCTTGAAGTCTAAAATTATTTAAATACAAAGTTGATTATTTAAATTGCTTTGTCAATGGTCGCTTCGAAAGAAATGCAAATTAGAAAGCTTATGCCCCCGTATAATTTTTTTAACAATTTCCGAAGCATTCATTCATCTTTCTTTGCGTGCCTTCAGAATGCTGAAGAATCAGTTCCGAGTCAATAGTTTCCAAAATATTTCGACATGAACCGGTATCTCACACGTTAGCGAGCATATTTTGCTATGACTTCCACTTACGTATCAAAATATTTTTAACGAGCATGATTCTGTGATCAAACTCTACTATCTGGAGTACAGCATTAGTCATTCCGTTCATTTCGTTCTTTAAACATGAACGTAAAAAATAACACTTTTTTCAGCAACGGACAGAAGAATATCGCTCACGTTGCTGCACGACGCACAAATTGCAGAGCTCGCAAAGAGATACGCAATCATTATCACATAACCGCAAGGTGTATGAAGTTATTGAATGGCACAGGAGTTGCGCTTGCAGTTGGCCTTTAGTTTGATGTGGTTGAGGTGGTGCAGCTGTGCGGCCGTCACCTGGAGGCCTACGTTAGGCATAGACTGACGCCTCCTTTTTACCGCAGGGCTCAGAGCGTATCTGTAAGGTCAAAGAATGAAGAACAAAAGCTTAAAATTTTTTAATAAACTTGTTATAATAGTGAATGATAACGTAAAAATTTACATTATCTCTCGCAACTATTTATTACTGTACTTTCTAGAGAGTGCAATTATAAATACGCAACAGAGTTATTGGGTAGTTGATCAAAGAATATGTGGAAAGTGAAAATATTTACTTAGATATTAGTTCTTTTCTTCTCTCATGAAAAACTGATGATCAATTAATGAGGAATGAGTAACTGTTTGTGACAGGACATTTTAAAAATCTTTCTACTATTATACTCGTATTACCATTACCGAGAATTTGCAGCTTGAGCGGAGATGTTTAGCAGGGAATAAGCCAGTTTGATGAAATGAAAAACATGAGATCAACAACTGAGCCAGGTAATAATAGGATGAAGCCATTATGCTATCTTGTTGCCACTTTTTCAAATTGAAAGAAAAATTAGTTAAGTTTAACTTTTGCTCAAATCCATACTCTACTAATATAAGGAATTTTTAAGCAGCTTTAGAAGAGCATGTTACTGTAAGCCACGGATTGAACGTGAATAGAAACCCTCTCAGAAAAAATAGGTCGAAGGTTGTTTCACCCCTTTTTCTACGCCGGAGAGTTTTAGGTTACAGAGAATCGGTACCTAACTTCGTGCAGGGGTTGATTTGCTGGAAAAGCAAAATCTGATTCACTTGTCTTATTCATATCGTTTGAGGAACATTCTCTTAAAAATACTTATCATAAATTTGAAATATGCACAAATTTAATCAGGTATAAACAGCGAATACTAATAAAGCATACATTCGTCTTTGTATCAAGTATACGAATGTAATCAAGTGCAAACAAAAACATGAGAAACATTATCGAAAATTCCATTTTTATGATCAACGAGATTTATTTACGCACTTTATTTTTGCCTGGTTGAGAAGCTCCTTGAAGATTTGCAAGACATTCTGATTATCCTTGGCACTGGACTCGATGAAGCCATTTTCCCAGTCGAGCAGCACGATCGTTTCAGCTGTCTCTATGGGAATAGCGCGCTCTTCTTCCAGGTCGAGTTTGTTGCCGACCACCACTATTGGAATTGGACTCTTCTTCAGCGTCAAAATGTATTCGCGAATGCTGCGCACCTGCGCAGAGAGAACACCTTTGAGACACACGTTCATTTTACGCGCGTTTGGTAGGTTTTGTTCGGTAGGATTTAGAAGATGATTTACAGGACGATCATACATTGAAATTTACAACAATATTTAAAAAAAATAAAAGGATTCCATTCGAAATGAAATTTGAAAAAATGTTTCTATATTGGGATTTTATTGTATCATAGCATATAATAATTAGTCGAGTTATTAAGTCAGGTTAGTTTGCAAAATATCAAAACATAGCTTCAGATTCTTGGATTAATCAAACAGGTTAAGGTTTGTTTTAGCAGTGAAGACTTGCAGGAGCTTGAGATTTTTTACTGCATTTTGTACAGTCAGAACTGATTACAGTTTGAAAATTAAAACATCATAATCGTGTAATTGCAATGAGGCATAACTTAGGTACTTGCTTAAACGAGAGCAAATGACCTAACATACGCGCATGTGCGTACAAGTGTTTGTAGTCCATGCCATGCTTATTGCTAATTGCTTGTTGGTGGCAAACAGCAATTTTAGTGTTCTTAATTCTAATAGGTCAATAAAATTTTAGCAACGACAAAATTAATTCTTTTGTGCGAAGAACTTGCTACTTATTGGAATCGTTTCTCGTTTCCTAAGAAAACGACGCAAATCAATGATAGAAATCAGCGCACTATGTTTGAGCAAAATTTTAATGACATCAACACTGGGTGCGGGCAGTTGTGCCCAGGGAACAAAAGAACTCATTTCAAACGAAAATTGCTCACTGTGGCAATTTCCCCTCAATGATTTTCAATTACTGACGCAATATTTTCGTCTCCCCATTACTCGAGCTGTCCCAATCTCCAAGTCAGGTCGCCGCAACTGTATTGCTTATTCACTGGACGTCAGTACACAGATCATGAAAATTATTTACAACATATTCTTTGCTTTTATTCAATTTGACCTTTCGCATTTACGCTCTGGGAGTGAGGTTTGTTCATAATACAATTTGAAGTTCTCATTGCGAATGCTCATAATGATGAGACTATAATCTACAATAAGGAAACCGCTGTGAGCATGAAAAAGGGATTCCTACTTCAAAGGCCAGCCCTCAGCAGGATCGAGACAAGCACCAAACTGACTTAAATATTAATGCGCACACTCATATCGCTATTGTTGTTGTGATTACTGCATTCAGATATCGCACGTCTCTTTTTATTGCAGAAAACGCACGTGTAGCAAAAATAAGGCTACGTTGTATGCGACTGTATAGTTTTCATAGTTTCATTTCCGAAATATGCGCAACTTGATCTGAAATGCACGAACTCGATGACGGTTTTATCGTCAGGTCGAGAGAATTTCCGCTAATATAAAAAGCATCAATGTAAAATAATTGAAACTATTGCAGGAGAATTCTGCACACATGACTTTAGTTCCGGTTTTCCTTGTGACGATGCGGGGTTTTTGATGTTTTTTATTACCGTGATAATAATTATAATTATTCAGTTATATTTATTCTAAAAACTGAAATTACTTTTATGTAAGCATGACCGCAGGCCCATCATTTTTTTTAGATGATGTGAGTTATTAATTCACCGAAAATAATTTGGCTGAAATATTACATTTTATTCTTCGAACATGTTAGGTCAATATAGTTAAAGAACTTGGTACTGCAGTATGTTCTTATATTGTAAATTTTGTGCTAATACCAAGGGAAGGAACGTGAATATTATGTGAGCTGTGAAAAAATATTTTCCTGTAGAACATGAAACTTCAGACTCAGATGACAGATTTCCGATTTGATGCAGCGCTGTATCGCCGAGGCTAAGAACTCTTCAAGTTTGAGTATTTTATTTTAAGAAACAGGACTGGATCCTAGCCGGAATTTTCCAAATCTCCAAAAGTTCCGGTCTGATCTGTTAAAGAGGAAGTATTCAGTGATGGCGGTTTCAGCTGGTATGCCATATAATTTGAAAAATGTTAAGAAATGCATTTGCTTAAGCAATACCTCATGCATTAAAATCCTGACTTAGAAGTATTACAGTAAAGAAATTGAGCGATAAATTTAAGGGTCTGATTTAGTTCATTGACATCCAGGGCCTTATTGTATGGGAACCTTTTTATATGTACGAGTACAATTTCAGTTAATCTAGAACATGGTTTCTTTTCTAACTTTTCAATCTGGCGGGACTTTTTATAATTCATCTCGTGTTGAATGACGAAGAAAATTGCTAATCATATTTACGGAAAATAAAAACTCTATACCACTGTCTATTTAAAAAAAAAACGTTTCGATGTTACTAACTACAGCGTCAGGCTAGAAATATATAGAAAAAAAGGTATTACAATTTTACCTTTATATTTTCAGCTTGAAGATGATGTTAGTGACCTCGAAACGGTGTATTTTACAGACTGTGATTTAGAATTTTATAGATTGCATGGTTTACTAAATTTGACAAGCAATCTAGAGCACGTAACTTGACCGTTCACCAGACTGATTAAGTAGTTCAATCTTTGTTTTCAAAAAGAACACATTAACTTGAAAATTGTATTATAAAACAGAACAAACTCTTACATATTCATGCGGAGGTTTGTACATTCAATATGAAGCTCAAAACTGATTATCACATTTGAAGAGGATGTCACTGATATATTTTCCCTCGAATATCATTAACATTTCTGAGCAAGCTTAGTTTTGGCTAGAGTTTGAGAAGTGAGCGGACCTTCACAAGAAAGAACAGTAAAAAACAGCACAGGATGGAGCTCATCCTCACATTGCTATCATCATCGTGACTTGGGCTCAATGAAAAAATTTGAAAAGCTCATTCATTGAATCAAATTCAAACATATCTTTAGGAATGGGTGATCAAAGAGCCTATCAAGCACCACATGTTCACATCAAAAATGAAGAACAAGTATCCTTCGAGCGCTAGCGCAGGTAAACGCTGGCACAGGTGTCGCATGAGTGAGTTTTTACCAGAATAGATTGGTCTAGTTGACCAAGCTAAACGCAACAATAAACGAACAATAAGTACGGACCTCTTCGAACGACTCGGTGAGAATTTTGATCAGATTGGACTGGTCTAGTTGACCAAGCAACAAGGAAGAATTAACGATAAGTACGGACCTCTTCGAACGACTCGGCGTCCGTGATGGAGTACACGAGGATGAAGGCGTCTGCGCACTTGACGGACAGGTCTCTCATGGCCGGGAACTCGTACGAGCCTGACGTGTCCAGTATTTCAAGCGTCAGGCACATACTCGAGATCTGAAAAACACGACATTCAACACATGTTACTTGTGTGCGTGGCAGAGGGATGATCACGTTATCTGTGCGCATACTGTACAATCATTGCGATTTTTGTCAGTTTGATTTTGGTTTAGTTTACCACTCTATTTTGAAAACTCGTAAGCTGATCCAGAATATCCAGTGTGTTAAATTGTAAGTTTATGGGTTTTGAGCTCCCCGTTTAAAGGGAAAAAACTACGGCCGAGAAAGTAGTGAAAGAACAATAAACGTTTTGAGCTGTCTGGTTCTCGAGTTGCTTGACATTTTGTAATGTGATTGTTTTGTCAAAAAATCTAGACTGCTTGTACTTTTTGTAGTTAAGTTTTTAAAGTTTAGTATGGGCTAATTTTATCACTGGGTAGCAGGACGGATGGGTTACTAATAGGTCAGATGAATTCAGGCTGTGTTAGGTTAGGAAAGCATGTATGTTGAAATCCGGCGGCACGAAATAAGAATTTTTAACTGAAATCCCTCGAAGAAATAAAAATATTTCTCTCAAAAATTTACTTTTTATTATTTTATCATTTTGATCCGTTTATTTGGTCTGCTGTTTGCAAAAAGACGCGTATATTGCTAAAAAATGTTGTTCAAACATGCAAATCAAAATCAGTAACAAGCAATATATTTTTGCACACACAGCATCTCTGTGAAACAAATATACGCTTCTCTTCTCAAATCCAGAACGTTGCTTCGGCGTAAACACTCATTTAACAGCTTGATGGCCCGTTTCATTGCGACGACTTCTGAATTCGCTTCGAGGCAGAGGGCTTGATTAAATGCGCGTCAGAGCCAGATTTGCTACAAAGGCTAGCAAAAAATCAATTGATTTCTAAGAATAGATCACAGATAATTGCTCCGAGCTAAATCCAGTCAAGGTTGGGTGTGAGGGTGTCGAAGGGACGCAATCCTGTAACTTCTTTAGCCTTCCAATATTAGACACATCGCACGTGAAATGTGAGCGTTAGATTTGGATGGATGTGAACGTCAGATTAATGATGGATGTGAACGTCACATTAAGGATGAATGTGAACGTCAGATTAAGGATAAATGTGAACGTCAGATTAAGGATGGATGTGAACGTCAGATTAAGGATGAATGTGAACGTCAGATTAAGGATGGATATGAACGCAGATTAAGGATGGATGTGAACGTCATATTGAGGATGAATGTGAACGTCAGATTAAGGATGGATGTGAACGTCAGATTAATGACGGATGTGAACGTCACATTAAGGATGAATGTGAAAGTCAGATTAAGGATGGATGTGGACGTCACATTAAGGATGAATGTGAACGTCAGATTAATGATGGATGTGAACGTCAGATTAAGGATGAATGTGAACGTCAGATTAAGGATGGATGTGAACGTCAGATTAAGGATGGATGTGAACGTCAGATTAAGGATGAATGTGAACATCAGATTAAGGATGGATGTGAACGTTAGATTAATGACGGATGTGAACGTCACATTAAGGATGAATGTGAAAGTCAGATTAAGGATGAATGTGAACGTTAGATTAATGACGGATGTGAACGTCACATTAAGGATGAATGTGAAAGTCAGATTAAGGATGGATGTGGACGTCACATTAAGGATGGATGTGAACGTCAGATTAAGGATGGATGTGAACGTCAGATTAAGGATGAATGTGAACGTCAGATTAATGATGGATGTGAACGTCAGATTAAGGATGAATGTGAACGTCAGATTAAGGATGGATGTGAACGTCAGATTAAGGATGAATGTGAACGTCAGATTAAGGATGGATGTGAACGTCAGATTAAGGATGAATGTGAACGTTAGATTAAGGTCTCAAAGTTGCCTAACCTAACATCGACATTCAAGTCGGAACACTATGCAATCGGTAATCAACAGTGTTTTGATAGGAACAGAATCACAAATATTGTTAGGAAAAAATTAAGTAAGATGTTCAGTAAAACCCATATGGCTTTGAATTCATCATTTGAGCTCCAACTTTTTCGTCATATGGGATAAGAGTACTTTAATTTTTTTTTAGAACTAAAAGAATAAGAAATGAGATACCTAAAGAGGATTAATGAGTCGAATTGGTTCAATTGTGACTCATCGACATAGGTTTTTCGACCTTTCGCTTAAACGTTGACTTTATTTCAGGGAATACACTTCTGATGCCTTTTAGTTGCTGGGTTTACTCAGTGTACTCAGATTAATTCGAACACGCTAATTATCAGCAAGGAAAATCTACTGGATTTTATTTTAGCTGCGCTTTGTAGTTTAAAAAGTTCATTCCCACTCACACATGACCTGATCGCGCACACATGACCTCGAGTTGAGTTCAAACTAATTTAGACTTTTCCTATCACGCATATTTTTCCATACTTCGAAAACAAATTCAGCTTTAAAGCCTTTGAGTTGGTATTCCCTGTGAGTGTGGGTGTGTATCGCTAATTGAATCGCCACGTAATTTACTAAATTATTGCAGGTGCATTCGGATTTTGAATCGCTCATTAATGTTTTTCAAGCTTGGTCTCGGAACTTTATTAAAAATTCCGATTTTGCTGCACGCATTATGATAATCCTGCCAATGACGTTAGTACTTAAAATCGTGCTCCAGGAGTAGGATCGTGATATGTTGCTTGAGTTCTATCCATCTCACTTGTTTAATTTGAAAGAAAAACGAGTAGAATCCTCGAAAAATAAATTTCATATCTCGAGAATGTTATGTCCAAATGAATGAGAAATCAGAATATAACATTCCTCTACTAGGTTTGCGTTTTTACCCTCGAAATAAGTAAATCTAAAGAACGGGAGCGATAATAATTCATTAGTCATCATGAACTCGATGACCGAAGTGACATCATTATTCTGAATTTCAAAAACTTTTGAGGTTTGAGCAAGTCGAGCTCCTCCTCACTTAGGTAGTCTGTGTTTCAAATTAGTTCGCAGTTCTTTCAGCTATTTTGCACTTTTCTCAACTCTCCATCTGACTTTAATCAAATAGATAAGGTAACTGAAGAGAACGTGCATGTATAGTAGCATTTGCGGCAGCTGAAATTGTTGGAATGTAGCTGCCGTTGATTCTGTCCGAGACTTGCCTTTTTGGCTCAAAACTAGAAAATTTAATTGCTAACGAACATAACATATTTATCATACGTCCTTTTCTTTTGTTTTTTCTTATATTCGAGTCATATTACATATATTATAAAATTTCAAATTACGAATGTTTATGTCAGGGACATAAAAAAAAATAAATAAACACTACCAATCAGTTTAAATCTCCTTCATTGTTTAAATTAAAAAACACTACTTCTCTAATCTCAACTTCAGTGAATTGCAGCCTTTCTTCTTAGCTATAACTCTACGTAACCTCTAAGTTTGCTCAACACCTCTTATCAGACTAGCCATTATTTACACAACGCTTAAACAATTTATGTACCACATGCGACACAGAAGTAGATTGTTTCTCAAGTCTAGTACAATTGACACATCTGAGCATAACTACTTGTGTTCCCGAATACGTTCAGCGACTTCTAGGGCCCTCTATCATCAATGCATTACCACAGGTTACCTCGTATTCCCCGTGATGCATCTCCTCTATGGTCTTGGTGTACTTGGGCGTGAAAGTGTCGTACAGGAACTGGTTGATGATGGCCGTCTTGCCGACTTTGGCGGGCCCCATGACCACGACCCGGTACTTCTTCTTGAACTTCTCACCGTCTTTGGTCTCGATGCAGGCCGCGCTGCCACTGGCGTGTCTGCGTTCTGGGCGCGGGTGTGGATGTGGAGGCTTAGAGTCCGGAGGGAAGGGGTGGTCTGCCTTGCGGTTTGTGGGGTCATCCTTCGATGACTCGCTGCTGTTCTCACGCGCGAGTGACAGTGGCTGTTGCACGGAAAATACTAATAATATTAATATTATAATCATTTATTATTATTTAAAATAACAATATATCATTTAACAATGTGTTAATTATATTAAATAATAAGAAAATAATCATATTATTATTATTATTATTTTATAATTATTATTTTCATTTATTATGGGTTAATAATAATGATCAGATCATGGATACTGTATGTGAGGAGACAGCATATGTAGGCATATGGACTTATTTCATTATGGATAATTATTGTTGACTGAACTATATTCACGAGGGAAGTGAATGAAAATTTTGAAATTCCGGGTTCGATTTCTCTCAGTTAAAGGTTGAAAATTAGAGAATGATTCTAAAACTAAGCATTACTCTAGAATAAATTAGAACTGTATTTTACTGTGACATAGTCGTGTGTTCTGCCCACTTTATCAGTGATAGGACTGAATTGAAAAAAAATCTGCAAACACACCAAACGTGACACTTTTGAAACTGAAGTACTATTTTTCATGAATGCTAAACCAGTTTGCGTGGGAAAAATGATCTCGCGAAAAGATTTTTCTTTAATTTCTGCAGATTATGCATGCTGAAATTTGCATAGCAATCGCTTCAAAAGGATGTGGCTTTCCTAACAGTGGGGGAGCTCGTATTGAGTTTAGCAACTGTCATTAGAGCAGATTATTACTCTGCAATAGAACCGTAGAGTTAAAAACCGCACAAGTGCTGAAATATATGAGGGAATGCCTCGTTCGTTGCACCTCCTGAAACCTGTATACAACCGCTGACAGGGATGAAGTTTGAGATTGAAAGTCAGCTGTGGTACTACAAGAAGTGTTCTAACAGAACACTGCACTCTGGGGTATGTTCGAATGAGGCTAGTGTGTGATGTAAACTCATAGAAGCGAAAGTTATCAGTGCCCAATGAACTTACTACTTTGAAATTCATTAGCATTTTCGAGCTTTAAGATGGCGATTTTGTCAGAATCCGCAAGTGGAATATATGTAATCGACTTCAAAAGGCGTAATTAAAAATTTAGTTGCATCAATGAGGCATGCAGTGACTCATTTCTTAAGCATCCAGAATAACGCTCAAAATTGACATTATTAGTTCCTACGTACCTTGCAGTGTTTCAGGAATGTTTGAACACTTTTAAGTGAATTTCATTAGTTGTTTCAAGTTCCTAATTCAAATTTGAATGAATCGGTTGGAATTTTTTGCATTTTTCTACATTTTATAAGTGCAATTATTGACGTTTAGGTGAAGTAACTTCAGTAAATTCGAATTTAAGCATATTCTAAGAAAAAACATATTAAACTGTGATTGTTGCGAAGAAAAGATGACTTGAGATGAGCGCAAAATTAAAATTTTAATAAAGTTCCTCGCTTAATTCGATATCCTTCACGGCACTGAGCGAGTGGCGAGGAATTCTTCTTAACTTTTGCTGTAAGGCTATGTTAACACTGATTAAATTGAAGCTCAATCTGAAGACCAAACAGTGCAAAAGTAATCACATAAAAATCTTAGGGACTAGAAAGATTAGAGGTATATCATATATCATTATAACATCGCGCTCTGTTTCGATGAGGTGCATCGCGATGTGGAAAGGTTCAAAGACGTGTCTGTAGTTTTGATGTTGCTTATTGTTTAGAAATGGTATAAATAATATAAATAATATCTATTAAAGAGCCACAGTGTGACGGAACCCTTTGCCAAATGAACATCGCATTTAGAAGAGTAAAATAAAACATATGAGGGGATTTTAGCGCTAAATATTATTATCGCTTATTTAATGTTTGAATGTGCCTCAAAATTTAGTTTGCATGAATTAAAAGAAATATTTGTATAACTGTTAATGATGGAAATGACAATAAATACATTGAATTCGCCCCCAAATATGTATCTCTTGAAAATTACAAGTGAACATTCATGCGTAGATGAATGTACCTCTATTTAAAGTCTTTAAAGTTGCATATTATACAATAACAGTTAATTATGATTTTTTCTAACCTAATTCATCTAAAACATAATTTCAGTCCTTGATTTGTCGATCAAAATCATTAGTCAGCATTGCAAAAATCTGCCCAGAGAAAACGCTATATCCTTTGCCAAAAAAGCTGGGAAGAGACTACGCCAACTGAAATATTGCTGGCTGTGAATTAAAGTAATTTTCCTTTGCCTTATATTAAAGCGTTTGTATTTGCCTATAAATTATAGCTCCATTTAATTGTTTGTAAGTTGAAGCCCCTTGGCTTACCTGTAAATTGAAACCTCATGACTTCCAACCAATCCAAGCCCACTGACTTATCTGTAAAGTAAAGCCTCTTCCAGTAAATTATAGCTTCATGACTTGCCCGTAAATTATTGCTTCATGACCCTGCCAGTAAATTATAGCTTCATGACTTGCCCGTAAATTATAGCTTCATAGATCGCCAGTAAATTATAGCTTAATGACTTGCCCGTAAATTATAGCTTCATGACTTGCCCGTAAATTATAGCTTCATGACTTGCCAGTAAATTATAGCTCATGACTTGCCAGTAAATTATAGCTCCGTTACTTGCCCGTAAATTATAGCTCATGACTTGCCCGTAAATTATAGCTTCATGACTTGCCTGTAGTGAAAATCTTCTGGCGAAGTGTCTTGCCTTCACGCTGACGGGAGTGCGGACTCCATGCATAGCGAAGCAGCCGCCGCAGTCCAGGGCCATGCACTCGCCCGCTGCTTTCCTCAGGCTCCTCACTCGCTAGCTTCGATTTTTGTTTGTTGCGGGGTAACTTGCGCCTAAGGTAAAGAACTCTGATAGCTTTTTGTTTAAATTCAGGGTCACTATGACGATACTTTGGATTTGATGTGTATCTGTGGGTAGGAAATGCTTGTGAAATTTATTGAACTTAGATAGGTGTGTTTTTATTTTGTTCAAATTCAGGATTACGATAACGATACTTTGGATTTGATTTGTATTTGTGGGTAGGTAACGTTTGTAAAAATTTATGCTGACATAGCTGAGTTGTTCTTATTCTTCAAATTCAAGGTTACTTTTAAAATTATTTGTATTTTTATGGGTTAAAATTGAAGATGGCTAAATCGAGGACGATATTAATGGGTTTTGAGCATGTATAGACGTAATAACTGAATTATTGGGTGATTTGTGTTCAAAAAAGAAGTCTGACGTTGCAAAAATGATCACTGCCAGAACTTGAGATGACAGCGTTTTTTGTTTCTCAGCTCAGAAGCTGAGGTCGTCCCGTACGGTGATCTACCTGTCAACAAAAATGAAATAACTGCGTTAATAAAAAGTTTCAAAGTTTTATTTGACACTGGATTATGTTTATTATGGTAAACATCTTAGAATTTCCATATTCGTTTTGTTTGTCTCATGGTAAAAGACATCAAGTGGTAATATTATGGCTGTCTAAATATTTTTCTCAAGTTCAAAATATGAAGTTTTATCAAAAATTGATATCGTTTTCAGCTTTTTACATTGAAATCAGTGATGCGCAATGAGTAAATGTAGTGAATAATTTGTTCACATACTAATTAAATCTTCGTTTGAAAGTCCGTAGAGTTTCAGTCAAAAATGGCGCAGTTTCATCATCTCTAAAATGCAGCGCGCGTGTCAGCAGCACTCCTATTTTAAATTAACGTCCCAAAAAACCTTTCATACGCATGAATATAAAACAACTTCACAGAAAAATATGATTTACGATTCTTATCTTAAACTATAAATATGCGAATGGAATCAACCAAGCAGATATTTCAAGTACCTTTTCGCTTCAAAAATTTTCAATTCTCGTGAATGATTTTGAAACTAATGTACTTATTCCAAAATTTTATGATTATAATTGAATGGGGAAAAATTAATGAAGCTTGCTGTTATCGTTGAGGCAAGGGCGATAATTGGCGCTCTTGTGTTGCTTGCGAGCGCTCATCAAAAACGTTTTCTGCTCCGCCTATGGAAGGCAGCTGGACGCATCTAGCGTCCAATTAAACTCGCCGCGTTCTAAGGCGAGCTGATTTATTTGCCGATGTGATCCGAAGGCTTCAAAATAAATTTGGAAACGGGAGCAGAACGAGGAGTTTGAATGCGAATAAATTATAATGTATTCAGCGATAGCTAACCACATTTCAGCTTTAGACGCTGCGGAGCAATTTACAAAGATTAAAAGAAGTTTTTGTTTTGTTCAGTCCACCACTGCTCACAAAATTAAAGATATTTTTAAATATCAACGAGGATTTAATTTGGTCAGCGATTTGGTTAAGGATTTGGATTGAACGTAGTTGTGAGTTCAATATCAAGTTATTTCTGTGTTCCATTCGCACCAATGTACATACATACAATTAGTAAATAACTCTGTTTAAATTTTTGAGTTTGGGGTAGAGGGAGGTAGTAAATAACTATGCTACATTTTCCAATTTAGAGAAGGAGGAAGCGGTAAATAACTAAGTACCATTTTCAAATTTGGAGAAGGAGGAGGCAGTAAATAACTAAGTAACATTTTCCAATTTGGAGAAGGAGGAGGTAGTAAATAACTATGTAACATTTTTCAAATTTGGGGAAGGAGGAGTGTAAGGGAACTCCGCCCGTCCGCCTTTCTTGATCGTTTATTTTTATTCTTTTCTGTACCGTACGACTATATTTCTGTAATTGTGGCCTGGCAACATCGCCCATTCGTCCGTGAACCAGCGAGCCTTGACACGCGTTGTCTCTCGTGGTTCAAATCTAACAGGACTTCTTTTCTTGAGCCACCGGTACGTTACGTGTAACTTTAATGTCTTCTGTGTTAGTGTCTTCTGTGTTAATGTCTTCTGTGTTAATGTCTTCTGTGTTAATGTCTTCTGTGTTAATGTCTTCTGTGTTAATGTCTTCTGTGTTAATGTCTTCTGTGTTAAGGTTTTCGGTGTATTGCATTGTGCTCTAACTATTCATTGTGCTCTAACTATTCATTGTGCTCTAACTATTCATTGTGCTCTAACTATTCATTGTGCTCTAACTATTCATTGTGCTCTAAGTATTCATTGTGCGAAATGTCTCATTCTTTTTTTCTGACTTAGCAGTCAGAGTTCTAACTGCACTTCGTTGTTTGTGACAGTTAGGGTGAATTATTATTTAACTACAAGACTAGGTTTTCCTGTAAATTCATTTAGTGCTTCGCGCCGCCATAGCTTTATTGTTAGCGGTCGCAGCACTAGCACTCGTGCCCAGGCTGAAGGGATGACTCTTTTGTAGGTACGCTGGTGGGCCCGCTTGGGTACCCTGACCCCGTGCCCTTCGGAGCTACGCTCGATTTACTACGTGGACCACGCACTAACCTGAGCTGTACTGGAGTGATACTCGTACCCACCTCTTCGGGAATCTGCACGCACGCCGCTTCTGCAGAAGTTGAGTCACCTGTTGCGTAACTCTGAATTCTGCGTGTAGACTAACCTGAGCCTGGCAGCCAACCTTATTATTCTGTGCTTGTGCTTTCAATTAGTGTAAGTTTAAGTTCTTTTGTATTCATCAATAGTCATTATTTGTTTTGTCAACCTCGCACATTAAATTATACCATTTACCGAGTTTTCATTTCCTCCTAGTGGCTGTATCTCGAGTATTCCCTTGACAAGGAGGTAGTAAATAACTCTGTTACATTTTTCGAATTTGGGGAAAGAGGAGAAAGTAAATAACTATGTTATATTTTTAAAATTTGAGAACAATGGCAAGGAGCTGGTATGAGACAGAAAACCACTGTAATTACTTTTAGCAATGCTGTGCGTGAGAGCAGGACATTAGCATCAGGCGTATGTCACGCCAAGTGCTCTGGGTTGTTACTATGAGCTGGTGTGCAACACAGATCGGGAGAAGGGACACCTTGAATTATGTTGAACATCATAGTTTTCCTAATTGATTTTTTATTATGATGCGAGATACCAAGTTGTCATATTATGCCTGTCTAAATATTTTGTGCAAGTTCAAAATATAAAGTTGATTTATACATAGTTGTTGGGATTTATGCTGTCATGCATGTCATTATGTCAGTCGTTATGCATGTTGCTAGAACCCCACCGTGTTTTGTCCGGAAGACAAAATACATCGATTAACACACCGTGTATTGCCCGGAAGACAAAATACTTCGATTAACACACCGTGTATTGCCCGGGAGACAAAATATATCGATTAACACACCGTGTATTGCCCGGGAGACAAAATACATCGATTAACACACCGTGTATTGCCCGGGAGACAAAATACATCGATTAACACACCATGTATTGCCCGGGAGACAAAATTCATCGATTAACACATCGTGTATTTCCCGGGAGAAGATACAATCAGGTAAAACACCGATGCAGCGTACATAAAAAACATCTGCATTGCAGCAAGAATGTCTGAGTATATACTTTATAAAGAGTAGAGTAAATTAATAATGTCGGCATGTAGATTGAATTCATAACATCTGCTTTTTAGCACGAATTTCTGCTTGCGTTGTGGCATCAATTTATAACACTTGTGCAACAGCATGAATTTATAACACTTGAACACAAGCTGAATTTATAACGCTTGTACAAAAGCATGAATTTATAACTCTTGTACAACAGCATGAATTTATAATATTTGCACAACACATTGTCGTATTTTTCTTATCACGGCCTTATACTTACAGTATTTTAAGCTGTTCAATAAAACTTACTAGTTGTTGCTATACATTTCAAACAACAACGGCCTTCAATGCCTCGGTGAACATCCATAAAAACTCTTTGCTTCAAAAATTTTTTTTAATCAACAAAGTACGGTAAACTTTAAAAAAACTTCTTGTTTCATAAATTTTCATTAGACAGTAAAGAAACAGCAGTAAACTTTCAATACCACTAGAGCGGCCGCGTTCAAAATGATGACACGTGTCTCAATGCACGGATGGCAACAAAGGAACCAGATTTTCATAACTTACCTACGGTAGCTTATGAAGCGCACTTGAGAACATATGCGTATCTCATGTAGTATTCCGTATTAAGATGTTGTCATAGAGTTCCCTATCTTATTTAGAGCATAAATTGTTGTTACGAATCTAGTATTCTCTCTCTAGTAGTACTTCTAGTATTCTCTCTCTCGCTCTCGGCCACGACCTGAGCAAAGTATAACGACTTGTACGCTGTATAACGAGTCTTGAGTTAAAGATTCCACTTTATTTTTTCACGGGCTTCGATTTCTTCATCTGCAAGAATAAAAACTTAGTTCTCTTTCTGACTCTAAAAAAATTGCAAAAAACGAATTCAGGATAACCTGAGGTTATAAATACTCTAGGATTCTTCTCGCTGGGATACGTCCAACTTTTCAATTACCGTATATTGTTCAAGCTTAAGGAAAAACTTTGGGCAGAGCCAAAATAAAAGATTTCTAAATTTGGAGAACTGTGTTACTTAAACTATGCATGTACAAATACAGCAAATTACAGATATTACTTCAAACAATATTAGAAGGAAGGTGAACTGAATGTCAAAGCAAATTTTTGGAGAATCGACGTGAGCACTTGGGTATCATTTATGGGCAACAGGGAAAACTTTCAAACCAAAGTTCCTTCGATTAGGAAACCCAGTTTATCTTTAGTTCTATATGATCAGCGTTTGGTAGAATTTTTAGAACAAAGTAGACAAAATCGCGCCGACTGCGAGGGAACAAGACTGACGAACAATAGCTATGCTGCAAGACAACAGTCGGTGTTTTCTGAAATTCTAGCCTGAGAGGAAATGTGAGAACAAACGAATTTTCGTTGCAAACAATCTTTCATCTCGCCTAAAATTGAATCTAGAAAGGCTTGGTGCGAACCTCATAGGGACTAGGACTTAGAGTACTGCTAAATTGTGTTTCTTTGTGTCAATCCCACCCTAAACTCATTTGCACAATGCCTAAATTAATTTATTTTCATTGACGTCCTGATGTTTTAGGTTTTTATTTCTATGGTGTAAAACTCAATACACGTGTCGAATTAATTTTTACGAGTACTTTCTGTACGAGCAAAAATACTTTGTTATGAACATGAACGAGAAAAAATGCCAGCGTCTCTTAGACATTTCTATGTCAAAATCACGAGACCAATTCCGATACTTTGACCAGTCGCAGTCTAGCACATCCTTCCATTGCCTGTCCTGGAGATTAGGTCAGAAAACGGAAACTTTTACTTCAAACCCTGTCACAGCAGCAATTCCCCCGGCAATCAAAACACTTCCCTTTCGCGTAAATTTTGATGGCTTTCATTAGACCCGAATATAGACTCGAGGAGTGAAACACGCAAGCTCGTAGTGCTAGAAGAGGTCAGATCATCATTCTCTTTCTTGTTGGGATGCACGAGCACGATGGGAATAAACCTTCATTACACAGTGTTTTTGCATCACGATGGCCACCAAATTGTTTACCACTCATCATATATTCAAGCATTACTTGCGTAGTACAAAAACATGAGATTCGCTTCCAGTTCTTCAATCGAGACAATATCATCATTAGTAATTGATTCCAAATCAACAGAAACAACTGAGAATTAACATTTTGAGCTTGCAGTGAACTTAGTGATAAATAGCAGCTTTTTTCAAAACGCTCAAAAAGTTTTCCTTCTAGGCAATTATATCCGCTGCTGAAATAGTCGTATTTAGTAGCATTTTAAAGATTTAGAATTTACGATATTAAGCAAATTTTATTTCTCACTTTGTTCCATCAGCCAAAGTAATGAGTTAATTGTTTTGAGCAGCTTGTGGCACAGTATACAGGAAGTCTGTTTTTTTTTCGGTTCTAACAGAGAAATGAAAAGAACTTTAGAAAAATTAGATTACAGTACATGGAACAAAACTTTAGAAAGTAAATTACATTTTTTTGGGGCGTGAACCGATATGTGGAAAATCTTTCATAGAACGGAATTACAAAACATTTCAGAATCGTTGAATGCAGATTGTAAGATTTCCATTGACTCAAAGTTCAATAATTGTAAGCCTTCATCATAGGGAAACTGGTTATTTTGCACTTCTGTTGTTTTTTAAAGAGAGTGCCTGATAATATGCATTAGATGCATGTTAGTTACGTTTTTTTTATAACAAATTTTGCTGGTGTTCTGGAGACCGAACAAGGCATGCCGAAAAAAAAAGGTTGGGCAGTATGGTGATCTTTCACTCATTAATTGTCTGGCTGAAAGTTTTTACGAAAAAGGGAGTTTGCGGACAGAAACATCACTCATTAACGTAAGCTGCAGAAAATATCATAATTTTAGAAAGTACGTGCCTGCTTCCTTTAATGAAAAACTGATAATTTCCCACTAGCTGTTAATTGAGTATAAATTTCACCAGTGCCATGAGATATATATCCAGTTTTTTACTGAGTTAATCACAAAAATTAATCAAGACTTGACATGAGTCTTGAATAATTTCGAAGGCTTCTGCCGCTCCAGAAATATTAACAGACAGGCGACTCCGCTACCCTCCGGGAGCACTGATAGGATATGTTGTGAACGACAAACTTAGGGGATCTAATAAACATTATTAATATAATGCTCATGTTACCCGAGCTCAAAGACAAACCTTGAAACTTATTACGCCGGAAATAACTAGGATATTACAACATGCTAGGCTTTCCGTAGGATTATGACCCACTTATGGTGGAACGGGTGACTTCGCTCATTCCGCCACGGCTCAAAGATGCCTTTGATGTTTACATGGATGAATTTTGTTCTATGATCTTGAGCAGCTTATTAGAAGAATAAAGGAAATCATTTTGTGAATGAATGTTCACGAGGCATGTCATTTTCCTCATTCGACAAAATGAATTCACAGTTTAACAGTTAATCACGAATCACAGTTTTAATTTTTTTTATGACCTAATGAATGATATTATTTCAACAAAAAAACATATTGATACTCAACTTCACTTATGTAGCGTGTACGAAGCTGCTGTTTTTTCAACTTGAGGAGCCCTGTCGTATGTCACCGAGCGCTCGTTTATATGACACACGTACTAAATGCCTGTAGTACACGCAAAAACAATTGCTGTAGCACATAATTTGTACTCCAAGTTTCTAATTCCCTCGGGCTCCGTGATATTGTCTTCAAGATAATTTAGTTCTCAGTGCTTAGTGGAATTTTTAAAGGAAATGTTGTTTTCTGGGCTGAGTGATATTTTCTTTGTGAAAATTTTATTTTCTTAGCCTAGTGATTTTTCATTAGTGATTTTGAAGTTTTCCGCCATAGTTATATGTCCTAAGTGAAGAAATAGCTTTCTGGGCTTGGTGATCTTGACGTTGAAGTTGAAGGTTCCATCCAGATCTTAGCGATATTTTCTTTGAAAAAATTAAAGTATCACACACCTAGCTAGGGTTTTTCTTGAACTGTTGTTTTATGTGATAAGAGATATTTTTTAATAGTAAGTTACACTTCCCTGCCGTGGGCAATGTTGCAGCTGTGATATTTTTAACTTCCTGCACTCAGAGTTTGGTGCACAGTTTTTGTTTGCTGGCGTGTGTGATGCTGCCGGAAGGTTGTGACTCTTAACGATCGAGTTCAGCAAATCAGAACAATTTTTCTCTTTCGTACAAAGCATCGTTGGACTTCAAAAAAATTGCAGCTGGCTTCAACACTGTAGTTGATGAAAAAATAAGAAAATTAAATTAAACATCTTTCTGCATACCATCAATAGCTATCTTTAATTATTTCTATTTTTCTTGTGACAATTGTGAGTGCAAATCAACTTATATCTATGTGATTTTAAACCTAAAACCTTTTGCCTTCAGAATACATTAATAATTTCTTGGAGAGAGCTTAGTTCTCTTGATGTTAACCAGGACAGCAACTTCAAAGCAACGACTCTATTGGTTGAGTGCTGCGTTCTCTAAACTTTGGCTTCTAAACTGGCTGGGAAAAAAATACATGCTTCTCACTTGAAAATTTTGATTTTTCAAACTTGCTGAAGCCCAAATATTTCTCAAAACTTTCCGAAACGATAGCTTTTCTGGCATCACATTCACTACAATCCTCAACATTCTGCTGATGTAGTTTTGGCTGAAAATGTGGGGTTTTTACTCTGATGGTTTTCGAATGGTTGATACTCTGAAATTGCTAACTGAAAATCATTTGAGTCTTTAGTCTGCACGAGCCTGCTCATGCTCAGACCGTGGAATAAGCCAAATTAGTTTGTTGTATCTGGTGTTTTTTGATGCTACCTCCAGCTGCTTGTTATTCCTTATGCTCTTCAGCAGTGCCACTACGAGCTTTTTATGCTTGGTGCTCGTCAGTGGCGCCTTCTAGTTGGTGTTGAAAGACTGAATGTTACAGAAATTTTCAAATTAAAAATTAATATTTTTAAACTCAAATTCACGTTTCTGTGGAACAACAGGTCAAAAATCCCAATGGCGTTTTTACGTAACGCATATGAGGTATGATTAGATTTTATTTTCAAATAAAATAATTAATTCACCCTCAGTTGACCATACCATTAAAACAAAAATATCATGCAGGTATGGGAAACAAAAATTTTCAAATAAACTCATTTCACACCATGCTCGTTTGTCATTGCAATTTACCCAGACTTGGGGTCAAATTTGCTGCATATTTAAGGGGGGCACAAGAGCTGGAAGGAACATGTTGTGCTGGTTTTCTCTGCGGTATTTTTGCTGGCAAGAATAGAGCTGAGATCTTCCAAGCTTGAACAGGAGAGCGGCTTATGAATGCTGATCTTATGTTTATCTCGATTTCTTGTCCTCGCTCTGCACGTGGAAGAATTTTAGCATTGCCCGCATGTAATTTGTATTCATGCGGAGACCCCTGCTTCGGTGGCCGCGCTTGCTGCAATAGTGGACGCCGAGCTCTCTAAGTAAGGCAATGCATATGTTTTCATATTTGAATATCACTGTACAGTAAACTTATTTTACGAATATCACGGAAAATTTCATGGAAAAACTGTGGCTAACTTCTATAATTTCTCTTAACTGGCTTTGAAATTTCAAAAAGTGTTATCATTTCCGAAAGTTGAAAATGTATCCTGCGTAGGAGATTTTGATCGGTTTACCGAGTAACTGTGTTGCTTTTGTGTTGCAAAAAATATTAATTAGTTATTCAATAATTATGAATATGTTCAGAATGACCAATTTCATATTTTATAACAAATCAGATATGGTCCCAATGTGGAGAACGGACAGGAAATACAAAAACAGACAACACAATTTTATTTTATATATATCTTATGAATTCCTCATGAGATGCGATCACGTCGCCAGTGGATTTCAGAAACATCGACCTGAAATATTATGATTGACTTTGAAAGAATAAAAATGAGACATGACCATTGCTGCACGGTCAATGGGGTAAAAATTTCAATTAAATTTCAACGCGAAGAGTTATGATTCGAAGGACATGTAGTTTGAGAAATGTTTTTCTCCCTTTAAAAACTTAGAAAATGAAAGACATTAAATTTAATTTATTGAAATCTGACACTCCTTTACTATAACCTCTATAACCCCTGCCATGACTGCCACTCAATCCATTACGACCTCATTCATGTCCTACTACTCTGTGGCCACAAAACCTATTACTTGGTTTTCCATTGCTGCCGAAATCATAACCGTCTTTTCCATTGCCGCTATACCATTGTCACCTAATTCATCACCCCTTACTTCATTTCTGGTAGTCGTATGGTTATGTTCACGATTACCAACTATGTACTCTTTTTCCATGTGTTCAATTACTAATTACTAATCGCCAGGTACTCGGTTACTGAATTTCCCATTACCAGATACTCAGTTACCAACTACTCCATTGCCAGGTACTCGAGTACAACTACTTCAAAGCCAGGTATTTGAGTACCATCTCAAGCACCAACTAATCCACTGCCACCTCCTCCACTGTCAAGTACTCGAGTAGCAACTAACCCATACCCAGGCACTCGAGTAACAACTGCCCGATTGCCACCTCCTCCACTATCAAGTACTCGAGTACCAACCAACCCACACCCAGGCACTCGAGTAACAACTGCCCGATTGCCACCTCCTCCACTGTCAAGTTCTCGAGTACCAACTAACCCACACCCAGGAACTAGAATACCTACCAACTACCCGATTGCCACCTCCTCCACTATCAAGTACTCGAGTACCAACTAACCCACACCCAGGAACTAGAGTACCTACCAACCACCCGATTGCCACCTCCTCCATTTGGCGTCTCGCAGCACGACAGCTTTACAAGGCGCTGTGCCCCCCCCCCTCCCCAGCGTCGCACACAGCCTGGTCTCCTGCAAGCCTTTAATTAAGAAAAGGACATTGATGGAGGGCTACTCTCATGCAGTGAGTGTTCTTCTCACAGTAAATTCTCTTGGGAAATCCCTCTAAAAATAGTGAGTGTTCGGTTAGCTCGCCTAATTTAGTGACTTGTAACGCGCTGAGAAGTTCTATCGCTTTTAAAGAGGAAATATTCCACAATTGTCGTTTGAACTGCAAATTTTCTCGTACTTGTGTTCGTTTCGAAAGCTGCAGAGGTAATATTTTAATCGTGGTTCTCGTAAAATAGCTGCGTTTAGCCATAGTTTCTTTAGAATTTCAGAATTAGAAAAGTAGCTCATCCGCTGAGCTTTTTCTGCCCTAAAAGGGCTTTGAAACGAATTTATATCACTTAAAGATTTCATTAACCTAAAGTATGAAATTTTCGGGAAACACTCGATGTAGGGAAAACTTGAACTTGTTCTTTGCAGTAAAAAGTAATCGAAAAATAGGCTTATGATTTGAAAATGTCTTCCGGCAAAAAACAAACTCTCATGGAAACCAGGTATTTTTTCATGGCTTTTGCTTATGAACACGAGTAGTTTTTATGGTTGATTGTCTTTTTGACATCAATTGCAGGAATGATACTTATGGTTGTAACTGAGTTTTTCTTCCGACGCTAAAATGTGATGGAAAATTGCATTGGCAGTATAAAAGATGGACAGTTTTATACGACAATAAAAATTGATTGCTCGCAAAAAACAATTTGATGCCGGCAATTTCCAAGGCAATTAAATTGTGATGTCTTGTCGTTATTTCTGCTGAGAAAATATGAAAGTAAATTGAATTTCCCGTTTTCAGTAAATTTACTTTGTTGAAATCACTGTTGACACTAAAAAGAGTCCTTGCTCTGCGTCCGTCGTCTGCAGAAAGAAGCTGTGAGTAAAAGTGAAAGATACCAAAATGTGGTATAAAAAACCTTCTAGAATAATAGCTGTAGATTGTATGTGTTATTCGACACTGGTTACAGAATGAGAAAATGTAAATGCATTCTCGTGTTTAAGTTGGCATATAAATACATACATGCATATCTTAAAGCATAACTCTCACAAGTTACTCCTGGCTCAAGCGTAGTCTTTTCATTCATCCTTAGCTTAATTTGAAATCCTTAGCTGAGAAGTAAAATAATTAAATCCTTAGCTGAGAAGTAAAATAATTAAATCCTTAGCTGAGAAGTAAAATAATTAAATCCTTAGCTGAGAAGTAAAATAATTAAATCCTTAGCTGAGAAGTAAAATAATTAAATCCTTAGCTGAGAAGTAAAGTAATTGAAAAAAATTGAGCTGTACCACAAGATTCTGTTTCAGTGAATTTTTACTTGAGTTTTAATGAAAGACAAGAAATTATCTTGTCAAATCTTGATAATTTTCAGCATTACATTCAGAAATTAATACTATATTTCTCAAATTGCCGTGATGAGCTAAATTTACTGCCTCAGAAAATACACAATTTTCCAAGATTTCTAGCGAACAACACATCTAACACCTTTTAAAATCCTCATAAATTATTGATGAATGTTCAATAGCATTTTTCAAGGTTCCTTTAGTTATTCAACATCATCTGTTTTGACGATCCCTCAACTTTCAGGGATTAACCTTAGCTCCATGGAGTTTTTCAACTAATACGGGGCTTAGGTCTAGTACAGCATAACTTGAAATATCTGGGACTAATATCTGTCCATGTAATTTGAGGTTCCCATTAGATGACGTCATATAATTAGATGATGGACTGCACTCGCTGACTTTACTTTTCCATACATTACGAGGCGGCGGCGGTCCCCTTGACTTTTAAATACAAGACGATAAGAAAGTAGACTGCTGAGAGTAGACCGTTGAGATGATGCGAAAGTATCGTGGAGAAGGAGGCGTCAAGTTGATGATATGCTAAACTCGTTCTCTGGATTAATTTAATTCCCTTATGAATGAAAATTTAATTGCTTCGAAAGCTACAATAATTGAAGTTATTTCTAAGCAAAAATAGTGCGAATTAGAAAAGGGACAATTATTGCGCTTATTACGCATCGGAATGAAGGCATCACGTTTAATTATTTGAATAAAATTTACCTCACATGCAATGGAAGTAGATGCACCGGACACAAAGCTCGACGAATATAATGAACGTTTCTTTTTTAGTATCTGTTCTGAAACTTACTGTTGGAACAACATCTTTCGATAATTTACGGAAAACTTTCAACAATCAAACGCACCACGCAAAAAGAAAAACTGCGTTTAACTTAACCATCAAAGAGATTTCATTTTACCTGAATCATAATAAACGGCTCCATTCTGAATGACCAACCAATATTAAAATCATTTATGGGTAGAGGGCGAAAATACTGACTCTAGTTAAGAATGAAGGGCCCAGTGAGGTTTTTAAAGCATTTAATTAGATTTCAGCTTCATCTGTACCTGGTGATAGTACTTTTTAGAAAAAATAGACTAGCGTTGCAGGCGTTTTCGGTTAATATGACAATAGAGGAGCCACATCAATGAGGGAGTTGCATGCGAATAAAGTGATTTGTGCTGTCCTAAAATTTCTTCAGTCAAGTAATAACTGTGAGAATTCCCTGCTAAAATAGCTGTAGTTCTCACTAGTTCACTAATTTTTCATTTTTTGACATTCAGAGGCAAAATTATTTGTATCGTTAGCATTAATTCATGCCAGTTATGTCCTAAACTTTGATTCGTGATACAAATCATTTTACATACACTTCTTCATGACATCAATTAGACCGCATACTCTTCACAGCAGATTAAGTTCGGCCCACTGTGCTTATATTGTTGGCTGTAAGATATACTTTCTCATAGTAGCGTCTCTTTCATAACAATGTACATTCTTGTAGTAAATAAATATTTCAAGCCTCTTGTGTGTAAGAAAAGAATAATCGTTGACAAGAATGTAGGGAAGAAATTCAAGCAAATTCTGTCATTTCTCTTTCCTCATTTAACGTTAAATTAGAACTGGCAAAGCCACGATTTTCGTCCACATGAAGTTAATTTTATCTTTAACTAATTAACGACGATTCATAACATTGACCAATTATTTTCCTTTTTTACTGGTAGCTTTTCTAGATGATTAATCTGGCATTGCTACATTTGGCATTGAAAAAGTTTTTTTGAAAAAAGAAAATTGTGGAATTAAACCCAATTTTTAACATTTTAATTGTACCATTCAATCGATAAATATCAAAAGAACATGGGATGATCAAATTTACAAACAAAACTTTAAATCTGAAATTAGTATCTTTGAGTTCAGTCGGTCCGCTTATTCACATGTATCTTTCTTCATTGTAAGTTCAGGTCGAAACATCTTTTTCAAAACCGGTTGATTCTCTGCTTCTGAGAAGCAATATGTCCGCTCGACTCGTGTACCTTATTGACGGCGATCGACAGGGCCTGCGGCAGTGCCGTATGTCATGCGGTCATGTCCAACTTTGCCCCGGTCTCGAAAGAAAAAACGGAACCTCGGCCTTCAGCGAAGGATTGTTTCAGCGTCGTTTTTCAATGATCAAGAACAGAAGATATCGGGGAAAATTGATGGCTCTTGGCAGGGGCCAAAGTCAACAAATGCTGTGACCTTCAGCAGCAGTCTGGCAACTTTCAAACTCGTGGTCTTGGAACGCTGTGACGGGCGGATGTTTTACGGCAAAAACACCGATACGGAAACTGCGACATAGTGACCCTACAGTGTTCTGCTCTTTCAGCCTATTGAATTATAACCGGGAACTGATAATAGTATGAATAATCAACTCAGGTTAAATTTTAAAGTATGCGAGAAAGACCCGGGTTAATTGAAAATGATTTTTAGGTGTGTTACTGTCTACCAATTTCATTGTGCACCAATGTTACTGTGAGTTAACGTTAGTGTGCATTAATGTCACTGGGTACTAACGTTATTGTGTATTAATGTATCTGCGTACTGGTATTGCTGTGTACTAATGTTACTGAGCACTAATGTCACAGTGTACTAATGTGTACGTACGTACGTCACTTTGCACTGTTTCACTCTAAGGAACTAGTCAGCGGCATTCAGTCGATAAGTAAATTTGATAGTAACATGCCCCCAAAAGTCAAAATTACATTTCAACAACGAGACTAAAACAGAGAGAAATTTTTGATTGTTTGAAATAGAGAAAGTTACTACATTTCTCGCCTTAAGGTTACACACGGAGTGATTAGCGTCTAGAACATGGTTGTATCGATCACTGCTCACAGAGGTATACTAGGTAACAACATTAATATTTATTAAGTTGATAAAACAATTTGAAGAGTTCTCTCGTTTTTACTTTCCACTTCAGAAACTTGCTTACTCAAGTTCCCACTTTTTGCTCTCGCTCCAGCCAGGAAGTTTTCTTGCAAAAATTTTACGAATACTTTCGTAGGTTGTATACATGGCTGCAAAATGCTAGCATCAAAAGCTGTTTCATCACGTGAAGGTCTATTGTAAGCTAATTTATAACGTTTCTCGCAAGTAAACACTGCTTGCAAAAGTTTTCAGAACATTTTGGAGCGCTACTACGGAAGATGTTCAGGTAAAGTTTTCAAGTGTTCAGGTGCGCATGTTGACCGAAATTTTGATAGTGAAATTGGAATTTGTCAAAAAAGAATTTGTGAAGCCCTCAACCACAGAAGAAGTTGTTTCCACAATCCCACGACTCGCCGCCTGCTGTCGTTTTGTGATTGGATAAGTTTATTCCATTGAGCAGTTTGAAATGAATCCGTGCAGGGTTTTGCGCATTGGGCAGACGAATTTGGGCCAGTGGTGGCTATGTTATATGTTACCAATAGATCATTCATCCTTTGAATATATTTTCGTTCATTTAAGTTCAGCGTTTGATGACTTAAAGAATCAAATGCCAATTAATGGGCTTGTGCTATCCTGCGACAAACATTTGTTGAATTAAGTTTTTCGAACAGTAACTGATTCAAAATATCTTGCTTCACGGCAGAAAAAAGCTGTAAAATTCGATAATTTCTTCTGGACATTCCGTTCCAACAAGGAGCTTCCAAGATTCGTCAAACAGGAAAGTGTCAAGCTTAATTTTGAGAATTAATGCCAGACTGTCACTAATGCCAGAAGTATGGAACATTGCTTTCCGTGTCTCCTGCGTTCTGTAGGACGTAACGCAGGCTAATGCACATATCCTTGATTTGTTTCGGATCTGTCAAATCACCATGATGAGCCTGTGAGATTGGTTATCGATTCACCGCGCATAAAGTATGAGAGAATGGCTTTCTGTTTCACAAGTGATCTCGGAAAAATCACCAGCCCCACACACACATATCACTGTCATTGATTTGGAACGCCAAAAAAATCGTATGCACAAATTTTAAGTTACTCGAATTCAATTTATCTTCATACAAAATTATTTTCAACCCTCGGTCATGACCTCTCTAGCTAATGTGCCGTCTTTCATTGCCGAAAGTTGCAACCTTTGGCAAAAGAATTCTTGAAGGCATTACTCGGAACTCGCTTTAGGTTCAGACAGGAAGCGGTAACCTTGATATTTTCATACGTGAACAATCATTTTCAGAAGAATTAAGTACTTTTCTGAGCTTCGTGCACCATTTCTCCCATTAAACAATTAGGAACCAGAACATTTCTTCCAACGTTTCATTGAAAGCCTTGAGACTTCCTCTAAAACGAGGTCGACCGTATTTCGTTTTCTTGACTTTCTTGGACGTATTAATCGTCTCCCGAGCCTCAGCGGTTTATATCGAGTTTCAGGAATGTCAGGGTTAAACAAATTGTTTTCAAGCGCGACAGCCCTTGTTTTATTTCATCACTTTTCCCGAGGCATTTATTGGGTGAAATGTCTCAGTTTAGGACATAAATCATTCATTCATTTTCAGTGGAGATGAACTGTAACCTAGATTATGAAGTGAATCACATTTTAGGCATATAAAACATACTTCTCTACACGTATATGACAGCTTCCAGGTCTTTACAGTGAGTTCGCCTCTAAAACTGATTGTCATACATGCGATTTCTATCAAAGCATCAGAACCTGATGTACTTTACTGACGGTACAAGCTTTTCTTACGCTTGAGATATAGAAGTTTACAATAATCAAGTGGGAACACCTGCATTTATGCAATCATATTAACGTTGACATACGAGGCCTGTCGAAAAAGTATCCGACCTTTGGCCAGAAAAAATACTTCAACAACCTGACGGGGTTGGGACCCTAATCCCCTTCAAAGTAGGCTCCTTGTGCTTCCACACACTTAGCCCACCGATCCTTCCACTGCCGGAAACACCTCTGGAAGTCTTCTTTTGGAATGGTGTTCAGCTCTGTCGTCGCGTTCCGCATTATCTCTTCTCTACTCTCAAAACGGGATCCTTTCAGTGGTGTCTTCAATTTTGGAAACAACCAGAAGTCGCGAGGAGCCAGGTCTGGAGAGTAGGGAGGTTGGCGAACGGTCGTAATTCCATGTTTGGCCAAGAAATTGCGGATCAAATGGGATGAATGTGCGGCCTGCCACAACGCCTGCCACAACGCTGCTCACTCTCCGCTGATGTGCGGCCATCTTTGAATCGGTTGAACCACTCCTTAATTTGTGTTACACCCATAGCATCTTCCCCAAACACCTGCTGAATCTTACGAATTGTTTCAATTTGAGAATCACCAAGCTTTTGACAAAATTTGATGCAGTGTCTTTGCTCAATTCGTTCAGTCATCTTGCAAGAAAACTAAATCCGACAAACACTTAGAACAGCACCTTACTTGGCGACCACCAGCCAGTGACTGGCCCAAGTGAATGCGGTGAAAAAAGTCAAGCATGCGCATTAAGATTCCTCCTTCCACCGTGCACAGTGGCGCCGCCTTAGAATCACTACTTTGCGCGGGAAAAATTAAGGTCGGATACTTTTTCGACAGGCCTCGTATAGGATCACATCACGACGATGTTTAGCGCGTGGGAACCCATCATAACAGGAATGCTCTTCCCTCACAGAGGGCTCGTAATCCAGCAGTGCTGTTCGATTCTGAGTTCCATTGAACACGTAGCTAAAATAATAAACAATAATGCATTAAAATATGTCAAGCTCTGATTGTCGAGTCAAATAACTTATTTTATAAGAACTTAAAGCGTTGACATCTGTTCCTACAATGTACAATGTAATAGTGGTATTATTCATCCTTGAGAAAAAGAACTCTGAAGAAAAAAAGAGGAAGATATTTGTTTTGCTGGCGTATTTTTTTCTGGTTTCTAATGTTTGTGAAACTGGAAATGATTGCTTTTATAAGTATTATGAAGATATTTCTACGTGTATTACGATGGATGTAAAATTTGTAGTCATGCTGAAAACTTTAGGTGAATAATATTCATCCTGAGTATCAGCATTTCATTTTGTTCTTTTCTAAATTTTTCGTTAGGAATTAAAATTTGTGAAACAGAGTCCCAATTAAGAAGAATATGCGTTAATAATTATGTTAGCGGAAGCGATTTTTTCTCACCATCTGGACGCAATCACGATCACATGCTATCCCAAAATACTTCCCCAAGAAGAATACAGTAAATACCAGAGGATATAAGATGGAATTGCGTTCTAAGGAGCAAAAATTTTCTATTTCGAGCAAGAATTTCAACTACACCGGCGCCAGCGAAACTGAGTCAGATACTGAAGCACTAAATTGTTTACTTTAGGGGAAAGACGAAGTTTGTCGGTCAATTTAACGCCTTACCCGTTGAAAATAAATTGAGATTTCAAAGTATCAGAAAGAAAAAAGGTGCCGGTATAGTATGATATTTATCGTCGGTTTAAATGTCTACAAACCTCTTTATCCTATGTATTTCAGAATTTCTTTTTTAACAATAATTGTAAAGTATTTACGATACGATGTTGTATATAGTGCATAAGAAAAAAATTATATTTTTTAAATGTATATTGTAAAAGAAAATAACACCATGACCATAAATAACATAAAAACCTACCAATTCCGAATGTTTCTAAATAAAATTTTGTCTCTAGAGCTTTCAAGTTATGAAGCTCACCATCATTAAAAAATGTAGATAAAGGAATATTTATTACACCTTAGGTAGAGAACGAAACGTGTAGTGGAATTTAGCTAGAATGAATGTATAACAGTGGGTAAAATATAAAAATAGTAAACCCAAAAACCGAAATTTCATAAAAGTGTGGAATAAATAAAAACAGATTAAACTTGAGTAAATAAATTGGACAGGAACAATTTTAACCAAACTTAAAATAATAAAATCTACTGCAACGATCAAATGCATCGATGTTATTAGATGTTAAAATGTACCGCAGCTATTTTGAAATGAATTAAAGTACTTTCAAGTAATTTCAAGTGAACATGGCAGCTCAGAGATAAGATTTTTAAACCAGATCACAACTTTGGTATGATCTCTCATGCTACAACGGTGTAGACTTGTGCCGGCTGTGGTGGTGCGGAGAGAGGCATGCCGATGCTCAGCAATGCTAGTGTGGAGAAGACGACTTGTTTCTCCACAGCAGGTCGCCTCACACTGACAACACTGATGCCAATGTACTACACTGCTGAGCATCATTGCATGATTCTTCGTTCTAAGTAAACGTCTTATGTAGAAATTAGTTTGATGAATAACTTTATCGTGCAATCTGGGGTTGGGATTCGTAAAGGATTCGTAACAGTCGTTTTTTAATTACGTCATTAAGCTTCCTTCCTAGCAAATGGTAGACAGAATCAAATCACATAACTTATAACTTGTTGTTCAGTGTAATTATTTATTCTACTCAAATCTGTTTCACCATAGTCCGTACTTATATAAAATTATAGTTTTTGTTTTTGCTTTCAAACATTTCAGACTGCTGCAGTTAAATTTTTGTTCAATTCAGTTATTCGCTTTGTTTTTATCTGACGAGAAATAAACGCTCCCTTCTTTATGGAAATTTCCTATTGATGATGAGCAATGCGAGACTCGGTAGCTTAAGAGATTAAATGTGATTAAGAAAAAGTTGAGGCTTGCACGTTCCTTATTTTTTTATTTCTACTTTTTAAATGAGCTACGCTTCCCATCACAAGAGACTATCGGGAATAACTTCAGAATTCATTACTTAAACATATCTTGTTGAGAAATCGATTTTATTTCACGTATTTTTGAGTGCATTTAATTATGTATTAACTACTTAGACAAAGTAATGCAAATTTTTGCATTTTTGAGTAGGTTTTTCTAGAGTACGCTGCAGTTGAAATTAACACCTTTAAATTAGACTATGCACACTAATTATTTGCGAAAGTTTGATAACGTGAAAGAAGTCTGTGTACGAAGACTGTGAAACAAACTTGGCAAATTGAATGGAGAACATGAAAATTAGTTCGTAAGACAGTACTTAGTTTGTATCACTCAATACAAAAAACAACGTTGCGTGAATTGAAATATACAATAATTAATTAATTAAGGTTAATTAAGTGTATCTTTTACAGCGGATGCAATTTTTAAGGTATATGCAAAATATGAGCATCCCACAAAGACTCTGTACGGCGTCATCCGTGCCTGAGATGAGTATAATTTTATTTATTACGATGAGTTAGTAGTGCTGGGTGCGCTGTAAGGTGGTGCTTTGCATCAGCGAGGTAAATGAGAGGGTGAAATATTTAACTGCGAACAGGTTTCGAATGAACCCGATTTTTCTAACATTTTCCTCATTCCTTGCAGTGAAGCAGGGAACGTAACCCAGTCTAACTTTTTCGCTACCTGCATGCATGTTTTTCGCAGCCTAAGCAATTTAAGCGATTAAATTGCTTAGGCGGGGAAAAACATGCATGCAGGCGGCGAAAAAGTTAGGCATGGATGTTATTCTGAGATGAATTTGACCACATTTTTTTTTCTTTTCGAATACGAGTATAATTACGCTTGATTAGTTCTCAGTATCTACCAACTTTGCGTAGCTAAGTTCACGTAGAAGAACTAACGTTGCTCGCTGAACTGCGTTGACGCAATAAATTGTTTTAGTTGTTGGGTTTTGACCGATGAACTTAGTTTGTTCTTGAGAATTCCACGTTAAAATAAAGCAGAAAAATTTCTGAGAGTCAGTGAGTGGGTGTAGCATTTTGTTGCTCGCTGTGCAGGGGATCATGAATGTCGTGTCCGGTTGTCCAAAAAAGTTTCTGTGGTTTTGTCATGCAGAAACTTTCTCTAAAAATCGAAAGAACTTCTCGACCAACTCAATAGTTCAAAAGGCTTTTGTCTGCTGTGCGCGGTTAGATTGTATTGAACTGAGTATTGACGCGTAGGTTTGGAACGCTGATGGTTTTGGGTTTCTATAACAATTTTTCAAAGTTTCAGGCTGTACGTATGAAGCGCTTCAAAATCTGTTGTACGGTAACATATGTAACTAACTAACATATGTAACTTTCATATGTAGCTCACTAACAAATGTAACTAACTAACATATGTAAATTACTGACATATGTAAATAACTAGCATTTATAACTTACATATGTAACTCACTAACAAATGTAACTAACTAAAATTTGTAAATTACTAACATATGTAATTGAAAAGGAATAAACAACACAAAAGAGGTGCGAAGTGCAATAATGACCTTAGAAAAATTAGTTGATTGAGTTCAAAGAAGGGAAGTGTAGAAGTGCCCTCACTCTTGCAATGAGTCCTTGATGACTGGACGTTAAGAGAATTCGAGCACACGCTTTGCGAACAGGAGTTCCGAAAGTATCTTTACAATTGCACAGATAGAAAAGGGTACAATATACAGAATGCGAATGTCACGTTAAAGGAACAAATGGGCCGAAGAATATCCACGGAGGTAGGAAGTCGTCACCTAAAATTTCAAACTGTTGATGTCTAAAGTAAGAGGTATATGGGATGTTTTTCTGATTGGCAGAACCATGATTATGCGAGTCACATTTCTCCCTTCAGAAGTTTTGGTAGTCCACACACAGATTTCGTAGTGCACTTTTAATGAACGAATAATAATTACAATGAAACAAGCACAAAAAGTGAGAGAAGCATTGCACAAAATATTGCTGATTACCGAACAACAGTTTATCTCTTCCTGTCATACATTCTATCCTTCATGATCAAGGAAGAGTTGAAGTTGGCAGAATAAGGACGTTAAAGTTGATGTCTTTTTTTTTTTTGAATTTCGCAAATGAATTTGCTGAGACGCTCAAGAGATGCTGAAAAATTCCTTCTTCTGTAGCAAGTGTAAAATTCAAAAATAAGGTGACATCAAAAAACTGCACAAATTTTTTTTCAAAAATTTATTATACACGTATAATCTTTCAGAATCACATGTAAAATCAATAACTCACCCTTAAAGCAGAGGTAATAACTTATTCAGCCGGTTTTGCAGTGGCTTCTTCACGTGGCGATGCGAGACTTCAAACGGGCGACGAAATTCTTGGCGATTGCCTGCAAGTCATCTGGCAAAAGACGGTGCAGCGGCGCGGCAAGCGCTTCAGGGACTTCAAATTTTTGTGGGGCTTAGTACATGCCTTGGCTTCCAAAACTGGCCACGCCTCTAGTTCATCAGATTGAAATCAGGTGAGAAAGGCGGCCATTCGGTTGATGTGAAGAAATCCGGAAAATGAGCCCTGCTCCAGTCTAGAGTATTTTTTTTGAGTGAGTCGTTCGTGTTATGTGCCGCTGAAACGTCCATTCTGCACCGCCAAAAATTCGAATGAGCTCGCGGAAGTACTAAGGGACCGAGAAAGTCACGATGGAGCACTTTTTGGTTGATCTGGACTCACTGATCGACAAAAACAAGAGCGTTTTGCTGATGGTACACATTTCATCCCAAAGCATGACCGACTTCGAATTTTGGCGATGTTCTATCATTTGTAAAAAAGCTGAGAAGCTCAGCAGAACCAACTCCTGTCGTTTTGATGTTCGTGCACTTGCTCCTGGGTGAAAAGTTTCTCGTCTGTGAAGATCATGAGTTCTCATTGCTGACCTCCAGCCTGACGCTTTAGTTGACGTCTTCATTAAAGTCAAACACGCCTCCTGTACATAACGCTCACTATACATAGACCGTTAACACCTGACACATTCTGTATCTTGTTTGGCTTGAGCACCGAGTTCCTTTACCGTCATTAGTCGAGCAGATTCGCAATTGATTCATGTCTCACGGGCGATTATTCTCATAGAAGCCCTCGAATTTCGGTAACTCTCTTTTTGATGACCTTGGGAATTGTGAATGTGTGGAGGTACGGTACCATCCTCGTTAGAAACGATGATTACCAAGCGCCTGATGTCGTCATACTGCGTCCGAGGCCGTCATTTTAGGTACACCGAGCAAGCGAACAATATCACACTGACGTTTTCTTTTCGAAACAGCTCCACAATGACACCACGTTAATCTTAAAATTTTAAAAACACGCCATAACAAATCAGCAATTTGCTGATAACAGACAAATATAAGCCGAGAACCATGAAAACAAAAATAAGTTACCTTCCGAACAATTTATTAGTGGCGGGGTGCGCTAAACTTTGCATGAGTCGTTTCTTGTCACCTTGTAATACGAGCGCTTTTCTAATTTCTGTGAACCTGATGCAACTCGGTCAAGTTTGAATAAAAAATAATTGTATCCTTATTTAGCCCATTAACTCTTTTTGCTGACATACGACTGATTTTATTCAAGGATAAACACGATGTTGAAACAGGTAAAAAATTGCTGTAGCTTCAATCAGGTGAAGACAATATATCATTGTAGCAAGAGAGTGATGGAGCGTGGACAGGGTGTGAGGGAGCGGGAGCATTCACAGTTATGAATAAATGAAGATTTTCGATCAGGAAAAGTAGGAACATCGTGTACCGGCGTAATTTTAGAAAATTTTTCACCTGATGTCCTCACGGGAGCGCGTAAGCAAGAAACGAAAGCTTCATGATGTCAAGTTTTTGCTCATTAATATGGAAAGGATTGACATCAAAAGTATATTGTCGCGGTAGAAGTTTTCCTTGAATTTTTCTGATAGAAATATTAAATTTTCTTTTCGAAATTCTAACTCGTAAATGTACATGTTTTTTACTTGTGACTGGATTTGCTTCGTTGTTGAAATTTTTTCAACTGAAGGATTCTCAAAATGAATTATTAAAGTATTTATGTGAAATACCAGCCTTCATCACAGAGCACTTATTTTCATGAGGTTTATTGTTAAACGCATGAACAAATTCGTAATTTCTTGCAGCTAGAGTAATATTCATGAAAATGCCAATGTTATTTGAATTCTTACAAAGCGTATACAATTTTGCTTATGTACTCACCGATGAAAGCGTCTCCGAGAGGTGATTCAAAACCAATCCTGAGGGTAAAAATTTTATGCTATCTTGTGTCATGTTCAGTTTTTACTAAGACCTCACGCAGGACAACGTGAGTCAAACGATAACTAGAACATGATTTCTGGTTCTTATTTTCTACGCACTTCGGTGAAACTATGCAAAGAATGAATCATTTTAGATTTATTAACACTTCTTTGCCGAATAATTTTATGAGACGATTTTTTAGGAGCCATAATTATTTCTTGCGACGATTTTTATGAGACACCATAATTTGCAATAAACTTTTTTGAGCTAAAGACATCTAAAACCTTCGTGAGCGATGGAGAAGCGAGCGGAGACCCGGCGAGAAGATGGCCCACTTCGATCCCGGACGCCAAAGAATGATAATCTGTTCCAATCGCAAGAGTATCATTCGCTGACATCCGATATAGAAGAGGAGAGTTTCGGTCGCAGTTAAAAAGAGACTTGGGTCCACGTTGAGGCAATCCGGTGGTCTCTAAACCAGCGAGGCAGCTCCGAGGTGATTTACTGATGCAGATTTGGGACCCGAGGAAAAATAGATTTGGGCGCTGAAAAAATTGTTCCATCGATTCCGAAGAAGAACTCGTTTATCTTTGAAATGTGGCCACACATCTCCTGAGTATTCGGGTAAATTATGCGACACAGATCCAGTTTGATCGAGCATTTGCAGCCGTGGGCGGGATGTAAGAGCTCCGGCTCGTGTTTTGGCGCCGACCCGAGCGTTGTTGTTGTTTTTGAAATGTGTACTGAAAGAACCATCGTATTGATCTTGAATTAAACTATTACTACTATAATTGATTTATGTTAATTTACCATCTAGGGAAGGGATAATCAATGAAATTATGTTAATATTACCATCAACAATGGTGATGGCCAACATAATTTATTAATTATCAATTCCCTCAATCCTACTTCTGTCACATCTACAGGTGTTCAATTCCCAATTTTAAGTCTACGGACTACCAGCGTAACATTTAGGTGCGTCGATGCGTTATTACAAAAAGCCAAAATTACATTCATTGTTCTCTTAACATTTCAGTCTGGCTCATTTTTCTTGTTATTTAATAGTGATTGAAAAAGTCTCTTTTCGAAGCAAAAGTAAGTAGAAGTAAGAGTTAAAAAATGAAATTACTTACGAAGAGCGAAAACTTAAGAGCAGCTGTTATGGTTACTCAAAATTACATTCATTGTTGTCTTAGAATTGCAACCTGACTGATGTTTCTTGTTTTTTATTAGTTAATTAAAAATCTTTTTTTCCGATGCACGAGTAACTATAAATGGGAATTGTCCCTGAAATTATTTACGTGGAGCAAAAACTGAAAAGCAGTTATTAGGGTTATTCAAAATAACATTCATTGTCTTAGAATTTCAGCCTGTCGTATTTATTTTTGTTAGATATTAGAGATTTGAAGAAAAAATTCGATGCACTAGTAAGTTAAAGTAAGAATTATTCCCGAAATCATTTACGGGGAACAAAAACTGAAGAGCAGCTGCGAGCGTTGACGCAGCGGGAGAAAGGAGTACCGAGAACCGTGTGTTATCAGTCACTATCTAGCGCAATATAAGGGAACACGGTGACCCTCTTTTCGCTATCGGTTGCGTGCATTGCTGAGGTACTCACATGAGCTGTGGGGACGTCACTGGTGAACAGCAGCTTCCCGCTTCGATGACGTTGATTTTCTGCGAATTTAAAAAAAAAACATTGATAAAAGATATTATAAGAAGAAGCTCACAGACAATATCTAGAAATGCTAAACGCGATATCTGGAGAAAAAGTTTTTGTTCTATTTTCGGTGTTAATATTCGTAGAATATAATGATATGCAAATTTGAAATCAGATTTGCTTGCTATGAGGGTTCTCTCGTTTAAAATTCTAGAGAGAAAGACCATTCTCGAATGTAACTAATATTTAACATGGTCAAATTAATCAGTTCATCAGAACGTACTTGGACTCATCCGAAAATATGCAACAGCATGTGCTGAAAATATGATATTGTGATGACAAAAAAATTTGCATACACTTAGGGAGGCCTTTTAACTCTCGACATGAGCGGTAGTTAAGATACACCTATCAGATAAAAAATGTGTGATTTCATAGAGATTAATGTTGTAACGTTTCAACATACCAGATTGAAAGACATTACGGTTACGATATGAGGCGGGACTTCAAGAGTGCTCTACAGACCAATTTTATTTTTGAATGACCTCCAAGGGGACTCGTCAACTGGTCAGTAAAAACCACGGTAGAGGAAGCCTCCTCTACCGTAGTAAAAACACGCAAAGTATAATTATACATGATAATTATATTTTATCATGTGAACTAAAGTATGTACAAATGCAGATAATCTGATAATATATACGCATGTATGGATATTGTGTAAAATATTTACACAAAGCGCACGTCCATTGTATCTTTATGTGTCACTCTACTCTCAATTCGCAGTTCATGATTACGTACTTCGTAAAAACTTAGCAGTGAAAAAGAACTTAAGCTACCAATTAATAAACTACAGGGAATTTGTTATTTAAGAAAAATTATCTTATGTGTTTAACTGGTGAGTAAATACAGAAAATTGAATGCCACTTCTTCAAGAAGCTCAAAATTTCATCTGAAGCAACAAGCCTCCCCAAGACCCAGTATGCAAATTTCCATTACACAAGTGACAGAAGTGATCCTATATTTTTGGTTACAGTGAGGGTTCTTTTGCGCAGGAAAACTTTAATGCGCGGCAGGAATTCTTCTGTGCGAATATTATAACAAGTTTGCATTTGCAGCGTCTATTGAAGCCATTCTGGAAATTGCCCAAGTGCTGTTGCCTTCCGCACAAAAGAGATTAGGATCAGCTTTCATCGACGAGGATAGATTAACCTTATCAGTTCATCTCCGCAGAAGCATTGTTCCCGTACGATTTACTTGATTTCGATGCTTTTTACCATACGTGGAACCTATTTTGATCTTGCTCGTGTTATCGGAGAAGCATTATTCAAATTTCACATGTTCCCTCTTCTGCATTTGACAGTACGTCGGGGTAATTAATTTAAATTTTCCATTAGTCTCACACATGCAGATATAAACAAATTGAACTTTTCTCTTTGAACTCTTCAAACTTTGTTGAGCAGCGTTTGAATATACATTTGTACATCACAAAAAACGTAATGAAGTTTAAAGTTCCATTTGGAATAACGCTTTTTTTAATGAGTTCATCCTCTACCCAAGGGAATTGCGTCCTCTAAATGAGCTCCAACGCTGTGTTGCGTCCACTGATGAATGCAAAGCCAAGTTAACTCCATAATCTGCGGTCAATTACACCGAATAAATTGAAGTCGATACATAAATTATTTGGGCTCAACTGGTGCCGGGTTATTACGCAATAGAAAATTTGGATTTTTGTAACCTGTTCTTGAGTGCTGAATCGATGTCGTAGACGCTTTTGTCATCGTAAATTGAGTGAACTTTTAACGCCATCGCAAGTTTGATGACGCACCAACTATTGTTACTGCCACTGATCACAGCTTGAACTGTGAGAATTTTATATTGGCGTTTAACTTCACATTATTTTTTAAAAATTTCTCCACTTTACTCTAGAGTTGTTCTTTTTAGAATTTGTGATGAACTATAATGTGATTTTAGAAAAGTGGATAAATTGGAACAGTGGATAAAATTCACTAATGTTAACTTGAACAATGGCTTCACTTTGAAGCTCGTAGTGTTGGCTGCAAGCGAACTTGGTATCTTGCTTAGAATTTTCCCCTGAAAATGAAGCCCGAGTTACTTCGACCTGAAGTCCCGTTCGACAGTTTGCTGTAAAATAAAGTTTTCTTATTTCAAAATTTTTCGGGAGACCATATTGAAAGAGCAGTTCAATTTTGGAGAATTCACTTCCAGTGTTCATTTCTGCCTCTTTTTTTCTGACGAAACGTTTTCCTTTCAATTTTATTTTGCTTTCTAAGTGACTTCGTTATTGTTCAGTCGTTTGTAGATCCGTTGGAGAAGAGCATTTCAATAATTGTAGACACTATACATGTCAGAACTTATTCATGTACCAGCAGTTTTAAAGATCACCATAGAAATTTGATGAATGTTGTAGTTTTGAACATTTTATACCTGCTCAAGTATTTCCATCAACAAAAAAAAAAAAAAAAAAAAAAAAAAAAAAAAAAATGTTTATTTCGAAATTGTCACATGAGATACATGCCAACATATTGGCTTTTAAAAGTTTCTTAAACATAGGGCATCCTAAAACAAATGTTCCATACGAGGAGTACTAATTGACAAACCATCCGAGGTGTACAAGTAGATGAGCCATACGAGGCATAATAATAGACAAACTATACGAGGTGTACTAATAGACAAACTGTCAGAGGTGTACAAGTAGATAGACCATACGAGGCATATTAATTGACAAAATATACGAGGCGTACTAATAGACAGACCATTCGTGGTGTGCTAGTAGTCTAACAAAAGTTCTATACAAGGAGTACTAATTGACAAGCCATCCGAGGTGTACAAATAGATAAGCCATACGAGGCATAATAATAATAGGCAAACTATACGAGGTGTACTAATAGACAAGCTATCAGAGGTGTACAAAATAGATAGACCATACGAGGCATATTAATAGACAAAATATACGAGGCGTACTAATAGACAAGCCACACGTGGCTTGCCAATAGTCTATCTCTGTCAAGGGTAGTTGAATGAGAAATGAAAAATATGCCCTAAAAAATATGCAAAGCCCTATCACCACCAAAAACATATTTCGTATCTTCTCGATATTCACCACATCATGCGGACATGGGTACATGGGATAAAATAGAGATACAGTGTAAGCCGGTTACCACTCATGATTGACAAATATCTACAAAATATTGGTAGAAATGGGTAAACAAACATATATTCAATATCAAAATTCATAGCTTGTACAACACACGGACAGAAAGATAATTTTACTACGATTCATATGCTCAAATTGCACTTTATTTCATTAATTATATATGACATTAATCCGATTCACAGAAACGCCCTCTGGGGAAGTGCTAGATCTATTTTTGAATCATTTCGCAATTGCAATAAAATTTATTAACCGAATGGTTTTTGCGTAAAGAAATGAAATAGAAACATGTATATCTATTTATGTAGATACATATATATACCTACACACGTACACACACATATTAATTTATATACTTATTGAAAATAAAATATTAGAAAAAAAAAAAAAAAATACATATATAACATAAAAGATAGAAGCAACCTACCATCTACTACACAGAAAATGACAGCTGAGCTCACTGTAATCCTAAGAAATTTTTCGCAAAAAAAATAACTAAAAGGAAGAGAAGACTTCGAAAAACATAAAAATGAGCTGTTTTTTAATTTCTTCACAGAAATTTTTAAGAAAAATCAGATTATAGTCAAGAAGCAACACAACTCTTCAGCATTATAGGGACATGTGTACGTGGGATAAAATGGAGTAACATTGTGGCCGGATATCACATCTGAGTGGAGAATATTCACAAAATTGGCACATATAGGAAGATTAGGCCTTGGTCCAAAATGATAATTTTGATTACAGAAATTTAGAGTTTTTTCCGATTTGAAAGTTCAGTGCTAGTGTGCGCTGAACGCACGAAAAGAAAAAAAAATAAAAAGACTAAATGCAATGCTTAAATTACCCCTTTCCCTCCAGCTCAGCCGAAAATCGATTGAAAACATCTTCGAGAATGATTTTGAAATAGCGAGACAACGTTAGCCAAAAATTTAATTCATTATAAACTTTGCACAACCCTCACGTCTATAAACCTGTTTATTGGTGTACACACAAAATGTATTTCATGGTATATTTGTCATACGGACGTTAAATATTAATACAGAAAAGAGAAAGAAATAACAAAATAAAGATGAGGAAATACTCCTAATTATGGAAAGAACGTTCGTTCTGCTGCACTGAACTGACGGCTGTGGTGCTCATTGTTGTCGACAGAAATAAGTAAGATGAATATACGAATCGCTTAGCAAACGTAAAATGAAATAGGTTCTAAATTTCTAACAGAAATTTCAGGAAAAATTAAAATTTCTGATAGATGGGAAGTTCACACCGAGATGCTGCAGGCCCTATGACAGAGATGTAAAATGACGTGACACATTTACTCTAAATTCTTTTCCAGTTTTAGAGTTTTTGATATGCTGGGGAAGCTTGTTCCACAAAAAAGCTCCAGAAACTGAGAGAGCTTTTTGTCCCACGTTAGATGAACGGTAACTGACTAAAACATCGTTCCTCCGGTTTGGTCTTTCGTTTGGGATATTAGATGGAAAAAATTTTACCACCTCTGCATTACTTTGGGGGAGGTACAGAGAGGAGAATACTCGTCGAGCTTTCTGTATCATGAATCTGTTCGGTATTGGGATCCAGTCGAGTTTTCTTAAAAGAGGGGTGACATGATCGTATTTATTAAAATTTCCTTTGCATACCACCTTGGCGGCGAAGTTTACACATTTTTGCAACTCTTCCTGACGACATTTAGGTAAGTCTCCCCACACAAGACTGCAGTAGTCCAGACGCGATAAAACTAAAGACTGAATCACTAATAATCTAGATTTTTCGTCAAGTGTGTTCTTTATACGATGAAAGAACATTAAGGTTCCGTTAATTTTGTTGCACATTGTTTCGACGTGTGAATTGAAAGTCATATTTTTGTCAAACCAAACACCCAGATTTTTAACCTTATCGACTGGTTTAATTGTATCGTCTCCAAATGTTAGCTGGAATGGTGGTAAATTTTCAGTCGCATTCTGTGATCCAAAAATAATGCATTGCGTTTTACTTGCGTTAAGTTTGAGGCCATTATGGTCATACCACAATTTCAGATTTCTCAGAAGATTTTCAGCGTTGGCTTGTGTTTCTGTTAAATCCGCTGTTGAGCTTGTCATGGCAATTTGTACGTCATCACCATACATTGAGATTTTTGTGTTTGCCGGCATGGTGGGGAAATCGTTGATGAAAATTGAAAATAGGAGTGGGCCGATGATTGAACCTTGAGGAACGCCAAAGTTATTTGGTATGAATGATGACATTTTGTTATTCAAGCACACTGCATGAGAGCGGTTTCGTAGGTAGCTTTCAAACCACTGAGTGTCTATTCTGAGGTTTGAAATTTTTTTTAGAAGTTTCTTATGCTCAACACTGTCGAAAGCTTTGGAGAGATCAAGCAATAGTAAGAGAGTTAATTTTTTTTGGTCAATATCTTTGTAAATTTTTTCTGTTATGTTTAACAGGGCGTCCTGAGTACTGGTATTCCTCCTGTAAGCATATTGATTGCGATGCAGTAGATGTGACTCGTCTATGTGAGACGAGAGCTGGTTTGTTATTACTTTTTCTAATATTTTGGACATAACAGGCAGGAGACTGATTGGTCTGTAGTTTGACGCTATGTCGATATCACCAGATTTATGTAATGGCTTAATTATGGATAGTTTCCATTGATCGGGAAACTTGTTTGTGACTATAGATGTATTTATTATCAAGCGAATAAAGGGTGCTGTGACAGGGAAGCTGTCTTTAATATGTTGGAGGCTTATGCCATCATGTCCAGTCGCTTTAGTATTCTTTAGTGAGTATAAGATTTTTCGTATCTCTATGACGCTAACTGGCTTTGGTCTCCACTTGTTGCTACTATTTGGGGATGAAACATCGCTCAGATTTGCCTCTGTAGATGTGTCTGAAACTGTCCTGGATGTAGATGTGTCTGAAACAAAGTAAGGAATGCGTTACGATAAAAATAATTCCACGTTTTTGGTATTTATTCTAACTTCTGAATACTTCCACATATACCTGTCTCTTAAAAACGGAAACTTTGTTGTCATTCAGCACGCTTTCAATGATAATTTTTGACATTCTTGTTTACCCTTAATATGACACTAGACTTTGAGAGAAACACCGCAAAGTTAACGACAGTGTAAGAATACGCACAACTTTAGACATCATTACTTCTGTTTACTTTTATTCTCCGTGGATTATCAGCATTAATTGATGTTTAAAAACTAATCAAAATTTTAAACTAATTCGAATAACAGAGTCGCAAAACTAAAGTTAAATTGTTCATATCAACGAAACAAAGATAACAAAAATTTCTCATAAAGGCTTGTTAATCCGATGAGTTATTAAGCTTATCGTTAATACCTATGAGTTATTCATCCTCTATTACGAGCAATGCGGGGCAAAAATTAAATGTGAATTGTTCTTATCAACCGGAACAATGATAATAAAAGTGATCCGTATTAACGCTAATAAACCCTATGAGTTAATATGAGTATCGTTCGCTCCATTAGTCATTAATCTTCCATTACGAGCTATGCGGGGCAAAAATTAGAGTTGAATTGTTCATGTCAAACGAAACAATGGTAATAAAAATGATTCGTATAATCGTTTATAAACCCGATGAATTAATATGAGTATCGTTCGCTTGATTAAAAGATTTGCGGGCCACTGCTGTCGAAGGATCCGTTTGTGTCGGGTAGACCTGTCGCAGAAATGTTCCAAGGTATTTAAGACTGATCTCCTCCCTCAACGAGATGGGCAAAAAATTGAGGATCATTCGAAGAAATGTTGATCACGTATACACTTTCTCTTTTGCAGAATTTGATGTATTTTTAAAGCGGGAAATTTTTATCGTTTCTTTACGACTTTTTTTGCGCAAGAAACTGAATTATTTCATGTGTTTCTTCGCCGCCTACGCACTCCTTTATAAAATGTCCAATATCGTGGCAGCAAAAGCCTTATTTTTACAGCAAACGCACAGAAAACATTCCAACTTTACTCGACTATCCCCGGCATGTGTCGAAAATTTCATTTTCACTTATATATGTACGATTTTCTGTGCGTGAACGTAGCGGAACTTTTCGCTTAAAAAGTTTGTTTTACTTTTCGGTCATAGTAATCCTAAAATGGTGGTCTGTCCATGAACGAAATTTTTAATTAAAAAACGCACTGATCACATATCTAGTTCCAATTTATGCCACGTTCGAGAAAACAATTTGTTTATGGGCATCAGTTGAATTTAAATTGAAAAATATCTTTAAGTTAATAACCAAGAATTTTTATGTTTTGTTTTAGATTTTCTATTTTATTACACACCTCACCACAGCGTGCCGTTTTTGCCCAAGCTACTGAAGCAAATGAAAGATCTTGAATTCACACAAGCAGCCGTGCTATTAAGTTATAATAGCCGGAACGTTTCCCGTAGTTTTTGCGCAAGAAATATATTTATTCTTTGCCTTTATTGATCGTGCCATTTTTACAATCAAGGGGTGGTTACTTTGTTTTTGGTAACATGTAAGCCTATGAGTAAGAGATAAAAATAGCGAAAGGAAAATTCACCGAGTACATGGATTTCTACTGTAACCTCTTCTTCTAGTCACCTCCGTATTCGGCAACCCCCCAGAGGAGGAATCTGAGTGCATCTTCGTAAATCGACGAGGTTATCTTTCACGGAACATTGGCCCTCCCACAAGATATCCCACGATTTTATTATGTGAGGGAGTATTGTTATCGAAAGGTGAAGAATAACACGTACAGTTTCCTTTCGAGTGATGCGACCTCATCTTGCGTGAAATTCACTATGTTCGGATAAAAGTTCAAATAATTATTTGGATTAATTAAACAGTTTGTTAATAGTAGAATTCTGTTATTGGGTCCTATTAAACTAAAACGATGATTGATTTTAGCAATGAATAACTGAATATAATTTGGATGAATTTTCGTCCTTATAATTTGAGGCTTACATGCGATGAGTAACTCAATGATCAACTTTGCCTTATTAATATAATATTTATGCAGTTTTAATTAACCTCAACCAAACATAAAATATAAACATTCGAAGCTACATCATTACTTTGACTCGGCAATAATTTTCATATGTGTCCCTAGATTTGCCCGGCGAGATGCACGATTTCCTCCACTTAACTTAAAAATATAAAGATCGTGATATTTTTTAAGTTTTAAGCTGGGATATTTTGCCACTCGCTCAGAATGAAAGCTGCGTTTCGAATGTCATTTGTATTCAGTTGGCTTCAGTGAAGCCTCAGGAAGAGAGCCTATTAAGGAAGACGCGCCCTAAATCCCTCTTCGTCTCTGCATGGGGAGTCAACTTCAAGTTCACGGGAAGTGAATGCACATAATGCTAATAATTAATAATACTTACTTAATTATTTTTAATGAAAAACATTTTTTTTATTCTTTAGAAATAAATATTAAATAATCATTGTTATTTGTATTCGTTATCATTTGTGCAGAGCAATATACACTTGGTTTCTTTTCCATTTCTCGCATATCCGAGGAAAAGCAGCGTCGAATTGAATGGCTTAATAACATAAATAACATTCAGAGTCAAGAACTTGAAAAAGGTTTGGTTTTGGTTTTGGTTAAAAAAAGTTATGAAAGCATTGCATGCGACTTTTGATTTATTTTAAAGTCCTCTACTCACCAAGTGAAGTTGTACGTTACTTTACATTTCGTACGTTCACATGGAAATTAGATTTTGCGTCAAAAATGCTCTTTCGCTTCCGGCAACTCATTTTTGGGCTTGTTGTTGACCTTTTCTTATTTTTCCCTTTCAATTATTTCAATGCATCATTTCTATTGTTTTTGTGAAATCAGGAGCAGGCGCTTACCATTGTTCAAATAAATTTCTGTAAGTCATCACGCATGCGCTGTAGAAATGTGTCGTGAACCTTATATATGGGATATATAAACGCTGAAAGAGAATACTAAGCTTTACAATCCCTTCGGTTTCAACAAAGAGCGAAAGACAGCTGATTATTTAGTTCACTTCGTATCACACATAATGGAAAAAAGATAATGAAGTTTACTTGCATTTCATCAAAAACAATCAGAATTGTTGAGCAATTGTAAAGAAATCCATCGAAAAATGAGACAATTTTATAACGTGTTTCCTAAAGCTAACCTTATTTCATGGTTATTCGTACTTCCAACGAAATGAAAATTGATAACTTGCATTTTCACGAACATCTTCGTGGGTGTATTCAAAAACACCAACGAGGACCTCATAAGGTGTTGAACCTTTTTTCTCCTAAGATTCTATAGTACTTCACCAACTACGCAGTGCTGATCTGGGCACTGTGATCAAGACTTTTACGCTTTCTGTATCCTACCTACTATGATTGTGGGTATCTATAGTGGAATTTCTGCGCAATATTAGAACTAGTAATAGTTATGCCTTGTATCCCGTGTTTACGTAATTTTTACATATTTATAACAAAATTACCTATATTGAATTATCTCAAAACTTTCAATGAAATTCACATGAAACAATTAGTCAGAGTTATTAGGCAGCTGCTGATAATAGCAGAGAAATTTTACCTATCATTCATCCATCTTAAAATATGCAGAAAAGCTCACATGTTTTAAAAGCTTTAAATTTAAATACAGTTTTCAGATGAATCTTCAAATGCATATGAACAATTGCCCAAAGTGGCCGCTACTTTAAAAGAATTACTTTATAGTATCGATGGACTTTCATAAAAGCCTGCATTTTATTACTAAGGAATAAAGCTTAACTTGTAGCCTCGTAAAACATACCTTTCAATTACTGTGAATAAAATATATCGATTTGCTGAAAAAAAACATTGCTTTGCATTCACGTCGGTCTCAACCAAGCGACGTTTTCTGTCCCTTAGTATTGACACGATTATTTAATTCCCCTCGTATCACAGATACTGAAAAGATTTAAAGTTTACTCGCTTTCCAGCAACAACAATTAAAAAATTGGGCTTTTGTAGCGAAATCTATTACATGAGACCCCGATAACGCCTAGCAATAATGGGCTTCTTTATTATAAGGGAAGAGAACTTTTTCATTCGCTTGAGAACATTTTGTTACTGAGTTCCTCCGTGTGCGGGGCCAAATATTTTTGTAGTTTTTTGGAGTCCCACTAAAAAGCCTCTCAACTTCTTAAACTTTATATTCCAAGGCTGCTTCCTATGTTGTCAGTCTAAGGCGGAAGTCGCCTTGATTCATCCGGCACCGCGGAGCCTCGCAAGAAGAAGAGGCTGCGAGGCTCTTGCATCACGTGGAGCAAAAACCAATTCATTTAACTGGGGAGATGGATGAGGCAAAAATCAAGAAATTTATTTAAACTTCCCTATTGATCAAGAATGTTGCTCAGTTACTTACTACACTAATGATCAAGAATGTTTCTCGGTTACTTACTTCACTATTGATGAAGAATGTTGCTCTGTTACTTTATGCACGATTATTTTAACAAAACGAATGTAAATGAGATGTTTATCATATTGAATTTTTACAGATCAGCTTGAGAGTCGTGGGAGAATGTAACTGGCTCTGATTACTTTCCTGCGTAGTGCCTAGCTACGTAGAGTTTGCACTTCGTTAAAAATGACGGCATTCATTAATGATCGATAGAGCGCATAAATCGTTAAAGTACGTAGGTTATTTTAAATAGCAGTTTTCTCTGTACACTTGAACAACTTAAAGAGCGTGATTAACGAATCCAAAACTAACCCTTCATCTCTTATTGAATTTTCAACATTTAAATCTTTTAGAAATGAAGACAAAACCGAATTATCTTATTTATTGAGAACCGTGGTTTAAATATAATGTTCATAATACCTATGACTCAGTGAAACCTGTATCACAGATACGCTCTTCAAGTCCTTTCATGATTGCTAGTGAAAAGTTTCGATGGTTACAGAAAAATGAAAACAAAAATAAAAACACGGCGATAATTATTATCAGCGTAGATTTTCATTAGTTAGAGTTAGTTTCCTCTTTTGAACCATTGGGTACACACCTTTATATCGTCGCAGATGTATGCAAACGTAAGCTCATCTTCTCTTTCTAGATTCTTATTTTGTGAAGCGTCTCACGTACGCAGACGACAGATCCAACACCGAGCACGTAGCTCATTGCTAGTCTCCACCACACAAATGAGCAGAGCAGATCTGCAGCTTCCTTTTCGCCTGGTCAACATAGGTCCTTGAATCTTTTTTTCTGAAACTATATGCAGCGATCGTTTTGCCTTCTATTGAGTCAATTTTAGTACCAACTGGAACGATACCTATCTGCTGCAGAAATCTTTCAAGGCCTTATTTTTGCCATTGACAGTACAGTGAATGGAATGATTTCAACGGATTCTTAAAATACAGAGATACTATCCAAGGGTATCTATTTCAGAGTTGCCATGAAGGCCTTCATGCAGTAAATGATGCAGTATCTCGGATGGACAAGGACTACTTTCGACTTGAAGTCACATGGCCATTGTCCGGTCATAGGCTCCCTCGCGCCGACCTTTTCATATTTGAAGCCAATCATCAATCACAAAATTGATGTTACAAACAAATGGCTCTTAAATTCTCACCGAGAAAATTCTGAAATTCGTGTGATACGCTGCAGTGCACTTTGTTCAATTATTGCTTTCTGCCGTTAAAAATCCTGGCAAGCTTCTGAAAAAATCATCCATGTTTTACAGGATGAACTTTTTCAAATCGGGGTTTGATAGACCGAGATGAACAGGTCTTCGTTTAAAACACTGACTATGCTTTAAAAAGCAAATCAGGCTTTATAACGGTTGAATGAAATAATTGAATTTTTAGTGCACTGCAGCATACCAGACTAATTGTAAAATTTTAACGTTGAGAATTTAAAAGCCATTTGTTTGCAACATTGATTTTGTAGCTGATCTACCATTCCTTGAGTAAATGATGTTAGAGCAATAGTAAAATTTAAAACTACCATAGATTTTCATTTATACACATTTTATATTTTCCCACTCGAAACCTCCAAAGAAGAATTGAATTCGTTCCCTGAACACGTCAAAACAGCCTTCTTAAAAATCTCCAACGCGGGTTTTCTTCAATTTCAGAGAAGCGAAGAGCGAAGTACAATTAGCAACTCTGAAAACGGACAATTTAAAAGAATTTTCGGTGAACTTTGAGATGCCTGATTTCCATTCTGATCTAATTTTTTACGCAGGTCTATTTCGGACACTTTAGCCGTCTAAAGATAAATTTCTCGGATTGGTTAATGAAAAATATTTTCCGCTTCATTAAAAAAGAAAGCTACTGTTTTTTGCCAAGGACCGGGCCAATTAATTTGGAGAGAGGCAAAAAAAGTTAAAAATTGATGGAGTGACTCTAATTTTCAAGCATTTTAGGAAGAATCTTGGTTCTTCGGACCAACAATATGGTAAAGAAAACTAAAATCATTTCACTGATCGCGTGCAGGTTACAAAATTATGTTTATACATCATTTGAATGAACACATAATGAAATTATTTATAGATATGTAAAGCAAATTTAAACTCGAATCACCATTGTTAAAGACCACAATTTTAAAACTGCGTATTGTTGAATTGTATCGAGACATAAAAATAGCACGAAACAATGCCGCAATTTAACAATGTCAATTTCTGTAGTTCAACAATGCCGCAATTAAATTACAGAACCTTAATGCAAAAGTGAAATTGCTGATGAGATTGTCGCTCATTATTCCGCCATTATGACGTAGGCACGACTATATTCTGTAAAGCATTTTCGTGATGCGTTTTTCAATTGCTAAATAAATATGAAATGAGTTTTCATGAGTTATAAACCACTCATACACACATTTCACTTAAGTCAATTTTCGTAGTAGAACAAGTTTTTCTTACCCTGTCTTTCATTTTATAATTACAAAAAATTATGAAACCCTTTTTATTACTCCAACAAATTTTCATCTAAAATGTTTTTAAATATTAGAACAAATCAGATTTTCTTCGTCAATAAACAACTGTTTTCCGGAGTCTTTCAATTTCAGACATGAGGCCATGCTCCAGCTTCTGAATTCAATATTTACAATGAAATAATCAACACATTTGCTTTCTTAGGGGACAGAATTTGACATTGCGCTGATTTCGGGGACCAACAATCACGCTAAGTTATTTTTATGGTTAAACTTTGAACAATAACAATCAAGGAAATGAATAAACCTGCAAGATACTTTAGCAAATGAATTGGTTTAAGTTGAGTAGCAGCGAGCGACGGTTTATCTACAGCACCGGTTGCAGGACGGGATCGAGGGGACTGCGCGTCAACTGTATCATTTTTGACTGCAGCTTCCGGACAACTCGAGGTCGGACAGCAATCTTCTCGAATGACTGACTCCCTGTACCAATTACCGTCCGGACAATTGCCTGCGATTACTCCGAATAATTCAGCCAGTCAAATTTCAATTGGAGTGCTAAAAATTAGAATATATATCTAGTGGAAACTGAGGAATAGCCCCCGGTAATTTAGGCAATAAAATTTCAATTTGAGCCCTACAAAATTTGAATACAAATCCTGAGGCAACTGTCTTTAAACAAACAATACCTTTATGCCCCTGAAAAAAAAAATTCCTTAGAAAATCTCGAACGGAAAAATACAGGTTAACTATATTTTTTAACCCTCTATGCGACATTTTTGTTTATCAAAATTAATTCAAAAGACAACCACGACGACATAAAGTAAATTTAACTGGTTATTTCCTACCTAATGTTTCGAGTCCCACGTACCTGAGTTATACATCATTATACAATTCTGTACATAATATTTAAGTTTAAAATCAGACTAAAATGAGACTTGAAATACAATCGAATATTGAGTTAACATCTACCTATGCAGTGAACATGAAATAATTACAAACAATGGTGAACAATTTTCTGCATCACTCATTAGCTTGAAGCTAATTTGAGCAACATCAAACAATTTCGGGTAATCAGCCGAATCAAAACACTCAATTTTCAAGCCAGACTTGTACAATCCATGCTCTGACTCACATTCGGTTAAAAATTTGCGCTAAAAACTAGATACCAACATAAATAACACTAATATCATAATACCAACACAATCACAATTGATACCGATATCATTATACCGATACCATCACAACCGATCCCGATACCATTATACATATACAATCACAACAGAGGCCGATTATCATCATGCCGACATCATCTCAACATTTAGTATTGTTGTCGAGTCCAAGGATGTCATTTTTCGTTTGATTGCGCTGAATTTCAGGCCAAGGCGGCTGCTATGTAAACTAAAAAAAGAGCCTTTGTCCATGGCCTCATTTGGAGGAGCTGGATGTTCTTATCGCCTTTATCTTTATATTATTTGAGCCACGACCGGACTACACCACACAGAAGTGCAGCGTAGTCGTTTTGCTGGAGAATATAAAATCAATGTTGATGGAACGCCGATTTTCCATTCGTGTCGAGTACTAAGTAAAGAGAGTGAACGACATTAAAATATCCATTTGAAATTTGAAGTTCTTATCGAACTTTAAGACTACCCACAAAAACTTTGTCTTGAATGCATAAGTTAACAAAGCTGCTAGGATATTCAACTTCACACAAAGAAAGTTTGTAACTAATATTCAAAGTAGATTTACAACTGTTCTTCTTGTATAACAGGAACTGAAATATATCTAACATCCGACCCTTTGAGGAGAAGAAAAGTAGAATTAAAGCCACAGTTCTGAAATTCCTCCTCGTTAACGCATCGCATGGCACACACGTGATGTGATCGTACAATGGTGCAGGCAACCCAGACAGAGACTTGATATTAATTACTGGCTTTGTACTTGTGAAGGTACTGTTCAGGTACAGGCAGCGACACACGGTGCAGCTCACGGTAGAGGAAACGAGGTAGGTTCAAACAAGTCTTTTTTTCGTTGACGGTGTGGTTTTGCTGACATCACGGCAACGAACCAATAGCAGCGCTCATAATGCATCTGATAACACTGCTACTCCCAAATCTGGCTCCACTATTGGCCTAACGAAATTGCGTTTTGGTGACGTCATAAAGTTTGTTTGAAATATAGCCTTTCTATTGGCAAGCAGAGCAAGAGGAGCTGAATTTTCTCCCATAGAAATGACCCTACCTTGTTTCCTCTACCGTGGTGCTGGTGCAGGCACACCTGCAGCAGATGCTCTGCCTCGCATGTCCAGCGACGCGGAAAGAAAAACCACGCGCGTGTCGAGGCAGGTAATGAGCTCACGTGACGCCCATTACCTGGAGTGAAAGCCCCAGATTAATGGTGCCGCGAGTGATGTTCCTAACGGATTAATGCGCGACAGATTAATGTCAATGCCTCGCAGGCCAAACGCAGGTAATTGGCGTGAGCTGGTGCTAAGTGGAGGAGAATATTGGTACATCTTTGGGGATGATTTTAGACATAATGCTTGAACGTGGGAGACATAGTTCCCACGTAAATTTTTTAAGTGATGTTAAGTCGTGTTGGAGGTTCAGGAGGCAGTGTTTACTTCTGTCACTCAAGATATTATACAATGGAATAGAGTTTTTGTTTGAAAATATGAGGTTTTAAGGTACTTATTTCTCCCGTATTAACACTCAACGGCACTCGATTGGCTTCTGCCATCATCAAAAAAAGAAACCGTAAGAGATTTTTAGCAGTAGATGACACGCGTTAACCTATATACGTATTAACATGTCCTTACACTGAGCAAATAATGACGCTACGACTGGGAAGGCTTAGAAATGATTCTGAAAACGGTTATTGAGTGTGTAAATTATGGACTAGCGACGAGGCCGAGTCTCATTCACGACCGCGGTACAGGAAACAAGGTAGGTTCAAACCAGTCATTTTTTCGCTCACTGTGTGGTTTTGCAGACGTCACGGCAACGAACCAATAGCAGCGCTCATATTGCACCTGGTAGCACTGCTACCCCCAAATCTGGCTCCACTATTGGCCTAACGAAATGGCGTTATGGTGACTTCATAAAGTTTGTTTGAAATAAAGCCTTCTATTGGCTAGCCGAACAAGAGGAGGTGTATTTTCTCCCATTGAAATGGTCACGACAGCGTTGAGTGCAAACATTGGACACGCTGCAGGAAATGGTCAAAATTACTGCGTTTATATCGTAATTGCAATCATGTGCAATTAGGTCCTAGATTGTCTACAAATAAAATGTGAATGAAGCCGTAAAATTTTTTTTCAAAATTCTTTGAAAAATATAATTTAGTTCTCCGGAGAGGTGGGAAAAAACGATCGATCATTGAGTAGAGCCTTGAAAATCATGAATGTGCTGGAAAATACCTGAATTTACTCAAAAGTGTGTTTTGAATTGAAGTGCACATCCATTCCGACGTACGTTCGTAATAAAAAAAGGAAAGTTTATATTACTGTCATATCTTTTCTTTGAATTTGCCTTTTCCGTTACAACTATTTTCTTTATTCCCAAGACTGATAGATTTATCTCCAAAAAATTTCAATGGATGAGTGCAAGGTTAATCGATTTTTTATTAGTGTTATGAGTGGCTCAAAGTTTTCCTGTCAAACATTAAAATGAAACTTTAATATTTCGCAACTTTTTTTCTGTTTTCTATGGTTTCATTCATCTTAAAAAAATTGTGGAAGTTGTCTGATGGATCTATTTTGAAAAGACTCTCACCACGGCCTTCGTACCATATTTTGCAAAGCAAAAATCTACACTATAATAAGAGCCGCGTCCGTCTGTCCGAAACAAGCCGAGAGTGTGTGATGAGCGTATCTGTGATACGGGCCGTGTTACACTCGGCCCCATCAGCTCTCGAGAGATTCAATTTTTTTACTTTACGGCCATTTTTTCATTTTGCTTTATTTCTTATTACAAATAATTGATGGTGGACTAGTTGAAATAGAAAGGTTACCTGCGTTGCAGCGCGGCGGTCGGACCTAAATACGAACAAACTCTGCTCCAATACTCGCGTGCCTCGCTGGCTACAAGTTATTAAGATTTCGTAACTCAGACTCACACAAAGGCCCAATTACCAAGGGAATAATAACCCTGCTAGACAAACAAATGAAGCTGCTTCATTCAGGTCGTTTGAACTGACAGTTTACACAGGCCTAGAACACCGAAATGTTGAAGCACTTGGCCGTCTCGCACCCGAGCCAACTTCCTCGTATTAATTACTCCAGCTTCCAGGCCGAGCGCGCAGTGGCGCTGCTCGGGCGCGAATCTCGAGGTGCTCAAATTCTAATTTATGATATAGATAAATTATCTGTTATTACTCGATTGGTTATATATTGATAAATAATCTGTAATTATTCTATAGGTTATTTATAGACAAATAATCTATTAGTACTCTATTGGTTATTTTGTAGATAAATAATCTGTAATTAATTGTTTATCTATACTCAGGAAGATGCGAAGAAGGCTCAAATCTCGACGTGCGCAAATTGTCATTTATAAACTCCCATAGAAATGAACATTATAATTCTATAGTAGTAATCTATAATTGTTGCATAGATTATTTAGTGAAAAATAATTCATAAATAATTAAACTATTATTATATTATAATAAATTTCGCTGATTTATCTATATCGTTTATTCCAATTATTTATCTATAATCGCGTTTATAATTATAATGAGACTATAATTATAATCTCGAGGGGGCCAAATTAAAATTTATAACCTAGATAAATAATCTATACTTATTTATGTAATATTATAATTATTTATTTATAATCGAGATTGTAATCTCGAGATGCTCGAAATTTGTGTGTCTTCTTTTATTGACAATTGTCTGATACATAAGTTGTTAAATGGGTGGTCTTGAATGGTCTTATTTCTATTTGGAAGTTTTATGGGCAGATTGCTTATAGCGTCAATAGAAACTTGAATACCATAAAAACACAAGCTTGTAACTGCACCTTTTTTTCGGTTTTAGTTTGTCTGCTCCGCGTTTTCCACTTAATATTCATGTAGGGTAATTATATCATTGTTGAGTTGAGTGTGCCTAGTTTGAAGTAACCTGGACAATTGACGAGTGAATAATATTTAATCGATTTTTGATGTAGATACTCATGTAGTAGTAGTAAAACCAGGTTTCTATCGCCTCAGTAACAAAGACTATCACGCGTTGTAGACGCTCTAAAAGCCAATTTAAGTGACGTCCACTTTATGTATGAGAAACTTGTCGTGGCATTGGAATGAGAAAAAATGAACGTGGAAAAGTAATATCCAAAATGAAACAGAAAATTCATGAATTTAAGAACAAACAAGATATACAAGCCATTAAATGAATTGGGGAATTATCAAAATTTTAGCATTATCCAATAAAAACAACGAAACCCGGTCTTTAGAATCAAGTAGCTTTATAAAACGCTAAACATTTAACCGTAACTAAACACTACCAGAAATACGTACTGTACATCAGATCATTGCAAGCTATATAACTCGTACACGTCCTGCTTCATCCACTTTAATATTTGCTAAAGTTTTCCTCTTGTATCCAGAATACGTGAAATTTTCTGAAATGTTGAAATATTTTGTGTCGCGCCCTGAAAATGATTTCGCTAAAATAATAAAAGGCTTGTCGTAAAAACATGAAATTGAATTGAAAACTGTATTCTTTTAATTCATGTAGAACTTAAACGTCACCTCTTCGGCCAACTAAGCTAGCATATACTTCTACATTATACCATCACTATTCATGTTACACCTAAATACTCGTCATAAAAAGTTAGCGGGTAAAAATAGTATTTTATAACGAACAACGATTGCTTTACTGTAAGCCAAAATGATTGTTTTACAGTGACTTCTCGGGGGCGTTCGATCGTATACTTCACTGAATTGCTCCCCTAGACATGGACAATATTTACAGGACGTGCAGCCACCAACCAACCACTCATATTCTAAGCCAATTTCCGTGCAACTTTCGCAGGCGTATTCGGGAAATTTTGTTTAGCCAAGGGAGGGAGCTAATTTTAGCATTTATGGGCCTCGACTCCTCGCCGTATTCTGCCTACGTGCTGAATGGAGACATTCGCTACTCAGTCGAAAACTGTCCGCTTCACGGATCGATTTGAGGGTGTTTGTATGATGCTGATGTAACTATCAAACGAGTCATGTTTATTATGTGTGGCAAATATATATAACATTGATATGTATGATATATGGCAAAATCATCATTTTTATTGGCATAATAACCGATTATGAAATTTGGGACTATGTTTCAAAGACACATAATGAGTGTACAAGTAGATGTCGTTTGGACATCGAAGGAGAGGTACATACCAGCGAGCGTTATTGAAAATGAAGAGTAGATAAAAGTTACAAAAAAAGTGAACATAAGTCTTGAACGCACTCAATTTCCTAGAAATAGAATATTTCCATTCAGAATACTGCACGATAAAGCTACCCGTGAATCATGTAGGGAATCACTTTTGGGTTAGATAATTTGAATGCAAAAGTCTTCCTATCTCGATGCCTTATGAGTTATGACTTGGTACATGGATAGCCTTAAACATTTCATTACATGCGTGAATAATCTGCGAACTGATGAAATTTAATCACCCCCTGACAACTCTGGAACTGAAAATGCATTTTTTAAAAGGTGCAATCAAGAAACTTGATTTAGGTGATTACCTAGAGTACACAGAGAAACAAAGCTGATAATGTGCTGTTGCTACAAGAGATAGATTTGTTAAGTGCTGGCAAGATATGATTATAGTAACTGCCGTTATTAAAGCTTCAATTCAACGGTCGTTGGTTTCAAGTTCGTTTACCCAACATCGTTCACATAATTTAGTGCAGTAAGAAGTCAGTGATGATGAAAATTTAAACAATTAAACAATTTAAGCAATTCTCAATTCTCAAAATTCTCACGTTTTTACGATTATTAGTTTAACGTCCCTGTCCACATACTCTTAAGATAGGGAATTTAAATCAATCCCGCCCGTTTAGACGCAGACAGTTCAAAGCCTTAAAGTGCCTTCTCACTTACGCTCGAGAGCAAGAATATATCAAGAATATATTAAAAATATATTAAGAATATATTAAGAATATATTAAGAATATATTACGAATATATTAAGAATATATTAAGAATATGTAAAGAATATATTAAGAATATATTAGGAATATGTTAAGAATATATATATACAAGAAATATGAGTATGCCTCAGTTAATTCAGCGCGTGCTAATGCATACCAGGAATTTGGTTTGGCATTTCATGCAAATAAATGCTTAAGAAGACGAGTAGATGGTTTAATTCTATAATGTTTTGTGTCGCAAGTGTTTTACGCAGTGGATTGAAACCCCAAGTTAAAAATGTCAAAAGAGACCCTAAAATTATATATCTGCTGGAAAATCATGCATTTTAGTCATTTTTGACATGCTAAGCTGATATCACTACCATTAAAGAAGACTTTGGAAATTGGTTTCTTGTTCTTTGAATTGTATTTATCCATGGTACCAACTATTTAAAGACCCTTCTTTTTCTTCAACGACAGCGAGAAGCTTTACTTTGTAGAACGATAATATGAAGGTCTTAACAACATTTCGTATCATATCCCATGTAACTACTTTCTTAGATTGAGTTGTATTCATTTACTATTTAAAGTAAAATACCTGCTTAAAATATGTTTGTGTTAATATCCAATTTGTATTTGTTTTTGTGAAAAACTTTTCATTTTTTTGTGTCACGTTATCCAACACACAATAAATTTATACTAGTTAACTCCTATCGTCTTCTTACACAATATCATGTGCCCACTGTCAGCCATAAACACAAGCAAACTCTTACTGAAAGCTTGGACCCAATATTAACACGTGCAGATCATGCTCGGTAATAAATTCGAAGTCATCTCGAATGAGGTCACAGGGCTTGGATACACTTCCCACTCTCACTGACTGCAGCACTACATATCCATCAGTCGGTGACAACGATTTCTCTCAACCGAATGCCGGTCGAGGCACTCCCGCTCATTGGCTGCGCGCTAAAACGACATCGGTGTGATAGTGACGTCACACCGGCTCATTGGCTGCGCGCTTAAGCGACATCCGTGTAGTAGTTACGTCACACCCGCTCATTGGCTACGAGCTAAAGCGACAGTTGTGTGGTAGTGACGTCGTACAGATACATCAATAGCTGTGTCGCAAAGCGCCCATGCGGGTAGTGTGACCTAGCTCTCTCCAGCTCCACGGCTGAGTGATTCATGTTTATTTCGTCGGTTTCTTCACAAGCTCAGGGCTTGTTGTGTTATTTCTTTATAGTTAATATCTACTTTTTAGTATAATTAGGCTCAGATTCTCCTCTTGCTGAAGTTTTTGAACTGTTTTCATTTGTTGTAAGAGTGAAATAGCATGGTGCAATTTTGTTACCTGTGGTTTATTGGTATGCTCCGATTCTTATAAAAAAAAGTTTGTCGAATAGAGAATCTTTCGGAAGTGACGGCGAGATTTTAGATTGTAAATTACTTTGTTTCAGCCTCCCTAAACACAGCAAAGGTGTTCCAAAGAGAAGAGCGATCAAGGTTTCCATTTTATGTAGAGTTAAAGAACGCGGAATCTATCCACAAAGTGTGTTCTCACACAAGATCCCATGAGCGTAGAAACAGTGTGGTGAAAAGGAAAGTTGAAAACAAGATGTATGCTGAAAAAAAGTAATAGCAGATGAAAAATAGGACAGTAGTGAACCGTAAAAGATGCGCTTAACAAAACAAAAAACGATCCTATTTCAACAAAAATAAGGCCTACCTAACTCTAACTCTCAGATAGGGACCTCCATTTTTCTCTTTGTAGAAGTGCCAATTTCCACAAAGACAAAAGCTCTATCCCCCTGAGGGGTGGTTAAGGTGAATAAAGGATTTATGATGAGTTGCAGAGTCACAAATGTGAGTATTTACACTAGTTAAAGCCTAATTCTATCAAGCTAGTATTCTTATTTTGGATATTTTGATCGGAATTCGATGAAGGCCACTCTTTCTGAACATGAAATTAAAGCGTCGGATGGTCTAGCTTCTTCGCACTGGCCGTTACTTTTTTTGAATAGAAAATCAAAGATATCGAAGTAGCCCTCCTATCTTTGTCAACCCTGAAAGTTTTGTTTGAGAACAGGGAAGTGAGACACGGGTAGATTTTGCTTGTCATGTGCGTCGATTTCTATTCTATTCGAAGTTGCTGCGGGATTAAAATCAAGGCATGTTTGAGACTTCGTTGATGCAATTCTAGCCATTCATTTCCGCGCACTTCATTGACGCGTATTTCACAGCAAATGAATCCTTTCGGAATTTCAATGGCATCAGTTCTTTTGGTCATTTCCTATGTATTACAGGCGACAGAGGCTTTCAATTTTTAGATACATTATGAAATTCACATGGAATACAGTTTATGAATCTTATGCTAAATTTACTGAAACATATGCGGAAGAAACGCTTCCTATTTATTGACTTATGGGTAAATCATTTCATTATTTCATTTCGTTCGTTCGTTATATCATTTACATTATTTCATTCAATCATTAAATTAGTTCATCAGTTCATTCATCAGTTAAATTAGTTAATTATTTGACAGTAGAATTTAAGTAAATAATTTGGCATCCCCATGAAAAATTTGAGAAAAAAATTTTGAACCCAGGATTCCCTCAAATTTTTCATTACATCTGCACTGAAAACATATTAAAAATTGGAGGTCTTCTATTTCCATTTAAAATGTCTTGCAGCTAGCGTTCATATTTTTATCTACAGTTTTTCATTGCTTGCATATCGCAGAGAATGAAAGAAGTTTTTGATCTCGAATGCTATTGCATCTCGAGTCCATCGCTTTCTCATTTCTCCAACCCAAATGAATATCACCAACATTCTCCATATTCTCGGAAGTATGCCTCGGACAAGAGATGTAATTACCGTCATGTTCTAACTAGCCTGTGTTCTAAGGGGGTCCGTGAAAACTTAGTCCTCACAAGTTAATTGGTTCTGGAACAGAGCCTTCTCTCCTCTACCATGTTTGTTCGTTGACAATAGGCGCGCTTGAACGCAACATTTGCGACAACGTGATGTACAATCTCCGGTAGACAAAAATCTTCTATGTTTAAGCAGGCGAGTTGTTTATGGTATAACAGAGATGTGGAACTTTAGATGACCTGATATCATCCGTTACCTTGTTTTTGTCCTACCTACATCTCTGGACGTTAATTTTCGCTGAACAAACTGTGGCATGACAGGCTCTAGGAATCCTTGAAAATTCTTGTCTCTGAGTAATGACAGCGGTCTTCATTCATCGTTAAAATACTGTAATTTTTTATAAACTCATTTTTGTTGGTTTATTTTTCTTCGGATGTTCGGGAGAAGAAGGTTTATTTGGTTAGTTTGCTTCAATTTCTGCTCACACGCTTATAGTCTGCACCGATCACACAAGTTTGGTTCAGGGCATCAGCTGTCTAGCTGACCGTCCAGTGATAGATTGAGAAAGTTATTGTTCCGATGAACGTCAATAGATTTAAAAGTTATTTAACGAGGGAAAGCAGTTTTCAATCTACTTTTCTTCACTGTTTCCACAGTTAATTGAGGACATCATCTTTAGAATCTTAAAAACTTCATTCCGCGTCCGGAAAACAAATTTCAGCATCGTATATAGAGTATAATATAGGTAAGTGGATATTCCCTCTTAATCACTATTTTTTACAGTTATGTTGTCTTTTTCTACCGAGATAATGCGTTCATAAAAAGAGCACACAGCAACAACCATAACAATGATTTATTGCTGCCTCATCCTGTGGAAAGCTGCATCCAAATAATGTGCTTCCTGCATTCGTGTTCTCTGTGTGATTGCTCATAATAATAGACACTCAGATTAGTTTCGGTCTTCCCTACGTCAACATAAATCGCCATCTCCATCGACAGCTGTTTTATGTCTCTCATATATGTAGCACAACATGAAATAAATTTAGGTTAATGCCATTAAATATTCTTTATAAGTTACGTTAACATAATTTTATAGGCTTTAAAAATTTACTTGAGCGTTATTTTATAAGCTCTAAAAATTTTAGGTGAACGTCATTTAATTAGTTTGATATACTGCCGTTAACGTCATATTAGGAGTTAACGATAAACTTCATAAAGTAAACTTCCCAAAAATATGAACATTAACCTGTAATTTTCACAATATACGTTTGCATCACCTGAAATTTTGTCTGACGTAACTTGTGAGAATCCTTCACGCAAAATAAAGAAGGAAAGAAAGAATATACCCAGAGTAAGTATCGAAGTAAACAAAAGTCTTATAATAACTCCCCTTTTCTGCATTACCAAACTTGCCCTGGAAAATAATTGAGATACAAAACAGGAAATGGCAGCAATTTACAAGAATTGGGCGACCCAACAACAGAATTCCTACGCATAACCTTGCCACGGTTACAAATCAGCGTCATAACTTAATTTCACTCTACAAAAAACCTTTGGAGATTCTGAAGCGAATGAATTTCACATGTCACAACTTTGATGCCTTGATGTTAATTGACACTCTAAAGCATCGATCCGAGCCAATATTCTATTTTATTAATGCAATTATACGACTGGGTCATCGCTGGTGCATTGGTATTCGATCACGTAGCGCATATATGTGACAGGTTGGTGCGGAACTTTGTACCTTCGTCTGTGGAAGAGAGTGCTTGCATGAGTTGTAAATATACATACAGTGAAGAGAAACTAATATTCGTAAATCGAAAAATTGTCGATTCAGAATGTTTCCATCATGTCTAAAATACTTGTCATCTATACGTACAATAGCTAAGTACAAGTGTTGTAAAATTCGAGTGTAAAAAAATTAGAAAATGTTGTGATCCCAATTGATTTATGCTTATTGTTCTTAATTTCTATTAGAATTTTTTTACTTAATCAGATATTTGGTATCAAAAGAACAAAAGTTGCTTTCATAATATTTTCACACGCTTTTCTTCTGTCCGCTTCACACTAAATTGTTCAGTTTTTTCAGCCAGACAATCGCATATTCAGTATTGGTATACACTGAAGTTGCGTGCTTTTCAAGTTCTTATTACGGTAGAAAATAAAGAATTGTCAAGTTCCTAAAGTGACAGTAGTTTCAAAAAAAGTAATTTGAAATTAGCATGAAAACACTGAAATGCCGAAAGCAGACTCAACACTTGAACTCGATCGAAAATTTGGGGTTTATTTAATAATTTGAATTTGATCGAAAGTCTGATAACATATCTCTACGCTGAAGAAAATTTTGTTTGTTTTTTGACGTTTGTCTAACCATTATTCAAGTGCATAGAAATTTTGTGTGTATGATTAGTTTTCTAATTTACAAGAACCACGTGAACGAAGCTTCTATAGAAAACCTAAACTCTATTTTAGGAATTAAATTCATTAATCACACATGATAAACAACTTTTAGTCAATTTATTTCAAATTTTTCAAAAGTTTACCAAGTCGAGTGCGTCGCTCTTATCCCTCCAAGAGATGCGTCTCAAGCTGAGGTCAGCGTTTCTGCCGAGCGGAGTTATGCGACGGCGATTGTTTTCGATCATCGTTCCACTGACACTGAGTTGATAGTATTATGGTGACAGACTACACGCAGCAATTTGGGTCAGAGGGATTCAAATAAATTATTATTGCGAGAATATCCTTCGACCAGTAGGTATTAGAACAGAACGTATCTACGATACGTACAGGGTGAGAAATTTCAAGTTCTGCCGTGTATTAGATTGAAATATTAGAACAGAGTGCTGAAGTTTCCATTACTATAAGCAAAGCGTGAATGGTTGTAAGCAAGCATCGGAGTTTTTTACCCAGGTATATAAATTGCGTGATTGAGAAAAATTTTAAGGTTGAGAAGAACGCCAGGATATCACAACAACACGTCAGAGAAACTCAGCGGAGGACTCATCTCGCGAAGAAAGCTCATAATTTCAGACTCGGTGAGAGAGAATTCAGATTAATCCTCCGTTCTCCCACCAATTATAAAGGATCGGTGCGCCAGCATTTTTACGTACATACGTACATATACCGGGCTTATCCTCCCTATGGGAGGGTAGCCGACAGCAGGCCACAATCACCACACTTAGTCACTAGGAGGCGAGAGAGGCAGCACTGGCCGCACCTGAACTGCCAGGATCAGCAGCAGCCCAGCACAACCACCTTCCACAGTCAGGCCCGACAGGGTCAGCTGGTTTACCCCGACCGCTTCATTGAGTGCAGCCCCTCCCCCCGCACATGACAGGTCAACCCCATCACACGCGGGCAGCTTCCAGCCACGCGTCAAAAATAAAATCACCTCCTTATACACTGCCCCCACTCACTTCTGTCCGCGGACCGCAGCCATCCCTCTCGCCACGTCCACAGTCAGACCCCTCTCATACAAAGCACGTTGCACCCCATCCATCCAACTCATCCGTGGTCTACCTCGCGCTCGAAGACCACTCACTTCCGACATATATATCTTTTTCACCAGCCGCTCAACATTCATTCTTTCTACATGCCCAAACCATCCAAGCACTCTTTCATCCACTCGCCTGCTCAACTTTTTGATAACACCCGTCTGCCCCCTAGCCAACTCATTCCTGATCCTATCTCTTCTAGTTACTCCATACATGCTCCTCAAATACTCCATCTCAAACACATCCAACTTCCTCCTCTCAGCTGCTCTCAACCCCCAGGACTCTGCTCCATACAACAAAACTGGCACAATCAAGCTTTCATACAGTCCCCTCTTAACATTCATACTCAAACTCCTGCATTCAAAAACTTTCCTCATTGCACCCAATGTCTTACAACCTTCACTCACTCGATGCCTCACTTCAACTTCCATACTATCCTTAACAGTCACATCCGACCCGAGGTACCTAAAATGCTCTACCTCCTCTAAAACTTCCCCATTCAACCTCACATCCAAAGTTCCAAACACTCCACCTCTTGAACATCTCATCACCTTACTTTTATTCACATTTACCCTCAATTTCCGCCTTTCGCATACTCTACCAAACTATGTAACCAGACTCCTCAGTTTTTCCTCTGAATCAGCCACAAACGCTGTATCATCTGCAAACAACAGCTGACACACTTCCCAACACATACCATTTCGTCCCACCAACTGCGCACCTTTTCCCAACACTCTGGCATTCACTTCTCTCACCACACCATCCATAAACAAATTAAACAACCACGGCGACATCACACATCCCTGTCTCACACCTGTCACAACTGGGAACCATTCACTCACCTCATTCCCTACTCTCACACATGCTCTGCTATCAATGTAGAAACTCTTGATCGCATTCAACAGTCTCCCACCCACTCCATACAAACTTACCACTTGCCATAGAGCCTCGCGATCCACTCTGTCATACGCCTTCTCTAGATCCATAAATGCCCAATATACATCCTTTCCCTTTAATAAGTATTTTTCATTCACCTGCCTCACAGCAAACATTTGATCCACACAACCTCTACCACGCCAGCATTTTTAAGAAACGTAATACCTCAAGTTAAAGGAGCAAAAATAAATGGCCTTTCGACAAATACGATGTTCTACTGGAACATTGCGAAAAGCTGGAATAACTGAGACAACTTTCAATCCGTATAACTCGTTGATCGACTGTTTACCGTAGCTACTGTAGGGTATTTATATCATTACTATCAATAATAGGATTGCTCTAACTATTCATTTCATTAGCTGCTCAGGTTGGACAGCTCAGTTTAGAGAATAGTTCGCACATCGACAGAGAAGTGAAATAGACTACAGTTTTGATATGTTGAGTTTCTCGTATGGTTTTTCAAAAGTCATTACTAATAAAAATAAACTAAAAATTGAATGAAACGTCCATTACTATTTCTTCATAAGTCTGAAGTGAAGACAGCACGATCTTGCAATCAGTTCAGAACCGAACAAACTTTTCCCTTTGCTGTGCCGCCATAGCCATGTGGCTAGAGGGTTCTGCCGCTGTGCGGGAGACCCGGGATCGAATCTCGGCGCTGGCAGTGGCGATTTTCTCTGTTGGGTATAGGAGAAAAATTCCAAGCACAATACCCCACTCTACCCAGGTGTCTGAAATGAATACCGGTCTCGACCGGGGGAAAGCGTCAAGGCGTCCTGGCGTTAGTTATAAGGCATTTGAAAATCCAATGTTCAAGGTGATATGTATCAAGCTTGATTGGAAATAAAGCATCCGTAGATGCCTTCATTATTATTATTATTATTTACCGGTGACGCGCAACTCTTTATTTCAACTCCACTTTAGAATATAAAAATCTATCGATTTGAACTAGGACGTAAGCCGTGTTGATTAAGCTATTATCAAACACTAGTCCACCCCCCTTTATTTGAAATAAAAAAGAGGGCGAAATGAGAGAAAGGCCGTAAGAAATTAAAAAATACAATCTCTCGAGAGTTGATAAGGCCGCGTGAACACGGCCTGTCAAAATATATAGGGCTGGAGCTTGTATCACAGATACGCTCATCACACACTGCAGGCTGGCTTCGGACAAACAGACCGACCGACCGACGGACGGACGCGGCTCTTATTATAGTATAGATTCAAAGAATCAATATTTGAATAATATAAATACACAGCATAAGAAGTGTTTCATTATTTCGCTGCCGTTACGACCAAGTGTTCCGCGTGTGATAAATTTACTGAGCTGCAATGCGTAGACGCAGCGCTGCAGTAGAAATTAATGGTCAGTCTCCGTACTTGAGTTTTTTATTAGGCTTCTGAAAGGTATGAGAGTGAAACATTTATGCTATAAAACTCGTATAAATTGCGAGACTCAGGATGAGTATTTAAAATCACTAATGCCACACACGATAGACAAGACAGAGGACGCCAGTTTGATTACGGCTCCCTATGACACTTCAATACATTCAGGACGAAATCATTCGTCCAGCATTTCCAGTTCCGTACAGTCGAATAGCAATAGCGGTCATTAGTGGCGCGAGCTGGCATCATTCATATCGCTTGTGCACCCATTTCACAGGCTGCGTGAGAGAATAATGACTCGTACTTCACACTCGTGATGAAGCGCATCAGTTTTGCCGTGAGGCTGCGTTGTGAACATACATAGATGACAGAGACTTGCTATTAACTCTATTCAGTGTAGACGATCCTGGCAGATAGTCTTCAGGAAAACGAAGCAAACTTCGGCTCACGAATGCTCTCCTGTGCGTCGTTCTTTGTAAAAGTTTAATTACCTGAAGAGCGATGGTTCCAGCACAGTCATTCAGGAGGACGTGATGTTCTAGTTTGATTGCGTCTTTGTAGGAGCGCCGGTGAGGCGTTTAAGGTAACTACGAGTCACTTAGATGATACGTATCGTTTGCTTACTGGTTTCTGGTAAGGGTCATTATTGCAAGCCCATGACTCGCGAGGGATTGCAGTGGCAGGTTAAGTCACTTCGATATTGTATTGGCCCAAGATTTGAATAATATTAAAAATAAAAAGGCTTTTTAATCGCTGTGTATTGAATAAAGACAAACTGATGAAATTTTGAAGAACTTTCTAGACGTTTTCGAAATGTTTATTTAGAGAAATAGCAAGAACGAGCGTTCGCTGTACACTTTCTTCCGCTTGCGTTCAAAGGCCAAAAATTTTAGCAACTCATAAGCGGAATGAAATGTTTCAGCAAACTTTCTTTGCAGTAAAGACTGAAGAAACTTTTTATAAACCCAGATTATATTTCTTGAATTTGTTCCGTCAAATGACTTCTGTCAAATGACTTCTGTCAAATGACTTCTGTCAAATGACTTCTGTCAAATGACTTCTGTCAAATGACTTCTGTCAAATGACTTCTGTCAAATGACTTCTGTCAAATAACTTCTGTCAAATGACTTCTGTCGAATAACATCTGTCAAATGACTTCTGTCTAATGACTTCTGTCAAATGACTTCTGTCAAATGACTTCTGTCAAATGACTTCTGTCAAATGACTTTTGTCAAATGACTTCTGTCAAATGACTTCTGTCAAATGACTTCTGTCAAGTAACTTCTGTCAAATGACTTTTGTTCGGTGACTTCTGTCTTGTGAAAAATTCCATCACTGTTGCAAACGTTTATATATTTTATTTGTCATCATAGCGAGGCATGAAACATTTTAACTTAGATTTTAATGTCCAATAAAAGTCCAAATAAAAATTAATGTCTCTCAGCGGAAAATACATTTCGTATGTGAGAGGTAAAATTGAAGCTATTACAGCACATACTAAAATGAATATCGAGCAATTTTTTTTATTGTTTACTTCATAAACTCTGCAAAAACATGGAAAAAAATATGAGTTTCGAAGTTTTGTGGAGTAATTTCTTGTTCATAAGATAAGTGCCTCGACTATTTATTCATTGTGTTCGCTTCATAAACATTTCAAAACTTTGAGCAAAATATGAGTTTCTATAGTTAGTGTAGATGTCATTTATTTTTCGTTAAATCAGTGCAGCGACCACGAAAGAAAGGACGGGACTTAGAGTCAGGCTAAAAGCTGCTCATTAACCCACTTAATTAGTTTGTATTTTAAAAGAGACCAGCTGAACAAACTGAGTGGATCACTTGCAAGAATTGATGGGTCATATTTTATGAGGTTACTTCATTAAGAAATTTCATTCAACTTACCTGTGGCATCTGCTTGTCCTCGTTGTGGCAGTTGTGAGCTTCAATGGACCGGAATTGAACCGGAAAACCTAAACCGTAAATTCAATTGACGCAGTTTTCGTATATTCTAATAACACTGGAATGTCTATTAAATAATGGCGAGACAGGAATTCCAATCAAAGAACTCATAAATACAAATTATCATTGTGGTTTCAACTTGTGGCTTTCAATTAAAATGATATACTATGTAGTTGAATTTACTGATCATAAAAGGGCGGCAACAACAACAATATTGCAATCAAATTCATTTTCGCTCGTAGCGGAAAAGTTTACGATTTGTAATCGCGGTTCTGTTGTGTTCTCTCACTTCTATCAAAAGCTGAAGTTCTATTTGACTCGAAATTGTTTTTTGATCATAATTTCTTGCGTCCCTTACGAACGACAATGGATTTTCAAACATTCTTGCAACCTAAATCCTTCGGCTGAAATCGACTGCAAGCGAGTACGACCCGATCCGAAATGATGGCTGGCTTGTAGCAGTGAGCGGCTTAATATAATGTCGAGAGCACAGCTATCTCTCGGTCGATATCACCAACTGGTCGTCAAAGTTGACAGTATGAAGAGACGGCAAACTAAAGGCGCTTTATGTCGCTAACAACCTAAGTACAGGACAACCAGAGCATGGTTTGTTTTGCAGCGCTGGGTTGAATGTACTTGGTCTTCACTACATCCCGATGAGAATGTCAGCTTAGTTCTATGTAGTTACCCTCAATGTACGGCAAAATGTCAGCGTTTTACCAAAGAACAATGTATACTGGATACATCAGGAGCAGACAAGGCACTCTAGAGGCACACGGGATCATGTCGACGCGATGACGGCCACTAATGGAGCCTTAATCAGTTCGATCGATTTGCCCGTTTAGAGCACCTGGTCTGGGCTTCGTTTGGCATCACTTTCGTATGTAAACCCCACTGTACTCCCTAATGCGACTTTAAGAAGGACAAACAAGCCGCACTTCAAACGAACTCACCGAACGTCTGGCAAAGCCTGCTATTTTTGCGCCCACCCAAAAATTAACGAACAGTTCTGCCTCGCTTTCATTTTTTCGGACCATAGAGCTCAAAACAGTCTATTTGGAAACAAAATGATGCTCACTCGGAGTAGGAGCTTTTTTCGTCGTCAACACTCTAAAAGATTCGAGAGGACTCCCTTCAGTTGACTTAATAATAGTTTTTCATTGTTTATGTGAAGAAATAGCCGTGAAATAAAATTGATGAAAACTTCTCAGTGGTGCATTGTTTCGCCATTTTCTTGTTACGAAATGGAGGCTTTTCTTAACACAAACTGAAAACTCTACATTCCTGATGTCGAGTAAGTTTAACAAATTAGTGAGTTTTATTTTTTGAATAACTAACTCAAAGTATAACCTTGGTAAATATTGAATCGGCCTCATATGTGAAAGGACGGTGATAGTAAAACGTCTATAAATTATTATAACTTCATCATTTTTGAGGCTAAATGGCCAGTATTCGTTCCTCCCTTTCATAAAGAATAGAATAAAATAACATAGAATACGCCAACAAGAACGAGCGCAGTGGCTTATTCTTAGCCTGTCTCCAAATCCGGTGCCTTTTGGAACCAATCACGGACAGGAACCAAAGAAACGTATTTACATCATTAATTTTATCTCACAAGCACCAGTACATTAATTTTAAAATAATATCTCTAAGCGCAGCCCGTTTGATTGGACTATTCTTCAGCATTATTAGTAATGAGCAAGACCCGCGGAAATTCCACGGACAATGCCATCGTTAAGCTAGGTGGATTCGTGAAACGGTTCCATCAATATTACCTTACGAATTCTAACAAAACATATCCTAACCTAACGTATCCTAACCTGTCCAAACCGAACCTATCCTGATAAAAGATCGAAAATAAAATAGTAATATGTAGATTACTTATAGCAATATTACCTCTGCGTTTTTATTCACTTCGTATTGACGTTACTACCTTATTATGTATTAATAATGAAATCATAAATTAATTTCATGAAGAAACGCAGTTTCTGATGCTGTTTACTGAATGAGTTTTTCTCTTCAAATCGCCCTGGAATTCCGGTCAATGCTCGCACTTTAGTGTACTGGAAAATTTCCAATCCAGCTATGGTCAACGCTGTTTCCAAATTCCAAACGTATTTACTGGACAAATAGAGGCAAATTTTCAAGGAACTGGTTGCAGATACTGACAATTTCAAACGGAAAAAAATAGGACTTAACTAATTTGAGGGCGAAGAATTTATTCTAACTAATTAGCAGTAGTTTTTTCTGGTTCGACATTTTCCTCAGTGTCGAAAAGACCTTCTGGGGTAACATCATGGAAGTAATTAAGATATTTGTGCAACCTCTTTTAATTGACCTTTCAATTTTCTCGGTTCGAAAGACATGAGTTTAGTCAGTTGGAGCCGTCGCTCGCAGCTGAGGTTACCGAGTTCTGAAATAATTTTCGTTGTTTTACGCAGAATTCTCTCTGCAATTTGTTGTTGAAATCACATTTTTGGGTAGCGGATTAAAGTTGCAATGCATATTCTAGATGTGATCAGACTGATGCTTTTCAGAGAGTTAGTATAACGTCTTTTGACTTGTGTTCAAAGTCTCTTTCCATGAAGTCAAGAATTCTGCTCGCAATCTTAACGCTTTTCATTCTTGTTTGTCATCATTGAAATTTTCGGTGAGTGATGGTACACTCTCCTTGATGGCTTATTGTTTCAATTATTGGAACATCATTCAAGGCGTGTATGAAGCGCTAACTATTACTTCCAGGATTCTATATTGATTTTTTTTTCGATATTGACTAAAATTTGCTCGATTTTGGTCCATCGGTGAAAACGGTTCATGTGTCCTTGAATTATATTTCGCTAACTAAACGCCCTTGATGAAGTTTCGTGTCGTCCGTGAATTTTGTTAATTTCATATAAGATTCCGAGCTAAAGGTCGTAAACAGGGATGATGAAGAGTAGTGGACCTAAGATGCTTCCTTGTGGAACCCCTAAAGTTAATAATGCCGGTTAGGCATTTTTGGTTGGATTTGCATTTATATATTTTATATTTTGGATCTTTATTTAAAGTCATACAATCTTATAAAAATACGTTTAAATAACTTGACCAAAAATGTATTTGGAATATATCATGAAAACTTATTAACAACGTGTTGTTTTATATGTTGCTGGAATTTTCTATAATGTGGAATTATTTTTTGAGATCATATTATTCGATTACCTAAAAATAGAGAAAATAAATGATATAACAATTCTAGAGGAAATCAATCAACAGCAATAAATTTATGCCTACATGAGGATACATTGGCGATGAGCTGCGGTTAATAAATTTTTTGACACATTTTTCAGACAAAGAAACCTCACTTGCATTTAAATAGATTAATTTCTGTGTTAAAAGTCAGTATAAAATTTGACGTGGTTACAATATGAAGTATTTTGAAAAAATAAAAATTTTACAATAACAATAACTGCTTTCTTAGTTAAGAAATTGGAACTTGAAATCTTCAATGTTGTTTCCACATGTGCGATGCATAGAGATCAGGACTGAGAGATGACTGATGGAAATATTTCATTCTTGTAAGTTGCTTCATGTCCGCCAGCAGAAGTGCTTTTCGTAGTATTTAAGTCCTATTCTGCCTTTCAACTCCGTGAACAATTAGCTAACACCATCGTCCATACCGTTTGGGTTACTGCAAGGGGTTGCGGAATCGATCGCAGGTTTGGGCTTGAAGAAGCTAATCCTGACATTCTACGCCATGTGTGGGGCCGAACACTAAAACTATTTAATAATGTAACACACTAGTGCCTGGTATGGAAAAACCAAGTGTCGAAAGAGCGAAGCTCTTCATGCTCTATGAGTTTGAATTCATACCAGTAACTTCAAATCTTGACTACAACTCCTCGTGAGCTGCAAAATGCTATGGTGTACCGTTATTTTTGTTCACGATTCTTTAAGCTATGCTTGATTTTTAAGTAAATTCTCCCATCTCTCACTCTCCATGGCAGGTCTAGAGGCATGAGCAAAGCAAACTTCTGTTGGCAGTTTAAGGGTTCCCCGATGGAAAAAAGACTGCGGCTTGCAGCTCGATAGCTCCCAGATGATTCGAGACGAAAAACTGACATGAGACATGGAGGGGCTTTGAAAATAATGCGTCTGCCCTTCCATATTCGAGTATGGAGTGAGCTGCGAACACTGTAACTTTCCGTAGAAAACCTACGGACATATCGTTCACAATTTAACTTGATGAAATCTTGTTTCTGAAGAAAAATGAATGAAATTCAAAGTAAAGTCCTCCATGCACATCGTGCGCGTCAGAATTTCATAACTTCTAGTCCAAGGAACTGTGTCACCTCGTGTTGAAAATTCTGCGATTTGCATAGCCCAGTGAAGCAACGATGAGATCAAAGCTTGTTCATGGAACTCAAACAGGATCGTATGTCTGCCGACGAGACTCCTGAATTCTTAGAGCAATCGTTTGCTATTTGGCCATGCACTTTCGAAGGAACTTTTCTATGATGCGAGCTGATCAAAGCCTCTGCGAAGTTGATGCAAATAGAACAGCTTAAGGTGTTCTTTAGATGTCACTCTGAATAAAAGATAACACTCAGTAAAAGGATTGAATCCCATTGTCCGCATCGTCGACGTATAAAAGACAAACTCAACTTGGCTTCACATCCTCAATATAGCGGGAAAATTTTCCCTAGGGGAGACTGTGAAAAGTATCTGCTGTAATAATGAAGGCATCTACGGATGCTTTATTTCCAATAAAGCCTGATACATATCACCTTGTACATTGGATTTTCAAATGCCTTATAACTAACGCCAGGACGCCATGACGCTTTCCCCCGGTCGAGACCGGTACCCATTTCAGACACCTGGGTAGAGTGGGGTATTGTGCTTGGAATTTTTCTCCTATACCCAACAGAGAAAATTGATACTGCCAGCGCCGAGATTCGATCCCGGGTCTCCCGCACGGCGGCAGAACCCTCTAGCCACATGGCTAGAGGGTATGGCGGTGGGTTGCTGTAAATGTGAGCAGGGAACAATAGATTTTGAAATAATGACGTGTTCTGCTCATGTTCACTGTGGAATGGTGATGCTGGTTTAAAAAATAGTTGTTTTCGTCGATATACACTTGAACAATAAAAATCAAGAGATGTATTTCGCTCAATAAGTTAATCATACTTATTTCAAACCTTAGCGAAACTAAGGGATTTGCACTAGTCGATTTATATTCATAAATACTCCTGTACACATAGAATGTTTTAAGTGTCATCAAAGAAAATTTCGTAACAAAACCCGTTTTGAAAAAAAAGAACTAATCTTTTGAAATTCAAATACGCTGCTGCTCACAAATCATTCTTAAATCACCAGCTAGGTAAATTTAGAAACAAAACGCGTTTTACCGCACCATCCGAGAGCCCATTATTTCCCCCGCTTGCACTTCATAAAAGCCACCCTCCTGCTTTGCATTATAGACTAGAACGCTGCGAGTTTACTTACCTATGAGATGAAAAACTTTGCTCGTTATTCATCTATTTCAGTGATTGAGCGCAGTTTTCTCGTGACATAATGAGATAAAAACACGTGTTTTTACGAAAGTTTATCGTTGATGCTTTTTAATACAAATGGTACTGGGTACAGAACTATGAACTTGCTGTGTAATTTATGTTGGTGAGTTCAATCTCTTTTCTGATAAAAATCTCTTTCACTTCTCATGAAAATCTCCGGAGTTTTGAATGAGCATTTCACTTTAAGTTAATTTTTAAGTTTTTCTCCCAACGTCAAAAAGTAAAAATATAAAACGAGTGACCCACGAGTGCAATCATTAGGATGCGAGGAGATTGACATTTATCAGCCTACGAGTGGGTTGCAATCGTGAGCCTTCGAGTGGGTTGCAATCATCAGGCAGCGAGTGGGTTGCAATCGTGAGCCTACGAGTAGTAGGTTACAATTATCAGGCTTCGAGTGGGTTGGCAATTATCAGGCAACGAGTGGGTTGGCAATCATTAGGCTACGAGTGGGTTGCAATCATCAGACTACGAGTGGGTTGCAATCATCAGCCTACGAGTGGGTTGCAATCATCAGCCTACGAGTGGGTTGCAATCATCAGGCTACAAGTGGGTTGCAATCATCAGACTACAAGTGGGCTGGCAATCATCAAGTAAAAAGTAAGTTCACACTCCACAAGCTGCAAATATTTCATTACAGACACCGTGTTTACATGAGCAGCTGCACCATCACGCACAGCAGCAGCAATGAAGTGCTCATTATTGAGTAGGTCAAGGAACGAATAAATCATGACGAACATCAGTCAAAATGATCTGTTAAATGTTGTTCGTATTACAGCAATTGCGAGGTGCGAGTATTTTGCACTATGAGTTTTTGATTCACACTTAATTTAGTGTTCGTTTTAGACGTCGGATGAAATATTTTCTTTTAAGTAAATAAGAGGCTTTTGATCTCGGCGTGAGCTGCCATTTGCCAAAAATTGAAAATTTTAACAATCAAACTCCACGATTGTGTTTAGAGTCATGTAAATTTATACAGGCGTTACTTGTAGATGGAACTATTGTCGCACACGAGGCTTTGGTTACAATATATCGTGAAGCAAAGTTTGCAAAATACCTGTTGAGTTTATAATCAAGTTGGGGTGTTCTCACTGGCGTCAGATCTCAAGTTTAAGTTGACACATTCCGCTACAGTTGGAACATCCAGTTGATACATCCCGCTACAGTTGACACATCCCGATACAACTGACACATCCCGCTACACTTGACACATCCCGTCAACACATCCCCCTACAGTTGACACATCCCGTTGACACCTTCTGTTAACACATCCCGCTACAGCTGACACATCCCGCTACACTTGACACATCCCGTTAACAAATCCCGGTACAGTTGACACATCCCGTTGACACATCCCGCCACAGTTGACACATCCCGTTGACACATCACGCTACAGTTGACACATCCCGCTACAGTTGGAAAATCCAGTTGATACATCCCGCTACAGTTGTCACACCCTGATACAACTGACACATCCCACTACACTTGACACACCCCGTTAACACATCCCCCTACAGTTGACACATCCCGTTGACACATTCTGTTAACACATCCCGCTACACTTGACACATCCCGTTAACAAATCCCGTTACAGTTGACACATCTTGTTGACACATCCCGCTACAGTTGACTCATCCCGTTGACACATCCCGCTACAGTTAACACATCCCGTTGACACATCCCGCTACAGTTGACACATCCCGTTGACACATCCCGCTACAGTTGGCACATCCCGTTGACACATCCCGCTACAGTTGACACATCCCGTTGACACATCCCGCTACAGTTGACACATCCAGTTGATAGGATCTCAATTGCTCAAGGATCTTGAGTAATTGAAAAAACTGATGAGTAGTAAGAAAACTTTTTTGAACTCGACGAGAGCTTCTATTTCTCAAACTATGAAATCTCCTGACTAAGTTAAGCTTCAAAATTGTGTTAAATGTTACTCAAATTCATCGGCGCATTTCTTGTGAAACAGCTATCGTCTGAATCCAAGTATAATAAGTATTACAAGTTATGTGTTAGTTTAGTGGAAACCACAAGAAGTGTGGCGCTTCGAATCAAGTTTCATGTATTTAAATAGTGACGTTTATTTTAGATGTCTTATTTTACTAAGAATCGCATAACTACGCAACTCAAATTTCATTTATTTTTTGCCACAAAAAAGAAAGACACCAGATGCTGTGATGGAAGCCTCGGAGGAAACAAATCCGTGAATCTAAAAAAAATAAAATAATGAAGTTTTCTTCAGCTACGACGAAAATAAATTCCATCCTCTTCGTGGAAATTTTTTTTTTACGCCGTCTGCATCATACATCGAAGCTTTGAATCACGCAGGAAAATCTTGAAAGATGCAAAAGAAATTATTTTTCGCGCTCCCTTCTTAGCTAGCTTGGGAGGGAAATGGTTTCAAAATACACACGCTCCGTAGTGATATATTCTAAGAACGCAATAAAAAGTGAATTTACGCTTTCATTTCATCCATTTGGAGAAAAATCGCAGCGAAATTCTGGAAGCTCAAGCACGTGTTGGTATTTACGTGCACCTGGTGGCAGTATTGTGGTTGCAAAATCTAAAGTATTTTTCTTTTGAGTGAGAGTAATTCTTCTCGCTTGTTTCTTGTGTGAAATGTATTATATATAATTTTGTGAAATGTATTATATATAATTTTGTTGTGCAGCACGTGCTAGGCGTCCCTCATTGTCGAACATTAAAATTTAAATTACTAATTTTCATATTGAGTAAAACACCTGCGGTGGAACTCTTTGTTGCATCATTTCAACATAACAAGAGCGTGGGGTAATGTTTCTTCTATGATGAGTTTGAAAAATATACATTATGCGCTCAGAACACTATGTGTTTTCACGAGTTTGCTCTTTGAAATTTATTCCCGCACATTTACATACTATTTTAAGCACTTCCTAATTTATGTATGTTGCGCAATAGGCACAACAGTTTTCATGAAATTTTCATTTCAGAGGGGCGGAATTTGAATTTTAAATATAAACACAATGTCTTTCGCATCAAGCTTTCAAACTCCAGGGCATGGAAGATTTTAATTCACAATAAAAAAGTTATTCATTTCTCAGTTCCAGCGCACAATGATGTCAAAATGAACCTGTAAACAATATGATTTTCTTGAAGCACAGCGGATATATTGAGGCACAAAAGAAACCCTCCAGTTAAAGCGTAGTTGCTGTCACTGCACCATATTTTTTGAACATGCTCATAACTAAAAGTAAACTCCATATAACTCGTTAAAATTGGCTGAGCATTTTAGTTTTGAATTCTATTATAAGACATCATTATAAAACGAAATTCCCTTGACTGCTTTGTCTTGAAGGACTAAGTCGGGCACCGAACGTTGTTCAGTCGTACGTTCGACGCAAAAGCGGTCATCCCGACGGTGCGCGTGACACATCGAATTTTATTGCTGAAGTTTAGAGAGGCGGCCCAGAAATAAAGTGTTTGTCGTCGCCATGAAATTTGACGGTGATGATCCCGAAACGAATTGTTGTCTTTTTACTACTTGCGATAAATTCTAGGTTTATGAGTTTTATGTGTGCAGCAGGTGGCGTTCGATCAATATAAAAACGATGAAAAATTGTTGTGTTATTGGCTTAGGTTTTTTACCGTGCACTGTAATATTAGATCCTCATGAACTCGTCATTGAACACTTGTTCACGTCAATGCTATGATGACTTCACGCACACAAAGCCTCGTTGGATGTTTTACTTCGGTTGCATCAAATTGCTGTGCTTCGTACAAATTCATTCAGCTCAAATGAAGGGTTGCAGTTTTGTCTGCTGTTTTCGTTGCTGCACGAGGTGGATTGTAAGTTTGCAGTTTGCTTTCTAATATTTTATCAGTTTATTGAGGTATTCTGGATACCAACAGCTACGAGCTGTGTATAAATGGAACGTACACGGCGACCAAATATTGCATTTATTAGTGTTTCGAATATTTTACACCTTTTATTTTACTCCGCCGTCAAGTTTTAGGGAAGTTTGAGGAATTTCTTTCTCAGATATTCTCAATCTCCAACAAACCTGACTTTCCTATTGTTCGTTGCATCTATATAGTATTTTGACGAGGTACTGTGCCCTCCCACAGTTGCGCACAGTGCCCTTTGTGCGCTTCCGACTCGTTTAGCATAATTTAACGAATTAAAAGTCATATGCTTTACTAGATTCAGCCAAAGTAAGTGTTTGTTCAGTAAAAGAAATATTATCAGTATTATTGTAAATTCTTTCAACTAGATAAGGCAAAAGTGTTGTGTAAGCGTTGCAATATTTAAATCTCTTACATCAACAGCTCTCAACAAGCGCTGCACTCTCACTTTTGTATTTGAACAACAGGCTTTAATTGTGAAAATTTCGAGAACTGCATAGTAATAAGCTTAAGAAGCTTAACTCTAACGCCAGGGCTTACTGAATATAGCTCGTCACAATTATTGAAGCGATGAAAATTTGAAACCGTTAATGGATGCTCTGCTGCTTTCGACTGCGACTGCCGTGTCTGATGATTTTTTTAGCAGTTTGTTCACAAGACGGCAATTATTATTAAAATCGAAGTAGCCTAATAAAAAACAAATTTCATTTTGTGCAGTAAGTGCAATGACAACTTCAAGTTAAAAGCTATTTATAACGGAGAAACACGCTACCATATATTAAGTTATATCTTGAGCCTCCAGCCATCTATGAAAGATTTCACATGTAAGTTCAAAGTCACCATTCTATTTTATTATTGCACATTCGAATCCCCAATTTTCAAGTTCAAAATTTTCATTTTATTCCTTGGTTTCTCCATGCGGATTAATTAACCACGAGTGCAAGACTGTAGTTTTGGTTCACATATTTACGTTTTGCGTACGCAGAAGCCCGCGTGTTTGTCGTTATCAGCATCCTGGCGATAATTTGCTAGCCACAAACCTAATCAGCTCCGAGGATTCTTTACAAATGAGTTCAGGCTTCCTCAGCAACAGACACTCGTCTCATTTTGTTTGCGCATAATTCCATAGAATATTAATCTCAAATCTCGGGTTCTTATCACCGTATTAAAACGGACATTTTCATAGAAAAATTGTCTGAAATGTCGGATTCTTACAGTTGTAAATCGCACATTTCCATGAGAAAACAGTCTCAAATCTCGGATTCTTACCGCTGTAAAAATTGTAATATTTCATTCAGATTACAACTGAATTGAGTAATATTTCATCAATGAGTAATATTTCATTAATGCTTGGCAGTATTGATCGTATGTGAAATTTTGAAGTTACAGGAAGTTGCAGGTATGAAGAGCATGTGAATATTGCAATGGTAGTGTTAGGTCATGAAATTATCGAGATGTTCCCTGGAAAAACCTTGGCTAGTATCAAGAATACGTGTCTGAAATTTGACAGAAAATTTTACGGACGAAATTCGGTACGCCTTTCATCGTCAATAGCACGGCGATGACATGAAATGCGACCAGACTACTGTTCTCGTACATAATCAACCGGCAGCTGTGCGCTGGTTCGGAGCGTATGATTAGCCATCAAATGGCGTGTAAAAGTTACCGATGTCAAGGATTGGTAATATTATCGTGGAATATTACTAGCATTATGTGGTGAAATACAGCCGGCTCTGACATGCAGGTTGTGTCAGAGAATGGTGGAAGGAGAAAGATGTCCTGACAAATTTAGTAATGTTGTAATAGTTTCATGGTTACACCTCCTGTAAATTCAAATTTTCGTTTTTCATGTTCAGAAAATGATGGTTTTTTATTTATATTTTCACAATCTTTGAGAATATAAATCAACAGCAAATATTCGAAAATTTTCAATAAGCCGGGGACTAGTTAAACATATGATTTAAAATTTGTTCGAGTTGTTCGTGAAAAAATTTTAGTTCTTCACATATTGTTAGCGTACAGATGGTCAAAGCAAATATAAATATTTCATAGCAGCGCAGATAACTCAAAAAGTATTCATTAGTTATTTAAATATGCATTTCAATGATGAAGCGCGTAGGTTGGCGGAAGAACGAGGATGCTGGCTTGCATGGTGTCGAAAGTCATCCCAGGTCATACATAATATTGTATCGCTCAGCTCAGTCGCTTAGTCAGTTGACAATCCCCCCAAAAAGATGCAGGGTTAATTTATATATGCGAATTTGTAAAAATATCGAGAAGACAGAAAAATAATACAGGGTAAAATTTGTTTCAATCATCTTCTTCCAAAATGTTATGGATGGATGGTATTGGTATTGTATTGGGAAAAAATGCTATTCCTGACAATGGGAACAAATATTGACGAGCCCTGAAATGATGCCCTGTGGCGTAAAAAAATGATTGTCTTACTTCTGTGCGCGTTAAATGCTGGTTTCAAAATTGAAATGGCTTTGAATTCATCGTTTACTCCGCAGAAGTTCATTTATTAGGGCTGTTCTTAATTCGAGCTGAAACTCAAGGAAACTTTTGTGCAAACTCATTCTGAAATTTCGAGTGAAATATTCCATATGGGTATTTTCGCACATTAACTACTGCAGGCTCAGCCTTAGCAAATTTAGATCTTTTTTGCAGCCTGAGTGAGTGAATCGATTTGTCTCCGTTGGGGCCTGTCCTTCGATGTTTTTGTCGCTCGGCTCCGATGTAATTAAAAACTCATGAGCTTTTTTTTATTTGGAATCGATATTTCTTCCTCATTTGTCGTCTTTAAGCGAAAGCATCTCAGTAGAGTTCATCCACTATCGCTGCATCAGGGACTTCCTATATCAAATAAGGATAGCTTTATTCTCCTGAGACGCCCCATTCACAATTTCAGGGCACTCTTGATATGGCAATTTAGAAGACAATTCTTCTCATCAAGAGCCCCAACGGTACTATAGAACCGCAGCTTTACCAATCTCATTGAAAAGCAACTCCGCATCCTAACCTTCCCGACTCGGCATCGTCAATTACTTGAGCGGGTAAGTAAATCAATTCGACGCAAACCAAGCAACAATATTTGCAAGTTTCGGTACGGGCAACGCAGAATGAACCCGTTCTCATCTTACTATTTGGAGTGTAGCCCAGACAATACGAAGCACTTCTCAGAGAGGCTTTGCATAGTCTGGCTTAGCAATGGTCGAGTTTGTACAGTATGGCTCTGTAATAGTCGAGTGTGCACAGTCTGGCTGCGCAATGATGTCTGATCAGAGCTGACTGACTTGGCCATCAAGCACAGCTGCATCTGCGCTCCCTCAGGAGATGCGGGCGCATGTGAGTCACGCGACCGCAGTCCGTGGCTCTGGTTAGCACGTTGACTGCGATGGGTTCATTAAACTGAAGTTTACTATTTAACTCGAATTTAATGAAAAAAGTTGTTAGCAATTTTAAAAATACGAAACATTGACTGAGTACATTAAATGCCATTAATTTAAGAAGATTGTTGGAATTTTCCAAACCACCTTCCGATGGGTCGTTTCGCAGCAGGAAGAACATAAGCAGGACCTATTGAAGGGTCGTACCCCAAGCAGAGTGTTAACATGGATTGATGCTCTCCAATTGACCAAAAAAAGAAGCGTGTGTGAAGTGATTGAACACCTCAATATTTTGAAATTAATTTTCCTTTCAAAACTCTGCACCTGCTGCTCTCTAAATTACAGGAATTTGATGGGCGGAAATGCGTCTCAATATTTCAAGTAAATTTTCCCAATTGAACGACTGACACATCATGACCTGTCAGTTCTTTAGTTGGCGTGATGAGAATACTTTAATGGAGAAATGTCATTTGGCAATTACGTGAAATCACTTTTTCTGATATTTCATGTACCATAAAGGCATAGAATTTTATGAACTCTTCTGACCTCTTTACAAACTTTGTAAGAGGGCTTTTATGAGCTATTGAAATTACCGTCTTTGCTGCTCACAAAATTTGGAAAATTATTTTCGTCTATTATAAAATATCTGATGAAGAAGTTAGAGTATATCATCCAAGACATTTACTATTTTAGGAATCAAAACGTACAACGACAGGTGCCTTAGTGTTTCTTTTTGCCACATGAACAACATAGGAACATATAAACCTGAACCTTTCCTCAACTACTTTAGTACTTTAGAATTATTTTGAGCATCCATCGCTGCATCTGCCAAAGAGTTATATCCCCCTCCTCCCCGAAGTCCATTTGCCATGAGAAATTTATGCATAAGTTTTTTGATGCCTTGCTTAGTGATCCTTAAGTCAAAAGCTCGGCTCTACGTCCCGTGTGCAGTTCTGACATTCATTTCCTCGACCATTTGCAGAAATGATCTGCTTGGAAATGGAAAAGGAACTGGTGTACTCTTGTGGAGAATGGTTTTATTCGCAAAAGACCTTCAGTTATTTCCAAAGTGACGCGAATAAACTGTTTTAGTTTTATTACGACGAGCTGGAAACCCGTGGCGATGTACCCAGGGAAATTTAGAGATAAGTTTCTGGAGATGGGAAGAGTTTAAGAAATTCAAACTTATACGTTCAAAAATGGTTCAGTCGTAAAAATATAGAATGCTGCATTTTTTAGCATACTCCAGGAGCACGAAAATTTTCAAGTTTCATTTGCGTTGCGTAAGTGAAAATTACTGAATCTGTCACCCGAAGATCGGAAGAATCAGAATGTAATTTGATCTCCATGAAAGATGCCTGTAAATTTCTTAATATGCATTAACATTATTTAAGATGAAGAAGAAATATCAGAATTAAGAAGCAATTTACAGTAATTACAAGATAATTTATTATTTTTTTCAAACAACCATCATGCCAAGTACAAGCCTTCTATTTTGATAGTTGATACTTATGCAGTTGTTAATTGAAATATCATTTATTAAAAGTCTAACAAGTTTATAGCCAACATCACTAAACGAAAGAAAAAATCCATTTTGACTGTTAGGAATAAAATAAGGTTTTCATAAATCGAGTCGAGCAAGTAACTTTTAAAAACGAGTGAGATGAAATAATCTTTATGAAAGTTTTGTGAACATTGAAATTGTATTTAACTGCTTAGTGATTAGAAAATAATGTATCTAGGAAACTTTTGGAAATAATACAAGAACTCATTGAATTCTCGTATATGAATGGGGCTCATTAAAAACTTTGGGAAGTTGAGGTGTTGCAAATGATCCAAAGTCTCGACGGTGCGAGGTTCGTTACAATTTAACTTTATTGCAAATTTTTGTAAATTTCATTACTTATTTATCTTAGGCTCGTTATCAATTGACGGCCCTCAGAAATCCTAAGACAGGGACGTTAAATAAAAAGGTGACGTACGAACAAGGGCTCGCCAAATTATCTATCAATTGGCATTCGAATTAGGACTCGCCTACTAAATACTTATCAACTGACGCCCAAACAGGGACTTGCCTAATAAAATATTTAACAATTAGTCGAGTCCCTGTTCGGGCACAAATTGTTGAATATATTATTAGGCGAGTCCCTGTTTGGGCGCCAGTTGATAAGTATTTAGTAGGCGAGTCCTTATTCGGATGCCAATTGATAGATAATTTGGCGAGTCCTTGTTCGGGCGTCACCTTTTTATATAACGTCCCTGTCTTAGGATTTCTGAGGGCCGTCAATTGATAACGAGCATAAGAAATACGGCTCGTATTTCTTAGGCTCGTTATTCCTTAGGAATCTTCTCGAATTTTCAGGGATAGGAGAGAAGTCAGTTGCTGACTTATTTTTATTAAGTTGGGGCTCGTCACCAGTTTTCAAGTGGCGCGAATATTTCCGGTATTCTTCCGAGTTTTCGATCTGATTACAAGTTTTGGAGATTTCGAGCTGTTTTCAAGCTTCGAATTTGAGCCGAACTAAATCAAGCTTTTTGCGTTTTCGAGCTGATAAAAAAAAGCTTCGAATATAAGCTGAACTAAATCAAGCTAACGAATTTTGAAGTTCGTGACGGAAGTATGTTTCGCAAATATCTAAGATACGCGAGCTCAGTTATTTGCGAGAAGAATTATTTTCCTTCCTGTTAAAGTACAAAGGCACTAATCGACATCTCTTGGCAATAGCCTAACAATAGGATTTCTTCATTATATTAGCGATAAATAAATGTGAATATGTGTATACGAATATTAATTTCTCGGGCATAAGTACAAGTGAATGTAAAGAAAAATGAATGCTTGTATAAGTTATCCATCACTCAAGGATCTACATGACTGACGTTACAAAAGTAATGAAGAATAGTTATCTTAAAAATCTAAAACTTACCCGCTTCTAGCCTTTGCTTAATTTAAGCTGAGTACCCACTGGTTCCCAATAGATGCTGATGCATATAAAAAACATTGTTTTTAAAATTGAAAGCTCATGGTAAAGTAATGGAACACTTATTAATTTCCAATTGATATTACTTATACTAATACTTTTTTTAGTATTGAAGGCATATGGAATAAGCGAGGGAAAATTAAAGTAGAAAATCGCAGCAGCTCATAATTTAATGAAGAAACAACTTACAGAGACAATGTCTTTCTTGTGTTTCTTTGGAAGAAGATTGTAGTGTGTGAACGTTCACCAAAATTTGCTAACATATTGAACAGAATATTCTGAAAAACACCTAACATGTCATTAGGTTACAATTTTGAACACTTTTGATTCAGCGCTACTAATTCATCGAATGAGATTCGTAGAATTGAGATGTGTGTACAGAAATTTTTTGAACTCACTAATTATTACTCTGATATTAATACTCAGATAATAAAGTTCTTATAACTCATATCTAGGAATGGGGCGCTTAAATGACTCACTTTCTCCAACACACGTCCCATATCTTCCCCATGTCGCAATATTTATAGTTTATTTATATGTTGTTAAATAAGTTCAGTGATGAATCCTAACTGGGAATATATATTAGTGGTGTACCTTTTGCGTATCTGAATTATAAATTAAAGTGCGACGTTCCAAATACTTTTGTTCATTGCCTTTTTTAAATGAGATAATGGTCTAACTAAAGACGCGTTTTCTTGCGCTTTCATTCATAATCCTAACTGCGATCGTGTTGAAAGCTTGGGCAAGGTCACTACGCGTGAATATGTTGGAAGCTCCGCTATGCTGAAGATCATAATTTATTTTATGGTCGACTTTACTTTCAACACCGACAATAAGATAGCTTGGGTTGAAACTACGTGTGCATTGGCGTGTGGAACGCCTCTATTGATTGGTAAGTTACCCCAAAAAAATTGTGAATGTTAAAGTTAATTATTTCAAGTTTCCTGAACTTTTAAATCAAAATGCTCTGAGTCATAATTGTTATCGTAGAATATGGTATGAAACTTTAAAAATGAGTTGTTGGCTAAGATTTATCACAAATTGAAAATTATCTAAAGAAATCGAATGCAACGTAGAATATTTTTTGTCCAACTAGTCATTTAAAAATGAAAAATTTGCTTCACGTTTTAAAGATTACAAAAATTAACGACCTTTCACTTCGGTTGTTTAGTGATACTACAGTGTCACTCGAAGCTGATTCTGGTTTTGCTCTGATAACTCAAATTACACTAAAACTCATTATCATAGTGAAAAAATGACTTCATGTTTTCACAATCAAACGTAAATGTTATCCCGAAAGCGAAAGATATTTCGAAAGATTTTGCAGGCTTGACAGTAATTACATCACACTCAAATTCAGGAACAAGAATGTATGGTCAACGGGAAAAAACTCTTGGAATTCTTTAAAATCTACCTCAATTTTTTAAATATAAGCAACCGTACCACTAGCTTCCACTAGTATTGTGTGACTGATGCGACGAAGCAATTTGATGGGCTTTGCTCGAAGCTATTTTTTTCTGTGTTTGTAGAGGGCCTTGTTTGGCTGTGGAAGGTCTTGTCAACCAAGCCGTGTGCCCAACACCGACGCCACAGCTGCTATATAGAGCCGCTCTTTACCCAGACAAACACACGCAACCGTAAAAGTTGCCTCTCTTTTACTGGAAAGAACTTCTCTGTTCCTTCCGATGTGCTGCGTCTGGCACGTGGCAAATGATGGGTTGCTGTGTCATGATGTCTGTATTTAGCCGATCCAGACTAAATATGGAGATAATACATCATACGAAAACGAATTGCCATATTTTTCAAAGATGTTCTCACCCTGTGCCATTGTAGACAGCATGAATAAAACAAAGCTGTCTTATTGTGAATGCAAATTCGATGCAGCTTGCAGGCAAATTTTCTTGAGTAGATATCAATTTTCTGTACTCTAAGCACTTGTCACTGTTCTCTCACGGTCATGTCATTCCATGACGTATAGATGATAAAATATCCTTCGGCTTCCCCAAGGAATTTTAAGAGTCGCTTCTGAATGAATATAAATGGGTGTTCCTAAATCCCAAGAGTCAAGAAGCGCATCTTTTCGTGGCTCTGGCAGAGACCGTGAATCAACAAAGACGTCCACCTGCAACACATGTGTTCTTCTTTTCACCTTGCACGCGATATGGTCAGCAACGCAAATGAGTTCAATATCGATATAATAACGCTGCAGTTTCTGCGTCGGTCATTTCTCACGTGTCTCTTTGCTGTGCAGCTGCTGCAACTTTCACTCACCAGACCATGTTTAATGTAACAGCTCATATGTTAGTCTTCTGTCAGGGCTTGGATCCTTCTTCGCCAGTTACTGCAAGGTAACACACGTGTTTATTGACGTGATTAAACGTACTGTATTATTGAGTCTTACATGGTGAACTTTTGTTACTCAACAATGCGGAAGCGAAGCCCTGTTTTCTGTTAATGAATATTTATGCCAAATTTTTTTTCAATGGTTTAAATCATTGCAGCCTGATAAAATACACTGAAAACGTTAAAAAACTTATTTCGAGATAATTCAATTGAACTTGACTGAATATAAACGTGGACGTCTTTGGAAAAAAAACAGAGACAGAGTTTGTAAGCCTTCAGTTCCATGTTCAATATTGTACAGTGATGTGCAGCTATTAAAATTTTAATTCATAAGTTCCATTTTAACGTCGTCTGTGCATTTTTTCTTATATATTTACACGCACTGTACAAATTTTATTTATAGCTTAAACATTAATTAAATGTGTTAGTTTTATGTTATAAAAAACTGATCCATGATTTATCTACACAGGTGAGTGTTTTTCAGCCGTAGAGAGTGTATCTCGAACAGTTTCAGCATAAACTTAAACAATGGAAAGTCTTTAATTTTTTTATCTAGAAGCAGGAGAATAGACTTCGTTCTCTCACTGGCACAACTAACTTTTTTGAGCTGCGATTGAGACGCTCGAGTGTGTGCGGTCTTCGGAACTGTTGCATGGAATAGAATTAACTGTGATTTTGGAACTGTCTTCTAGAATAAAATTTATTCTTACTTTTGGACTATTATCTAAAACAAAATTTATTCCGACTTCGAAAATGCCATCTAAAATAGAAATTATTTTGACGTCGGAACTGTCGTCTTAAATGGAATTTACTCTGATTCCATAAATGCCAAAATGTAAGTTATTCTATCGTCGTAAATGTCGCCTCATATCCAAATTATTGCAGCTGCGGAACCACAAATCATTTCGCAAAAATATTGACGGTAAATTCAAGTGTGGCGTCGTCATTAACTCATGCTTGAGCTTAAGTTGACTTGATATGCTTCATGAGTTTATCCTGTTCACTTTTGAACTGCAACGAGCGATGTTTATTTCATTCGCTCAGTTTTTATTTAGTAGAATTCGATTTTGCACTTCTGGTACGTGGCGTTCCAAATGACTTCTTGAATTTTGAGCGATTTCACTATCATTTCATTCATTCTTGTGTTAATCTAAGCAAAAAATACTGCACTTAACCAATTATCAATACTCAATTTTTGTGCTGACGCTTAAGAGAGACAAGAAAGTGCAAAGATTTGGTCACATTCTAAGGACGAATTACAGATGAGCTCGAATCTCACATGATCTTGCATTAACTTCTCCTAAAATGTCATAATTATTATTAATGCAAAAATTTATCAGATTGCAGCTAATAAATGGAATAAAAAACTGCTCCATAATCTAATCTAACAATTTGACATTTTACGCATATTTTCCTCACGAATTTCAGCATCTTACGTACTCTTTTTTCATGCATAAAGTTCCGAGTTAATTTAGCAATAGAGAACTTAGGGCACTTTCCTGATGAGCTGAGCATTATATCAGTTAAGACAAAAAAATTTAATGTGACGCAAACGCACATTTGAAGTTATTCAGACGTTATCTTCGGTCCTTTTGTGTAAATCTCCATTCCTTGTTATTAAGAGAGGAGATCTTTTATGCACTTGCGGCAGTAACGCGGCAGAGCGAAATGACCACTTCGTTCAGCAAAGAGATGTAACGAAAGCCAACAAGGGGAACAGGAAGAAAAAATTTTCTTTACAACCTCATAGCGTACAGTGAGTGATGCAAAAATGTTAGCCAACACTGAGAGAAAAGTAAAGTCGTTTTATTGAGCATTTTAAGTGGATTTTTTAAATATATTCAGCTGAAAAGTAGGTCCAGCTGAAGTATTTTAAATAGCGTTCTTTAATTTAATGATGACAAAATCAAAACACTAACATGAATTAAAGGTGCTTACGAATTATGAGAATAAGGAGAATAATGCTCTTTTTTAAGAATCAAATTGAATGAGGGTCAAGTTAACAATTACTTACGATTTATATCTCTCGATTTTAAATTGATTTCTGAAATATTCAAGCTCGAATAAAAAATTTCCTTACGGCCTGAAGTCAAAATTTGAGCCATAAGACCACACTTTCTGCAACAGCTGCATATTGAGCAATTGTGTTGAAGTAAAAGCACTGGTTTGGAATCATGGACACTGAAAACTGTGAATACAGTCTTCATGCTTTTCCACCTATAGTAGTAGTTATCATTGTACTTCATTAAGTTATAGTTATCAATAGTAATCTACGTTAACAGACTTCTAGTATCCCACCTTCCAAATAGTTATCAACACTAATTTCCTAGGTCTACAGAATTCTAGCATCTTACTAGGTTTACAGATTTCTAGTATCTTACGAACCATACAGTTATCAATGGTAATTCCTGACGTTCCAGATTTCTAGTATCTTACAAACCAAACAGCTATCAATGCTTATTTCCTGCGTTTACAGATTTCTCGTATCTTACGGACCAGAACCACTTGCGGCATTCCATGACCTAATTTTCACAGAAGCTCTCCGCGCCGGACTGCGTCACCTCAGACCATCACTGCAGCCTTGCAGTCTGAAAATGGCGCATCTTCTGCAATCTCGAGACTTTTCTTGAGATTTTATCTTTGCGACTCTGACTTGGACTTTATTGCCAAAGCTAGTACCAATAAAGCTGAACCAACTACTAAAAAAATCATCTCCGTCTAAGATAAAAATAAAATGCGATGCGGACTTGAATGATGGAGGTTGAGAAGCATCTCAGTTTCTGATCACCATTGTTCAGTTTGCAAGTCTCACACTTCAGCGTCCAGCATTGGATGAATCCAATCATCGTCTTTGAAAACCCATCGATTGGAATGCTTTGAGGTTGGACAAAACTCTCGCTTTGTTCAGTGATATTTAAGCAACATTGATTTCACAATGCTGTAGAAAGGCGAACAAAACTTCCTGCGCTGGTTTTGACCCGAGATGATGGCATCAGAGAAAGACCCGATCATATCTGATTTCCAGTACCACACAATAAAAGATATCTAGGATATCGCTAAATTCATTCCGTAGTAGAGCTTTTGTATCTGACAGAACAGTTTGCGCATCGAGTCTCTCCTGTAAGAATACATTACGAGATAAATGCAGGAAAAGGTCGTTGAGATTGAAGGAGAAAATCTTTTTCAATTGCGTGTTGCCTGAAAATAACAATGGGAGACCAGAAATCTCTCGATTCTCTCACCTTTGTTCTCAGACAAACTGCAGGTACTTGAAGTCGAACGTAAAAATGGTTGCTGCGAGACTCGCACATTGTTTATTACTTGTGAACGTGCGGAAAATAATGCGTATTCATCATTTCACTTTTCCCATTGAACAGAATACTGAATTTACTGGGAAAATTACCCATTTGGTCGATTTACAATATGAAACAGGTTGCAATCAAAGGTGGAAGTTATATAATACAAATAACTATTTTAATAATATCACTTCACCGTAACAACAATTTCTTTTCCAACGGGATACTTCGAGCGCACCTAAATTTCAAATTAATCAGGACACACGTATAACATTGAAACTTGCAGGCGCCTAAATTTTTAGCTTAATTAGTACCACATTTAACATTGAAACTCGCAGTTTTTCCTTCGTAACGAAATTTTTATGAGTTCATATTCATTAAATGCCATCTTGAGCACATACCAAAGCGGAAGAACTGCGTGTGTACCCTCACACTCTTCGTAACTCCATGATTGTTTAAACAGCTGCTTTTCCTAAAGTAGACCGAGAAAATAATGGTGTACCTGCTAGCTTGCATGACAGTCATTTATTAACAGAGTGTAGTAAGGACATTTTTATTTCATATACAATCAAAAATAATAATACAAACTAATGTTTCAAATCGTTAAATATTAACACTGATGCTTCACTGCTCGTAAGTATATAAAATTGCGAGACCCAGACACTTGTTACGCATTGCCTGCTATCCGAAGTTGAGAAATACTCTAATTTCCCAAGCAGACAAGCCAAGATTTCCTTCCGAGCTCGGAAAGGATTGCTGGAATGCCACGAAGAGCATTTCAATATTCAAATGCTCGAGGTTTCAACGTCCAGGTTGAAATTAATCTTGCATAGAAGTCCGCGACAAGAACATGTTTGTGGTTCCTGGAGGCAGGCCGTCACTCGTCCAAGATCTTCGCAGTTGTGAACCATCTTTTGGTGAATTTATAAAATCGAGAATGATTTATAAGAATGATTTGTAAAATCGAGAATGCTTTGGAAAATCGAGAATGATGTATAAAACCGAGAATGGTTAATAAAATCGAGAAAGATTTAACAAAATCGAGAATGTTTTGTATAATTAGAATGATTTGTAAAATTAAGAATAATTTACAGGATCGAACTTTATTACTCCCGTTATTTAATTTTAATGTAATTCCACATGCTAATTCTTCCGTCACTAATTACTCAATGTTCGCATAATGCATCAAATGTTATTTGTTGCGTATTCTCAATAACTTTAGCAGAGGCATGTGTAGTGGGTAACGACACTGCGAATCCATAGATTATAATTATTAATCACTAAAGCTAGAGAAGTAAGCCCAAATGTAAACGAGTTCATAACTGTCTGTATATGTTTTAATTGGCATGAAATTAATTAAATTTCAAATATTCATTAAATAAATTACTATTTTTACTGAATTAATGCTTTAATTGTGTTCATGGGGAATCATACCTGGGCAGTTGCGTAAGCAAAGGTGTTTTTTTACATCGAACTATAGGAGAGTGGTTAAGCTGAATGAAACAAGGCATTTAGATAAGTTTCATTAAAAATATGTTACTTTTTGAAGCTATTTTCCTCTCTCACGCGTATAGTCCCTGTGTTTAACTGTATTTTTTTAACCGTTTACGGATAAAACTCACAGCATTTAACTTTGAAAGATCCGGGTTGGCTAAATGATTGCAGAGGTAATTAATAACTCGTCCCATATTTCCACTCGATCGAAAGATCGAAGATCCGGAAATGAATGTCGCTGTCAGCGTTTGTAAAAATATCGATTTTTACAGAGGCTGAAGCTCTTTTTTCCTTTAATTGGGATTTTATATATAGTACAAGATAAATTGCTGCGAAACGCGATAGGTTTTCATTCTTATGTTTTCCACATAAAGTTGTTTTAAAGATTCCTGAGCCAAAACTACACAGAGAATAAAAGTGTTAACAAAGAACGCGTCAGATGTCCAGAAACAAACTAGCGAGGTTTGTTCTTTAAACACTAAAACTTGACAAAGAAATTCTAGAGCTCTCATGAATGGTTCCTAGGCTCTTCACTCTGCTAGCCGGGTGATTTTCAGTTTGCATATCACTGCCAAAATTTAACTGGAATTCATTTCCATCCATGCGAACTCGTGAAAATAAAATCCAAATCTGGAACTTCCGGTGTAAGTAAGGGGAGAGATTCAGTTGCTTCAGGTCTTATTCTATAAGTAGAAGTGTTCATCAAAAACTAGAAAAAATGATTTGATCGCTTGCTGATATTCATCGTTCTTGCAATATACCAAATTTTACAATATCATATTACTTTTCTTGCGCATCATTTTTTTAAGTGAGGTTGCAGGGTTTTGTTATTCGATCTGGCATGATGAAAAAGTGAAAACAGGTAAAAAAAATTTTTTGGTAATCCACAAATCATGCAGGGGCTGCAACGTGAGGAACTTATTTACAAAAAGTTGGCCTGAATTTCAATAAACACGGAATCTATCTAATGTGCACTTCGTTTCAATGCTTCAACTCAGGTAAATATTAAACTTTCGCATAATTCCCCTCCTTAACATGCATGGAACTTCACTTTTCCAAAATATGGCGCGCGGAAACCTTTAATGTCACGGAACATTTATTTTGCGTCTAGGCCGAGGGCTTTCTAGCTGAAGACATCGCTCAAGCCTGAGGCACCTAATGCCGCTCAATCCGCAGCCTTTCATCTCAAATCCATCACTGCTTGTGCGGGCTCACGCCATGACCCCAAAAGGCGTCGAGTCCAAAAAGGCGTGCGGGCAAAACATCCGACCTGACAAGCTCCGTGAAAATTGGCAGGCGGCAACGTCCTAATTGCTCTTGCGACCGTCGGCGACCTAAAAGTGATTCCCGCACGCATCGCGCGAGTAGGAACAAAGCTTAATTTAAAGCGGAAGGGTGCGGCGGGCTTTCAGTTTGCGCTTCCTTGCTAGAAAAATCACAAATGTTTTAAAAATGGCATTGTTTTCGCGGCCCGTGAACCAGATTCGCAAGTTGAAAGTTCTTATCTTCTTTCGTTGAAAGCGAGATCTATCTCTCACCTGAAATTGCTTTTTTTATTTCATTGTTCAATGAGGCGAAAGCCTTCTAAGTACAAAAAAGGCGCTTATTTCGGGCTCCACTTGTGCGGAACAATTGCGAATATTCCTGCAGAACATATTTATGTAGAATGATCAACCATTTTCAGTCTAAATTTTTCGCCGGAGCAAGCATGTTTTCCGCCGCTTAAGCGATTTAATTGCTTGGGCGGCGAAAAACATGCATACAGGCGGAGAAAAAGTTAGACTGGGTCTTGCCATCGAATTTAAATATTGAAAACAATTAACAGTCGTTGATATTTAATCGCAGCGAATATTTATCACCAGTAAATCTTGAAGAATGAACTTAGAAAGTCTCCGTAACTGCAATTTTTTTTAAGTGTGAAATACGATTCATTTTTTTACAACGAATTTGTCTCACCTTACTTGAGTGTATTAAAGTTAACTTCCTGAATAAGTTTCGCCTCGATAGGTTCGAGTTAGCTCATGAACGGTAACTTAAAAACCCTGTTTGCATTAGAGTCATCAGGTCGCTTTTTTCCGGGCAAAACCCTCAATTTTTTATGCAGTATTTATAATGGCCTCTCAGTATCTGGCAACCTTATGAAGCGGCCAGATGCTGAGTGCTCTTTAGGGTAAATTTTTTTTTGAAAAAACTAGACTAGACTAGACTTGAACTGACAAAGGGTCTATATGCACCAACTCTGGCTTACGAAGAATGCTTCTCGTATACAAATCCTCATTATTACATTTTTATATTTTTACTTTACGTTAAAACTCTTACATAACACTTTAATTCTAAATCGAAACTGGAGATTCACATAATTTTTCCATTTTTTACTCTCAAGGTAGTTCCTTGTCGGCCCACCGTGTCTTACTGTATTTTCAGTCGTGACTCCGAAAAAGAACTCACTGTTTCAGAAAAGAGAGTTTCAGTACTTTCAGTCGTGACTCCAAGAAAAGATTCACTGTTTCAGATAAGCGAGTATCAGGATTTTCAGCGGTGACACCAAGAACAGACTCACCATTTCAGAACAGATAGATACGAGCATGGCGTAATCTCAACTGCCTTTTGAAATATCCCAATGAAAATGATTTTTAAATCAGCTATCTATGCTATCATTTTTATTTTATCCCAATGAAAGACTTAACCCTAACATCACGAGCCAGGAATTACTGCAACTCAGCAACTAGAAAATGATTTTTCGTAATTTCATACAAAATAATATTAAGATAACATTATGATATTGTACTCCACACTTGAAACGTATTAGCAGGACAAATATCTCAACCACACTAATAACCCAGTCTAACTTTTTGCCGCCTGCATGAATGTTTTTCACCGCTTACAAATCGCTTAGGCGACGAAAAACATGCATGCAGGCTGAGAAAAAGTTTGACAGGGAATAAGTGAAAACAAATTCTTTAGAATAACTAATCGCACGAGTAATTCCATCAACATTGGTTCAGTGAAGCTTAGAACATGCGTACTTTTTCACCAGCCAAGCTCAAGCTTTTTTCAATATTTCAAATTAAAATCCATACTGTTTGTTATTGATCTACAGCCTCAGGGTCAAGTCGATGAGAGTGTGTACGCATGTCTAGCTTATGCAATCTTTAATTAATAAAACGAGCATTTTTTCTCGTAGTCGAAAAAATGAAGTTGCTAGAACTTGTCCTGCTATTTACTGAATGCTGTTCATCGCAACGTGGCCAACCGACCCACACTGTGTTGATACGCTCCGAGAAATTGATCATGAATTTCACAGCGTTATTAATCACACAAACTGGAGTAAATTGATCATGAATTTCACAGCGTTATTAATCACACAAACTGGAGTAAATTGATCGTGAATTTTACAGTGTGCTATTAATCACACAAGCTGGAGAAAATTGATTGTCAATTTTACAGCGTTATAAATCACACAAACTGGGGCAAATTGATCGTGAATTTTACAGTAATCACACAAACTGGGGCAAATTGATCGTGAATTTTTCAGTAATCACACAAACCTGAGCAAATTGATCGTGAATTTTACAGTAATCACACAAACTGGGGCAAATTGATCGTCAATTTTACAGTAATCACACAAACTGGAGCAAATTGATCGTGAATTTTACAATAATCACACAAACTGGAGCAAATTGATCGTGAATTTTACAATAATCACACAAACTGGGGCAAATTGATCGTGAATTTTACAGTAATCACACAAACTGGAGCAAGCTCTCAAAGGCCGACTACAGCCCTAGATGAGCTCGCTGTAAGCTCTAGTATGTCGAGGGTGACTAGTGATGAGATCTAGGTTGAAAGTATCGCAATCAGGCCTCCATGAAGTTAGGCGCAAATCAACGGCTTGTTCCAGTTTCTGGGGATAATTCCGTTAATTAGAGCTACCCGGTCACAGGTCTCCATGTGCAGTGTTGGAGCGATGAGCTTCGTCGCCAGTAAATGCGTCAGATGATGTTAACACCTCGACCGCGGTTGGTTAAACTGAATTTCTAAATTCAACTTAAATTTTAAGTCAATTGTAGAAAGCAATTTTTATTTTAATGCTCAACACAAATTTAAAGTAAATCGTGGTTGGTAGTTTTTAAAACTGTATATAATATCTAAATCGTGTCTTCATTTAGGTTTGATTTATTATTTATAAAGATTGAGTTGGCGACTACTAGTTTGTCAGCAACAATATGAAAATCTCTTCCGTGGCCACCGGTGGCGCACATTGAGGTCAAAGTGTTAATGAAGATTAAATTTTAATAGAAAGCAATTGTGATCAGAAAGCTGTATACTTCCCTGCACTGCTGGAGATCAGGGTTGTTGGTAAGTTCCTAGCGCGCTCAAGAAGCTTGTAAAAAAGAGTTTCTTTTGTATTACTTTTAATTGAAACAGGAAAAATGTCTCACAATAAATATGTTGCTGCGTCGTATGCACCGTAGATTCAATTTAATCCCACCGCAACAATGTATGGCAATTACAATTATTTGAGACAGCTGAGAATTCGAAAAACGTACGTGATGATCAAAAATTCAAGCATAAAAGCCAGTCGCATCTTCCTTCAGTGCCATTTTATTTCGTGATAAATTTTTACAGAATTTTAAAAAAATGTTGGTTTATGATATTGTGAAGTACAAATAAACTTTTTAAAACAGAACGAAAGAGTGCTAGGTTACAATTTTAATTATATTCTTTTTGTCAATTTGAAATTGCTGATCTTCATCTTTTGAAGCATCTTGCAGCTCTGTTTTGAGCTGACATTCAACTGCTCAAGTATTTGATTCGTTCATGTCCAGCGATGCGCCAATTGCAATTTAAAAAATGTAGTTATCACAAGTGAACCAGTCTAGTACAATTAAGCTCAGTGTGAGTATGAATTATTTTATATATGGCAATTATGCTCAGTGTGAGTATGAATTATTTTATATATGACAATTATGCTCAGTGTGAGTAAGAGTAATAAAAATTAAGTACGACAATTATGCTAAGTGGGAGTATGAATTATTTAATATACGACAATTATGCTAAGTGGGAGTTCGAATTATTGAGTTTACGACAATTACGCTCAGTGTGGGAGTGAATTATGTTGAAAAAATATAAAATCTTTGCTCAGAGCTTAAACTCGGTTGTTAGGCTGTTCACCCCTTTGAAAAATATACTTTTTAAGACAAATCCACGATTCTATAAGACTCTTCAAAACCTTTTCTAGCTGTTAAAAATTTTGGGGCAACGACCCGTTCAACTTGATTCCAAAATGCGCTGTGGTTTTCATTCGAACATTTGAAGGAAGAGTTTCTAAATATTCACGGTAACAATGACTCAAAAATGTTTTTTCTAGACCCTCAAATCGTTTTTATTTATAGCCGATGGAAGCAGCCGTCATTTCCTGGTCCATTTTTAGAATAAATGACCCAGTAGCTAGGGGGAAGTGAGAGGAATTTTTAATTTAAAAATTAGCTCGGCGACATCATTAAACAAGACGCAGATTTGGCCTTCATTATTACAAGGTCCTTCAACTTCTCCAGACAGAAAAGATGGGGAAAAATACTGTAGATAAATCCGTTGCAAAAGAGCAGCGTCAGGCCCACATTAAATATCAAGTCGTACACCAATGTAAGCAACAATGTTAATTGCTAGAATTTAATGAGTTTAAGTCTTACTTGGGTTGGCAGCTGATCGCTGGAGGTCACTTTATCTTCAATTCAATAGGTAAAATTTTCTCACCAGGAATTGGGACTTTTCTGATGAGAAACTTGAAAGCAGCGTTTGACCTCTCCAGCTTCTGGAAGGTTATACCATAACTCGTGCTAAAAAGTTATTTTAGAATAAATATGAGGGTTCTTTTCAAATTAATCTAAAAGTTTGTTTAGTATTTTAACTTTTTTCTGTTCAAAGTTCTTTTAGAATATGAAAAGAACTAAAAGTTTAGACATTTTGGTTTGCCTCTTCAAAAGATTTAGAGATTTTCTTTCGAAATCTCAAAACTGTAGACCCTTTCTTTGTCTTATCAAGAGATTACGAAGTTATCTTATGAAACAATGAAACTTTAAACCTTTCTTTGCCTCATCGGAAGATTAAAAGGTTTTCTTCTGAAGCCTTAAAACTTTACACTGGTTTCTTAGCCACATCGGCAGATTGAAAGTTTTCCATAGCACTTAGCCACCCGCTAAAAATAATTCCTTTAAAACATCATGAACACTAAAAGCTCACCTTCGGTCACACAAAAATTTCACGTGTTTTCGACACAATCAGGTTGTAAGAGCAGCAGTTTTATAGAAACCGGAGTGGGCGAACAGATGAAAGACATTGCCTTAGAATTATACATTTTAATGGTCCTGCAACACTTATATTACAGGGAATTCTAGGACTGCGAAAATCTTGCTCAAAACTCAATCAGATTAATTGAAGTATCTGCATGTAGAAGGTGCAGAATAAAATCTTATTCTGTCAGATCTATAGAATGATGAAGACCAATTGAAACTATGTGATAATGCCCCGTTACTGATTTACTCTTCTGTATAGTTAATTTGACTTATATTTTATCAGCACTCGAATATCAAAGCGAGAATATTAACAAGGGAGCGTATTTTTTAAGTGCTTCTTTCCCTGTGAGCACAGGAGCGGCCCTTATTCTTCCCATGTTCTATGATAAGCGCTGCTTTGTAGTATAATTTACATAAATTTGTATACTTAATTCCTATTTACCTCATTCTTCTCTGTTGGATGATGCAGATTAATATTCATTTTACTGGCGCAAATATTTGACAAGAAGAAACTGGCTTGAAATGGCAAGATGAGATTTGAACCGAGATGAAATGATGTTCAGGTTTTTGCAACATTGCTCAAAATGAGGAGAATAATTGTGTGAAGATTAATTATGATCCTAACGTAGATTTCCAGCGATCGATCGACAAAGACGAGGTTACTTTAAACCCACCACAACTTCCGCTCTCCTCAAAATACCTCAGGCAAGCTTCGAAGAAACATAAGTTGCTGATAGTAAGCAACATAGACAAGCGAGTGTGTCTGTGAGACCATCGGTGATCATTCTTACAAACGCTTCCATTGAAACGAGAAGCTAAGCAACATTTTTGGCCTCTTCAGCGGATGAACGAAGATCAACCGGCATCAGTCTAACCCGCTGTTGAACGCTATTTCCAGGGAAGGAGTAAAATTTCACTTTCGGAAGGGTTTTAATAATATAACTAAACTGGAGCGACGGAGGTCAGAGAATGAAGCTGACTTGAGGTGCGTCGTTGAGGCTGTATTGTGGTATACACTAAAAGAAGTCCCATATGTGTCCTTACGGAAGCTATCATTAGGACGTTCTCAAATCGTCAGAAATACCTCACTCAGAAAAAAAAATTCGTAGAATAAACTTGATAATTCACAACAAAACTCTGCGCCCACTCCCAAAGCTTATGAACGCTAGTATATTTAGGATTTTAATGTTACCTCATTTCGAGGTACGAATTACTCTATATTAGATTAGTGTGCACTAAAACAGGCGCGATTTCTCTGGAAAATTGGACCGTATCTGATTCGGAAAAATTAGTTTGATAGAGATCTCAATGAATACTGAAGTATCAGAAGACTATCAAAGCAAGCAAACAGCGAGCTAGAATTCCTCAGAGTTATCCAAGCATTGATCGCGTCAGGCGTTGCCGAAACACTGTCAGTAAATCGTATAAGCTAAATATAACCACTTGTAAATCGTATAAGCTAAATATAACCACTCTGGAGGAATAGACGGTAAATTTAGTCCGTGGAAATAGTTTACAATGTTTTTCAGGTCGAAGAAACTGCTAACTAATATGCTGAAAAATGCAATTATACTTGATGTAGTGCAGAATGTTTAAAATGCAGCTTTAAGCAAAAAGAAGTTTGAAGAAATTTATGGAAGGACATTAGCTTTTCAGGTCTATATTTTAGTTTAGTACTCTTTATAGAGATAACTAATTCCCTACATAATGAAGGGCTAACTGCAGGACTAATTCCCTACGTGTGTTGCTTTCATTTTAAGAATAATGTTTTGTCCCTCCTAGACAAGGAAATTGTCACAAGCGTAGCACAAATGCTCAACAGTTTACAAAATCTTTAATGTAAAAAAAGCCCCGACTGTCCGTAGGTCCTCCACACTTTGAAAACATTATAAGATTGGAAATGCAGCGCAGGTCCGCAATTCATCAATTATGTACAAGTACTCTAGGACAGGAGTTCTCAACCTTTTTTCAATCAAGGACCACTTTTATTACAGAAAATAAGCTGAGGACCTCCTCACATGTGTTCCTCTTGAGAAAATATATATACATATTTAAATATTCATTCAACATCCGCTGGTAAATTCGTTACATTTTACGGACCCCCTGTCAAAGTGCCATGGACCCCTGGGGGTCCGCGGACCCCACTTTGAGAATCCCTGCTCTAGGATACACGTGTGGTTCGTAAAAAGTTTCCTCTGTTCAATTGAAATCAGTTTTTACGAATAAATTACAGCTCTCACTGAAAAAATAATGCGGACATATTTGACGTAATATGCTAGTGGCAGTTCCGACGAATGAATTAAAGCTCTCCCTGAAAATTAACATATAATTTGACGGGACGAAAGTGCTTTTAAATCTAAAAGTAACATAGTCTCCAGCTCCAACCTCACAGCAGCAGAAATAATGATTGGAAACGAGACAGCCTACTCACGCCGCTGGCTGAAATGTTGACCATCGAAACGTTTTTTCATTATCAGAACCTCTCATTCAGCGAGTACAAGAGCCCTTTTTTAACTCCTACAGCACTACAGTCTCGCCCCTTCATGCAAATATTATATTCAAAATAAATTTGATGAGCGTACCTCAACTATACCTGCATCATTGGCTCATTGACATAAAGCCTATAGGAAGCCTCAGGTTTCTTGGTACGCAAGCTGTCGAATGATGACCCCAAAAAAGCACATGATACATAATTATTTCAGATTAACTCATGTTAAAAGACATCATTTTATCACGTGCGTGAAGCTTAGTGCACAACTGCTAAGTTTTGTGATCTAAAAACATTTTGAGCTCGAGGTAAAATACTTAATCCGTTTACGAGACTTGGGGAAATATAAGATACAATCTTCATCAGTTTATGAGACTTGAGAAATATAAGAAATAAACTTCATCATTCTACGAGACTTGTGAAATATATGAAATAAATCAGGTGCTCCTGAATTAATCACAGTGTTAACCACAGTCACTATGCAGTCAGCTAAAAATATTCTGGAAAAATTACAGCGTTGAATTGCATTTGGAGCGATAGCGTTGCAGTATCTTACTTATTAGGTACTTAGGGCGATAACATTTTGTGAAATTGGTCATGGCCAATGGCACACGTTTATTTCCTAATTCAACTAATGACAGTCGTGACGTCATTGACTAGTGGTCATGTTATTGACTAGTGGTCATGTTGATGACTAGTGGTCATGTTGATGTCGTGTGCTCATGTTGATGACTAGTGGTCATGTTGATGACTAGTGGTCATGTTGATGACTAGTGGTCATGTTGATGACTAGTGGTCATGTTGATGTCTAGTGGTCATGTTGACGACTAGTGGTCATGTTGATGACTAGTGGTCATATTGACGACTAGTGGTCATGTTGATGACTAGTGGTCATGTTGATGACTAGTGGTCATGGTCAATACCTAGTGCATTTCATACAGCAGACGTTGGTTTCACTTATTCAGTCCGATGAAATCATTTTTAATTATCGTGGTGTTAGTTCACAAAATTATTAGGTAGTAGCATTCACTAAAACTTAGCGTTGTTTGGAGTTGGTGAATAGCATGGGTAAATGGCTATGCAGAGACGTGAGGTAAGTGAGGCAAATGGCCTCCGCTGTGACGAGGAGCCAACAAAATAAATTGCCTTAGTAGCCCCTGAGGTCAAAAGTTCAGTGGCCTCTGAACCACACGAAGAAAGAGAGGCAAATGGTCTATGTTCTAAAAAAGACCTAATGCAGTGAAGGATTTTTGACGCTGCACCAAACGTCAAAGTTCAAAGCGTGGGTGGAGATGAGGTCTAATTTGCATCGTGTCTCGTTGGTGCGCCTTGCATCGTGTCTCATTGGTGCGCCTTGCATCGTGTCTCGTTGGTGCGTGTCTCGTTGGTGCGTGTCTCGTTGGTGCGCCTTGCATCGTGTCTCATTGGTGCGCCTTGCATCGTGTCTCGTTGGTGCGTGTCTCGTTGGTGCGTGTCTCGTTGGTGCGCCTTGCATCGTGTCTCATTGGTGCGCCTTGCATCGTGTCTCGTTGGTGCGCCTTGCATCGCGTCTCGTTGGTGCGCATTGCATCGTGTCTCGTTGGAGCGCCTTGCATCGCGTCTCGTTGGTGCGCCTTGCATCGTGTCTCGTTGGTGCGCCTTGCATCGTGTCTCGTTGGTGCGCCTTGCATCGCGTCTCGTTGGTGCGCATTGCATCGTGTCTCGTTGGAGCGCCTTGCATCGCGTCTCGTTGGTGCGCCTTGCATCGTGTCTCGTTGGTGCGCCTTGCATCGCGTCTCGTTGGTGTGCCTTGCATCGTGTCTCATTGGTGCGCCTTGCATCGTGTCTCGTTGGTGCGCCTTGCATCGCGTCTCGTTGGTGCGCATTGCATCGTGTCTCGTTGGTGCGCCTTGCATCGCGTCTCGTTGGTGCGCCTTGCATCGCGTCTCGTTGGTGCGCCTTGCATCGCGTCTCGTTGGTGCGCCTTGCATCGTGTCTCGTTGGTGCGCCTTCGCGTCTCGTTGGTGCGCCTTGCATCGCGTCTCGTTGGTGCGCCTTGCATCGCGTCTCGTTGGTGCGCCTTGCATCGCGTCTCGTTGGTGCGCCTTGCATCGCGTCTCGTTGGTGCGCATTGCATCGTGTCTCGTTGGTGCGCCTTGCATCGCGTCTCGTTGGTGCGCCTTGCATCGCGTCTCGTTGGTGCGCCTTGCATCGCGTCTCGTTGGTGCGCCTTGCATCGCGTCTCGTTGGTGCACCTTGCATCGCGTCTCGTTGGTGCGCATTGCATCGTGTCTCGTTGGTGCGCCTTGCATCGCGTCTCGTTGGTGCGCCTTGCATCGCGTCTCGTTGGTGCGCCTTGCATCGTGTCTCGTTGGTGCGCCTTGCATCGCGTCTCATTGGTGCGCCTTGCATCGCGTCTCGTTGGTGCGCCTTGCATCGCGTCTCGTTGGTGCGCCTTGCATCGCGTCTCATTGGTGCGCCTTGCATCGCGTCTCGTTGGTGCGCCTTGCATCGCGTCTCGTTGGTGCGCCTTGCATCGCGTCTCATTGGTGCGCCTTGCATTGCTCAACAAAGTATTTGACCTCAATCAATTGGCAATCTTCCATTACGTAATTTAGATTCACAGTCGAAGAGATTCGGTTGCAGAAAGTGTGTCGCCTGACAAATTTTCAGGGAACATAAATTTACGTAATTGGAGTACTCTACGTCAGAATATGGACTTCTACCACTTGAACTGACCAGTTGTAATTGCAGGTCTGATCGCCGCACGTATTAACCTCAACAGAAAGTCAGGTCATCACGGAATGTAGAGCAACATAATTAATTTCAAGAAGCTTCTGAGGAATCTGTGTCACTGCAGCAGCTCGCACGTCTGCGTGTCATGGAAGTAATGAATGAGTCTTGCCCCACATGATGCTGCGATTAGATCATGGAAGTAATGAATGTGTCTCGCCTCACATGATGCTGTGATTAAATCGTGGGAGTAATGAATGAGTCTTGCCTCACAAGATGCTGCGATTAATACTGCATCTAATGCAGATTTCTGTTACCATTGAAAATGACTAATTCTCAAACACCCAACAAACTCATTAAAGCGTATTTCTGTTATCACTGAAAATTATTCTAACACTCAACACACTCACTATAGCGGATTTTCGTCACCGTTAAAAATAGCTTTGACATTCAACACATTAACTACAGCTGATTTCTGTAGCTCCGTACATCGCAATGTATGGAGCTACCACGGTAGAGCAAATAAGGTAGGTTCAAACCAGTCTTTTTTTCGTTGACGGCGCGGTTTTGCTGCAGTCACGGCAACGAACCAATAGCAGCGCTTATATTACGTCTGGTAGCACTGCAACCCCTAAATCTGGCTCCACTATTGACCTAACGACATGGCGTTTTCGTGACGTCATAAAGTTTGTTTGAAATAAAGCCTTTCTATTGGTTAGCCGAACAGTAGGAGGGGTATTTTCTCCCATAGAAATGACCGTACCTTGTATCCTCTACCGTGTGTAGCACTCATGTGCTACACACGGCGTAGCACTCATGTGCTAGGATGCAATGTGTGCATCCTAGCTACAATTAAAACATTAGTGAAGCCCAGCTGATATTACAGTAAAAAAGATCTTGGTAACAAGCAGCGTTTGTCTAGCGACAATGGCTTCCGAATTAAAGAAAAGACGTAAATTAGATATCAAGTCATTTGTTTGTATGGCAGGGAGACGGTCTTTTTCGCTATGAACTGAGTCATGTCCACCTCAGTGATGTGTATGTGGGCCGTGACAAATGAATATCTTATTTTGGATTCATGTGGCATAAACAAATACACTATTGGTATTCAGGGATATGCTAATAACTTCTGCCAGTGAATGGGTTATGCGGTAAGGCTAAATCTTTTTCCCGTTGTACGCGCAGTCCTCGCAACGGAATGCCGAAAAAATAAAAAAATTGATATGGAAATGTGCGAAAAATATATGTCACGATTTCAGATTAGCATTTTATGGATTTGACAAGCTGAAATCTTGTATAATGATTAAAGAACAAAACTTTAAAGTAAATTCAAAAGAGATCATGGTTATATCCCAAAAATGAAAAGAAAATTCAAAAGTGATCAAAATAGATAGGTTATCATTTCTAACTACAGACACTCCAATGTCATTTTATTAAAGAAGCAGAGCGAGCGCTTATCAATTTCATTTTTATTCTCATCCTGCTGTTGGTTTTCAAAACATGTTCTCAGGGTGCAGCTAGTAAATCTCATTTAGATAGGAAAAAGATACACAATTGTGCTCGAACAAATACTAGTACATGAATCATCTCTCTATGTATGTATTAGGTGCAGTAGTATTTTCCCGATCAGAACAATGCCCGTGGCACCTTCCCATTGGATTCATGCATGCTGAATGTTCAAAGCCATGCAGTTGTATTGCTGTTGCAGCTGCCCGTCAGTACAGAATGAACGATGCAAAAGTTCTTTAGGCGAAAATCGAGCGAGGTTCAGCGCCGAGATTGAAGAGATCCTCTACTAGACGCGAGGTATAGCGTTGTTAGTCGCACAACGTTCTTTAATTAGTCTAATTTTGATAGGTCAAGTTTAAATAATTATGATACTGAAAGAATAAATTTAGAATTCATGTCCTAAATACAGATACATTTTTACTGCCTCATAAAACGTGAATGTTAATCCACTACGAACTTAACACATTGACTGCGATGGGTTAAACGGAAGTTCAGTAATCACATATTTAAATTCAAAAGTAGTTTCAACTTTTACAAATACTAAACATTAAGTGGGTCCATTAAATACTATTCATTTCAAAAGATTGTTAAAACTTTTTCAAAAGACGTATCGATGGGTCACTAGGTAGCAGGAAAAACTAAAGCATGACCCACCGGTGGGTCGTATCGCAGTCATTGTGGTGAAATTTTTTTTTTAGTCTTTTGGTGAAGGTGAAGGTCATTGATGTGGGATGCAAGAGCTCGCTTGACCAACCGCACTATAGCCACATTTAAACAAGCTTCAACGCATTCTAATCCAACTGTAACTCGAAATCTGATCCTTGAATGTTCTCTTAATACATTTAGAAAATGCAGTTCAATAAATGAATAAATAAATAAATAAATGAAAAAATAAATAAATAACTTCCCTGGCCGTCGGAATACAGTTTGGAATAGCTTGCTGCGCGGAAAGATCTGACACCCACAAAACTCATCGGTTCTCATCTCGTTTTTGAAACGAAACTGAACGATTCGGTGGCACAGGTGCTGGAATATTCAACTGTCAAAGTTTATCTGCAAATCGCGGGTGTCTGCAGGATGCACTTCCATTTCCCCTCATAAACAAGAAGTTCACTTGCGATTGCCAACAATAGCTGACACTACAGATGATCCGACTGTAGCTCCTATAAATTATGCTGGAAAACATCTAAACCATTCCAGCACTTGGTTACATGTAAAATGTACCAAAGGCAAATGTAAAATGTGCATGTAGTCAAATGTAAAATGTGCATGGAGTCAAATGTAAAATGTGCATGGAGTCAAATGTAAAATGTACATGGAGTCAAATGTAAAATGTACACGGAGTCAAATGTAAAATGTGCATGGAGTCAAATGTAAAATGTGCATGGAGTCAAATGTAAAATGTACATGGAGTCAAATGTAAAATGTACATGGAGTCAAATGTAAAATGTACATGGAGTCAAATGTAAAATGTACATGGAGTCAAATGTAAAATGTGCATGGAGTCAAATGTAAAATGTACATGGAGTCAAATGTAAAATGTACATGGAGTCAAATGTAATTTAGTGAGATTTCGATTAGCTAAAATACGAGTTCCAGCAGCGGCACAAACGCGGATGCTGCGTCACGCAGAAATTTTGCCAGATCCTCGAACAAAGCGAGTAGGTTATCAAACGTTACTATGTCATTTGAGTTTATCTATAATGCTATTTCCTCTTGAACACTAGTTCAATACTATTTCCTATGTAGCCCATCAGAAATTACCAGCGTCTCATTTTCGTGAACATTTTATAAATAAATTTTCCCGATTAAATCCCAAAATCTCTGAAGCAGAACAGACTTTCCCGGGCTAGAAACACTGGTTCACCCCTCTTTATTTGAAATAAGAAAAAAGGCGAAATGAAAGAAATTTCGTAACAAAAAAATTCAATCTCTCGAGAGTTGATGAGGCCGAGTACACACGGCCCATCAAAAATGTATACTAATGTTTGACAAATCACATGGCATACGTTCCTATTTCCTAAGAATTCACGTGATATTCATTCCTACTGGAATCTGATGGATTAATGCACTGGAAATTGTGGAGTTGATGAAGCTTGTATCACAGATACGCTCATCACACACTGCAGGCTGGCTTCGGACAGACAGACAGACAAACCGACACCCCTCTAATTATATATTAGTATAGATTGTGTGGTAGGTATAAGGGATCCGTTCAAAATTTTAGGTTCGTGATAACGTGAGATTTATATGCACGAGCGAACGTTAACGTAACAGATTTTTACGCATGCAAGAGCTAACTGCTCATAGTCTGGCTGCGGGTGCGAAGGTAGCGGTGTGATGAGAAGATTACAAACGGAGTCTGTTCCCGAAAATGAAGTCTCAAACCCTCCCATTGTGTAGTGCCGTGTTTAAGCCGCTTGTGTCAAAGAACACATCAGAGAATGGGAATGAGCTCAAGATTTGTGACCCAGAACTGCAGGCGGTCATGAAGCTCTCAAGTCATCACATTAGGTGAGACAGCTACTCGCAGTGGAGACTCGGCGTGTTTGAAGAACTTTTAGTTTTACATGTAGTAATACGTCAGCAAAATCAAAACCAGAAATGTAGTTTTAGGTCATGTAATAAGTTAGCAATATAAAAACAAAAAATGTAGTTTTATTTCAAGTCATAGAGTAATTGTAATTCAAAGTGAAAAATGTGATTCGTCAGAAATTACAAATGCTTTAATAGTCAATTTGATACTCATTGATTAGTAATGCATTTACCAGCATTTAGTATTGATTGGTTGCTTTGTTATCATTGAATAATTTTCTACGATTCCATATATGAATAGACGCGCTAATTATTTTCAAACTCGAACACAAAATATTGTGTTTCAATACATTCTTAGAAGCTATCTAGTTCAGAACATGCACTAATTCGAAAAAAATGAATAGAATGTTCTATTTCAATGCTTGGCTGAAGGGCACACGGGCTTGGTTAAAGAGACTAAATCCCGGCTTGCTTTGTTTCGTTCGTTGCTTTGAACAAAGAGCTACAAAATCCTGGCTTTGTTTGTTTCAGCTGCGCTGAATCGTAGTACAAACAGACTCGCTCTTCCGTGAGCCATTATCGCTGTAAGATCTAATACTTACATCTGAAGCTAGTGTAGTATTGAGGACATGCGATGTTCTCTCTACTCTTCAATAAGCCCAAATTAAAAGCAAGATACTTCCCGACTCTTTGTAAATAACTTATGTTGCAATAACTTGGAGAAAATTAGCGCTACAAAGAAAGCACATACCTAGTGTACTCTAAAATATGCTAGGTTTCTCTGACACTCCTTCACGTTTGTGTTGATGTTCCCCTCCAGTCTTGAAAACACCGTAAAAATGCCAAATCAGAAGCCTAAGCTGCTGAACCAGCACGACACTCTTTTGTTTGAAACAAGTAATAACTTGCTGACTTTTGACAAAAGTCAACCCCTGGAAAGAAGGGGAGCGACCCCGACTTTTAAAACAGCAAAAAGCTTTTGAACTCCCGAGGGCTGTGGGCGTTCGCTGCGATTTGGAGTAGAAGAAGAAACGAACAGACTCGAAAATGCAATTAGCTTCAGTGATCTGAAATTGATACAAGGAGACTATTGCTTGGTTTTAACAACCAGGCCCGGAACGTAAGTACAAAAGAAAGTCTAGTTTTTTACTTACTAAGCGTTTAAAAATATAAAGTATTCACATTGATTAAAATACCTTAAAATTAAATTTTTTCATGTTCTATAGATATCGCACACTTCAGCCTGAATAATTCTTCAATCTAATTTCATCATCAATTTTTTTCTTCTTCACTTAAATTAAATGAAATTAACTTTTCTTACGATCTCTCCATCATCAACTGTCCTGCTCTGAAGCTCACGAGTAAAGCGATCAATGAAACCAGCAACTAACTTTTGAGTGAATAAATTTTACCCTCTGCCATTTCTCAGGCATATACATCAGCTGAAAATATTATTTATATTAAAGTACACCAAAAATTTATGCTGGCTATACCAACTGTACAACAGTAATACGTTCTCTATTGTTCAGGGTCTTATTAGTGAGTGCCTGCATCACAACTGTGTTTATCCTCCGATATTCTAAAAGATTTGAGAATTACAGATAACCGCATAGATTCTCCATTGGCGCAGCAGTAATCTAAAATATATTACTGAGCTGAAAACCCAGTTAAAGCAGTTCCCCTAAATTGCTTCTCACAGGTGGTGAAGCTTTATTTTGCCAATGTGAAAAAAACGATTTTTATTTGAAAGCTACTGACTACACGAGGTGCGTACCAATTCTTGCTAAACGCTAATATTTGTTATGCCTCCCAATGCTAATACGATTTGATTGCTTTCTGTGTAACGACATCATGCCAGATCCAAACATTGGTTCTTTGCTACAGGATTTTCTACAGCCAAAATTTTTGCCGAGCTGGCCCCAAAACTTGTTTTAGTTACCTGAGCACCAGGTTACTCACTTGCAAAGAGCTACACCGTTTCCCTTCGAGGAATACGAATATAAATTGCGTCTATCTGATGTTCTCCGTCAATTCGAGTAACTAAAGCAAGGTGCGCAAAGTGCATGAAATTCTAGTGACGCTCCTATAGAGACACATAAAAAAGAGATGAACGCCGCTTCCAGATTTTCTGTTCGTCAGATGCGATGACCTCTTTGACAAATCCTACGCACGAGGATGGGAATTTAGTTTTAATGGAGTTCGAGACCTCATTTATTAATCAGAATATTGCGCATGATCTTTCGGACGTCTTCATGCATGCAAGGGACGGTCTCGTAAAGAGATGACTGAGGCATATAATGTTAGCTTTCACTTCAGCAAAAATGAATGAATACTCGTACATTTTTCCGCCATTCGAATATTTCTTATCTGCTATGAAAATGTAAAAGTAAATAAATTTGATCTCGTAATTTCCAATTGGAGATGCTTTTCGCGAGAACTGTTTAATCGCATCTTTTGGAAAACGTAAACCATTGCTTTTATTTGATATATACTGAGAACTCAGCGCTGCATGAGTAGTCGATAAAAAGACTATGCTCTATATGAGCTGTGAAGTATGCCGCGCATAATAAGTCAAAACGACCTTATATACTCGGTATAATCAAATTAGAAGCTTCAACTCCAGTTCTCAATTCCTGCAATATCATGATTTTGCCAGATGATTTCGATTCTCATTGCATTATAGAATCCTCCTCTCTGTCCAGATACCGATTGAACCACAAGAGCTTGCGTTGGATGTCAAGTCTACCACGCAGTTGTCTCTCGGCATTGATAAGGAAGATGCTTTCAATAACTGAATATCTCCTTGCGTGACAGCAAGTATAAGCCAAACATACCTGCGTGTCTTGCCTCTTATGGTTCAAATGCTTTGCAGATGAATTCTTGGAGAGAGTGCGTGGGTGAATCCTTTGGAATAATAATTTTGAACGTTGTGAGTTTGACGGAACCGAGGGCGAGAATATGTTTTTTCAGTTAATTGAATGTTATGGAAATTGACGTCAAAACAAGTGCCGTGAATAACAATTTTGAATGCGACGAAAGCGTGAAATGAAAAGCGAAATGACTTTGGGAATTATAGAGATTACAGGCCGGCATCCGAGGTTCTGAAGCTGACATCATTGGATCAAAATAAACCTCTCTGGATTTCTGAATGGAAGCCTTTTGTATTAAAATTGAATTGTTGAAATGCTGAGCAAACAACGAATCATAATCATTATTTTCGGGTACAAAATTATTGAATTCGTGTGACTGTAATTTTTTTTTTTTGGTGATAAATATAACACCATTACATACATGACAATGAAGTCAATATTTGACGATATCATCGCGCTTTCTATTACCGCGCTGTGAAAGAACTCTTTACACTTACAGAAATGAAAAATTCTATATTATAACAGTTTTGAACAGCTGACCTCCTGTGCAATGGGACAACCATTTCATATCTGCACTCAAAAGTCAATGAATTTCTAGCAGAATTTTCAGCCCTTCTTCTCAAATAAAGCAACCCTTCACATCTGTAAAGCTAGTTGAATTCATGCTCAGAAATTAGTAATGAGGAAATTTTGAAGTACAGCCTTGATTTTGGGTAACGTAGAATGTTGTATGTAATTATTTTATTTTATATGCTCTTTCTGGATTACTAAATAAAAGTTAATTCTTATATTCACACTGATTCTGAATACCGACTAGGTTTCAAGTTTTCAAATTAGTAACCTATTTACGAGTCGGGGGTATTTATTCACTGATGGGGAATTATTTTAGCGAAAACATTAAGCGAGTAAAAGTGAAAACATTCTCTTTCAGCAATTTTTCATTCTTTAAGTATGCTCATTGTGCATATTCTATTACGGCTTAAACCATTTCAGCCAGTTTGACGTGTTACTCTACATATTCAAAAAATAGCTCAAAGGTTCAAGCCCCCAAACTGGATCCTAAAATAGAATGCTGACGTCTGCATATAGTTGTTCGTGTTGTGAGCCATGAGGGCAGGAAAAGAGGAGAAATTATGTGCAATTGTTGTAATCCTAATTTGAGGAAAGTACTCAAAAGTGGAGGACTGTCATGTAATTGCTCTTATCTTGATATAAGGAAGGGACACTAAAGTGGAAGCATGTCTTGCAATTGATGTTATTATGATATGAGGAAAGTTCGCTCGTTTTTAAATTTACCTGAATACAACTTTTCAATAAATACACTAAGCCAAAGCATGTATTAGTACAAAACTACTGAACATCACCAAAATACCAACTGCTATAAGGAAACAAAACTTGTTCGCTCGTTCACTCGAACTCCAACAGCTGAGCTTGGATGCGCATTGCATCCTTGCGCGCACGAAGCACGCTGTGCGTGGAAAGCGAAGTGCAAGCAGATCTGAATGAAGCGCATGGAGTGGACTTATGATGAGGAGCTTCCTTCAGCAATGCAAATAAGAACAGAAATTGAGTGATATGATCCAGAACTTCCCATGTGTGGATGAAGCACACATTACAGCTGATGCATCTCTCCTGTCGTTCACAGTTCATGTCTGGTCTGCATGAACTCTTCTCTGAAATAATTGAATTTCTATTCACATCCATTAGATTAAGTGCTTTTATTCATCGAAGCGAAGCACTCTCATTCGCGGCATTGGCGTGTATGAAACGCATTCGTCTGTATCGATGTATGCCTTTGAAACGGTTTCGTTTGGATTCAGCGTACAAAAAGGGATAAAAATACTCTTGCATTGTACCCACTTCACTCAAATGTTTGAAAATCTATGTCCTTTCACGACTACTTATTCACGCTTTTATCTATAAGTTAACTGATAAATCATAGGTACTGAAACTACTGAACAATCAATTCACTATAGGGTGTAAAGTTTGGTTTATCCGAGAAAGATTTTATGGCGCCATGCCAATATGTTCTCACAGCTGCTCACGCTCACGTCCGTGCAACATCTGTCGAATGAATGAAAGATTAAAATTCTATGCGCCGTACACCGGCCAGCGCACATTCGCCCATGGATTCCTACTGCCTTATGATACTCCTGTTTGATTGTATCTGTGATCGCTGAACTGTGTTTGTATTGAATTAATTTTCAATGGGCAACTGTGAATAACTTCGGCTATACGAGTGCTGGCGCTGCTGTTTGATGGTGGCGGTACAGATGCTCGTTCACTAAAAGTATACATAGTCAGTATGCAGAGTTTTGTCATGACCTATCCCACAGCATCAATATCGGTGGTAGACTACTTAAATTAGCAAACATAAATATGAAGATGGTTAATTTCCTTAGAATTTTCTTCATTTTCAAGTTTCTGATAGAATTCACTTCTTATACTGGGGTCATCAGGTCGAAATTTGTTTCTGAGCTCAAATTCTCATGCATGGCGTAGCATCTTTTACGATTTTGCGTCGTGCTTGCGTCTGAGCTGTCGAGTGCAAAATAAAATATATGAATCTCCCCGCCAGATGTTCGAGTCGTTTTCGAACCCAGGTCACATTGTCCGATGAAAACATCAATCAGGAGTTAAATGAAATATGGTAATCCGTTCAGCGTTCTAGTTAACTCCTGGCGGAAATAATTCGTGGTGATTTTGCCAGAAGTCAAATCAAGGTTCGATTTTATTTTCATGTGAGTCATCGGGGGAGGAAAATGTTCAATGCAAAGTCTGGTGACCGAACGAAATTAAACGTCCATCGACTATAATCATTCGTATGCCGTTTTGCGAATGATGTTTTGTAAACGTAGTCTGTATTTCGGAAAATCCTACGCCCAAAATGAATGTAAAGTAAATTTTCATCAGCGTCGTGATACTGAGAAAAAAATTATCTAGCGGTTGAGAAAGTAATTATTTTTCCCTACGAAACTCCTTATAGCTCTTAAGATGTAATGCTGAATGACCATGTGCAACTCATAAATGTCCCGAGCTGTTTCTAGGCACTGAGTAAATTTTCGGACAATAAATGTTTTCGGAAAATAAATTAACTACTCACATGAATTTTGATCCTTGGGTATCAAGAGAGCAGCATGGACTTATGATAATTCACAAAGTGCCAATGATATCTTACAGATAGCTACCTTTCAAAATGCCTGGTAGACGTCCAGTTTGCTGCTGGTAAAATCAATTCAATTAGCGCGCAGTGACAGCAGGCTCGCAAATAGATTAAGTGTCCATTAATCTCTAAAAAATAAAAAAATTAGAGATCATTGAACAATAAAACTCAAATACAATCCACATCTGTGAATTCACTTTGCTTTCACCGAAGGAAGAAATCAAGTTCACTTTTGTTTATGCTACCACAAAATGCGCCCCACACCATCACACTATCTGGACATTGCACCAAAAAAATCCGTTTACTGACGCTCGTATTGAGAGGCACATCACTACAACTTGATTTTGTCCCACTGATCATCACCAACTATCAATCTGATGTAAATACATATATTTAATACAGACGTCAAGCCGTTTCTTTTGATTAATTTCGGTGAGCAGGGGTTTCTTGACGGTTCGTCGAGTTGATATTTTCTGACTCTTCTGTTGAAGAAAATGGATTTTTCCTTCAACAATGTATTTGAAGAGAGCAGGATGTATTTTCTATGACCAAAGGTTGTTAGGTTGATTCAGCTGTCACTTTAAGTTTTAAGATTTTGTCTGAGCGAACAGAAGTTTTCTCAAGGGCCATAGAGCCCGGTTTTCTTTGTGGTGGTGCATGGGAGGGAGCTCGGCGGTCGTTTTTTCAGGTTTGAATGACCAACCTTCATTGGCCCCGGCAGGTTTACAGCCACAGAGATTCTTATTGTTTATTGACATTCCCTGCAATAACTGGGTAAGAGATCAGATCATTTCATGTACTGAAATTAGACTCATTCCTATTCTCAAATTTTGAACTGTAAGGCGTCATCATGTTCAGGAAAGTACCAGCGAAACACAGAGTTGGCGTGTTTGAAATAACTCCTCACAGAGTTCAGAGAGCTCATTGAAGCGTACAGTGTTGGGAGCATTGAGATACGGTCGGCTCAAATTATATGCTTCGTTACTACAAGTTTCACAATTTTCTTGCAGCAGGAACGCAGATGAAATCTATAAATATATACAGTCGCGCGGACAAAAACTTTGTGGTGTCAAAGACGTACGAACTTTTCAAGGGCAATGTTATCTAATAATTTGATTCCCGCTAACTTAGAGGTAGGTTTCGGACAGGTGAGAGCCATGCACATTGCTGGTCGTATAGGCCACAGAAAGCTTTCCCTTGCAAACCAACTCTCTGGTTTATATTTCTTTTCCTGACTATATCAAAATAGCGTATCAATACCAATGATACTCCGATTAATGAGAATGTATAAAAAATAACTGCTCAGTTGTTTCCTAGTTTTATATTCCGGAACAACCTTCGATAGGCGATAGTCTGCAATGTAGTGATACCATATTTACTATATTATTTATGTGAATATCAAATATAAGTATAAGCGTTCCCCCCACTGTTATCAGCTCAGCCCCTTCTGCGTTACCTTCTCCCACAATCTGATAAACACTCTTGTATCGTATTAATGAAAAACCTGTCAATGTATTATTTACAGAACTCATCACCGCGAATCATTTTCAATCATATGCTGATCTAGTTTATTAGGCACAGCATCTTATTTTTTGAGAGACGTGTTGTAAATTTTTTTTATTCTCTTTATAGTCATTTGTGCTTCTCTGTTATAAAATGCTTATTGCATTACAGTAAATTTTGGATATAAATGAAACTTTAACCTTTCTAAACACCGCAGAGTCCTGATAGTAGTGGAAAACCTGCATCAAAAAAAATGTATACAGATGTTTAAAAAAGTCTGCTACGCCTCATACGGTGAACTGCAACATAAAGAAGATCGACTGTGCATCTTCACAACATGATGCATCGATTTTAGTCAAGAAAAGTCACTCGTCCTGTCCACGTGTAAACGAGCGTCTCAAGCATGCTCAAAAATTATTGGATATTCCGCACAAAGAAGTATCGATAATTACGAGGAAGTATCGATAATTAGTTTGCTCGGGCAGCGATTCTCACCCAAATGCACTCGGCAGACACCTGTGACAGACAGGTGCTAAATTGAAGGTCATTAGGTGCATCATTTTCATCAAAGGCCGTTGCTCTTCTTCGCAGTGTATTTTTATTCATTTTAACTTCTTTATGCAATTAAGTTCGGGACGAAGGCCCTCACCAAGTTATTTGAAAAGTTGATTAGACTCTTAATCCTCACGGGCTGCATGCCAATAGTTTTACTAACAATTTTGTCGAGACAAAACAGGCTGTTTTGAGATCATGAACTTGAGATGCTAGCACATGCGCAGTCTTGCAAGACATTCATTAAAACTCGCCGCACTTATCAGCCTCGTCAGCAGCGCGTTTTGGCTTAAACTTCTACAAAAACGCGTTGTGAAACTTTAGCTTGGCTGATCTTTTGGGAGCCGAGATTTGAGACCTCGCTAGTGTTGACGAGGCACAGTAACACGGGTAGGCTTCTCAGAAGCGAGGAAGTTGAGGGATTGAAACACACAAGTAAAAAGAACCTATGAGCTAAATAGCAGAACGGATGGAACGTGGACGGAACATTGACGGAAAATTGACAGATCGTTGACGGAACTTTGACGGAACATTGGCCGCACATTTTCGGATCATTGACGGTACATTGACGGTTTTGTGAACTGCTAAAAATGATCTAGAAAAATCATGTTGACCGTTTAGTGTGGGTGAAATTTTTTGAGGGCAGGGACAAGGCCTTTGACAATTTACGTCCTCGTAGAGAGACAGGTAAAAGCGTAAGAATTTATAATTTAACTTGGGTGGCCGACATGCTGTAACTACAAATTGATGACTGGCGAAAGTTTCAAAATCAACTCTAGTATAACAGCTTCCGTAATAGCAATTTTTCTGCGAAAATTATACGATGAAAAGGAAGAAAGTCATTCATAATAAATAAGAAATGTATTTTAAACAAGAGAGTGTGTTTGAAGAAACTAAATGAATGAATCATTTTGATGCCGAGACACGCTGTGACGGATTAAGCTAATTTCATCCATGAGTTGACTTGAACGCGCCAAACTTTTCAGCTAATTTACATCTATAAAAGAAAATGAACGCTGCTCGCTAGTTAGAACGAACTCTTTCATTGAGCGATGCAGGCGAGGAGCGTCGATCTGCAGGAGGAGATGGCGGTATAGAATAGAATTAAAGTGAATTGAATAGAATGGAATGAAATAGAATGGATTGAAATTAAATATAAAATAAGGTCACACTTGATTTGGAGGTGGAAATGGCGGAATAGAATAGAATTAAAGTGAATTGAATAGAATGGAATGAAATAGAATGGATTGAAATTAAGTAGAAAATAAGGTCACACTTGATTTGGAGGTGGAGATGGAGGAATGGAATAGAATGAAAATAAATTGAATAGAATGGAGTTAAATAGAATGGATTGAAATTGAATAGAAAATGATGTCACACTTGATTTAACGAAAGGAGTGAGATCTTTTGAGTGTATCACTGCGGATGAGTGTTGGACAAGGTACTCCGTCGAAGTTTTTGCATGCGTTTGTTAAGTAATGGATACAATTAAGTGCGCTTACAGAAAATAGATACAAGCAGCTAACAGACTGATTATTTCAGTACATAAATAACTATTAGAATCTGCCTTTACTCACATATTGTAAAAAATGATCCCATTTTCTCCTTCATTTCTTTTTAAAATTTATGCGCATTTTAAGGTTATTTTTTTAAAATAGGTGCGTTCAGTTCTTCACTTAAGTTGCAAAAAAAACTGCTTCATACATTCCTGTGAACCTTCCTTAACTTTGAGCATAACTTGGCGGCTCTAGTGCTTACAGTAAAAAAATAACTATACTCTAAAAACACTAGCTAGCACAAAGCTTTCGTTATCCGTTCACTGGGTAATCCACTGGGTTATCCGTGAAGGACTACGTTGTGTACATGGCCCGTCAAAAATGACAGGGCTTAATATTATTCTTAAATAAATTTCCAGATGTGGATGACAAACAAATATATTCATCCTAATAGCACCCGCCATTAAAATATTCTTTTACTTGTGTACTGGTGAAACTCGTATCACAGATACGGTCATTAAGCATCTCTATGAGCGTGACAGAGAGACATAAGAAGCGGACACCAAACAAATGAATAAATAAACAAAGACACCAAGGGTATTATTAGGTATATATATATAAGATAACCTCGACATTATTAATACTGTACTCGCATCACGGAATGCAAATCACGTGGTGTCCGAGATTTCAGGAAAAAAATTACTGAACTTTACTGCTGAAAGGAAACAATAATTGAGGAACAGTAATTTCAGGGTGGGGTAAATCAAATGAAAAGCGATTTTGAAAAGTAAAACAATACTTGCTGAGTTATTTGTTGTTTCATTCGAATCAGTATACAATGCCGTTTGCCTGCTCACCTTGTGAAGATGGTACCAGGAAGATGACATCAACAACAAATAATTCTGTAAGTATTGTTTTGCGTTTCCTAATAGCCTTTACAAACGCGGACATTTGATTTCCCCCACCCTCTGCAGTGTGTCCCACAAAAACCCGAACTGAGTATTTATCTTCCCGTATCAGTAATACCATCATAAGAATACCATAAGCATTTCATTCTTAGCAAAATATCCTTCCAAGTTAACCTATAGGAAAGGCATTACTGATTATGATGGTATTACTGGTGCGGGAAACTAAATACTCGGGTCGGGTATTTGTGGGACACACTGTATAAGGCGTACTACAGAGTGGGCCTGAAATACCCGAAGTCACGTACCACTGATACGCACATTCCTCGCTCCAGTAATGAACTAAATTAATTACCGCCTTACTAACACTCAAATATGAGGGTTCAGGGCTGCGAATGCCACCCAAACTGCACAGCTGAGGTGTGGATTTACTAGGAGGACAAGGTGCGCCTCTCTCTGGCACCAGATTAAAAAACACGATAATCCAGCTCTCGTAAAACGGGAACACTTGCATGACAGCTCATGCAGGTATAGTCGTCAGATTTGGCAAATGTCGAGCGCTGCATTCAATGAAGTTCATGGGATGACTCATGGACCTGAAGTATACAGAGACCGTGGATGCGTCTGGAGTTCAATAGTCCATGAAAATTGATTGTACGGGAAATCTGTGGAGCTATAAAGATCTGTGGACCCATAAAGCACCGCACACACACGCGAATTCTTTACGAATTACCCTGGAGTTTCGTGATGAATGGAAGTTTTTATTCCGCTCAATGTGTGCGAAATTTTACATGTAGAGGAAATTCTTTTAAAAACATTTTCCCATGAAATGGATTTGATGTTGCAGATCGCTGACAGCATGGAGGGTCGCAGTTCGGCTGCTGACAGTTGTGCCTTCATCGAGCAGCTGACAATATGCCAGATTTGAGCCGCTGACAAAATACCACATTTGAGCCGCTCACAAAATACCGCATTTGAGCCGCTGACAAAATACCGCATTTGAGCCGCTGACAAAATACCGCATTTGAGCCGCTGACAAAATACCACATTTGAGCCGCTGACAAAATACCGCATTTGAGCCGCTGAAAAAATACCGCATTTGAGCCGCTGACAGAATAGCGCCTTTGAGCCGCTGACAAAATACCACATTTGAGCCGCTGACAAAATACCGCATTTGAGCCTCTGACAAAATACCGCATTTGAGCCGCTGACAAAATACCACTTTTGAGCCGTTGACAAAATACCACTTTTGAGCCGTTGACAAAATACCATTTTTGAGCCGTTGACAAAATACAACTTTTGAGCCGTTGACAAAATACCACATTTGAGCCGCTGACAAAATACCACATTTGAGCCGCTGACAAAATACCGCATTTGAGCCGCTGACAAAATACCGCATTTGAGCCGCTGACAAAATACCGCATTTGAGCCGCTGACAAAATACCACTTTTGAGCCGTTGACAGTACGCAGTTATAATAGGAAATAACAAGAATAATGTCCAGATCTTGGCAGGAAGCCGCTGTACATAGCGACACGAATTCATTGAGATTCACTTCTGAAACTAGTCAAACAAGTCCAGAGGCCACTGGAGCTCGATAAAAGCTGTTCTGCGTCACTGAAGAGACTTCTTTGCTTCATTTTCCATATTTCGAGACGCTGGAGAGACTCCTTTCTTTCATTTTCCATATTTCGAGACGCTGGAGAGACTCCTTAGCTTCATTTTCCATATTTCGAGACGCTGGAGAGACTCCTCTGCTTTATTTTCCATATTTCGAGACGTTGGAGAGACTCTTTTGCTTCATTTTCCATATTTTGGGACGCTGGAGAGACTCTTTTGCTGCATTTTCCATATTTCGGGACGCTGGAGAAACTCCTTTGCTTCATTTTTCATATTTCGAGACGCTGGAGAGACTCCTCTGCTTCATTTTTCATATTTCGAGACGCTGGAGAGACTCCTCTGCTTCATTTTCCATATTTCGAGACGCTGGAGAGACTCCTCTGCTTCATTTTCCATATTTCGAGACGCTGGAGAGACTCCTCTGCTTCATTTTCCATACTTCGAGACGCTGGAGAGACTCCTCTGCCTCATTTTCCATATTTCGAGACGCTGGAGAGACTCTTTTGCTTCATTTTCCATATTTCGGGATGCTGGAGAGACTCTTCTGCTTCATTTTCCATATTTCGAGACGCTGGAGAGACTCTTTTGCTTCATTTTCCATATTTCGGGACGCTGGAGAGACTCTTTTGCTTCATTTTCCATATTTCAAGACGCTGGAGAGACTCTTTTGCTTCATTTTTCCTATTTCGAGACGCTGGATAGACTCCTTTGCTTCATTTTCCATATTTCGAGACGCTGGAGAGACTCCTGTGCTTCATTTTCCATATTTCGAGACGCTGGACACTGGAGAGACTCTTTTGCTTCATTTTCCATATTTCGGGACGCTGGAGAGACTCCTCTGCTTCATTTTCCATATTTCGAGACGCCGGAGAGACTCCTTTGCTTCATTTTCCATATTTCGAGACGCTGGACACTGGAGAGACTCTTTTGCTTCATTTTTCATATTTCGGGACGCTGGAGAGACTCCTCTGCTTCATTTTCCATATTTCGAGACGCTGGAGAGACTCCTTTGCTTCATTTTCCATATTTCGAGACGCTGGACACTGGAGAGACTCTTTTGCTTCATTTTCCATATTTCGGGATGCTGGAGAGACTCCTGTGCTTCATTTTCCATATTTCGAGACGCTGGAGAGACTCCTGTGCTTCATTTTCCATATTTCGAGACGCTGGACACTGGAGAGACTCTTTTGCTTCATTTTCCATATTTCGGGACGCTGGAGAGACTCCTCTGCTTCATTTTCCATATTTCGAGACGCTGGAGAAACTCTTTTGCTTCATTTTCCATATTTCGAGACGCTGGAGAGACTCCTTTGCTTCATTTTCCATATTTTGAGTCGCTGGAGAGACTCCTTTGCTTCATTCACCATATTTCAAGACGCTGGAGAGACTCCTTTGCTTCATTTTCCATATTTCAAGACGCTGGAGAGACTCCTTTGCTTCATTCACCATATTTCGGGACGCTGGAGAGACTCCTCTGCTTCATTTTCCATATTTCGAAACGCTGGAGAGACTCCTTTGCCTCATTTTCCATATTTCGAGACGCTGGAGAGACTCTTTTGCTTCATTTTCCATATTTCGAGACGCTGGAGAGACTCCTCTGCCTCATTTTCCATATTTCGAGGCGCTGGAGAGACTCCTTTGCTTCATTCACCATATTTCGAGACGCTGGAGAGACTCCTTTGCTTCATTTTCCATATTTCGAGTCGCTGGAGAGACTCCTTTGCTTCATTTTCCATATTTCGAGACGCTGGAGAGACTCCTCTGCTTTATTTTCCATATTTCGAGACGCTGGAGAGACTCTTTTGCTTCATTTTCCATATTTCGGGACGCTGGAGAGACTCTTTTGCTTCATTTTCCATATTTCGGGACGCTGGAGAGATTCTTTTGCTTCATTTTCCATATTTCGAGACGCTGGAGAGACTCCTCTGCTTCATTTTTCACATTTCGAGACGCTGTTGAGACTCCTCTGCTTCATTTTCCATATTTAGGGGCGCTGGAGAAACCCTTTTGCTTCATTTTCCATATTTCGGGACGCTGGAGAAACTCCTTTGCTTCATTTTCCATATTTCGAGACGCTGGAGAGACTCCTCTGCTTCATTTTCCATATTTTGAGACGCTGGAGAGACTCCTCTGCTTCATTTTCCATACTTCGAGACGCTGGAGAGACTCCTCTGCTTCATTTTCCATATTTCGAGACGCTGGAGAGACTCTTTTGCTTCATTTTCCATATTTCGGGACGCTGGAGAGACTCTTCTGCTCCATTTTCCATATTTCGAGACGCTGGAGAGACTCTTTTGCTTCATTTTCCATATTTCGGGACGCTGGAGAGACTCTTCTGCTCCATTTTCCATATTTCGGGACTCGGGAGAGACTCTTTTGCTTCATTTTCCATATTTCGGGACGCTGGAGAGACTCTTTTGCTTCATTTTCCATATTTCGGGACGCTGGAGAGACTCTTTTGCTTCATTTTCCATATTTCGGGACGCTGGAGAGACTCTTTTGCTTCATTTTCCATATTTCGGGACGCTGGAGAGACTCTTTTGCTTCATTTTTCATATTTCGAGACGCTGGAGAGACTCTTTTGCTTCATTTTCCATATTTCGAGACGCTGGAGAGACTCTTTTGCTTCATTTTCCATATTTCGGGACGCCGGAGAGACTCTTTTGGTTCATTTTCCATATTTCGGGACGCTGGAGAGACTCCTTTGCTTCATTTTCCATATTTCGAGACGCTGGAGAGACTCTTTTGCTTCATTTTTCATATTTCGAGACGCTGGAGAGACTCCTTTGCTTCATTTTTCATATTTCGAGACGCTGGAGAGACTCCTTTGCTCCATTTTCCATATTTCGAGACGCTGGAGAGACTCTTTTGCTTCATTTTTCATATTTCGGGACGCTGGAGAGACTCCTTTGCTTTATTTTTCATATTTCGAGACGCTGGAGAGACTCCTTTGCTCCATTTTCCATATTTCGAGACGCTGGAGAGACTCTTTTGCTTCATTTTTCATATTTCGGGACGCTGGAGAGACTCTTTTGCTTCATTTTCCATATTTCGGGAGGCTGGAGAAACTCTTTTGCTTCATTTTCCATATTTCGAGACGCTGAAGAGACTCTTTTGCTTCATTTTTCATATTTCGAGACGCTGGAGAGACTCCTTTGCTTCATTTTCCATATTTCGAGACGCTGGAGAGACTCCTGTGCTTCATTTTCCATATTTCGAGACGCTGGACGCTGGAGAGCCTTTTTTGCTTCATTTTCCATATTTCGGGACGCTGGAGAGACTCCTCTGCTTCATTTTCCATATTTCGAGACGCTGGAGAGACTCCTGTGCTTCATTTTCCATATTTCGAGGCGCTGGACGCTGGAGAGACTCTTTTGCTTCATTTTTCATATTTCGGGACGCTGGAGAGACTCTCTTGCTTCATTTTCCATATTTCGAGACGCTGGAGAGACTCTTTTGCTTCAATTTCCATATTTCGAGACGCTGGAGAGACTCCTCTGCTTCATTTTCCATATTTCGAGACACTGGAGAGACTCCTTTGCTTCATTTTCCATATTTCGAGACGCTGGAGAGACTCCTCTGCTTCATTTTTCATATTTCGAGACGCTGGAGAGACTCCTTTGCTTCATTTTCCATATTTCGAGACGCTGGAGAGACTCCTCTGCTTCATTTTCCATATTTCGAGACGCTGGAGAGACTCCTTTGCTTCATTTTCCATGTTTCGAGACGCTGGAGAGACTCCTCTGCTTCATTTTCCATATTTCGAGACGCTGGAGAGACTCCTTTGCTTCATTTTCCATATTTCGAGACGCTGGAGAGACTCTTTTGCATCATTTTCCATATTTCGAGACGCTGGAGAGACTCCTTTGCTCCATTTTCCATATTTCGAGACGCTTGAGAGACTCCTTTGCTTCATTTTTATATATTTCGAGACGCTGGAGAGACTCCTTTGCTTCATTTTCCATGTTTCGAGACGCTGGAGAGACTCTTTCGCTTCATTTTCCATATTTCGAGACAATGGAGAGACTCCTTTGCTTCATTTTCCATGTTTCGAGACGCTTCAACTTCCTCCGAAATGTCATTCAAAAGGCTAATAAAATATCTGCCGTTACATTAAATTCAGCTTATGCTCTACAGGGATTGCATCTGAGTATACCGAATTGCTTTCAGTTCTGCATAACAGACGATTTATCACATGAAGAGGTGATGAATGTATGTTTATCAACTTCGAACGTATTAATTTTCCCTCATAGTTGCCTTTGATTATTTAACTTAAATTCCTTCATTTGATTGAAGCTTTGATGTAGGAATGGTGATCTGGCTGGCTTATTTCATGTGCCATTGCATCATTCAATCTGCCTAATTAGAGGTCAATAATGGTCGCGTGACTGTTTTTTTTAATGCACGATCCCATTTATAAATCTATCACGATTACATTCATTAATCCATTAATCTATTTGGATTGAGATCTCGGTATAATATTCAGCAGCAAGATGCAGTAAACAACATTCTCCAACTTTTTTTTGCCCTTCATATATCATAAGGTGCAACTTGAGCATTACTTGAAGATTCTAATTCGTGCGAACTGAGGAGCTTTCATAAAATTAAAACATTCACTATAATTAATTTTCCAGAACTCGGATGTAACTGATAAATTTCAGCGGTGTCGCCATGCCATGTTTTTTCCACTTCATTGTTCCCAGAATTTAGATTTATTAGAGCACCATTGTTCCCAAGGATTGTTACGCTCACCGGTTGATGAATTTAAGCAGAAGTTTTGAACCAAATATTTTTTGACTGAGGGGCAAGAATCAGCAGCTTAATGATAAAAAACAAAGCAAAAATGTTTGAAAAAATAATATTCACTATTGGCACTTGAAAATACAACACTAGATAACCAGTAAATTGAACAATATCACTGCAAATTTGGGCATAAAAAATATTACAGTACAAATGACAAATGCGACTTCGTTACTGTCAATTGATCCGAAAGAAAATACAGCAATAGAGTACCTCTTGAGTCCTGATTGGCTCACTAAAATTTTTCAAACCCATGGATTTTAGTTTGAAGTTCCAGCAGTAATACCACTGTCAGCATCTGAAGCACACAGAACTGTAACTGTTGTGACAAAGACACGACTGCTTCAAGTTTGCATTCATTGCGCTACAATGAGCTGGGAAGTACTCAATCTCAGAGGCTCTTAAGACCCAAATGAACAGATTGATTGCGAGATAATGTTCTTGTAATGTCTTTCTCAACGCCTGAGCATCGGAAATAGAGATGAGTTAATCAATTCTTCCTTCTGAGAGTAGCAATCAGCGTTCAATTTCACGAACAATAACACTAATTTCGTATAATTATCTCATAGCCCTAGCATGGTGTAGCGCACTTCCAGTAGTGAACATATGCTCCGCAACCAACTCCTTATTTCGAGCCAGGATCAGAAGCGAGAAGTAATTTCCGTGAGACGCTTGAAATTGACTTTCATTCCAAGTTTTGCAGGATCTGCCTTCCGATGTAAAGGATTGGCATTGAACTTCTTTCTTTGGCCAAGTCTTCGGTCGTTCGAGGTCTTCACAGGCACCGAACTTCGGCCATCTTGTTCCCTTTGAATTTTGTGTTTTGTGAGCTTGTGTACCGTTTATTTTTTTGGTAATCTGGGTTTCAATTCGTCGATTTGACACGAGTTCATTGAATGTTGAATAACAATGCCCCTTAATCTGCATAACAGACAATTTATCACATGAAGATGTGATGAATATTTGTTTATCAAATTCGAACGTATTAATTTTCCCTCATGATCTTATTAAATTCTGATGCGAGGAATTGATTTTTATTGATGCTTACGTCATGTGATATGAGAAATCCGAATGATTTTCATAATTCAGTAACACTGACCTGTAAATTGTTTTGCTCTAATTTTATGGGTATCAATCTTTAACGGCTGCCGAAATAAAGGCTTAGCTGACTAATTCGCTGGAAGATTTACATCAATTATGAGATGAACTGAGGATTTTGATCACCATGAGCATGGAAAAAATTTAACTCGTAGAAGTTTCAAATTTCTGATAGGAAGTCCTAGTCAAAATATCTCTGGATAATGAAAATGAGGCCTAAATTCTTAAATTTCAGATCCGAACCCAAGACAAAGTTTCTCTGGATTATGATAATGAGGCCTATGTGATTGTAAATAGAAAATAAGATTAGTGTCGTGTATCAGGATTTCCAGCAAAGAGCATTGCTTTCTAAAGTTCACGAGGGTAAATCTGTCGGCAATAACTGATGACGTATAAACTTAAAAAGGACATTTTCTTCGTAATCGATGCATATGAAAAACGCTGGAAACTATGTTGAACTAACATGATAGGACGCTTAGATACGACAACTTTTTCGTATGGAAAAAATTCATGCGTTGCATGTGACTATGTTAAGTACAATAACAAGCGAGGGTAAAAAAGTATTATTTAAGAAATTAATGCCTTTTAATTTGTGAACGATAAGGAAAGCAATACAATGCAATCACAGCACTGCGTTAGATAAACTTACCTGTTGGCGCTTCACTTCAGTACAACGACCGTTCACACACCAAGGCACCGGAGCAGCAGCGGACATAACCTCACACACGCACAGTCAGCATAACACTGAGGCTCACTGCAGTCTGGAATTCGAGGGAAGCCTGGATGGGCACTGGATTCGAGGGAACTGAAAGTCGTTGGCAAACAACAGGCTAAGTTTTACAACAATTTACGACGTCGTAGCTGTATGACGGAAGACGTGAACTTGGTTTCAGCCCGTGGCGGAGCTGAGTCGACTTACAATTAAGAACTTTCGCTGTTAGGTGCACAGCTGCGATGGTATAAATTGCTTGAGAATTTGGCTCTTGGCTGCGAGTTACCTCGAATCTGGACGTGGTCGATGAATTGTTTCGAAGAAATGCGCAGATCAGTGATACCGCATTCCCTAAAAATAAAGGCGATTCCCTGTAAATTTGATGCACCAAGAGGATTTGCTGGAAATGCACTGCTTATCGAAGGCGTTTCTGAATAAAAAAAATACATGCGAGTTATTAATAAAGTATATGCGAGTTACGTCACTCCTAAAGTGGAATTTTTCAGGAAGGCTGCGGTCAGTTTTTGTTAGAAAAATTTCTGTTGTTAACAAGAAAGCATTGAAACTCGTGACGAACTCCCAGGAAACATGTGGGAGATTTTTATTCTATTTCATGTCTTACTTTATTGGGTAATAAATAACATAGACTTAGCTGCGTGAGAATGGCTGCCACATCGGCTGAAATATGTTTGGGATGTTGGTTTAATGGAAAAATGTTTAGAAAGATGGTCTATTGGACAAATGTTTAGGAAGTTGGTCTGATGGACCAATGTTTAGGAAGTTGGCCTAATGGCCAAATGTTTAGGAAGTTGGTCTAATGGACAAATGTTTAGGAAGTTGGCCTAATGGACAAATGTTTAAGAAGTTGGTTGAATTGACGAATTTTGGGGAAATTGGTATACTAAACAAATGTTTTAGAAATTGATCTAATAAATAAATGTTTAGAAAGTTGGTCAAATTGACAAAATTTTAGGAAATTGGTCTGATTGACAAATATTTGGGAAGTTTGTGTTATAGACAGGTCTCTGAGAAACAGTACAGTAGCTACGCTAGCAAATGAAATGAGTTTTATGTTTAGGATAAGAAAATGTGTCAGTTTCACCAGCAATGCTCCTTTCAGTAAAAACAGTCGAAAAGTGCTCGAAACTAATCAAGTTGAGAAGCAGAATCTCGCCTGCAGCAACAGAGGCTCATGAGAGTACGCAAGTCGGTGTTTCACGGTCTCCATGATAAGAAAAAAACATTATTTATACCCAGTGATGCATAACTATTAAATTCAAGTAATGAAAGCACATCATTAAAATTGAACTCATTTGAAGAGCTACTATATCACAGTTGCTGCCCATTTGTGAGACGCGTATTAAATGAATTGCATGTAAAGCTGAAGTTCTTAGAAATTTCAGTGTAAAGATTGGAAAAGGGTCCAGAAATTTGAAGTTTGGCCAATACGGCAAATTTTCTCGTCTCAATAGAGTACACAGGATGGTGCTGCCTATCTGAAGAGTCTGCTCCAGGTGTTGCTGTACGTCCGCCAGCCCACACCTCCGGCCAAGCATAAGTAGCAAACCAAGCGCACCTGCAGGTAAGTTGTGCGAGCGAGTAGCAGTGAGGAGCTGCTTCAGCAGGTAAGTATCAGGCAAGTAACTCCAAAAAAGCGATTCCGGTAAGTAAGTATAAGGGCAAGTAACAGCAAAGAGCGTCAAGCAGGTAAGTATCCAGGCAAGTAACAGCAAAGAGCGCCTAGCAGGTAAGTATCCAGGCAATTAACAGCAAAGAGCGTCTCCTACCTCGGCAATGTCTCTGGAATGCATACAAGGACTAAGACAAAGATGAGCCATACCGATAAACACCGTAATAACAGGACGTGTCTCATCTACAACGTAATGAAGAATGTGTAGAAAAGTCTGGTAAAGTATGCATTCTCAAGCGCAATGGAAAACTTCTCATCTAGGATTTCGTGCAACGAAATGCGGGAAGCACTGCGCCAAACCTATTGCAAAACTTCCTGCCTTTAATTGGGTTTTATTCTGAGTTGATTTTAAGTAAGTGAAGCTGCTGGTTTTGGATCTAACTTGAAGCTAATTTTTTAGCTGACATGCTAAACTCAATAACTAACACGATATCCGCAAAGCTATGAATTCGAGTATGAATCTTGTCTCGATGTCGTCGTACTTATGTGCTGCCCCAACTAAAGGGACGGCGATGAGTGTAGTTATATCACAACGCTGTAAAAGTTGATTTAATTTTATGTAAAATTGCCAGTCTATTTATCAATATTATCTTGTTGCCATATCTGAAACGATCAAATCCAAACAATGAAGCATTTTTTCAAAATTTGTACATACTTCGAGAGTATTTTTTTTAGCTAAATGTCGTTCCAATAACCCAAACCAAACACAAAAGCAGCATTTTTGCCCATGTTTATTTATGTATCTAAGGCTGATACTACACAACTTTCTCAGAATTATAATGGACAAAACTAGGTCTCTGGAATGAAATTAAATATTTCAATTCCAGAAATAGGAGATGTTCTAATGTTTGCAATTCAGCATGTTAGCGAGATGGCATGTAAAAAAAATATTTTCTTAATTAAAAATTATGAATTTAAGCCATTTATTTGTTCTACGTCTTTGATCAGTTGATTTTCCACGAAGTAACAACAATGGAGGACGCTGATGCCTTGTATATTCAGCGTTAAGCTCATTAATATTGATATGAGGACTCTATATTATCGACACACAAAAGTTTTAGATTTAAGGTCAGCGCTGATAATGTAATGATCCCACAACTCGTACACTTATAATTTGAAGCTTAATTCAAGTAAACTTTTTTCATTAATGAAAGGTTCTACAGTAATCTAAATCTGCATTATATCGAAACCAAATGAAAATAATTCTGGTTTGAAGTTTAATGTACTTGGACATTTATCATTAATATAAGGCTTTACAGTAATACAAATATACAATATTTCAAAATGCAAGAAGTCCTTCACAAGTAGACTGCAGTTCGACTGTAGAAAAAAATCCGAACCTTGAGATTCTGATTCGACTGTAGAAAAAATCAAGTGCGATGAAATGGAGCTCACGTATTTATTGCACTTGAATATTTAATGTGGAAAACCTTTAGGAATTGAAAAGTTTAAAATAAGGAGTAATCATGGAACTAAAAGGCCGCCATTTGAGTGAGAAAATCAAATATTCTTTATAAATTGTGTAAATTAGGTATTTAAGGAAGCTTATTTTCTCGACCACTCCTGGAAGTTTTACAGCTAGTCTGCATCGCGGTAACTCCACTCAAGTTATCTGTTAACTGGAATGAAAACGTTCGCTACGTGGCCGTAGACTTGCGCTGTCCTGAAATTACTGTGGCTATTTTCTATCGTAATTTTTCCTCAGACGAACTTTTAAGTAGGAAAGGTAACGTGAAGGGGGAAACATGAGAAAAGTGATGCAGAATATCCTCGAAGTATGAGTCGTCGTGATCCTTCACTACTGCACCTGGGCAGAAGTTTCATAATGATCTAGCGACCTTGGTGGGAGGAAATTTCAAGTTAGTGATGAAGAAAATATTCTAAACCGGAAAATTTGAGAGAACAAGTATCATAAAGAACAAACGAAGATTTTGACGAGAGTTAAAAGGGCATTTTGAGGTCACTTCAGAGTAAATAAAACATTTTCTTTGCAAACCGTCCAAACAAGTACGCTGAAACACCGGAAACGATGAACCGTAGTTCCTTCATTGAAACAAGTAGGTTATCATAGATTTGGTTCTGATTGAGCTTCTGTCAGATCGAGTGAGAAGTAAGAATTACTGGGGAATGTGCAAGATGCGAACCTCAACTTCAATTTCATGTGGAATTAGTTTTAAAAGGAGCATCTCCTGTATTCGCATCTATTTCTAAAAAGCATACAAAAGTGTTAAAGGTTTTAAGATTAAGAAATGGTGCATGAGAGAGTCATGAGCATTTTAGCGCCCTTATAAACTGAGTCTGGCTTATAAGGTTATAATTCATTATTTTCTATCCTCTTCAAATCGCTGGAATTCTATTTTCTTATGCACAGCATAAGAAAATGCTTCCATGATGAACGCTCGTTTACACGTAAATATTAGTACCTAAAGGCCTTTTCCTTGTGCAATGTTAAATATAGAGACGCTTATGATAGCCCCCATAAAGATATGCAACCTTTGTATTATTAGAACGGAGAAAATGTGACGGCGACGCGCATGCGCTCACGTTCTGACGATAGTCTCTTTTTATTAAAGGTGTTCCAACCCTCGTGTGGCACCCCAGGGGACGTGGCGAGCTAATGTAGGACTACAGAGAATACTTTTTAGCGACTGCTGTGCTCTGACGGTTCCAAACCATGACTGATATCATTTTTGCTCTGGTTCTCTCGTTAGGGAATCCGTAAATGACGAGCAGGCTTCGCTGCTGCAATATGAACGCGTACGAGGGTTGTGCGTGAATATCAGTCATGGCGAGGAAATAACTCGAGCGCTCGCCAAGAATATTGTGAACGTTTGATGCTGGGACAAACTTTATTTTATGTTTCATCTCGAGTTTATTTAGAGTCGAGGTACATCGGTGCTGTCTTAAAGTATATTTGAAATGATACAAATTAATTCTTAGCACTACTGTTGAATGACGTAGCGCGGCTGACTCATGAGAAGCGTATTGACAGAATCGACATCGAAACATGCCTTTCTGCTCACACTCGGGACTCTCATCCTTGGAACTTTCAGATGAAAATTTCTTCGCTCATTGCGATGGTGCACTTAACATTGAGAAAATCTTCTCTAGAAATGGCCATAGTAGCTCAGGCTGGACAATCGCCGTTGGTGTACCTAAAATTGAGAAAATCTGCTCTAGAAATGGCTGCAGTTGCTTAGGCTGGACAATGCGTCCATTTGAGTTTAACGCTTACAGGAATAGAATGACGCTTGACAACCATGATTACTCAGAAAGAAATTCAAACGATCCATTTTTGGAAGAGTCTCAACTAACGTTTGTGTCCAAGTTTTCGTTCTTAACCATTGAGTGTCAGCTGATCCAGGTTGTGTTTTGTATTTACTGATGGTTGTTGTCGCCCAGAACTGTAGCATCTTACGAGGTAAGTATTCCATATTAACTCTGCGGAATAAAGACGTCACACTAACTGTATTTCAATGCCTTACAAATAATTTCAAACAGATTGTGCGCTTCATGTCTGTAACAATGTGCTTGTCCATTTTAAAAAGTTTTCAACACACTTATTTCTGGATATGCACACAATATGAGATAAGAAAAAAGCCTGTAATTTAATTTTTTCAGTATATAAAATTGTGGTACACTATTACATATTATACTGGTATATCCTTGAAAAAAATGCTTTTAATTTTTTTATTCAGTGATTTTGAAATGAGTTATTAAACGTGTGAACATATTGAGCTGATTTCAAAAACCATTAATGAATAGAAAATATTGAGAGTGGATTTATGTGCATGGGTATTTTTATAAGAAAAATATTCTGAAGAATTCCATCAAAAACATAAGCATTTTTACAATTCATGGCAGAATATTTCTGCCTCATGGATCTTAATTGAATTGTGAATTATGAAATAAAAAAACATCATACGTTAGCATTTCAAGCCCTTAATCTTCTTACACTCACTATCCTACATATCGCCCATTAGAGCTGTTTTGGATTTGTTCACAAATTTTAAATAAATTACCATGCCGCAGATTTAAAGTATTTTCAAATTGACATGCAAGAAATGCTCTATGAATTACACTAGTGGCGCTTCAGTCTAAATCTAAGTGTTGTACAGTAAAAACTTTCGTGACGTGACCAGTCCCCCATTTGTGCCACTTTCTATTTCAAACCAGAAGCGACAAAAATATCGTCATTGATTTCATTTTCGCTACTCTTGACGTACCTCAAATTTCTCCAAGCAGAGGAACTCGAGCTCTTTTATTTGATAATTCATTTATTCCAGTACGTAGGTGTGACGGACGATTCATGCCTCACAAAACCTCACAGACGAACGACAATGTCGCTTTCATGCGACGCTCGTTAGATAACTGACAAAGAGAATTTTACATCATGGAGCTATTCGTTATTGCTATTGATTTCCCGAGAACAATCACTTTCCTCTTTAGTTATCGCGCAATTGATGCCTTAGCACCTGATCTTTTCGAGTAGAAATAAAACGGTATCTTAAAACACATTCCAGTATAACGCAGAGGATTCTCGCTGTTCAGCTTACATCTGCATAACTTCTAGGACTCTGGAATTGCAGCGAATGAGTTGCGAGCGACAGGTGGGACCCAGCCAAATAAATCTCTTTTTAAGCAAGCATTAGGTTGTTTGTCAAAGGATCTCTATTGAAACTCGCCTGAGTATAGACTTCATTTTTTAAGGTGAGATTGAAAGTTTTTATTTGTGTAGAACATCGCATTGTTTCGTTTTTCTTATCATAGAGCTCAATTCATTTCATCACGCGTTGTATTTTAATCACCTCTTGTGAGTGAACACTTTTATGGATAAACAGCAATATCAGGTTTTATGAAACAATTTCTATAAAAACAGAAAATTACGAGGGACGGTATGTAAATTTAATTCTGAGACAAGGTAGCAGTTTTAAAATCTTTTCAGAAGTTTATGGATCGCTGAATAAAAAATTAAGTCACAAATACTTATTAATATGTGATCTCTTTATCCAGGTCTTTGACAACCTTGCTGCAGCGAAAGACATTGCACAAAATATGAGTACTTCGCAACTTTTCCCAAGCGCATGAGTTCGCTTGAATATTTGCATAATCTATTTCGAAATTCATCTCGCAAGAGGGAATTTCAATAAATTTTTTCATATTTTCTTCAGAACGTGGGTGCAAATTTAAATTTTTCTGGTATTTTTTACGTTTCTGTCATTCTTAGCCGATTTTAAAACATCGTTTCTGCTTCACAGTTTTAGTTTTTCAAAAAAATGTGTCCTTACTTTGGTCAACAGTGCTTTATTACAGACGGACTCTTCCGCATTACAAACACGAATTTAAGAAGGGTTGGCCTACGTAGTATGAGTTATGATGCTCTAGTTCTACGACCACAGGTTTTAACAAATCATTTCATTATAATGGAAGGAACAGGGTACGTTTGGGCTCCATAATAATAAAAAAGAATTTTTAAAACTGAACTATAGACAACAGTTTTTATTTGCGTAGTATTATGTCATTATACATCCACAATTCATAGATCCTGTAGATCCTATAGATAGACCCTATCAGTATCAGTAGTCCAGACACACTTTGCTACCGCTACCCAGCGCTTGGTAGGGGACCTGAAGGCATTCTAATTATGGGTTTCATTATTTTTATCTTCAAAATTTGTGTATTAAGTCGGGTTGCCCACACAAGCCCCGCACGCGTCGCGTGGAGTAGCTAGACAACGTGATCTATCTCCCCTATCTCCTTCCCTCGATACCAGCTTGCCTTCACCGCTGTCGTGCTCCGTCCTAAGAAATGATGATCCTATTTATTTAACTCCTTATCCAACTTTAGTTATCCAACTTCTTATCCAACTTTATTTATCCAACTGACGCCATTGTCGTTCACGGATCAGGTTTGAAACTGATTTTTCGTTTCATCATCGCAAGGGGTCGCACTGAACAGCAGTAATTGTTGTGATATTAATAATTTGAGTATTGTAGGCTTAAAGTTATCGCGCACCTTAAAATTATTTGTAGAGCAATATTATGCCGTTTTTGTTTATCATATTTTCGAAATAGGTTGAAAATCATTAACAAACTTTTGAAATCATGGCTGTTAAGAAGAGACCGGATTTAATCATTTACTAATTGTTATTAAAATCTGTTCGTAATCATTGTTCGTAGCAATGAAAATCGAGTATTTATTTATTCTAGTATGATCGATAATAGTTTTAACAGGTTTAACGAGTAACTACTGTAACACTGAAAATGTCTTAATGCGTAAAAAACAGCATTTATTAGGAAGATGCTTCAGATCATAAAGATTTGCCTAAAATTAGGCAGTCAAATTTCATATGCTAAACATTTATCTACGTACAGAGAATTAAAAAAAGATCAGAGACATCTTCTCAGTCAAAAGTTCAGAGACAGTCAAACATCAGAGTATTGTGATCATCCTCTCATACATATATAATAATGCAGAGTTAGTTATTTGCTTGTTAGATAGTTAATATACGGCCCCCTGCATTCACACCACGTAATCTGGTTTCCTAGACCCGACATATTGGCTGCAAATTTCTGTTTCCACACTAAAATTTAACTACATATATCGATTGAAATTCATTATTGAATTTCCGAACAGTTCACTTGAAAACAGTTTTTGTGATTGAATTGTGACCCTAACTTGAAAATAGCGCTGCCATTTTTGACAGTTTGGGTGTACTAATTGAAAATTAACCAGCAATACGAGTAGGAAGCTATGGTTTGAAATATCGAATCGGGGCTACAGGGTCTTTTGAAAGTCTCAAATTTGGTCATAAGGGCACCCGCGTACTTTAACAGATTTAAGCCAAAAGAGAAAATTTTCAATACTGTGAAAACACAAACATTCAAAATTATGGACGCATACTCACATCAAAACATAAAGTTTAAGAATTGAACACAGCGTAACTGTAATATAACACAGTTTAATATAATCGAAAAGCTAAATTTGATTTTCTGACTGTGCTTCAGGAAGGGCTATTGATATCTTCTTATTCGCTTCTGAAGAAAAAAAAAACAACAATACTTGTTAGTAAAAATTAAAGCCTGTTTCGCTGTTCCTCTGTCACTGCACGGAGTTTACGTCTAGGATTCCTCCGTGTTCACCAAGACCACAATAAAGAGCACTGCGCATGAACGCTTTGTCTTCCTTGGATTTAGCAAATTTCGAGCCAACTTTAATGATGTTGAGAGCGGGATTGCAAAGCCGCACGGAGCGATGGTCTCATCTGTGAGGATCCAAGAGTTTTCAGCGCAGGGTGTGGGTCTGAAGCAGCTCTGCATTTCTCTTCTTCCCGACGCAGGGACGTTCATGAATGGGCTTTCGTTGTTTGCTTTTATCACTGTTGAATTCTAGATGTTACGCTGTCTTGCGTTATATACTATCAAATCTTCACACTGTTCGATGAATTTTGCAGGTGTGACTGTTAGGTAGAACAGCACAAACATGCAGCCTTTGTGCAGCACAACACAAGAGGTGTGGATGTTTCTGCGATTAACAATAGCAACCACACTAGAAATTTCAAATTTGGTATAACTAAATCAAGGAGAGCAGAACCGTCTTGTGAGATCACCCATTAGTTTATTCATATGCTAAATAATGGTACACGGATTAGCTGAGTTTAAATAGAATAAATTATTTTTGTGAATCGTCATAGCGACGTGTCTTCGGTCATTCAAAACTCAGGTGCCTTCTGCTTTTGAAAAATACACCAATTGTTTGCAGTAGACGTTTACATTTAATTTTAGTTAGGCATTTCTGCTGAAAACGCGAATCTGTGTTTGGGACAGTATGTGTACATTGATATTTTCTGTCTGCACCACAGATATTTATCAGAGATGTCCTGCTGAAAAGGAAATCTTTTCATGCATTTTGTTCAATCAGTTGTTCTTTTACAAATGCTTCGCTCTTGTAAGGAGCCGAATAGACTGTATTGTTTGAAAGTTGGCGATATAAATCTCGCCCAATATTCGCTTTCAAATCAACATTTTAAATGTGAACTATTTCTTCTTACAGTTCCTTCATTAAAATAACATAGGAGTGAACTTTCATCAAATGAAATAAAACGATATCAAACAGCAGAAATTTGCGACCATTACATCGTGTTCAGGTATGCGATTTTCGCATGGAGTTGGGATGGCGAAACCAGGCTAACAATCAACCCAGCTACAAACCTTGTATTGTTATTGTATAAAGCATACATCCTCTTTGCAGTTTAAGCGGGTCAATTTAAAATGCAACAGTTTTCAATGAATGAGACCCTGAAAATTTTTAATCGCCAATTTGAGAGTTCTTTTCTCGAAATTAGAAAGGAAATCTTTCTCAATTTTTCGTCAGCCTTTTGAATGAAGGTAAACATTAACAAATTTAATTAAGCGTGGTTACACGAGAGGGAAATTTTGCTGTTTCGATTAAAATATTTTGGGTATCTGCGGTGGCTTAAAAGCTTAAAAGCATTTCTACTCCAAGTTTTCATTCGCACATTGTACGCCTCATTTAATCTGTAGGTTAGTATTGATCTCGAGTTAATCATACTTAGAAATTTGGATACCGAATTGAAATTATTTATTCATGAAACAAATCTTGGGGTAAATATATATTTCTAACATGGAGAGTAATATAAAAATTTTATAATACAATAATTAAATATTTGTTGTATTGAATATTTATACCACGGCAGCTCACATAGGCAACACAGCTCAAGGATTTATGTATATCCACAAAATTCATTGCTTTACATTTTTTATGCGAAGCTTAATTTAGGTTTACTTTTCATAGTTCCGACGCATTCACAAAACTCAATTTTACGAGGAATGTTTGGCGAACAGTTTACCAACAGCACCACTTGAGCGCCGAATAACATGAATATTTTCCAAGTCTATGATCAGCGTCGCTGTCGTTCCAGAGTCGTTCCCTGGCTCGCAATAGTCGCCTGGACTTCTACCTAAATGAAGTCTCGCAATAAAGAGCGACACGCGGCCAGATATTGTGGAATGTGCTTCTTCAAAGCTCCGCAGCTCCCTGCAACACTTCTTGGCAGGACGGAGAAGCCAGGGTTATTGGGTACGCAACACCGTGACGCAAGAGGATGTCGCAGTCAGAGAGGCTTAAATCTGAGTATTTTTTCAGCGCCGTGAGACTTACTGAATTCAAGTGCATGAGCCCAGCCATATCTTGGGGACAAATGAGAATAACAGGTACTTCTCCTGTGAAAATGGCGTGATAAAAGTGACAGCCCTCGAGCAAGCCTATCGTGCGCCCATAATCTACTCACCGGCTTTCGGCAGCGAGCCAAGCTAGATAGGACTGAAAGGAAGGAATTTGGCACGGAAACGGGACTACGTCTGTCTACACGAGATATAACCGAGTTAGTCCCTCGTACTTTTCGCCTAATGAGCTTTCGAAAACTACTTAACGATATCGTCGAGGGAATTTCATTCACTCCGTTGTAAAAGTTCTGCGGTATTACAAATTTTGTAAAAATACAGGTTGTGTTATTTTTGTGTTGTTGTTGCAGTTACGTGTTATAAGACGGTTTTGAGCGCAGCATGTTGAGAAATATGGAATATTTTCTTAAAATTTAGTGTACTTTGTAAATTTTGATATGGGTGGATGGGAATCTTTTTATAAAATGATTATTTTTTACTATCGAGTAATTCTATTATTCACGGCCAGGTTCATTAGGCATAGGTACATTGACGCGTTTTTAAATTGTCCATAAAAGACATTTATATTTGATTCAAAAGTTTATTTTGAGTATATCATAATTCAGTAGTTTGCTTGAGTTCCAACCTTTTCAAAAACTTAAAAAATCTCATAAAATTCATAATAAGTCAATCACATCATTCAGAAAACGTTTCGGACTCCAGCACCATCTCTATTTTCCTAATAATAAATTTCCTTTAAATTTTCTTTGTTTTTAAGTTCGTGATAAGTTGATTTTATCCCATAAGACATGGCTGCCCAACTTATTTTCTTTGTAATAAAAAACAGTGACTTGTTAACTTCCATCCGCACAGCTTCGAAAGTATCACCGAAAACCTGCACTTGTATGAGGTAATTTTTTTGTGAGCTTCTAGGAAAGAGCTTCCTATCGTTGCACATGTCCATTGACTACGCTTTGCAGCTTTCCATGAAATTATTCTCAAGTCGAGTCGTCGCTAGAGAAACATGAAATTCAAAACCCTGCTTCTGAGCATTCTTCACCGTTTTGCTTATGAACTTTCAAGAACTTATGAGTCTAGCCACAGGGCACAGGTAGTGTGTTCTACAAACCAACGTTTCAACAACTATTTTTAACGTGTAGTTTTCCTAGTCTAGTATCATTGGCATAATTGCCCGAGAATGTGGAACTCCTCTGGTGATTCCAGAAAAATTAGAAAACGAGCGAAAGGAGTTAGTGATGAACTCTTCTACTCATTGAGCTTGCACTCTAATCAATTGTACTCTACTCAGTGTGACAATTTAAGAAAAAACAGGATATGTGTAAGTCCAATTTTTTTGCAAGATACACAGATGACTTCAATAGCGACTATCTTCCTTCTAAATGAGTAATGAGTGATTAATATTTACAGTTAATCACCAGATGCAAATTTTCTAATCCAATGATCGTGAATTCTTTGCTATAATTCAATTACTTAACTCGTTGAACTCAGAGGCGAAAATTATTCTGCAACTTTCATGAGCGAAAGTCTTGCGGGTCAGTATGCTGAGCATGACAGCAAGATTTTCTTCCACTATAACAGCCCTCTTCAATCGCCTGTAAAATTGGTGCTTTGGCAAACAGCCCATGGCAGTCGGGCGTCCTGAATTTGCTGGCAGCATCACGGAGTTCAACGACCTCAGCGACACATAATCCGCTTCCAGACCTCCTGAGTAGCACCGAATCTTGTTTGGAATCGAGCTTCTCTGGTGGCAACTGTCTTCAGTTTTCCGATGATGAAGCAACCAACGGAGTCATTTCGGATTACGAGCGCACTCAATTTCATTTCATCGTTACCTGAGATCCACTCCATCAATAATGATTATTGTCTTTGGCAGTCTACAGAAATAACTCTTTGTTTTTCTTGACGAGGATAACACGGTTGATGTTTTTTCATTTATTCTGGTTCCAAGAAAATTTACGAAGTTTATGAAGGAGGTAAACTTGAAGTTATTCCATCTCTAAAATAAGTTTATCGTGATTTACCAGTGATATTGAGAATGGTTTAATTTATTATGTACGGTTGAGTTGCGTCTTTTATTTTGTAATTAATGGAAATTTACTGGCGCCGTAAAATCTGTAAAATAAGTACGTCACTAATCTTGTTAGTCATTGAGGTAGCACATCTGAATAGATTTATAATAATGTCTGTTTAATCGCTCATTCATCTATATTTAACCTTATACTGGCTTATTTGTTGTTTCTTTTTATTACAATAACCGTTATCAGACCGGAACTGGTATGAGGCAGCAAACGATGGACTTTTTTGCTCATTTGCAGATATATTTTATATCGTAGAAATTACACTCAACGTTATCAGACTGGAGCTAGTATTAGGTTACAACCGACATCAGAATTCAGAAGAAACTGCCGCTCGGCCGTGATTTTGAAAAAGTACCTTGGAGACAAATTTGAGGTGAGTTAATGAAATTGCATTGGAGCTGTTGATCGAAGTTGATATTGATATCCACCTAGACGGTTATAGGTCAAATTTGAAACCAGACGCAATCCCAGTTTTGCCAGAGACGCGATCCCAGTTTTGCCAGAGACGCGATCCCAGTTTTGCCGGAGACGCGATCCCAGTTTTGCCAGAGACGCGATCCCAGTTTTGCCAGCGACGCGATCCCAGTTTTGCCAGAGACGCAATCCCAGTTTTACCAGAGACGCAATCCCAGTTTTGCCAGAGACGCAATCCCAGTTTTGCTAAAAAGCACTGCTGCCAATAACTTGTCTAGGGCAGGCGTACGCACGGCTCTCTCACTTACAATCTGTGAGAGCTGCACTAGCTCGGTGCGTGTTATTGTTCAACACTTGATTTACACACGAGTCTGTAAGGCATATTAACAAAATACGTTCTTAATGAAAATTCAAAGTGCAAATCATTTAAAATGAGTGATCTTAGTGAACACCATTTTTCCTTAGTGAAGATGGGGAGCCAATTCAAGAAATTTGTAAAGGTTAACATTTCAGCGTCACCTAAACCAACTGGTTTTCTTTACACTTCGTTTCACTGAAACTGGAGACACCCGCGCATATGAGGGATGTCACAGATCGTTACATTGACACTTTGACTTTGGCAGGTAAAACAGAAGTTAAGAATTCACCTCGAGTTTAGTCAATTGTCGTGAATAATGTTGAAAATAACAAACATTAACTGGATCATGCCTTCACTTAGTTTGCATTAATTAATTTAACGAAAGTAATTAATGAATTTTTGACTGCTGGTTCATCAGAATTATGAAAATTCCCTCCGTATACCACCGGTGGCTCTCACCGCAGTCTAAGTGTTAACAGCCCAGGTAAGTTTGAAGCGTCTGCTGAGGGTCACTGTTTGCTTCGAAAGTCAACACGGAACTATAAAGTTCGTGGACTGGATATGCAAAAAATAGGTTGTCGTAACGGTTCAGTGAGCAGTTAAAGTTCACATGTTGATCTGTCTACTTTACTTATTATTGTTCTTCACAAATTTAATTTTTTTTCCAATTAAATTTGCGCGCAAAGAATGAGGTAACTCTGCTACATTATCTGTGACTAAGCTCGCTGGTAAAGTAAAACTCGAGAATTATGGCTAGAAATAAGTGTAAGGAGGGCAGACAAGATTGTAGGTGAAGTTTTATGGCCGGTTGTATTGCTGCAACGTGATATGCTTCGAAATCAAGTGCCTGATTCTCTGAGTAAGAACTTACAAAACAAAATGCTTCCTACTTGTGCATCCTAAGCCTCACGGGTAGACATCGAATTAAAAAACTTATCCAAATTTTTTAATAAAAAATTTGATATAAATTTTTTACAGCAAGTGGATCATCTCGTTCGCGCTTCGACATTAGATCAACAATAACCTACGTCAACAAGATGACAAAATTTAGCCGTTACATATTTACTGGCCCTCTATGATGTATTTCTTGCTTCAGATATGGAAGCATGCGCTGGTGGAAGAATCTAATTTTTAACTTTAAACAAACATTTGATGAAATTTAGTGACTCCATTCCCGAATTATTTAGCGCATCCTCAACCACAGTACAAATGCAGCTTGAGAACGATTGCAATCGAAACACTTGATTTGTACGCGTGCCTGAAAGGAAAATTAACAAAATATGTTCTTAATAAAGATTCAACGTGGAAATTATTCAAGATGAACGATGATCTTAGTGAACATCATTTGTTCTTAGTAAAGATGGTGAGCTAATTCGAGAAATTAAGTACAAGTTAACGTTGCTGCGTCATCTTACCAACTGGCTTTCTTTAGACTTCGTTTTGCTGGCTTGGTGGCGGCCAAGGGAGCACACAAAAGTTAGGATTCCAGAAATGCAAAAAGTTCAACATTTTTTGATGAAAGAAAGGTTGCTACTGAATAAAAATTTTGAAGATATCCTAGGCAGAACCTGAAAACAGTTTTATGCCCGGCTATGAAGCACAATTTATTCAGTATAATGTAGTCAACCTTCCATAGCAAAAGGAGTTGTAAGCGTCAAAGAATGCGTTGTCTAAATCCGTGTTCAATGTAATTCCATCAATTTACGATTGAAAATGAACTGCTCGTCACAATCTTGGGGAAAACTATACAAAAGAAATAGGGTAAAGAAAATTCGGAGATGCAACAATTTTTTTCACAACTATCAATGGGTCAATAAGACACTTGCTAGCACGATGCAATTTGTCGACTAGCGAACCACTGAGACAGGCAAACAAGAATCGGTATTACATTCGAGACAAGGAAGGGAAGGATTTGCTAAGCACGTTATAACAAAATAGAAGAGCTCAGGAGCAAGTTTATCACAGCAACACCTCTACCGTAAGCAGAGTTTTATAGGAATTGAAATGGCCTAGAAATTGACAGTGATGGCATTTCACATAAAGGTCGTCGGCTCGATACCCCAGTATTAAAAGTACTGAGTTAGTTATGTCACAGTTAAAACTCTCCTCATTTTCTAGAAACTAATTTGAAAACGCATCGAACATGAGAAGTAAAAGACGATGATCAATCGTATGACTAACTTTGAAATAATGGCACTAATCTCTTCGATCTATCTCAGATAACTTCGTCTTTACCTTCTTGGTTTCATCAAGCACTTTATTTGTGAGCTTGGCGGACGATTTTTCGAGTGACTCTTGAAGTTTTTGCACACTGTTCAACTGTTCGAGTTTGTCTCTCACTTCGTCGCGGTGCTCCTCCATTTTGCTTCTCATTTCTTTCGTGCCCGACTCGAAGCGTTGTCGAAACGCCTGCTGCTTTCCAAGCATCTCATTTCGCCGACCCTCCAACCGACCGCGGATTTCTTCTCGCCTTACTTCGAACTTTCCCCTCATTTCATTTCGTTTTTCTTTCATTTCGTCCTTCTTGTCCTGGTACATCTCCTGAAGTTCCTTCTTTGTTGGCACAGGCTTGATGTATCCTTTGTTCTTCAAGTAGTTTATTGAGAACGTCGTACAGCCTGCACAAGCATATTCTCGTCACACATGAGGCATTACGGCATTAAACGCATCAAATAGCTACAGTTACATCAGAAAATAAGCTACATTTTACGAGACTACAAAACATAACAATAATTAAGAAAAACTGCCTGTTCTACATGAAAAAAAAACAGTAAAACTTGAATAGTTCAGTTATTATTGAATTTGCACTCCTCATCGTTATTTACCAACAATACGTGATTTCCTGTCAGAAATTTTTCACGGAACTATAAACGAAAATGAACTGATAGAAGGAGACCATCAAGTTGTAACATTAAAGATTTAGCGTTGGCAACCTCTTCATAATAAAATGTTAAGCTCTCTATGCCCTCAGAATCATGCTACAAAATCGTTATCTCAAAAAAAGGACACTTTTAAACATTTTGACTACTGCAGGTAAATCTGAAGTTTAATATTCAACTCAAATTTAAAGTCATTTGCAGTGAGCAATGTTGAAAATAGCAAACACCAACTGGATCGTGCTTTTACATACTTTTGATTAACTATTTATGAAATTTGAGTCTGTGACAACTGGTTGATCAGCAGCATTATGAAAGTTCCATCTGTGACCAAAGGTGACTGACGTCGCAGTCAAAGTGTTAAAGGTGAAATAAAGTCTCGAATTTAACGTAGCAATTCAACACAACAAATTAATGTGAGAAGTTTACTCCTCACCAAGCGTGACGGTGTAGCGCGCCGGCGTGGCCAATTTGTACATGGCGTAAGCTATGGCGTAGTAGCCAGCGTTGCTGTCCTGCAGCACGCTCAGGATCTTCTCACTCGTGACACCCATGGCTTCCAGCATAGGTACAATTTCTACGCCACTGCGGTAAAAGAAAACATTAACACACTGGTGTTCTGTACTGTAGATCAGAGTTCTTAAGTGAAATTGCTAATGCAAGAGCACTCTTAGAAATACTTGATGGTTTCACTGATGTATTTCAACACATAGAAAATTGTTCATATCATGTTTTTTTTTAAATGAAAATCACTGTGGTCATGGTGCTAACTTTGTCCCTTAATATTCATAACTTTTCGCTACTTGAGCACCAAAATACTGAATACAGTAAATTGAACTCTTAAGTTAACTTGTTAAATATCTGCTAAACTTGTCATTCTTCTTTTAAACTAGCAGACTAGATTTCCAAATCTGACTGCACCTCTGATTCAAGTGTATAACATATTAGTGGAAAGTTTTCACAGGATGGAAGGACACATACTCAACTGAAGACACTTCAAAATTTCGAAACACAAACACCTCCATCTTAACACATCTAAAAGCACTGACATAGAAACAGATATTTCTGAATAATGAATGTTATTAGGACTTATTGCAGACATTAAAAAAAGTATTAACTGAACATCATTGGGAGAATCAACATTATGCTTCAATCATAATTCACAAAAAATTCAAAAACTAATAAAATACTCTGAAAATTTAATGTATATAAACAGGAAACTTTTGAGAATGCAGACTCATTAGCAATTCATAAGAAAAACACCAGTTAATTAAGCAGCCCATAGACCATCAATTTTATTGTCAATATATGAGGCGTGTCCATAAAATAAGTTCCACGGGCTGCCGCTAGTGCTAGGATCGTTTCTATGCGTGGCGAGGCAACAGAGACAGGTTGTTTGGTTCCCCCACTCCAATCCCTTACCAAGCCAGCATCGCTGCGACGTTTATTATTGCCTCAGCAGCCATTAGCGATGGAGCTTCCTCTTGCGTCTCCTGCCAGCTGCGAGTTGCGGTCTGTTATTCGTTTCCTGGCCGCCAAGAAGAAATCGGCAAAGGAAATTCACAAAGAACTTTGTAAAGTGTATGGAGAGTGTATGAGCTCCGGGATGGTGCGCAGATGGGTCAGGGACTTTAAAAATGGCCGAACAGACGTCCACGACGAAGCCCGTGCAGGGCGGCCATCGGTTTCCAACGAAACGGTCGCCAAAGTCGAAGCGGCAATGCTTGAAGATCGACGGATTACAGATCGGGAGCTCCATACACTTGAAAAAGTTCTTCGTGAATTTCCTTCACCGATTTCTTCTTAGCGGCCAGCATACGAATAACAGACCGCAACTCGCAGCTGGCGGGAGATGCAAGAGGAAGCTCCATCTCTGACGGCTGCTGAGCCAATAATAAACGTTGCAGCGACGCTGGCTTGGTAAGGGATTGGAGTGGGGAACCAAACAACCTGCATCTGTTGCCTGGTCGCGCATAGAAACGATCCTAGCGCCAACGGCAGCCCGTGGAACTTATTTTATGGACACGCCACGTAATTGACAATATTGAATATTGACAATTAAATTCATCGTCTATGGGCCGCTTTACATTAGGGGATTTTCATTACAACACTGGTAGTGCAAAGACAACTGGCCCACAAGACAAGTGCCTACTCACTTTTTAGCAGCGAGGAAGAAGGAGCCGTACCAGACAATGGACGTGGCTCCATGCACCGGCAGCAGCACATACCAGTACTGGCGATACATTAACTTGAAGCGTGCAAACAGGCTCATTTTGCTCTCGTCAACTTCCTCGCTGTTCTTTTGATTCTCCTTTGAAAGCTTGTCTGCAAATTTATACATAACATGAGTGAATGAATAGCCATAGTAAGAAATTCATTCAAGTTACCAGTAATTTGCCTTTATTGAAAAGAATCCATGGTATACAATTTAGAACATAACTGTTGTAGCTGACTACTCCATCAAATATTCAAGTTTAAAAAACTTGGTTATTAGTATTTACAAGCCATGGAGTTCTCACTGAACCTTTTTTATGATGATGAACATAGTAAAGTAAGTGCACTCCATGCAATGCTTAATTTCTGTATTACTCATCAAAATCAATAAACCATTGATCATGAATGAGTTGATGATACATATATTTCAAATAAAGCTTGAGAATCTTGACATTTTGATAATATAGTGGCAGGAAGTTGTGATTAAAGACATGCAGACTAAATTGATTTAAAACATGGCCATAGTATCTTACATTCCTTCTACAGAACTCTAAGTGAGTTCTTGTGGCATGCACAATGTGTAATTGCTAAGCAAAATTGAATAAAAAAATTTTCCTACATACACACTAGGAGACTTCAAAAGTAAAATTCATTTCTGTACTTCTATAGATTTAATTTTGTTGCAGTTCTAGTTGTGAGAATCTATACATGGAAATCTGGAATCGAGAGCAGCTTTGTTATTGCCTTTTTTATCAATTAAAGCATGGGAATTAAATCCTCTTTCTCAGAATTAAATAGCAAATAAATTGTCAAGTCAAGATTAATATTTGGTGCAGCTTAAATGGAAGACATTCAGCAGTAATCTGGACATGGGTCGGCTTAAAACATTATTACAAAACTCTTTAAATATTGAACTCCTCAGTTTCAAGCAAATAGTACTATATGATATCTAAAGAGGTAAATGATGATCAAATACATAATGAATCATTAATCAAAATACACAAAATTCATTTCTAGCCCATTAGTTAATTACTTTGTAGTTATTCAAAAAATTTTTTATGGGAGTGAAAAACAGCAGTACTGCATTTTAAGAGAGAGCCACTCAACCTTTGGCAGAAGAAGACATCCATCTTTTGCCCAAAGCACCAGTCCTGGCAGAGTAGGATAGGAGAACTGTATTTGGTAAGCTAGGCACATAGCACTGTGCAGGCTTGTCATGGACTGTATGACAATGAGTGATGGCACTGCAGGCTGGCAGATGCAGTGATCTTAGATGCTGGTGGTTGCTACTGCATGATCGTAGGCTACGCACTGCAACATCTGGAATGAGAGGGTGATGAGACAACTATTGGAAATTTGACCTTTCCTAAGATGAAAAATATTCATATAATACTATGAATTTGCAATACAAAATGCATTTATAATGCTCATTAAATGTAAAAATAATAAGCACTGATAAGTACTTGCACAGTTTTTTATATTCACCAATTCGATCTTGCTCCCCTTACATTAAAACTCTAATTGCTGTCAAATAGAGCCTTAATACCTGAGTTTCCAATAACATTCATGGATTAAGAGCATGAATACTGTATGTACATAAAGCTTGGTCAGTAAACTTATTTAAGCCTCAGCAAATTTTTGTTGAATGGATCATAATGAATAATAACTGGGATTTTTTGCCCATCAGTGTAGAACTTTAAGGCACACTACATCAGGAATAGTAGATAAGATGCAATACAATACAGTCGTATCTCGGTACTCGACCGCCTCTATACTCGACCAAATCGGTGCTTGATCAAAAAATTCGAGTAGAAAATGCATCGGACCTCGAACAGATTTTTAGTATTTGACTAGCCGAGTCGACCCAAACGCGCTCCTCAACCGGCGGGTAAGCGTCAGTTCAACTCAGACCACCAGCGGAGTAAGACGTACGCAGTTTGTTCGAGTATTTCTTCCCAGATTTAAATTTTTTCATGTTGCTCTATCCCTTAATTATGGGTCCAAAGAAAGACAGTGATAAGGGGAAGCCAAAGAGGAAAACAGTGAGGACCACTATTGAACTGAAGAAGGAAATTATAGCAAAATATGAAAGTAGTGTACGAGTGTCCGACCTCCCGTCGCAGTTGCCTTGCATTTATCTTTATCATGTACTGCTTATGCACATTTACCGTCTTCATTGTTGTTTAGATACACTTTTTTATAATATTTTAGGTATTTTTCTTATTGGTAAGAACGGATTAAAATACTTTCTATTGTTTCTTATGGGAAAATTGGTTTCGGTGTTCGAACAAATCGGTGCTCGACCACCACCTCAGAGCGGATTATGGTCGAGTACCGAGGTACGACTGTAGTTTAATAATTTTAATAATCATTAGATGAATAATTCCAAATTATTAAAATTTAGATAAAATCCAGAAAAAAATCTTATACCTAGATTAGAATTGATTTTAATTCTTTATAAAATCAAATAATTTACTACAAGCAAATGTTTCTTGCATAAAAATAATTATAAACAAGCCAAACTACAAAGAAATAGCCAATATTAGAATAAAAATTAAGTATTTCATGATTAAATGGAAGTCCATGTAAAGAAAATATAAAATTGCTTTACAATATTAGTTATAAAAAACTATTTCAACATCTTATACTTTGAACAACATACCATGTTAAAACATATACCACTATTAAAAGGATACTGGTGCAAGTGATTTAGAATAAATAGTGGTAACTAAAACAGTAAAACAAAGTTATTCTTAACAAAAAAAGGTACAGCACAGCTACATTTGAAAAAACTTTAGCAATAAATACTTACTGCATGAAAAAAGTTGACTAGCATTTTGCCGAGATTTATAAGGAAGGCAAAAATTTTCCCAAAATGCACGACTGATGGCAGTCCTTGCCATGTTCTCGCTGGAAGGATACTCTTTTCAGATATGTAGAAACTGAACAGCAGTAAAATTTATCTGGAAAAGAATAGTTTTTAATTAGTAGTTGAAGAACTTTTCTAAATTGTAAAAAATAATTTAACAAGAATTAAGGAATAGAACATTAAATAGTAAAACTAATAAAATTTGGGTAAAATCTATTATAAAAACACAAACAATATACAAAGCCTTAACATCTATTTAGGTCTATATTTTTCAAGTTGAAATTAATATGACTTTGGGGTATTTGTGAAGGAGAGGACAATCATCAACTTTTCAATTTTTGCTGCCTCAACATAGTTAATTAGATTGAAATAAGCAATTTTTCTTCCATGCACTTTCGGGGGCAAATAAGTATTTTACGAGTTATAGCGGTAGGTTCAGTTAGGGTAGAGTACGTTTGGGTACTTTGTAATTTATTATTTGCTGGCCCTACAGAGCCTGAACCCACTTCTAGGATCTTTTAGTTAATAACACAATAGAAATTATCACCCAAAAACAATGAGTAATGGCGTTACGCTAACTTTTGTCTTAGATGGCGGGAATATGCTCAATCATTCGAGCGCATCAGAAGGATGAGTCCATTGCAGTCTTGCCATCCAACGCGTTTGATGAATTGCTTACCGCTTCAAACACTAGAGTTGTGGTAAATAATTTACCGCTATTACTCCTTAAATACTCATTTGCCCCCAAAAGTGCTTTAAAGAAAAATTGTTTATTTTGATCTATTTAACTACGTTTACACAGTAAAAATTGGAAAATTTATGATTGTCCTCTAATTCACGTTTACCAACTTTGGATAACAGTAGGAATAGCATAAAAAATAATATTCAATTAAATTAACAACTTAGATCAGACAATTAGGTTGTCAAAAACTTTCACAGGATGAAAAATTAATGTGAGATTAGAAACAGGATTGTAATTGAAAGAAGTTGCAGACATTTTGAGAGCCACTGCTCTCAATCTCCAACAACACAATGTAGATAACCTTGAAGCCTAGCCCGGTTGCTTAGTTGAACTTGAGAACCATGTTAGGCAGTACTCTGAAGTAAGTATAACATATCGCAAAAATCACGATTAGTGAAGGATATAAGTTTTGAAACTAAATAAAAAAGTCAATGTTTACTCTAATGTTGTCAACGATTTTTGTAATTTTGTTGCAAAGAATCAATAAAGGAACACATTTATGAATGTTTTACATGAATGCCATTTGGCTCGCTGATGCATTATTTTTGAATTATTCAACTTTGAAGTTGGCTTGTGCGCACCAGGGAAACGCGCACGTCTAGCGTAATTTAATTAATAACGGAAGCTAACCCCTATTACAAGCTTAAAGAGGTTGGATTGTGAGAGATAGCCACAGTTCTTCTAGTAAAAATTATAAATAAAGGTTTCTAGTGACGTCCGTTTACATTGACTCCAAGGTGGCTTCCGCCATGGTGCCACCCGGTACCCAAGATGGCATTTGTAATAGGGGGTTAGCTTCCGTTTCTATTACAAAAACAATGACTGCTTTTGTGCAAAAGAGGCCATTCAGGAGTGCCGTTTGTATAACTTCGAACTTAAATAACTCGAAAACTAAGCATTTGCGAGCACATTGTCATTCGTGTAAAACGTCTTAAAATCGACGATATTACCTATCTAAGGCAATGAAATTATGAAAATCATTGACAACATTAAAGTAAATATTGACCAATAAAAATAACTCATTCAAATAAAAGCAAATTTGGCTCAAGCGTTCCACATTCTCGCCTAAATTATCCGAATTTGCTTCGTCATGTTATCATCTAGTCTTCTACTACTACGCAATTAGCTGAACGCTTATTTTATAAGAGCTCAAACCAGTTACATACGTCAATAAAAGAGCAAAAAACCTAAAATTAAATTCTCATACGATTACGTCAAAGGGGCATGTATCTTCTCTGCGCTACTGAGGACAAAACTCAGCAATCAGTGGTTGGTAACTTGACAATATATACAATTCCCGGTGAGCGGACAAAGCAATACGATCCGTCTTAACTGAATTGGGAGTTGGGACCATCGGTCTTCTTAAAGCTCATTTTACACTAGCGGTGTGGAGCGACGGTGTGGAGCGCCGGTGAACTTTTTACAGATCCTCCCAGGAGAAGATTGAGCGTCAGAGCACACCGGCTTGCTTCTACATTGCCGCTCAATTTGACGCTCCTTCCCCCGGGACAGTAATCGTCAGTATTGCTCTTGCAATACTGCCAGAATAATTTACAGAACATAGATGGAGTGACGGTGTGGAGCGCAAAGACGCCGTCAATGTAAAATGGCCTTAAGAATTTAACAAAATGAGCACCTCATCAATTCTTTCTTCATTAATGAAACAGAAATTCTTGATATGTTTTCAAAAATCCATATATATTTTATGTTTGATGGTTGGTTAAACTTTTAGCGTTGATACAAATTTCAAAACATATAGATCTCGAGAAGGTTTTCAATCACGGAACAAAGGATAAATGAGAACACCGGGGTAACTCAGCTCTTTGGTGTATGGTTTTATTTGAAGGAGCCGAGAGGATCGCCGAGACTTGATCCTGAAGATCTTGACTGAAGATACTTCGCAGTCCTGAGGCGGTAGCTCCGGCCGGTTGATGAGGTTTTAAGTGTATTGTGTTCAGGTTATTCAATTTACTGAGGGCAATTTTAAACAAGTACAACAATCGGTGCGTTGCTATTTATGTGGGCAAAGCCTGCTTAATTTTTGAGCAGGTGAGTTTTGATCACAGGTAAAGAGCCTGGTGGCGATGATGACACTTCGTTTGACTAGTAGTTAAGATCCGGCACGCTGAATTCAGCAGTTGAGAGGCTAATTATATTGTGCCGTAATTGGAGGCAGTTTAGAATTAATGCCCGCAGTTAGAAAATATATAAGGCTAAAGGCCCAGGGATTTATATTTGTGGTGTTGGTGACGTCGGAGAATCTGGACATATTCAAGGATGCTGGATGACAATATTCCGGAAGGACACACCAAGAAAACCCAAAAACAGCTGTTCCCCAGTAGCTCTAAATTCCATTACGGGGAAACCCTGAGTTCTTTCTCAGATTACCATCGCGTTTTTATTTCTCTTTTTAAGCTCAATGATAGAATAAGGACAGATTAAACATGCTATCTTTTTGTTACGATTGGTGGGTACGGTTAAACTGTAATATAGGTATTAACGTCCAATCATAATCTTTCTCGATAGTGTTCTCGAAATTGCGAAAAGAGGGGATAATGAAGACTCTTTTAGGGGACTCAGCTTTGGATATTTTATTGGAGGAAGCCTGTGGGACCGATGGCGTGCTTGAACTTCTGACGATCTTCTCTTAGATGGGCGGAGTCCGCGCCAGGCGAGTGCTCCGGCGAGTGATGACGTTGACAGGAGGTACGTGTGCGTGTTTGGTGGAAGTAAATTTTAGGGTACGGGCAAACTAACAAGCCAGAGAATTAGGGCCTTAGGAATGGCTTCAAGTCTTAATTTTTGAGCCGTGATTGATGATGGTCAATCAATTTTACTTGGTCTTGGAGTATGAGAATTATTACACCCTGAAGACAAATGTCCGTAGTTGGAGCAGATCGATAATTAGCCAGTAAATTAGATAATTATACCAGGCTGAAATCAGCTCGCAAAACCGAGGCAAATGCAAGGCAATAAGGTCGAGTTAAATGGTGTAACTCGAAGTTTGAGTTGTAATTATAACTCAAGGTGACTAAATGCTCAGTGAGCGTAAAAACTCATGTGCGAGGTTCAAGTGTTAAAGTTGAGTGTAAAACTCGAGGGTAAAACATTAAGGCCCAGGGAATGTTTTTGTGGCGTTTCTTGACGGCGATGAATCTGGAACAATCGAAGACGCTGAATTTATATATTCCGAAGAGGCACCAAGAATAATCCACAACAGTCATCCCTAGCATTGCAACAAATATTTCCCATCACGGAGAAAAACCCTGAACTATTTCCACAGATTAAACTCAAAGCTATTAGTTTCATTACAGGCTCATGATGAATAGGAAAGGTTTGACAGCTGGTAATGGCTGTTCCTTTATTCTTGATTTACACATATAAGCATGACAGTACAAGACTTGTGATTTTAGAGCAGTCGTAATCTGTTAATCATTTTTGTGGAATTATGAAAAAACTACATGCGATTTAAGCACACGATTCGTGGAATATAAATGAAATATGAAACAGCTAAAAAATGCAGGAATATGAATGAATGAATTTCGTACTCTATGATATATCCGTACGAAAATCAAAAGGCAGTCCTAAGCCATTCACATGTCAATTATACTGAAAAACACTGCAAGTATATCTTGTAGTAAAAAGGAAAATATTCAAACATAAATAAAATGTAATCTTGAACATAAAAATGACATGACACTGCCTGTTTACGCTACGCCATCTTCGTGAGCACATCGGCAATCCGCCGTGCAGTTCGCAAGAAATATCAACGAACGATTTTTGCACATCTTTAAAATACCAGCACCTGATGGAACTTCCCTTAACTTAAACACAATGACAAACACTTAATATTTAAGCACGATTTTCTAAAGTCGAAAACACACTTATTTTCACTTAAAAAGCGCTGAAAACACACGGGGCGACAACCAAGCAAGAAGTGACGAACCTACAACTGCGTCAGCCGCGGTGTTGCCATCCTAACGATTCAAAGACGCGAACGTCCATCGGCGGTATTATTTTATTTATGTGCTTTTACAAAAAAACTTCTAAGACTACTAATTATAAGTAGAAAATTGTTAATGATAATTTAGAGTAAGATTTTTAATGGCAATACTTATGCTATTTAAATGTTAAAGAGAATTTCACTGAATTTATACATTTTTGTAGCTATTGCTACATTTTCAAGCTCAATGATAGAATAAGGGCAGATCAAACATGCTATCTTTTTAAGCTCAATGATAGAAAAAGGGCAGATTAAACATGCTAGCAATATCCTTTCTCTATGCTCTCGATTTCAATATAAGCCGGACACGAACAAGAAATTAATGGTGTCAAAAATCTTAAATGGTTAACATATTATTAGAAACTACATGCGATTTCTGTACGCAATCGGGCACAATAATTTTAGCCAACGATCATAAAAATGAAACCTGGTAACCTATAATACGTCCGTGTGACGCTACAACCAATGTTTTCTGGCACAAGGAGTCTCAACTATTTACGAAACCCCCAGGCAGCACTACATGTCACTGTGCTGACTATACATGTATTATTGAACACTACACATGTATGCTGAATAAAAATGTAATACTGAACACTGCATAAGTGTGCTGAATATCATTGGAAATAATGAAACACTGCACAAGTGTGCTGAATATCATTGGAAATACTGAAATACTGCACAAGTGTGCTGAATAGCATTGGAAATACTGAAACACTGCACAAGTGTGCTGAATATCATTGGAAATACTGAAACACTGCACAAGTGTGCTGAATATAAATGGAAACGTAGAACACTTAATCACGCTACGCCATTTACCCAACACATCTAAGAAATGCTAAAAAACAACACCGGTAAAATACACTTAGGAGCTACTACGAAGCACGTATTACTTTTAAGTAAGATCTAACTGAATTAAAACACTTATTTCCACTTACGCGACGAGCTCTGAACCACACAAGATCACAACAAGAAATGACGCTAAGGAAATGGCGTGCGTTGTGTTAGGATACAATTGATGTTAGGCATACATATATGGAAACCAACGCTACGCAACAAGCAACCGGCTCTGCAGCAGTGCGCGGATCGTGAGGGGATGAGGGGTGCACCATATCAGCAGATGGGAGGAGCATGTAGGGGGTAGAGGCTGTATCAAGGGCTAGTCCGAAATCCATCACATATACGGGAGTTATTGTGAATAAACTAAATAGCACAGAAAAATAGTGGGTCAAAAATAAATTATTGGCTACGAACAGGGGACGAAGCAGTCTGGGTATTTGAGAGTAAAGAGCGGAGTAATTTCAAAGTGGAGAGAGGGACACGTCGCATAAGGAAAGGACGCTTAAGAACGAACCAATCAGAGGGCGAGGATTTTCGCGGGCATCCCGCACCATCAACGATGCGCATCCTTTGTGCGGGGGAGGTATAAAAGGGGAAAAGGAGGTAGAACCGGCCTATTTGACTGGTGCAGTGGCAAGGATGTAGACTTCCTGACGACCAGAAGGGAGGTGAGAATACGTGGTTTAATTTATTGATAATTCATGTGGAGTCATCGAAACGTAGTACGCAGAATGCTAATTATTGTTGTTTGAATTTTTTGATTACATTGATTCTCTCAAGCAGGATGGTTAGCATTGGGCTTTAGTATGACGGTAAAAAATGATCATTCTCATAGGGGATCTGTTTTTGAGACGGCATAGGATGGGGGAATCAGAATATTCGTGTTTTATTATTGAAGTACAGGCTTGATGTTTTTATGTAACAAAGTGCTGGGTGATTTATTTTGTGAAGCGGGGGTAAAATACTCATCCGGATTGATTTCAGAGGGAAATAAATTATGATTGATTTTGAGAATTAAAGGGGAGTAAAGAAGTAATTCGATCAATGACGTTCATATCTCAGGGAATAGATAATGTAAACCTGTGCATTGTTCACAGGAGGGAGGGTCTTCGTAGCACCGCGGCCGGAATGGCTGATGCTGGGCTTCTCAATCGCACAGCAAGTTCCACACCAGCCCGGTATTCAGCAGTAGAAAAGTTCACATGGATGCCATGCTTCGTGCCCAACATGCCGCCGACAGTGAATTAACTAGGGAGTACTCGCAACAGTGATCGTGGAGTAGGTACAGATAAAAGCACGCTGACAGTGAAACCCATTTTTGGCGCGCAGTGTTTAATAGGAATTGTGCTAGCCAGGATGTTCATGTTTATGTTTCTAATTTCATGTTGTTTGTGCGTGAACCTCCGGGTTGGCGATTGCCAGGAAAGGCTGAGTTGCGTTAAATCATGTGATCGTTCGCTGGGATACAATAATTTTCTAGCCTGAATCTCTCGTTTCCCTGTGCCCATTTTCCACGTGTGCATCTTAAACAGAATATGTTGAATTTTCTCCGTTTGTCTATGTAGCATATCATTATGCCGGATAAAACTATCATATCGCAGATCATTAACATCTAGCCTGAGGGCTCTGGCGCGAAAATGAGTGTTGCGATACATGTTTCCCTGTGCCCATTTTTCACGTGTTCATCTTAAACAGAATGTGTTTAATCTTTCAATGCTTTTTATTTTCCATGCTTATTATGTGGGTATCATGCAAGCACAGAGGTGTACGATATTCATTATGTGTGGGGGTTGCAATTCCCTCTGCGTTACGTGCTCTGAGAGCATTGTTTTCGCGACAGTTGGGATGTTGCCACACGCCGAGCTTAAACTCGAGCGACTGTTGATATTATTCTCTTTTTGTGATTTACACAAAAACATTTAAGATTAATAATTATAAGTAGAAAATTATTAATAATAATTTAAAGTAAGATAGTTAATGGCAATAATTGTGTTATTTAAATGTTAATGAAAATTTTAATAATAAGAGACATTTTTGTAGCGACTGCGACATTACCCCCCAAGGCGCAGACCGAAAGGTCCACCCGCTACAATCATTTGTAGCGGGAAGGAGTGCGAACTACACGACCATGCCGAGTCTGGCGGTCGGAAAATGTTACTGAGCGGGGAAGTTTGACCAAACGGGTCTGCAAATTGAGGTCTGAACAGAAGTTACTGCAGCGGTCTCATCTGGTTTCTCCAGACTTGTCGCTGTTTCACTAAGAGTGCTAGAATTAGAGTCTACGATAGGGTTTGAGGATACAGGCAAGAAGAAAGGATTACACTTAAGTTGACTAGGCAACAATGCAGCCAAATGAGGAAACTGAGGTGGACGATATGATCGAGTCTCAGTGGAAAGAAAATTCTGTGGAGAGGATGAAGAGTTAGTAATCACACTATTATCAGAGATGTAAGCAGCCTTGAGTCGGTCTATGCTTACAGAATCGGACGAACCAGATTTTTCAAGAACGAAATACATAGGCGTTCTTTTTAATACCTTGAATGGGCCATCATAGGGGCGGGTGAGGGTCGGTTTTATTGCATCAATTCGTACGTACACATGTGGGCAATGTTGTAAGACAGGGTCTAATTTATCTTCCGAGTACGGCATTCGTGGAGCTACATACTTGATCTGACTTGATCTGAGCTACATACTTGATCTATATTTAACCACTCAGAACGACAAAGCTTCATTGCAAAACTTACTTTCTAAATAGATTTCATGTTAAGGAAGGGTAACATTCACTAATCAATAATATTCAGGAAAATAAACGTGCAAGGCGAGGCACTTTATTTCGTACATGACAAAGTTCATGAAATCCCACTTATCAAGAATTATATTCGCATTTATAAGACAAACTACAAGAAATAAGGATTTTGGAGGGTTATGCAATTCGATTTTTTAATCCGTTTTCCCCATCAGTCGTCAGTTTTCACACATGTCACTTAATGCGGCGAAAGGAAAATATTATTCACCCAAACACAAATGTATGAATGGCATGAGCCAATTGTGTTTCTAGTAAAATGCCATTATACCTGATCTGCCTAATGGGGGTAGAGAGGCATTATTATAAGAATTATCGGGCGGAAAATCAGGGCTTAGAATTACCAACCTTGTGAGTGACACATAGATCACCATGCCCAAAGTAATATCACATACCCGGGAAAATGTTCACGACAATGCAGAACAAGTTAGAAGTTGACTATCCTTAATTGACGAGCGTTCAAATTAATAATTGCTAAAAAACATTAAGATTCTTTGTCGATGAGAGCCGAAATCAATACACATCTTCATAATGTATTATTCATCATAACTAACAAGTGGACTCGGTATTTCGTAAAAAGTCATGTCGAAACGACCATATGTATAATAATATTTGTATTCTTGTGGATCACTTATCGCCTATTCTTCAGACTATTTCCTGTGAAACGTCCTCTTTCCCAAGAAAACAACCCCCGTGGTCCCACAGCTTGCCATCCAAACAGTTAGATGAGCATAATAATGAAGGAAACATCTTGCGTAGTGTTTTCAGTAGCCTTGATCTCACCTGATCTCAGCAACGATGAACTTGAGATGGGTATTTTGAAGAACATGTTCCCTACTCAGTTTCCTTTTCTATACACACACTTCTTAATCACGAACCAGTCTTGCTTGCGGAATCGCATGAATTTTGTGCACGACTTTCAGTTGTTCATATCCTGTCGGCCGCAAGATGTCATTTGGACCCTTTTTTCTTCTTGCAAATCCCAACTATACAAAATTTTTACTTCACCCGAGTATTAGGTTGAGTTTACTACAACCGTCATCAGAGCTCATTCGGGCCAAAAGTGTCTCATCCTCCCATTATAAAATATTTTGTATACTTTCATAGGATGACTCATTGTTTTTGCCAATGCATGTATATTATATAATGAAGGCATCTACGGATGCTTTATTTCCAATCAAGCCTGATACATATCACCTTGTACATTGGATTTTCAAATGCCTTATAACTAACGCCAGGACGCCATGACGCTTTCCCCCGGTCGAGACCGGTACCCATTTCAGACACCTGGGTAGAGTGGGGTATTGTGCTTGGAATTTTTCTCCTATACCCAACAGAGAAAATCGCCACTGCCAGCGCCGAGTTTCGAACCCGGGTCCCGGCCGCACGGCGGCGGAACCTATAGCACATGGCTATCGCGAGCACGTATTTCATGCACGTATATCATACGTTCGTATTTCATTTACATCACATGACTATGGCATGTTATTTATTGTGGCGAACTGTTATTCAGTGCATATGTAGTTATTAAAAAATATTAAGTTCCAATTTGATGAATACAAATATGGTTTAAATGTGTCAAAAAATATTTTGGAAACTTATTTTCTTTAATCCTGCAACATTCTCAAAAGAATGAGGTGATCTCTTCAAAGCTTAAAACATTTTACTGATTAACGCATCGAAGCACAGAAGATATTCATTTGTTTGGTATGGAACCACCTTACAGAGAGGAAGGATCATGTTCTTTCGAGTTATTGTAGATGACGAATAATACCAACGTAACCTCAATAAGCACAACGACCAAAGCACCTTATGGTGGTCGCAACAAGCCGTTCGCTTGTGCACCACCACACAAGCTTCGAGGCGCCACACAACGGCTCGCTACGAGGCCCTACCCCGCGCAACCGCGGACTTCGAGGCGCCACCAAACCACCAACCAATGTGGACGCGAGCTCAGCGCGTTACCGCATTCACCATACACCATATAACGAGGTGTGTTCTAAATTTCCTGTAAATTGTCTTTCATTGTTTATTTATCGCCTTCCAAGTTGTAAAAAGCGTCACCCTTGGGTCTGACAAAAAGTAGCATCCGGGTCTATCTAGCTTACCGACTTAGAAGAAAAATCATGCCATCAGAGATGACCTCCATACTAAAAATTTTACCTCAGGAGCGACTGCACCTTCTGTAATCAACACAGGGAAGATTTATTCTCCTATATAAACTGCTACCGCAGAACAGATTTCACCTTAAGAGTGGCAGGATCAGCCACTTTTCTTGGCGGATGTTCTCCACCCTTTTTGAAGCTCAGAGAAATCATCTTCTGCAGCGATTGGAGTGGGTTTTGGAGCTTCTTCTTGTGGCGTCTCTCTTCGAACTTCGCTTCACCTATCCGGAGAAGATTTGGGACCTTGGGGAGGTCGTCTTGGCCAGAATCGCTCGGTAATGTCCGAAGGCATATTTCTGAGTTCCACCCAGACGCTATCCACGAGAACATGATCCTGTAGATCTCCGACGTGGGATGGACTTGGAGCAGAGGACGCGGAGGATAGCGAGAGCAATTTCAGCGCTACTCCTGACGACCTGTATAGGTGGGTGCGTAGGTAGCCTGGATCTACTTTATGTACCTCAGTCATTAAGAGGAATTTTCGCTCTAGCCGTATGGGAGACGATTCCATTCATTTAATAGATTCTACCTTAATTACTTTCTGATTGCCTTTAACTGTTTGCCCTTCTAACTTACTTGGCCTATATAGTTTCGAGACCAAGGATTGACGCTTTCTCTAGAGTAACTTTATTATTTGTTTAGGGTAACTTAATTTTGACTAGCGGATCAGTGCTAAGCCGATGGTAATCAGCCGTTACTAATTGATTGAAATATTTGAACGTCGCAACTAGTGCTTGTGTTTTTGTCTTTTCTTGTCGCAGGAAGGGAGTGGAAGTCCGGAGGCGAGGGGATCGAGAGCGGGAATTTCGTTCCTGCCATAAATTTAATTATTCTGGTCTTTGTACTTAAAAGTGAAAAACCCTTTGCCTTTTCACTCCTCACCAAGGTACTATCCTTACTAAATCTTGCGAAAGGTGTAGCAGAAACTCGGCAAGTCTTTTCACCTCGGCTCCGATCTTCACAACACGCACCGAAGACGCTCCGCCATCTACAGCCTCAACTGATTCTAGCGACGCTTCGCACTCAATTGCCATTCTACCACTATCCTTGCTGCCACTCTACATCGCCTAACGGTCCTCCAAGACGTGTTTTGGTGTATGACTACCTGACAGCAATATTTTCCTCGTGTGGCATTACTGTCGGCGATATTCAAAATAGAACAGTATTTATTCCAGTTGTGTTTTCTTACCCTATCGTGTTCGTTAGTACTTCAGGTACTCGCTTCGGGCATTGATATTCAAAGTCCTTAGATATTCATAGCCTGCCCGGAGCGTAAAGTAGCCTGAGGAAGGACATCACAACCTGGAACAAAAATAAACATTATCATGAAGGAGCTAGCCGAGTGGGTTATAGATTATAATGTGAACAAAACACTCAGCTAAAGTTATTTCTTCATCATCAGGAAGCCTGATGTGAATACTGACGTTTTCATTCGGATTGCAGAAATCTTGATTTTCGTGTTATTGTCGCGAATCATCCGTTGTTCTTAGCTCAGACGACGAAAGAAGAGCCTCGGTATGAACCGAGGTCCCGATCAAGTACCGAAAAACAAACAGAGCCAGGGCGGCACAGAGTGGAGGAGACTGAGAGGCAGCTCTTTGAATCGGCCTTTAGCACCAGAGTATTGCTGGGAAGCCTCTTCAGTTAATTTTCCACTGGCTGCGCTCTCAATTTCCTATTTATTATTTGTAGTGGCCACTATTTCAATTTCGTTCATTTAGTTTTTCTCTGCATGGCGTTTTGTTACTTCTTTACCTTACCTCGGTTTTTAACTTCTCTCTTAATGAAGTAAAATTAAGGAGAGTAAATAAACGAACTTTTAAATGTAATAATAATCTTCTGAATGAAGAATTAAAGGAAATATTAACTTCCAATGTGACCAAGGTCTCTGGGAGAGTGACATTATAGTCACGTCAACTTAACCTTATAATTCAAAAGTTGGACTGTGTCCTTTTCACTTAAAGAGTAAACTTTCATCTTGCATAATTTTACTAAAATGTTTAATTATTGAAAGTTGCTCTAAATTAAGAGAAAGTTAAATAAACTAATTCTTTCGGGCAATGCCTAACGCAACGATTAGCTTAACGCTTACAACTCTACCTGTCCTATACCGAGGATAGGTTCCTTCCATTGTAATTCCTCCTAATTTCCTAAAATAGCTTCCCAAGCTAACTTCATCTTGTCAGTGCCAATGGTATTAAAGTTGAAGGTGAGCTTTAGGCGAGGTTTAAAGTGTTTTATTGTGTAAGAAGTGAAATTTAAATGAAATGTCATACGGAAAACTCCTAAGCTTAGCTTCTAACGATACTGTGGTTTTTCAGTATCTCAACCGTCGAGGATAATGTTCGAACCCTGGGTTTTGCAAATCGTCAAGTATTCTTCAACTCGAACTTCTCGCGCACTGTGCGCTCTCTACGTCTCGGTATTCTTATATTGATGGGCGCCGAGCAGTTGTGCTATCCGTAAGTGGACGGTTACAGGAGAGTGGTGTAGCCATTGAATAAAGTATAATTTTCAGTTAACTATTGACATATTGTAATATTGTCAAGTACCATTTGTATCGGTTAATTTAATTAGTTACTTGTTTGTACCTGCAGGAGGAGAAATTCTGGTGAAACGGGATTCTCTAAAAACCCAAAGAGAATTGTAAAACGATAATCGATTAAATAATCTCCTGGTTGCGTATATTGTATTCCTTAAACCTTAGTCGATTAAGACATTAAGTATAGTTTTGATGCGTCGCAGGAAATTAGCGACAATTAACGATTTATAATTCAAGTACAATGGAAATTGGGTGCTTTTAAGCTTCGTTAAATTTTTCGAATGATTATTTAAGTTGAATAAAATTGAAGTATGTCTATTCATAGTTGGACTTACAAAACCACGTTATAATTACGTTTCTTTGGCTTCTTGATCTAGAAAGGACAGCAGAGCTCATTGAATTAAAACTCATTGTTTCTCCCAAAAGATCTTCTTACTCGTTTTTCCCATTTTCTAGCATCACTGTTAAATATTTTTTGCCCTAAGAGTGATGACATGTTTTACGTAACCAATTAAGAATTGTGGATTACTAACATAAATGGTAATTTATACATTTTCTTCAACGTTCTCACTTGTGAAATATTCTTAACAGTTAGTGCAGTATTAGCTTACACAAAACAGTAGAGCGATATAATTTTTTTGCAGATTTCCGATATGGACTACAAATTACGAAACCACGCCGCTTTTCCGTTGATTATGAGCAATCATGTAGGGCAGAGGGTAAAGAGCGGATATAAATGAAATCCATTGATTGAGCATGTATCTAACTTCCGCTCTCTAAGATTGAAAATAGGACAAACCTCCTCAAAGATAAACACACGCATTGAAATTAAAACGGGCGAGTCAATAGTTTTTCCCCTAGTAGGACTGTAAGTGGTCATTTACTCACTGCATTTAGAAGATATGATGAATTCTGCAAGTTAATTGTTTATGTTTAGGAATTAATAATTTTGTGAAAGAACATTTTGTGTTGATTTCATCGTATAAATTTTTATATATATTAAAATTCTTTGGTCAAATTGAAAAAAATCCCTATTACGGCTGACAAACGTCAAAAAGATATGGGTCATAAAAATACATCTTAGGCAACTAACGACTTTTCGTTGGATAGTGGAAGCAGTAGACGTTCTCGAGAATATGCAGCAGCAAGCCATCGTGGATTAGTCATAGTTCGACGTAAAACTACAGAAAAACAGGGTTGAATTTGCGGTTTTGAATTACACAATTTTTCAGCTCGTCCTACAATGAAAACAAGGCCATTCGCGTTACTTTTTTTCGAAGAAATATAACTGATATTGAATTTCATTTGACTGAATTTACACCCTCAGATATGCGGTGGTATACGCCAAACAAATGCTCACTTATAATAGATATATAATATTGAAATTTACACTGATAGGAACTACCTAAATTATATTCTTTTATTAAGAATATGTTTCCATACGCGCTTGAATAAGTGCCTGCCCTACATTCTGCAGTTATTTATGAGTGGTAAATACGACCAAAAAGTCCCGCAATTTTTGAAATCCGTTTCCATCCGGCATCCCAAGAGGTGGCAAAACGACGAAAAAAGTCATTCCTCCGTGTGAGTTCTCAAACTGGCAGACGTACAAAACGTTACTAACCTGATAACATGTTTGGCCCTATCATCTTCACACAAACTGGAAAAATTGTGAATATATTCTAAAAAAATGTAAGACTGTTCATGTTTTTGGCTTCAACGGACCTTTTTTGCCGCAAATTGTGGTGGATATGATGAATTTAAATACGCTTAGGGTTAAATTATCGAAAACTTGAATAATTTCAATCATTTTCTCGATTGTAACAAACTATTACTTCCCCAGTATAGTCAATATTAAAAACACTATTTACGTTCTACATTTTTGAATGTTTTTTCTCATGTGTGAGCTCAAAATATCTATTACGTTGTACATTATTAAATTAGAAACTATAGTAAACTCATAAACTGGAGTGCCATTGGAGAAAATGGCACTCCAATAAATGTTTAAAAGGATTTAAACTTTAAGAATCACCTTTCCAATGAAGTAAAACTCAGCTACCATATCACAAAACTGTCGAAGCATAAATGGATAATTTTAAAGGATTTTTTTAGAAAGAACTCGTGAAGGTGTTAAAGCTATCATACGCGTTTATTATTTTCATATGTTTCTTATTGTACCTCAGCGGTTTTTGTCATAAAATTAAATAAAATTGGTAAACTTACTTTCTAGGTTTGTCAGAATTATTTTTATAATATTTTTTAATCGTATTTTTTCGATTTTCAAATCAACTCATTCCTCATAAGCAAAATCGGATGGAGTTTTAACAACTTGTAAACAAGAGCTTCTGTGACGAAGTGAGCCAGTGAAATGGATCATGTCATATTTTTAGCTCAAGAGAGGTTGGAAAGGCTCCAGGTAGGATGCTGTGGTTGAAAAATTTTCTAATTCATAGCTTATTTTTTAATTTTTGCTGTTTTGTAATCATTTTTTGAATGACATTTTTTCTAATGTTCGAGCAGTGTTCAACGGCTCTGTGAAAAATTTTCTCTCTACTCTTCAAACGTATTCATATGTGTGTGAAAAACCCAAGGCTATTTTAAGAAGCATTTGTGTAGATTTTTTAAAACTTCATTGTCAAGTGAATGTGAAAATAAGTTTCAATTGCTCACAGTGAACTATAATACCATACCTTGTGCTCCTGTGAATTTAAAGAGTAAATTCAAAAGCAATTGTGAAATTTTAGCGATTATTTTTTTTTGGTAATTTTGAAATAATTATTGAGAATTTATTCATTTCATATAGGGTGATTCATCAAATATCAAACTGAACTGATTATCGAACAACTTTGGAAATATGCGCGTAATAAATTTAGTAAGCATCCAAACTTGCTCAGTGCCAGTGATCTTACATCTAAAACTCCTATTTTAGTGATAAAAACTCATTTCTGTGAGCTGCCAACTGCTACCAGCGGTTGCGAACGCATTTTCTGTACAACCCTTACAACTTGGTCAAATTTTTTCACTCGATAAATCTTACGCACCTCGGGAAAATTGCGACGGTTTAATTGTTGTTGGGTCACCGTCAACCTTCGGTCATAACTAGTGAGTAGTGTTGTCATATGATGTTCTGTTGCTGTATTTTTTTCTTTTCCGCCAAAAACTTGATAATTATTCCATGTTCGACATTCAGTTCCTTTTTCATGTCAGTATTAAATACTGAACAAAGGTGTTCGAATCAAAATTCCTTAAAAATCATGAATTTATGCCTCGAACAAGGCTTTTCGATTCTTAATTCTTTTAAATAACTGAATCGATCTATTGAACGCCTGTTTTATTTCATTAAAATATTGTGTTAACGCTTGATAATAACATTGAATAGTTGAAGATGGGAATTCTGGTGAAGGGCTATCAATCAGCTGCTGGTGTTAAGATCATCAATGATTCGTCTGGCTACATTTACTGATGATCAATCCCTTGCCAAGAAAATTGATGCAAGCATCAATAATAATTCATTGACGAGTGCTTTACACTCTACTCCAAAAAAGGTCACACAGGTTGATGATCACAATGATGGTTCAACAAACACTGCAAATGAAACATCGACATCATATTCAAATTTTGATAACTCTCCATTCAAATGCATCTTGAAAATAAGTAATGAGACAGTTATTTCAAACAAACAAACAAAACAAACATCGGCATCATTGGGATGCTTTATTTCCAATCAAGCCTGATACAAATGATCTTAAGCATTGGTTTTTCAAATGTCTTATAACTAACACTATATATAGGACACCATGACGGTTCCCCCGTAAAGCCGGGTACCCATTTCCGACACCTGGGTCGAGTGGAGTATTGTGCTTGAGCTTTCCCTTATACCCAACGGGGAAAATCGCAGCGCCAGCGCCGGGATACGAACCCGCGACTCCAACATACAAGTCTGATCCCTTAACCGCTGTGCCACCGCGAGCATTTCCGAGAAAAGCCAGTGCACCAAAGAAAAAAAAGAATGAAAGAAAAACGTTTATTTTCCAAGTGGCCACATGAGATACATGTCAACATATTGGGTTTTAAAAAGTTTCTTAATCTAGGACGTCCTAAAACAAAAGTTCCATACGAGGAGTACTAATTGACAAACCATCAGAGGTGTACAAATAGAAAAGCCATATGAGGCAAAATAATTGACAAACTATACGAGGTGTACTAATTGACAAACTATCAGAGGTGTACAAATAGATAGACCATACCAGGCATATTAATGGACAAAATATACGAGGCGTACTAATAGACAAACCATACGTGGCGTGCTAATAGTCTAACAAATGTTCCATACGAGGAGAACTAATTGACAAACCATCCTGTTCGAATCAAAATTCTTGTTCGATTCATGTTTGATATTGATGAAATTATGTTATTAAAGAATTCGATTTTTAGAACAATAAATAAATTCCAACAATCTACGTTGTCTTTAAAGCGACATCACAGAACAAGAAAGCAACTGTTCAAGAATAATCTTGAGGCCCGCAACAGTTATTCAGAGCAAAAGTTACCGATTTATGAAGGTTGTTTCTAGACACACGTGGTTTCTGTTCGATATTTGATGAATTACCCTAGTTTATTTCAGGTTGGAATGTCAGAAAACAAACAGTGAGAGTCCTTCCATTCAAATAAGTAAGTCCAAATAAGTTGCTGAACTTATTTGGGCCCACAAGTAGGTAGCTATACTCAAATATATCCATTGTACTAGACTTGAGATACAATCTATTGCTGTAACACTTGTGGTTAATAAATTGTTTAAATTCTATTATTTATGTTGCTATTGTCCTACGTACTTTAATTTCAGGCTGTACCCATACTCTAGACAGTAAATGGAGTTTCTGGTATGTAACTGATATTGCTTATATTTTTTTGCATTTTAATATATGCATGTATGAGTAATTCTTTATTTTTGTTTTCAGGTGTTTTGCAGCTCAAGTTCATCAGTCATCAGTACAAAATTATCTTCATTTCGTGATGCAACGCAGGCATCGCTCAACAAAAGCTGGACTGTTCTGAGCTCATCTTGCAGTTCATTACATGTTTGTTCTTCTGTACTGTTTTATTGTTGTATCTATAAAATGAAAACTTCTGTTTTTGAGCAATCATATTTGGTTATAAAATAAATAAAAAAATGAAAGCAAGTATAAATTTACAAATATGTCTTCTAGAAGCAATTATCAATACAAATTCACGGTATGCTTTGTAGCTTTTTTATCCTAAGGCCTAGTTTAACTTCTAGTCTCCTTGGAATAAAAGCCTGATAATGGGAAGTCTTGCTGTAATCTTAAAAAAATAAGTGAATGAACTCACCAAGATTTAAAGCTTGGCTTCAAAGGTTATTCCGTGTATTGGTTGCACTCAGTGATGATAGATTGCTTGATCTTAATCTTGAAAATACTTGTTAGTATTTAATCAATTCAGATCTGAAAAAGATATTGCTGTTTTATAAATTGTGATTGTAAAAAAAGCATAGTAGTATATTTTTTATTATTTATTATTTTTTCAATATGTAATAGGCTAGATGTTTGTTGAAATTTTTAGTTATAAAATCATTCAGCCTAAGTGCATTATGTGGAAACATTGATTGATATTTTGTAAAAATTGTTATGTAGCAAGCATGCAAATCAAAGGAATTATCAAGTGAAAGTTTTTACAAAAAATATTTTGTTCAAATACTAAGCACATTTTGTTCTCCAACTTAAATATAAGTTTTAACAATTATTATAACTGGGTGAACTGCAAACCTTCATTCACTGAACTTACTGTATGATTGGTATTTTTATTGAATTTGTTAGTTGATATTATTTTGCCTTTGATTTAATTAAAGAATGGGCTTCCATTATTCTTTGTTAAGAGCTAACTCCATTTTTGAACTGTATAACATTTTTCCTATGGAGTAGTAACTTCCTGAAGGGGTAAATGTATTTTTATTGTAGATGATTACTGTATAGAATGTTGGAACAGTTACCATTAGATTTATTCTATCTTATAGAATTGGGTATTGAAAAAGGGGCAAACCATCTGCATTGGATTGTAGTATTGGAAACTTCAACTTCATCACCTGCATTCTCGACCCACTATAATAATTTAGTATATGGAAGATTCAAATCATGATCATTACAAGGTAATGTGAAAATGCTTTCTTCAGCCATCCTCCTTGGTTTTGGTACAATTAGGGCTCTGCAATTTGTGTGTTCATTATAATTTTTTATTAAAGCCTCATCTAGCTGAATTTATGTATGAACTTTGAATTTGAAGTTGACTATTTTCAGTAATAAATGAAACTATGAATTCTAGGAATAACTTGATGAAGCATGAATTGATGAAATGTCATACTTTGTGTATGATGGTGAAGCTATAAATAAACTTCAATTTTCATGTAATTTTTCCAGGTTCGCTTATCGTCCAGTAGTTCATACGAACGTCTCTCGACCACTCTGACCGACTACCGAATTGCATTGAAGAACTTTAAACCCCAGGAATTATACAACAGATGTTTGATCTTTTTCTTTCATGAAGGTGAGAGCATAATAGTAATTTGGTGTAGTTTTTCTGAATCTGAAGTTGTTATCAATTGGGTTATTAGGTCGTAATAAATTGTTCCTGTTACTCGTTCCTTTACTTCTTATAACTTGCAAGCTGAGGCCGACAGACAACAAACGCTGAGTCACTCAAGATCTACTTTCCATTATCCCTTCTTTGTTTTGTTCAGCCGTGACTGTACATGTGTCATATTACGTCCAGCTTAAGCTTTCGTAGATGGTCTCTAGCTTGGGGAGACAGATTAGTTCAGACTTGCCTAGCTATGGTGGACAGCTTACAAGTTTCCATTGCTTTGTTTCTTGGAAATGCTATAAATACTAATTATTTTTTGTGAATCATGTGGTTAGGTTTGGTAATATGTGTAAAAAAGTTGTGTTGTAAAACACTTGTCGTTTTTGAAATTATCAAACTATTATTCCAAAATTTACTTAGTTATAGCTGTTGAAATGACATAATTTAAGTGGCAGAAAATTTAATAATAAAATAATATTTTGATTTAATCCTTACAAGATTTACCAGTGTTTCATTTGTAATTACATTAATTCTTCTCTTGCGATTATTAGCATCATTGATATTTTTCAAAATATCTGCTTCCTTACAAATGGTTCCTAGGAGCCTTTCTACTCGAATATTTTGCCTTCATTACCTCTCAGGAGGATACAATTATTGTATCTATGGGAATTAGCGCTCCCAGGAGGACAATGTGAGGGCCCGAGCTGAAGGTTAGGTAGGCTTTCTTTTTTGTTAGAATAGAATAGGTTTTTGTTTTGTTACGGACCATCTTTTTAGGTTTACTGCTGTCCTGTTTTTTCAGCACCTACTACTTTCTTCTTCAACTTTGATCTTGTTTTATGAACTTCTTTCTCATCTTACTGTTTCTATGACCTTTCTGCATAGATTCCCCATTCTCTCATCTCCATACTAAATGGTGCCTTCCTCCTTCCTCTCTTCGATCGCTCTTTTTTGTTGCGGTTAGGGAGGCTTAAACTAACTTATAATCTAATCTAATCTTTGCCTTCATTATTGGTGTGACTGTAAGTAATTTTAAATCCAATTTGAAGCTTCTCTGCATACAGTGAATCACATTCAACTGTTGAAAAGCAGGTAAACTTATGATTAATACATTTGGTAAATGTTCACGATAGGACACTAATCAATTTTCATGTATTTATTTCTTGTATAATACTAATGAGATTGAAATAAACAACTTTTCTTCTATGCACTTCCCGTCGTAAGTCGGTATTTGACGAGTTATAGTGGGGTGTTAATTTTCTTCTTTTATGGCCTGAATTTTCTCGAATAAGCAATTTTCCAATTATTGTTGCTTGTTTAATGGTAATTAGATTGAAATAAATAACTTTTATTCAATGCACTCTCCATCACAAATGAGTATTTAATGAATTATGGCACTATAAAACTGCAAATAATTCAAATGCCGCAAGTGATGTCATGGCTGCGATGTAGTGAGTGACGTCATGGTTGCTCTGATGTGTACTTATCACTTGCGTAATCAAATTATTTTAGAACGATCTGTAAATTTATAAAAAAGGATGAAACAATTGTATTTCCAGCTCACTACAATCGTTTAAATACGATAACCTAAGCTCACCTACCCAACCTAACGTAACGTTCATTCCAGCCATGAAAAACGAAAATTATAATACCGCTATAACTCATTAAATACTGATTTACTGGATTTACGATGGAAAGTGCATAGAAAAAATGTTGTTTATCTTGATCTCGTTACCATAATATACGCAACAGAAATTGGAAAATCGATTAGTGTCCAGTGGTAAACAAAAACCATATTTCTCCCACTGTTTAACCCACAGCACCATTGACTATCATTTAAAATTTTGTCACTCAGTTTTCAATTGCTTATTCCAGTGCATTAAATGCAGTGTAATTTTGCTCCCCACAGTAACACGGACCCACTTGTATCTGTGTGCCGCCTTCTTTGTGGCTGGAGGGTTGGTGGGGCTGGTGATCGGCCTGCAAGTGCACTACCGCAGCGTCGCAGCTCCCCAGCGCATGCGGGCAGTCGTGGTGAACAACTATGCTGGCATTGAGGTGCGGCTCTGCCTTTTTCTTGTTACTAGCATGATAGAGGAAACGAGCTAGAGTCACTTCTGTGGGGGGAAATACACCTCTTATTTGGCTAGCCAATAGAATGGCTTTGTTTCAAACAAACTGGATGACGTCACCATTGCGACATGTTAGGCCAACTATAACAAAAACATCTGTGCACCATTCATTTCTGCAAAAATGTCACAACTGTTTTGATAGTTTTTGATCAGAAGCAAAACTTCTGAATGCGATTTAATCTTGAAAATATAGGGATATGATCTATTAACTTGAGTTCAAATTGGTCAAACTTTTTTGTGAAAGAGAATTCCTTCTTTTGTTTTTTGTCCAAAACTGGAGCCCAATTTTACCAAGTAACCCAATTATAAATGACATCCATTTTGATGGAGATATCCTGTCAAAACAAAGCCCCTCAGGGGGATACAACTATTGTATCTATGTAAATTAGCGCTCTCAGGGGGATAATGAGAGGGCCCGAGCTGAGAGTTGGGTAGGCCTTCTTTTTGGTTGAAATAAAATGTTTTTGTTATGTTAAGGACCACCTTTTCTCATTTCACTGCTGGCTTGTTTTTCAGCACCTTCTACTTTCTACCTCAACTTCGATCTTTTTTCATAATCTCCTTTCTCAACTTACTGTTTCTATGCTCTTTTTGTATAGATTCTGCATTTCCCTTAACTCCATACTAAATGGTGCCTTCCTCCTTCCTCTTCAATTTGCTCTTTTTTGTGGGGGTTAGGGAGGTTTAAACTAACTTATAATCTAATCTGTCGAAACAAGGAAATATTACGAACTGTATATTTTCTCACTAACCACCTGTAGGCTCCTTAAAAAAAATATAATTCTTTTTTTGCACTGGAATTTTTGCTGGATATTTACACATTAACCGCCATGGGTTAATTACACAAAAGTTCAATATTCAACACAAATCTCAAGTCAATTATAGTAAGCAATTTTGATCAACCGCAAACATTAACTGGATCATGCTTTTATTTAGCTTTGATTAAGTACTTGTAAAAATTGAGTTGGCGGTCAGTCAGCAACAATATGAAAATTCCCTCTGTGTACCACCAATGCCTCACATGGCAGTTAACGTGGGACATTTACACTTTTTCGTATGACATTTCAAGCGCCTGGTGAGCAGGGCATCACGGTGGTGGAGGACGTGCTGGCGCCTCACCTGACAGCGCGGGACCAGCTCCTGGTGCAGGTGAAGGCTGCGGGACTGGATTACCTCGACATCATGGTGGCAAGGGGCTATGGCCGCGGCATGCGGCGCCACCTCAACAAGTACAATCCTGTGAGTCTCTTTGACTCGTTTTTCATTTCTCCCAGCTTCTCCCAATTTACGAGTACTTCTCGATTCTGAACAAAAAAAGTACACCTTGATAGCTTTCTCCTAACTTGTTAAGCTTTCTCTTATAGTCGTTTTCATCTCACTTTTACATTGCGTTCTGCGTCTTACATTTCTATGCTGTCTGATATTTTGTGAGTGGAGCAAAATATGAGTTGATTATGTTGTTCATAAATGCTTTCGTGGTATTATTATTGTGTACTATGTTTCACCCCCGAAAACGCTGCAGAGGCGTTTCATCGGTGTATTCAATACGCCCCAGTTCATCATTTCTATATTAATTATGGACATCATTTCTGGTATCGCCGTGAGGCGGCATGGTTGCCATTGGAGGTACTGTTTCATTTGATGCTGGCATATAACATAGTTCAATTCGCTAGGACTAAGAAAGAGAGCATAACGCGTCTAACGTGCCAGTTTACTCCATGAAGACGCCATGCCTGTTATAGCCATGCGAGTCCGTTGCCAAGGTAACACTTGTCTCAATGTTAGCGTTTCTTGCTAGATGTTTCTCAAGATAGTTATCCATCTCCCACATTTAGAATCTATGGTGATAAAACATCCAAAACAAAAAATAAATTAGAGGAATGTTCCAGCTTGCAAACATGCTGGAGGTCCTTGAAAAATGGCATTCATATATTTTTAAAGATTAGGCTTTGTGAATGGTCAACTGGCTTTTAGAAAATTCCGCAAGTCTCTGCCACTACCTCTGCTTGTAAATTCGTAAGTGCTTTGTTTTGCAGAACTGGAATGGAGAGTTCCCTGTGGTGCTGGGGCGCGACTGTGCCGGAGTTGTGGTGGCGGTTGGGTCCGACGTTGACAATTTCAGCCCTGGCGATGAGGTGCGTCTTTTTATGGATGTTCAAGTCTCGTTATTCATAAGTCGTGCGAATTTCTCGTGTTGTGACCGCAGCTATTCGCATTCCATTTAATCTTTTAAGTTTTGTTATTCACTAGTTGTGTGAACCTCACACCTATTTTAGGCATAAATATCTTCCCCAATAGATGTATGTGCTCGCCGTGGCACAGTGGTTAAGGCATCGCCCTTCCATGAAGGTGTCGAGGGTTCGAATCCGGGTGCTGCGCGGCGATTTCCCCGTTGGGTATAAGGGAAAACTCAAGCACGATACCCCACTCTACCCAGGTGTTGGAAATGGATACCGGCTGTACGGGGGAAACGGTCATGGCGTCCTATATATAATTTTAGTTATAAGGCATTTGAAAAAACAATACGCAGGATGATATGTATCAGGCTTGATTGGAAATAAAGCATCCTTAGATGCTTATGTTTGTTTGTTTGTTTGTTTGTTTGAAGACCTCATTAACCCGATAAAAACAGCTAATTTCAGGACACTTTTCTTTGGTCTGTGTAACTGGGCTCACATTGCAGGTGTGGCTGGCGGTGCCCCTGCACCACCAAGGCACGCTGAGCGAGTACATCGTTGTGGCAGCCTCTTTGGCGAGCCACAAACCTGAGGAGCTGACCATGGAGGCGGCTGCAGCGCTGCCATTGAGTGTCGTGAGGGCATGGGGCGCTCTCCAGCAGTGCTCCATCACGGGGGAACGCGCCGCGCACGGGAAGAGGTGCTTTGCTCATTTTTGAGTTGTGGGCTGTAAATCCAGTGTTGAAAAGTGGGGTTTTGTATGAACACCATTGTACAGTATGGAGTTAACCTGCTTGAGACGGATGTAATCCTATATGTGTATTTCATTCCTAGTGAGTTGAAGAGGTACTTCAATCCGCTTATTTTTTGCTTTGTGTGCTGTAAATCTAGTGTTGAAAAGTGGGGTTTTATTTGTGTAGTACTAAGTTGCCTGCTTGAGATTAGGATTAAGTGGATTGAAGAGGTACTGTACTTCAATCTTTTTTTTTTGTTTGTTTGCTGTAAATTCACTGAGTTAAAAATTTAAGTTTTGTATGTTTGGTGTGAAGATGCCTGCTTGAGATTAAGTTTAGGGTTTGGGGAATTCTAGGGGTGCTTCACTTCATTTATTATTTGAGTTTGTGTGCTGTAGAACCACAGTATTGAAAAATTGAGTTTATACGTGTAGTACGAAGATGGTCAGCTTGAGACTAGGTTTATTTGTTTGGTATAGGTTTGCAGTTCTACCATAGTTGCGAGTCCGTGGTCGAGGAATTACTTTGTCACAGTGTTAGCGCTTTTTGGTATATGATTCTCAAGACAGTTACCCATTTCGCACAATGGAAGCTTAAGTGATGAAACATCTGAAACGAAATTTGAATTAGTGGAATGTTTCAGCTATTGACCATGCAGGAACTCCTTGAAAAATGGCATTCGTATATTTCTCAAGGTTAGATTTTGCTAAAGGTTAACTGACTTTTATCGCACATTTTTCGCACATTAATTTTTTCTTTATTACGGAATGGATACATGAAATGTATGTGACTTGTCTTAAGTAACTTAGGCTGAGGTATATCAATTTTATTTTTGTGTCTAATGTTTATCGAGTTCAATGTGCTGTTAGTACCTCGGGAGGATATAACAACTGTATCTGTGGGAATTGACTTTTTCAGGAAAATCATATGAGGTTCCACGCTGAAGGTTAGGTAAGTCTTACTCTTGCTGAAATAGGATAGTTTCATTTTGTTCATCGTTTTTCTTGTTCACCGTTGTCCTGTTGTTGAGCGCCAATTACTTTTTTTTCAACTTTGATTTTTTTTCATGTACTTACGTCCTAATTTCCTGTTCTCACGCGCAGGAGATCATGTGTGGTAACACACTTAGTGCATAGATTCCCCACTCTCTTAACTTGGTGCATCACTCCTTTTCTTTGTAACACTTTTGCTATGGTTGGGAGGGTGTATAGGTTCTAATGTGGTATAGGTTCAGTTTGGGTGAAGTTCATTTTTCATTGCATATAAATGATCATGAACATCAGTAACCTGTTCAAAAGTCGAATGTATAACTGCTCTATCGAATTGAGTTGATTTAAACGCTCTACCTTGAAATTATCACTCTGCTAACACGAGCAATAGCTGTGCGCTCACCAGTAGTGATTCTTTTCAGCATTGTTAGTTTAATTTTATCAGTTCAGACTTTCAAGATTCAGAACAAGTATTTCAACTTCGAGTAACCCATTCATCATTGGAGATCAACGTATATTTTTGCAGTTGACAGTCCATCTTTGCAAAATAGTTGAGAAAATGTTGATGGTTCAGGGTGCTGATGCACGGAGAATGCTTTTCTACCTCGTGTAACCCATTAACCATTTGAAATCAACGTATACTCTCGCAGTTAATGTTAAGAACACATTGATGGTTCAGGGTACTGGTGCACGGAGAATTCATTTCTACCTCGAGTAATTTATTCACCATTTGAGATCGATATAAACTCTCGCAGTTGACTGTCCCTTAGTTGAGAAGACAATGATGGTTCAGGGTGCTGGTGCACGGTGGAGTGAGCGGCGTGGGCCTGGTGTTGGTACAGCTGATGAGCTCATGGGGAGCACACGTGACCACCACCGTGTCGTGCACGCAACACACTCAGCTCGCCTCGATGCTGGGAGCACACGACGTCATTGCCTCCGATGCCACTCCTTTGGACAAGGAGCTCGAGCTGAGAGACAAGTGAGTCGAGGGTCTGCATGTGTGAGGGGGTTTGTTGGTAGTGTGTTCTTTAAGTTCTTATACGTTTGTACGTCTCTCTGAAACTCAAAGCCCTTGAGTGACATCTAATTTTCTAACATTTTTTTTTCACAAGTGTACAAATCCAAGTGCTATTCAAGTCTTATATGGGCTCCCTAAATATAAAGCTTAGGGCTGTTTTTTTCTGATGCTGTACAACTGCACCAGGTTTGACGTGATTCTAAACCCTGCCGGCCCCGGACTGCACGAGGCATCGCAGCAGTATTGCCTGCCTGACGGCGTGGTGGTGAGCACTGCACTGCCCTTCCTGCCTGCTGACGACCTGGGCGTTGTGCTCGGGGCCTTCTATTCCTTCTATCTCAAGCTGCGCTATCTCATTAGCAAGGTGAGGCATCTCTATTGAGGTGAGATGGTCGAGAGAGGTTTAATGAGATGAGGCGTCAACAATGTGCTGCATGTTGAGTGAGAGTGGTTGTGGTGCATCCAATCCATTACTAAGTTATTTCCTCAGTCGTCTATTAACACTTTGACTGCGACTACTAAATATTAAGTTCAATGCAAACTCAAATTTAAAGTCAATTGTAGTAAACTATTTTGAAAATACCAAACATGAACTTGATCGTGACTTGATTTAGCTTTAATTAAGTATTTTTGAAATTTTAGTTCGCGACTCTGGTAGGTCAGCAGCATTGTGAAAATTACCGCCGTGTACCACCGGTGGCGCACGTTGCAGTCTAAGTGTTAAAGGTGTTTCAAAATAGAAATGAGAGTGATTGCTCTTCTTAAATATATCAAAGAACGAAGGCACATAGTGTCTCTTAAGTTCAAGTAGAACACAAGTGTCGCACTACTGTAAGTAGCTAACTGTACTATGGAAGTAATATTTTTTTCTTGTGTATAATTATTAGAAAATTTTCAAGTTGGGTGTCAATAACTGCTCTTCTGTTTTTTTTTTACGTCAGTCACGGTGGTTGGAAGGTTCCTGGTACAGTTCTGTTCCAACGGAAAGCGGAGAAATTTTACGACATCTATCCTCGCTGGTGGCTGAAGGCAGACTGCGACCTGTGGTTGACAAAGCCTACAACTGCCAGGACGCAGAACTTGCATTTTCACACATCGACACGACGCAGCAAGTTGGGAGAACAGTCGTCAGGTTCAGGTGAGCTGCGAGAAGTTTTAAACCAGATTTATGGCTTCGTTAAACAGTTTAATGAAATGCTCAGGTTTTGTTGGTTTAACTAATTTTCAATTAGTTGTTTAACTAATTTTTGGTACTTTGAAGATGATGCTTGTTTGTCAAAGTTTATGTGCTAATATGAAAATGTTACTCAATTTTACTTTGTGTGCGATCGTGCGAGATTTCATTTTAGTTTAGTTTTGTTTTACATAACACTCATGTAATTTCAAGTAACAGGTTTGTGTACGTTGTGTTGAATTTCCTGATTCGGAAAAGACATTCAATAACAATTTGCGTCTGTATAACTTTATTTTTGAAGTAGACTAGTTTTTCAGGGTTGACATTGACTAACTCAATTTTAAGCGGTCATTTAGCGTGTGGCTGTTTTCAAAAAGACTGTTTACTTAATTTATTGGGAAGGATTGGGTGCATCCGAATTACTAATTGCTGATACACAATTGAGCCCAGCTACCCTTTACTTTGTTAGTGATGCGAGATTCTTCATTTTCTCATCATGTGTTTCTTTGAAGCCTGCGACTGTCTTTGTTGTGTTTCATAGCTTAGGCCGCCCGCCAACTGATGCGATTTGATGCGATGCGATTCGCCTCAATCGGCAGTGAGTTAGGTAACACAATGCTATTCCTACGGTGCTACAAATGAACCGTGCGATTTTGCAAGGCGTCGTACCAATAGAATCGCATCAGTGGGCGGGTGGCCTAAGTTCAACGAATTCCTTAACTATTACGTATTTCAGAAGTTCAAGTACACTCAACTAGTTTTGCAAGACTACTCAAAACGAATTATCTAACCGAAATTTTATCCTCTTTGTTACGTTGCATCGTAAGATTTAGTCAGTCTAACAGCTACTAAATTTTTATGTTTACTGGAGAGCGTGTATGAGTTTTATAGTTTTTTCATTTCTGAAATGCTAACATGAATGCTTGGGTCTATGGAGCTTTAGACTTGAAAATGTTATGAAGTTATTTTTGTCTGTTCCCAGTGCATCTACTCCATCTCGGGCTCTACAAATGGCTTTCTGTGAGTATTCTTTTTTTTAATTGTAAAGATATCAATCAATTACACCCGTTTTTGTGTTGTGTTATAAAAAATCAAAACATGGGACGGTGAAAGTTATTGGTTGTAATACTTTTTTTCTCATTGTACTCGTTTCTCAGCAGTGATTTACTGTGATTCAATTCACGTGCAAACCGACTCAACTTTATTTTGATTTTTTACAGCGTTTCCTCGTTGCTTATGAAGTTTGCTATGATCTGTTCCTTGTGCAGATCAAGACCTCTGACCTCCCGCTACCAGCTCGTCTGAGCCGCCTGCTTGCCACGCCTTGGCTGCTGCTGAAGATACACCGAGTCAGTGTAGTTCGTCATCATAATTCTGAATGATCGACGCTTGGGTTCTTCTCGCCGTGTGCGAATGTTTCGATGACCGCTTCACCCATATTTTTGCAAAGCGCCCGATCAGCTTTTTAAACTGTTCGTATTCATAAACTCAGAGCCATTTTTGCTGCTGTTTTTTTCTGAAAAAAGTAGACAAAAGAAACGGTTTGAGCTCTTAATTAAGTCTCTATAGCCTTTAATTGCTACAAAAATGTGTGTCTCACACCCTTCCTAGAACTTGTACAGCCGTGGTGGAGAGCTTCCTAATTCACCTCATAAGACCTGTCGAGTCGCTGTGACCACCTCTATGTGGTCATGGTCCTCAGTAATTCATGAGGTCTCGCTAATTGGAGCATTTTTTCTTCCGTGGATGTTGCCATCGCGTAAAGCTTTTATACTGTCAGCAGTCATAGCATTACTGCATCAAGCAATATAATGTACAAACTTTGAAAGCGAAATTAAACAAGACGCTATAGCAGGGAGTCGAAGTCTCGTGTTTTTTGACGTAACGCTTTCTAAACGTGTGTGTTGTATTAACAAATTCTAATTGTACTTATATATCATCACAAATGTGTTCAGCTAATGTCAAGTCTGGAGAGTGTCAAACGACTGAATGTTGTAGTCTTCTTAGTTGCGAAAGAATATTTTAGGAGTTTGCTTTGTGGTCAGGAACCTCTGCAATTACTGTATGTACTCACTCCTCTAAATGAGGTCTCATTTACCTGGAGTCGTATTTTACTCTAGAACAGCGAGCCTGAATTCTGCCAACATGTCGTAATCTCCGTGTGTTCGTTGCTACGTATGTAAATACAAGAGATATTACCTTTTATGCTGTCTTTTAATTGGTATCTACTACGTTTCTTGCTCAGTTATATCAGCGTTTAAGTTTTAATCTTCAGAATTTACAGGGTAATTATTTATTCGATCTTGCACTTTTTGACCGTTGAAGCGTTTTTCCGTTTTTTTTTGGTGGGTTATGTTCTTTTATTCATTATTTTCTGTGGTTATAAATAGTTTTGTGTAGCGATGAAAACTAGTGGGTTATACTGTTTATATTCACTCTACATTTTGTTTAGAGATTTTTTGGCGTGTTACATTCGCTAGTAAATTTTTCTGTACAGCTACCAGTTGCTGAAGACTTTTCTTTCCAGTTGATCATAGTTGTTAACTTTGTTATGCGCCGTCACTGGCCAAACTCTGCTTCTGTACTTAAGGATGATGAGGTTTTCTCGTCGATGTGGAAAAAAAACATGTATTTAAATTGTGTATGAAGACCCAGATTATTTTACTTGATATTTAACATTTGCATTTAAGGTTTTATTTATTCGCATGGGACAAATACAGGTTTTGTAACCACCAAGTGTTGTTCATCACGACAATTACGAGTATTTCCTTGGGCTTCCTACATAGTCTTGACGCTTTCACGTTCAATAAAAGAGCGCGGTTCACATTTCGCTGAAGGTTTATAATCCTCGTAAAGTAAAGGAGTAAAAAACATCGTCGTGAATAATAGTTGTCACAAATATAACAAGTAAGTGCTCAAAATCGAACGGTCGTCCCTCCGAGGAGGAAGAGCGTGATATGCTTGTGGAATTATTTTTAATGCTTCATCTTAGTGCCAATAAGCATATAAATTTTGTCTCCATAGAGTTAATATTGAAGACGAAGATCAAGTCGGTGCTCGTCTGAGAAGGATGAGCTTAATGAAAAGTTTATCTGTCTTACCTTTGTGCTTACTAGTCAGCTGTTTAAGTTTTGTGTGTATATTTTCTGCGTGTGCAAATTTGGAGTGTTTCAAGGAAGCGATGGCAAGTAGAAACAAGTAAAAACGCAGGTGCGATGTATTTGCTGTGAAATGAAAGGGAGAAAGCAGGGACTATTGAGGTACGAATAAGAACTATGTTGTAAGAGAAGAGGGATTATCCAAGGAATACTGCTTCAAAATACGTTTGGAATGTTAGGGGATTCGGAGAGAATGCCGGGGCTTCCGAAAATGTAGGATCGTCAAATCGCAAAATGCAGATCAGGGAGACACTCGTCGTTGAACGTTTATCTTATGTGGGAAGCTTTGAAGGGAAATTTATAGCGAAGAAAGTAGTAAAACGAAGAAAGGTGGAGAGTGTGATTATCCCAGCTGATTTCGTTGTGTGAATGCTTATTCTGTAATTTCAAAGCATTTGAAAAGAGAAGAATGTAGACTTTGCATATAGCCGATTAAAAAATATAAATGAAAGGATAAAATTTGATGGTTATTGGTAAATATTTACATGACTAGGTCGGGGTTTTAGTTGTATGAAGGCAATGAAATGTACTTTTAGTCAAGGAAAGTGACGTGGAGAAATGTATGTTTGAAGTAGGCTAATCTTATGAATAACTAAGAATCAATATGAATAATTTGAAGTTCATTGAATTCGTAAGGGCTTCCAAAGTGCTTGAGAAATTATTTTTGAATGATCTGAATTAGTGGTGTCTTGAGAAGTTTTAATCGATTGAGTTGCGTGTATGTTGAGTTGTAGCTAGTGCGGTTATAATCAATTTCTCAATTTCATGTACGATTTTTCACGAATCGGATTGAATGTCGAAATTTTATTATTGAATTTTTTCCTACTAATAGCTATGCGTTCATTTGTGCTTCAATTTTCTACGACAATCGCAGTTCTTTTCTGTTTTTCTTTGAATTTTTTATTTCGCATTTGACAGAAGATTGAGGTGCAGGTGTAAACTATCTTCCAGGCTCATTATTTTTGTCACGAAGAGTATAATAAATTATTTGTGTGAGATGTGAGTCTGATTCTCCTCGCTTTTTCGTCTTGCTGTCAAATTGCAAGCTCACTGTTTCATCCGTCTCCTCTGTTTCATACGTTTGGTTGTCGACTTGCGAGCAATTGTGCATCGATGTTTATCATTGAAACTAAATCGGAAATACACTATCTCGATACTTCAACCTGTAATTGTCAGAGTTGGTAGTAATTTTTATACAAGCAGTCATGTAATTTTTTCTGTTATCTGCGCTTGAGATGGAAGTGTCGACAAACCCACTATAATCTCACAATTCTCCCGCGTTCCTATTCGTTTTTTTCGACATATTTTTTAAATATTTTAAGGCAGGAATCCTTTATGATTGTCCAAGAATAAAAACAAACACTTTCGAAGACTACTGAAGAATTTTATCGATTTCCAAGGTCATTCATATACTCGTTGCTAGCGGGGCATGCGCTCATTTGTTTCAACATTAATTATAATTATCAAACTTCCATTATCAGTTGTTCGTAGGTTGAGAGTGATCAAGAATATTTCTGAAGAGTATTTTGATACCTAGCATACCATAAAATCTACCGACCTAAATGAGTCAACGAATCAATATACCCCCTAACGTGCATGGGGTGACAGGTGAGCAAGATGTGCTTATTTTAAAGTTTTGTTTATATTAGGATGAACATTTTTGGAAGCATGGTCACTTACATGACTGAGAGGACGAAAAACCAAGGATCCAACGGTACGAGAAGCTTCTTCCATAGACTTTAACCCCCGCCAAACGATCGCTCCAGCCTTTTGTCACAGCAGATACTGGGCTTACGTCTCTATTTTTCCATTTTTGTATTTATTCTTTCTCGCGAGCTCACACAAATTCATTAGTTTACAAACTGAAAAAATGTCCAATAGTTTTTCTTCGTTGTTTTAGGTACCGAAGATGAGTAACGAGGACACTCGAAAGCTGTACTCTTAATGAAACTTTTCTGAAAACAAGATGTTCTTCTAGCGTCTGTGATATGTTTCTTTTTAAAATTACGGTTTTCCGCAACAAAATCTTATCGTACAGTTTTGCAAAGGAGAATTTGCTTGAAACCTTCCCTACGGAACTCATTCTATACGCGATAATAATATTCCCAGCAAAGAAACAAGGAATAATTGTAGATTGCTAAAGTCATTTATTCATTCATGGATTTTCGTCGCATTTGAATACACATCAAACCACCTAATGCAAGTTTCTTGCGCTTCTACGTACGGCTTATTGGGTATTAGTGCGTGCTTGTCCATTAGTGAAATGAGTTCACTTACTTTTTTCAGATCCTGGGATTCGGCATTACCTTTATCGATATTTTGATATGCATCATTATAATGTTTCCAAGCGCTGTTTATTTGGGTGTTGCATGCAGTTATGTCGAGTGGATGTTGGACGTTTTCTTTCTGGGTATTTTTCTTCGCCTTTTCACCTTGGCCCTTCTTGTTCGCATTACTCCCTCCTGCGCTGTGATCTGAACTGCAGCTCACGCATTTCTTGAAGGCAGGGTCCACTGCAGAGGAACACTTGCTGCATCTCAAGCTGAACTTCATTGGTAAATCTTGGAACAGAGGCCAATCATTTGCACACGCGCGGCAATTGCAGGTGAAATGGTAGGTGTCTTTTAAACTTTTTATCCTGCTTCCTTTTCCGTGACTAACGAATCTTTCACCGTAACTGATGGTAATTTCTTCTCCTCTTGCGATGCTGCTGATAGAGTACAGGATTTTTTGTTTGCCAGTGTTTGATTGATGGGCGTTTGCATTGCAGGAATGGTTCAGAAGGCTCAATTTTTGGTAGAGACCGTAGCCGACGTCGAGGTATGAATATCGCTGTTGTGGATCGTTGGAATTTATCAATAATTCTTTGATGCAGTGTGCATTGCACTGAATTTTAAGCATCATCATCATCAGGTGACAACCCAACATGACGAAGTCACTGGCTTGCAAAACGGCAGGATCAGTACAGAGTTCATCCGATTTCCAAAAGGACGCATTTGAAACCAAAACTTTTACCAAAACAACGGCATAAATTCCAGCCTCGATCAGTTCCTCTGTATCTCGAGACGCGACATTACCTTCAAGAGATGTCAAAAACTGATATTCTAATTCCTCGATATCAAGTAACTTCACGAGGGAGGCTTTATCATTTTTTTCTGTAGCCGTAGATTCCAGGTGCACGGCTTCTAGTTGATCCCTCACGTTCGCGATTGAGTCCCCGGCACCGTTCACCTCAATTTGCCGAACATTTCTGGAGAAGTCGTGCCAACCAACAACCGTGATGACACGCAAGGCCAGGAAGGCGTCCAGGTCAGGCTGGAGCGTCACCAGACGCGGCAGCAGCGCACACTCAGAGCCGTGGCCTCCTCTGGCTGTCGCCGCGGCTTTCCAGCACTGGGCGTCGCAAAATACTGCCTGGAACGTAGTGGAAAGTGCGGAAAGGATACTGATAACTAGTTCATTTGAAATAAAACATGAAAATGGAGTAAATGGTATAAATGAATGTCATTTTACTGAGCTGAACCTAGGCACTGTGTTTGAAAATGTTGGTGGAAAATGTAAATGTCGTTGAAAATGCCATTTGACTGAGCTAAACTCAAGCATTGAGTTTAAAAATGTTGTTCACCAGTGAGTGTGTGACAGGGTAACTCGGGTACTTCTTTGCGCCTGTGTCGTACTCTCCGTTGCTATGTTTATACAAGTAATTTAATGTTTAGTACTTAGCGAACATCGACGATGGGATTTCTCAGCCTGATAAGTGGGAGAAACTCCGATAGCCCAAACTAACTTTAAAATGCCCTACCTACTTCGGTTAATCTAGTAATGAAAGGATTAATACTTTGATCTGGCAAGAAAGAGATATGATTGATTACTCTTACCTATCGTGCACTATTCCAAAAAATCGAAGTAGACCCACATTGAATTTAAAAAAAAATTAATCTATTTCTTGACGGCAAGTGATTATAAATTGAACTCAATATTTTATTTGAAAATTGAATAACTTTGTCCTTTTAGCCTCCGTGAAATAAAAGTGAAGCACCACCACTCACCAGTGAGCAGGAGGGACAAGGTGTTGGAGTGACGACTCTACGGAGGCAGTGGCTGCAGTGAGATCGCAGACAACCGTTCAGGCGTACGAAGCAAGCGTGGCTGTCTTCAACGAGCAGTACTTCACCTTGGAACATAAATTAGAATTGAAAAAGGCTTGAAACAATTGTGCTGTGTTGTCGCTAGCGTCCTCAGAAATGCTCAAAAGAATCATTATATCATATTCAATGTATTCATTTTCTGAGATCGGTGAAATTTAAACAATTTAAACAATTTGAACAATTTATTTACCACAGGTGATACAGAGGTAGAATGTTTCTTAAGTCTAGTACAATGGTCAAATTTGAGTATAGCTACCTGTGGGCCCGAACAAGTTCAGCGACTTCTAGGGCATCCTATCATCACGTTATTCTAAGGTGTACAATAATGTTTAACCTAGTTCACTTAACCTAGTTTCGCATTAGACTGATCATTGAGATAATTAACTCGATATTTTATGCTGTATTTTACAATATAGGTCAAATCAGCTGTATTTAACAGTATGTTCGATAAAACGATTCAAGAGCAGACTGAAGATCGGTTATGTTACCCAAAGCAAGTTACATTATTACATTATCATTAGTTACATGTAGGAGGCAAGATTTGACATGGTGATCTTACACGACTAGTATTCTGATAGGAAGTGAGACTCAAGATGTCTTTTGAATACTTTGTACGAATTACATTTACGGATCTCCGCAGGTATAGAGTTCCAAGTTTTGGTTCCAACGAAGAGTATACTGTGTTGCGACCGGGCCTTTGAATAATAAGGAAGCATGAATTTACTTCTATTTCGGGTTAAATGGTCGTGATGACCAGTTTGCGCAGTCAATAATTGTCTTAGGCTATTGTTGCCATCATTTCTTAATGTTTTGTAAATGAAATAACAGATTACAGAAATGAGCTTACCTGGGCTGATATCTGCTAGGGCTACCAGATGTCTTCCTTTGGTTTCAGAGTACTGGATACCAATTGCCGAGCTCACAGTTCCTTTACAGCCTCTCGAGGTCTTGGCTGGCACGGCTAAAGTTAATTTATTTTGGGACAAGGTCGACTTGGGTATCCTTTGAGATGGTTCGGTTGCGTCTTTCGCTGACGCAGGGTTGACTTTACCAGACTTCGACGGCTTTACCTGATTTTTTTGGGAGACAGTGTGCCCGTTTTCTGGGACACACTTTGATAGAAGTTTCAATAGGTCTGCTCTGAATGCGGTCAATTCTTTAGCATCCACTGGAACGTTCACAAGCTTCGCCTCCAGCATCAACGCGAGTGATTGAGCGTCTTTGAATTTTTCAAGACCGATGAGGCATTTGATGCGCCTCTCCCACAACTTGTGTTGTTTTGTACTTGGGTATCCGAATACCGTAGCTGCAGCAATGTCTGATGAAGCACGTTCATATTCATTTAATTCGTACAGAAGAGCTGACCGATTGGCGTAAGCATATGCGAGATGCAAAAATTTCCCATTGGAGAATTCACTTTCAAATGGTAGTTCATTTACTTCAGTATCGTAATTATTGAAGTCAACTGGATGAGGAGCTGCTATCAGGGCGAGGTTGTATGCCTCTAATGCCTTCCGTAATTTCTTTTGCCTATATAGCCTGTTTCCTTCGTTGCGAAATGCTTCTGACAGCTCGGCACTCTTTTTGTTGATGTCCACAGAAACGTCAGGCAATTGAATAGGATTTGTTTGGTTAAAATCCCACAAATACTGAAATATTTCTGGAATGGAACGTTGTTTTCCGAAATTGCCACCGGATTTTAAATGTTCCTTTAATTTCTTTGAGATGGTCTTCAACGTCGGCATTATGTTGAATAGTTTTCATGCGTGTAGTAGACGGCTGGGAACGATGCATGCAGTGCCTTCGGGAGCGAGTCCTAGTTCCTGGAAAAGTTATATAGATGATGTTCCTCTTGTCTATTATTCAAGTAAACACAAAGTTTAATCCCATCTCCTCAATGCAAATAATGAATTTAATTATCGTCCTAAAAAATTTTCATTGAAACTACAATTAAGCTTGATTCTCAACCTATAATTAAGCAGCTGAAGTAATTTGTATTTTTTTTCTGGTTAAGAATCAATCCTAGTCTCCAAACACCAATTAAAAAGCTCATCACGTTCAAAAAGCCATAGCTTGCGAAGTATGTAAAACTTTCTGTTCGATATCACACGGTATTTGACACGCGCCTAAAGTTGAAAGTATCAAATCTCAATTAATGGAGTTTACTTGGTTAACATTAAAAACTGAAATTATATTATTCTCAATACTCTAGTACACTACATAAATAGTACACTACTATATAATCACTACTTTATAAATGATAACTTTGGTTTTTATTAGTGCATTCTCTGAATTTAAATCAAGGCTTGCAGAAGCGATTTGAAATGTTCACGTTCCTAAACTTGAAAACTAGCAAATCTTGGTCAGCACATTTAATAGTCAAATTGACATATCGTAAGCGGCACGTAATCGCTGAAGCACGATTACGGACCGCTTCACATGCCTTCACCGGTGACTGTCTTCTCTTTTCCGTATCGCAGTCATTGCAGCCAGCGCTGCTGAGTGGGCTTCTTACAACCAGGTCCATATCGAACTAACTTATGCGATTTCCTAGCTGAGACTTAAATATTCTGAGTGGTCAACTTTCAACTAGTACAACTTTTGAATTACATCATTGCGCTTGAAAGTGGTAACTGTTGGAGTTATTCAGTTTTGGCATCGGTTTGAGCTGTGAGGAGTTTCATTTGAGTTTACTATGGACTACTTTTTGACACCAGAACAGGGCCGATACGTGTATCACAATTCTTTTCTAAAAATATTTTAGGGATAATTTACGTTATTGAGGGCTTAATGAATGTCATCCACACTCCGTGTTCTAGCGTTAAATGTAGTGCCTGCTACGCGTGCCTCAATTATTGTTAGTTTTACGCTTTTGTGTTATGTGCTCCAACATAAATCGAAATAGTCAAAATTATTCACGGAAAATCAACCCCAAATGTTTTCGACAACGAAAATTAGTGAAAATCATTCACGGAAAACTCCCCCTAAATGTTAACCACAGCAAAAAATAAATAAAATCGTTCACGGAAAATCAACTGCATATTTTTTCGACAGTAAAAAATTTGAAAAATTAGCTAATTTTTTCAGGTTTTTTCCTCCGACTGTAATTTGCAATTTAAATATCACGAGGCAAAACACAATGATTGCTTGCAATTGGGTAGAAATTAAAAAACTCTGAGAGTTATGTTACCTTTAGAATGAAAAAGTCACCGAATCTACTTTTATTTCCTCCTAGATCAGAGAGATATTTTTGAAATGCGTGGCATTGCCGCATTGCAGTTCCCAATTACCGATCTGACAAGACCACGTTTCGAACTCCAAGACACTTGTAGACTTCTATGTTTGGCAGCAGAGAAAAGTTTCCTCGTCACAATATTATTGTTCATCCGTCAGAGATACGAAAACATTGTTCACGCTCACTACACAGCGGACAAGCGGTACCAGCTGTGTTCTCGAAAGCAGCAAGAAGTATAAAAACAGGACGGATAGATGTTTTATAAAATTACAAATATTTGGTTACCAATAAATATTGTTTCAAATCAGAAGCTTTAGTATTCGTATATTTCTCTGCAGCCGCAGCATCAACAAAAAACTCTGAAATTTACGAAAAAACGGTGTTCGAACTTTATACCCCCTAATAATAATCTTTCTATTCTTAAATAATTACAAACTGATCAATTTAAAACCCTGCACTGTGAGCGTCAAGTGCTGAGGTAGTAGAGAGAGCTCGAGTCTAACTTCGAGAGAGCGTGTGGAGTTGGCTCGAGCGCCACTCTCAGAACTGTGCTTTAAATATAGGCGACGTCGGAGGGAGCAAAGCCCACCGGTTCTTCTTTCCCTCTTCTTGAGTGCTCAGTTCTAGAAATAAATTCGAAGTGCAGGCAGACGGTTTCGCTCAGTTTGCTTGCTAAGAATTATATAAATCTTCAGGCATTCAGCTCAACTTTGTAAGGAGTTGTTTTCTAATCGTGCATGGGTAATGTCGGCACGATCCATTCATAAATAAGCCTGAATGTCGAATTTCTAAAGTTTATGGTAGCTCTAACTCCAATTAAATACGTGTTGAATTGTAAAGTATGTAGAAGACATGTCAATTATTGGCAAAGTCTTCCCTGAAAAACATAGTAACAATAAAATCCTTAGTTTTCTCTTCTATTACATTCAATAGGAGTACCATCATATGTTTGCGGTGGGCTGACTTACTATAATCTGAATTATATTTCACGCACGAATTTCTATCAAAACCTTGGACCATTATTTGAAATTCCAAACTTCAATTTACATCGCTGATAGGTTTCGCAGGTATGATACGTCTGCACAATGCTCTTCCTGTATTGTGCCTTTGCTTTCAGAAGCAAATGACTTTTTTGTCCTAAATTTTACTGAGCGTTGCTGATAGTTCTGCTACACTGTTGGGATTTTAGGTAGCAGTACGGAGATAAATTACGTTATAGCAATACGGAAACTGAAAATAACTTTGCTTCTCAATGTAAAACACATAATTTTCCCCTCACGTTTTCCTTTCCATGACTTTCCTCCGCAAATTTTTAGCATTGCTCAATATGAGAACAATCAGCGGTCGCCACATCGCAGTTATACGCAGCGCAAGACGGCCGTAGGTTGGTTATTTCTGCCAGCGCCTGCAGCAGGCGAGCATGAATCGTATTTTTTGTTTCAGGTCTACACTCACTTTCGCACACACTCACCTCGCAGCTGATATTCGGCCCCACCAAGGTATTCTTGGAAATACTTATGTTGAAATCCCACCGTCAGATGAACTTTGAGAAGTGCTATGTTCTCTGGGATATAGCAGTGCGAAGAGTACGACGTACGCGTAGAGAATCATGTACATTAAAACGTAATAATAAAATTCCATTGATTTGTCAGTTTTTACTTTACAAATTTCTTTTCGAGAAAACCGATCCTCTCTTTGGTTTATTTATTTACTGACTCATCGCAATCAATGAATAGCAATGCTAGATCAGAAAAAAAGCGTAATTCTATCGCAATCTGACCTCTTTCGTCAGAAGTTCCTATGCAATTTCTCAATGTTTCCGTATCTTAAATAAAGAGTTTTTCAAGAACCTGATTGGGATTGGATACGCATCTGACATAATTTAAAGAATACACTCAGTAGTTGTCTTGCTCGTACAGTCACACGTGCTGCAAGTGAGAATTTGTGCCGTTCGACGTACTTGTGGGACCTACACTTCCAATTCTCACGCGCGCAGACGAGCGACTGACATGCGGTTGCACCTCGCGTCCTCGCCTCGCCGACTCCGAGCCAAAGCTCGCACGAGCGCCGTAAGCAAGGACGAGCGAACCTCTGCGGTGCGTGAACGAAATGGAAAACTGGTTGTGCTGATCGGCTTCCGTGTCACTTCTACTGGACGTGTTGAAATCGTTTTTGAGATTCATCTTTGGATGCGCATAAAATTTCACTAACCTGTTGACCGATTTAGGTTTAACTGAAGTTGAAGATTCAACTCCCATTTAAAACGAATTGCTATAAGCAATAGTGAAAATAGTAATAGCTGGATCGTGTCTTTATTTAGCTTTGATTAAGTATTTTGGAATATAAAGTTCGCTACTACTGGTCGGTCAGCTGCATGATGACAATTTTCTCCGTGTACACCGGTGGCTCACGTCGCGGTCAAAGCGTTAAACTAAACGCTGGTCTTTTTTTATAAAATTTAATCCTGCCCGTGCTCTTGCATGATAGAGTAATATTGAATTTGAATTTAAATGTTTAGTCTGAGAAGAGCAATTGTACCCTGAACTTCCTCTGCAGTTCAAGTAATTTTGTATTCCTCTAATTTTTATGGCAACTTTTTAATTTAAATTGGTGAAGACAACTTGCTTGGTCTTTCTTTTATTTTTATACAGTTTTATCATAGCATTGAAGTTTCCACGGGGAATGTGTGTTCAAGCACCATGTCTCTATTAGCGTCTCCACATGCAGTATGTATGAGAAGCTCATAAATTGCGTCACGCAACTAAGTTGCGTCACAACTTCAGAGAAATGCCTTTGTTCTCATGTGAGTTACTTTCTGATCCTACTGAGCGCGTCTCTCTATTTTACCTGCTTTTGCTTGCACGGTCGGCCAGGTGATATCTTGTAGTTCAACACATGTTGCTACAAGCCTTTTAGTACCTGCAAAAATAAAGAACATAATAATTTGTAAAAAAATGTGTACGCTTTCAAAATTATTGTTTCCGTTTTAATCGTTTGAAGGATAATTTCGTTTAGAGTTCTCTTTGGAAGAAATTCTACTTGCTAATCTGTAAAATATTTGCATTGAGGGCATACTGAAATCCTACGTTAACTTACTTTGCATCTGCTGCTTATGCATAACACAACTCTTATGATACGAGCAGTGGGAACCATTACCGGAATTTAGTGAGCTCAAATAACTTCATCCAAAGAGCTGAAAATGGCAAGAAATAGGAAAGCGGGAAAGGGTCCACTTGTAAATTATATCTTGTGTCGTTGGTCAACAATAAAATTTATATTAAATGAATAATGTGGTCCAAAGGGCAGAAAAGGGCAAGAAAGAGGAAAGCGGGACAAAGTTCAATTATTGTCGGTAATTTTAGCCTCCTAAAAAGATGAAAAATATTTCTGGTGATTAATGTTTTTCTCGCGGGTTTCCCAAAAGTCGACTGAAGAGATGAGAGACTGGAGGGGGTAAGAAAAAACATGTCGGACGAGTCGGTCAGTTGTATAGCGTGAGTCGGGGGAGTGTACGAGAGAAGATTATACGAAATTGAGTCTGTACGGAGAAACAATCAAAATAGTGCCCAAACGAAAATATAATTTTCTGTTCAGTACCAAGACTCTCATCATTCACAAATATTTTAGGAACTTATGGAAAAGAAACGGAAAAAACTCTTAATTTCTAATGAAGCTCATTGTAAAATCAGCATTGATTTTTGAAATATCTTAGCATTGAGATCCTTAGTTTGCAAACGTACAAGAGTGTTAGTACAGCCGATGTCAATGTTTGTGTAATTTAATTTATCTTTCTATTCAGTAGAACTTGGATTAAAATAGCTAATTAGACTATCCTATTTCTCGGCACAACAAGGCATGAACGCTTGAAATTAAATGAAGCTCGGCTGCTTGTTCGTAATAATAATTGTCATGAAAGTCATAACTCTCTCCTGTAAACGTAAAACAGAACACATTTGCAAGATCTCATTTTAATAGTTTGCAGCCGTTCCAAACAGAAAAAAAGTTTTAAATTTAGTCACATTCAATAAAGACAGCGGATTTTTTTCTTAAAATCCCTAAAAAATTTTAATTTTCTCGCAGCGTTTCATTTCACGGATATTTCTTTTTCTTTAAAGATATTTTGCGTGAGAAGTTCCTCTCTGGCTGATGGCGTGGTGTGCAATTATAATGTTCTCGAATAATATTGCTTCTCTAAAGCGAGCTAAAATTCTTTGCTAATTTGTAGAGCTCTTATCTAAAATACATTAACTGAAGGTGCATCATACGAACAGGTTGGGTAAGATTACACTATTAATCGGACGTTTATATCACATTAATTGCAAAGAAGTAAGTAACGACTTAAGCGAAACCTAACGGTAACCTACGTAGAAAACATTAGTGGAAAACAATGACCACTTAATTACTCAAAAATCAGAGTGTAAGATTTCTCGCCAGTTGATATTTGCGACAATCTCTTTATTATAAAGTTTTGTTGAGCATGAGTACAGAGCGTAATGAGTACAAAGCGTAATGAGTACAAATCGTAATGAGTACAAATCGTAATGAGTACAAAGCGTAAATATCAAAGAGAGCGTAATCGCATTCAAATAACGTTTTTTGAAATGCTTTCAAACTTTTCTGCCCCCATTTCAATCCATAGCAGAAAGTCGTTCTGGCCATTCTAAACTGCAGCTAAAAAAAGTTATAAAACATTGAAGTGTAGCTGAAAAACCGGAATGGTCATCCCAACCTCGGCCTTGAAGCCACTTAATCCGTTTTTCTTGTCGTGGAAAAACCGAATGCCATAGCAGCGTTGCTCAATGTTAAAGTTCACGTTTTCTGTTGATCTCTGGAAATTGATGGGGGACAACAGTAAAGTTTATTCATGTTGAAACAGCTCATGTATCACAAATAGTTCAAAAATTTCGCACAAGTTCATCGAAAACAGCAACTGGATCGTTTGAGAAAATTCCTGATGGTAAGGATATGGAAGGGGCAGCAATATTCAACGGTGACGTAGAATGCATGAAATACTGAGGTGGCAGCACTTTATATACGTTCAGAGAAACATTGTTTTTAATTGTTGTATACATATATTTGCAAACTTGAATGCATAATTCCCGGAACATATGGCTCGAATGTTAAATATGTTAATATATTTTTGGCTCCCTGATTACTTAAATATTATTAAGCACAACACGATAAAGCCACCAAAACGCGTACGGAACATTTCTTGTTGTGACGATCGAAAGAACATTGTTATTATTTTATCCTCTGATGTAAATAATATCGTAAACGCCGGCCCTGAAATGGCTTAGGAAGCAAAATGATTGACGCTTTCCCGAAAGTTATTTTACTGCCTCGTTCTTTGCTTAAAAACCAATATATCAACATTTCATGGTTATACTTTGTTGGAAATAAACTTTTTTTTTTCTTTTCTTTACTTAACAAGCGGCCACGAGTTCAGAAGTTCACTTTGCCTAACATATTTCGGTGGTTTTACAACACGTTCATTGATGGAAAACGAAGTTAACCCAAGTAAATATCATCGTATCATCTGCGCTCTAGACTCACAAGAATACGTCCAACACAGCCTACATGTTAAAAAAAGTGGGATATTCCCTGACATTCGTCCACCGTTATTTCCAGCTATAGCCGCCTTATGTTTAGCTTTTCCCTACAAATTTGTTACCGATTACAACAGCCGCTCACACTTCTATTGCTTTGTGAAAATGACGCGTAAATATCCAAAATTTTAACACAACTTTACCTGGCAACTTTTTCCGCATGACGCTGGATTCCTGATAAGAAATTTTCTTATTTGAGATATCTTAACATTAGTCGACTCAAAATATTCTGGCTTCTGGTGTGAGTTTGAAGAGAAGGAAAATGAAACATCTCTATGTTTTAAATTGTCTTAATTTAATAAACTCCCGCACGAAAATATTGAACACTTCACATTTCGAGCGCAGCACTTCTGCGTAACTTAGCTGTTCGTTTTTATTTCGCATAGTTTCACACTTCGTTCCAAGTACCTGCAATATCGATTGAGGCAGCGTATTTCCAGTGTATTCCTATATTTAATAAACAACGAAATAAGCATAAAAAATCCCTGCAAAAAATTAATCTAGAGTCATAATCAATAGAGTAGCGATAAAGCTAGAATTAGAATCCTGCATTCGCAAAATTTCAAAGTTTTATTGTACAGTCAACTAAAGTAAAGGAGGCCAGGAGCCTAAAAGACCTTTTTAAGGACATTACATATCCTTAAACTTTTAGAGAAAACCACCGAAGCAGCTCTAAAGACATAAAACATTTAAGATCTAAATTTGGTCAACGTTTGAACGGGAAGAATTTTTTCTCTTGAAAATCATCATTTTCAATTTAAAACTAATGATATATGAAAAATTATATGCTCACAGAGTTCTGTTAAATGTTGTCAAATTTTCTATTATTAGCGAGAGCAACGAAATTTTCTGAGCAGCGTTTTTCGAATTCGAAAAACATTTTATCATTCACTTCGCTACAAATATTGAAGTAGGTTTTCACTACTGTTTGATATATTATCTGCTTGGCACATCTCCATAAGCCGATCATATCCCTAATGATGAATGAAACAATTAATAAGAGCATGAGATTTCAATAGCTTGAATAAGATCGCAAAACTGTCGCAATTCTTTTTTCCTTTGCGAAATTGTTTTCCAAGGAAATAATTAGAAAAAAAGAAATGATTGATCCGCATTGAACAAAGAAACACATACAAATAATGTAACATTACAGTTTTCGCGACCATAACGTGGTTATCAAGCGCAAAAGCGAGGCACCTTTTCTCTTTGATCGAAATATTCTGTTGGTCAGACTCGCATTGATGGAGTTGAGAGCTGTACTCAGCGTCTCCTGCTTCTAAAGCATCGCTGGCCGTTAATGCAAAACACACACCGTATTTACGTTTCATTGCATTTCTTAGTTCATAAAACACAAAATTTGTGTTTCTCATCTTGAGATATAAACGGAACAGCACGTGTGGTGTGAAAGCTAAAAAATAAGAACAACAGGAGAATGTTGGTTACTCTGATGCAAACTGTATTATTTCACTCCAAGTCCACCCTTAAACAACACATTACTTTTTAAATACAGGGTGATTTTTAGGTATCAGGCTTAAAAAACATTTAAAAAAGAATATTCGACAACTAGTATTTTTCAGGATTTCATAAATACTTTGGTTTTTAAAATCCAATCATTAATCTAGCGTTTTTAAATAATCTTTAAAACCCCAGATTTAAAAATCACCCTGTATAATTTTGTACAGAATGTGGATGTTTTCAACGAATCAAGCTGCGAGTTTTTTACTTTGCAAACTTGTAATCATCCCACTTATCGTATGCTAAAAGATTACTAGATTAACAAACTCACGCCACAACGTTTTCGTTAAATTGGTAAAATTGGTAAAGTAAAAAAAATGTTTATTCTAAAAATTCGCCAATGACAATCCTACAAATATGAAAATATCAAAATGTTTCTCGTGCACCAAAACACAGCACAGAACAGTTGTTGTCTAGGTCTCTAAGAGCACAAAGTTCCTTCACTCTAAACTAGTCGTTCATTTCAAAATTTCCCACTGGATTTTAAGGACTCCTCCTATCATCGATTCTTAGTTATTGTTCTCATGTGCATTACGCAAATGCTTGTGCAAAATGTAATTAAATGTGCTCATCGAGGGTATTGTACCAAAAGTAGTCATGAATTTTTTCTCAGTCGCTCCTTATGGCAATATCACGTAGAAATAAACACAAACAATAGTAGCCTTCTTAGTTCGAACTTCCTGATCTGTTGAGCAGCCTTTCCGGCGTGTCTTTGGCTACTTTGCTACAGGAAATCAATTTTCAAACAGTTTACGTGGCTGTAATGGGGCACCTGGTAGCGTAAGTTGTTTTATGTCTTCGCTACGCTAAATGCTAAAACATGTTGCGTAGCCGAGTTAGTTCATATGAACCTATGCTCACAATTTTACAACTACGACGAAGTAAATAGTAAATAGTGTTTAAAAATATGGTGCTAGCTACTGGCAAATGACGTTCTTTTAAAGGCATCAGCAATGGTATCTCACAGACACCCCCACGGCATAGCGACTTCATGAAGTGTGTGCGAATAGTCTTTTCTTAATTAAGAAGAATTCTAAAAAAAGTAGAGAGCGCTGAGGGATGTTTTAAAACTTTTATGAGTTTCTCGCAAAACATCTTAAATTCATGAGTATTCAGAATAATTCATTCTGAGAAACTCTAAAGAATTTCTTAATAATTGAATCATGAAAAGGAATTTTAGAATTTGAGCTTTAGAATTTGAGCCAATACTTAGTATTGCATGAAGTTCCGGATACAATGGGTACCCTTTATATTATACAACCTCGTTTACACATGAAAAAGACAATCAATTTTAAATTTCTTTATCTCTGATAAATGTTTAAAATCAGCTACACCTACATTGATTTAATTTAACAAAATTTCTGAAAGGTTCGGGAACATTCTGATGTGGCCTTCTCACTTCTGAAGAAATTTAAGGTTCGTGGTTCTTGAATAGATGAATAAACGAAACTTTCAATCTTATCAGCAACAGAACGAGGTAAAAGTTATAAACGTGGTAATATACAACAGTGCAAACAGTATTGGATTTGTCTCCAATAGAAGTTATTTACAACATGAAGAACTTTCGTATTCGTACGTTAATTTGTAATATGTTAAATGAAATGTATGATTCAATATTATTTATGCCTAAAAAGAGGTACTGTTATGCTTAAAATTAGTTAGCTTTATTTCTAAGATACAATTTACAATTTTACGATGAGTAATCACTGAAAACACTCGTTGCATCAAAATTATTTCACGTAATTTCTATCACGATGGCCTTGATTCAAAAGGCTCAGTGACAATGGACTCAATGATAGCGGTAATGTTGGCATCGTCAACAGTCGAGGAAGCAGTCTCATCAATTTTTGTTTCGCTCGGAAGCATTTCTTCATCTTTGAGCTGACTTTTCTCAGTTGCAAGAATAAATTCCTTCATATTTTCACTGGCACTTTCAACAACCTGCGCAGATGTTGGTGGATCAGCAGAAGTAGAAACCTGAATTCGAGCGACTGTCACTGGATTTATTTCAGACGCGGAAAAATCGAGGTCTTGCCACGTCGGCACAGAAGTTTGTAAGCTGTGTCTCAACCCTTCCAGGAAGTGAAGGGGTGGAGGTTGGTGAGATTGTAACTCTTTGCCTATATTCTCACTAATCGACGCATCCGAAGTTGAGGTAGTCGATGAAGAGGCTTGAGTTTCGTTTGATTCTTTGTCTTTTGATTGCAACGAACGCCTCAAAGAATAAGAAGGTTCATCAACATCGACAAAATCGTAATAATCTTCTGCAGGTTTGCGCTGCGCGGACTCAGAATTTTTGTAGTAGTCGTAGTTATCATAATTTGGCTCCACGTAATCTGGAACTTCATGAACTGCGGAATTAAGCTCTTGTTTTCCGTTCACGGAAATATTTGAATCGGTGATATTTAAAGTGCTCACAGAAAGGAGATGGAAGGGAGATGCAGATGTAGTGAGAGAAGAATTCATACCAGTGAGACCTGAGTCTATTGTTGTGCTAATGAAAGGTTCAAGTGTCGGACTTACCGTTTTATTCAGCGCTTTCTTACTTGTGTCGGACCGGAAAATTCTCACCTTAGAATGGCCTTCAATAATAGTGAAGGGTGAGTCATCAACGACGAGAGGTTTCATCGTTGTAGTCTTTGAGTTCTTCGTATAGATGATTTCAAATTCAGATTTGAGTGGCTCTGTGTTTTTAGTGTGAACTATTTCACTTTCAGGTTTTGGTCCTCCAACTAATCTGACTGAAACTCTCTTTGAAAACAGGGCTTTTGGAATCACCAAAGCAGGCACCGTGTTTTCTGACGTCTCATTTACCCTTGCGACCGTCGCTGGCCGTTTTTCAGTTCTTATGTACTTTGGTGACGGCTCAGAGTCTGAGAATAGGTATCCATCAAGGGAGTTGGTTTCAGCCACTCTGTCAAATATTCGGTCAGGAATCCCTTGTAGTATCTTCGAAGATTTCGGTGTCAAAGTGGGCCGAATTGTTATCCGTGCTGGTGTGAACGACCTTACATCCACAGGTCTCGCGGTAGTTGTGAGAACATTTTCGATGTACGATTTCTTTTTAGGTTTCCCCATCAGGTATCGGATGGCCGTGGGCAAACGGAAACGCTTTGTAGTCGTTGGTCGAGCAGTGGTTGTTGTGACAGGAGCCTCTGTCGGCTTAGTATATCGGAATCCTTTCATGATTGTTACCGGTGGAGGAGTTGTTGTTGGTGTGGGTGGAGGTTCAGTGACGTTAATGTGTTTGAAAATTTGTAGCAGTTCCGAAAGACTATTAGCTGCTAAAGTTTTAGAGGTCTTTTGTTGGCTTAGTTGCTGTCGCACACGAGTTTTGTTAATTAATGTTCTATCAACCTTGCCATTCTTATCTAGAAAGTCGGCAGGATCATCTCGGTCGATTTGCTGACGAGATCTTGCGAAAACGACTGATCCAACTGCTTCAGATCCAGAAGATTGTAAATTATCATCGGGAGTCTTTGTGGGAGGTATTTCTCTGACATTTGGGGCTGGTATTTCTCTGACTACTGAGTCACCAGCAGGCAAACCCGACCGTTTCGGGTACGTGCTCAAAGGAATTTGGGTGAAACTCCCAAACAAACCATGCAGTGGACTCAAAAGTGGCAGTCGAGCTAAGTTCAAGCGAGCTTGAAGGAGTTGCTGAGGAGTAACAGTGGATGAAAGCATGCCTCGTCCGCTTGGTTCTCTCGGTCGGTCCGGCGATGGTGCTACACGAGGTAGCAGTCTTCCAATAGGCTGAGGGGCTGAAAGTTTCCGAGTAATTTCGGAAAAGGCGTAATCTAAATCTGGAGCTCTATTGTCATGGCTGTTCGAGAAGTTGAAATTCGATATATCATAATTAGGTCTACTGCTTGATAAATCAAAAAAGTCGATGGGACTTGCAGGAGATCTTTTCATTAAATCACTGCCTTGAACGTCATCAAGCCTTTTGATAAGTTTAACGATCCTTTTATTTCCTGCTGGCTTGAAAGCTCGTATAGTTTGGCTTTTGGGTTCAATATGAACATACTTTATTTTTTCAGTACCATAAACTTCATCGATTTCAGGTTTTTCTTTGTTTTCTCTTACAACGAAAACAGGAGGATTTTCAGGTAATATCGGGTACAGCGGTTTCGTTGAGGGCGGATCTTCGCCAAAATGAACTTTTTGCAAAGGTGGGGGCTTGTACGAGATAGTTGGTTGATTGTTGAGAGGATTGTTCAGATCCACTGGATGCCATCCTGTGTACTGTATGAGCCGTGTCATGCGGTCGGACTTCGCTGAATCTGTAGGAGAGGGAGACCGAGAGGCGTCTCGTTTGGCTCGTTCTTTGTTTTTTTCTTTTTGTCTGATGATAGACGCTCCTCCAAAGGTGTCTGGAATGGTAATATCAATATAATATATATTTGTCCCTCCCTTACGGGTATCATCATCGTCTGTACCTTCATCAAAAGAAGATGAGGGAAGAGACGAGGATGAAACCAAAGTTGAAGAATCGGAAGATTTTGAATCAGAAGTTTGTTGTGCGAAAGTAGATGGGGAAGAAATTTGGAAATTGTGTACTAGTTCATCGGAAGTAGGTGATAAGAGGGAATGGCTTTCTGACACAGGGCTGGCGGCAAGAAAATCATAAGGTGCATAGAAGGAATTCATATAGTCATAATTATTAGGATTTTTATAAAAATTATTTTCTTGTCCTGTTGAGTAAAAGGGTAATTTTCTTACGTACGAATTTCCCAAGGAAGTCTCCAAATGTTCCATATTAGTTGGATACATATGACCAACACTACTGTCATCAAAAGAGTTAAGATTGCCCAAAAATTCATAATTCGTTCCCTGAGCCAACATATCTGTCTCCCAGTCGTTCACGAAACGCATTCCTTCGAGCGGGTTCATTTTCACGTTTGGGTTAATGAAACTTGGAATTTTGAGAGACGGACGAAAATGAGAATGCAGTTGCACGCGAGAATTTTTTAATGCCTGAGAATTTTCGACAGATTTAAGAGGGTTCATGGGCCTCAACTTCCCTCCATGAGCAGTGTCTGTATTCATCATAGATAACGGAAACATTTTACCCCGAGTTTTACCAAACTTTTCTCTGTCCAACCTTGCCGGAGTTGGGCTAGGAGTAGTTTCAACAATATCAACGCTAGGTGCGGATTCTGTTTCAGAAAAGTCTTTGCCTTTATTACCTAAGGATGAACTTCGGAACATATTTTCCAAAGAAATCGTGGGGACGGCTTCGTTTATGTTATTTTCGTTCACAGGCAAAATTCCAATATTTCCATCAGACATTAAACTGATTTCAAATATTGGGTTTCTGCCTGACTCAGTGGGTATTTTAATGTTTAAAATTTTATCGACCTTAGACGATTTCTTGTGGTGTTTACTCGATATGGGGGATTTAGTCCGAGTGTGAATGATATCAAAGTTATCAAACTGAGTGACCTCGTCATCAGTGTTATTCGACAGGCTATTTAGATTGTTCCGAAATCTTCCTTGATCAGCAAAAGGCGGGAACTGGTCAAAGTCTAGTAATTCAGGAGCAGAGAGAGTTGTGGGAGTGCTCAAGGTAGTGAACCCGGGATTGCCATTGCCATCAAGCGGCAGCGGTGTGGGCGGGCCTCCAAAACTCTCAGTGCGGAACCGCAAAGGTTCCGGTGCCCCTGAATGGCCTTGAGTATTTTGGGGCGGCAAAGCCGAGTTGAAAGCAGGCACTGGGGGTGCAACATTCAGGGGACTTGGGACAGCTGGATTAGGTGGGAATGGGGAAGCAGGACTTAACGGCTGTGATCGAAAGCCAGAGGCAGGTGGTTGAAAGCTCGACCTCGGTCGAAAAGCACTCATGATCATTCTCAGGGGCTGCCGGGGTTCGATATTCATGTTAGAATAAAAGTCCATTACCGGTTCCATTTTTTGATTAAACATGTTTCTCATCCCGTTAAATGATTCCATAACGTATGGTATTGGATTGACGACTTCAATCAATGATGAGAGTAAGTCATTTCGAGGCCTGTCCGGCTTCATCATGGGAACGGGAAGGAACTGATCATTAAATCGGATCACCGCTTCCAAAGGCCCCAATCCAGTCACACTTTCGCTGACCATTCTCCTGTTTTCGTTGTGGTCAAACAGAGAACGAGCGCTGAGCACGTCACTTTGTACTCTACTCTTTCTGCGACTTTTGGTATTCGAACATCGTTTCGGATTACGTCGATCGTTCGATGGTTTTGTTGTTGGTTTTGAATTATCAGCTTCGGTCAATTGAGATTTCTCATTATTCTCATCTTTTTTATCTAGATCTGAAACCTCATCCGGAACCAAACTAAAATCTATTTTTTCGTTCGTATTAAAATCATTGTTTTCTGAAAATTCATCGCAGTTTTCATCGTCTGGATTAGCATCGGTAGAAGACTCTAAGTTTCGATCAAATACAGTCTCCGTCGTCAATTCATTAAGAGCACCGAAATTGTTACTTTCTGCAGAAGGTAAGGTTTCTAAGGAGTCATTTATCTTAACACTATGCTTGTCATTAACAATATTCGTGATATTTTCATTTAAAATTTCATGTTCATGCGGTGTTAGATTATGAATTAACCCATCATGCACATGCAAAAATTTATTGTTAGTAGAATTTAGCTCATGCAGTGAATTGGTGTCATTAGCATTTTCCGTTATTGCAGGAAAAATTGTGCTAAAAAGCGTATGCCAGTCTACTGATTCAAAGAAGCTTAGGACCTTGACGAACTCTTTGAATTTGACAGTAGAATTCGAATTCCGTGTCTCTTCGGCGTCTTGGGAATGATTAGATGCAATTTCTTGAGGTTCAAGCTGATCCGTAGACAGGTTTTTAAAATAAGTTTGAAAAATGTTGTTTTGCGAATTCAATGCCATCTCTTTTAAAAAGTCCATTGGGTCAGCGAAAGGTGGTAGCGTTTTTCTCTCCTGCGCTTTGATAGTTAAATTCTTCAAATATTGTTCGAGACTTGAATTTCTAATGTTGTTCAGCAGAACTTCTTTTGTTGACACGAAAAAGGCAATCTGTTCATCCTCTTTATCATTAGGTGAAGGTTGAACATCGGGTATCGTTGCCTCTTCAATTTCGGAGCTGGCATTGTTAAACTGGGACTGCTCACTATTTTCAATGGGGTTAATTCTTGTAGGTTCATTTGTATGTAATTTGACCATATTGATTTTCGGACGCTTAAGAGATTTTGAGTCATCATATTTAACTCTGCTGAGGTTTCTTATTAAATTAACACTCACGCTCAAGTTTTTATGAGATGATGTTATGAGGGGTTTTTCATGATGATGAATTATGGGGTCATCATTCAAATCATTCACGTCAAAATTTACAGGAGTTATTGTATTTACATCATCCGAGTTTAAGCTATCGTTCAGAGAGACATTCTCTGAGCTTGCTAAGTTTGAATGGTGATTGGATAACATTGAAAGGGGAATGGGTTTAGAGGATGCACGTCTACTGGGATTAAAAGATGCTCTTCTACTTGGGTTAGATGATGCATGTCTACTGGGGCTAGAAGATGCATCTAAAGCAAACCTTCCGAACGATCTCCTTATACCTTTTTCACGAGTTTCACCATTCTGTGTAACGTTGTCCGAAGCCTCTGCGGGATTCGTAGTTGTCACATTCTTCGGATGTCCGCTAACCGGACCTCCGGTCGTAAGAGTTCGATGATCAAGGGATGTCCAGGAATTCGCTGGAGGTGGGATGGCCTGAGACGAGACTGCCGCTACAGCGCTCAGCACCGCTAGCGCTACCACCACTGAAGCCGCCGTAGACGGCCTCATTGGCGGCCAACGACGCCGCATCTGCAAAAAATTATAGTGATGAGAGATATCCTCTGTGTTACAACTCACCGTTTGTTGCTTGCCTGGGGGTATATGTTACTTGATGCTTGTCTGTTTAGTCCTCTGTGTCATGATACACAGATTGTTGTTTTTCTGGTTAGATGGCTATTCATTCCTATACCCTGTAACATGGATACCGAAAACTTCATACTGCCAGTAATTTTTTGCCTCTTCAATGGCCATGTGTTTGTGTAAATTGGTACTCATTCCGGTGCTATGGTAACACAAAAATGTAGGAATCAAAAGAAAAAACACGAGTTTGATTTGATAATGTGATAACTGCTTTCAGGAATAAATTATAGCTTTAACGTAAAAACTGCCATCGTTTTTTACTGGAGGTGCCCAATTCTTAGATAATTATATCTTATTACTATATTTTGAAGGCATTATAATAAAGACAGCTTCTCACTTTAGCTTCGGTAGCTCAAAGTAAAAGTCAAGAAGGCGTGATTCTTTTCTAGTACCATGTTGTAAAGGTACTCAGAAAAGTATTTTTTATGGTCTTACTTGATCTTTTGATATTCTCAAGAAGCGTTCGAATATTGATGCAAATAGTCCTTAATTCTACCGCCCCAGGAATCAAGATCCGCTGTTCAAATCATACTGCTTTGAACCTTATTTTGAGTTTTTAGGGGTTTTAGCAATTGTTATTAATATAATTTTCCTAAGTCTATTCAACAATTATTTTTTCAGTCCTTAAAAAGCTGCTCCCATCTGAGCTTTTGTGAGTCGAAACGTTTTGTGATTATATAAATTTAATTTCAAATATCATAAGTAATTAATTTGTCATATAGAAGCTGAAAAATAACTCGCTAACCAAATGCTTTTGTGACCACGGTAGAAACAAAAAACTTAGACAATATGAAAGAGGTATAAAATTTACGTAATTGAAATGAACTGGAACGGACAGAACATTTTATCTCAATCTACACAGAACAGAGCAGCGAATATTGTTACAAAGAAACAAATTCCTAATCCTTGAATTCATCGGCAACACATCGTCCCTCGCATTTGAAAGTACGGCCTTTGGAACACTTCTGGCACGCTTCTGGCCCGTTGTGTTAATTTAATGAGAAGTTAATATTCCTGCTGCGGTGGTCGCCAAGCGTGGTGCCGCTGGGATTCACGGTTCTCATGATGATGTTATACGACGTTAAGTGTGGGGGTTACTGCACATTCTCTTTAATTTCTTGGTCGTAGTAGCAGGTTTACGACGCAACGAAGAGGTCTCGACTCAATGAAGTGTGTCGTCTTGAATTTCAAGTCGTGGAAAACAGGTCAGGATTGCTTAACGAACGCTGCCCACAGAAATGCGCATGCGCCTGAGTGTGATCCACGACATAAATGCTGGTGTGCATACACTTTATTTATCATTCGCTCATAGACTGTGCAGCTCTTGCTAAAATATCATAATCGAAAGCACTGGATCTTAGCAAAATTTAATTTGGTAGCTTAAGAGTAAAATCAAGTAATATGTTCTGAGTGAAAAGTCCTGGTTGTCTACAGGTAATTTCCTTTAAGTATAAAACTTACTGGATAAGTTTTACGGCTGGAAAGTTTATGGTACTTAATTGACGTAAATTAGCAGTGGACTCTAGAGGTCTGAGTGCATATTTAGGTCGATTATTGAGTTTTAGGCCCGGATAGTGAGGGTGCCCGGCTTGAATTTCTTATTTGCTCGCTAATTTGCAAAATTTAGCGGGGAGGAAGTTGAATGGTTTAAGCGGATGTTCCTAATTTTATACCAATATTTTCTTAGTTTTTCAAGTGAACTGCAATTTTAAAATCATCCGAACGTCAATTGTCTCGGATGATTTATTAATTAATAAGCTTAATAAGATTAATATTAGGTGAGTTTTTAAGTTCACTCCGAATGGGCTTGGTGTTATTACGAACCATATTTTTGGTTCCCTGCTGTTCTTTTTTTAGATCCAGAAATTTCCTTGAACGACTTTTATTTTGTTTCACCAACTGCGGTGTTCTGTGTGCGGGGCAAGTTTTTTATTCTAATCTGGCTGTTTTCGTGAAGCAAAAAAACTTTTGTAGACGTAGCAAAACTTTTTGAACATAGGTTTCTCGTTCTCTTAATTCTATACATAATGATGTTTTCCTTCTCCTCCTGGAAATACCTCCTACGTCTCTTAGGAACTAACTTATCTAAGTTAATTTAAAACGGGGTTTATCTAAATTCACCCTCTGTAGGGATTAAAATTATTCTGATGAAACTTCTTCGCTGTTTATCAAGGTAAATATTAAAGGAAACAAATATTTAATACTTTGGCTGTGTGTTGAGCAAGTTTTACATTCACATACCATATCTGAACGTGTAGCTCTTGAACTACAATTCGCCATCAAATGTAAATTCACCATCAAATGTCCACATGATTCTAAAGAAGTCATCTGCATGTAGGAACGTCATATTGTCTCACTACAATTAAGCTTCTGTGCATTTTAAGAACTCTATTTGAAATGCGCGTCGATTACTTTTGGCGGTTGTCCTCTTAATTGGTACGAAATAAACTAGTTTTTTAAATTCACTAACAAGCCTGTGTCTGAATCAATTTCAATTACAAGTACATCATCTCAACGGCTGCATTTTCTGTAAGATGATCCGCTGCCCTTTAGAACGCCAGTTTCATCTACAGCTCAACGACTTGAAAAATTCATATTGGTTGGCTTTTCCCTTCAAGGGTCGAGTTCTCTTTTGCTCACCTCGGACCATATGGCGAACCAAAGCCTATTTTAAAAGAAACTTTGGGATGCAGGTCAGCAGCAGGCACGAAACTCTCACGCTCTTCCATGCCGGGATACTTTTGTGCCTGCCCTTCATGGTAGAAACATTAATGACCATTCACTAAAGTCTATTGAAAATATGATGCTCAGTCATATGAAGCATATTGAAAATATGACGGCCGGGAAAGAGTTGATGGTATTTCGATTTTCTGACTCCTACACATTGTGTTCGGCAACAGCACAGTTTTCTGATAAATTTGAGCTCAGGCTTTCTCCCGAAATTGCTTAGCGTCAGCTTTCGAATAATGCTCAAAGATATTGAGTAATTGATCGAAGGGATCTAATGAAGAAAAAGTGACGATGACCTACGTCAGCATCAAGTAAAAGCAGTTCATCATAGAAATTCGATAGCCCGTTTCACCCAGATTATGATGAATTTATAGAAATTAACTCAAGTTACCGACGGAAAACTGTGTCTTAGTCTAGTAAAGGCAGTTTACTAGAGAAACTAGGTACTAGAGTTCGTTGAGCTGAACGACTACTTTTATATTTACATCCCATTTTTTATTTATATTTCATACTATCTCTTTTAATTTCTCTCTTAATTCATATTTTATTCATTAGTTTTGATTATACTTCTGAATGTATGTTTTACTCTTTAATTTATATTTTACCCATCATTTATACATTACTTTTTAATTCGAAGCCATTGAATTTATACTGCACCCTGAAATTTTTGTTCTAATCTTGAATTTATTTTCACACTTGAAGTTATGCTTCCCATTGAATTTCTATTTAGCCTCTCGAGTTAAATTTTACCGTACACACAGGATGCTCTCATACGAGGATGTGTGCTCCTCACGACGATGCTTTTTTTGCAACAGTCTTGTTTATTTTGCGGCTTGTTTATTAATTAGCAAAAACAGCTGTCTCCGAAGTCGCTTTCTGTTGTGGACAGCATGAGCTTTCTACCTTTTCCTACACCGTCTCCCAAATCAAGAGACAGACTGAGGTGTTGTATACACTGCAATTATACGACCTGGTATGTTTATGTTTAGTGTGAACTCATTTCTGGGTACAAATGACTTAAAGAATACGCGAATTTTTCCAAGTTAGTTAAATTAATCTCACATTATTGATGTACTGTTACTGTACACATAAGTTTTATGGCGACAGATTAAAACAGCGGTTGTTACATGGTAAATAATACTAAAGTTATCTTGGCTTTATTTTGCTTCATTTTAAATGACTTTTGGTAGAGAAATTTATATTGTGCTCTTCACTATAGGAGTAATTTAATATTCAAAATTTTGAGATATCTCATAGTGGAATGAAATAACAGTATTGTGTCAATAGGGGATGAATAAATAAAGAGAAAAACTGAATGAGTGAACAAAGGTGTAACTGATAGGTACAATAGAACAACTTGAAAATTTGCAAACCCATGAATTACAATTCATGAAAGTTCACTGTGAGAAATAGATATTAACATCAACGACCACAGTGGAAACCAACATGAAAAATAGGTGCGTATTCCATAATATATCAGAAATGAAAAGTATGTAATTGAATAATAGTTCGTGCGATTTGACAAACAGTATTCGTACGGTCTACTTCAGGGAAGTTCATCTAAATTTTGAAGGGATCATATCTTAACTTCGAAAGTTTATTCATGACTGAGTACACTGTTCTTTATCCAACAACGCTGAAGATGGTTCGCGAATATATTGTAAATTTTTCCCTCTAGGGTGATACAACTATTCTATCTATGGAAATTACCGCTCCCTGGGAACTCACAACGCAATGCAACATGTGAGGAACCTGTGAACAGAATGGTAATGTGGTTTTCGTTCATGAAATACTAGCTTACTTATTACTTTGTTGCCTGCATCCAGCCTCGAGGGCCGCATTTACAAGCGATTTACATCATCGCTGCGAAGTTGTGAATTAGTGCAACTAGAATTGTTTTTCTACGTTAACCCTTTTACGTAAGTTTTGTATTTATTTTAATGTCATAACAACCACCGTTATTAGACTGGTACCGACATCAGGTTGTCGCCGGTATCACAACGAGGAAGGAATAGCCACTCGGCAGTGAGCTACAAAGAACAAATTAGGGAACTACTTTCGAAGGAAATATAACATGTTTAGGCTATTTCAAACAAGGACCGTATAGTCCTTGGGGATTTTAACTTGGTTAAGCGGCATCACCTACGCAGAAAACTCCAGTTGATAGCTGTTCTGCTACGGACTTGTTTCGAAATCCTCCTCTACTCGCTATATATGAATAGGGGATTTCCCATGAATCAGTGCTAGTTTTTAAAGGAAAAGTGTTGAATTCAGAATAGAAAAAAAAATTCTGCGTTTCGTATCTGGAGTCTTAACGCTGTTTTGGGTAGGCATTAGAACTATATTTTGAAAATAAAACATGAGAAGGAAGGAAAACTCATGATTTACTCAAATAACGGAAGTCTTTCAACGTGATTCATGCATCCTAGTACTCTACATAACATTCACAAGGCATCTCCGATTTTATTCTTTCACTGGTCATGATTGAAAATGAATGCAGAATTAAGTACATATTCCTAGCAGAAATGCTTACTGGATGTTCATTATATTGAAGTGCTATTGCAATCGGAAAAATTACACGATTTAACTTCACTTTAACGTTGACTTACTATTTTCCAACTCAACACACTCTTAAGAACACAAAGCTCAGTTAGTCTCTTTGCGATTTTTTTATTGGCCGTGAAATAATTACGTAACTGGTTTTGATCCTCTTTTGAGGAATTCTTTTGATTAGACGTGAAAGAATTACGTGACTGAATTCGATCCCCTTATGAGAAATCATTTTTATTGGCCGAAAAATAATTACGTGAATATCTTCGATCCCTTTCCAGAATTTATTTTGATTGGTTGTGAAGTAATCGCGTGACTCAAATTGATCCCCTTCGAGAAATTTTTCTGATTGGTCGTGAAATAATTAATTCCATTACATTGTTGGGAGTTGGGCTCTGTTTTCGGCCGGCTATGTTGAGGCCTAGCTACATACACACGACACCACACCCGTGGTTGGCGCGAGTGTCTCCAGGAACTGAGAAGTGTGTCACACAGCGCGGTAGCCTTCAGCGCGTGGCACGCTTGCTTTATTGAGGGAGCTACTAGCAAGTCGAGCGCTTAAAGAGCGTTGTTTAGAAACGCGCGGTTTTTTACCTTCAATTCAAGCAAAGAGTTCACGTTTCCGCCTGCGTTGTGCTCGGGAGCAAGGCTGGCCGTTCGTGTGTGCTGGCGACGGAATAATACAAAGTTCCAGCTTTTGTGTCCGCACTTTGAGCCAATTCTTGGCATCAGCAGGAGTCAGGTGTCCTGGACCAACGTCTATTGCATTCCAGTGCTGATGAACTTAATTTAATTTCGTAAAACTAAATGAGAACTTTATACCACAACCTAGGATTGTGATCAGGCTGGGAGGTGTGTACTTAAAGCACTCAACCCCGTAGCTTTTAAATTATGAAATATAATGAGAAAATGGAGCGTGTGACGCCAAGCTCTACACCCGTCGAGGGCCGAGTAGAAATTTTCAGGGCAGTTAATGCATAACAGTGAAATGCTTACGACATTTTGGGGTAAATGTCTCAGAAAAAACGCATGACCTATATTTATGAGTGCGATTTTGTGTTTTGTAAGCCCAAGCCTTTCCACGCTTGCTCATACGCATAACAAATACATTGCCTGTTTGTTCCAAAAAAACTACAAGAGTCTTGTTCACACATTTGAGGACTTCGCGATCGTTTCTCACTTTGTTTTCTATCAATAACTTTCTCTCGGTGCATGGGATCGGTTTCATCTTAGAGAGGTTCACGCCTGGATGATTCAGTGTCAGCTATTGCTAGGCAGCAGCCCAGGGCGTCAATTTCGTTTGATTTAGGCCGTGAAATAAGAAAAGCAGCCTCACTCATAGGCAGGTGTCAGAGGCAAATCCAAATATTTCAAATACGGAAACAAATTTCTAATACGATAACGAGCGCTGATATTTGAAAAATTTTACACTGCGTAGCAAAAAAATTACCTTGAGTATATGAACAGGGTAGAAACAAGAATGTGTTCACGGAATTTGCTGCAAAGATATCTAAATAGGGAAATATTGTTCAAACTATGACAAATTGATATTTTGCATAATATTCTGATATGTATTTAGATATTTCGAAGATATATTTCGATGTACATTATTTTAGATATTCTCTGGGTCTTAACATCGATGTTTAGAATTTAAATTTGGTGCATCAATCAAAACTATTGATCGTAGCAAACAAACTATATCGAACGCTAAAACATCTTCTCTCATTGGTCCCAAAGTTGTGCGATGGGCGTCCGGAGATACGACGGGACACAACTAACTCCCACAACTCCTCAAAAAATGCCAGTCTCCCCTTTTATTTCCTTGTACGTGACACGAGAGCGTGATAACGGTGGAGGCGCCAGTATATCAGGTGTCGGGGTGCGTGCGGTACGGAAGCATTTAGAAGGGACCGCCACTCGTGCGCTAGGTCGCCTGCCTATGCGTGGGAAAGGCATCCCTGCCTACCGTTGGTAGGCATACAGTGCACTCCATCCTCGAGTTATGCGACAGTGTTTTATGTGAACTGCAACTTATACGGATAGTAGTCAGTCCCAGTCATTCAACGGATGGCAGTTATTTAACGGATAGCAGTTCCAGTTATTCAACGGATAACAGTTATTCGACAGATAGAAGTCAACGGACAGCAATTTCAGTTATTCAACGGATAGCAGTCAGTCCCAGTTATACAACTAACACAGTGCTTGATTCGTTTTGAATGACGAGTTCTAGTTTTCTCCATGTAGGTTTTGTTGTTTCTGGTTAATAATGATCAGTGGTGATTAGTTTTCTTCATGTATCTTCAGTTTTGCATTAGACAATGTAGGAATCTATTATTGACTACACAATTAACTAATTTTTGTTTTTCATTTCTAGCGGGTCAAGATTCCACCGAGAACTTACGCACAATTTTCGAAGGTCTCTTAATTATTTATTGAGATAATAGTAAAAAGCTCGGAGATTTTGAGGATAGAATGAAAAGTTCTATTGAATGTTAACACTTTTTCCAAACGGTGGAATCTGTTGTTCAAAAGTTTATAACTTTTTCACCACGATAACGTAAAACAAAGTTGCATGTGACATAAAAATTCTTTTCTTTTCAAACCATTTCAATCCCATCAATACATTGATTGGTGGGAAATTCTCTAAAGTCTGAATAGAGATCATCTAAGAATTATTATAAATTCCATTTTAATACCTAAAGTAAGTTATATTTTGAAAATTTTCACGACTGCCACTAAATTAGATAAAAGCATTTCAGGGTACAATCTGACAAAAATGAAGATATGGAATTCAAATTTCCTGTCCGTAAATCTGTACACAGATGCAGCCCAGTCTTGATGGATTATGGGGCCTTTTTAATTCTGCCAGAACCTACGCGAGGAAAAAGAAAAGAAGCAAGCACTTTTTTTGCTGCATGGTATTGTACGAGTAAGGCACTTAGTTTATTCTCAGTTTTAATAAATGCAACAACGTAAATGTAAAATTTTAACAATTTTTTAAAAGTAGAATCGACGAAGGACTAATTTCATGCAGTTATCTGCTCAGAAAATGAGTTTCCATCAATAAATTCATTTGTCTTGAATGGTTTATTTCGACGGAAAATCTGGCTTCGTAGCTCTTAGTCAAGTTCCTTTAGTGCAGTAACAAGACTTTAGCTGAGAAACTGTTTTACTTCCTGAAAGCTATGGTCTCTTTCTTAGTCGTGCCCCTCCTTGCTTCTCATGACGGGAATTTACAGCAATTCAGTTCATTTACGAAACGAGAAGTCCTGAAACTGAAGCACGAAAGATGCGATATTCCGGTCTTCATGAAGTAATCATTTTGTGTTTCTCACGTAATTAAAATCTTGCGTCAATAAATTTCATATATTAATTTTAAAAAGACGGTTACTTAATTAGGGTATCAAATATGATGGTCGAAATAGTTTGAATGATTTCTGGATGTCATAATAATCAGATAACAGTAAACATTTCGACCTAAATTTCATTGCTTGAAAGTAATGGGCTGCTCAAACAATTAGCCCGGTAATTCCATCGATTCATCAATGTACGCGTATGAGCCAGGTCTACATTTCTAGCTCAACGAAGGAAGGCAAGACATTGAGCCTCTAAAATACCTTCAGCATGACTTGCAATCAGTGGGAAGGAGGGAAATATCGCGCAGCTCCCCGTTATTTTCATTGAAATTAAAAATGGAGCAGTGTTCTCGCCAATTTAAAAAATGACTTCATGAATGCAGGTAACTTGAGACAAGTTTCATCGAGGGAACTTTGAACTCTAGGACACATTTTTCATCTTTAACTCGGAGACAGATTTCGGAGACCTCGGCATTTTTCAGCACATAAATGAGAACCCTTCGATTCCCTTCATATGTGCTCATTATAAGTTATTCCTAAATAGTTTTGGAGCTTGATACTGCCGTAACGCCATTATTTATTTGAGACATGTGTTTCATGAGATTGAATTATTTTTTATACGATTTAATGGAACCCCACAACTGTTAAACTAATTGGGGTTAAACTTCAGCTGTTTCATTTCTCTCACATCTTATATTTTATGTAGCTTGTGTTTTGAATACTGCGGTGTTGAATTGAATTTCATGTATATTTCAGCACCAGCAAGTGAAGCAAATAGAAAAGAACAATGCCTTCGCCGACCCATATCGCTAGCTTCCGAACAGTTTCCGAATATAGTTAATAATGAAGTTGAGCTTCAAGACTTCAAATAGTCATGCACGTCAATGAATTACGTCATAACAAAACTGGTCTTAAATTTCATGACGTAATTAGTGACCTTGAAACCTTTTAAGCATCCCATTATTCATGTGAATGTTCTCTCACTGTTCAGCTCGATCAATTTACAACTGGTGCGTGAAACAGTAAAATCCACTCACTAACTATGTCCATACGAAATTAATAAGCGCACTTGTATCTATAGATACACTGAAGATGAAAAGGCAATGCTGAATATTTAATTGAAATTTGCGCTTTGTGTGAGTGTGAGACCTGAATGCCTCTACGGCAGGACAATGCAACGCCTCACACATCACGTTTGAACTTCATAAATCATTCTTGTCAGACTTGATCCCCGGGCTCCAGAGCAGCAAGAACACGCGTTTGTTCTAAGCTTAAAAAGGAATGTTTTTAGAGCCTGGGTTAGGAAAAGAGCTGAAGCCTTGACTTTCGGGTGACTCCTGAGCATTTGTCGCCAAATTTACTCTCAGTTGGCCAGTCTTTACTGCAGTTCGCCTACTGTTCCAGGACATAAGCTAGCAAGAAGGATGCTTATTTTTTGCCTGAAAAATGTACAAGCAAGACCAGAACTTATGTTACCTAACGTACCCGATCAGTTATTTAGCGAAAATTTTAAGTGAACTTCTTATCAATTTTCAAAAGAAAACTCACGCATCAATACTTAATCCTTTATGTCCTTAAAAATTAAAATCAGCGTTCCACTGCGTTCTACCTCTAAGCCAAATGTTAACCACAATTGCGCAGTGAACTACAATATATTCCTTAAGAGCTCAAGTATATTTAAGCTTTGTTACTTGCCGATACGATCGGTGGCGCATGCGCCGCTATTGGCTACACGCCCATGCAGTTCCCTCTCATAAATGGTAGCCAGATTACAGATTTTTCATTCACTTAGCAGATACCAAATGCAAATCGACAATGGAGTTAGAGAAGGAATTAACAGTTCGCGCACAATGTCACGTCCTTATCAGTGAATACCACAGGGAGGGATGTATTGGAAATAAAAACCACTACAAGCATTTGGAAGCTAAATATTGAGTGCGGCGTTGTTTTTCGTCATGTTAGGCCAGAGCTAAAAACGCAAACGGCTCGCTCGATACCCTTATCTGAACCAGGGACGCACCTCGCTCTTCGTAGACACTCAGCCATTGATTGGTGTTCTGAGGTGAGCAAGGGTTATTGTGCGGAATTTGCATGTGGAAGGCTCAATCTGAGCTCAGAAAACAACAATGAGTCGAGAATAGACCTCCAAGAAGGAAGTTTGGCTCTTTTATACCTAAGGAAGTACTGACGTGAGGCTGAAATTATGGTTCCACCACGCGGGGAACATTGCAGTACAAGCTCTAGAGTTGTTATCTCATTTTCTTGGAAGCGAGTGGCTGTTGTGCGCATTCTTTAGCGCATTCCGAACGCGTGATTTGGGAATCATGCTCGCAATAATAAGTTATTATATGAAAGTAATATTGAACGTGCACGAAGTTCAACCCATTTCATAAGTGGATATGTTACCACGTCAAACCTTATAATCATCTCACGGGCGTTATTTCTCCAACTGATATTCGCAAAAGGATAAAACAACATTATTGCTGATTGAAGGTAGGGATTCACAGGTCTTGAAAATGTGATTAAAGTTGAAATTTCAGTGTTTAATTAAAACCGAATTATTTTAGCATTTCATCGCCTAGAATACTTGGCTAGGCGATCTCTGTCTGCGCAGGAATTGAATTCTACTAAGCAGAAAAACTAGACTTCCTCGAAACTATTGTTATTTGGCGTAAATTGAATTTCAAGCTGTGATCTGTGTTGATGAAATGTGTAGTTTACTGCTGCTGGCGATTTTATAGTGTTGCTTGAAGTTCTGATAATTATACCAGTTCGAATTCCATTACTTTTACGTATTCAAGCACAAGTACTAGTACGAATTCCGTATTATGGAACATATCAAATGGTCTGCAGCTCGAGTTGCCTCGCAGCAGAGCAAACATTGCCTTTTATGCTTCACAGGGCGATACATTCTAACCTTAGCGTGACCGTGCCACGCATATTTCTCCTAGTATCATTAATATAATTTTTAACGCCTATTTGGTTGTTGCTATTTTTATAAATGATTTAAATTGTACTCCGAATTTGCATCGAATTTGTTTGAGCAATGTACACGTCCGTTGTGCCTTGTTGCTCCGCATGTTGCTGCACCGCGTGTTGCTGCACCGCGTGTTGCTGCACCGCGTGTTGCTGCACCGCGTGTTGCTGCACCGCGTGTTGCTGCGCAGTTGCCGGCTCAGAAATGACCGTGGCCTCTATTTGTGATCCCATTACTGCCAATTCCAAATTTAAAATGATGATTGAACATGTTTGCTAATGGAACTAATATTAATTGCGTGGTCGCAATATCTTCCGCCTTTGTGGGCTTCGTAATTAAACACACGTACTAATGCAAATGACTAGGCAGGACAGCGCAATACATGTAAATTAAAGCCTCGAATGATTGAACGAGGAAGTCTGGTATCTCCGCTTCGTAGAATTCGCATCGCCTATGCAAAAAATTATTGCCGATGAAATGCTAAAATGATTGTTTCTAATCAAATTTTGAACTTTGAACTTCGTTAATGCTTATTTGTGTTGAAAAGATCAAGAACTTAGCCTCTAATACTAAGAATATGATTTCATCGTATCGTAATTTTTAGAATACGAGTAGAGAAGCTCTTTTAAACGCATTACTCTCATAGATCGAGTTTTGCGTACCGTAAAAAGTGGTTTGATGGTAACATGATTTCTGCAGTTTCCAATCACTCTAAAGAATGCCCAGAATTTTCAAAAATATTCGGCGAGGTTTTGCATTTGATTCGAAATTCCGAAATATTCAGTAATTTCAAGTTGCTATATTAAAATATCTTTCTCTCTTGTTAAAGTGGTCTTTCAATTTCAAATTTTTATTATTCAACGGTGACCTGGTGACCTAATCCCTTCATACATTTTTTTATATTTTTTCTTTGCTCCACATACTGTATATTGCAGGTATTTTTCAGCGCCACCGAATTCCATCCGTCTCTCAACTTTAACATTTCGACGCTTCTCCTCTCTCTCATTCCTCCTCCTACACACCGGCTGCTCTCCTCGAGCTTCGTTTGCATTAGAGGGACTGAAGTACCAACAGGGCGAGGGATCTGAATAGGGAGTGAAGTTGTTATTTGATCACTGCGGCTTGTGGAAGTAACACTGCGCGTATACCGCATAGTATTATGCAGCGCGTATACCGTGTACCGGCTTGTGAAAATAAAACTGTGAGTATACCAAATAATTTTATACAGCGCGTTTACCGTATACCGGCTTGTGGAATTAAAACTACGCGTTTACCATAAAATTTTATACAGCGCGCTGAAAAAACAAGGAGCATTCAGTAGGTAGAGTGAGAAAATATAAAAGAAGTACATTGAGGAAAATAGATTATTGTTGAATACAAAAACTCAAGTTTGTGAGTCCTCTTTTAATGGGAAAGAAAGATGGTTAAAATGTAGCAGCTATAGTTAACAGAGTAGTGCGGAAGTCTGAATGCATCACTAAATCTAGGAATAAATAAAAGAGCAAAGAAAGTCGCTTTTGAATTCAACATTCTTTGCTCTTTTATTTATAATTAGGATTTGCGAGAAGCAAAACAAAAATATTTATCTAAATCTAGCAAATATCGTGAAAGCATAAGAGCTGGGAACTTTACACTTTGTCCTTTGAATCTGGTCACACGCCTGATATAGGATGGGATGACCGTCAACAATTGAGCTATGACATGATGTTTCCTCCTTTGTTTTTTTTTCATGCATCAAATTCCGTTGCCTATAGACGTTTACACTTCCATCAGACTTTTCACACTTCTTTTGACATACTTCGCGAAACACACGTTGGGAGTTTATTTATTTGCATGTATTTACTTATTTTTATCCGTTGGTTAACTTAATTCTCGAATACATATATCAGACGAGTGTCATATCTGACACATACATAATATATGTATCTGAATGCATCAATGGACACAAGCACTCTATGACTTTATTGACATGCAAATCGGATACGAAGGCATGCATGTCATTTACATCGTAATACAAGACGCCCGTGTAAACACATTAAATAAGTCAACATCTGCATCGGGCGCTGCAACTCAATAATGATAACAAAACCCACGCGTAGCCTCAGCAAAAGAGTAAAGTTATACATGGTAAGTCGCACCTAAGCAATGATAATTCAATCATGACGTTTGCTGATCGCAGGCCGTCCGGGAAGCCACCACAGGTTCGTAGGCCAAGGTAATGTAACTCGAGCTCAGTTCTGTCCTAGAGAATACAATGCACGGGAGATGCGCACAACTTCAAACCATCTCAAAACAGGACTACGATATCACTCCATCAGTGCCGAAAATGCCTGATACAAGACTCAGTCGAAAAGAAAAGCGTGAGGGCGAATAAATTTTTGAAGTTCAGCAGGATTTCAGACTTTTTGAAGAACGCTTTGAGCGTGAAATAGAAGAGCGTGAAGTCGAATGTTTTTGAAGTTCAGAAGGATTTCAGAGCCTTTTTGTGGGACGCTTTGAGTGTGAAGTCGTATAAAGCTTTTGAAATTCAGTAGGATTTCAAACTTTTTGAAGAACGCTTTGAGCGTAAAAAAGAAGAGCGTGAAGTCCAAAAAATTTTTTGAAGTTCAGCAGGATTTTAGTCTTTTTGAAGGACGCTTTGAGAGGGAAAAACTTGAAGCTGAATAAAGCTAAGAAGAGCGTGAGGTCGAATAAAGTTTTTGAAGTTCAGTAGGATCTCAAAGTCTTTTTGAAGGACGCTTTGAGGTTGCAATCTTCGAGAGGATGACCCTGGTGATCGTTAGAATGTTGTCTCCGTGACCCGCTCAAGCGAACGATCGTGAACACATTCCTCCGTTGCAGTGACTTAAATTGGCTGAGAATGACGCCTGTTTATTTAATTGCTTGGTAAAGACCTGTCACGTCCTACTGGACATATAATATATAATGCACTAACTAATATAACACTAACGACTAGGGTATGTTTGTGGTAATCCAAAATTCAAGGCTGTCATTTTGTGTGTCTTTTATTTTCAAGAGAAATCAATGAATGCTTGTTTTAAGATGCATGCATGAAAACGTGACACAAAAGAAACAAAGCCCCCATAACGTTAGAAAAATTCTTGAAAGTAAATAATGTTCTGGGCGCTGAGCTTGTGACCTTAGAGACAAGAAATGAAAAAGAGATGATGCTCCGCCACTCAATGACCTTGATTAGGGCTACATTTGTTGACCTTTTAAGGTAACGGATGCTGGTATCTTTGATTGCCGGGAGCATCCGACCCAGCCTGATGCTTCTTGTGGATTGTTTTTACTCGTCTTTTGTCGCACAGTAGTTGGTGCCACATGGCAGCTGGATACTGATGGAAAGTTGTTTAAAATTGTTTGAAATTGTTCAAATGATCCTCCTGGCGGTTAATTTTTACTCGTTATTTTTCACACAGTAGTTGGTGGTAGCTAGATACTGATGGAAAATTGTTCAACTGTTGCGGATTGGGATTTATTTTCACTCGTTATTTGTCGCACAGAAGCTGTCGTCAAATGGTAGCTGAAATTGATGGAAAATGTGTTAAAATTGTTCAACTGTTGCCTCGCGGGATTTATTTTCACTCATCATTTGTCTCACAGTGGCTGGTGTCACACGGTAACTGAAAGACTAAGACTAGCAAAATAGCTAGCGAAAAATTATCAAAAAAATCAAAGAAATCAGGATTCACTAACGTACTCTTTAATGTACACGCACAAAGACCTGAACACATGTTGACTGAAAGCACAAATAACATTTAGGAGTGAGTTGTTTCATTAAATTTCATTGTTGTGATCCAAGTGGAAAGTCTAATTTTAAGCCGAATCTGTGAACAAGTCAAAAATCTGTTCGCATTGCCTGCATTTGGAGTCCTAAATAATGAGAAACTATTGCGGAACATGCAAGCACGGAACGCGTGGGAGTTGGGAAATATTTGCAGCTATTAAAGTTGCGTTTGCGAATTGCAAAATCAAATTAAAACATAAGACGAGGACTTCGATGACAACTTGTTCTAACATCAAGTATGACCACAAATGTTATATAGCTTCGCCAGCAAAACAATCAAGTTAAGAAAAAGTGTTTTGAATGAATTCCGCCGCTCCTGATAACTTCGTTTCCTGATTAGTCGGGCACGAAGACAGTATTCTGCAGCTGAAATCAAGAAACCCTTAAGACGATGAATAAAAGCTTTAAAAAATCAGAAACTTACTCGCTAGAAAGCCAATTTGTTTACTTCAGCTTCAGCCAGTACTGCGCACCATATTTTACACAGGACTCAGGAAACTGATAAAATGTTCGTACTCATAAATGGCTCACGGCTTTAGCTTGCAGATATTAAAATCTCACCTCTACAATTACATTACCCCGAATTCTAACGATCCAATAATCTGCATAAAATATTTGCTAAGCGAGAATTTCATTGACTATTATATAATGGTTGATCTTCATTTATAATGATACGTATCCAGAACTTGGAAAAAAGTACACGTGTTCATTGAAGCACTCATTTTTCAAATTTACAATATCTTCCCAATCGACCAAAAGCAGACGAATGGGATACGTGAGACTCACAGTTTTCAATTATTAACTATCGATTTAATGGAATTTACTATTAGTTTTCCCATACTGTAAAGAAGGATTGCGAGCTGTCCATGATTTCTTAAGACTAACGAAAATTTTTTTTTTGAGCTTATGCAGGATCCTTGATTCCCCAAAATACTCATTATACATATTACTCATTATACCATACTCACTATACGTACCCACTATACATGTATCGTGATGTGAGCATACTATCCTCATTCCCGAAACTACAAAACAAGGCCAGGCGATACGCCATCATCTCATTTACATGTTTCTCATCAGCGTAGGAATGAACGCATCTGAAATATATCGTTCCTGACGAAGCTAAAGTTTAAAGTGATTGTCGACCTAACCCAGGGGAAATTCCTGTCGAATTATTTAGAAGAAGTTCATAAATTAGACCGGCCTTCCTTGCGGAGGCAAGGGTTGCAGAAACTACACAAATTATAACCACAAAACTAAAAAAACATGAGTTATTCCAACATTAATATAAAAATTAACATTCCAGCCTCCAAGCAAAAATGCAATGCCATAAATACGTACATTACTTTCTCGTAAAGTTTCATGACCTCGTAACACTGACGGAAAGAAAAGATGAGGCAACAAGGACCTCCTGTTAGTTCATAACAGCAGGATTCCTGCGTTTACGTGTGTTTCTTCAAGTATTACAAATACTATTTCCAAACAACAACAATTAGGAATTTCAATAGCCACATCATCAGTGGTTAATTATTCGCATTTTTAAATGCGGATTTGGTAAGAAAAAATGAATAATGTATTCGATCATAATTACATCCGACGATTGGGAAAAGTTTCCATCTCTCAGTTCTCTGGTCTCTTGTACCTTATTCTAGGTATAAACTAACGATCCCGTAAGCCTGAAATGTTTTCATCAAATCACTGCAGATTGCATCATGTATAATTACGAAAACCCATGATAATAACAGATACATCAGCTGAATTAAATGGAGGTTCATTAAATGTAAAGCGCTATTTAGGATAATTTTCCAAGAAGATTGCTATAGTAATTTCAAGAAAATTTCAAGCATAATTGCTCAATTTTCTACAAACCGCGTTGCTCGGACCGACTGCTGTTACAAGTAAACGTGTTGCTTAGTTGCCGTGACGCAATAACTTTGGCGTTATAAACCTGAATTGTGACGCAATAAATATGCTTGAGGTGGCAACCCCCACTTGATTTGAAGAAATACAACCTTAAACGATGAGGTTAAAGTTAAATAAATATTAACTAACTTGCATGCTATTTGTTAAATGGGAATTTAGTGTTTGTTTTGAAAAAAATAGCTTATGAAGAATCGCTGTCGAATGCGATTTTCGAATGCCATGCTCTCTGCTTATTAGGTAAATTACACTCTTTAAATACCGAAATAGAACTGTCTTATAAAAAATAAATAATGAGTTAAAATGATGAACTATCATTTTTGGCTACTACAACTAAAAACTAAGCAAGCATTTTAAACAGGCCGAAAGCAGCAATTTCCAGTTTCAATTTTTTTTCTAATTCTGTTATTTTTGGAACCGCAATGAGCATTAACCAGAAGCCACTAAAATTTTCTAAGAAGTCAAATCTAAATTTTAATTCTTTAGACTTTTTACTAACGCGAGGGGTATGAACAACCTGTTACAAACGATCAAAATAAGAGATTTATATTTTCTTAAAGGGCTTCCAATTTTAGCTCACTTTATATTGAGCATTCGCACTTACTAACAGCAGTTATTGAATAGTTACTCGCGGATCAAGTTGCAGTATTTGTCCCTTGTCACTGAATAGTTACTTACGTTGCAAGTGGCAGTAATAATTGTTACTTGTCACTGAGTAGTTACTCACGCAAAATGTCATTGAATATTTACTTGAGGATCAAGTTGCTGTAATTGTTACTCGTTATTAAATACGACATGTCACTGAATAGTTACCTACGGATCAAGTTGCAGCAATTGTTACTAGCCACTGAATAGTTACTAATGCAGCAAGTAGCATTAATAGTTATGTGTCGTTGAAATGTTACTTATGTGGCAATTAGCAGTAATTGTTTCGTGTCATTTAATAGTCACGTTCTTACTACGGATCAAGTTGCAGTAAATTATTGTTCTTTGCCACTAAACAGTTACTTACGTGGCAAGTAGCAGTAATGGAATAGTTAGTGCGACAGTGTATCGCAAGATGACAGTTTTCTGGACCGCCAAAGCCCGCACGCCACTCGTCAGTCGGAATGCGTGACAAGTTTCGCTCGACCACTGGCAAACTTTCATTGTTTGTGAGAATTGCCTGCAAGTCGACGAAGCGGATGAGGTGCTTTTCGGACCACCGCTTTCCAAATGTAATCACTGCCGCCACGTTTTCTTTCACGTACTCTCTGTACTAATGTGACTTTAAAGCTTAACTCAGCCAGGTTTACTGCAGATAATAACTAACGTGGAGATCTTTAAAAAATGTCGAGAATTGTGAGTGAAAATAGGAAGTGAAAACAGGTCTAGATTGAAAATGAGTTATTTCTTAGCATACGATGTACTGTATCAATTATGAAAAGATTATTTTACTTTTTATGCAACTGAATTCCTGTGAATAAGTTACTTCAAATTAATCGTCATTCAGATTAAATGTCCTAAAGTGCCTCTTCATTGAGTAATCTGTCAGCCTAAAAACATTTTTATGTATAAAACAAAAGTGAATCAGGAATTCTGATTTTTTTTCAGTGTCCCAGCGTGAAACTGACCATTTCAACAATGTATTAGATTTGTTGAATATTTTATACTAATTTAGGAGCTGTTAAGTTTTTCTGATGTTGAGATTATTATCAACCATCATTAATGGCCAAAAAATGGGTAGCGTTTAGCAGTGAATCCTAATTTTTTTTAAGAATCCAGATCAAGATTACATTCCTGTCAAATTTCACGATGAAGACTGTAAGGGCCGGTTTTGTGAGTACTTTTGAGTTTCATCCTTGAGCACGTAAAAAATTTCATGAACTCTGCAGTCATCAGAATCCAGTGTGAGTCTTAACTAGAATTGTTTCGAAATCTGAAAAATATGAATTTCTTTCAACTTTTGCAGAACGCTGCAGCCACAAACTGAGGAACATGAGCAGGCGGACGCGCTTCTCCGCTTTTCCCAGTACGCCAGTTCTACCTCAGAGAAAGCTTCGTCAGGCGACATCTGTCTAAATTAATCATATTTTGAAAGCCCCAATTTGGTTTCACTTTCTTCCTCTCCAATTCAGCGTCAATTGTGCAAGATAATTTCAGTAATACAGTAAGTAGAGCAACACGAATTTGTGCTTTATGCCTTTCTTTCACAGCAAAAATTTATGCAAAGTTGACTCACAAGACTACCTCTTCTCTTCAGGTTATGTACAAACGAACAAAATAAAATGGGCTTGTACCGCTTAACAGATTTATAAAGTAATATCATTAGCTCATGATATCATTAATATCTTGATAGAAATATTTCATGATGTTAGTATGACATTTATTGAAATCGTGTTTTATTTCCAAACTTGTGACATATTTAAACAAGAATTCAAACAATGTCAGTAGCTCATTTCGGTGCGTTTGTACGTTTTTTTCTGCACAACGTTTCAGGGAACAGTATCGTTTTAAAGTCTGAAAACTCGTCGAGTAAATAGTTGCTACCAAAAATTTAGCTAATGGAGGAAAGGAAATTCAAATTTTTCACAAAATAGGCCGTCAATAATCAAAAGCAACGAATTAGACTAGCATATTCAGCACCAGCGAATCAACATATTTCAGATGAAAATCTTCATTTTCCGCAAAATTCAGCAAAAATTTTCGGTTGTGACGGTAAAATATTTTTTACTAAACTTTTCTATTTATTCATTCCTTCTTTTATATATTTATGTCAAAAACAAAAAAATAACTGCAAGTGACTATCACAGTTTACATAAGTACATATAAAATTTTTACGAATTGGATAAACGAAATTGCAGGAAACTGTTCACCATGTCCAATTATTTTTATCTTACTATATGTTACAGAGTTAAACTGAGTAATACACTTAAAGGACAGAAATTTTCACCGCTCATACACTGGTGCAAAATTCGACAGAATATTTGCCTATTGTTGCTTGTCTTCAACAAGTTAACAAATGTCTTCCTATTGCTTTCTGCTATAGGTAGGTAATAATGCTTGCTGTATTATTATTGGCGGATGAAATCATTGCTTAACATCCTCAGTTATTTTAACAGCGTAGGCGTCAGACAGCAACATTGCGTGCAGGCTAAGTCTAACTCAGGACCTACGCTCATCATCGACAGGAGGGGAGCAGCTTGCATGGTCTGGTAGTGTTACGTCTACGTTTGAAACCGAGAGTGCAACGCAGACTCTTCTCTTTCCTTCCCAGCCGAGTGTTACGTCAAATTAGCGAAAAGCATAAGGTATAACTGGTATAAAAGAAAGATTTAACCCTATTACTCTGATTTTTAATTTAACTGATAACTCTTGAGAAAGCAAATTTTTTAAAAAAATTTTTATAATGAAAAAAATATCAATCAAGAATAGATTATTTTAGGAGTTTCTGGTGAAGTGGAATATGATGGGAAGCGCAACACTAATGATGATACAGTAAGCATTGCTGGATGATCATTAGGTAATCATGTATTTTTAATTATATGAACGAACGGAAAAACTTTCCAGAATAAATTCCATGGCACATGCAAATTTTACTAACCTGCTAATTTTGAATTCAGGATGAGATATTTACTCGCTTTCGTACTCTGTGGAGTGGTAATACAAGTTTTTGGTCAATTATGCAAATACCTTTGAATTTTCATCAATCAACACTATATTCCGGAATCAATTCATTGATCAACCTGAATTCCGATTGCCCGTATGCTGGCAAATTTCTTTTCACTTTCCAACGAAACGTTTATTCGAACATGTCAATAGTCGCAATGCTCGCTCACAAGCAGCCATATATGATTTAACTTTCGCTATATTGACATAACTAAATTTCCAGGAAGTGCACACCACAATCGCCCGCGTCATTACTTTCACGCTAAGCTTCCGGGCCCCGTCGAACATTGACCTCCTAATTGCCCGTCTCTGGGGAGCGATAAGCCAATAGTCATACAACAACCCTATCATCTGCGTGCTTGTTCCCCCTCAAACAAAGTATTTTCACGCAAGGCCCAAATTTTCGACCTCCAATGCTAGTTGCGTTTTGTAATAGCTCGGTTACATGGTTTCTACCCACCCAAGGCAAACAGTAATTGAATAGTCACGAAAGAAACCTGTTCTCTGCTCAATCTTTGTACCACGAGCAAAATTTTTTCTGCTTAATTTTTGTACTACATACAAGATATTTTCACTTACGATGCAAGCCTTAAATTTCGATGCTCATAACGTTTTTTGATAAGGTTATCAAACCGAATCAAATGAGCATAGAGACAGTACTGAATTGTTTAAAAAATAACTTTACCTTAACTTCAATTGTGCGATAGATACGGTTATAAATAATTTATACGGTGCACCCTGTAGTTGAGGAAGTCTTATGGAAATTTTTAGGAAATTTTATAAGCGGAAATATCCATTGGGAAGATCCAGCATTAATTAACACTAGTCTTCTAGGTACGACATGTCAGGCTTTTTAATATGTGGGGCCACATCATCTGTGCTACCTGAATTTACGTGAAGCCTACCTACAATTTAACGGTGAAGATGGAACAGCTCGTCTGTAACTGTTTGCTATGATCTTGACCTTTAAGAAGTAATTTCACAGTTTCTCTAAGGGCACTTCGCAGCTCACAGTTGTCTCCATGGTGACTACTTTCATTGAAATTTCTAATCAAACTATGTCTGGAATCACATGATATCGGAAAAAAAACTGTTCGAAAGAAAATGAAAAAACTTTTAGTCATTGCATCATATTAGTTCAAATGTATGCCTTGTATGAGTTACTAAATTTGTTTCATTCCAGAGTTCTGCATGGTCATGACCGAAATGCTTTCCGTTTTTCATCACGAAACTTCAACAGCAATTGTATCGCCGAATTTGACGCTTAGCTTTGCGTGTTTCATAGTCGGCGGTTGTTTTGTTGCGTCAGATCATTAGCTTGATAAATCAATGGATGTTGCAATTTTGCTAATGAATCCTAAAGGTAAACCTAGTGTCCTTGACGGACTTGGTATTTTTCACCACGCCGTGAAGTTCTCACACAAATGCAGGGTTCACCGTCACACAATAGCTTGCAGTTACGAAAACTCAGCTCCGCTAGGCAATGTTTAAGTCTTAAATTGCTAGCTGGCCTCAGACAACCTTTGAAAACGTTGCTTGCTGTCTTTTTATTCCTGGTCCTGGGTTTTCAATGGAAATGAGCGCTGTGCCTCGGTTGCATGCGAACGTTATGCCATCAAATTACGCTTTGATGACGGTGTTGCATCCTGAAAGATTCCATGATTAGTCCATGCGAGGTCTCTTTCAATTATCAACGTTATTGAAAACCGAAATTGCTGCAGAGATTTTCTTTTGAAGATAACACTTTTTTCGGGCTTTTCTAAACTCTTTTACTCTTCATCATTTACTTCATTTCACGAACGATTTCTAACGCAACAGATCATACGAGAAATTTCTCAGCTCATCTTCACCACTTACGATATTTCGTTGATTAACAACTCACTTGTTTCCTTTTTTATTTCGTAAGACTTTCAAGAAACCTTGAATACACATTCAGTCGAGTTTTAATAGCCCTCTTATAAGTTCTCGACTCACGGTTGTACCCCAAAGCACATACTGCAATTAGAATAGTTTCACAGACTTACTTCAATTCTCCATGATCTTTCCATTTTTGCACAAATATTGCGTGTGTTGGTGCCGTTAACCTAACGAAGGCGGCTAGAAATCAGGAATGCCCTGCCTTAGCGGCAGCTAAGTTGATTTGAGTTCCATTTTAAATATTTAACTCAAAGAATACAATTCACCTTGCTTAGACAGGGAGTATTTTTATTTACAACGCGATGGTCAAAAAATGACGATTTTGAATTATAATATCGTTTATAAGCGCCACGTTCACTGAGGATTGGCATCTCTAGCTTTGCACTAAAACGTTAGGGCAAACTGAAGAAATTTTTATTGTATCTAATTGTTTCCATAGTTTAATGGTTGATGTGAAGAAGTCTTTTGTTAGTCAGATTACTACTCGCTGCAAGTTTCATCATAAGTAGAATGACCAGACTGACCTATCTTCTGGTGAAAATTCTTCAGTTTGTCATTACCTCAGGCATGGTGATAAAGAGCACATGCTACGAGGTAGCTCTGCAGAGGGACTTATGGAAGGTCCTCCCATCAGTTCCGCAGTTTTACATCCTGTAGCATTGCCAGACGCTGCTTGATTCTTTTTGCTAGCGAATTTTAATTTGCGAAAAACCTTCGTTTGAAAACAGAGATCCGGATATAATCCTCAATTGAGGCGTAAGTTAACTTTAAATTTTTCATTTATTAATATTCAACGAGAAAAAATAACACTAGGTCACAGTTGCAGTTTCATTATTATTTTGTCCCAGTGTTACACATTTAATTTGATCTGATCCTATGTGTTGATTTAAAACCCTTGTGTTAACTAAAACCATTGTGTTGAAGTATTGAATGAACTTTTTGGAACTACGCCATTTCTCATTTTTATTTTATTTTATTTTTTTTTGAGCCTGGCATCCCTGATCAGGACATGTCTGCGCTCGTGGGTGCCCCCCCACGCTCGGCCCGTTCCTCGCTCCCTGAGAAACAATTCCGCCGAAGAAGTTCCAGGTCGCGCGAGTCAAGGACGACGCGTCAGTCCGCACTTCATCTTCGGTGTCACTCAAAAGTGAACTCTATTGTTTGCGGATTTCATATCGCATGCGCAATTTCAACGCAATTATTATGATTTTAGGGAACTTGCAAGAACAATTCAAGGTGCATGCAAAGTCGGAGAAAACCTCTGATAACGAAAATTCTATGCTAATTTATAGTTTTCACTTCGATGGAATTTGTCAGTTCGCGTCGATGAATTATCGTTATTTGAGGTACGTTATTCAAGAACACCACACTGGTAGACTGTAGAAATTAAGTGAACATTTTACAAAAACCAAAATAAATTAATGCTATAAACTTAAACCTATGACTTGATGTAGTTCACACATTCCTCGGCAGTATTTTACAGGTTCTAAAACAGAATTTTCCTGGGAGCTTTTTTGAGCAATCGGTCCATAGTGAGGGGTTCAGGCCTTGACTGCTGGCGTGAGAGCGAGGACAGGTAAGGTCCACATGAGGGTGATTCTGTGAGCTTCATCTCCCACTCATGCGTGACAAGCGACCATCTTCCTGCATCACTTCGGGGTTCACTGAGCAATTTTAAACGAACTTCTCCAATATTTTAGGTCTCATGTTAGTAGATTTTCATACCTTCGCCTGTAGTATCGTCGTGGTACGCCGTTTTCTCTCGAAATACAGAAAAGAGCTTTGTTCAACCCGTAGGAATAGTATGATTCTTTTCCGCAAGCGCGTGCCCCAAAGATGAAGTACTTTAAAGCAGCTTTGTTCGGTGAAACATAATTTTGCTACTTCTATAGAGCATGCGATAGAAATATCAGTAACGCTCCTTCTCGATATTATTTCGGAGTTCGCAGAGATCTGTCTAAAAGTGAACAACAAAGATAATCTTGAAATAAACACTCTGGTATTTCAGTCTAGCGAGAGCGCAACGAATAAAAAATTTTACGTGAACCATTAACAATTTCAAGATGAGTTTTCTCACGGAAGATTTCGATCCTTTAATAAATTTTCCAAATGGCTGTTGTATTTTCTACTTTTTGATAATCGTTTCCCTATAAATATTTTTAGTATTCATTTCTTCGGTTTTTCCATTTTTGAGAAGTGTTTTTTACAAATACGAAGATAATGGTCCTATGGAAACACTTCTTGCACTTTGGTATTATAAGAATCGATTAAAAGGAGATCAATTGAATATAGAATTCAAACATTGAAATTACTTCGCTCTATGTTGATTTGTTATAAAAATAAGTTGAAATGAAGTTGATTCATTTCATTGAAATTATTCTAAGTAAATATATAGCGCAAATGCCTGAAAGGACTTGACTCACTGTGATGTTGTGCTCCTCTGACGCTCTCAGCCACTCCTGAGAGTCGACATCAGTGGAAGGGCCTGAAAGGAAACATTTATTTTTTCATTGTTTTGTCAATTTTTCAATCGCTTGTAACTAAAAAAACACATCAAAACAGGCGCATAATTCAATAATTGTTATAATGTTTAAACACACGTTTTATTGAAAATTATTTGCAACTGCTCGCTACTGAAGAGCATGAAAATTTTTAGTTGGTCATAAAAAAACGACGAACATTTCAAAACTGTTACGCGGTACGTTCAAGACGCTTCAAAGCAACTAACAAGACACTTTTAACTCTTTATAACTAGTCACGAGAAAAAAGCATGAAAAAGATATTTTCTAGTGATTATTTAACGACTCTCAGAGTTTTATTTTGATGGATAACGTCTGCTTCACTTAAGTTGAGATTTTTCAAGGTGAAAAGCTGAAACTTCGAGTTCGTGAGATATAATTTTATGTTTTTTTTCTGAGTGACAACAACCAATTCTTGAATATTCGTTGGGATGAAAAGACCATCGGGTTACAGGACTGAGGAACTAGACAATTGTTCTTAGTTGTTTTTTATTCTCAAAGTCGTTACCGATTGCTGAGGCATTAACTGCATACCTGAATAGACATGAGCAGGCACTTTTAAAGCATTAAGTGATGCATACATAACATAAGAATTTTCGGTTTCCAATCGTTGCCGAGCTGTAGCGTACCATTGGCACCTTCAGCAGAGCGTAGTTAATTTCTAATGCTGAAAGCGGAAAAAAAAGTTTGAGTCAGTCCTATCAACGAATTCGTTAATAGAAGTATTTGATGTATATTTAACTGATTTAATTCATACACCACCGATGGAAAAAGAGTTTGATAAAACTATTTCAAATTGATTAAATATGAATGTATTGGACGCAGAGAATGCAGTATTCTTCACTGAAGATACCAAGTTAGCGCATTTTACACGAAGTCAGTTATCTTGGGTACACATTCTTATTGAGGGCTGATGGAGATTTTGTCCGGAGTATATGCGGCAAGGTGACTTGCAGTTGGCGCATTAGCAGCCCACAGCTGGCGCGTTAGCAGCCCACAGATGGTGCATTAGCAGCCCACATCTGGTGCGTTAGCAGCCCACAGCTGGCGCGTTAGCAGCAGCCCACAGCTGGCGCGTTAACAGCCCACAGCTGGCGCGTTAGCAGCCCACAGCCGGCGCGTTAGCAGGCCACAGCCGGCGCGTTAGCAGCCCACAGCTGGCGCGTTAGCAGCCCACAGCCGGCGCGTTAGCAGCCCACAGCCGGCGCGTTAGCAGCCCACAGCCGGCGCGTTAGCAGCCCACAGCCGGCGCGTTAGCAGCCCACAGCCGGCGCGTTAGCAGCCCACAGCCGGTGCGTTAGCAGCCCACAGCCGGCGCGTTAGCAGCCCACAGCTGGCGCGTTAGCAGCCCACAGCCGGCGCGTTAGCAGCCCACAGCTGGCGCGTTAGCAGCCCACAGCTGGCGCGTTAGCAGCCCACAGCTGGCGCGTTAGCAGCCCACAGCTGGCGCGTTAGCAGCCCACAGCTGGCGCGTTAGCAGCCCACAGCCGGCGCGTTAGCAGCCCACAGCCGGCGCGTTAGCAGCCCACAGCTGGCGCGTTAGCAGCCCACAGCTGGCGCGTTAGCAGCCCACAGCTGGCGCGTTAGCAGCCCACAGCTGGCGCGTCAGCAGCCCACAGCTGGCGCGTTAGCAGCCCACAGCTGGCGCGTTAGCAGCCCACAGCTGGCGCGTTAGCAGCCCACAGCTGGCGCGTTAGCAGCTCACAGCTGGCGCGTTAGCAGCCCACAGCTGGCGCGTTAGCAGCCCACAGCTGGCGCGTTAGCAGCCCACAGCTGGCGCGTTAGCAGCCCACAACTGGCGCGTTAGCAGCCCACAGCTGGCGCGTTAGCAGCCCACAGCTGGCGCGTTAGCAGCCCACAGCTGGCGCGTTAGCAGCCCACAACTGGCGCGTTAGCAGCCCACAGCTGGCGCGTTAGCAGCCCACAGCTGGCGCGTTAGCAGCCCACAGCTGGCGCGTTAGCAGCCCACAGCTGGCGCGTTAGCAGCCCACAGCTGGCGCGTTAGCAGCCCACAGGGAGATTTGAAATGTCATCAGCCGGTGGAGTTCTCCCCAGCCAAAATTAATGAAAAAATATAACAAGAATTAACTGCTTTTTCATCACATCATTAATATTTGCTAAAAGTTAAAAACCATATTGTTCCGATTTATTGACTTTTTCAACAATTCGATTAAATTTCCTTTTTTTACTATTAATTTTTGTCTTATTTCAAAATCTTATTTCCACCTAACGATGAACAACGAGGATCCATGGCATAATTTTATGATTTACTAGCTTAATACAGAAGTATGAGGCTTCATATCAATTGACACATATATGCATGCACAAAATATCCAATTGAATACGCAGTCTCAAAGCATATAAACATGCACAAACATACACATGTTGTGGTGATGCAAGCAGAGCCCCTGTTGCTATGCATAGTTTAATAGAATAAATAATTTCGGTACCTTACCCATAACAACAACGGCCGGTACTGTTGTGCAGTCAAATGCTGTTTTATTTTTCGATTTGTCGACTGAAAATAATGTTGAATTGAAATATAAACGAAATTATTAGTTTTAGTTACGAGGATTTTGGTTGTAGCTTAGGCAATTGAGGAAGGCAGGGCACCAAACCAAAAAGTAAAATATAGTTTGTGACGTTTTCTGCATGCTTGAATTTTGGTCAAATGTTAAAAAAGCTAGGTGCCACGATTATTCACATTACTCGTATATGATAAGGAAATCTAAATTTCATTGGTACTTTGATTGATTTTATGTTTCTTACTTAAATGCTGTGAGCAAATAATTGTAACCCTGGGTCTTTTACTTATCATTGAAGAGAATACTTTATTATTTAAAAGAACAACATTTATTGTTTTCCGTCGAAGGTTTTCGGTGTCTAATTTTTACGCAGCATCAACTCATTCTGGTGGTTGCGAAATTACCCTTCGATATTCCCTCAGTCCATGAGCTGCTCGGACAGTCGTGTCCGTTATGAATTTTTCCTTTATAAGATCCTGGTGACCTGCGTTCATGCAAAGAAGCAGTTAACATCAACCCGCCGTGTTTCTGAAAAGTTTAAAGCTCTCACTTGACCTCGGCGGGAGTCAAAAGGGGGAGCTGTCATACTCAACGGAAAAGGTTACCAACAAGTTCCTCATTTTCTAGTTTAAGTCTCACGCAGGATGGAATGATGTTCATTTCATGCATCTGTTTGATAGACAATAAAACGTTAGATAATTTTCTTAGAAAACTCTCACTTTAATTATGGATTAATATTTCAGTTTGCTAAGTGCTGAACTTTATAGATTTGAGTGAGATTTGAACTCCTGAAATTCTGATACGAAGTTGAAGATATATTTAGTGATAGGGCGATTCAAATCTTAGAAGCTGGTTTAGTACGTCAGTGCCTGGATAAGCTTTTCGGAAATTTTGAGCGCCTAAGTTGCAATTTAAGTGCAAAGGTTGAGGCTTATAATTAGCCACTTTTTCCCCAGGATCGCAATGAACTTTATTAATTAGTGCTACAGGCCTAGTTAAATTGTTTTCTCTAGTAAAAAATATGTACGTGAGTCAAAGAAATCATTTTGCAGCGTGTAAAAGTCGGCCTTAGATGGAATAAAACCCATTCATAGTACTAACAGCAACACCAACTATTATGCTAAAACCTAACCGATTGTAACACTTCTATTACAATATTTCAACCGAAGCTACCAACCAGTTTTCTATCTGCACGGTGCTAGTTCGTTTTACTATCGCATTCAGTTGAAACGTAGGCAACTCATCATGTATGAGTAGCTAAAAAGCCTGAATGAAAAGTTTGGAGCTCATGAAGGTACAAGTTCATTTTTACTATTTCACTCTGCTGAAACAAGCAACTCAACATGCATGGAAACGTAGGCAACTCATCATGCATGAATGGCTAAAAAGACTGGAACTAAATATCAATGGAAAGGCTGAGCGCGAAGAGATTCTTTCAAGGTCGCAGCGTTGGGTCGCCTATAAGCCGTCACGAGAGCGCAACCAAGCCGCTGACGGGGGTCAGAGCATCCCGGGTCGGGTCACGTACCCCATGCTGGTTATGAGTCGGGGTTGCGACACACGCCTAGTTCGGCAGATCTTCCCCTCCTGTTACGACCTGTGAGACTTTAAGTACTCCGTCCCGTTACGACCTGTGAGACTTCATGGTATTCCCCTCCAGTTACGACCTTTGAGACTAAGTATTCCCTTCAGTTTTGGCGAGTGACACTCAGTGGTCTTCCTTCTAATTTCGACCTGTGAGACTTGGTGGTTTTCCCTACAGTTTCGACCTGTGGGACTCGGTAGTCTTCCCTCCAGTTACGACGTGTGACACTTATCCATTTTCTCTTCCAGTTATGACGCGTGAGACTTAACGGTCTTTTTCTCCAGTTACGACGGGTTAGATTCGATCGTCTTCCCCTCCAGTTACAGTGAACGAGACTCGGCGGATTTCCCCTTCGAGTTACGATGTGTGAGATTCAGCAGCTTCTATCAGGTATCAGCACCTCATGGAGAGCGCTTACCATCTCTTGATGGAGGAAGAGTTGGAGTTTTCAATGAGTTGGTATGTTGAGTGTTGTAAAGTAATCCCGTGCGTATTTCTGTCACTTTTTCGGGGAGTTTCGTAAGATCACCCCGAAGATATTTCTTCGGTGGAAAATGATAGAGAAAAAAATTATGCTTGCTTTCTTAGAAAACTTAGGATATCGGCTTGGCAAAATCCATACTACCTTTGTAAACCACGAAACAGGGGAAATGACTATCGCCTTTTAAAAAAATTGTCGTCAATGTCTTATTTTGTCTACTGACTGATGGACAAAACATGTGTTAAACCTGACAACCTTTGTCGTCTCTTCATACTGATATTTTCAAATATTTTACGCAGAAACGTGAAAACAACAACAAAAAAGCTTTTGTATATTTACTGAAGTAGACTTCTCCAGCAAGAGGAGATGTACTAATAGTAGAACAATCTACGAGAGTCATCGTCGTGTAGGCTGTTTCTAATTACCTTACTCTTGACCTTTCGTTGATCAGAAAGTGCTCGTAATTTCCAGAAGAAACAGATGAAAAATTCGCTGCACGACCTCGAAAATAAGAATTATTTCACCCTACCCAATCACTTACCATAGCAAGTCCACGAGTGTTTTCACCTCAATGCTAACCATAACTCACAGGCATTCATCGATTCAGTTCCCATCGCCTGTAACTGCGGCGGAGACACAATCAAATCAGAGCCCCATCAATGAGTGTCATTTCAGGGCCGCTGCGGTGCCGTCACCATTCAGACGGTCCTGTTGTGAGCGTGTCTGACAAACGCGTTAGGCACCGCAATGGGACGCACACTCCACGCTTAGATAAGGAGCAACTTGAGGCCTGTGAATGGTTATCACGTCGTCAAACGTACAGATGAACGAGCGCCATACGGGTCGTGCGAACGGACTTGGTTAGCTCAAGGAGATGCTTCGAGGTGACAATTTCTGTCATTAAAGAGACTTAGACGTGAAGAATGAAGAAGGCGCTTTGTGAGAATCGTGGTGACAATTGCTGCCATAAAAGAGACTTGGACGTAAAGATCGAAGAAGACGCTTAGTGAGAATCGTGGTGACAATTTCTGTCATTTAAAGAGACTTAAGCGTGAAGAACGAAGAAGAAGCTTAGTGAGAATCGTGGTGATAATTTCTGTCATTTAAAGAGGCTGAGACGTAAAGAACGAAGAAGACCCAAAGTGGGAATAGTGGCGAAAATTTCTGGTAAAGAGACTTAGACTTGAAAAACGAACGCGTGCTACAGTAAAATACGTGATGTTGGGAAAGGTTCTAAACAACATCAACATTCGCAGAAATGTTGATCGACTGGCTTTATTTTTGAACATATGTATCTTTCAAGGCACTCTCTAGATTTCATAAGGGTTAAAGTTGAATTGCTTCCTATTCCGATTTGAATACAACAGGTCGTGACTGAACTCATGACATTTACATGAAGCTATTCTCAATCTTGCAGACATAAAATGCTGCTTCTTTATAGAAGTTACACAATTGATTCTTGTATTGTTGAGCAATTTCAATCTTTCACCAGAATTATTTCTATCGTCATGAGGTTCTGATGAAAGTTAACAGTTGTTTAACGAAATGTAGGAGTGCAAATGCATTGCTAATCAAAATATTTATCATAATGCGCACCGTTCTGGATTGATGATCATAAAATGACAATGTGTTCCAGGACAGTTAAAATTTTTGAACTGAAATTTAAATTCTAAATTCAATTTCATGTTGGTGTTTAAATTTATCACCAGGTCAAAACAGAGGCAAGTTACTGTATGATAGTGCGTAACAAAAATTTCGTGTACAAATAAAGGTCACGAGTACAACTTAATAGACTAATCAATGATAATGTTTCCATTTCCAAGAAACCAAGAAGCCGCTATTTCATTCAACCTTTTTTGCTCATAGGTAAATTTGTAAAAACTACTTATAGAATGGATATTTTCAACTTTTCTCCTTTTTCTATGAAATACATAGCGCTGTTTCACTCGAACATTTTTCCATATACGTAAAATTAATGAAATCTGCTTTTACGCCCACTTTTTAACTGTATTCAGATCCAGATGATCAGATGAACGTCACTATTTCGTTTAAACATTTTTACACCAAACCACCTCTCATGTGCAATATTCACCTATTTTCCCATACCTAAGTAGGCCAAAGAACTCACTCGTTCATCCAAACCTACTTACGACGATCGCTGCCTAGTAATAGGCCTCAGTCACCAGACATCGTGTACGCCTCGGTCTCGTCAAGTGACAAGCATTGTGCCAAAGGGGTGAACTCGGACGCGTCCACCACCTGTCGTAAGAAAGTGACAGCCTGCTCCTCTCATTACAAGGTGTCTGAGAGCTGAGTATTTATGTTCCTTCTAAAAATTCTTTTGGGAAGGGAAAAAACTTCATTTCTTATACAATTTTTCGTTATCTTCAACAATGACATGACAAAATAGATCAAAAGAGAAGAACAAGCACGATATTTCTTACAGGGGGCGGTGAGAGCTGAGATGTGAATCTTATACTTATTGACTGTCCAGTTTGATTGCAAGCATAACATTGCAAAACTAGTCTTACATTTCTCTGTGTACTTGATACAAGGACATTTTATGCTTACAGAATAACTTGAGTCGTTCGTGTGTGAGAAAAAATTCTAAGGGAAAACTAAGATGATAAAAGTGTTTAATCATATGACTGATAAACAAAATTTCTGTTGCAAGTGATTACGTTATTTTTCATGAAAAAATGCGCTGCCTTTTCATTCCTGATTGTTAGCATAAATGCTACATATTTTATGGGTGAGTGCATGAATAAATTTTTATCGCTGTTTGCTCTGTGTGCGTAGAATTGGTCGGGTGGAGAGAACTTATGACTTCTTTTCAAAAACACACGATGGTGGTAGAGCCTGCCTTTTCGGTGAGGGAAAACGTATAAAGATTTTACACCCGATCATAGTGAGAGTAAACGTGAAATTTCCGTATGTCAAAATAAGTCACAAACCATGAATTTTTTAAATATTGTTTCAGTCATCGTACAAGCATGAGCAGTGACTAAATAACACTTATTTTAGTAGAATGGAAAACGAGTACGTTCTGAAGCCTGGAATTATTTCACGCTAATTTACTAAGACATTTAATTAAGCATATGTGTGCAAAAAAGATGGTAATACTGCATTTAATGAACGCAAGTCATAACTATATACATTCTTTGTTTTATTTTATTGGCAATTTGGAGTTATTATGAATTTTTTCCGAACTCTGTTCAGACGTCGACAATAATCGTTTTGGGTCCTGCCTTATCTGAGTTCAGATTCATACACGTATTGTTAATAATAATCGATTAACAATGATTCATGCTTAAAATCTTGATTTTCATTCCTTTTGTGCGACTTCTGAACTTAATCATTTTGAATTAAAAGTATAATGTAAGCATACACAGTGTTGTCGGTTCTTTATGTAGGTAAAAACATGACTTAAAGAATCATTGACTTTGATTTATGATGCTCAACCATAGAAGGACTCGCAAATGAAAAACCAGTTTTCCTATGTAACATTAAACTAGCAGCCCTTGAACAAAGACTTGTACTTGCTAAAAACGAATCGTGCCAAATTATTAAGCGTATAAAAATAACTGCCAGACGAACATACAATTATAAGCTCACTAACCCTTTAACATTGCATCATATGTTTCGACAAAATGTATAAAAATCAGTTGGCTAACTTCAAGCCGTGCGGCGAGCAAGCACATGCAGCAAACACGAAGTCTAGACCGGCAGCTTGTAAATCACTTGATGCGGAAGACCGCTCACTTTCACCTGAAACATTTGGTCACAAGAGCATGGCACACTCAGCTCTCCCGACCCTGCTTGTGCTCGTGCCCGCATACCAGCCCTCGCTGCTTCAGCGACTGCCTTACATAATAAGCGAGAACAAAAGCCAGCTCACGGTGCTGCGGACAGTCACTTCCATGTTTTGCTCGTCATGTTAGAAGTTGCCGATGTATTCTGCATAGAGCTGTTTTTTATTGTTTCTAGAATCACGAGAGTATTTACGGTATGCATCAGGTATATTAATCATCACGTTATCTGGAAATAGAGGTTATTGTACATTTTTCAGCCGTACCTAAGATGATACTGTGGTGCACGGGCTGCTATATCACACAACTGGTTTAGGATGGTTGTTAGTTTGGGTAAATATTGAGGTAAAATTTTCCTTCTAGATACTTTTTTTCGAGAGTGCAATGATTTGAAAATTCGCGCTATTGCAGTATGTTGACTCTGGAAAATAAACCACAACAAAGGTAAATGAAAATTGTTTTGTGACAAAGCATTTCGAAAATTTTCATTTGAATGTAGTGTGGGCTTTTTAACCGCTTAGAAATTTATTCGAAAATCAATCAACGCAACTCATAACATTCAAGTGACAGAATCTTCCACTGAATCTTCATCTGATCAAGAATAATATTGTTAATTTCAAACCTTTGGTAAAAAATGATTAGGGCCCTGACTTCAAAATAGTTTTTCTGAAACGAACAGCAAATAGGCGATTTGTGAATTAATTACAACATAGTGAAACCGCCAATTTGCGGAGCTTAAATAACGATTCTTAAATACGTATGTTTTTGTTACTCAGTTGATATATTATATTTTTTTGCAATAACTGAAGGGTGAAATGTTATATTTTTTTGCTAATGGTAGCTGAAGACAGACATTTAAAATTATATACACTCAAATTTAATCATGAAATTTCAATTTTTCAGGTCAATGTCGCATCTAGTCATTTTCTATTTCGCAGCAAAGGCTAGAAAAATGCTCCATGACATGCCTGAACAAATTGGCAATAGCATCTTTCGTAGAGGGCTGCAAGCAGTTAAGATTAAAGTTTTCATTGGAAAATTTCAGAGGTGAACACTCCGTAAATATAAAATGCAAAAAACGTTATGTTAGCAAATATTATTTGCTAATAATATTATAATATTATAATATTATATTTTAACCAATATTATTCGCTAATACTGACTCACCGAGCCTCATTTGCGCGTCTTCTCGAATCGATCCCACCATAAATACTGGCAATAGAAAGTCAAAGTTTTCTACCGGTTGATCCTTTCTTTTATTGACAAGCGCAGCTATTGCCTATTAGATGTGTTAAGACATAGATTAGCAGACTGATTAAGTTTTGCAGAATAAAATTTTGCTTTTTTTAGCAACAGTGCACTTTGAAATTTGCGGGATCTTCTTTTAGTCATTGCTTTTCAGTAAATTTTTTCGTTATTAACTTGTTATAATGGTGAAAATTTTAGTTTACGGATGAAGTTTGCCACTATTTTGAGCACACTATACATTGAAATCCCGAAACTTAAGCAAATTTAAACACTCAAATTAGCAGCGAATTAATTTTTTTTTCTTTTTCTGTTTGATCATACGGAACGACAGTGCTACAAATGATGCGGTACGATTCAGGAAATACGTCGCATTTTTTATCCTTGAAAATAAAAACATGTATGGTATTGCTAAAAAAATATCTAACAGCGAAAACATTTGGTGACCTCAACGCATCAAAGAAAGTGATCCACGTTGAAGTTCTCGCATTAATACAAAGAATGCGTTTAACATTTGTTACCAGAAAGTGAGTACATATTCAGAATATGAAAAGAAGGTACGTTCATGTTCATATTCTGAATGTGAGAGCACTTCGTGAAAAGAAATGTTCAACAGATTCTTGGTAACAATGCGAGACACGCCTTTGCGTGGATCACTTCTTATGATGCGTTGAGGTCACCACCTAAAATATAGGAGACTTGCCCTAAGCTGATGTTCCGAGCCAACGAAATTGAATTGTTTCTACATCACTATGTCCACGGAACTGGTGACTTGAATGCATTTATGTTCTTTCGGCGAGTTTTATTTCTTTTCTTAATTTTGATGTATAATTTCCTTCATATTTTCGTAGGACTTCAACTTAAAAATGTCTTTGTAACTCCACTAAAATAAACCAAAACTATACACTTTGAAAGTACAAGGAAAAAATTCTCATGGTAAATAACTTAACTAAAAAAAGTAATTCTGCTGACTGAAAAATTGCGGTAGATGTTAGGAAAAAACATAGATACTGAAATAGCTGCAGAAATTAGGACGATTATTTTCAACGGTATTTTATTTCCAAAGAATACAAGAGTTATTTGTTGTTTTCAGAATCACAGATGTCGTTAGGTAGCAAAAAATTTGGACGTTGTAGTTAAAGAACTGAAAATTGTAAAACCGAACAAGCAAGCATGTTACCTGCCACAATATAACTTTTATACACATTTCTAGGACAACATCCTTAATATTTTATTTTAAATAGTTCACAAAATGAAAAATCTGCTTGTGAGTAAAGTTATATGAAAATGTTCTGCACAATAAATTATTAAAAAAGATCAAATACTAAATTCATAAATTAAGTTCCTTTTCCTTCTTTTTCGTGAATGCTTAATGTTCATCTTTATTACCTCTATTGGAATGGGTCTACCACAGTGTGTCTTTGTCCGACGTGAGATCAGTACATCTGTCTTGATAAGTTTTCAGTGACGTTTATGGATGTCGAATTCTTTATTCGGGTCTATATTTTGTGTGATCATTTCGCTCAGCCGTTCAAGGCTATTCGTTTTCTTAGCTTACTCTGTCACGCTGGAGCAGTGCTTTAAATTAGTTATTTGAGATGTGAATTAATTTTACTTTCAAAAATACAAATCAACAGGTGCAATATCGGTGCAACGGTTCCTCAGCGACAAAAAATTTTCACCTATTTTGAACAAAAAATGTTCACGCAATTTTAAGAACGATTTCGTTTGGGGAGTTTTAGCAGAGGTTGTTTTTAAAATGTAACGTTCTCATCTTGCTGAAAGAATAATTGGAGTTCTAAATTCATTTGGAAGAACCATTAGAGAAAGATTTTTACATGTGTGCGCACAAATACGTTAAAAGATTTTTCACTAAACAACATGATTCAATGACCTCATAATTAGTTAGGCAGGAACATATGTCCAAAAAATTAGTTCAAGCATGACATATGCTTAACTCTTCAAGCAACTCACTCTTATTACTTTTATCCGCTAAGTTTTGATGAGTGTAGCATCATGAAATTAAATTTAAAACGAGTAGAAAGAGTCTCATGAAGCGTGGATTGAGGTCGTCCTGTGTATGATTTAAAATACGTTTCAGCTCAGAGAATCGATTACCAAATAACTCACACGTGAAATTGAATTGGTTTTCAAGTTCCCCAAAATATCAGATAAAATATTCAAAAATTATTGTAGCATTTCATTTCCGAATGACAGTTTATGTTGCGAAGCTTCACTAATATCCGTTTCAGCATGTAATACTCACAGTTGCGTTAGACGTCAGCCCGGTGACTCTAATAAACGATCACGTTCACTTTCACAGATTGCGTTCATTCCGCTAGGAAGCCCAGTATTATTATAGGATCTGTCCCTGCATCTCACTCATCTGCGTGACGTGAAAGCGAAAACGAGCGAGAGTTGGGCGAGATTTCCCTTTAGTTAATGTGGTTAGCACTCGTGATCGCCTCTGATAACTACGTCGCAGCCACGTTCACCCTGCGATATCACGCACCGCGTACTACAGAGTCGTGACTTATTAGCGAAATTCACGCTTGTCTCATGTTAACACGAGAGGCTTAATTTGAATGCTCGGTGCGTAATGCAGAGTAAGGGAGCGATGACTAATAATATTAGGGTTAATTTTTTCTCGGTAACAGTGGTAACACAGGAGATAATTTATTGATGTATTGGTCCCAATGGATTTTTGGCTCTTCTACACATGGCTGCTTTTTTTAAAGATCTTAGTTGGTCTTGCAGCGTTTGGTCAATGTTCTCTTGTATGAAAAAAACAGTTTTTCCATTTTTAGTCATTTTTTAACAAAAAAACGACTGCAACTTTTTAAACGACCAGGCATTTTTGCTGTAATTTATATCCTACGTGACCAAAATAAAAACGAATATACGAAAAGTACGAATATAGATTGGGAGAAAAATAGAACCAACATGATGTCGATGAAAAAAAAGAGTTATAAAGTCATTTTGAGCTCCTCATTTTCCTTCACATTTCATTCATCCTGTTAATGTTACACGAAACTTAAGATCATGACTTTTTGTGCTTTGAGGCGTATTTATATTTTATTCGGGCAGTTCAAGGGTAAAACCATCTTTTTTTAGCGTTAAATTTCTGAGCAAAAGAAATGCGATGCTTCAATGAACACTTCAGCTAGCTCAAGTCTTTGCTCGCATCAATTTTCCTCTGGTGTTTCTGTAGGTTATACCTTACGTTATCGGTATTGCGTTATCAAAATTTTATTCAACAATACTTTAAGGGGGATTAAGAAAATCAGCTAACATGGCAAATAGACCAACGATTTAAGATCGTTGAAAAAATTATTTAAAATTAATGCACCTAATTCATTGACAAAAACGAAAATTATTCACACTTTAGTGGTCGTTAAGTACAGTTCAGAATTTTCGTTCGAAAATTTTCAAATTGTGAGTTACCTGATGAACTAGACACTTGTATCATAATTTTTTTCTAGCTCATGTTCCTAAAATAGACGACAGTTGTGCGTCGCAATGAGTTCTGTTCGATTTGCTCGAACAAACACGTTTTCTTTCTCGTCTCTCAACAGAAATCAATTCACACTGTCTATGTGTACATGCTTTTGGCAAGCAGTTCCGCTGCATTCGGGAACATAACAGAAAAGAATGAATTTCTGAAAATTTGTGCTGTACACAAAACAAGCTCGTAAATACGAAGGATTTTATAGTTTTCCATAATGTTTATCTCACATCTAGCGTTGTGTTAATTCCTTCTCTCTCTCCTTTTGTGTGTTCTGATCTGATGCAGCTGTCTGTAAAGCTTAGGTGATCTTCACACCGATGAAGATGCGCTCCGTTCCATTTTAACACATTTACGAGCGTTGTGTTAGGGAATAACCTGTCCGAGAAAACAGAGTTCTTTTACCTTTTCCATGCGCCAAGGTTAGCAACATCTACTACCCCAGTATTTCTTAATCTACTAAAGTTAGTAGATGGCTCTTATTTGGTAGACTGGGTGGGTATGAAAATGCATGCCAAAAAAGGAAAGACCTTCGTCTGACAGGGTGACATCTTCATGAAGACCGCGGTTACACTCAGAACCGATCCAGTTCAACGTGAAATCTTAGTTGGTTTCTGATAAAAAATCTTTTCGCTGGTCTTAAAAGAATCACAGAAAAATGTATGATATGTTTTTGATGTTGACGTAACTCTTTCAACGAATCTTGATAATTCACAAAAGAACGATTAATGTCTTTGAGGCTCGGGCACAAGTAAAGCTTAAGCTACAAATTTTCACATAGCAATAATATATGTATGGTGTAATGGAACAGATCTATTGAGCTAAAATAACACTGAATGTGCTCTGGGCGAGAGCATATGGGTCCTACTAACTGGCCATCTAATGTGATAGGTTGCGAGCTCAATGGTTTCAATTGCTGAACGGATGGCCATTTAATAAGCCTGAAAATTTAAAAATTTTCAATTTCGAGTTTTGCAAATTTTGAATTTTGCGATCAATAACCTCATACTACTCACATTTTGGAATCCTCATTAAGTCAGAGTGAATGCTGGATAGTGAGATTTCTTAACAACGTCTTCTTTTTTCACAACAATTTTTTGTTTTCAGTGAGTTTTCTAAAATTTGGAACTCTTGTTCCGTTTCTACTCATAGTTTCGTAGTTAAAATGAGCGTATGATTGGAACGTTAGTATCACGTTTTCTTTAATTTTCATTTTATCACCTTTTCCATTTACCTAAAAAATTTTACAAGCAATCCAATTGACTTGAAACCGTTATTGTTGAGCAGTGACGTGACGAGGCGTGTAAAAAATCTAAAAGCAAAACGGAAAAGATGTAGTGCTCTTGTCCATGATTGCCTCCAATTAATGAAAAACGAGTGTTAAATTTCATGGTATTTGGCATCAAATTCTATTGTCTTCACGCTCCATTCCGGTGCTACAATCTTTAATTGTTGCATAGCGTTCTAACATTCTTGCTAGGTCACGCTCGCGTTTCCGGTAAACTTGCGAGCATTATCGCACCAGTCGCCCGTAACTTCGGCGTATTGTTATAAAAAACTGGCGTTCTGCTGCAGGCACATGAGCGGCCTCTGGAGCGCTGCATTCGCTGACTTTTGGAGCCAAGGACTCCGCTGTTCTGCTGCAGGGAATGTCGAGCGGCGACTTGGCTGCTCACAAGTTTTTAGACTGCGATAGATTAAACTGAAGTTCAATATTCAACTCAAATTCAAAGTCAAAAGTTGTTAGCAATTTCATTATCTGGGGTCCATTAAATGCTATTAATTTTAAAAGAAAGTCTTTTTTTTTCAAATTACCCATCGTCGAGTCGTTTAACAGCAGGGGAAACTTTAAGCACGACCCATCGATGGGTCGTATAGCAAGCAATGTGTTAATGAAGCAGCCTTCTTTACTCGTGGATTGTGCTATGCAGGTCTAACAAGGGGAACGGCATCGAGTGGCTGGAGGGCGGCTCTTAGTTCCTTATAACCTCACCGGAGGCCAAACAGAAACGTGCTGCAACAACAAAAGCTGAGAAAAGCGAAAACGATATCGCGGATTGCAGGAATGTAATTCTAGCGTAGTTCTTCCATTTGCAGTGGACTTGCAATTTTTTTTTCGTAAAATCAATCTTACGTTATATACAGGAGCATAATTTTATCAACCAATGAAAGAACGGACATCGAATAACAGTGATGTGAAGGTTGGATTTCTTAGAGCTTTACCTGAATTGGAAAATTTCCCAAAATACGTTGCTTGTTGATGATAAATTAGGGTTAAAATAACCCCAGTATTTTTGTCGCAATCTCATTCCAGAGCAAAATTTGTTCTTACCCCCCTTAAAAATAAATTTTTCCAAATTTCCAAGTCATTATAAAATGCAGCTGCCTCATATTTCATGACGCTCTTCAGAATAAATTTCAGTGATGATTACATTTGACAACCTTTCAGGAGCCGCGCTGAAATACACTTGGGAAGTTATAACGAGAGACTAATTTCATTTCCGTTCGGAACGAAATTCATGACATAATCAAGTGCATCGAATACCCCACAAAAAGCGCGTAGACTCGAGGGTTCAACGAAGATTGCCTGTCTACTGATCTTTAGCGTTAAGACGGAACTCCAGACCCGATGCTGGGGTCAGAAGATCACAAACACCACAAGGAGAACGATCTACTGCGTACTAGAGCATGAGAAATTTACCTCTACGTTGATTCATAATTCAAACATTTCCTGCAACAATTCATTTTTGAAATTTCTGTTAGCCCATCCAGTGTGCTGCGAGAAGTTCAAAACGAGATAACTAATGAAGCAATACATATTTATAGCTGATAAACGTCTCATTTTGAAAATGTTATTGAATATTCACTCACGTTACGAAATTGTTTAGCCTGAAATTTTTGAACGGCATGATAACGCACCAAAATTTTATTTAGGCAAATCTGAAAAACGTACTCTAGAGCAAAATTGACATCAATTCCAATTTGAGTCGCACGATTTTGGATTGTAATCTTCAGAATTTTAATATGATAAGTACTCAATAAAGGCTATAATGCTATGCAAAAATATTGGCTCAGTAAAAAAATTGCATTCATTTGTTAAAAACTGCCCAGTTGTACCGATACTGTGCTAGAATCACATTGAAAGTAAATACTTCCTTTCGGCTTATTTAGCGACACTGAATTGTGCATCTAAACTCATTGAAATACAATTTTGTTTATCTTGGCAGCAACACAGAATCTGTTACGCAACATTGTGTACCATTTCTCCTATCATTACAACACCTACGAGCAACCATGCAACCCCATATCGGCCTACTCTCAGAACTAATGTTAGGCTCGTATCCTTGAAAGCATATTAACCAGTGAAAGTGATGAGCCTTGATCCGAGCAAGGGAATCCATTCTGATGCCTCGAGCATAAACAGATCAAGTCAAGTGCCTTCACTGACGGTCATTCATCAAGATATGTTTTTGTCTCACGTATCGTTGCCTCGTTACATCATCAAGAGGCATACCCTAGCAAAAACAAGAAGCTATGCCGACCGAGACACTGAGGAGTCACAAGGTGCAGCTTGCCTTCATTCAAGCGAGGAGCCTTGCGTCACCGTAGCATCTGTTGCCCTGGCCATGTTCGTTTGGTAGGTTCAAAAATTTTTTCTGTTTATGACAAACCCACTTTATGTGTTGTGAAATTCAGTGCTTCAAAAATTACAGAGATTCAAAGGGAATAGCTTCAAGCCGATAAAAAATAATCTTTCTATGGAAATTATTCACATTTTCTTTTGAAAAATGTTACTTTTTAATTTAATTCATTTTCTCACTCGTATATAATTCAAATCAGTCTCAATCTCGTTACGTTCTCATCAACTACTCAAGAACTTTCGCTCCCAACTAAACCATTAAATTGGTTCATTTAAATGAATAAGAGGTCATTTTCGCACTCTAAGCTGGTATTCTAGAGGACATATCAACAAAGTTTCAAATTCCCACAGTATAAAGACGCTGTGCGAATTACCTTACTCGGAAGAAATGACACCGAAGTTGTCGCACAACATTGTCGTGCCAGAATGTCACTCCATAGAATTGATTGATGGACGTCACAATAGAACTGAGGTCTCCGAACGCTCAAGTACATGAGAAAGAGATGAATTTGTGTGCAGAGGCGTAGACGGAATGCAGCCAACTCTTGCGTCAGGGTGCGTAAGAAAGTATGTTCGCATGCAAATTAGGCTCGGGCATTGAGAACTTAGTGACAGTTTGTCCCTCAGTCAAATGCCAATTGAGTAAACGATTCGATTGCGAGACACATCGTAAAACGCCTCTTCGTCAACATCGGAATGCTGATAAATGCATGCTACAAATATAGCTTGATTGATTATAATATTTTTTACCGCATAGTTGGCCTAAGACAGAAGAGGGGCGGATCAAGGGCATAAAGATTGACGAATTAAAGGGAAGAACATGACCTGTGAAGCGTAAAGTTTTCGTTCGTTCCAATTGATATTTCAATCAAGTTGTTAGGCAGTTTTATATTTTATAGATGAAGTTGATTTAATTAGTGTCGCTAGCCACCACCAGAAAAATATATTAGAAAACAGTATTAGAGGTCAAAAAGAATACGCCTCAACATCTAATGCTAACAAGTGCATCACAAGGGAAAACGAGATATTATCGTTTCATAGAGCTTAATGTTCAGATTTGTCCATCAGGTAGAGATTGGTTTTCAAAAATACCTCTGGCTTAATTTATAAAAAAATTTGAATACGTAAAGAACAAAATTGTATCATTATTCCTCCGGAGCGTGGGTCCGTGTGTGCATCCAAACAAATAAAACACGAAATACGTAAAAAGAAACAACAAAGACCGAGGATCAACTACAGCAATGCTACAAAAAAAAATCATCGAATATTACAAGAAAAGTTGAAGAATGCACTCAGCTATTTTTGCGCTAACATGGTAACATTTGCGTAAAATGTTACTTCTTAGAACAATAAAGGTAGAATAACACTAACTTAATATTAGTGGATACATGATTAAGATGCTAATTGAAAAAATAGATAACGCATTGAAGTGATCATTCCAAAATTGCTGTTTTCGTTTGACTATGATGATGAGTATATGGATTTCTTAAATTATAAGAATAATTTATTAGTCTGGATGAATTTATGTACCACAGCTATTGACACCGCACAATAACAGTAACGTACCCAATATTTGTATCTGTATTCAGAAAAGTTTAAAATCCTCAAAGAACTTTTGAGTCTCAGTTTTCTTCCTTAGCACCACCTGCTTCATTGCCCAGCCTAGCTCATTTTTCTAACTTCATAAGCTTTTTTTTCAAATATGGTACCTGAACGTGAACGCTTTCAGGATAATAATGAGTGGAACGCACAGGGTACGGAAATGGATAATTATAATAAGGCAAAATGTAGCTGATATGCAATGAAAATTCATTTTTCGAGTAATGAGCTTACATATATATCAGTTTACAACCAGTAAGTATTGATACTTAAAATCTGCACTAGGCACTCTGCTGCTTATTCTTAGAAAAGTCTTTTATAAATAGACGATACATTCCATTAACTATTTTCCTGAATCTTTTAACCACCATTGGGAGACACGTTACCTGAACAATTAAAAATTTTCAATGCATATAACCGCCAAAAAATACGCATGTCTGAGGGCCGCAGATGGTGAGCACGAGCGCTAATTTCACCAGCCGGCTACCTCCTCCTCAACTTTCCCTGGCGCCGCTCGCTCATGTTCACATGACGGACAGATGCGCATCTAGGACAGGCGTGTAGCGCACAATTGTTGGACGTTCATGAGCTTCCTTGGGATATTTGCATGTCAGAGATTAAATAACGGGTATTTTAATGCGATTTAAAGGTGTATTTCTTGTGCATTTTAAAGGATTTAAAAATGTATTTGTTAGACATTTTGAAAAGATTTAAAGATGTATTTGCTGGGGATTTTGAGAAGATTTAAAGATGTATCTGTTTAACTTTTTGAAAGGATTTAAAAGTGCTGGGCCTTTGAAAGGGCTTAAAGATGAATAAACTGGGTATTTTGTGAGGATTTTAAGAGGTATTTAAAGGGTATTTTAAAAGGATCTTAAGAAGTACTTATTGGGCATTTTGAAAGGTACTAACAAATCTAGGATCAAGAAACTATTCAATGCTGGGAAAGCTTTCACGATCTTATGTTTCTGACCGCTGCCTAAATAAATTAGTGCTGGCCACTTTAATCGAAGAAATGCAAGAACGCTTTATTCCTCTATTTGGATTCTTCAAATTTTCATACGTACGCTTCCAATCCAATCCACTTTTTGGATAGGATTTAGAAATGGTCAGGCTATTTCAAAACGCTCATCACTAAATCGGAGATAGACCTCAGGGTGTTAGAAACAGCCGTCTGCTTTGAAGACATTGAAATGCTCCAGAATATTTTTGACTGAGAAGAAAAATTATGCTAATGATAAAAGAAAATGCTTCTCCAGCGTACAACTCATTATATTTTCACTAACTGCTCATTGATAACAGACACTAAAATGAACTGTTCAGTAGCTCGGTAAATTATTCTGAGTGGATTTAACTAGTAAATTTTTTCGTAAATGCTCAAGTTTAAATATTAATGAGTTCTTTTGTAATCGACATTTAGAACTTGAAAAAAATTAGTTTGGGCGCCTTTTCCAAATAATTCGCAGCTAATTATTTTCTTAACAATATATTATCTCGCGAAGTATGATAATTTGTTATCCAATCATTCTAAAACAAATGTCAAACTAAAATTGACGTGTAATTGCAGCAAGCCTTACAAGGGTGAGTATCAACCTTTACGCATGGCTTACAACATCGAACTTATCATTCACAAAAATTCCTAACATTTCTATGTCGCAAGCGAGAGTTAATTCCTTGCGTCGACTTTGAAGTGAGAGCAACACATTTAATAAGGATTTTTTCTCTCGCTATTGTAGGTTACGGCTGAAGTTCAAGTTCATTAAAATTCCTCTGACGAAAATTCCTACCGAGTCACCGTAAAATTAGTCTAAGTTATAAGTGATAGGTCAGCACCAGGCTCTCGGTCCCATCTGTGTGAGGGGGCTAGAGCTTCAACATGCATGCCTTTAACTATCAGATCAAGTCATGACTTCGAATTTTTTGCCATCAGGGGGAAATTAATGTCATATGATGATTAATTTTATAGTTTATTGAGGCACTACCGAAAAAGTATTTTTCATTCACTTTTGCATTTTTCATTTTTCAAGAAAAATGGTTTAAAGCACCTTTTTGTGTTATGATTCTAGGCTTCTAGTCATTAATAAGCCCATCATCACATCATATTAACATTTGTGAAAAGTATTGTGCGAGTTTGATTTAGCTTTAATTATATAAATTTGGAGCATAAAGTACGCACCTGATACTAGAGACTAAGCAACAATCTGTGTTCGAGCTCTTAGTTATTTCATAAAATTCATTTAAATCTCTATCAACGTTGACTTTTTCACTTGTACTCCGTTATGAAATTAATCGGAAACATTCTATATTTTTTTCGGTAGGGGTTCTACCTGGAAAAAAGATGTATAAGTTAATTGATAGTAGACGTATAAGAAATTTATCGATGAAGTATTCAATTTTACAGCGTAACAATTAATTTTATTTACCGTGAATGCATGCATTCAAATACCCTAAAGGCCATCTGAGGTTTGATTTGAACCTGAGAGAATATTTTTTTGCGCGCTGGTGCGGTGACCAGGTGGAGTAAATCTACGAGATTCTAGAAAAATTCCTAGGTTTTCGCCGATGTCGCGAGAGTTTCATAATAGGACCACTTTCCGAGGACGACACCTGCGACTTTAGATCAAATCTTGAGCACAAGGCAGACCATATTTAGTTATCACAGGCACGCTCTTAGGCAACTGTGTCCATGATGGAAGACGGCAGGGTGCGTGACCTGCTGCGAAAATTTTCGAAGGGTTTGCAATTCTTTTCACAGATCTGTCATAAAAATGAAGGGAAACTCGGATTTTTGCGGGAATCAACTCAATATGTTTTCTTTTAAATAATATTCCTATCGCCGAAAATATTTTAAAGTGTGTAACTGTTATGAAAGAACAAGATATACCTCGTACAATTTCGCTCATAAAATTAAACAACATTAGTTTGTAGTCCCATATTAATATAAACTTGCGTTCGGTGACTCGGTTTATAAAGTCACGCAAGTGCTGTCCAGAAATGAATTGCAACTACAATCTGGATAAATTTTGTTTAACTCTATATACACAAAGGTAAATCTTTGTAAATGAGCTACTTAAAATTATACTCTATGCGCATTCTAATTGAATAAAAATCGAATGAAAATTTTTCAGGTAAAACAAAGCTTTTTGAACTATCGAACTGAATTTCGGAATTTCTTTTTAGTCTCTAGATGAATGTAGTTTCATCATTCGTTTAGAGGTCAGTGTGTGCCTGCATTAAGTTCTGCCAGACACGCAGGAGTGCGCACACAGAACACAGCCCGATGTCTGTGTGCCCTGAGCGAACTTCGCCAAATTCACAACTTGGCATTTAAACATTCAAAAGCTAAGAGGTTTTGGCTATTATAATACTCGTGTGATACAATACTTTTATAATAGGATACTCTAACAATATAATCAATCATTATTATACATTATAATGCATTAACAGAAAGGAAATTTATAGAATTCATCTGTTTTCAATTTCAGACGAAATTTTACGGTATTACAAGTCTTTTACTTCTTTTTCAAATCTTTTTTTATTTTATAAAGAAGTTAGCTGTTATGAAAAATTTAGACCTCGAAGTTGGTGGCGTGAAATTTAAAAAAAAACAATAAGCATTAAAATTTCATTGATTTTTCATTGTGCTGTAGAAGATTGTAACTTTTTGTGTTAAAACTCGATTTTCATTAAATCATTAAGAGCCCCATAAAAAGGACTTCCTACTTCATTGAGTACTTCCTACTTTACACACTGGAAATTAATGTTGAAATATTGCTCATCGTTCAGAAAGATTGTTGATATGTAGTTCAATCAAAATACCTCAGGCAATGTTATATCACTTCTGTGGAATATGCTAATGTAAATATTTTATTAATGCAAAATATGTTAAAGCAGCGCAACGTCCGAATTTGCAAGCATAGATCACAAAATCTAGAGCCTGCTAGATTTTGAATGAGTGGAGCAAGTCGTGCCCTACAGCTTGCAGACCAGAATTCCAGTATTCCAGACTCCCGCGGCGCTCGCTACTCGCCTGACCGCACATGAGAACACAGGCTCCTCGGCATCCTCTGAGCGCTAACAATACAGTGTTGCAGCCCCTACTCCTCTCTCTTTTTTGCTGCTGCAACTTTCCATGCTAATTAAGTGCTACGTTGGCTTAACACGGTGCCATGTGACACTTCGCTGCTCTGGAATCAGTAAAAAAATTATGAAACAGTTGGGTGGGTGATTATTTTCAAAAGAAGGTGATTGTCCCATGAAGAGGATGTTAAATCAAGATGTTTAGTGAAAAGGATTTGTGAGCTGCTCTTTTAAAACAGGCTTCATAAGTAAAAATTTATGATACGCATGATTCAGGAATGTTGGAAAACTAGAGATGTTCTCGACCCAAAATAGAAAAACTCTTTAAACTATACCTCTCTTTTTCGTGATTCATAATTTAAACTTAAATACATTTAATGCTAAACAGTAACATTTTGGACTGATGATCACAATTTTACTGACATGACTTAAGCACGGAGCAGCGCAGTCTTGACGATTTGTGACAGGCATCGTATTGTGATGACCCACGTTGGGTTGGAAGCTTGTGTATCAAACTATTAGTCAGCGGAAAACGCAACAAAGAGCCTAGACCTTTGTTATTTTAATTCATCTTTCAAGGTACGTACAATATTTTGGTACACCTCGGATGGTTTGTCAATTAGTACTCCTCGTATGGAACATTTGTTTTAGGATGCCCTATATTTAAGAAACTTTTAAAAGCCAATATGTTGGCATGTATATCATGTGACAACTTGGAAATAAACATTTTTTCTTTCTTTTTCTTTTCTTTCTATCTTTTATGAGAAGACAGCTGTGGCTGTTTCAATATATTCCAGTCATACATTGGCAACAACAAAGATTTCAGCCACCACAGCTAGCAGTTCTACGGTAAAGTGACATTGAATTATAATGAAATTATTCACTACTGACTTGATTGATCTTCTAGTTTTTTTTTCAATAATACTCTCCTTAAATTTCTACCTCTGTTTTTCATCCGAATCCTTTTGTATGAGGCAGACATCAAGTATGTTTGTACTATATCTGATGCTAATGCTTGAAAGCCAAGTTGCTTAACAAACACAGTTTGCAAGGAGCACTTTTTAAGAAATAGAAATGACTTTCAAGGTTCTACCTCAGTTGTAAGCTATGTTCTATATGGCAGCCACTACAATCGTTTTAAGAAAGAAACCAACTTAAAAGGAGATAAGAGAGTTCATAATTCAGAGAAAAATACAAAACATCACACACGAGTTTCAGCCCTGTAGCTCCACGGTTATCTCACGGGACTCGAACTGTCTCATCAAATCACGATTTGAGGGCAGACGAACCGTGCAGGACTGCGAAATGGTGACCTGCGTAACCCTGGAGTTCATTTCATGGCTTGTGCAATTTGGTGTCGTATGAGCAGGGCGGGATCTCCTCCAGGGAACCAGCCTGGGTGTCCTCGGGGTTTTAGGCTGGATGCTGCGACTGCGTCTTGTGTACGAAAGTTGTCTTATGCCATTTCAGAAAGATATAATGAATTGATACGACCTTGCAACGTTTTATTATTCGTTAAGTGATATTCATGATCCATCTTAATAAAAATTCTATATTTAATGCAAAATATTGTAAAATAAAGTTTGAAATTTGACGTAAGGCCTGCGTATACGTAATTTTAGCGATAAAATATCGAGCCTCAAGCAAGTGACTTTGGTAAGAACTGAAAAAACTCACTACTAAGTTAATATTTCAAATAAGTCGATTCATCCCAAGTGAGAACTTAAGAGATTTCAAATGCAGTGTACGCCCTGCTCTTGCGTAAAAGATGCCGTTAATCTCTTTGAAGTTTACATTCACTGCTTGTTGGTCCAATTCATCAAGTTCATGAATACGAGTGCATTGAAATATTGCCATGTATGTAGAAGTTCTGGCTCATCTGGGCTGACCTCAAGGATATTTTTTTAGATTTATGCTTCATGAATATTAATGGCGAGTTCAAGCAATTATTCCACAGCCTCTTCGAAGTTCATAGTCCGCATAATGGAAGAATTGAATGCAGCATCATGAGTTTAGCTCCGCAATCTGCATTTTTAAGCCGCCGCGGTCGAACAACAATGGCCAAATTAAGTCGTATGCAAAATGCGTGTGATTCGGTGCTCTGGCATGAAACACCCACCAGATTTTGGGAGGGTGTTATGTCATGGCATTGCAGCCTGTTCACGCTAACTTTCATGCGGTCTGTTGTTCAAGCTTACAAGGTCATCACGAGAGTTAAACAAGGACCGACGCACGAAAGCTTCATAACAAATTCATCCTTCTCAAGTCGAGAACATTGACGCTACTGATATGGGATTTCATTACCAGTGATACTCTCACAACTTTAAAAAAACAACCTATCGTCAACAGAATAACTGCTAACTTTCCGATTTCTTGTTTGGTAAGTGCAAGTTCTAAAATTTACATTTAATTCGGAACAGTAGAACAAAGTTCTATTCATGTCCCGTTCAATGATTGACAGAATAACATGCGCATTTTGGTCCAAATAACATCTCATTCTAATTTTACGTGGTCAGCTACCCCGCTAACTGGTTTTTGCATGAACAGTTTCACAATTTACTGAAAAATTTATACTAGAATACGACGCAGCACGTCCGTGTACTTGCAAATGCAAAATACAAAGAGGTATTCTGTCCTAAGCATGCGTTCCTACCCAAGAAACACAGCGGCCTGGGAGCGCTCTCACTTTCTAGCACCAGCTGAGTGAGAGGGAGAGTGTTGGCCATGGTAGCTAGATTGGCCTCTCCCTCGCCAAAATTTTCAAGTTAGGCTTTCTGGGCCAGATTTTGTGCAATGAAAATTCGGCTTTCTGAGCCATATTTTGTGTAAAAAGTAAAAATTTCAGAATTTTAGCCAGGAGAACCGGCTATCTTGCTATTGTGATACTAGCAGCGCTCTCCGAGTGCCGACGTAAAGCGCCGTGGCGGTGAACTGATCTGCCTAATGTCATTCCAGCCACGCGCCTGCGACAGGAGAGTTTCAGACTCCGTTCTCCAGCGGTGAGACTCCATAACAACGAATTTTCTCAACTGTAGTAGTACTGACGCAGCCCAATACTGAGAGAGGTCGAACTGTTTGACAATTTGCATAAGATTAGCTGATGTAAATTGAAAGTACATTAAGTACGGGGAAACCAACGAAATCAATATCACCAGCTATTACTTTTACTGATGATAAAAATAGGACAAGATTAGTAGGATAGGAAGTCATTGGACTGAAAACGAGCTTTTCGGGATCATACCCATCATCAGCGCAAAAATGATAATTGTGCAACATGTATTAAAACAGAAGAAACCATTTGTGAGACACGGAATTTAAAATTCATTAGAAACGAGAAAAAACACAATTAATTACTCATAAAAGATAAGAACTAAAAATAAAATACAAAGGTTGAATGAGATTAAAATGATTGGAGCTCAAGTGGTTAATTAAGGAAAGTTCCACGAAATCTTACGCGCGAATTCTTTTCCCCAATCTTTGGTTGTGACACAGATATTTGGTGTTAAAACAGTAGCTTGTGCAAAAGTGTTGTCTTGTGATTACTTATAAAATGCGCACACAAGTTTCTAAAATGTACGAACTTCATTTTTCAGTTAATTTCAAGGAAAATGGTGGACTTTCTGTGCAATAAAATTCCTTTTCAAGCAAAATATGATAAATCTTTTCCCCACTGTGCACGTTATTGTGAAATGCTGAATAAAAAAACAACATTAAGATACATGTCTAAGGCGATATTTTTTATCGCGTGGATTGGCTCATCCTATTCGTATAGAACTGCTCTCATGAAAGCGGGCATGATGCAATTCCGCTGTTTTTTCTGAAAGGATGACGTTGGAAAAATTGTACGCATTACCCTCTGAATTTCAAAACACTCCGATGGCATTGGTGAATTTTACATTCTCACTCGGTTTCCAAGAACTGAACTCTTTGCGCTTTTTCGTAGAGAATCTCTCTCTCTAGATACAGCTTTTTAAAGCGTTATGATGCTAAATACCTACGAAGTTTCATTCTTTGTGAATTAAAATTGCTTCCACCCTGACATAAGTCCACAACTGCCCGTAGTTCAGTACAACTGAGTTCGATTCTTGATTTTCTCAGTGCGGAAAAAACAATTTAAAATGTGAGAACGGTGAATACCTCACATCCACTGAACTGAAGAGGGCTAATGTGGTTAGAAATACCAGTAGAGTCAAGCTATTTTCAAATTTTTTTCAACAGATCGTCGATATGAAAAGACGTATTACAGAGCGTCAGGGAATGAGAGCAACATTCTCTTCTTACTTGCTCGCATCTCGAGCGTCATTAATTTTGAAGTGACCTAACATTGCTCGCTCGAGTTGGTACTCTTTCTAGCGTCATTAATTTTGAAGTGACCTAACATTGCTCGCTCGAGTTGGTACTCTTTCTATCATTCAAAACCACGAGCTATGCACCAGCTTGTTGAATTTAAGCTTAATTTACGAGGCTGTCATAAGAAAAATGAAGTCAATGAATTAGGTTATGCTCTCAGTGACAGAAATGTATGGGCTTCGTTCCCATTTGTTTTCCGACTTTTTCATTTGAGGCTTACATTGATGTCATTCAGTTTATTATGATGTCAAATAAAGATGCATGTTCCATTAAAATTTCTTTACTTGAACCATTCACGATGAAAATAAGTATTCCAATGAATCTTCTTCCTTAATATAGAACGACGAACTTAGTACTTTGTTGATTTAGGGGTTGGCAATTTTAATTATGCATGCAGTTTTTCATAAAGGATTTTATAATATGATGATACCATTTCTCAGGCTCGTAAAAATGTGAACAGATTGACTACACACACATATCAATAAATGAAAAAAATTTGAATTGCGGTCAGTTAACAAAGAATCTATAGGAGCCTGTATCCAGACAGAGCTATCTGGTCTAAATAACTTATATTTGAATTACAGTCAGCATAGAATTCATAAGCAGCATGTACCAAAACAGTACTCCTTAATTTACTAAGCTGACCCTGGAATTCATAAGCAGCATGTACCAAAACAGTACTCCCTAATTTACTAAGCTGACCCTGGAATTCATAAGCAGCATGTACCAAAACAGTACTCCCTAATTTACTAAGCTGACCCTGGATCAACATAGCATTGAATATCAGCCTTTGCCAGAACAATACCCTGTGATCTACAAAACTGACACTGGGTTTGAGTATACAGCAGTGAGATTACATTCTGAACACTACTCTTTAAGCCTGGTCTAAGAGTAACACGACATTCACGAAGAGCTTGTGTCAAAACGTGCTCTCTGATCTACAAAACTGACACTGGATTTGAATAGATGTCAGTGAACAAGACTTTCATGAAAAGCCTGTTTCTTGACAGTACTCTCAGATTTGCAAAAGTTATCCTGGATTTGAATAGCTGTCAGTGAATTTCAGAGATGACAGTGAACACAGCTTCCCTGAAGAACTTGTCCCTTGCCAGTACCCCTGCTCCACACAACAGGCAGGGCACCAGAACGAGGGGTCACGCCCTGACCCGATCACCAGATGCCTACACAATGTGTCATATGCCGCCTATAAGTGACGCGGCTGCAACCAGTTCTCTTGCTCGGAATTACAACAAAAACATCGGAACTAAAAACAGGTTTTTTCTTTTGTTCGTCTTTCAGTTTGCCACTTTTTGCGTGGTGAGGAAATCGTTGGAATTTAGACATGGGAATTTTTGTGCCCCCTGCTTATTTCCAGCGGTGACCGTTCTCACTGTGATGCGCTCTCTCACAGTGGTACGTGTACCCCCAGTGGTGCGCGTACACCCAGGGGTGCGCGTACGCCCAGTGGTGCGCGTACACCCAGTGGTGCGCGTACCCCAGTGGTGCGCGTACACCCAGTGGTGCGCGTACACCCAGTGGTGCGCGTACCCCAGTGGTGCGCGTACACCCAGCGGTGCGCGTACACCCAGTGGTGCGCGTAAACCCAGTGGTGCGCGTACCCCCAGTGGTGCGTGTACACTCAGTGGTGCGCGTAAACCCAGTGGTGCGCGTACCCCCAGTGGTGCGCGTACACTCAGTGGTGCGTGTACACCCAGTGGTGCACGTACACAAAGTGGTGCGCGTACCCCCAGTGGTGCGCGAACCCCAGTGGTTGAGACTGCGCCTTAACCCATATCGCGAATTCAGAACTTCTGTCGTATAACTGATTTCATACAGTTGCTTCAAAATAGTTGCTCTAGAATCTTTGTTGTCTTCTAAACTTTGTACTTGCCTGCTTTTCGATGTATAACCATTAATCGTCACTTCCCAAACTCGTCTATTAGTATACTTGAGAATTAGTTTGCGTTGTCGTTATTCACTGTTCATTATTTATCTTTCAATTGTAAATTCAATATAAACGTTAATTATACTGTTGAATAAACAGTAGGACCTTATTGATTTTCTTTTGCCTGCCACCTAACCTATGCCGATCCTGCATGCCCTGACAACCACCTCTATCACCATCCCCATCACCACACCCATCACCACCCCCATCTGCTGAAGTCCAATTCCTCCGGTCCACACCGACCGAAATGACCGTAGCGGCCCGCGATCAGTGCTGCTGCTCGCAAGTCTTTTAATCAGCCTTTATGCCTTCAGACAGTGTCATTTATCGGGCGTAACATCAATGAGAGGTCGTGCGGAAGGTAGGAAAGGTGAACTGCGCCCCGTTCTCTCGTCTCGGAAAAGGTTAACATGCAACCCAAAATTTGACAAGCCGAACTCAAATGGAACATATTCAAATTAGGCGGGTTCTGCGGTGCAGCTTCGCTATACAACAAAGGGTTTTCGAAAACAAAACCTTGAATTCATTATGAGTTATCCTTTACAAAACAAATGTTACCGCTTACTGCAGTCCTTTACCGCTCTTATGACTGCACGAAATGAGTCGAGGTAAATTTCTGGGTTTCAGGGGAAAGCTCTGAATAAATTCCAATTTAAACCCATTTTTGCGCATGAAGTTAGAGAATTGGTTCACAAGTTCAGTGAAGTTCAATATGTCAGCGAAACATTTGATTTTAACAGCCGAAATTGCACAACATTGAGACCACCATTTTACATTCATTGTTCAACCAAACACGGCCCAGCGTGCGGCTAATTATTCAGCTATCGCCAATCGTCCATCACGTGCGGAGCATCGCGAATTGAACGTTTGCTCTAGTCATTGACCAGAGGACTTTCGATTGCTGGCAACCGAACGTCGTGAAGGTCAGCGAAAAAATTCTTCTAGCTCATTAAGGCAGATAAACGAGGGCAGACGGGCCACAGCGGTCAGCCTTTCCTTATGTGAGTGACCGCTATTGTTCTGACAAGCATTCCATGTATGAAAATGGTGGTAATCTCACAGCTAAGCTTTTTTTCAAATGGCGAATGAATTTTTCTTGTTTACGACTTAACCGATTTGTGACATAGACGTACAAGTTGTAAAAGTTATATCATGAACTACAGCTCATAAGTGAAGAGAGGGTTTCGTGTAATTAGTGATTAGACAAATGTGTAAAGGAAGTTAAACAGAGTGACTTCAGTGGATAGAACCTGGAGACAATGTACTGAAAATTAAACAAATTGTTGACTAAAAAGTGCACCATCGAGTTATGATGATAAAATTATTGCCTGCATATCTAAAGTCACATATTCTAAGGAGCCCATATTGTGCGGGAAAATTATTTTTAACGTACTCTGTGCCATGATGACTCGTTTCTGAGAATACAAAAGTAAGCAGCACCGATTATGTTCCAGTTTTTTTATTATAGGAGCTAACGCTTTTCAAAAACTAGGTCAGCAAGGACTCATATCAGATAATGCTATGATACTCTTAGCAAAAAGGCTCAGCTGTTAAAAAATGCTTACATGAAACCTTGCACTCACTGGATTGCACGCACAAATTTTAGATGAAATTAGTTTTTCAAATACAAAAAGAATGATAAGGAAGATTTTAGCGAATTAATATTTGTTTCTGTTTTACATTTAGTGAGGTTCTTTCCCTATTGGAAGTCATTCATTTTTTAAAACATTTGTGTTCATTTACAGAAATTTTACGATATCGCGAGCAGTAACTCACATACCAAATAGTTTTACATTATCTTTTTGTCGCTGCTCGTAACTCCAGCTAACGAATCTGAGCCCAACGAAAGACATGACACTCCTTCCATTGACGAGGGATCGTCATTAGAACCCGACCTCTCATTTTCAAGAGGCTTGACTGACAACGAATGGCTTTGAAATCTGCAATGTAGGCGACGAAGGAGGCTGACTAGCTCAGATCAAGAGCGCTGGGCTTTAAAATGCATTCTTCTGCCGTGCCTTTCACTTTCCTGCGCCGTTTTGGGAGGTCTATTTTAACAAATATTCCGAGTCAAGGTGTTTGCGCAAGACATCAGGCCTCGCTCAGGTCAAAACTGTACTGCACTCGAGGCGTGCATGTTTTGTAATTTTCCCCGCATGTTTGTCAATGTCAAACCCTATAAATCAACCACGAGCGTATCAAGAAAGCTTTCTGATCCAGTTTATTAATATCAACTTCCATTAATTAATTTACTATCAAGTTTTTAGTTAATTATTGAAAATATTGAGTCCACGTGAATTTCATCGCATTTGATTTTCTTCTTACGCTAACTCTCTCATTCATCACTGGAAAAAATAGTATTTATCCACAGAAACAACCCCTATGAGAATAATTTTAGGGCGCATAAACGTGCACAAGCGCTCATGACTTGAAATCGATTGCTTATTTACAGATATTTTCGACTGTATTTGAAGTGTATCGGGAGAGGAGTATTTTGGCCGCACCTCTTTCGCGCTCACTCAGTCTTGCAAAAGACGTACGCGCGTCTGTCCTTTCCCTCCCCGCACGGTCTCGGGCACATGCTTCGTGCAGGGAGATGAAATGCAAGTGGTAAACCTTGGAAAAATTTCCGTAATTTTACACACGCCCTTGCGCATAAAAAGGGTTCGAGTTTTACGGAAAATGAATATTTTTGATCTATTCGAGTGTCCGCGAGCCCGCTGGGCAGCACCGCACCCTCTTATGTGAAATAGTTTACGAATTGACTTTTCATCAGTCAAATCAGCCAAACAATTCAGTGCAATATTTTTAAAAGGGAAAAATTTCCATAAAATACAATCAAAAATACCTCACATAAAACATTATTCATCAAACTAACATTTCCTTCGTTTCAAAAAAATAGCGGCTCGTGAACGCATACTTGTGCAGTGGGTGAAGCACGAACTTTTTATTTTGCATGTGTAGATTCTACCAAAGTTTTTACTCTCGTGTTCTGCTCTGTGCAAATCGGGGCACATTTTAGCTCTCAGTTGGTCAATGCATCTCTTCGAACCGCCCTTGCCAAACATTTGCGCAGCCATTGAAATTGAAAAAAAGTTATTTTTCGATAGTCTCGTCTCAGTAAACTCAATTTTTGGAACCGCTCATGTTCCTTCTAATTCAAAGGATTCAGTTAACACCACTGACGCACAAGTAAAATCACGATTGAGAACTGCAACAATGAATAGCTTTAAACAAAACTATCTGAGAACTGGAATAATTTAAGTGATTTGTTGTGAATTCTACGGATTTGGGGGCTTAAATTAAGAAATATTTAAAATGAGCATAGAAATGGAGACTATCTAATAATAACTAAATTCTTATTGAATGCATATTTTGAGAGAAAAAACTGTTTATGAACCCCATTTCTTATTTAAAACTTTAAGCCGTGTTCAATAACTAACCCTTTTAAATTACCTTCACGAGGAGGAAGTTCAAAATTTAATATTATGCATTTCAAATAGAGTTGTTTTTAGTATTCTTACTTTCATGATAGGTACACTACTGCGAACTAAACTAAACCAATATCTTCAGCTCGCTCGTTTCACTATTCTGATAGTCCCTCCCAATAAATCCAAACGACTAGTTATCGCCAGTTTTGACAGACGGGAAATGCGCTCGTCAATGAAGGCGTACAAGCTGAACTCTACCGCTCGAGGGGTGTATCGAACACGTATTATACGCGTTCATTTTACGTATAGTATGTCTCAGACCATCGAAACGCACTTGTCTCAATTAATTATTTTTATTTACAGCAGAATTCGGTATGGGTCATATTCGAAACACCATGCAGTGTAGAGTTGAGAAGCGTTCATTCCTGAGCGACTAGGTAAGGAACCGAAGTGCCAAGGGAGAACCCTTGCGAGAATACTATTCCCACAATCTAAAAATGTAGAAGACAAATTTATGCCATTTTTGACAGAAGTTCAGAAGCGTTCATTCCTAAGCTCCGACACTGGGTAAGGAACCGAAGTGCAAGTGGGAACTCCAGCGAGAATGTCCAGATAGTTGGCGCGACCTCTTCCGCGAGGCTCCCCTGGAATTTGCACGAGGAAAAGAAGAAGGGAAGAAGGTTCTTCCCTTCTTGTGACTCATAGGACGGTCACGAACGCGAGCTGCCCGAGCACGTTCACTTTGTGTCGGAGCCATGCGTGTCGGCCCCTCTGAATGATTTTAAGACCCGCGTGATTGATTTCAAAAGATGGTACGGAAGATGATTCTTGGGTTTCATACACGGCCTCTATGAGAAATGAAGCTGTCTTTAACTTTAAATGGAATAGCATCAATTCTGTTTGCTGTATGCACAAGCCTCATGTAAGATAAAAATTCAGTTGCTGATAGAAAATAATGAGACAAATGAAGGGGGAAATAATTTTAGCAATACAAATAATATATCTTGCATGATAAAGTGTTAGATTTAGCTCTACTGGGTGAATAACCCTATAAGAATAGATAAAGTACCATATGCAAGTATATATATGTATGGGCGATGAGTAAGCACTTGCATCATTCGTTTACAATAACTCCTTCGCACAAAGCTCATAAGCTACCCAAATTTTCAGTCACTCAATATAGAACGGCATAACTGTACAATGAAGGTGGCTGACTTTCAGAATACAAGTCAGCGAGTTGCACCGTAACCTATCCGATCCCACGAGCAAACCAGTTCTTGTCCTTAGACGCGCAGAACTCCTTCACTTCTGGGGCCACCCCCATGACGGTTCTCGAAATGCTCGCCGTTGTCGAACTCATTTCCCTAACTGGAAACCAACGTCGGTTTCCTTGGTTCGAAATACTCCTGTGTGAAGTTCACTCAAACTGGCTAGTGCAATGGAAAAATTAAGAATGTATATAACACAAATTTCTGTGTTTTCCTTCATATGATTAAACTCTTCATAGTAATGAAAGTTGAATACTTGTCTGAAGGTGTTCAAAAGATTATACTCAAGTTCAAGTCAAACATTGTAGGACTTTTCTTCGGTTGTTGGAAAAAAGCCCTGAAAAGCGATAGCCTTTCTGCAGGAATACTCAATTCAAATTTGGCGTTTATTTATGTTTCAAAACGCATGTATTCGATCCACTTCTTCAGAGTAAGAGCATGTTCACTCAAAATGAGCTTAGTTTATTCCTAAAAGAAATCAAGTAAATAAAAACTATAGGTTGTATTGTCGGTTCACACACCACCGTTTCGATGATGGCATTAAATGATTAATACTAAATGCTGCTTGAAGAAATAGTTTTCTTGATATATTACGGATTGATTGTAACTCGTTCAGCAACATGCTTTTCATTTTTGACAGAAAAAATCCCGTTCAGTTGAAACAAGCAGAGGGTTAAAAATCCACGCCTCATCTATCCTTTTTGTCATACTGAATTGTCCTTGCAAATATTAGTCGACACAATGTTGTGCAAGTACCAATGGTAATTAGCCAAGCCAATGAAACATTACACAAATTTCCTTTTCTCACTTGTTTGTCTACTTTATTCGTTTTGAATAAATATTAATTTCCAAGAGAAAATTTTGAAACACATTCATCAAATCGTAATTTATTATCCTCTCCACAAGTTTTGTAATATCACATGCTCCTGTAAAATTGAAGGAATAAAACCATGCTGATGTGAAATAGGAGTTACTTGCGTTTGTTGATTTTTGCTGTGAGGTGAGAACACTGCCAGGAACGGAAGAGCTCTCAATAATTCTGCTCGATACAGTTATTGAGAGCAATGCAATGCCCGGAACTAGATACATGTGTCTGTAATTGCAATAGTTTTTATCGTTAATTTTTAATGACAACCAATTTCAGCAAGGTGCAGGAATCGATGTACAGCTAATCACAGTACACAACAGCACTGGACAACACAACACACAGCAGTGCACAGCACAGCAGGACAGCGCAGGGTAGTAGCACCCCATAACACGGCACAGCGAGCACAGTACAGCACAGCACAACGCCACTCCATATTACACCACAGTACACTACAGTACAACACAGTACAGCATAACAATACACCACAGCACAGCACTGCACAGTACATCTCAACACAATACCCCATGCCACAGAACAGTACACCACAGCACACCACATCACAACAAACTACACAACTACATAGTGTACCACAGCACATACCAACAGAGACCATCATATCACAGTACTAAACATCATATCCCAATACAATACACCTCACAACAACAAACAATACAACAACACAACAACACAGCAGCTGAGCTCGTGAATGTAGTCCGCTTGTCACCACCTGCTCGCTGTTGCCAGCTGCGTCTGAATGTCACGAGAAAGTTTCAGGTATGTACAGGCATTTGCGGGGTTTGTTTTTTCTGGTTTTCTCGTATGGATTTCCTAGTAAAGCCGTGATTTCAAAATATTTGCAGTTGAAAAAGTCCTGTCTACCTGCATCGGCCGATGGTGATCATCTCTCCCAAAACAGCCAGGCTGATACCACGAGGAGAAAGGGAAGTGCGCGCGTTGTAGAACAGCAACCTGAGCGCGACCTTACGGACTAGGAAACGTCTTCAGTGGGCGAGATTAACGTGAGTGGACCAGATAAGATCTATTTATTAGATGCTAAGAAATTATTTATGAGTTGAGCGCAAGGATTTTTCTTTTGTAGTGTTGCTCTTGAAGTTGATTCTGCATATTATGCACGAAGCCCGAGTACCAGCGAATACATTCTTGGAATTATGAATAAAGCTGCGAGTGAAATGCTTGGCGAATGATGCTAACTGATTGATGATGTTAGAATAAAGGAATAAAGAGTTTTTCTTCAAAAAAAGAGCTTGTGGAGTTATTTAGACTTATAGATCGCTAATGAACAAGTTTTGAGATACCCAACTCCTAAAATTTTCAAGATCTTTCTGATTTTCAAAGGTTTCTGACTCGCAAATACCTATAAAACATCCAGTTTATTTAACGTTTTTACGAGAAAGCACAAACCTGAAAAAAACCTGCAAAATTCTCTGAAAATTCTACTAAAATTCGTGGTAGTTGTATTGTTATTGTGAGTAGTTTCATATATATTTCCAAATGCCCAAGCTTCTTTCTCCGCACCACATGAGCTCACACAACACAAAACTATAAATCATTTTTTCCGTGAAAATTACCAAAAGCAATTCAAGACTGCAACAAGTGCGGATAGAAATCAGCCACAGGAGCAAAGTACACGCGTGCGTTGCTCGGAGATACTGTGAATGCTCTAACGCTCTCGTCTGTAATTTCCGACCGAGGTGATCATTACCTTATTGCAGCCATCACTTTCTTTAACGACGCAATTTGTTATCAGAAATTGAACGGTGAAGTGCGAACACGAGCTAACCGCTCACGATCTCTGTTTGGATCCTGAACGCCAACGAGGCAGCAGTGGTATCCATACTGCGCGCATGGGTAGCAATCGCTACATCACTGCAAGACTGTCGTTGCTCAAATTTTATAATTTTTCAGGAGAAGCAACTAAATTTCGTGTTTTTTTCAGGTTAAATTATTTAAGTCAAATATAAGTTTAATAATTTCTAAAAATCTTCCCAGCGCCATCTCTCGGATAAAAATGCACTTAGCCTTACGACTTAACTGCCAAAAGACGTAGAATTGATGCAACATTCTTATGAACATAGTAACTCTATACTTGAAATTTTCGAATTATGACAGTCTTGCAATGATGCAGCGATGTGTTCCCTGCTTGAAATTGCTGTGGAACTTAAAAACAAGAATGATTTATTTCAGATATAATGATTTGCTCTTTTTGAACTGATGATGGAACTGGACTCCGAAACATTTTCCCATTAAATGTAATTAATTTCGTTGACATTTTCCTCGTTTTTAAGCTCCTCATGAATTTGTGATTCTAGCAAACGACGGACCCGTTCAGATATATTCTATGGAAATACTGTTAGGTGGATAGGGGTGCTGTCGGTATCTGCGATACGATATCATTGTATGTACGAATACAATAATAAACTTACTCGGATGTTAATTAGTAACGGTCATTCAGAGCTTGAATCGAGCATTGAATTAGTATAATATCTAGCACTAATTTCTATCCATGTAAGTTGAGGTTTACATGAGATGACATATAACCCAAGGATCGACTGTGTAAACCATTCGATGAGAAAGCATTTTTGCTGCTAAATGAGGCACTGTTGTAAAAATGAAGGAGTCCTTCTTTCCACGCTCAGATATTGATAAGAAAGGAAATATAATGTATAACAAACCAGGGATATTGACAGGAAAAGAAATACAATGTAATAACAAAACAAGTGATGTTGATAGAAAAAGAAAATAGAACGTAATAACAAAACAAAGGATGTTGATAGGAAAGAAGATACAAAGGATATGAGTAGAAGAGGAAATAAAATGTTATATGTAACAAAACATAGGATAAACCACGTTTCAGAGAAATGCAGACACTCAATGTTACATAATGAAACACAACGAGCGCATGAAACTCGTCTTCGGAGAATCGTTCGATGGGGACAATTTATGATAATGCTCTTAACTTTCTATTTTTGTTTCAAAAATAGCCTTTTACGAGTGGAAGAATAATAGGGCCAAAGATTTTATCAAATTTTTGGCATCAAATAAAATTTTGAGCGAATACGTTTGAAAGGACGTTAAATGAAGCAGTACTTCGTCCGTTATGCAAAAGAAGCGCTTGAACGAACACTGCCATTGTATTACGTACATACATATATTATGAATTTGAACGATTGATCCTGATTCATACATCGTATGATTCATATGAACCTCAACCTATGTAAAAAAAAATCAAATTTTTCCAGCCAATGAAATTTTTTATTCGATATTTTCTTCATTTGTAAGTTCATACTTTGCGATGCTTTGTTCATGGTATGAATAACTCGCAACAACTGGGACTAATTTGTATCTATGTACAGGGTGGTCAAGAAGTAACTGACTCTTTTAATTTGCTAGCTGAGTAAATAGGATACCGAAATGATCCATAAAAAAGTTATTTTTTTTAAATGAAACAAAACTTTCCTTTTACTAGCAAGTTAAAAGGATCAGGCCCACCCTGTAGTTTTAGGCTTACCTAAGATGATGAATAAATCAAGGATTTGATGATTCTTGATTTATTCATCATCTCTGCAGCTAAATGAAGTACGAAGATAAGAAAGCACTTCCTCAGCCCCAGTCTCACCGAGACTACAGAGCGAGTTAGAAACCCTGCGTTTACCGCATAAACGCGGTAAGTTCCCGTGGCTTATGGAGCACGATTGAGTTACTAAACTCTCAATCCAAGGCGAAAATTTGCCGGATCGAGCTCTTTATTCCGAGCACGTCTCAGAAACGCGCAGCAATTTTCCCAGAATAAAATTAGTCGTATTTAGGTTAGTATACCGGCAGTTGTTCCGAGGTTCCTCTTTTATGCTCTCAGTAAACAAACAATGAAGAGATTTTGCTCGTTTAGATTTAGTGAAATTTTCGTAAATGTGTGGAAGATGAAAATACAGGAAGTATTTAAAATTGCTCTTATTTTGACCATAAAGTAAAAAAAAGTGCTATAGGTGCTTATGAAGGTGTATTTTAAATTGTGCAAATTTAAACTCGGTTTTCTTAGAAAGCAACCATTCATTTCACGTTGTGCAAAAATCTCTATTAGTATCACGTGTCTTACTGCGGAACAAACTCCCCTAAAGTACAAATACCTTCCTGCAATTAAAAGATTTCAAGGCCAACATAACACGTCATTTTGAGTCTCAACAATAACAGTGTTTTGCCCCACATACCGAAATATAAGTTGTGAAATACTTCCTCTTATTGCTTTTAATTGGTTAATTTTTGATCAAAATTTCACTATTATGCGTAGATGATCTGTTTTCTTGAATGCGTATTATGTGTCTACTAGCGTACAAGGCCTCTCAAAAATGACGGGGTTCAACAATTTCCTTAAGACAAACAAATACAAAGTGGGAAGTAACTGACCATTTTTATTTGCTAGCTGAGTAAATAGGATACCGAAATGTCATAAAAATGTTATTCTTTCAAATAAAACAATTTTTTCCTTTTATTAGCAAATTAAAAGTTTCATTTACTTCTGACCTATCCTGTGTATCCATCCTAATATGTTGTATCTGCGATTAAAATATTCCTACACTTACTGTTGTACACTGGTGAAACTCGTGGCACAGATACGGTCATTAAGCATCCTTATGAGCGTCACAGACACACGGGTCAACCAAGCAAGCAACAACTTTGTATTATCATTTGATAATTATATAATAATGCTTGTTCCTTCTTTAGTTACTTACATAGTAACTCACCGTCCGCTACGCTTTCAGTAGTTAGTCATCGGCGATTAGATAAGTCGAGTTTACAGCATCAAGGCTACCGAATCCTCAGTGTAGCATTAAAAGATGACCTTTACATGCATTGACATGCCTGACTTTCATATAAACTTCTCCTTTATTTTATTTCGACTTCTTTCTTACCTAAAAAAATGGGGAGAAGTAAAAATATAAAAACAACTCAAAAAAATCCAGCATATTAACGATCATGAATTTATTGTATAGTAAGGTGTGATAAAGCGTACTAGCTTTTCGATCTAGTTGCTAGCACGTGTTGATTTGGATTTACAGAAAGATAGTTTCAAATTTTTGTAACGTCGACCTTTTTAGTTTTAGATGTAAAATTATGTACTTCTACCCATGATACTTTCGAAAATATCCTTTTATATAGCAGAAGCCTGAACTCACAAATCAATGTTCATATCTTGAGAACACCATTGTTGTGGTTAGGGAGGCATCAATTAACTTATAATCTAATCAGACAGTCTCTGTTTCTTTCAAAGTCGTCAGTGAAAAACTACCGCGTGTAGCTGTACTTTGTGATTGGAAATTATCCAGTTAACTCGCTCCTGCATCGGGGCTTCCAGGCGAAAAGTTGTTAAGAGCGTAATGCGAAACTGTTCCAAACAGAAGTGATCGGAATTTAGCGCTTGTTTTATTGCCAAAAGGAAGTAAATGGCAGCATAAATGAGCTTTTAATTGCGCAGTTGTTTAAGAGTATCATCTAATCAAGCGTTTCGTACAACGCTGATATAAATTTTACATCAGTATGTATGTACCTTTTTTTTCAATTTTGGCACTGAAAAAAATGACTGTTTTATAAATTTAAATGTAGGAAAGTATACACCGAATATAAAATACACTTTCTTTGTGAGTTCATAAGTTAACGGCTTTGAATCGAATCATTTTTCGTTTTTGAAAGCAAGTTAGAACCGGTGTCGTTTTTAATGACTTTACGCGTAAAAAACGTCTCAACAACGTGAGTTAAAAATCGAAACGTTTGGTAAAGTGTGCTTTGAATGAATTTTATTATGAATTGGAATTTTGTTATCGTGTTGTTCACATTGATAATTCTTCGGAATTAATACACTCGTTTATTTATGAGGCTCAAATGACTTCGTACTCAGTTAACAATGCCCTGAATATAATCTGAGTTAGTAGGCTTTGGAATGTAAATGAAAGGAACAGTATTTATAAAAAAATATTACTAGGACGAATAGTAATGTTCGTTACATTATAAAGTCATGATAAAAGTTATAAAGAAATCATTATACGCTTCGCTTGCGTGCTAGACACGAGCATGCAACGACGGTAACGGAACTTACGATGCCTTAAAGGGTAAAAGTTATATGATTAGTTGAAGGTCTATTGTGATTTTGACCTGAGCTTATTTCATGCCAGCCCCCTCAGAAGTTGGTGAAAATTTGTTTTTGTAAGAAATGATGAAACTTGGACATGACAGAGGTTCATCAAAACTCATTTGATACCAGATAACTGGTGAGTTTTGGGGAATTAGTACACATGACAAAATATGTATCTTGTTATAATGACATATGACTTTGAACATGATCAAACAGCTGGTGAGGATGAGGGAATTAGTACACATGACAAAGGCAAAATGGCATTCGTATTATAATCATATGAAACTGAGAACATTACCATACAACTGGCGAGTTTGAGGGAATTAGTACACATGACAAAATACTACTCGTATTATATTGAACATGCTACTTTGAACATGAATTACTAAGTATGACACTACATACAGCGGCCCGCTACCGTCTAACAAAGCTAAGCACACAAAAGGAAAGCGTGGAAGTCACCGCAGGTGACGGTGGGGGGGAGCTTGAGCTTCCAGATTGACATTTTTTATGGCCAAAATTTCACAATTTGTCCTTTTTTCGAATACGGTTGGGCTCGGTCCATTCAGTCAACTCGGTCAACAACTAATCAGTCGCTGGCAACACTGCAGGAATGCCATGTTCGGAGTGTTGTTGCCAGGCAAATTTAATTAACAAATACAGGGTGGCGACACTTGCAGGAACAGGGCTGCGCGACGATGACTGCGAGTCCTGCGGTAACCTACTTCTGGGCGCACCGCTCCCAACCTCCCCTTGACGCCTTAACTGCGACTGGCTAAAGTAAAGTTCAATACTCAACTCAAAATAGAGTTCATTTTAGAGGCCATGTTCAATACTCTACTTAACTTAGAGTTAATATTTAATATATTGTTCAATACTCAACTCAAATTAGAGTTAATTTTAGAGATATTGTTCAATACTCTACTTAAATTAGAGTTCATTTTAGATATATTGTTCAATACTCAACTCAAATAAGAGTTCATTTTAGATATAAAGTTCAATACTCAACTCAAATTAGAGTTAATTTTGGAGATATTGTTCAATACTCTACTTAAACTAGAGTTAATTGTAGATATATTGTTCAATACTCACCTCAAATTAGAGTCCATTTAAAAATCAATCGCAATACTCAAATCAAATTAGAGTTCATTTTAGAGATCAATTTTGAAACTAACGAATAGATGGTGGCTTCATATAGTTTTCATTAAGTATTTATAAAATTTAGATAGTGACTGCAGGTCGGTAAGTGGCATTATCAAAATCCCATTTGTGACCACCGGTGGTCCCAGTAATTATGCGCTAAATTTCCTTTACAACTAGATAACCAACAAAATACTGCTTCGTACGGTTATCACAGCAGTTATTATTATTATATTATTATATTCCTAGTTTTACCACCGCTATCACAGCAGTTCGAAAATACCGCACAACTAATAAAGCTACGCGTTCGTCTTAAAAATTTACAATAGATACTTCTTCTTCTTCAAAAAGCTATTTAGTATTTTAGTGGGAAGCGCTTAAACAAATTCGCTCAAAAAATTTGTGTAATTTATTTTTTACTTTGAATATCTCTTCGTAGATGCCTTTATTATGTACACACTCACTGAAAAAACAAGCAAAATAGGAATTCTTGTTTCATTTTCAGCAGATAGTAATATATAGCGCAGCACTCCGGAAATTGTTTCACAGAAATCAAGGGCGTGATTTTGACATGTTCTGCAGGGCCAAACTGAGAATATTGACGAGTTGGTCAACTGCTGCTATAAAATTCTTACAGCTTAGCAACCTGTCTGCATAGACGTTCAAAATGATTTTTCAAGAAAAGCATGATTATGAAGAAAAGGCTCTTTGTAATACAGTGACCTATTTATTTGAAGCGTATATATGTATCTCAAAACTGACATCATTAAAACATCTGAGAAAGGGAGCTAATTCAAAAAACCATAGCTTATCATAACTAATACCTCTTTTGTAGCTAAAGTAACCCAGACAAATGCTATGCTCGCCAATTTGTGAGATTGAACGACCTCGAAAGCGGAGTGATTGAAACTATGACCTGGAAAACACGAGTCCGTAAACTGGTCAAGTGCCGCTGCTCGGGCAGTTAAAGCAAGAACTCAGCAAAGAAGGAAGCACGTGAAAAAAATCTTAAATTGCAGGGAAAGCACAACCCAGGCACCAGGGGACGATAAGAAAACGAGTCCAATGGATTGACCTGCGACCGCCGATGTGTGTGTCTGGAAGTCCGGCATTGGAAGGCAGCCTTGCTGAATTGGGTGTTATAACCGCTCGCGGTCGTCGCAGAGCGGGTTATAGTTACTCATAAATTGCAATTTTAAGTTTTAAAATTAAAAGCTCTATTGACGCTTTGTTAAGAAAAAGCTCTTTTGAAGTTCTGTTAAAATGAACCGTGAGTGCATTGAGACACAGGAATGATAGTGAGCGAAAAATTATTATTTCCTTTGTCTTAGCTCAATGGTCCCTTCTTTTTCCTCTGAGAAAATTTCTTTGCAATCAAAGCTGAGTAGTAGTAGTAGTAGTAGTAGTAACATAGGTTTGCTAACAGCCATCTATTCATCACAGAATAAACTTCATCTAAAACATAGTTCGAACATTTTTATTGGCTTTGTGTGCGTGCCCAAGACTGCATCGCACTAAAATTCAGTGTATTTTACAAAGCTCGAAAAATTGGCTTTCATCTTCTAGATAACTTTTACCGAGTCAGAAATGTAATGCGAAAACACTTTTCAATCTTGAACATCAATTTCCTAGGTAGATTTACTGTTCAAGTTCATCCCACCAACGGCAGGCAAAGTTCGATTTCAACTTCACACGCCAAACCCGGCAACGCAGCTTGGCCCTGTGAAATCAAGTCTCTTAGCCCTTTGAGTGCGACGTGACCACCGGGGATTTTCATAATAATGCTGACCGATCAGAAGCCACAAACTCAATTTTCTTAAATTCTTAATGGAAACGTAATGAATTTTCGATTTATTTAATTTTTGTTATTTGAAAATTAACTTCTAAAATTAACTTTAACTTCAGTTGAATATTGAACTTTAGTTCAACCCCCCGCACTCAACGTAAAAGAACATAGGAAACCCTGTAACTCAAGTACGAGGTACAGGAGGCGAACCAGAATAACTTTATTATTCATAGCAATAGTGACGGTCAAGAATGGAATATACGGCCCCAAGTGCGGAATTTGATTGCTTTAATAAGTATAGAATGATCTAGGTTATTCCATAGGGGACATGCAGAATTAAGTACGCAATACGAATGACGCTAATTAAAGTGTAGTGTGTTTAATTAATTTTTAATCGATGTATGTATACTTGTAAAGTAAATGCGATCGTTTGCTAACCAAGGACAAATAATTGTCCTTTTTATAACGGAAATGGTTTATTCTAATTTACTTTACCAATAGCACCACTTAACAAATTTTTACAGAACCTTTCATGCGTCAAATTGAAGATAATTGAAACAGTTTCAACGGCAAAAAAGCTCTCGTAACACGTGTGGGTGCATTTGGCGTTCCCCGAGTTGCGGTAAATTGGGGCTTCAATAAATTAAAAGACTTACTTATGGAGCGCTGCAGAGAGGTAATGGTGCCAGGTCACACTCAAATAATTAGTAAAGTGATAGAATGTGATATAGAATGAAATTTTTAAACATCATAAATCACTTCTTTGCAATTTTTAAATGAAAATAAAAAACAAGGAAAACCCCATGCAGCGTTTTCATTGTTGTTATTACTTAGAATTACAATGAAACACAAAAGGAGAAAAAAAATAAATAAATTTGTTTTTTCACAATGAATATTTCGACTGTAAAAGTCAATCCCTAAATGTGAAAAAACTGATTTAATGTTTGTCTCAATTTTGACAATGATCTTTATGGTCGAAACGCTAAATTTTTTATAAAGACATGTGTTGTATATTAAAATATGCATCGTATAATGTGATACTGGTTTCATGAGTACGAGTTCCGGAGCGGAGGTTTGCGCGGCTTGCCGCCGCCGGATGCCATATCGCGTTCAGGTCAGATGTCTTTATGGGACCTCCGCCGGAAGCTGTGCCTTCGGGGCGCATCGCATTGGTATGCACCGGAAGAGCATTGTTTAACTTCCGAGCGCTATAGCTTATAAGCAGAGTCGATGTATTGATGATTCAGTACAAGAATAGGAACCGAGCTGAGAGTTTCCTTTTCCAACTCCATGAAGTTAACGCTTCAGATCGGTAGTTACAGTTACCGATACTGTAGTTTGCAGCTACAGTTAGTAAACCTCGTATCGTGATGAAAAACTACGATATTACAAATGGCGACGACTCTTCGAATCTCCAAAGTAAATTTGAACGTTACAAGTGCTCCGAAATTAAGATGGCGCATTCAGCAGTTGGCTGTCCTCCATTCGACGTTAAAGTGGAAACAGTGAGTAATATCTAATACGATTCAAGTACAGTGTGCAGACGTTCTTCAGAATGCGGGAAACAGTGATGGTAACAAAGCTAGTATTATAGTTGAAGCTTTGCCTGTAAACATCATTACTGATCTACAACGAAGAATTTAACCTACGTTACTCACTGATGCTACATATGAGGAACTTGAAGGAAAGTTAATACAACAATTTAAAATCAAGAAATCCACTGTTGGCGCATCTGTTACATTTCTAAACAGAGAGCAAAGTGTTAATGAATCCATACAAAGTTATGCTAAAACGTTAAATGACTTAGCATCTTCGTGCAACTACGAAAATTGCGGTCGCGATCGTCTCTTGAGAGATGCTCTTGTGGCTGGTCTACATTCAGCGCAAATTCTCAGCGCGGTTCTACAGAAGTGTGACAGCAAGTCCTTCAACGAATGCGTTGAACATGCAAAACTCATTGAACAGTAAAGCTTCGACGCTCCAGATATTATTCGTGAGGATTCATCTTCATCGTTTTTCACTACAGAAAAACTACAGCCGAATTACATAAGCATTCGCTGCGGAACTAGGCAGAAGCACCTTACAAAGAGTTGCTATGCCCTAAAATTAAATTAATAAAATGCAAAAAATGTGGAAATAGGCCACATTTCTAAAGTTTGCAATTTACGACTGCAGCACGACCTCCTCCTGTTAAGCCTACACGAAGGGGACCTACACGAGAAGAATTTGACGCAGCTCGCACTTACATAGTGCAGCTGGAAAGGAGCGGTTCTCAGTGCAACGTCGGAAGAGAAGATGTGTCAATGAAGAGTTCAAGTGAGCTTCTACAGCGGAAGAACGAAGTTATTCTACAAAAGCCTAGGAACGATACTTGTGACGGTAACTATGTTCATAATTTCTCTGATGTACAAACTAATTACGCGTTATTTCAGTCACATTGTATTCCTAAAAGTGTCACAAAACTTACTCCCTTTGTTGCGCTCAACAATCGTAAAATTGTTACTTCCAGAGATGGAGTTAATCCTAAATATTCTTTGTCCAAAGCTAAGCCTATGTATGTAACTCAATTCTCTGATGATCTGTTTAATGATTCTTACTTGTCATCTGATTCAGTCTAACGTTAAAGATACCGTTCATCTAGATGTGTTGCCTGATGCAGTTCCTGTATTTTTAAAGCACGCCGTGTTCTAGTAAGACTAAAAGACTCCTGCTTTGACACCGGTCAGCAGTTTACCTGTACAAAATGTACCTTGTAGATCAGGTAAAATAACTAAACCTGTAATGCGAATAGGTTGCTAAGTTTTCCTTCCGTGTGTCATATAGTCATCTAAAAGGGAGGGAAATTGTTGTATATTAAAATATGCATCGTATAATGTGATACTGGTTTCATGAGTACGAGTTCCGGAGCGGAGGTTTGCGCGGCTTGCCGCCGCCGGATGCCATATCGCGTTCAGGTCAGATGTCTTTATGGGACCTCCGCCGGAAGCTGTGCCTTCGGGGCGCATCGCATTGGTATGCACCGGAAGAGCATTGTTTAACTTTCGAGCGCTATAGCTTATAAGCAGAGTCGATGTATTGATGATTCAGTACAAGAATAGGAACCGAGCTGAGAGTTTCCTTTTCCAACTCCATGAAGTTAACGCTTCAGATCGGTAGTTACAGTTACCGATACTGTAGTTTGCAGCTACAGTTAGTAAACCTCGTATCGTGATGAAAAACTACGATATTACAACATGTTTGACTTTTTCTTTTAATGTACGGATCATCAGTAATTTTTTTCGCCATAGCGCTACAGTTGGCTGCGAAAATTCTGTCAACTTGACTGTTATGCGTGCCGCTAAAAGAAATCCCGCTCAAGTTCAATTTCTTTGCGTTAAATTTAAGCACTTCGCAGCCCTGTAGAAATCCATACGCTCAAACTTGATGATGTTGGCCAGAAAAAAAGAGGACGTAGCACTGTCAAGTTAACTGAAGAACTTTAACAGCCTACTCAGCGGCTGTAACTACCCAAATTGTTTGAAAGTCCTGATAATATATATTTATAAAGGACATATTAAAGGATATAAATCCTGATCTGCACGCGGAGCTTGCAGTCCAGAGCATCACACCCGCAACTTTGCCCGACGTGTGTCCGCATTTTTGCATGTTGTGTTTTGTCTGTTGCAGGAAGTGATCCTGGCCAATTGTTTCACGAACTTCCGTGCAAGCAGTGATCCTTATCCGGCAGCGCTGCTTGAAATATTTCACTTGTTATTTTCGCGGCTAAAAATCCGCGCCAGCTTCTTCATACTTACACGCGCAATTCTTCCGACTTCGAGCAGAGAAAAACTATAGTAGAACGATACAAATTCGTCAGAGTTATCACATGATACTACCCTTGCAGAAGAAATTTATTCCTTTTTTATTACTTTGCATACACAAAATTCACTTTTTGTTTGCAAGAGTTAGTTGAATATATTGCAATAATTCTTTTTAATGCAGTGCAGTAATGCGTTGAAACTGAATTGGATCATCCCGACGAAGAAAACAGAACGCTTTGATTTCATTCGGAAGCTTGGCGTGACAGCCTCGAGCGACCCAGAGCAGACATGACCGTCTCTGAGGTCGAGTGTCGGCCTCGCCCCGAGTTCAATTTTTTGCGATCAAGAGACCTGGAGTCAAGAGGTCGACACGAGGCGTGCAAACGAAATATTCCGACGTGACGTAAGCCGCGGCGGAGGTCGCTGGGGTGTTGTAATGCCATCAATCGAAACTGGAGCACCAGATCAAGTGTCCTACGTGATCTACGGGATTTACGTGTGCAACATACGTTTCTACGTATTTCAAGTGAAACGTGTTTTACTTGATCTACTTAGATCTACGTGGGCGATCTACGGGTTCTACGTGTTCTAAGTGAAACGTGCTTTGAGCGTTCTGCGTAGACCTACGCGCTTGACATTATTTCTATGCTCTGCGCGTGATCTACAGAATTGGCGCACACTGTTTGATTCGCCTGTTCTACGTCCTCTACCTGTTTTATATGTTCTATGTGCCCCTTATTCTCTACGTGTTGGAAGTTCTTACGCTCTTTAAAAGTCTTTGTACATAGCTATCCTTGATGTATAATTCTACAGTTGCTTTCATGATTAAATCAAAAAGAAAACTTCTGCTTCAATAATAGCATTTAAAAGTTTTAAGCCATTTTGTAAGCATTTCGTGCACGTGGATTAGGCGACCGTTAAGTATTTCTTCCCTACTTTACAGTGCTTTGCAAAAATTCTCATTACGATACATTGGCTAACTTCTCTTAGCATTATCAGAAAACAGGTCTTCTTTTGAAACGACGAGGTTCCTCGCACTTATTCAGCAACTCGTTTCCCATCAACTCTGCGTTTGCACGTGGAAAATTGGGAAATGAATATAGCTTGGCTAGTTCGTTGGCTGCGTTGTTAACCTTACGAGGATGAAGCAACATGTTTGTAATGGGTGGCAGCGAAATAAACCTCATCATGTGTCATTATAGCGTCTCGTCAGCAGGTGCGTGATGCGGGCACGAGCGAAATGATCTTGAGAGAGAACACCTGCAGGTTGTGTGCGGCAGGGCGTGTTAAGATGGTAGGAGGGCACTCGAATTCATCCATGTATATCTGAATATGATCTTTCGATTTAATCTTCATTTTAAATTGCACAGAAGCAAATGAGTTAAAGTGAAATTATCTCCCCAAAAACCAGGTTTCCAATCAACAACTGAAATTTTTAGTGAGAGACTTGCTGATTATAAAATATCTCCAACGTGTGCTTACTCAAATATGAATGCATAGAATGAAATAAATAACAGTATTGCAAGAGAAGAAGTAGACAGACATAAGGGGCTTAGATATTGTTGACTCATGACTCACGCTAACTTCGGGTGTAGATGCAAAAAGCACAATCAAAATGATTCCATTACCTACCCAATAAAATACAAAACATTGAAGAAGAGCTATTATATCAGCTATTAAATCAGTATAGAGCTATTATATGCTATTATATCAGGCTAGCTATTATATCAGTATTATATGAGCTATTATATCAGTTGATCAGGCTAGTATGTCAGTAGGGGAGTCAGGATGGAAGAGAAAACTTGTTTGTCAGAGTTTAGCAAGGCAGGACAATGAAGGGACTGTCCCTCGTCAGATTTTGTTAGGGGAATTCTTTTTGCTATCGTTGGCGTTCATTTAATGCCTAAAGTATTAAAACCTTCACTGTTAAGAGGCAGTCTGTGGGATATCGCCCCGTTGGTATTTTGGTTCTTTATAGGGAGTTTATAGAGCGAGCACAGCAACGCTTGGACAATTCATTATAAATTATACTCAATATCAAGCTCAGTAAATCAGGAGCAGGTTCCGCTTATAGAGGAATACTTTTTCGAGCTACAGTACGGATTGGGAGCAAATATTATTAATTTTTGATCTGCATTGAAGAAAATTATAGAGAATTAAGGTTAAAATCAATAGATCTGTTTTAAACACGAGCTTGCATCACTGGTAAATTAATGTATTGATTATTTATAAAGCTTTGTAATGATGACCGATTTGAAGATGTACACGGCTTGCACTCAATTTTAAGGTATATTTGATCCAGCTCTTTAATGAAAGGTACTGAAAACTTTCTTGCACTGATTTTTTACCCGACTGTATATTTTTAGCGTACTTCAGTGTTGTCTTTATTCGAATAACATGAAAATTAGTCGAAATGCAACTGCCTCCACCCTTAAACGAGTTGTAATTCTTCACGCCCTGAATTCTTTACACAGCGAATAAGAGAGCTGCAAGCCATACGTCGCACATTCATGAAGTTCGTTCAATATCATAAGTATCGAGCCCAAAACTGACATACACTGAATTCAGCTCGGAGAGAACACATACCGGCTTAAGTTGACACATTCATTTGCTAGAAGCCTTGCTTGTAATTTATTACATAAGAAGCGTGCACTTTTTTGAGTGATGAATTCGTAAAGGGCTAATGTAAAACTTAATCCCAAACACCAACACGACGCAAGCACTTCCCTCAGACGCTTCACATGGGACAAAGTGCGCAGTTCTGCGAACTTTCGACATAATCCTTACAAGGGCAAAAATATCGAATGTAGTTCATAACTGTAGTGCGAGCTTGTGTCAGGTCAGTGAAGGTGGAGGGAACAATGAAACGAGCTCCGTTACGACCAACCGCAAGGAACAATACGGACAGCCCTATGTTCTGTCGGGCACGCTGAGGTCGCCGGATTAACACTTTGACCGTAAATGGTTAACCCGAAGTTCAATATTCATCTCAAATATAACAGCAATTTTAGGAAGCAATTTTGAAAATAGCAAATATTACCTGGATCTGGCCTTCATTTAGTTTTAATTAAGTATTTATGAAAATTGAGTTTGTGACTTCTGGATGGTCTGCAGCATCATGAAAATCCCCTCCGTGGCCACCGGTGGAGCACGCTGCGGTCAAATTGTTAATGTAGAACTTTTGAACTATAATCGTTGTATCAGTTACCTCAGGATCGTCCGTGTTAATACGCAAGTTTAGATTTGATCCCCATGCTTCGTGATCGTGCTGCTACTGTTTGAGGAAAGAAAGCTTGCTTTCAGGCAACGCTTTTTCACGAGCGGATATATTGAATAAACGCCAGACGCACACAAAAAAGATGCTATTAATATCAGTATTATTAGAAAAAAGCTAACTTCAATTTTTGTAACTGCAACCCAATCTTCCTCGAAATGTCTACTTTGAAATATGTGAAATATTTAATATACAACGATACTAATCGGTACAACATAAGATGTATGGCATAATTTATCTCATTCAGTCTTCATTGACATCTCTTCATGGAGGTATGTAACATTAGAACAAACCACTGAATGTACAACCTTACTTGCAGTTACGAAAGCATTATTGAAAGATCTAAAGGAGGTGTTTAGAAACTTAGCCATCCGTCTCTGTTTGTATATGCGCGAGTTAAAGTCAGAGATAAAGTCAATACTTCTCTAAATTATCGAATCACCTAACGTCACTTTATTCAGCAAGAAGAACGCAAGTGGGACTGTGTTGGCATTGCTTAGCGGGAGAGTAATGCCTTTAGACCTGGTGATGAACAACACGCCTCTGACTGCAGGTTGACTTTCAAAAGTGCGGATCGTACTTTCCTGCCGGGCTTTCTTTTTGCCGATCAATTTTTTTCTCGGTGCGCAGCAGACGGCGCAGATCCTTTCTGGCGGTCGGCTGCTCTCGGCAGCTGCACGCCTCTAATACGAGACGGAGTGGCTCACTAAGGCAATTTCAGGGCTTAAATTAAAAGGAAAATTATCTACGGTCTACAGAAAAAAGCTGTCACAAATTGGGACTCCCACAAAATGTTATTAAAGCGTCTATGTGTTATGGTCTATGTGTATGTATAGTCTATGTCTAAAGCGTCTATGTGTTATATAGCGTGCATCAAATTTTTAAAAAAATGTACCTAAAGGTTTACCTAAATATTGAGGCACCCATGAAATCCTGCAACGTTAGAAAAAAGAAACCATCATCTAATATGTCAAAAAAATGGAGTAAAATCAAACTTGATTCATTAATAAATCTTCAGTCATTTAGCATTTGACTTTAAGGTATAGTGGATACTTTTCTAGTAGCGCATTTACCTTAATAGTTAGAATTACAAAAAATGCCTCGAGTATTGTCGTTTCCACATTATTCTAATCGCTTTATCAAAATTCAAATCTTAATAGATAAATCGAATAAATTATGCGTACTTTCATGACCCCGCCCGACAGTTGCTGGGGTACCCGATCATTATAAGCGTACGCCGGCGTCGTCACAGATCGTAAGGCGAGTAGCACAATGTTTAGGTCATGACACCCTTTAAGCATGGAATAATTATGTACTTTAGTTTTGCGCAATGAAAGTAAGCGCATCATTGTCTGCTTGTTGCACCAGAACGCTTTCGTACTCATTATATGACCTACATTAGAGTTTACTAACTCGATAAAGGCTTATGTTTAATTTATTCCGATGCAAAAAATTAGAAATCTACAGCTCCTATTATACATTATTTTAGACAGTTAATCCTCAAATGAAATTAAAAAAGTATACGGTACTGAATATTTAGTAATTCATTCATATAATGTTCACTTTTGAAAAAAAAAACAGGGCGAGAATCACCGAACACCTTTTATATCACTTCTCTCGCTGTTACGCACGAAACACTCGCACTAAGCACGAGTACGGCGACGCTAACACGATCACGAGTGCTCGGTGACACCTGAAAGCAAGGAAGCCAAGCTCTGCACCCGTGAAATGGGTCTTCTTTTCCTTGAAGAAGCTGACCTCAACTTCACGTTTCTTCGTTTAGCGACGTCAAACAATGCTCTCAACAGCGCTCTTGTCCCACGTCTTAGTTAAACTGTGGGTTTCGTTTTAAAATACTCAGACGTGATGTCTTCGTTAAACTGTTAGTGTAGCTCAAAAATACTCAGAAGTGGTGACTTCCATGAAGTTTACAGTATTTCTCATGCGGAAACGATTTGAAATGAGTAATTAGGGTGTGAACTGTACCTTAGCAATAAAATACTGTGTAAGTAGAAATGCATTTTCACTGAAATCCTTTACTTCAAACTATTTGTCGTCATTGAATTCAACGTACGTACATAGATTAACCTTTTGACGCGTGCGGAAAATTTTCATATTACCGTTATTACAGCCACCGTTGATAGGCAGTGACATCAGGTTGCCACCGACGTCTAAATAACGATTGTCACATGATCGTGAACTTTAAAAAACCCGATAGATTTCAAAACCATCATAAACGAAATCTGTAACTTCATTTTTCTTGTACCATTTTTAGGACAGTAATCATCAAGATAACTGCAACTAAACCATTTATATCTATACTATAATAAAAACATCGTCCGTCTGTCTGTCTCTCTGTCCGAAACCAGCCGAAAGTGTGTGATGAGCGTATCTGTGATACAAGCTTAGGAAATAGGAACGTGTGTCATGTGATTTATCGAACATTATTATTCATTTTTGACGGGCCGTCTGCACTCGGCTTTATCAACTCTCGAGAGGTTGAATTTTTTTATTTCTTACGGCCTTTCTTTCGTTTCGCCTTCTTTTTTATCCCAAATAAATGGGGGTGGACTAGTATATATATACACACACTCGCTTTGTTGTCTCTTGACGGATTCCTGATGAAACAAAAAGAGTATTTCTTGAGTTATGAAAAATAATTTTATTCTTATCAACCGTGAAATTCAGCTTGAAATCCCAGCTAGCGAATTAGAGTTATGGACCCAAAATGGGGCGCACGTGAGACATCGTGACCTTGAAACTTCGATTTGCATTCGTCACCAGGAAGCCTCGAAGATGGATGTTCAAAACAAATTTACTCCTGTCTTACATTGCTTCAATTTTGACACAAAATAGGCAGAAAAACATTTCGGCGACAAAGAGGCTGGTAGATTACAAATGCATGAATAACTGAAAAAATAATCATTAATAAAATAAGTTGACGGTTTCGAGAAAAACAATGAAATTTATGCTTTGAATTCTTGACTTCCGTAAAAGTGGATACCCAGAGCATCATTGTCCGACCATAGTATCATCCTATGTCATGTTACCGGTACTGCTAGGATGGTAGGAAAATCATTTTATACGTGCATTGAATTGCGTAAGTGCCATCAGTTCAATTTGTACCAAAATTCACTCATACACTATCTTTAAACATGAGTATGCCGCTAAATATTACATAATTATTTATCTTCAAATTAGATCGTATTTCTAAATGACGCAATATCGAACAAGGTTATTGACAAGTAATTAAAGGATTCGCTAGAAGTAAAATACTATTAAAATCGTAAAAATGTTCGCCTTGAGCAACTGCACAACCAGACTATCTCGTGCTTTTCAGTAGGAGAAAAGAACAACTCATATTTTATAGTTTACTGTAAAATTAAACACGGAATGTTTCCCTCACCAAAGACGTCAAAACGTTCACATTATTCGTTAATAATCCGTACCTTACTGATAGCTTGGCACGGAATATTAGTCAGGAATTTTCGAAGATATTCCATCCTCTGAAAAATTATCCTATTTGGTATACCCTGAACAATAATTCATCCCATGTGTGGTACTGTGAACGATTCAAAAGTACCCTAAGTTTTTGTCCTATATTTTTGCCACTTTTGCACACTCACCGTTGCCGATCAGCTCGAGACTTGTCTGTCACGGTCGCTGCGACGTCTTCACTTCCCAAAGACGACGTGGTTGGCGGTCCACGAAATAAAACTTCCTGTATCCTTCGCCAATGTCGTCAAGATCTTCTATCTCGTGAAGGTCCTGCTGACAATCATCCAGTTGCTGCACATTTATTTTTCAACGAACCACGAGTCCAGCAGAATGCAATGGTAATGATCAAAAATTTAATTTTGAAATTGAAATTTTAATGCACTGTCAATACTATTATTACTGTTTTACGGTTAGTCATTCATTACAATTCTGAAAGCAAAGAAGGAAATTAGTCTCACATGGGGATTATTTGTACGAAATGATCATAAAAGCTCAGCAGCAGGCTGCTTTGAGCTGTAAATTTATCAAACATTTTGAGGGTGCGCCATTCTTCTTTTTGAATAATTTTTATTGTTCCTCGTGTAGAAATAGACACTTTCAGAATAACTCTACGTACGTAAAAGTTTTGGAGGGGGGAGCAATACCCATATTGGGTTTCAGTCACTTTAGGTGAGAGATTAGATTTGAAATGCACTATGGAAGCTGTTTTCAGAGTACATTCAGTTGTATGTACAATGCGCATTGAATTGAGCAATGAATGACGGCAAATGAAATTCCCACTTCTATTAGACATCTCTAAACGTACATTTGTACGCGTAACCTCTCAGGCTACGAACAGTTCATGTTCAACTTGCCGTTACAGAAGCGGCCGAGACCCACCCTAAACACTGGGGGATCTCGGTGAGTAGCAACTTAACCAACGATCTTCTTCGAGAGAGGCGCAGTGTGGGCTATTTGTGTAAATGGAAATTTATTGAGTGTTAGTTGAGTTTACCGGTTATTTTCAAGGTCAAAACCGTGTGCTTCCCACCCAATTATGTTATAATATTGGAAATATCCTAGCCAAGTTCATTCATAATCAATTTGATCATGAATGGGTTTAGGCTGTTGCAAATAACCTCACATCCATAGCACAGTCATTAGCCTCATTGCATGTCTTTTCACGTTGATTAACATTCTGTTAAATTATGTGCGTCAGTTCATTTTTGTGTTGTATCTTTTTTTCTTATTGATGGTAGGACTACACGCATTCATGATCGCTTACGAACCAGGGTGTTCGATAGTGAAATACACGCGTGCTCACCATTGTACACGCAAAATAAAGCTCTCTGCTTACACACAACTAATCCGTTCGTGTTGTTCGACATCGTTTCAGAGAAAGTAGACAAGTATAAGCTAACATTGAGCGTTTTTTTATTGTATTAACTCGTTCTCGGGCTGAGTGAGAAGATGAAATAATCTATGCCTATAATTCAAGAAGAATTTTTATAAATTTAATTTTTTTGTTTTGAGAAACACGGATATATTTTATATTTTCTTGAACGATCACGAGTCGCAAACAAGTAAGGCGGCTGAACTAATCAGTAGGTCTTAATGAACTGACATCTTATGATAGTTATAAGTCTTTATCGACTCTGATTTATAACCAAAATCTTGATGGTTCTTCTTCCACTTTTGTCACTGACGTAATACCGATATTAAATTCATAAAAATGACATAACAAAAAAATCAACCAGTTTGTATTTTTCTGATACAAAACACACAAGTCACAACACACACTTCCCCGGATTTCACATATAGTACTACAAAACGGCATGAGTTATTATTAAGTTACACTTTATAATAATAATAATTACGCCACTAACTTAGCTATCACGCTTCTGGGATCAAAGACTGCGGGGAAGTGATAGGATTACTCGACGCATCGATACAAGCAACGTTTCCTCATTCTCGGCTGTGAGAAGGTGGCGGAGTTGAACTCTGAACCGACGCAAGGTTACGCTGGAGTTAGTTCACCCCAGCGCACCGTCAGTAATTACAGCATTTTTCAATATCTACATCCTGAGCGGGTTGTAGTTTGATGCAACAGCTCGTTTTGAAAATCGAATGGCGGCGCCTTGGGATTTCGACTTGAAAGTTCAAATTGCTTTCCGCAAAATGCGTCAATGTATGAAATTCCATTTTAACAGCGTACGTACGTAATACGTCTCATATTTTTACGTAAACATTAAATATATAAAGTGAAATTCTACAACGGGAGACACAGAAAATCTCAAAACTGATAATCATTTAACGCACAAGTATATGAATTCTCCAATTGATATTTTTCCTCAACTTCAGAATGCAGAATTCGTTCGCGAGAAAGTAGGCAAATAAATGAGCCTCTTCAGCAATTTAGATATTCTATAAATGAGTTATTCTTTTAGTTTTACATTATCATCATCATCATAAACGGTTTTATATCATCATTTGCAGTCGCATAGACGTGCCCTTTGAGTGAAGCCATGATATCGAGAATTGCATGGGAACCTTTACGAATATCTTTCATGCACGAGAAAGGAGGGAACCTCTTCTTCCCACTCGCCTTCTGATGCCAAGGCTGGTCTCAAGGAAGCTTTGGGTAAGTAAGTACCTCAGGAATGTGGTCCAGAATGCGTTTTGTTTTTACTTACAATAAATTTTTAAGAAGCATTTTACATCCTTGTAAGGAAAAAACTCCCGTGACCCTGGAAGCAAGACGTGTCACACCAATCCAATACTCCATGCAGGTTGCAAATGATTTCACGTAAAATGAGAGAGAATTAAAATCATTGATAGAGTTTGAATTTGATCTAAAAAGTTAAAACCAAACTGCTTTCGGTGTCGGCTCATTTTTTAATAACTACGTTATGAACTGACAAGAAAAACGTGGAACTCATGTCAGATGAAAATATCATTGTTATTCTTTTAAGTTACACAGCAGCAGAAGTCAGGCAGATTCACGGACCATTTCACGCGAATAAGAGGCGCGCAAGTTTCTGCAGGTCTACTGAAAACAAAGTCTTTCTTTCTGCAAAGAGGCGAAGAGGAAATCAGTCACGAGTTTAGCGCTGACAAAACGAAGAATTGCCAATCTTTGCACACACACAATTGTGAAACTAACTTTCCTTCGCCGTTCACTGACTGACGAGATCATCCACTTTTACTTGAGTAAACTTAATCACTCGGTAATTGACTCGGACTCCACAATTGGTTATTGGAACACATCGGTGATACACGCTGCGATTGATAGCGTTACTAATCTTATGAAAGCAAAATAACGTATAAATTCAAAACAAATTGTAGACTCGGTCAGATAACTCTAACTAATGTCGCTGCAGCAAGATAAGAGACGACGTTTTCATCAATCATCATTGCGGTCAGTATCTGATAAACACATCTTTAAAATCGTCCCTCTTTCTTTACTTCCGGAGAAGGAACAAGCGTTTGCAGCTAGGAACACCACAATAATAGGACGCCCCACTTCACTTCACCAGAGAAACGCGCGCAAAATCCACGCCGCGACCGCCTGCCGCAGCGCTGCACCACCACAGCGCGCGAGGTGGTGAGTGTCAATGTGACCCGAAAGCTGGCGAACTGACGAGGTAGGAGCATGGAGCGCGCCTAGTTCGTACGTTTGTGAGAGTGCCTGGATGAGTAGCTGTTCGAGACTAGCACACTTGAGTTGAGGTAGATTTAGCCTAGCAAGTACGTTTGTGAGAGTGTCTGGATGAGTAGCTGTTCGAGGTTAGCACACTTGAGTTGAGGTAGATTTAGCCTAGCAAGTACGTTTGTGAGAGTGTCTGGATGAGTAGCTGTTCGAGGTTAGCACACTTGAGTTGAGGTAGATTTAGCCTAGCAAGATCGTTTGTGAGAGTGCCTGGATGAGTAGCTATTCGAGATTAGCACACTTGAGTTGAGGTAGATTTAGCCTAGCAAGATCGTTTGTGAGAGTGCCTGGATGAGTAGCTGTTCGAGATTAGCACACTTGAGTTGAGGTAGATTTAGCCTAGCAAGTACGTTTGTGAGAGTGTCTGGATGAGTAGCTGTTCGAGATTAGCACACTTGAGTTGAGGTAGATTTAGCCTAGCAAGTACGTTTGTGAGAGTGGCTGGATGAGTAGCTGTTCGCGATTAGCACACTTGAGTTGAGGTAAATTTAGCCTAGCAAGTACGTTTGTGAGAGTGGCTGGATGAGTAGCTGTTCGAGATTAGCACACTTGAGTTGAGGTAAATTTAGCCTAGCAAGTACGTTTGTGAGAGTGCCTGGATGAGTAGCTGTACGAGATTAGCACACGTGAGTTGAGGTAAATTTAGCCTAGCAAGTACGTTTGTGAGAGTGCCTGGATGAGTAGCTGTTCGAGACTAGCACACTTGAGTTGAGGTAGATTTAGCCTAGCAAGTACGTTTGTGAGAGTGCCTGGATGAGTAGCTGTTCGAGATTAGCACACGTGAGTTGAGGTAAATTTAGCCTAGCAAGTACGTTTGTGAGAGTGCCTGGATGAGTAGCTGTTCGAGACTAGCACACTTTAGTTGAGCTAAATTTCGCCTAGCAAGTACGTTCGTGAGAGTGCCTGGATGAGTGGCAGTGCGAGATTAACAGGCTTGAGTTGGTAGATTTAGCCAACCAAGTACGTTTGTGAGAGTGTCTGGATGAGTAGCTGTTCGAGATTAACACGCATGAATTGAGGTAGATTTAGCCTACCAATTACGTTTGTGAGAGTGTCTGGATGAGTAGCTGTTCAAGATTACTACAGTAGAGTTGAGGTAGATTTAGCTTACGCTACGCTGCGACTTCAACATTATGTCTGTGGGCCTGCTTATCGTGACGGCAAGCTAACAGGATTAATTTGAGAGTCCACTTTAGAAACACTGAAAATTTGTCCTACATTCCTTCATATGCGCGAAAAACATTCCCCCCGAAATAGAAGAGATCGGTAACAATCAGGCCAAAAAAATTACCTTACGTTTCTAAACCTGTTAGTGAAAAACGAAAAACAAAAAATTTTCAGGGCTGAAACTAACGATGTTAAATCATTAGTTTCAGCGTAAATCATTTATTTAACTTCAGCCAGGTAGTTTTTCGAGGACTACATCTCTAACTTTATGAGGGCCATTAGTTAAAGCTTACAAGGATTATTTGCTCAGGGTATATTTCCAGTGTTGGGGCATCCTTCTGGAGAGTAGGTGATCCCGCGCGTTATCTTGCGTGTTTCTGAAGTTTGTTCTGCCGGGCCTTATTCTTCACACGCTATCGAGGTTGAATTTCTGTCTAGGACATATCCATTTACTCGGTATATGTGTGATAAATGACACCTATTAAGAGACCCTTTTCATTACCTGGAAGTTTCGGTAACTGTTAAATATTTTTTTAGCTTCGTAAAAACACACTTGTTTCCATCAACATAATAAAATAGAGATTATAATATTAAGACTTATAACTGCTACTAAAGTTGCCGAAATGCAAAAAAATAAACAAATAACAGAACGTCGTAGTGAGGTAAAATCGAGTCGAAAATATGCAATATCAGAACGTAAGCACACCATTTTGAAAAACTGGTCAACTTTTGTTCTATTGGACGTACGTCTATGAAAATTTGCAGATTACTAGATCTCCACATTTGTAACAACTTAAACTTATCTTAAACAAAAATCTTTCATAAGGCCATAGAAAATAATTATTTGAAAAAAAATTATATATATACATATATTATTCATTATTACTTCGAAATTTATAAAGCTAGAGTAATGCGGTTTGTTGCATTTGAAATTCAAACGTGTGCTCTATCTAATTTACTAGGGGATTTTTTGATGTATTTCATTCAGATTTTATATGATTTTTTTTGTAAGGGTCAGGGCAAAAGTTATATTTTTAGGGTAAAAAAGTCCACGGAAAGCTTTACAGAAATTTTTTTTGAAAATCCCATAGTAAATTAGATAGAGCACACATATGACTTTCAAATGCAACAAACCGCATTGCTCAAGCTTTGTACACTTCGGAGTAATAATGACAAACGTCTTGAAAACTTACTTGCTTTATAAGACCTATTTTTAAGAAAAAAAGCTTCTCCTCCTACAGTTTTTGAGCTACAGTGTGATTTTGGTATCATTGGATGCAGAGAAACAAGGGCTTTACAATGCATTAGGAAGTTTTTCAAAATTCATTCTTGTTTCAAAGTTATGACGTCATAAATTTGAATTTTCTTGAGAATATTTTGATTTTTTTTTATTTTTAAATTGGAAATTTGAGGAAAAGCATTCAAGTTTTTGGAATGTCCACGTTATTCTGCATCCAATGATACCAAAATCATTACTGTAGCTCAAAAACTATCAGAGAAGAAGCATTTAGAAACCCCCCAAAATGTCGTTTTCTATGATTTCCCATTTTCTTTTCAAGAAAATCGCATTTTGTCATAAATGATAAATGATTCTAAATTGCATTTCCTATCAGTATACTAAATTTCATTGCTCTAGGTTCAAAAACGAAAAAAAAGGTCCGTAAGGGGGATGCTCTCCCCCTCCCGGGGGGACGCTAGCTCTGGGATATGTTCCTGATATTTTTACAAACATTCGGGGACATATCTCAAACTCATTTAAAGCAATAAAAAAAAAAATCGGGAGAATCGACTTTTGGACTGCAGATGCCCCCAAAATGGTGTCCGTAATCTAATCAATGATATTAATACTTCTATGCACTGAATGATCATTTAAACTACTGCGAAAAATGACTAGGACCAGGACTGACAATACATTACATTACATTGATCTGCACGACTTGCTCATGCTTCAGATAATGCCAGATATGAGTATAACGCACCTCATCGCTAAACATATCAGTTTACTGAATTAAGTATTCCTTGTTTGTTTCTACGAGTAAATTTTGGTGCGGCAAGGTGCCGCACAGGACAATTCACTCCAAGTTGTCATGCATTCATCCACACTTGCACTCCTCGTCTTACCTTCTGCTGCATACTCTACGCTATTCTATAATTAAATACATGAATTTTCCTCTTTTTCTCCGTCTGATTCTGCTAAATTGAGTGTCAAAATTGTTTGGAAAGGTAAAACTAAAGGAACAGGACTGGTTTTTTTCGTCTAACATCCTACGTGTCAAATCACCTGGATTGTTCCACTGACTCCGAATTAAGGTTTTTATGCTCAAATATTGACTGTGTAATTTATGATATTGATATAATGTCACTAGCATTAGATGTCATGGTGATATCTTTGAAGGTTATTCCAGCCTAAGCATTGGTTATCATCTTTCACAATGAGGCAACTTCGTAAGTTTGCACGCAAAATTATAATAACTTTAACAATTTATAATTGAAGTTTAATAATAATTACAATTAATAATTTACTTGGTTATTTTGGAAAAGTTATGCGGGAAGTAATTTTTTAAGAAAAATAGAAGACCTGACTGTTTTGGCAATTTGTTTATTAACTTTTATGATTCGGAAATATTAGCTCAAAAGCGTACTCCGCAGCACTGAACTGTTGTACGCCCCTATATTTCGGGACACAAAGATACATAATTTTCTAACTTGAACAAAAACTCAAAATTACAGCATGAACTCAAGAATGACGTGAGTTACATGACCTTTTTTTGAAAATAGCATAAATGGCCAATATTTTCACTGGAATTAATAATTTTAATTTTATCTATTAAAAGTGTGTATCTTGGCCCTGCGACTACGATCATATAACGTTAATTTCTATTAGAATGATCGTAGAATTTCTATTAGAATGGTAAGCAAAATATTGGAATATGTGACATAATTTTTCCTTATGAGTTATCCAAAGTTTCATTTTATAAAATGATGAACTTCTAGAGGTATTTTTAGGGATAAGACGAAGTACTTCTTTTCAAGGGAAAAAGTGTATTGAATGAATTCAGCATACAAGGCAGGAGCTGCTTGAACACAACAGACACGAAAATTCATAGTTTTATATGAGTTATACTTCATAGAACCAATTCCGGAGATAACCACCCTGAATCAACTGATGTCCATACAAGTCTTCCTCATTCTACAAGAGTTAATACCGATATAAGTCCTTCCTATCCAAAGAATTTTTAATGACGCAAGTCATCAATATTCGAAAAGAAATGACCACGATATATAACAAAACAACCCATAGGTAAATCCTAGAAATCTCCCCCTCCAAACCACGTAGAAACCAAAAAAGAAACCAGAAAACTTATGCCATAATCGCCGAAAAAACAATAGTAAAACCTATTCATGCACACCGGTTCTCAAATACAAATTCTGAAATTGGTACATGTTCTATTATCACGGGGGGCTAATTACTTATCGGCAATGTAAACCTCCTTAATATTTGAATGGATAAACAAAAATGGAGGAATTATAGTATGTGTTAGAAAAAGTTTTCTATTTGGCGATGCTGGGAGACTATATTAACTGAGTTGTGTATACTGAAATTCAGCTGTGATTTGTTCAATACTGAAAATAACGAGAAGTAGAGCAAAATTTTCACCCTTTAAAATTGTCTCTCTGAGAGTTCCTGAGTTTTTTAACACGAAGAAGAATGAACGATCAATGAGATTGATGCATTAATTAAGCTTCAAATTGGTCATCAAACGTGGGTTCTAATTTTACGTTATTTTTTGCGGCCATTTTCCTGAGTTTCGAATCTGCAAAGCAGTGTTTAATTTCTATTTTAATTCTCGTCAGTTTTATAATGTCCATATATCTGATACGACGCATGTTGGACATTGTACATGAGTTTAATTTTGAGTTTACTGGTAAATACGAACAGTCCCAGAAGAGTTTTCTATAAAAGTCTTCAAGAACCGTCTCCCAAAACAACCTAATATGTAGAACAGTCCTCAAGAACAATCTCCCAAAAGTCTCCTAGAACAGTAAGCTAGAGCAATCTGATCAGAAAACATTTAATGAAAGCTTCGAACAACAGAATTACAAAACAGTTGAGCCGAACATTTTCCTAAAGCAGTTTCTCAAAACAATATTCGATAACAGTTTTTCGGGGCAACACCATACAAAATTTTTTTAGAACATTTTGCTAATCAGCCTCACAAAACAATTTCCTAGAAGAGTTTCTATGAACAGTTTTTTTCAAAACGATGCCTCTGTAATCTCTCGTACAACAGTCCCCAAAACACTTTTTCAGAATAGTGCCCCCGCAGAATTTTTTAAAGGTTAGGTTAACATCGGCATCTTTGGGATGCTTTATTTCCAATCAAGCCTGATACATAAGATCTTAGCATTGGTTTTTCAAATGTCTTATAACTAACCCTATATATAGGACACCATGACGGTTCCCCCGTAAAGCCGGTTTCCGACATTTCCGACACCTGGGTTGAGTGGGGTATTGTGCTTTTGAGCTTTCCCTTATACCCAACGGGGAAAATCTCCGCGCCAGCGCTGGGAACGAACTCGCGACTTCCAGCATACAAGTCCGATCCCTTAACCGCTGTGCCACGGAGAGCACAGAACAGGCTCCCATAAATGTCCCAGAGAATTTTATCTTTGAATGTTTTCCTCAAGTATTTTTTCGAACAGTCGGTCAAAACATTCTCTCAGAAACAATTTACAGAACTGACTCCCCGAACAGTTTTTCAGAGCACACTTGGACAGTCTATCTGAGCAAACTTTCAGAATACTCGTAGTCTTCCTAAACAGTCTCTCACCGCTGACTCTTAGCATAATCATGAAAAAGAGTCTCCCACTACAGTTTTTCGGTAGAGTCTTCCATGACAGTTTCTCAGAAAAATCTAATAGAACAGTCTCCTGGTAGTCTCTTAGGATAGTCGTTCAAAAATTTTCTGAGCACAGTTTGTCTGAGCAGCTCTCAGAACAGTCTTTCTGAACAATCCATACTGACATTTTCTCAAAGCAGCATTTTGAAAATGTGTACGGGAACAGTCCTCACTATAAAACTAAAATCTAAGATGTTAAAATCACTTTGGTAGAATGTGGTGATCAAGAGGTAGAGGACGAATTCGGTGTAAGACGATAGTTTTTTCCACGTTAATGTTAATAGAGACCAAATTTATAATAAGATGCTGAATACCTTCACGCAAGCATATACAGTTGCCATGTAATGATTTGAATTAATAACATCTACTAATCTGCACAATGACCAGTGTCAAATTTAAGATGCTCCCATGATTTTCAAAAAATGCATATGAATTCTTTTAGTGTGGGAAACTTTACATTGCTAATTAGATATTCTTTATTGACATAGAAAAAACAACTAATTCATCAAGTGGAAACTGTTCTAACTTTACGCAATTATTTGTGCATTTGCTTCCTTAGCTTTCACGAGCTACGAGGAAATAAGCGATGATTAGATTGTAGATGGAGTAACTTAGAGTTTTTTAGATATTTCATCCGTACTTTTTTGAGGCGATCGATTGTGAACCCTCGGTGCCGATGACAGGACTTTGAAATCAAAGCGTCGGAATAGAGCTCTGTTCAAAATCGGCGCAGTACTTCAGCAGTTCAGTACATTAATAATAAAGCAGCCCATATCTGCTATTACATCCGTTTCCTAACACCGTGGCTGCGCGCGTCACCAGATTAATTCCATCCGTAATTCTATGATCTGAATTGTATCTCAACGTGCGGCTCTTGGGGCGTTTTATATATTTTTAACCCAAGCTTCCACACAAGGAATGCTTGGGAGCATCGTGAACGATGCGTGGAAAAGAATGCGTAGAACTCGTTAGAATTAAAACACAGAAGTCTATTAGCTTCACATAGCTCTATCCCTTATTCCAGAACTTTGGATCATGACTGACACCGCTACTACGGCTTGCCAGGAGACTGTACTGTATATGAAAGACTATCCGTAAAAATTATTATTGCAAGAGCTACGTCGTCTTCACGCTTCACTCCAACAGACCCTTGCATACAAAAATTAATAGCATTCATTAAAAAATATCACTGATTAGCATTACGACGTGTTGTTGTTTCCTGGTTTTCTTTTCGATATAGTGGACACATCCTGTTCTCTGCGCGTACACATAACTCGCAGATAGTAGCGGTTAAAACATAAGGAGCGGAAAAAACAACAGCTCCAAATAATTTGAGGATTGGCCAGAAAAACAGAAAGTAGGGGAGCCAAGTCAACGAAGGAAGTTTCATTACCGGCTGTCCAGCTACTATATTGAAGAATGTTAGAATCGGATCACTGAAAGCTGATCCTGGCTGTGTCAGTATCAGTGGAAAATCCTAATAAATCGTTTCACTGAGTTTTTATACGTCAATGGCGTGCTTTTATAAAACCGAAAAAAATTATGTGATGAATAACCATCACGAACAAAAGAGTCTAATCGTAACTCCATTTTGAAACTCTGAAAACTTTCCTTAGTTTTTCAAATTGAAAAAAATCAATGGTGATACAGAATCATCTTTCAATCTTACCGAAAATGAACAGAACCTTTACAGAAATGTTTGAGAAACAACATTTCATGTTCTCCTAATCACTCAGCTCCAATTTGAGACCACTACCGTAGTAATTACAGCGGTTTTCTAACGATAACAGTTCGAGCGTTAACAGTTTAGGACTCGCGTGGAGATCAGGCGATCGCGTGAGCGCTTTGTCACCGCGACGTCGCCGCTGCGGTATTGATGAGGGCATGTGAGGCACCTGGGCTGCATAGCGTGATGGATCGCTCCGGTGGCTGTAAGGTGACGTGCAATTACGTGGGGAGTTGCTGTGAACATAGTGTGCTTCAATGGAAAGTTAGTGATGCTTCTGCAAATATTGACACATTGAAGGCTAGAGTAATGGGTTTATCAATACTATATAATAAAACGCTAGGTATCTCCATATATTTATTAATAAATATATTTTTGTGCATAATTTCTGTTAATTTTTGTGTTGTTACGATGGGAATCTCATTGAACACATTGAATTGGTTGGTCTGTCTCTTTTTCATGCTCTTAAAGGATGCTTGACGACCTTATCTGTGATACGAGTTTCACCAGTGCACAAGTACAAGAATATTTTAATCGCAGATACTATTCAAAACTGTGAGTTCAAAATTGCCGATGTCTAATTTTTAAGGATCTTTTTGTCAGTTAATAAACAAAAGTCATGGTAAACTAGACGGTCACTTCAAGGCACAGAATTTGCTAAAAATTGATCCGGATGGAAACTAAAATATCGTTGAAGAACAAATAGTATCAGGGGTACATGTGGGTTATCTGTCACCACTTTTTTGGTTTTACTATTGGCTTGGAGTAGGCTATCGCAAGTACTGTGATGAATATATTTATTTGTCATCCACGTCTGGAAAATTTGCTCAAGAAATGTATCGAATCCCGTCATTTTTGACGGCCCGTGTACACCAATTAATAATCACTAAAGGACATTCTCCAAGAGTCAAAAGCCAGCGTTGGCCCTTCATAAGATGCTGTTTACAAATCTTTGGAAACTGCCGTCAGTTCTGTTCATGTAGAGTCGAATGGAAAATCCTCTCCAGTTTTGCTTCAGCTCCTGTTGAAGCCATTAATTTTTCCTGCTTCTGTTGAAACCAATAATTTGTTCCAGCTCCTGTTGATGTTGAAAATTTACTCCAGCTCCTGTTGAAGCCATTAATTTCTCCCGCTCCTATTGAAACCAATAATTTGTTCCAACTTCTGTTGAAGTTGAAAATTTAATCCTGCTTCTATTGAAGCTACTAATCACTTCAGAAAAGAGTGCTTCATTCGCAGGACACTCGCAGGCCGTGCGGGTGGTGTCCGAGCCAATATCCAAAGTTCTGGCCATATAGGAATGCAGCGATCTGAAACTCGTGGACTTCTATGTTTTCATCGTCCTGAGTTTTGAGCATTCACTTCAATTCACCATTCTCGATGCTCTTCAGCAATCCCTTTGAAGAGTATACCTTGACATTCTCCGAAAACCTCAGTGTAATTCATGCGAAAGCTTACGGACTCGTCTCGACTTCTGAAACTAAGCGCAAACTGGAAAAAGTATTTCTCACGAATAGTGGACATGTTGAAAGCTGGACATAGAACTTCCAGGAAAATTTTCAATTAGAAGTCACAAGCATACATTTCTTCGTTTCTACAGCTCAGACAAGAGCCATAGAGGTAGGACAAAGTAAAGGGTTGAACTTTGGTTAGAAGCCGAAAACAAATGGTGTTGAAACTACAAATGGAAGGGAATAGCGAAAAACAAACAATTAGAAACCGAAAATTTTGTCTTCGCTCTTTATGAAGTTATAATTAAATACGTTTCATTATAAAAGAGTGGATGAGGCGCATCATAGGTTTGTTAACCTATAATTCATCTTACCCAAGAACGTAACGAGGGCGATGTTGAGCAGGGACAATATAAATTTTGTGTTTAACAAGTACAACATTTATTTCACAATAATAGACGACTATTGAATGTATTTTTTGAACAAAAATTTTTCAGCGAATTTCTGATACGTAAGTATCGTCAAAAATTCATTCAACTAATAACAAATCATTTCAAACCAGGACGTTAACATTGGAACTTCGGTTTTGCTCTAGTGTATTTTGGTTCAAGCCCTCTTAGTTTTGCATTGCCTTCTACTCGAGGAGCTCGAGGAGCTCTTTGAATTACCTCCAAGCTTGTCTTCTCCACCCTAATTGCCGCTAATGCTAGGAACTACATAAACACGTTAATTACGCTGAGTTAAAGTGGAATTTAATATTCAATGTCAATTACACTCACTTTTAATTTTCTGCTTTCAAATAAACAAAAAGTTTAATAAAAAGTGCAATCTTTGGACTTTGGTTATGAGTAAATAAAAATCTATTTGTGACAACCGCTGTGAGTTACTTGCCTTATAGAAATTCCGTCGGTAATACCTTCTTGATCATGCAGCAGTTATGGTGGTGATCGACCGCCTTCAATGTAAGCTTGAGAACCGCTGCATTTAATCCTTAACGCGTTTAGTGTGGTGTGACCCACCGGTGGTTACTGAGGAGATTTTTTTTTGCTGTTGACTGACGAGAAGTCATAAACTTAATTTTCATAGATACTCAAACAAAACTAAATGAAAGTACTATGCATTTTTTGATTGCTATTTTTTAAATTACTCTCTATAATTAACTTTTATTTGAATTGAGCGTTACACTTCAGTTACGCCCCCACACTTAACGTGTTAACAAACCCACGTGCCATATATGGCACACTCACTAAAAAATAATATTACAATTTATTTCTTGTCAAATGTGTGCCCTAATTTTATTTTTGAAGCTGTCTGCCAGAGGGCAGTTCCGGCCCAATTCTGATGTTGGTGATAACCTGAAGCCAGCGTCAGTCTAATGGCAGTGGCTGAGGTATTGGGAATATGAGTAAACAGAATTTAGGGCATTACGGGCTAAGGTATTATACTATGTGACTAGCAGACAAACTGAAGCTCCCCTTAGCGGCTGTCGGAATTTCAAAATCAATTTCTACAAGCAGTTCTTATACCATTTATTTCTCGTCGAGTTCGTACCCTAACTTGCTCTTTGAAGTTCGCCATTGGAGTTCCACCCTCATTCTGATGTCGGCGACGACCTGAAGCTAGCACCAGTCTAATATCAGTGGTTGTGATAACGCTAACATGAGGAAAAAAATTCTCCTGTTAACTTATTAACGAGGCATCATTTTTTGACTCAAGTATCACCATACAATTGCTCGAAGGCGATTATGCTGATTCTGGGAAACTGGTTCGTGATAATGAACAATGTAATCAGTAGAGAACAACACGCTAGTTTTAGTGAGCCTCTTCCTTTATTTTTATTCCTACGCTCTGACATGAAAAGTCCGTCACCGCAGTTCAAGCGTCACCGTCGACCGTCATATGAAGGATGAATTAATTAGTTACAAGTTATTTACTTCATAAAACTCCTTGAGTTATAACACGTACATTAATTATTAATTTTTCAACGTACATAGTTTATAGATGTCAAGAAAGCTGGTACAGAAATGGTTGCACGAAGTGGAAATTGATTCTACTGTATGAACTATTTTTTCCCCTCAAATCACTACGAAAAATAACTATCGATTAAAAGAAACTTTTCGGCACAAGTACATTTTGATGGTATTTTGTACATATACATCTTGTGATCATTCGAAATTTGAGTATGGCATTGTCAACATAGACTGTGTTTATTCGAATTCAAATCATTGAATGTCCAAAAAGTGATGATCCACCCTAATTTCCCGTTGCGGCTACGTAACAAAACTTGACATTTAAAAATTCTTCATTATTGATAACTCACACGACAAAATTTCCTGTTCAACTATTGAGACGCCTTAATTTACTTGAAATAACCTCACCTTAAAGCATCAAATAACCCCATTAAACGTAAGAAAAACCAAATGAGTGACAGATCTGACACGTTCCCGCGTCAAATATACTGTATAACAGCCAATGTTCCGTCTGTTTAAGCGACAACATGGCTCACAGCTACGGGGCGTGTGAGCGACTCCGCCATAGCCTGCTACATTACGAATACAAACTGGGGGCTTTTGTGTGAGATTAGAGGAAGGGCGCGCAATTTAGGAGGAGCGCGAGTGAATGTAATACTAGAGCCGTAATTTGGCTCAGTCCTGCCGTAGAGTTAAAGCTCGAGTGACGCGCTTCGAGCGTTGTGGACGGTCCTCACAGAAGGGATGTTCTATGCAACCGTTCCTGCATTGACTTATGTACTTAAAGATGAGATTTGTGATCATTAATTTTGAGGAGTTTGGCGAAACTTTGCATGGTGGCGTTGATAACGTCTTTAATGAACGCTTAGAGCGTTGCTATGAAATGAATTTGACCGGCCACGCGCGAAATGAGTGTTAACTATATATATACAAAATTTTCTTAGACAGCTGTTACTATAGTATTTATGAAATATCTTAACTAGATTTCTTTATATCATTTATGATAATTGCAACTTTAACGTGCCAGTTTCGGTGTAAGTTCCAGTTTCGAAGCAAACTTTTATTTCAGAACACACAACAAATCAGATTATTATAAGGCAGAATATTTTATAACAACAAAAAAGAATTTTATAATATTTATAATGCAGAACGAGACATGACCACTGATGCGATCGGGTCCATTGCTCTCACAGTTGCAGACTCTCAATCAATCGGTCGTGGTCACAGATCTGTACGCGCGCTATCACCCAGGGTGCTAAACAAGTAAGAAATAACTCGCTGATTTGAGATGAGTTCCATCAAAAGATGGAAGCTGAAGGAAGGTTGCGATGACAAGGTATCCTCATATCCAAAGTAAATTGATATTTGAAGTCGCTGGTGGTGCTCAGTGGCTTCAAGCTGTTCTTGAGGTTCTTTATTCTTCTGGGTAAAGTGATGCTCTGTCCGAGACGTCGAACATGGAATAATTTTCATAGAACCCTGCTCAAGATACATATTTATCAAAGACATTGACTGCGATAGGTTACATTTAAGTTCAACATTCAACTGAAATTTGAAGTCAATTGTAGTAAGCAATTTTTAAATAGTTAACGTTAACTGGATGGTGCTTTTACTTAGGTTTGTTTAAGTATTAAGAAAATTGAGTACATGATTGCTGGTCGATCAGCAGCACAATGAAAATTCCCTCTGCGTTTATTTTAATTTTTCTATCGAACGCTGTAAGTCTTCAATTTAGGCCCGTGTTGATTAAGTTCTTAATTTCTGTCGTGAGCGCTTTGACTGCGATATGAGCCACGGGTGGTCACTGAGGGAGTTTTCATAACGCTACTGACCGACCAGCAGTCACAAACTCAATTTTCATAAATACTTAATCCGAACTAAATGAGATACGGTCCAGTTAATATTTGTTATTTTTAACATTGCAAACCACAATTAAATTTAAATTTGAGTTGAACTTTAGACATCAATTTTGTCAGCCGCAGTCAGAGCGTTAAAGTCTATTTTTAAGATACGTCTCTTAATTATAGAAAACGAATGAGTTGCATAGTTCCGTGAGTTGAATTGCCCAAGTTGCTCGATATTTGATTATGACAGCCCTCCTAGGCTGTGCTCCTCTGCACCCCTCTGGAGGATACAACTATTCTATCCAAGGGAATTAACACTCCCAGGGGGAAAATGTGAGGTCCCGAGCCGAGAGTTGAGTACCCTTTCTTTCCATTAAAATGAAATGTGTTTTTTTTTTGTTTCGTAATGGTCATTTTTTTCGTTTTCGGTTCACTGCTGTCCTGTTTTTCCAGCACCTCAGACTTTCTTCTTTAAATTTTCTCTTGTTTCTTACTAAATATTTTTACTTGTTTCTTATTCTAAATTTTATCTTACTAACTATTTTTATGCGCACAGAATCCTGCGGGAGCACACCTTGCGCATAGATTCCACATTTCCCTTACTCGATGCTAAATGGGATCTTCATCCTTTCAACATCTTTGCTGCGGTAAGGGAGACTGCAACTAACTTATAATTAAGCAATCATTGTATGTTAAAGGAGATTGGAACTAATTTATTATAAATTAACCATTGTTCCTTGCTGGAGCCAGTACTTGACTTCGTACCATGAGACTGAGCTCCATCTATGCGCGCCTTCCTCTAAGAGCCCTGTGCCACCACGAGACCGCCGCCCTACCAAGAAGCCCAACTTCTTGACTTCTGGCGGCCGAGCTTAACACTTTGACCGCAATTGGGTAAACTTAAGTTCAATATTCAACTAGTATTGAAAGTCAATTAAGCAATTTTCAACGTACCAATCATCAACTGGATCGTGCCTTCATTTAGCTTGAATGAAGTATTTATGAAAATTGAGTTTATGACTACTGATCAGTCTGAAGCTTGATGCAACTCCCCTCCGAGGCCACCAATGGCACACGTTCGGGTCAAAGTGTTAAATATCTCTCGGGTTGTCTTCCCTCTCTGCTTATTCTCACTCGAAGATCTCAAAGCTTCGACAGTAGACCGTCCGTCAGCGGTGATCGTTAAAGACGCCTTTCTTCGGCCATCACTCATCTGACAAACGCGGGATGGGCTTAGTGGTTGGGGCTATGCGGGACTCCGGAGCATCTCTTGATTATATTTTCGGTTCAACTCCTTAGGATAGAATTTACCATTGAGTAGTTGAGCTCAATGTCTTTCCTTTCCTCCCTCGAACCCCCACCACCCGAGAAAGCCGCGCTGGAGCTTGCCGGTGGAGTCTCAAAATCAAGATAACTGTTTGACTATCTGCAAGAGGCTTCTGGCCCAATAACAGCCTGCGATGTAAGCTGAATTAATGGTGAAACGATTCCTGGTAATGCGGTCATCTAGGGACTGGTTTCCTGAAAATCATGTTCTTCTTAAAACAGGGGAAGGCATGTTGCTATAGAAACGTAACTAGCAACGTATTCAAATATAAAAAACACAATGCTATTTGAAAATTTGTCTTGTAAAATGAAATTATTCAGCACAGGACAAATTGCTGCACAGAGATTTACTAAAGTTATACTGGTAAGTTTGGTCGTTGCTGTCAACGTCGCTCTTATCCGTTCGCTTCCGTATTGTATCTTTTAAATTACTACTTGCTTACTTTTTATGGTTAAATGGGTCACGAGGTGCGCGCTCGTCGAGCAGAATTATCTCACAAAAGTTCATGACAAACAATTTCAAAAAACAGTCAAACAAAAACAAGTAGGGGAAACAGTGATCAATTCACGAGAAGGGGCGCACAAAACGAAAGAGTAAAAAGCAAACTCAATAGCCTGAAAATATGGCGTCATTCTCGGACTCTCATCCTAGGCAAGCAATTAGGCAAAAGAAATGTCGTGGAGCCCTGGACGCTCGAGCAGACGACGCAAGCACTAGCGTTCTGCTTAACGTCCGTTGTGACGGGCTTTGCTGCGCCGCTTGACAACGTTAAAGCGATGTCGCATTTCTTGGCTGATTAAAACGCCAACATTGGTGCATTCTACCTGCTTTTTAGCTCAGCCTGCGTCTTGGTATTTGCTCGTACACGTTACTTCAAACTGTGTTGGTGGACGGTTGGGAAAATTTGAGCAAATGAAAGGAGTGTTTTATTAGAAGAAAAATGATCCTTAGATAATATTTTTGTTCATACTTGTTGACTTTAAAATTTAGTTTTCTTATTGTGAGACTCACAGTAAATGCTTCTAGATGTGAATGAGTTCACCATATTCGACGAGACAAGCACAGCTGATAAGTCAGAACTAATTTCTGGACGCAAATAACTATGGTCAGAAAGGAAACACGCTCTGTGCTCATACAACGCTCGCAGTATACAAAAGGTTGGCTTCACTGCATGTTAAGTATGTAGTTTGAGCAAAGTTAAAAAATGTACAACACAGTTTTGCGTTTGTTACTTCCTTCTATAGTCTCGTTTACAAATACAGTGCATTCTTGCATTTAATTTTAACGATACAAATTAAACTCTGACAAATTAAACGCGGGATGGACGTAATAAGTGCAATTATCTTGTCTGAATGATGTTGAATACAATAAATTTGAGAAACAATTACGTTATTATGCACGATGACGTTATTGTAATCATAATCCGCTCGAAAACCGGAAACTATGCTTAGATGTTGGAAACATCTTCAATGGAATATTCTTCTCCATTAATTTATGTCAGTAACTTTACCTGCTTAGAATGCTATTCCCACTATTTCCAGCGGACATCAAGAAAAAAGGGACTCTATTTTCGAACTAACTTTTACGATGGAATTCAGTATCACACATGTATACAAGGCTTATTATTTTGATTGAACCCTGATGCTCTTTAATTCTACAGTGAAAAGTTTCAGGAAGCTTAGTTTAATTTAACAGTCATTGTTTCAGAAATATGTGCAATTCTAAACTTTAAATATTTCTGGATCAACGTACAACATTTAGTTTTCTCTCTTTTGATACTTTAACTGCGTCGTGTTCCGCCGGTGGTCACCGAGGGGATTTTCATTACGCTGCAGGTCGACCAGCAATCACAAACTCAATTTTCATAAATCCTTGATGAAAACTAAATGAAGGCACGATCTATTTAATGTTCGTTATTATAAAAATGTATTCTAAAATTTACTTTAACTTTAGTAGAAAATTGAACTCCAGTATAACCCGCTGTATTTAAAGTGTAAGGAGGACAAGAATCGTACAAGGGCTTTACGCGATAACTACCAGACGTAGTTATCGTTTTTTAGCAAACGTATTTTAGGAAACCATCAGCCTTTTACAAAATGACGTTGCATGTCATATGCAAGATGATAACCTTCACGCTCAAGACGCCTTACTTTAAGCAAAAATGATTCCGTAAGTACGGCACGACTCACTTCTACACCGCATTATCGTCAATAAGTTGGTTTAAGTCTCCCTGACCACATAAAGGTGTTTCAAAGAGAGGAAGGAAGAAGGCAGCATTAAGTGAGGAGCTATGGAACCACGCTTGAAAAGGACAAATTTATGTTGACAACATCGATGTGCTTAGCATGGTTGTCACAATGGCAGTTTCCTTCACAGAAATATTGATGTTTAGGCTATTAATTAGAGACTGTTCTCAAAAACCTATCAGCATCTAGCAACCAAAAAGAGGTTGTCCGATGTTGGTTAATGGTCACATGCTGATTAAATTTTAGATGCTAATTGGTTGTCAGATCAACATCTGGCAGCCAAAAATGGTTGTCGAGGCTGAGTAACCTTTACGGTAAAAGTCGAAGAGCTTTCGTCGCTTGGATCGACGTATGAGGATACAGGCAGCGCATGTAACGCAATATCCGAGACCGACGACCCTCTTAAGTGGAAGAATGCTTCCTCGGGCGCTTTCGAAATGAGTTCAATCGACCATGTCGTCTGTCGTACATCTCAATTTCAGTTCAAGCATTTACGGAATTGCGACCCAAACAGTAGTTTTGCTAACTTTTTGAACACAATTTACAATGCTGCTTTGGAACGTATTACGTAGAAATGGCTAACTTTTCTGATTGTTATGGAAATGCACGTCTGTGACAAGCGTCAGATATGAAATTAAATGAGGATTTTAGTCATTGTCAATATTCCGCAGTCATAGACTAGGTTTGAGCTATTTTATGCTCGGAAGAAGCTAACATTGGTAACTCTGAAACGTTGTTCGCCACAAGTTACATTTATACTTGAGATTGTGTATTACGACCAGCACTGCTCTTCATACTCTCTGCTCATCCGTCTTCCGACTGCAAAACTATACCATGATGAATTCACATTCTCAGTTGTTAGTCTTGGACATCGTTTGGTTTAATTTTTTTTATCAATCACATGAAGTAAAATTAACTTCACAATCCTGATTCCCGCAACTCTTAAGGTTAATTTTTACAACTATGGGGCCTGTTCCCCAAGTTAATTTATGAGCTCGGGTACAAAACCGCTTTTTTTGACTTAGCTGAGTCCCTTTCTTCAGGGAAGATAGCAGCATTAAGGGAGGTGTTCGCTGCTCTTCTTTAATTGCATCACAAACTTCATTGATACAATGTAATCTGTACCTTGCCCACTGACGGCTTCCTCTTCCAACGGCATAGCCTTATTGTTTGCTTCGCTGATTTTCTGATAATTTCTTTCCTTTTAAATTCGCTTCTATGAATTTCAAAAAAGTGAGACCCTAAAATAGGAATCTTAGCCACCATTTCCACTCCTCTAAAATTTAACACAGAACTGCACAGCCCGCTGTAGTAGCAATAATACAGCAAAGCCCACGTCATGTCTGAGTTTACCTCGTTTTTTTATTCGTGGTTGAGGGACAACTGCAGTAATTCCGTCAGTTAACCCCACAGAGCGGCACCGAGCAGCAGCTGACGGAGGTACAACAGTATTCAGTAACTTCTCTTAACACCTCGGCAGCAACGAGCGCCACTGGTGACCACGGAGGAGATTTTCATTATGGAACTGACTGACCAGTAGTTTTAAATACTTAATAAAAGTTATTTGAGAGCATGATCCCCTTAATGATTTCTATTTTCAAAATTGCCAATTGACTTTAAATTTGACTTTACAATTGACTTTAAATTTGAGTTGAATATTGAACTTCAGTTTCACCAATTGCGGTCAAAGTGTTAACCAATCTAATTTTCTGGCAGTGCGAACGGCGGGCGCGTGCATACAATTTTTTGTGACATTAAATTGCAGGTGGCTACAATTGATCTTCGCGGCAACCAAAACTACTGGCGCAATTCACTACTCCAAATCAACTTGACCTTAAAATATCCTACTTCGCTGAACTGCATGCTACACACGGAGAAACTCACATTTTTTATTACAATGACCGAAAAGGAAAACCAAGAACTGTGACGAACACTATTACAGAATAATAATTTTCTATCAATTAATTTTCCACTCAATAAAATGGAAAGGAATGAAAAATGAAAGCAATTTCGATAAGTTTTCAGTTATTTGAATTAAAATTAAACCATCACAAGTGAATCGATCGTTTGAAGTTGAGATCCCGTATTGCTTATGTTGATTTTTGAGACGAAAATGGAATGGTAGGGTGACTGCTTGATGACTCACCGGTGGTCACTGAAGGTATTTGTGTAATGTGGGTGACGTTCTGATGGTTTCAAACTTAATCTCTACATGTACTTGATTAAAATCAAATGAAGGTACGTTCAAAGCAATATTTCACCCATTGTATGACTAAAAACTAAAATTGAACCCAATTTGAGGTAAACATTAAACTTCAATCAAACCCATCGCAGTGAGCGAGTCAAGCAGAAAATCTCTTTCATTACGAGCACATATTTTAAAGTCAATAATTTTTCGTTTCGGGCTTCACGTGCAATATGTTTGAGTTCTCGAGCACCTCGAGAGCCGCAACTTGCAGGTTGCGGTAGCGGGCGCTGCGCTGGCCATCCATAACAGCCGTGCGTGACGGCAATGGCAATGCTCCTCTACCTTGATCCGCCCACTCCAGGCCACCAAAACCTGAATAATCCAATCCATTAAAGCTTATTTATTCAGTTATCGCCCGGTGCAAGTGGATAAAAAATATGCGCTTGCTCTCTCAATTCTTGGAAGAAGCAAGGAGTTGCTCATGGACTAGGCTTAGGATTTTCTCTGTTTATTTTTAAGTTATTCGTTTCATTTGACATTGTTATGTCAGTGAATATGATTTCACATAAAAATGTTATTTTTTAAAGCGTAAACTTTATGTTATATTTTTGAGAAGGCTTCTTTTTTTGTAAAAGTTGACAGTGGCGATTTTTCTGGAAAAATTGATGAGTTAAACCCATATCCGTAAATAATGCATGACTTTCATTTTTTAGGAGTACAAAGGTATGACAGTTACAACGAAAATTTGCACAAGTTTGTATGAAAATAAGTCCTTAACATAATTGTTTTCAGTAGCAAAGCTTCCAATAAGTTGTAGCCTATAAAGTTGTAGCTGCTGAGTATTTGAAGACTCGGCCTTGCCGAACGGGACGGCAAATCAATTTTCATCAGCTTAGGCAAGCCTTAGAGAGTGAGCGACGGGAAAGCCTTTTAGATAGAAATAGAATATTCACCTCTCAGAAGAAGCAATGGAAGGACTTGATATTTATCATCAAAATTTTGCACTGGACAGAATCGAGGACAATAAATGGAGTAACTTCCCAATATTTTAAATTACCTCAATTTGTACGCCCACTTTAATGTCCCAACTGGCATCTCAAAACGCTATCAGAATTGATATAGCTCATGAGAGATGGTGGTGGCACTATATATTGAATAGTGACTTCAACTTTATACAATACTCTTCTTAGAATGCTTTATTCATGTTTTAAAGCAAACATCTCTCAATTTTCTCTCCACAGCAAACTTTTCAAAACGTGGTAGCCTCATTCTGGTGCGCTCTTCAATTCTCACGAGGCTTACAAAATATATTATGTTGGAAATGAATGAGAGATTCTCAGTTATTTTCGCACAGTATAACAGGGTTCACAATTTTACTTAATTCGAAAAGAATTGTGATACAGTTCTGTGTCTCCACATGAAGTAGAATGGTTTGAGATATTGGATGAACCCAGTGTTTTTGTACATATAGTATAACCAGTAACAGCAAAATTAATACATTCATTGATAAGAGAAATTCTTGCACAGAGCGATTACCTTCAAACTCTTTAATTCCGAAAGCTTTTTCGCGTATGCAGTCTATCACGTTTGCATTCATAAAAACTTCCCGACCAGACCATGAGCCATGCCCGAGTGAACAAAAAGAGCATTTATCAGGTCATGCCAGCATCTCGCTCCCACCCACCGAAAATAACACATTGGGAGCACATTTGTTCCTGTTTAGAGCTCGTCCATAGCAAACTCAAGCTCCTTATTTCAGCTTGAGCTAACGAGCACTGATATGATGACAGGTTGCGTGCGGGGTGAACTGCTGGGAACGGTCACACGCTTATTGTACAGCACACTTGTTGCTCGAGGTGAACAGCTACATACCGAGTAAGTCGGGAGGTCCTACATTACTTACGCAGGCTTTAGTCTCGCCTGCTTTAAATACACAGTGTTATCTTGTTGCATGCAGACATGTTTTCTCTGGAATTCATTTCTTTTATTTTAATTTTGGTTCAAACATCCAGTTTCAAATGATGTAGGCACGAGTTAAGCTGGGATGAGTACCTTCCACATATAGGTTTCCTAGAATTTTGAGAACCTTCAAATTGATGCTGTATCTAAAATTTTGCGTTATATTCTTTATTAGAGGCGCTAGCTCACGTAGAGGCGTCACATGTTTTTTGAGTCATAACGCCATGGTCGGTTAACAGCGAGTCAACTCTAGCTGCTGTGACGAACACAGCGAAAATCGTTTTCATTCATTATGCTCTCATTAATTGATAGCAAAATAATAATATTATGATGACAATAATACTTTGGCTTAATTAATACATTGACAGAAACGTGGCTCGACGGTGGTCATTGAGAGGATTTTCATTGTGCTTCTGGCTGACCAGCAGTCACATACTCATTTTTCATATATATTAAATGAACGTTAAATGAAGGCACATTCTCTTTAACTTTAATTATTTTCCACGTTAATCTCTAAAATTAACTCTAATTTGAGTAAAGTATTTAACTTTAGCTTAACTTGCCGCAGTTACCGCATTAAAATAGATTTCCACTTGGGTCTTGTTGAGCACTCGACAGCCTCGCTTTATTGGTCTGACTGCCAAGAGTTCGACTTTACGGTGAAAATAGCTTCATCAGCTTCAATTACCTCACGTTTTGGGGCAGTTAATGAGACGAGATATCGACCTCTGGGCAGGCTGCGATGAAAAACTAGCTGCCTGCTAGATGATTTAGTGCCTTTGTTCGACTTAGCTTGTCATAACACTCTTTATTGTGAAGGTTTTTAAAAAATTTCGGAGAAAAATTTGTAATACCCATGTTTTCTGAAATGTTTGAGGTTGATTTATCGAAATAAAGTCGTCCTTAATAACCAAAAAACGTATATGATATTTCCAATTCTTTGAAATTCCATTCCATTAACAGGTAGCACGGTCTCAGCTATTTACTTCGGAAGAAGAGAAATTTAGCGCGCAGGCAGATTTATCGCTCAAAAGTGTTCCGGAAACTTTGAGTTCGAGGGAAACTCGGCGAGGGTTCAGACCGCCATGTCAGTGGCACTCAGTGCGCCTCCGGCCTTGGTGAGAAGAGGGTAATGGCATGATGCTCTGCAAAGTTTCAAAAATGAACTGGCGAATCTGTGGACTTTCATTGAAAGGTTGAGAAATTTAATGTGTTGAATAGAGTGAAATGTGGTTTTATGATGCTGGTATTGTATTGAGGTAGCCGGAAAAGTTTGAAACTCGCAAATGTTGTACTCAGTGGGTGTGGTGTACTCTGTTTCCCTGTATTTTGGCTTTAGGCCTACGGTGAAGTTTTTGAGCTCCTTAGCTACTTAGACTCTACAAATTGATTAAAGCTTTCTATGTATTTCGTATGCTGATTAATCAGTGAAGTATCGTACGTGATAACGATTACCGGTTTTAACATTCACAAAATTTTATTTTTCGCACAACGATAACAAATTTTGTTCCAATTAGGTCTTGAATTTATGAATCTGTTTCAGTTCTGCATTTGAAAGTCTTGTTTCAAAACGAATTGAGCAAAATAGATCTCGGATAACACAAATATTCTGAAAATTTAATTTCATTAAATAAAGGAAAAATTTCTTCGTGTTTAACTTTTTTTAATCATTACCCAGTATTTTCGTTATGTTTTATGTTCCTTTACACTTGAGAATACGAATTTCTTTCGCACTCACGTTTTCAATTTTCAAAGCAGGTAACATTCACCAAAACCATAAATTTAGACCGGAGTACCTGAACGTAATTTGAAAGCTAGGTGTTCGGTAGCGATCGACTCATTAGATTGCCGGATTGAAGGCACGAATTTTAATTTGAAATGTGTTGAAAAGTGTTCCATTGAATTTTTTTATGCTCTGCAAGTTTTGAATTTTCAGTTTGTGGATTGTAATTAATGATCGGAAAATGAGTAGCCGGTGCCAAGATTCTACTTCGCTGGAGGTGCGCTGACCGAACAACACAACGACGAGTGCGGAGAGGGATTTCTCAGAAAATTGCTACTGCTTCAGCACGTTCCTTAAGAGAAAAGGTAAGTGAGCACGCATTGATAATGCGTTTCGAAACGTACATTTTTATTTTCCTTTTTGCAAGACAAAAAGACGTTTTGTTTCATGAAGTTTTTTATGTTTTTACATGTAACCTCATTTTTGTGAAAAACTGATATTTTTCGTGCATTTGAAATGGGATCTACACCTAGTTATCTGAGTATCAATGAAATTGTTCACACCATCACCTGTGCATTTCGTAAAAATGAAAAGTTGTGGTGAAAACATTAGTATTTCGAATCGTTTATTTACTGGACTACGATCATGAACCTAATGTTTAAATACGAAGAAAGTATCAACTGTCGAGCCATCCCAGGGTAACCGTGTATTTAATTCCTCAATGAAATGCACTTAATCATGACCTAAGGAAATGAGAGAGTCCGATATTGAGAAAAAATGTATCGCTGTTGATACGATCAGTGCCGACATCGCCGACCCTCGCTCTCCCGGAGAAAAATGAGCTAGTGCAACTCTGTCATTTGAAGAGTGAGGAATTGAGTTTTTTCGTTTTATTTTGTCTTCATTTTGTCTCGGTATATGAGAGAAAATTTTCATTATAGGGTTGATCACAATGGGAGTTTGTGTACGTGTATGAACGGTACCAAGTACGGGTGCGTTGGAAATTAAATTTATCTTATGTAAATTTCAATTTACATTTCATTCAATGAATGTTGGACAATGGTAGTTTTAAAACTGCTGTGTTTGAATTAACTCACGCTTCTGAAACATTAAAACTCCGCAAAATATCTCATATTTTGATGTTGGAATATCTTGTGTGGAAATAGTAGGACCAAAAAAAAAAACAAATTCGTTTGAAAGACATAAACATAACTGGTAACGTATAACTTAATCCATTATACAATAGCACAGGGTAGATGCTTGCTTGGTTGGTCCGTGAGTGTGTGATGCTCTTAGGGTGCTTAATGACCGTATCTGTGATACGAGTTTCACAGCTGAAAAAGTACAAGAATATTTTAATCGCGGGTGCTATTAGGATCGGCATATTTATTTGTCGTCCACATCTGAGAGATTTATTTAAAAAACATCGAATCCGGTCATTTTTGACTAGCTGTGTGCACTAGCTTGTACACAATTTTCAAAATTCTGCATTAGTACTGACGATAAGTTAGCAAGGTTGGATAAATTTTATGTAATGAAAAAATTATTGTCAGTTTTTTAGAACCTAAAAATCTATTGATGCATGGCACGCTGTGAAATGAAGCTCTGATCTTAGATTCTTACGGAACTTTAATGTTGAGCGAATGCTAGGAAAGTTTCGGTGGATATTGCTTTGTAAAAAATTTATTTTACATTACAATCTTGGCATATTTTAGATTAGTATTCAAACGAGTTTTCATGTACTGATAATTTTTTAGAATTGTATTTTTTAAAATTTTGTGTCTTTTTTTAGAAAAAACTTTCAAGTTCACACTATTTTCTGTTAACATGCAACGAGGATTTAAAAATCTTTTGCTAATCAATAAATAATTACATTATTTTATTGTAATTCCAGTTTGGTGTATACTTACGAGCAAAGAAGCAACCGACGAGATTGAATGACGTGCCTTGAGCATTGTCTCTAGGTTCTTGAACAAATGCACTATATTTCTGACACAACCGGCGTTATAACTAAGTTGACGAAGCTTTTCAATTTTTGTTTTTAGCTTCTTACATAATTCTCCTTAAGAAACAATATCACATTAATTGCTAGAATATCAATTGAGCATCACAACTTGTTTTTAGACCATTGCTGTGGGATAGAAAAAAGTACGCCCATAAGATCGCTGTGTGTGCTGAAGGACCGCAGTGTTTCGTAGTTACCTGCGGAGTTTATATGTGTCAGTAAAAGAATAGACTAGTACAGAAAATGAAACATAAACGAGTGAAGTGGCCCACCTTCGGGTGACCGTAAGTCCAGTGATGTTGTAGACGGGTGAAGTAGCCCACCCTCGGGTGACCCCAAGTCCAGCACTGTCCTAGGCAACAAGAGCACCCACGACACACGTTTACAATCATCAATTTCCAGGCAGAGAACCACTGCAGCACAAAGCTCGCTCATCCCACCACGATACGCTCTATATTTCACCAGCGTACTCGGGACCATTAGCTCAACTCATGGGGATGATTTAGGATTTATTTTAAAACGTTTACGTGCTCGGCTGTGATTCCAGTTTGACACGAATGCAGTGTTTGTACGTTGGTCACAGTCGATTACAGAACGAGAAAGCTGTTTCATGTGTAGAGGTGAGTAGGCCGTGACAGTTTTGCTCATTTGACCAACTCATGGAAATGATTTAGTGTTTTTTAAGCCTTTACGTGCTCGGCTATGATTCCAGTTTGACAAGAATGCAGTGTTTATACGTTGGTCTTAACTGGTTACAGAATGAGATAGCTATTCCACATAGTATATGAAACGAGGCAGAGACAGTTTTACTCTCAAACTGTATTTTCTCTCATTTAATTAGTTACTCGTTTTAAGAAAAAATTTTTTAATGTTCTAGTGAGTTTATTTCTAAGAGGATATAAAAATTTGGATAGTTTTGGGAGGCTCTGTTAACGCAGAGTGCACTGAATTTCGCTAGGTTGATCTTGGCCCATAATATTCAGTTTAATCAGGTTTAGCATGGTGAAATTGTTTGGCTTAATGTTATAGCCGCTAAATTTAAGGTTATTCTAGTTCGTGGTATTCCTCTAGCAATAATTTTCGTACAGTTTAGAGATGAGTAGAACTTGGAGTGGAAACGTTGAGCAGAAAAAATCTTATCATCACTCTACCGAGGTTCCAACAAGCTCTTTACTTCGCTTATGTCAACTTCAACTTCACTTTTCGTTTATTCCTGTAGCTTATTTTGCTGGAGAACAGTGCAGTCGCCTCTGTAGGATGAACAGCGAGGTCAGTTTTTCTAGTCCGGCACAGAAGTGAGAAGACTCTTTCCTCGCTAGCTGCTCGTTGTGAGCAGCTGCGCTACAATGCCGCACTTTGCAGTCAGCCTTCGATCCTTGAAGCGCAAAAACAATCTCTGGTCTTTGCGTCGATGCCGAACTTAGTGCCGTAGATCGGCTTTCCCTGATATCCTTAGGAGCCGAAAGGTACTTGAATTTGATGGGATATATCCGTAGACTCAAATAAAACAAAGCTAACACGAAACATTATTCTTGTTTTGGAGTTGAAGAGGAGCTCGCCGATATTGTGTTTTGTCTCACGCTCTTGCCTGACGTTAGTCTGACGATCATTTCATCATCTCTCTTGTTTTTATTTAGTCATCTTCGGACAGGGTGAAATATTATAACAATTTCGTTTTTAAATGGAACTCGTATTTGCATCTATCAAAGATTTCGCTGGTGAAGTGAATTATGAAACAGTCAATACTTCGGTTGATCAGCGCTTGTTAGCTATTTAACTACATGTGTCCTACATAGTCTCCGCCATTAATTTCACGCACAATCGGAACAAAATGGAAGATTAGTCTCCTTTGGCTTAGTTTTCATTGCTTTGAATATTTTTCATTCAGTACAACGAATACTGTTACCATTGATCCATACCTGCTTGTAGCTAATTCTTTTATTTCTTTCAATTTAAATTCTTACATTCAATTTGGGGAACTTCTTTTCCGTTCGTTTTTCTTTTTTGCTTGTATTAAATGAGTTTCATTTCATTCAACTTTTCTGTGAGGTTTTCTATTGTCATTTTATGTACATGCATGTTTTGCATATGAATAGTAAACTGTTCATTTATTCCAGGAATGTTTTCCAATTTTTTCAATCTGATTCTCTATTTTGTAACAGTTTTTTGTACTGATATCTTTCATTTCGTTCACAGTTTTGGTTACAGGAAACCGTTATAGACTATTTTTTTCTTTTTCTTTGTGGTCATTTGTTTCTGCATCCATTTCTTCCCTCCTCAGATTTATTTAGTTTCATCAATTTTTTTCAGTCTTGCTGTATCTACGCACAATGTGTAGGGACACACCTTGTGTATAGCTTCCCCGGTCCCTTAAAACCACAGTATATGGTACCTATCCCCTCCTTCTCTTGGAATCACCTTTATTGGGGTTAAAAAGGCTCAGACTAAATTATCTAATTCCTTAAAACAATACTAAATAGTACCTTCCTTCTTCCTTTCATGGGAGCACCAGTGGCGGGGTAAAGGAGATTTAAACTTACTAATAATCTATTAAAATTTAAGGGCTAAAACTGAAGAAGTTAACATTGATAAATAATATTATTGTAAGTGGTCAATCCTGAAACGAACGTTTCGGGCCTAGACCCATCATCAGCTGTAGATCTGTAAAAATAAACAGGGAATTTAATATTCTGACTAAGTAATTGCGCACATTAAATATGGCTGTAGTTATTTGAACGCCGCTAATTGCGAACAGCCTGCCATACCCTATAAGCTGAACACAGGCGAAGGAGAAAAAGAATGTAATGCATAATTGGACGTAATTGACAAGCAAATAACAGAGCGTGTACAGAAGCTGTAACTGCCCAACCAAGGAAAGGGATGCGCACGCTGCATATCATTAAGGCTGAGTTTGTTCTTTTATATAAAAAGAGATTCAACAATTCTAAGTTTTGTTACATCAAGAAAAGACCCTAAAATTGAGAAATCAGAATCTGAAATTCTAATATCACACTGTTCCTCTGCTTGAGATCTTAGGACAAAGTGTGGAGTGTGGAGCTTATAATCTAATCAAATATTTTCTCCAGTTCGCCTTCTCTGTCGTTCACATCGCTTCATCTCAGATTGCTTCCACGCCGCCTTTGCTTCCCTCCTCGTTTTGTGTCATTCGTCTGCAGAAGCTACGAGCTCCAGCGGCAGCGCAAATGAAGCGGCGCTGATTTGACTTGAAGCTTTTATTATCGTCCTCGGCGGCTTTCAGACCACCGGAAATTTTCTGGTCCACTCGGATTTGAGATAACATTCACATCTGATTGGTCGCTAATGACGTGCATCATCTGAATTGCATAAGAGATGTCTCTCACTGCATGCAGTTCTTAAAGTGCAATCAAATGCATTCCAGTCATGAAGGACCAATAGGGGGAGTTAGATCGTAGTTGCGCGCGTTGGTCCGTGAGTGCGGGTAGCTAAAATCCAGCGTTGAAATGCGGTCACTTTGTTGCTGTTGCGATGATGTTTGACTGAGATTCACCTACTTGCGTTTGATGTAATCTGCATGGATGAGAATTTATTCTAGTTTTGTGCAGCTGCGCACTCTGTTTGATGCGCTAATTATTCACTCTAATCCCTTCGGTCGAAGCTACGAGAGCTATTATCCTGTGAAAAATGAGCGAGAAAAACAGAGAACGGACTTTTTAATAATACTCGAGCGCAGAAGCACAACGGGACCAGAATATAGAGCGATTACCAAGGGAAATTAATTACAACGCGAAGCAATTATTTAAAGTTCCTTTGTAAAGAAGCCATTTATTTTATGATTAAAAACAGTGAGCATTCACTTCGAACGCGTACAAATTCACCTGAATTTATACGCAGCATCGGACTAAGGTAGCGAGCATCACAGACTTCGAATATTGAAGTGCATGTCTAGTTCCCCTCATAGTCATCTTGAAGAACGACAAAGTAACTTTGGTCCTATCGAAGAGAAAGTATGATAATTCTTCTCGAAGGAGTAAATTTATTTTAGGCAATATCGTACAATTTTATGTAATTTTAATACAATTTTATGTTAGCCCAATTTTGCCCAATTCTTATACGATGATCAATTTCCTGGCTGATCTGGAAATTTTAGGTCATTCACGGATTTCGGTGCAAATCTTTGTAGAGTAAAAATATTGTATGCAAACCCATATCGTTCTCATTCTTTGAAATAATAACTTATAACTTGTCCAGAATGTTCGAAAAAAATGTGATGCATTTTCTTTAATAATTTGCTCTATATTATATGAAAAAATCCCTCTCTTTCTTCAACTATATTATTTATTTTGTAATGATGAATTTTAAAATTTACTCCCACCATCAAAAATGGCAGCGATGCGTTAATGTTAGAACAATAATAAGTTCGTAAAACCAATTTTTAAATAAACTATAAAAGGGCTCGTTCTTTCTACTCTCAATTTCTTTTTCTTTTGAACCAGGAAAACTTTAGAATAACTTTCAATCAACATAAAATGGAATGCAGATCAAAAGCAAAAATTCTCCGAGTGGGAGGAGGGATGGATCGACCAACCAAGCAAGCAACAAGTGTGTTTAGGAGATTAGGATTTCCATTAAGACATTAAAAGAATACTGAACGTAGCGTTTGATCCCCATTCTAACAAATGCAGTGGGTAAATCTTATGAAGTATTTTCCCTCGAGCGTCGTTCTCAAGACTTGAAAGCTGTCGTTCTTGGACAGATGACTTCAGTTGATTGCTCTGGCAGATCCCGAGGCTGCAATCCAAATATTTTCTTAAGTCATCCTCATGAAACAGAACTATTCTTGTGAAGTGGCGATTTCAGAGCATTATTTCTGGAAATCGAGCCTAATATTTTCCTAGCAAATGTATGTCGCTTTTCAATATTTCCGCTGAGCTTTGAATTTCGGACATAATGTTTTCTCGATAAGAAAGTACAAGTAGTTTGGATGTAATAATACGGGTGCCCGCTTTCTACACTATGAAGTTAGTACGTACCGCCACGCTACTATGGTGGACATCCTTTTTTGTTGCAGTACCTATGATCGAACTATTTTTAGTCGCCATGTCCAGAGTACTCTTACGAGCGCCCAAGGCCCCGCTGCTCAAAATAACACCCAGTCACCGGTACAGAAAACATGGGGGACGTGTGTATGACCCCACCATAACACTGGGCGCTCAAAATAGGGTTGGTGTGCAGCCGCTGTTGCTCGTAAAGGCGCGATGTGGAGTTTGCTCATTGCGTGCAGCGGTTGTAATTTCCATCTTGTTCATGGCAGAGTTTTTTGTCGATGTGAAGATGATTCGTCTTCATCATCTGTGACGGTTGATGTCACAGATGCTTCATCTTCATGTGCCTCATATACAGCATTGAGCTCGTGAGGTTGGTAAAAAATATGTGTCGAACCGGTTTTCTACTTTCACAATCTTACACTATATATATACTCTTTCTCAGCTAGTGGTATACAATAGGGTTATTGTTTTACTGATTATTGACTGAACTTATTCGTTTTAAAACTAACTATATTGTCCTAAATGTTCAATGCATTAGTCTCTTCTGGATATCAGGTTCAGTAAAATTCTATGGAATTTCATAGTCTGTCTGACTTTTTCATATCTTGTAGAAAATAAGCTTCTGATAAACGAGGTGTGTTGCCGGCAATGAATAAAGAATAGAAACAGCGATGTTCTTTAAACAATACACTGCAATGGGACGTAGTAAAAATTTTATTAGATGATCTCCTTCACTATGTTATTCCACTCCCTAACGTCTAATTTTGGAATCGCATTGAATAAAGCTCGTTTAAATCAACAAGATTAGGTCCTCTGTAACGGTATCGAGCCTTCCTGTATCCGAGGACAGTGACAACTCCCTGCATCCAGTCTAACTGTATCTCTGTCGTCTACGATGCCTGAAGAATAGAAGGAAATTATCGCTCAATCTTGGCGTTGAGATGGAGGGAATTGCTAAGCATCGGCGCATGCCGCGTCCCTTGTAAATATCTATGAGCGCAACTCAGATGCAGCAGTTCACCCACCCGTAAAATTATGGAGTCGTTTCAGGTGACGCATGTGTCCTCTAAATCCTGAGCATCAACTAAGTGAGCCTCCAGTCTCAAGTTCAATGCTGAGTGTTAGCTGTTTAGAGAGGACAGATTGCTGTTATAAGACACTTGAGCGCTCAACACTATTTCCGTGAAGCTATTCTTCAAAATTGGATGTTGAGTGCGAATTTACATGTTTACTGAATTTGCATGTCAATGAATAGCGGATTTTTTTGCGCGTGTAATCTCAGTCACTCCGGCAGAAGCAATTTGCTTGCTGTATAAATTTGGATTATATTTTGTTTGTTATTCTATTTTGAGTGTTATTTATCGCAAATTCATCTGTTTCAATGCTGTAGTTATCAACTTAAATAGAATATAAATTCTGCAGAATTTACACTTTCACAACGCAGGGTTTCAATATATTGAAATTTCCATAAATGTAATTTAAAAATTAGGAGCTTAAATTACACGATTTTTATTTTTCACGGACTTGAATCGTGCAACACAATTTTGTATCAACTATTTATTTGCGCCATTCTCCTATCAATCACGGTTTGTAAGGCAAGATCATTTTAATGCAGGTCTGTAATTCTTTTCTAGAGCTGAAAATGAAATCCTTTTCTAGAGCGCAAAATGTAATATTTCTCTATATGAGCGGCTGTAATCCTTTTCTATATAATGAAGTCCAAGATATTAAGCGCTTCACTGACATTATTTCAGCTATTTCTCAACGGAGACGAACGTTTGTAGACTGAGTTCACGCACCAGTCTGGAGATGGCGCTGGTGACACGCACGAGATACCCAGTGTAACTTTTTCGCCACCTGCAAGCATGTTTTTCGCCGCCCAAGTAATTGAATCGCTTGGGCCGTCAAAAACATGCATGTTCCGGTGAAAAAGTTAGACTGGGTACGATACTTGGTGCGTGTGAGGGCTGTCTACTGCTCATCTGCGCCCTCACGAGCCCACAAATCGAGGAGTAAATCCAGCAGGGTGTGCCGCAGTGATGGCATCCTCCGGGCACAGATTTACGGCCACGAAAGCCTCCTCCCTGAGCAGTGCTATCAATACTGCCTTCAATAGCTCTCTGCATTTTACATTCACTGACTGGAATTGCAATCGCTTCCATTCTGCGAAGAGCCACGCGATCCGATGCCTCTGCAACTGCTTATGCCGCGTCTTCATTGAGGGAGAGCGCCTCATGTTCAGAGATATTGCGCCAAATGCCGGAAAAAATTGTCTCGACTTTACGAATAAATCCTGCTCCTATTGGCAGCCCCCGGCCTCGGCAAGAGGTCCTCCTTCCATATACGCGATAAGCGTCTATTATTTTTCCAAACTACAGAAAGTTGATGATCGTGCACGGAAAGAGACAAGAAGGTTCCTCGTCTTCGGCGATCCATTTGTAGGACTGGAGGAAGTTGAACAAAATTTTGCTCGTTTGCTTTGTTTTCGGGACGCAACTTTGGCGTTATCACTCCTCTTGCGTGCTACTCATTCTTTCCTAGTTGAGTGATGCTGAGATCAAAGGGTTCATTATGGAGCTTGTCATGATGTCAATATTTTCTTTTGCATGCTTGCTTTGTGTAGTATAATTCTTTTATCTTGTTAATTTAGTGAGGAGAAAGTCTTTACTTAACCCAGAAGTGCAATCCTCTCTAAGGGATACAAGTATTGTCTCCATGGAAATTAACACTCTCAAGACGAATATGTGAAGTCTCGAGCTAAAAGTTTAATATGCCTTCCTTTCATTGAAATAAATAATTTTTTTCTTATTGCGGACCATCTTTCTTCGGTTTACCGCTGTCCTGTTTTTCAGCATCTACTACGTTTTTAACTTCTATCTAGTTTCATAAACTTCTTTCTCAACTTACCGTTTCTATGCACATTCGCATAGATTCTGCGTTCCCTCAAGTACATACTAAATGGTACTTTCCTTTGCACTCTCTTTGAAGCGCCTTTGTTGTGGTTTGGAAGGCTTAAACTGGCTAGTAATATTCCAGGAATACGAACAACGAAAAAATGCAAGGAATAAAGAGGTAGTCTGTTTCAAAACAAGGACAAGCACTCCATTTGCTACATTTAAACGTTCATCGACACGGACTTAAACCTAAAAATTCTCAGCCGTTCTATATTTTCTGGCTGTCATTATTACGATGTTCAAAAGAACACAATACATTTAAACGCTCAGTATTCAATGCAGTTTGGTCATAATTCATCTGTTAATATTATTATACAACAACGGCTTGTCACACCATCTTAAAATGAATAAATCTTTCTGTATATACATCGTTGTGACAATATTGCACGACCTTCAAAGCTCGTAAATCATGTTAGAACATCCAATATCTGTTATCGCTTCACAATGGCAGCAGAAGGCAGTACTATAGAGCCTTTCTGTGCGATTTTTCACCGTTGTCCTCAGAGAATTTCTGTCTGTTCCACAGGTACTGAAAAATTCGACGGTGGGAGATACGTCAGGTGATACTGACATGACCAGAATAGCCTCATTTATGGCCGTATTAATACTTCGTTCCTGTAAAATGTTACCAATCATTCAGACCACAATGTGTCTGGCAACTCTGCACGGTTGTCTGTTACTGAGGGGCTTGCAAATACTTAAAAAATTACAAACTCGAGGATTTTGGTCAAAAAAGGTCATCCAGAAAAAGTTGTATTAGAAAAGAAAAAATTAATTGTTGTTGTTCCGTCTGAGAAACTGGGCTGGCTTAACGTCATCAGGAGAAACAATTGAACCTTACTCTTTTTGTTCCGTATTCTGTGTTCATTATCCCGAATTTCCCCATGTGTGGAGTCACTTAGGGTTATCTTTTATGTTCTTTAGTACAACTCTACCCGTCATAGTGGTGGTGTATGATAGTATACATTTCTTTCACGAAGATCAGCCGACATTAAGGAGAAATCAAAGAATTACAATTCCCAAAGATGCTCGTCTTTTCTGATGCATTCATTGATGTGATAATGTTGTTTCGTAAAAAGACGCTAGTTGACATCAAATTTCCATCAAAATCACATAAAATTATCTTTTAACATTTCACATCCGTTTGTCTTGGCAAAGCAAACAGCATGACACTCTAAGCAAATGATGATACCATGCATATACATCCAATTCCCCCAATTTCTCATAAAATAATGTAAAATTATTTCACAACAGTTTTTTTTTGGCAAAGTAAACTGCATGGAACTTTAAACTGCATGACATCCGCATGGTGCATTGAGAGTGTGCTAGGCGACAGCCTCTGAAACACTGGTTCTTAAACTGGGTTCGATCGAACCTCAGGGGTTCGGTGAGTCGAACCCTTGGGCTTGGCATGGTACACTTAGTGTATTGATACACCATATAGTTATATACTTATGTTTTTAATTCCTAGAAAAATAAAGCACATTTTATTTTTCCAACTACGGAGGGTTTCATGGATACATATATTTGAGTTCCGTTCAGTACCTCCTCCAACCACTGCAGTCTAAGACAAGACCGCTGTGAGGGTCACTGAATAGCTGCCCGCGTTGAAGATGCAAATAATTGCATTCACAGGCGCCCTCCAGAGCCCAGGTGTGGTGGCTGTCGCCGCGCTCGTCCTGCCACCGTTTCTAATGGAATTAATTTACCACACGCTGGCCTCCTAGCCTAGACCTGCCTCGGGTGCTTCGTGATGAGACCGTTAATCATATTGAGCGCCTAACTTCATCTATTAAGATAGACCTCCAAGAATATTATTGAGCTGGTGATACGCAGGTACTTTATGCGTCCTGAAACTGGGCGTAGCTTAAACTAACTATACCAATAATACGTGAACTTACTTGGTTGACAGCCGTTAAAATTTTTGTTTCTTGGTTATGAACCTTGTGTTAAAGTCGTGAGTACTCGAGAAACACCGTGTTTAGTTATGTTTTTTACGCATAGCTTTCGCAGCATTTATAATTTTCAATGATGAAGCTGTAGAATATGCATCGAATTTTGACAGACAATGAAATCCTGTAATAGGCATGCAAACAATATGTCCTCTTTTTGGTTGACGAAGTTTATATGAAGTAATTACATCAGTGTCACTTCAAGTTTTTTTAGACTCCTGTCAACACATGAAGAGTCATAATTTTACGATGCTCCAATTTTGCTCAGAAATACTTTTTTCTTTTGAACGCTCAAATGCGAGTAGAGTTTTGTAATGCTGATTTCTATACATTTCGTTACTTCACATTATCATTGATTCCCACAGATATCTAAGGTGCTTTGTATTGAAGCCTCTCTGGAGCCATAGAACAGGGCAGCAGGCATAGAACAGGCAAGTTAGTAAGCTTTTTCTGCCCTATAATATGGGTATATGTTACTACAGCTGTAGAGGCGGCTTTAGGGGCTTCTGTCATTCGTGCGCACTTTGCTTCTTTTAGCTTTCATGTATTTTTTCCTATATCTTCTCCGTTTTTTCTTCCCCTCCCTTCCTAACTTGTTGTTTCTACGCGTAGGATAGCATGTGTGGGGACACACGTTAGGTATAGACTCCCTGTTTCCTACAGTCTACGAGCTAAATTATCCCTTCTCAGCGCTCTCCTGATATCGCCTCAGTTTCGGTCAGGGAGTCTTATACTAATGTAACAATAATAATGGTACTTTGAAAAATGTAATTTTCATTAACGTAGCAATCATACGTTCAACAGAATGCGTTGACTTATGTGTGTCTTGTCCCTGAAACGTATAATATCATCCCTTCATCCACATCTCTTAATGTATGATGACGTCATATCTTCGCTCAAGTTTCAAAGCACTAGAAATAATACTCGGGGATTTGCAGTTAAGTGCTCGTACATCTTCAGCTGAATTGAGTTGAGACGATGTCATTCTTGCGAACAAAGTGATCCATTCCAGTTTGACAACTGATACTGAGCTATTTGCGGCAATTTCGCCATTGAACGACACTGCAAAATGAAAGTCAAACATTCGGCCCATCAGTCTTGAAGTGCCTGGCACTCCGGTCAAGCCATAACCACCTGAAAATGTCTCATCTAACACTTCTCACTTCCGACTTGGCGTTTTATGGACGCGTTGTTTCCTTGTTGTCGGTTACTTTATGCGTTCTTCGAGGTTTCGAGTTGAGGAATAAAAAATATATGTACCGATCATATATCTGGGCTATAACTTATTTGAATTTTTTGTTACTAGCGTAACAATTTTTCTGTTGAATTTTTCATGCATTTTTCTCAATTGGTCATCTCCCAACATAAGCTTCAACTACTAAATGAAAATCTGAAATTTTACGAGCGTTTCTTTTAGTGGGTAATCCGGAGGTATTGAGGGACGCAGCTCTTGCTTTTGCATGACGCTCAGAACACCTCGGCTCGATCAATGTTCCGATAATCTCATATGAGGCATACAACGATGGCGACGGTGATAAATGCTCATTAGTGAGTTCTTAACGTTGATAAACGAAGCACCAAGCTTATTGTCCGGCCCATGGTGAGGGTTCGTACGCGCACTCGAAATGAGATCATTCGGTAGCTGACTTTGCAGTGCGTGTTGTGAAGCAAAACCAGTTAGGAAAGAGACATCCCCTACACGTAGAATATTCAGCGTTAATCATATTTGAGGACCTCGCGCTGAAGGCAGAACCAATTTACGCGCTTTTCCGGTCGTCAAGTCGCTTCATTTCGTGTCTCCAATGCCAGCCAAATTAGAGGGTGTCGCCGGACTGTCGTCTTTCACTCACAGGAGGTTCCCTCATTTGGATAATAAACGTAATAGCCCTGACGCCGTGTGGCTATGGTATTCTTTATGGGGTTATCCATAGCTAAAACGTTTGACAACGTGTATAATTTTCCTGTGTGAAAGGCTCATTCAGGGGGCACGTTTCAAAAAATACGTCAATTTCAGTGGCGATTTCGGCTTGGTTAATCACTGTGTTAAGAGTTAATGCGATTTATTGACTTCGAAACGTGCTTAGCTTCTGTGACATTTGCAAGTTTTTATAACAGTAAGTTAGAAATTCCACTGTCAGGTACGGTTTCAGTTGAATTGATATTAATCAAGAAATCATATCTATATAAACTGGTCTTAAATGGTTCATTAAATTAGTATATGTATCAATTACTTTACAATAAAAAGCCCAGTATATATGTTTAATTCATTGTTTTACCTATTAGGATTTCTTTGATACTTCTCGCCTCCTGCTTCAAAGAGATTTTACTATAGCTTATCCAGCAAGCGCCATTAACATCCAAGGTTTATGCCCGCTAAATTTCGGGATTAGTACCCACAATTAGCGTTACTTAATGTTTAGAAATGGTCGTTACAGGCTCTATAATTAAAGAATTAACGTGAGCGAAGCTTGATCCGAGCCGATACCGCCAGGTCATTTAGCCATCGTTAAAATTTTCATTAAGTTTCTTGCAGGTCGCGTCACAAGGCCAGCCGGCCACCACAACACCCGCGTTACTAACACATTTTAACACATTTATTACCGCATCTCTTTTCTACGGAGCGCTTCTTCCTACCAAATAAGTTAGCAGTGAGTGTAGTCGTGGTTTTTTCTCCCTGGAATTTTATAAGTCGTACCAGTTACCTACCTAGTTCTTTTATTGCTAAAAATTTGTCTGCTAGCAGTGAGTGTAATCGTGACTTTTGCTCCCTGGAATTTTATAAGTCGTACCAGTTACCTACCTAGTTCTTTTATTGCTAAAAATTTGTCTGCTAGCAGTGAGTGTAATCGTGACTTTTGCTCCCTGGAATTTTATAAGTCGTACCAGTTACCTACCTAGTTCTTTTGTTGTTAAAAATTTGTCTATTAGCAGTGAGTGTAATCGTGACTTTTGCTCCCTGGAATTTTATAAGTCGTACCACTTACCTACCTAGTTCTTTTATTGCTACAAATTTGTTTGTTAGTAGTGCACATGAGTGTAGTCGTGTTTTTTGCTCCCTGGAATTTTATAAGTCGTACTAATTAGCTACCTAGTTTTTTTATCGGTAAGGCTAAGTCTATAAACTTCGTAAAAATATAATATGGCTACATAAGTAGCTCATGCCAGGGCTGTTCCCAAATCCCGGTCCGACAGGCACAATGACGCACGGGCACCACATAACCACATTTACAGTCATCAATGTTCACACACAAGCAAGAAATACATCAAAGTTAAAATTCTTCTAATCGCAGCCGTTATGCAAAGTGCGGTGCTATGATATGATATTTTGCTTTACATTATAAGTAATTTTGAACTTCGTTTGGGAGCATGCCTTGTTACGCATCAAATTTCATTTAAAAAATTCAACGTTCAGAGGTTGGGCCAAAAAAAAAAACAATCCGTAGCTTTGCCAAATCGACAGAAGAACTCAGGCAGCCAGCTGTACAACTATAACGACAAAAATAGTTTCAAAGTTTTGCTCTCCAATTTTTATTGCAGAGTTCTTTATCGCTGCAGCCTGGTAGATGTTCTTCTTGGAATGACAACCATATACTAACCTAGTCTTGTTAGTCACCTTGTGACTTTAGTCAATAATTTCTTCACGTAGCATTTTCTCTGAACGTTTACCTGGCGTTATCTCTTATTCTTGCTGAACTGTAGCGCCAAAAGGACATCACATTCAGCCTCGAAATTTCAGCTCACGTTCTTATCCATTCCGCCTTCGAGATCGCCTCCTGCACTAAAAAGGCGCAAGGCTTGTGACGACCGTCACCATTCCAGAGCAGCCGGAGGAGCCCGGATTGGAAATCCAGAGCTCAAAGGCGGCAGCTCGTGACAGCGCCGCAATAGGAAGAGCGTCAATGAAATGCTGTGAGGTCGAGGGAACTTATCTCTCACCATGTCGCCAAGCCATCACCCTAGCTTGCAAAGTGCCGTCGTATTTGTGTGTCTGGGAAATGATGTTGGCTTCGTATGCTTGCGAGCTTGCTGTATGATCTCCACAGACTGCTTGGCTTTGCCATGCACTGTGATGTAGGTAGATAAAAATTAATAACATTGCGGTAGCCTTGTGAAACAACTGATGAATTGCCATGTACTGTTGTGTACGTAGACAAAAAATAATAATATTGTGGTAGCTTGTGAAACAATCGATGAATTGCTATGCATTGTAGTGTATGTAGATAAAAAGAAATAATATTGCGGTAGCTTGTGAAACAATCGATGAAATGAGCTACCTCTACTTTTTCAAATACTTGTTGATTTGGAGTCAATTTGTGTATAAATGATATTTTAAGCATAATTTGTGCAGGTTTCTCCATGTAGCGGTAAATGTAGGCTACCTATTTGTTCGTCTCCCTCTCTCATGCGTGTGTATTCGAAGTGTAGTATGCTCGGCTTTGCTTTTAAGTTTTATTAAAATGATATAACATAGCGCCAAATGCTGGCCCCATTACTTTTTATTGCGTCTAATACATCTCAGGAACTGCAAGTCATTAGAGCCTTGAATGAAGTTTGTTCAGAAAAATATTGAAAACACACCGCACACTGAGAAAGTGATTGAAACCATTGTCATTCAGTAAGGCTCAATGTGCTGTTGTATAATGAGTTCATAAAATATTTTATGTTTAGTACCATTTTCCTCAAATTGTCATCTAGTTTAAAATAATTAGGTGCTCTGAAAAAATAATCTACTGCATGAATCTAGAAATAGCGTAAGTAATATCTGAAGGGAAACTTGTGAGCACCTCGTGGAACTTAGGCTGGAGGGAATCCAATGCTGAACGAGGCAGACCAGACCAGACTTACAGTAGAATTAGATACAATGACTTCGGAACACGTTCGGGTCTTCCAATCGTGCGGATCCCGAGGCATTGTTTCACGCTTGCAAGGAAGCGTGCAGGAGCAACTTTCTTTGATACCCGAAGAAAGCATCTGCAAGGGCTAAATTCAGAAAGAATTTTGGTGCTTGAACCAATGGATCATGAGCACTTGAATACAGTAGATGCGGCTGTTATATAGAATTCTATTTTTGATTCGTTTGTAGTAAACTCGTCTGATTCATCTGAAATAGCGGTTCATCAGGCGTAAAATTCAAATGGTGTAAATTTCATTTGAGTTCTCTCCCCGCATAAGTTCCTCAATCATTTTGATGAACTATGATCTTAGTTTTGGTGATCGCAACTCGTCATTCTTGTCTAAAAACGAAAATAAATTAACCTCAACTTGAACGGAACGGTTCTTCAGAATAGACTAAACTTCCGATAATATTATTTTCTCAAACTCAAATAAACACCTATGTTGTATACAAAGTTTACAGCTGCAATACCTCCTGCTCATGTGTTTTAAAAATTTTTAATTTCGAATTTTACTCAAAATCGAACGCACACACAATTATTTATCTCCGATTTCTGCACTTCTATTTACAGTACTTCTCATTGGTCACGTGATTGGAGCATAAAGTTCATCTTATTAACAGTCCTAATAAAATGATACGAATTAGTTATAACTTCAAAACACGTCATCAAGCACCTACGGAAAATATTTACGAGCAAAACGTTGGCTCCCATTTCATGTCTACATCGTATTTTGCTCGCGATCAAAGTCGTAGTTTTGATGAGCGCCGGGCCTCCGTAATTCCCCACAGCCGACCTCCATTAGTGTGCCAGCATTTTCATCTCTGTTAATCGAATCATGTGCGTTAATTGACTCCATCCATTTATCCAAGGGATTAATTGCAAGCGAGTGAATCGCGAACCAATTTGATACACCCGGTGTGGCCCGGCGTGGCCGTCATGTCAGGCTGTGGCGAGCAAATCTGGTATTTTTGTGTTGTCCTGTGACCTTAGCATAAATATTGCGTACGTTATTTATGAAATTTAGCTAGCGAAATAAAGATAACATTATTTATAAAATTCATCTAACATGAATAACCATAACATTGTTTATACAACTCAAGTAACATAAATATGGCTGAGATTATTCATACAACAGGCTCGTTTTTCGGTGACACCAATGTTAGAGTCAGTTTTTTAACTGTTGGGTATTTTTGAAAATTTTTGGTGTTAATCCAGTTCAATTAAAGTTTCGTATGTTTACTTACGTAATCAAGACTTTTTTTGACCGTGCGCTAGGTTTTTTAAGTTGTAAGTACGATTTAGAGTTTTCTGAATAAGATCCGCGTGAGCAAACTTATAAACTCCCACGGTTTTCACACGCGTCGCCTTCTTCTCTATAGGTAGTAAGCCGCTGCCAAATATAGATCATTGTATGCTCGCTATTCTTGGTCAAGTGCTACACCTAAACTAACGTTAACGTTAATTTCACCTTGATATTTCATTATATTCAAAGTGAGCTAGTACGCCATAGTACTAACACATCCACAAACACTACACACATTATGAAAAAACAGCGTATGCGAACACATTTTTTCTCCTTGAGCAGCAAGAAAGAAAAGAAAAAATTAACCGTTTATTTTCAAAAATTTGATGTATTTTGAGCAGAAAGGTATTAGTAAAATCAGAAAATATGTGGGCGCGTTTGCTCTTAGGCTTGACTTCTAGTACGGTCTTTCTCCCTGCCCATATCCATCACATTTTGCCACGCTGAATTTTTCCTCGTCCTCTAAATAAAGTTTGAAGCTGCAGGGTCGCCGTTTTCAGAGCCGCGGAAAAGAACTAGAGCGAAGAGCATCAGGTTGTGCTTGATGTTCTGACAGAGCGAGTCTGGCAGAAAATTTTTTAGTAGGAGAGATAAAATGGGAGCAATGTATGGATGCGTTCACGATTTTATCAAAAGTAGAGCGCTTCAGTTTGAATTGTAGGCATTTTGACGTTTTCAAAAGCATAGAAGTTTTTAGCTACCTCTGAAAATAATTTAACTACAGTGGGGATGTGCAATCGCAGATTAGAACATAAAGTAACAGAATTTAGTGCTTATTGAGTTATATTTTCAGTTATTTTCTGCCCAAACGATTGAACCAACGAACTCGTCTCCACTTAGGAGCAAAAATAAGTCTCATCCTTTTTGAATACTCAATACCACGTGGTGTTTCCTTAACCAATTTATTTCTAAGGCCAAATGCTACTTTGACTACCAATACAAACATTTTGCAGCCCCAAGTGATATTTGTTGATGTTCAAGTGTTAAAATGACTGTTGATTTCATTTCAGAAAAGAGGCACGAGTTCAGGTAATCAGAAACCTTTACCACTCAAATTCATTGAACCTCAACCACCTTCTTCAAGTTCGTCAGAGCTCATTTACAGAACATGGAAGCAGTAAGGATTAAAAATGAGTAACTCGTATCATTATGACTGAGACAGGCAAGCTAGGCCCACTTGTTTATGGTGCTAAACCGCATTTTCCCCATGGATTGGGTACCTGGATGACCAGTCAAAAATCCACACGCAGTCACTGCTGTGACAATTTCCTCGCGTTTTTTTCTAAATTAGAAGTTATCTTTTCACAAAAAATTTTCATTTCCCGGTCCTACTTTCATTACAGAACACGTTCGCGTCTTCCAATCGTGCGGATCCCGAGGCAGTGTTTCAAGTTTGCAAGGAAGCGTGCAGGAGCAACTTTCCCTCAAGGCGCTCATAAGAGCCCGTGTCATGTGAACTTCTTAAACCACAATTAATGAAGTGTGTCGAGCTCAAACTCGGGAATACGAGACGAGTGAAGAAGTTTAAAACCGCAGTTGAGTACGAGACGAGTGAAAAAGTTTAAAACCAAAGGTGAATCAACTCAACAGAAATATGCCAAGGACTAGAATAACGAAATTTTCAAAGGTCTGAGTTCATTATTTTTCGGTTTTGGCAGATTTTTTGTCAACGTGAAACTCGAGGAAAATCTTAGAGATGTGAATGTTTTAATCTTGCGTGACGTTCTGTCATGAAATGGAATTCATGATTTTTAATCTGCCTGTTTCTTTTGAAAATTATATTACCCGTGTCCGTTTAAAATTGAACTAAAATCTGGGAATATGGGCAATGCAAGCCTGGACCAAGTAAATCCTCTGAGGTTCTGTAAGTGCAGGCTGTTAATAACTCATTACTGATAAATTAAATTCAAAGCTATCCATTGGCAACGCAGAGAATGTGTGCAGCTTTATGCTCACACAAGTCAGCCAACAGTGTAGGCAAGCGCAACAATGTAGTCAAAATGCAAAGTGACTAAATATCTCTACATAAGCTCATTTTTTTGTTGTCGCTATATATATGTTACTTGCAAGCATTCTTATTCACTCGGCATGCCCTAACGGGCATAGGTAGGCAACAGGTTTTAGTTAGCTCACCCTGTATTATCGAAAGTTGCGTAAAAAAATGATTATTGATGAGAAGTTGAGAATAGCTTATGCGCACCATTTATTCTGTGTTCATGTCACCTATCTAAAGTATTCCTACTCGTGTGCACAATTTACAGACGATTCCTATTTTATACTCTATTATTTTAATAATGACTATTTTATAATTCTTATTTTTTATGATTATATTTTACTATGTTAATAACTATTAAAATAAGTGACAGCCACCTGGAAATCGTTCAGCCTTTCCCATTTTTAAATTTTCAGTAGCTTTATATGTAGTCATCTGGTCTCTTAGGCTACTTATTGAATTTTAAAGGGCTTTTCATCGAAGCTCACATTAACAAAGGCAATATCTTAAACTTCGATGTCATCAACTAAACATGCATAAAAAAGTGAGTCATGATAACTGGTTTACTAATTAACTAACCACCTTGAACGGGGAAAGGCATTCAACAAGTGCAAACATCGACGAGAAAGTGCTCTGTAAACTCGACTATTGAATTGGTAATTATAATGTCATTCATACGATCACTCGTAGTCTCAGATCGATTAATTTGTCTAACAAAATCCATACCTGTCAAAGTGTCCGTGCCCTCAAGTGAGGTACAAATGGTCGGGCTGCTGGGTCGTTACTATTTAATTATTGCAGTAATAAATACGTTGCTTGTACAATGAGTTATTTCCTCAACAGAAATGAAAAACTTGCACGAACAACATGCGCAGGCTTTGATGTCTTGATTATAATTAAGTACCAATACTTGAGCATAAGTTCCGAGCTATAAATCCCCCCCCTGACTATCCCGTTGCTTAAATGCATGTGCAAAAGTTGCTGTACCAAGTAAATTATTTTGCGAAACATATAATTTCGAAGTTTTACTTCATAAAATTGTGCAAATCGTGTTACAACGGTTCGTTCTCAGCTTTAAATCACGCTGAAAATTCATGCTACAACCTTAAGTAGGTTGTCCTACTTCATGTTGAATCTGCAGAGGCTTCTTTATTATGTTTGAAAGGTTCCCTCAAAATCTGCATTCCAAACTTAAATTTTCTTCATTTTTTCTTATTACAGGTGTATTTTTGAAAATTAAACTTTGTCTGCACCATAACACTGGAATTGTACCCTAGAAAAGATACGTTCCTCGTCCCAGAATTCCGTTACATGAACAACCAGACCCAACAAGTTAAAGGTTAGTCCAGTTCTTATACCCATTAGCCGCATTTGTTTTTTGCGTCGCCACATTGAGCAGTGCAGGACATGGCGTGTCGAGGGAGCGGTCCTGCTGTCACTGCCATCGCATAAAATGAGTAAAGTTTCCATTAGAGCTGATGGAGAGAGAGAACGGGGGCCTCGCCGGACTACGCCACTTGGATCGATGCCCCACGCTTTACGATGAGGCAGTGCCTAGTTTTACAGTCCCACTGCTGTCAATTTCACGATCCGGTTATGTCTTGCAGAGATCGAGAACTTCACGTATTTGAACAAGTGCGCCGCAATAAGCGCTGCGCAGGCTTGCAATTATAGGAAAGCACTTTCTGATATGATTGGAAATCAGATGTGGTTCTGGTGTTTGTGATCTGGAAGAAATGTAAGAAGTGACCGATGTTCTAACGTACTGAGATTAGCCGAATAAGACATTATAGAAAAGCTATTTAGAAGGAAAAGCTTAAAGAACATTCGCACCAGAAAATTAGTTCTATGCAATTTTGTTAACAGGAACTTGTGTAACCAATGTTTGAAAGTGGCAGAATGTCGCCCAAGAAAGATTCCTCCACGGATCCAAATACTGTTGTTGTTTTCACTTAGCAATTTTCTTCAAGCTTTCGAATCATATAAACTCATTCCGAGAATTTAAATTTTTTCTTTGGTAGTTCCGCTGAAAGATAAGTATTATCCATAAACTTTCTTCTCATCCATTAAATATCATTTTAACTTTATTTGAAACTATGGTACGCAAGCTTTTCACCGACAGTTTCATTTTTCTTCATCATGATGACTAATAACATTTTTTTATAGTCCAGTGATTAGCAAGGCTTTAAATTTTTGATCGTTCTGACCGAGGCATAACTATGAACTGGGTTCATAAAATACTGCGGGCGAACACTCACCAAGTTCGGCTATAGTCTGGCCCTCACGACGTATCTGTGGCAGTGACATGCGCGATCGCGTGTTCCTGCCTACGGCTTGCCGTTGATGGAGTGTTCGACTTTTATTGTTCGTGTAATGAAGGCTTGTAGCGAGTATTCTTTACCTTGCACGAGCCATAAAAGTCGAGGCTTCTCATCATTCGTTCGAATGAGTCGTCAAAAAGAACGAATTAGTCCGAGCTTCACACGCTCCGTTTACCGGAAACATTTCTTGCAATTCTGGAGTGTTGTTCACTTGAGGATGTACCAATAACTCTGTGGGGTTTCAGTGGAATTGAACTTTTTATTTACTGCTCGAAGCTAATATATTCGACTTAGGTATTTAAATTGCTGAAATAGATTTCAGTGCGCTTGCAGGAATGATGGATGTTAATAAAAACTTTGAATTATGCTTTGAGTCTCTTCATTTCAGTTCTAGCGCGTTTATCCTTTAACTCGTGAAAGCACGTCTTTCACCTGCTAGTGATATCAATGAGTAATCCTTACCATACATTTGTGAGATATGCTCATTATGATACCAATTTTCTAAGCCATTACAGCGCGTGATTTCACTAAATACATAAATTATATATTCATCATTTCATATCAAACTGTTGGCGCTTTGAGATAGATCGATTAGAAGACAAAGATTCTTTTTAAACTCGAATCCTATTAGAATGGGATTAAAAAATAATTATAATTTATTTTCGATCAACGTTGAGGAACAACGGGGATTCGTTGATCCCCAAAGAACAATAATGGATTCGTTGGGGATTCGTTGTTGGGGATCAACGTCGGTATTGCATTAGACGTTCGTTATGTTCCATAAAATCTGTTGAGGCTTATGCCTAACTTTTAAGCAACATCGAGTTTCAATAATCTTGCATGCAATAAAATTTTTGCTAACTTGTATCTAGTTTACATTCAACAAACATACATTCGAGTAACGTTCGCCAAACTTTAGCAGACTTATTTTTATTTAAATCGACGACAATCTCCGATCAAAAAGCCGTTCCTTGGTTCGCTGCGCTATTTTCAATATCAAGTTTTCAGCCATTTGAATCGGAGACCCTCGGATCGATGAGTGAACATGATGGAAACCAGTTTTTTGGCACTCACTTTCGGCCTCACAGCTCAGATCGCGTAAGGTAGCCGCAGTGGAAAAATCGGGAAATAATGATAAAAAACAGTAACCACTCACTCACAACTTTGGTAGACGAAATAAAAAACAATCCATGTTTTAAAATTAACTGTGGTTCTGACCCTTGCTGGGGGGTTTGAGGCGTGAGCTTGGCTCTTCACAAGCTACGTACAAACACGTTAGTGCGGCACTGGTATAAGGTTGGTGAGGTGTCAGGGCTAGCCACCATAGTAAGCCACATAAGTCTTCTTTATGAGCACCTTAAAAGACTTCATGCTATTGCGTGTGCTCAAAAGGCAGCATTTACGCACCTCCCTATTGCATGTAAATTTCACATGAGAAAACAATTTTTATGAGGTTGTTAACAATCTCTAGTTCTTATGATTAATTCGATTGCGTCATCTCATCAATTGTCATTCATTGGTAAGAACTATTCAGTTTTTAGATAGTATTTTTTGGCTCACGAATGATCGTTCCATGTATATCTTTTTATATTTAGACGATTCTCCACTTCCGCGCCAGAAGCGATTGATCATCACAATAACTGCACTGTTTCTGATGGGCGCTTTAAATTTTCGGAACTACCTGGAAGTTGGGTAAGAAATGGCTTCATTCAGCGCTGGGGTAAAAGGTTGGCATTTCACGAGACGAAGAGTTTAAGAATGGAGAATTCCATGCATGATGACTTCGTGGCCGTTGATTGTTCGATGTAGTCGCCGAAGCTTGTCGAACATGAATGCATTTGCTGAAAAATGCAAACTACTTCATTAAATTATTACCCTACAAATTTGGTAACTTTCTGAACGTTGGTGGGATCTAGCTCACATTACCTACTTTGTTAAATTATAATTTTATTCCAAATTTGAGAACTTCCTGAACGTTGTCAGGTTCCAGCCTGCATTTTCTTGGAAATTTTCAGAACCAAAATTGTAGTAGCACTCAGAAGAGGCGAATTATCATTCATGATTTTATTATTAACAATATAGAGCCCTCTTGCATGTAAGGGAATCGCGCAGGTTGTGGGGGGATTCTCCTTTTACATGGATCCCCTATTTCCTTAATGTCTAACTAGATGATGCCTTCAGCCTTTCTCTCCTGGAAGCACCTTTGTTGGGGTTTTGGATGCTCAAACTAACTTATAATCCTAATGGCGACCCGCGCATGAAACTGAAGTGTGTATGACGCACCTTAAATCTGGCACAGCGTAAGGGGAGAACGAACCCTGATGAGTGTCTGCAAGGACTGCGTTTCAGGAGGCCATTAATTTAATTACGACCCCCAATTATCCATGTCTGAGTTGAATGTGATTGAGTGTGGGTTGTATTTGAACGCGAGATGGAATGATTTTGCCTTCGTCATCTCAAATTTCAATTTCTCTACTTTCTACCCTTCTAAAAACTCCTCGAGGTTAAGTCTGAATTCAATATGAGAGAATGTGTAGTCGTATTTAAAAGTGAAATGGATTAACTTTTCCTTCGTCATCTCAAACCTCAATTTCTCCACTTTCTACCCTTCTAAAAACTCATCGAGAACTTGAGGGCAAGCCACTTAGTCTGAATGAATATGAGAGAATGTGGGGTTGTATTTAAACGTTAGATGAACTGATTTTGCGTCCTTTAACTCAACCCTCAATTTCTCTACTTTCTACCCTTCCAACATTCTCGAGGACTTGAGGATAATGTCTGTAGTCGTCAGCTTATCTCAAGAATAGCGGTGACAGCAACACAAGCACAAGTGATGCACATCTTCATTTTTCAATCGAGTCAAATTTAACTCTTTCTAAAACAATTTGGGGAAATTTTTTGAACAAGTTTGTTCGCTATTTTTTTTTGTAAATTTAGGGTTTACGTGATGTATCGCACTTGCTGCCTTTCAGCCGTACGTGTTTTATGCTGTTATTGCCCAGCTAATTCGTAAATTGTTTCTACGTACGTCATGAAAAATACCTCAATTTAGTTTTACTGTCCAGAAATACTACCCTCACAAGATTTTGGGAAACATGTCTCGTAACTTCATATTTTTTTGCCAAAATACTTTAAGAAAATGTGTAAAAACCGTTATCACTGTTATTCTTGAGCGTGAGAATGTGGACCAAAGTTTGCACGTGTGTGTTAAGGACAATTCTTAACTGTTCGGTCGGAAAAACAAGCGGCGATTGTTTGGGGTAGAGGTATCACAAGGCAAGCCGGGGTTTCGAGGGCGTTGGGCGGATGTGACGTAGTAACAGAGGCCCACACAATCTAAGCGAATCACCGCGCGCCAAAGGTATGACGCAAGAAGGTGTGTCTCAACACGCACCAATGAGAGTCCCAGACGTCAGAACGAGCAAGAATTCCGCCAATAAGGTTGCAGATGCTGCCTCTGTAGAATAGAAGCGTCGAGAACGATCGAGAAAGAGGGAAGCGAAACACATATAAGGCCCGTAGAAGGAAGCATGGGGGGAATTTTTGAACACACGTGAGAGACTGCGCAAGACGTCTGAGGGTGTTCTACACAATAGGCCAGCCTCGTCGGCTGGCCTTATACCCAACTGCAACTTGAAAGTTAATAATTCGAGGCACATAAAATAACGTTGGACGTCGGAAGTCATTGAAGCATCGTCTTACAAAGGAAGCCTAATCGAAGTAAACCAGCCTCGCATCGGTGATCGTCATGAATAAACGCGTCGGAGATTCAACCAAGAGCATTCAACATCTGTGCATCGGGGTCGAACTCACAGTCAACTTCAGCGGCAGTCGTCAACATTGCAAATGGCAAACAGTTAAGTTCGTCCACCCACAATGCGTAAAGCAACACGCAACTCTACAGTGAAGTGGCTTGCCATTAAAACTCTTAAGACACTCCAGGCACCACGGCGGCTGTGAACTCGAGTTGGAATGCCGGCGGCACGATGAGGGAGCGGCAGAGGCGTCGCTGCAGCGCGGGCAAGACATCAGCCTACACCTGCAGCAAACCTAAAGCTACGACGCGGAACATTAGCAGTGAGCAACAGCATCGTCAGTGAATGTCCATCAGTGAATCATTTATTATCAAAAGTGCGAGTGTTTCATAGTTGTGAGAGCTCTTTTAGGTGGTGATTGAAGTTCAATTTCAGATGTAGAGCAGCACACAGATAAGTGCTTTCCAAAGTATCGTGAAGGATCATCTAATTTTATAGGCAACCGATTTATTGTGTCTATTTAGTCGAGGATCGACTTCCCGTTGTATGATTCGACACCGTATCACAATTCCAGGTTAAATCGTGATGTGTTACTCTCGCAAATGTTATGATTTGTGTTACTGTGGATGCGTGAATCGTCGTCAACGAGGGAGTATTTGTAACTTGAAGGCTCGGTAAGCAGCACATTTGTATGATGTCGTGTTTAAATATTGTGGCGGTAGAAACTTACGTATTTTTCATTGACGCCGCTGTGCCATTTCAAATCATTTCGTTCCCATGCCTTGTGCGTTTATCCACGTGTTCATCTCAAAAATAAATGTGTCTTAATCTTTCAATTCTTTTATTCTCCATGTCTGGTATACAGGTGTACGCAAGCATAAAGGATAATACTATAACATGTGTGGGGGTTGGAATTCCCTCAGCGTATGGAAAGGGGGTCCTAAACCCACCCCTTTCTCTGTATCGCAACATTACGAACTTACAGGAACTAAATATTTGAGCTAGTGCGCAAACTAAAATATCGTCAATAAGTGCATGAGAATCCTCCGTATGTGTTACGATTCATTAGGAATGCGTTTTTCATACCCGTTAACTTATTACAGAAGAAAATGAATTGCCATCGCGCGCTAACCACGGACCTGTTTTCGACCGTTCCATATTCAGGAACTACATCAGTCTTTCAATTCCATTTGCCACATCTTCAAATGCTAGACTAATGGCCGAAACACATTCCTACTCCGCCACTCGGCTGCATGTGACCGGACACAGCCAGGCAGTTGCCGCTACATTAATCTCTTGCTACATCACCACCTGTCCACGACAGCCTTCCCATCGCTCACTCATACGACCTGCGTCCCGCAGCCAAGCTGCACCATAACAAAACCACTAATGATGACGCGCGCTGCTTATAATAGTATCATCCTCTATTACAGATATCGCCGCTGAGATTGAGCTGTGGAGGTTGAGTTAGTTGTTAGAGTCACGCTATGCTTGTGTATGTCCGCACTGCGGTGTCTGACGCCGACTGATACGCAGAGCAATCGTCTCTTATTTGTGCAACATACTGGGTCTCCCAACAGAAGAAATTCCTAGTTCGTGCACCAGATACAAATGTAAGTTCATTTTGTAAAAGTCATCCTGAAATAAAACTGCCCTATGGAATACAATAAAAGCCATCAAAGGTTACTTGCTCGTCGGTGTTTCAGGTGTATTGTTACAATATTTAATTGCCCCCCTCGAATGCAATTCAGTCTTTCTGTAAAGAAAATTTTTGAAAAAGCGCATTAAATGCATGTAAGATGCATTTGATGCATAGATTCTCGATAATTTTAATGACCACAGATTAAATTTAGAAACAACGCCGTCTTTCAATTAACTCCGATCACAACACACCACAAAGGAAAAATACGCAGATCGCAGTTTATTTGACATATGCATTCAATTTTCAGATGAAAACTGATGACGTAGATTAGGATACGATGCACGCTGCAGTACAGCCCAGTTAAAGAACGCTACTACATCATCGCTAATGGTAGAGCGCAAGCAAGATTCACGAAGCTAACGTGTGACACGCAATAGCATAGTTCATTTCCAACTGCGATTGTTCGGTTCATTAACCATCCGATAACTCGTCCCAAGATAAGACGTAGCACATTTACACATGACACAGGTCTGAGAGAAAGAATAACTAACACGAAGTTCTTGTTCATGTAACTGATTTTGAGACATGTTTTCTATGTACATTCGAGTGTCATGGTGCAAGAGGAAAAACTAACACAAAGATGCTGATATTTAGTTACTTACTTTAAGCAATAAACTGTTCAGAGTATTGTTATACTAGCAAATGTGAGTTGAGTAAAATATGCCATGGTGATTTGAAATATTTGAGAAATCAGTGTTCAATGGTCAAAAAAAGTACTTCCTGCAGCAAATTCTCACTACAACTCAATTAACACGGTGCTTCTTGAGAATTTTTATAATTTAAATCTATTAACGATCCACGTCTTCAAATTGAGAGAAGATACTTAATATTTTTTGCAGCCTACGCGTGCATGCTGCGCTCAGAGCGTCCCCGGCGGCGGAGCTTTAAGGAATTCTTGTTCACTCGATGCATTATAAAGAGCTTGAGGGACCCTTTGTTTTGTTTGGGCGGGTAAAGGAGCACTTGCCTCGCCCAAAGGTTCCCCCTGAGTCTCAATGGCTACACAATTTCTACCGGATAAAATGTAAAGTGTTCCCCTAGAGCTTACCTTAACCTTAACAAACACTTAGCGGCGAGAAAACCAGTTTCCTCTTCAAGAATAATCAGTACGATCCACGTATTTCATTCCAGAGGTTAGGGACAAAATTCGAGAATGTTGAAATAAATGAAAAATAGAAAATATTTGAGTTTTTCGATATGTAGTTACTATGCATATGAATATGTTTTTCACATTTTCATTTAAGAATCACTGGGTGGAAAATTACAATTTTCGTTTTTTCCTGATCAAGAATAACTAAAATCTATTTACTTGTCATCTCATTCCGACCTAAGACCTAAGCTGCAATAATGAAAACAAACATGGTAACTATAGTGACAACAAACATACTTTCGTAGCCCCTTCCCTTGAATTCGTGCGGCGTGGTTGCTAGGTTACACTTTTGTGGGATGCTTTGAGCTGCTCAGCTACGTTTGCAGTGGAACATCGGAGAGCAATAATGCTCGGTCGACCTACGGTCTATGATAAGCATCCAGAATTGCTACAAGTTTAAGTAAAGAAAAGGGAAAGAAGTGCTACAGATTCAACATTATGCTATAGTGAAAATATTGATTATTTGTAGGCTTGTAGTGCTCTATCATTCTTAGACACAGGGTAACATATTTTCGAATGTGTCATTTTTGTCATGAATATTTGTCAATAAAATCTGTCGACAAAATTAAACTTATTTATCATAGTTAAAGGCCCTTTGTAGAACTGAGTGATAGTAAACTATCGCTGGCTTTTGAAGATCGATCGAATGCAAACCTCTGCAGCTACTCGTAATACTCCATTCTGAAGCGCTTGTACGAGTTCGAAATTGCTGAAAACAGCAACTAAGGTTTATTTAGAACATTCATGCACTTTAATCCATTCTTGTTGCCTCGTGAGTAGACTTACAAAGGTATCACCCGACAAATTCTATGGAACAATGTTTGGCATAAAGCAAATCACAAATCTGTAGGAACGTTCGAACTCAACGAATTTCGCGTATAGTTGTGCTTTGGTTGGGCTGACGTCCGTAATAAGTCTTGCAGACAGCTCCTAATGGTCGTGATCAGCAATATCAGAGACCCATTACTCTTGTCTAAGATGGCGTGTCTGTATCATGACCTGCTCTCCAGGGGCTGGCGCAGGCACCAGGAAGATATCGCGGAGCGTCTTACTCTCGCGAGCCAGTTTTCATCACAACGCGTGAGTGGGAATTGCAAATAGAGGCTATGTCTCTTCATTGAGCGGTGTAGCTCAGTGAAAGGTTTGGCTTCAAACCGACGGTGTAGCACAGGAGAATTTCAGGTTTGTGTTTTATTGCTGATTTGTGAGAGGACTGAGTTGCAATTTTTTTTGTACTGATAGCGTACCATGCAGGGAAGAAAGCAAAAGCACTAGGGTTTATCCCTACAGTGCATGGGTGAAAAACTGACCGTGTAAGTTTATTTATTATTATTTTGAAATGTTTATGAGTTAGGCTAGCTGTATGTTCACTTTTAGCAGTGATAGTTTTTAAACTGTAGCCAAAGCTTTGACTGTACTGTTTTAAAGTTGCCTGTGCACTGTTTTAAAGTTGTTTTTAAAACTGTCAAAAATGTGAGAAAACAGTTATTTTCTTCATTGTGTTAAAATAACCTCGCTTGAATGAATTACCATTTTAAGTTTATCATTTTCCAGTAGCTTTTCATCTTTTTCGTCAACGGAAAATTGTCTAAGAGAGTTGGTGCGTAACTTCGAAACTTCTTCATGGGTCTCTATATACACACACGGAGTCGCGCATGTAAATGTAGTCGATGGGATCCAATATCGGAACGACGTCTCATCAATCTCGCTCATGCGCCCACGTCGGTCCACTCTTCCAAAATTCTTCCACAGAATAATTTTCTGGTTCACCGCACCCCCCTCTTATCTTGCTATCGACAAAATGACTGAAATGGCTTTTGATTTTTGGAGACCAGTTTAAAAGTGATCCCTCGTTTATTGAAGGAAGTGAAGCCGCTACCTCATTTAAAAAAATGTGCTTCTCAATGAGCTTAACTAAATTGGAGGCTAAAACAGGTCGGCGAAGAGAGGCGAGTCAGAATTGAGACAGTCGACCACATCAACGTATTGGAAACACAGACTCAGCTGGTTACTGCATTCATTAACAGTGTATTATTAGCTTTACTTTGCGTATCACCGAATTTAAAATATTAATTTGTGAATATCTACTTCTTGTTTCTGTTTGATTGATCTTCAGTTACTGAAGCTAGATTCAACGTTCGATTCTTGCCTTGAGTTTGACAGCTATTGTGTACTACATTGGCCATTCGGTCCCTGTCAATGTAATGCTTTGACCGCCTACGGAGTAAATACTAAATCAGAGTGGTGCACTTTGTTTTTAATTTTTTGCGTTTTTTTCGCGCACTCGTGCGGGGTCACAAAGAAAAAATTCTATACTAAATATTAATAAATATTGAACACGTAGATAGTCGAAATGGATGTAAAGATTGCACACCTGACTTTTTCGCGAAAAGATTAACTTCTAAATTAATAAAGTGCAAGCTTATTATTTGAGCCGCTTCATATTCGCGGCGGAATTTGTTGCTGTTAGAAAAATACTTACATGATCAGTGTTACCGTGTGACTGCTACCTTTATTTTTGAGTTCAAATACTTTTAAAGCATCATTTTTCTGACGTTTATGAAAGACGAATGTACTGTAAGCAAGTCTGAATTGCGTAAGGAAAACTAATACACTCCATCATAGACAAGTTCTGCGCTCACCGGTAGGAATGAATAATTCAGTACATTCACTATAGCTACCAGACGTTTCGGCGCACATGTTCAAATCACGTGTGTCTGAAAGTGCTTTAATTTCCATAACGCCATGTCCGGGCTACGCAAACCCTAACTCTCTCGCACATCCTGAATCGCAGATGCGACTCGAGCGCAACTTTACGATCGCGATGTTGGGACGTATACCCGCGACTCGTGCGTTTTATTCGGCCTCATAAAGACCAAGTAATCCCAGTAAGAAGACCCAGATGCGCTCTTTATTTTCCAAGCTCTGATTATTAATGCAAAAGAGATCTTAGCTCTGTGCTTTCGGTATCAAGCGCGTGTGTGTATGGAAGAGGAGTGCCGTGCGGTGCGGGAGCTTCGGAAGTATTGCAATTCAGCATGCAAGTCTCGCAGAATTCAAGGGTTTCATGTCTTTGGTTGGCGGCATTCATCCCCGAGCTTCTCGACAGCGAAAGCTTATTTCCTCCATCCTCCATAATAATTTTTGTCCTTTGGAGAATACTTAACGGCACGCGTAAAAGACCGAGCATAACAACTTTTCGTGGCAAAATTTTTTTAAACTTTTATCTATTGCGAAAGTGTGTAAAGGATCTTTTCCTTTGCAAGCATGTAATCCTGATTTTCAGATACCTTTCTATGGTGCACTTCTTGCGTTGAGTCAGCTTCAATGCTGTAAGCATTATGCACATGGAAAGTTTTGCTCTATATTTCGGTCGTTTTCTGGAAGAAGTATAAGTCGTTCTCATGTTATTTAGTTAAAAAAAAAATTACGCTTATAAAATATACTTTCAAAGTTCGAAAACAAGACCGGAATAAAATCAACTGAATTTGCCGTACAATTCTACCGATAGATAAATAGCTTGCAAATGCTATGATTCGAGCTTTGTAATACATGGGAGATTCATTCATTCTGAACAACGGACTTACACCCACAGGTCTTTGACGAAATTTTCTTTGAAATACTTACAGATAAATTCACTCTGATGTTCAGCGCGAAGTGTGGGTTGTAAATAGAGTTCGAAAAAATTATCAAAGTTAGTCTGTAAACAAAAATTGCTAGAACAGAAGCTTTCAATTACCCTAGCTTGATAGCAAATATTTTTGAACGTTCTAAAGAGCATAAAATTCAGCAGCCGGTTTCAACCGAATTGAGGGACAGAGAAGAAATGAATGATTTCAAGAAGCATTTCCCAGATTGGCAAATACGATTTGCTTTGTTTGTTTGATACATTGATTGATGCGCCACGCAAACTCTTTATCGTTTTTTCATTGTTCTTATAATTTGCTTCTAGTAATTCACTTACACATGAAAGAAAACTGTTACACGAGTTCATTAGAAATATACTGCGAACTCCTCCGTCTTTCCAGCACGCAATTTACGTTATACTAACTCACTTCATCGCGCAGAAGGGCTCGACGTAAATCTGAACTTTCTTTATGGCGCACAGCTTGTTGCTGGCCCACTGCTGATGTCATCGTTTTGGGCAGTATCGTTCCTTCCGATTTGCTTCTTCCGATTGCCAGTAAAAACTATAATGAACTTCCCGAAGAGGAAAAGATGCTTCAAATTACGGCTGCAAACACTCCCGAGTGGTTCGGCTTTCCTGTTCTTCCGATGGAGTGAGTAAACTTTCCCAAAGAGTTTTCTCAGACCCTACAACGCGGACTGGTCATGGAACATTTTTCTAACGTTTCCTTGCGGCAATTGTGGGCGCACGGTATTTCTTGGGGGATGTGCTTCAAGACCCCCTTGTCATTTGCCAGACTTGGCGAAAAAGAATAATAATGTCGTCTATTGTTTTCCAATGGGTTTACTCGACAAAGTAATGCGACCGCGGTGGTCTTCGTTGTGCATAGCGGTGTAAATTACATGAATTATAATTAATGTTCTTACGCGCCCGGTCTATTTACGTCCTCCAATACAAATTTTTATCCAGAATGATGCACCTTTCATTCATATCCTTTCAAAAATGTATATTATGTATCCATGGAGGGATAATTTTAGGCCACGAGATTGTGCTCTGAAAACTGATTCAGCCAACTGACGTCTAAATGGTAATATACATTCTTTATTTTCGAAACAAAAATTAGGCATCATGTTCAGCAACAAAAAAGAAAGCAGTCTTAGTGACCTTGGGGAAAATTCATTGTACTTTAAGTTATCATTACTGCAAGTTTTGTTTGGTAGAAGTGCTCGCGTATGACGATCGACTTGTTATAGCGATATGTGTATATAGGCATGACACTCGAATTCTAAATTCAGCACCTGTTGTTTTTGCGTCACCACGTAATTTCATTCCCCAAATTTTTATATGTACATTCCTACACTGATCTTCCAAATTAATGTCAAAGTAAAGCATTGATTTGACTTGTCCTAACCAATCAAAAAGGTAATCATCTACACATGTGTAAAACAAACGAAATGAAATTGCAAAGTCCTAGTACAGCAAACAAGAACCCCTCATACTCCATTCTCTATCGTGTTTTTACAATAACAATGAGCTCAGTTTTCTTGCACCTAGAAATGTATGAGAGAACACAGCCAAAAACCAAGGCATTCTGCAAGCTCAGAGGAAATTCTGTTCCCGTCGACCGGCCCAATAACTCTTTAGACCGAGGTAAAACGTCCGTCTTTAGGTCGGAGAAGCGTATCTAAGTTTTTGTGCCTCCGACCCTTCGGTCAGTCTGTGTAAAAACTCCCTGGTAACAGAAATCGAAGGTCAAAAAGATATAGATCTTAGTTATTGCTCCTTCATACTCTGATTTATCGTTAGAAAACAAGATATGGCAGTATTATTGTCGCGTATTTGGCCGAGAAACAAAGCCTACGCAGATCATGCAGGGTGCGGCAAATCAAATGCCCGCATTTGAGAAGGCTATCAGGAAAAGTAACACAATACTTACAGAATTATTTGTTGTTGATGCCATCTTCCTGATGCCATCTTCTAAAAGTGAGCACACAAAAGGTGTTGTATACTGATGCGAATAAAACAACAAAAAATTCTGTAAGTTTTGTTTTACTTTTCCTAATAGCCTTTCAAAACGTGGGCATTTGATTTGTCCCGCCCTGTTCTCCGCTAGCTGACACTGCTCATTCGTCTCTCTTATCGTCTACCTCACAGACAATCTGAATAAATGTATGGTATCCATGCTTGACAGATGCTGGACATTTGAATGCTTTTAGCGAATTTATAACCTGGAAATTAATAGTTAATCCTCCTCGCATTTGAGAAAGCTGATGCACCGTTGTTTTGTTTGTATGGATGCATCCGAACGTGAGTGGCGTCAGTTCTGAAATATCCTGATACTCGTACATTGCGAAAAATGGTCTTAGTCAATAAATATGGGAAATTTTTAGGTAGATATAGTAAAGAAGGTGTGCTAGCTAAATGAACGTACATGAATAAGGAGCTTCCCAATTGAAAATTATCGCCCTTTTCAGGTAGTAAATTAGTCGTAAAAGGTCGAAAACGGCCCAAAAGGGCCAGAAATCACGACTTCAAACCGACTCCTACCTATACTTCGCCTAGTAGGGCTTGAAAAGGGCTCTTCATTCAACTGGCCTTTTATAGGTCTAGTCAATGGCTGTTTGCGGGCTCATTCGGGTCGTTTACAGTCGTTTTCAAGCTTTTTCGACGACCTCTATTTGGATGCGTAATAGATTGTAAAAAGACTCGTAATCGTAAATGTTGTACAAGTCGTATTACTTCAGTAAATGTAAAGAACTAAATGAATTTCAACTAACCTAACTTAGTTAAGTTAGATTAGGTAAGGGTGGCCAAAGTTAGTTTCGATTAGTTTCATCAATTAATTATTACTATAAATTTCGGTTTAGTGGTTAAAAAAATATTATGCTCATGTAGATATCCAGAGCTGGTCATAGATACTTCAAAATGTATCTAGATACTAGATACTTCTCCAAAAGTATCTAGATACTAGATAATTTTCTTTTAATTCTCTCTGTCTCACTACTTCATCGCTGAGCATTCAACTTGTAGTGCTTTACCCTAGTTACCCCTCAAACCTGGATTCTAGTCCTTTTATGTTCAGTAATCTTAATATATCCCAATGTAATCTTAATATACCCCACTTCTCCGCCGCGTATCACCGATACCTACCGCCGGAGAAGTGTGAAAGTAAGGCCGCTGCTTCACTCGCCTCAAATCGGAACTCACTAGGCGAAGGGGCCACAAGACCCGGCCTTACAAACTCTTCATAACGTATAGAAAATCTGATGTTGGAGCGATCTGATCTGCTCCATTATGCCACTGTTGTAAATCAATACTTAGTAATTTTCATATTTATTTCGTTAATAAATAAAAATTTTAATTTTTATTGGTATAATGTTTCAATTTGGGACTTTTGATTCCGTGTGTCTTTTTGTTTTTAAGGCCGGGCGTAAGGAAGCCCAAAAGGGCCGGTATTAGCCTTGATCAAGCAGTAAGGAAGCCCAAAAAGGCCAGGACGAGACTCGTTCAAGCAATGGAAAAGCCAAAAATGGTCGTGAATAGCCTCGTTCAGGTAGTAGAGAAGCCCAAAATGGCCGTTGCATTAGCCGTTTCGATGCCCAGAAATAGCCGTTTAAAAGGGTAGACATTTGCTCCGAAAAAGGCTAATTTACTGCTTGAAAACGACTAAACACTTGGCTTATAACTGCCTGAAAACGATCTGTAAAAGGCTCAGAATTTCAATTGGGTTATGTTCTACCCAGTGATACAAACTACGGCTGATGATCAAATAACAACTAGTAATGAAAATGATACAGAACGCCTTTTTTAAACGCAAATGAAACAACAAATCGTTAAGTGCCCAAAACCAAACTCTTCGACACAAATCAAATACTTGAAATCCTGGGAGGGCTCTGAGTTGCAGTCGCACTCACAAAGCATGATGATCAAATAAGTACTTCCAAGGAAAATGATGCACAACATGAGGTAACGCCTGTTTTAAGCGCAAATGAAACAACATAATCGTTTCCTACCCAAAATCAAACTTTTCGGTGAGAAGCAAGTACTTGAAATACCGGGATGGCTCTGAGTAGCAGTCGATACTTGAGTTTACATGCATCACTGCGGTGCAGGTGGCGCTGCATTCAAACATACACCGGCGCGCGAGTTTACAAGGTTCAGCAGTAACACCACTATGGCTGCAACTCTCATTTTTTGGGTAGCTACGAGTTTAGTCCGCTGTTGACCTCCGTTTGGCTTCAGGTAAATTTTTACTATTCGTTAAACTGTGAATTTTTCACTCTGTTGAGATAATTTTTGATCTATCGCTCGCGTGATTTTTTCCTTATTCGTTAAGATGGCAATTTTTTCTGTGTTAAAATAATTTTTGATCATCCACGCTACTGTGGAATAACTCTGAGATAAATGCGGGAACGTCAGTAACCAAGAAATATCATGAGCTTGCTGTCAACAAAAAATGAAATAAATTAGAAGTAAAGAAAAACAGTAAGCCACGCATAAATCAAATTCTTATCTCGTGAAGAGTTCGATCGTGAGAGCCTAGTTACGATTCTACGTTTCCGGCATGAAAATATACAATCAAAACAAATTAACTCAGCCCGTGAGAGAAAATTGAGCATGAGTATCGAGGTCGATCCAATAAATTGGTTGCTCCACGCGCAGTAAGCGCCTGGTAATATACGGTAGATTATTTGTACAGAGAACGATGAAAAATGATACGAGAGTGAAATCTATAAAAGATGAGCAGTAAACATACACCCATGAGGGTAAGTACATACTATACTAGAACGCACGAAATATAAGTACCAGCATTTGTAGTACGTACGGATTTATGTCCGAACACAACACATAAAAACATAACATATGGTACACAATACGTGGTATATCACATATGGTATAAAATATATGTCGTATAATATATGGTACACTAGGGAAATCTTGTGAATGCTATCATCCATAGGATAAAACATTCACGTGTCTCGCCCCATCCTGCCATCGCCTGTTCCATAGCCGTCCTTTGATGAACATTTTACGATCCGTTCTCAATGCTCACAGTAACGCTTCAGCGAAATTCCAGGCAAAAATTTCCGGATGGTAGCGAAGATACCTGCCCCTGCTCTGCACGCTGCTCTGTTTCTTCGAGCGCGATAATGTAGCATTCGATGAGTTGCTGCAGTCGCCTTCATTTGCGCTTAGTGTTGCTTTGCATTTTCATTTTGATCGATGTACGTAGTATTCATTGTAAATAAATGTGTGTTGGTGTTGTTTTGTATTTTCTCTTTAATCTATGTACGCAGTATCCATCGTAGGTAAAAGTGGGTGATTGAAACCAAACTCCTTCAGATTCCGAGGTTTTTGTATTTTCACGGCGTTTATAATCTGGATTGTCGATTGACAGTTCATGTGCGGTTTTTCATGCCTCATACTTCATCAGTTCTTGGTGAAAAATATTCAAGTTCAGTACAATTTGCATCCTAGAATTATCGAGAGCATTACACAAACTTTATTCAGGGAATGAGGCCTTTATTTTCCCGAAGTGTTCGGGCCTGCGCTTTTGTGTAGTGTGCTTCCTTTAGCAAGCTTTGCTGAACTGATTGATTGCTCTGTAACAGAAGTGCGCGATTATTAAACATATGAGTCGAAACATTTTTATTGATTAATTTCTTCGGAATTAATTTGTGCATTATAAACACTGCCAGTCATGCTCAGAGACAAATACTTTTCATTCTATATTCGCCACATAACAGTGAAGCGACGTTTCAACTACAGAAAGACAATAGCTAAATATTTACGTTTTTGATTATCGTGAGAATTGCATTTCATATTTCGTGACCAATGAGCAGAAAACGCTCATCATCTGCAGGAGTGAAATTGGCCAAATTGAATGGATGTTGTGTTTGTCGAGTCTGCAGAACTGTTTCTCATTAATCTTATTATTGGAGTTGGCTTCAGAAAGCCTTTGAGGCGCTCGCTTTTCTGACAAATTAAAAAACTCTTTCTTGTTTTCCTTAAGCAACGTCCGCGGTGATTTCGCTGGAAGCCTTTGTCCCTCTCTCGCTCCGGGTAATTCACTCAGACTTCAAGTTCTTCTGGGTTGCTGGATTAGGCCTGACACAGAGCGAGGGAAGCTCCTAATTAATAATTACAACAATACCTCTTTATTTTGAAAGCAAAATACCTCCTTCTTTTGAGAGTTAAATCCTTCTATCATATGAAACTCAAATGCCTCTTTATTTCTAGACCTAAAAATCTACTTTTCTAAGACTTAAATACCTCCCAATTTTATTAAGCTAAAAGCCTACTTATTTTAAGACTCAAATACTTCATTCTAAGCTAACTACTTTCTTGTTTTAGGACTCAAATACCTCCTTATTCTAGGCTAAATACCTCCTCATTCTATGCTAAATACCTCCTTATTTTAGGACGTAAATACCTCTTTATTCTAAGCCAAATATCTCTTTTTGAGAGTCAAATACCTTCTTATTATGAGTCAAATGCTGTTTTCGGGCTGACGCAAAATTACAGAGGAAATTTATTGTTTGCATTTATTGTTATATTGCGTAAAAAATCGATGCAAATACATCAAAATAGCTCAGCATGTTCTCATAGTTATGAGCTCCCCTATTGGAAAATTATTCAATAATTCGAGTTTTCCTTTTCACAACAGCTTTCAATTGCTTCAGTGTTGACTATACTGCAGTTAACAGCAGCTCCGTCTGTAATGTGGCCTTTCTTGATCCGAAGATCTCTTCTAGGCTTCCTGCGTGATTTTCTGCAAGCATATCTTTCCAAAACAGATCAGACTCAGAAGGCCATGGGATTCAGATCAGGGCTTGAAGGAGGCCATACATCTTTGGTTAAAAAGTCAGGAATATTGTCCCTGACATGTTCCTGCGCAGATAGGAAGAGTGAACTGGATTACTGAAAGAGAAACGGCTTTCCTGAGAGCATTGTATCACCAACATGCTTTACAACAAACTTTCGGTATATGTTGTTCATAGGTATTGGCATCTCAGTTTGCTCCCGGTCTAGGAAAACGTTCTCCCCTCTTGCTGACACTCTTCCCCAGATCATGACGGAGGCAAGTTTTCGAGTGCAGTGAACACGATGTTATTTGGTATTACTGAATCATTGATTTAAAAACTGTTGTATCATTTTGATGGTTGACAACTTGTTCACGAGTAAAAATATTCTCATCTGTGAACACGACGAAGTGGAGACTACAAACTGCTAGCCCGTGTAGCAAAGCACGACAAATCTCTTCATTTTTTTTCTGATGCGACTGTGAGGCTATGGATTTTCCTTCATTTATTTCAAAAGAAAAGACCCCACGTTTCTTTTCACAACTCAACGAACATACTCGATATTTCAAGCTCTTCAGCTATTTTCCTCATAATTATCCGATGATTTCTCGCTATCCTTGATATGACACAATCTTTTTGATTTTTTGCCGATATAGACTGCCACTTCTACGATCATTATTATCTCCTTTCATGTACCCTCATATAGCTGTATTGCACGGCAGACGATATTGTGATTTGGTTTTGAAATTTTGAGAGTTTTTAAGATCTTACTGGCTAAAGAACCTACCAAAAAAACCCTGTGATTGCGCTAGTAATCCCGAATATCGCAGTAATATCTCAAATCCTATGCAAGATTTATCTTTTTAATTTATAAGAAAAAATAATTTGTAATCTGTTTATAATTTGAATCTACATTATAACAGAGCCAAGGAAACATAGTATTTGAGAATTAACACGGTTGTGATGTGAGACACTAGTGTACATGGAAAGAATTTTCATAATGCTGCTAACCAACCAGTAGTCACAAACTCAATATATGTAATCAAAGTTGAAAGGAGGCGCACTTTAGTTATTGTTTGCTTGCCATTTCCAGAGCTACTTCAATTGATCTTAAATTTCAGTTGAACATTGAACTTCATTTTAATTCATCGTTGGGCATACCTTTTCAGATATGCCCAAAGAAAGCATGCAAATGATCTCTAAAATATTCGTCGTAAGGGATTATCCTAAAACTTGCAGGCATCTTCGGGACTCTCAGTGAGTAGGATTCCTAAGCTCCTCGTGGTCGATCATGAGAGTCAGTCTCGAGGTATTGTCTCGTTTCATCAGTTCCATTCTATATCGGCACTGCGCAGCCACAGCTCGGCTTCTGACTCTTGGCTGTGCCACACTGGAATTTGTTCATTGCGAGGTTAGTTTGAGAGCCAAGGTTCTTTTCAATTAAATTTTCAACATCTCTCATTAAACTTGGAGATAAGTCAACTTCATGTTTAAGCCTCTTGATTTTTTATTTTCTTATTTTATCGTTGTTATGTCTCCGTTTTTGCAAGCTGAAGCGGGCTGTGTTAACTGGAATATTTAGCCTTAGTATCGGTGAGAGACTTTCTAAAATAACTCCATCATTGATGCTTCTCAGCTTGAGAATAAAAAGCAAGGCGAAAATCGCTACACGTAAAGTCATTTTTATTAAAAATGATCAAATGATTCGTGTTGCCAATACGTAATTCAGTTTTTCCTTTATCCTTTACACTTTTTACCGTTGTTTGAGTTTTTTCAAAGTTTAGATTTCGTATATATACTACTTTAGTGCTTTAATTTCTCTTATTTTGTTTCGTTTTACAGAAATTTTTCTTGCTGAAGATGGACAGTTAGTCCAAAACATTCGTTCAGTTTTATTTGATCATTTTTAATAAAAATGACTTTACGTGTAGCGATTGAGACTTTCTACGTTCACTGTTCTGAGCTCCACCGTAAATGCATCAGCAAATGAACAGATTTTTGAAACTCAGGATGCGAAATCAAGTTAGAAAAATAGCGTTAAATACGTCTAGCATTTGAGAACATAATAGCTTAAGTATGAGGAAAACTATCTCTCATAAAATCTACTTGTTGATTGGATGCGAAATTAAACTTCCTCGTTTATAGAAAAACAACTCTAGAACATACGCTTTAGGTTAGCCAAGTAGAATTTAATATCCACATTTATCTCTAAGTGTTGCAAAGGTTTATCTCGATGCTCGTATATATTAGCCCCCATTCAATAGTTTCATGCTGTCATCAACACGAAATCCCAGGCATCAAAAAAATAAAGTATCGAAAACAATAATTTTTCATCTACCCATGCCATTATTTTTGTGAGATGCCTGAATAATATCGCCCTCAATTGATGTCCTATTTTCATTTATTTTGAGTAGCGCTGCGTCAGTAATGCGGGTGCGATAACAGCGCCGCCGTTATCGCACCCGCTCCCTGGGCACCCTCGCCAATGCAAGATTCATTTGAAGGAGATCTGCAATCCAGAATAATATTACAGATCAACCCTTTAACGAAAAGATCTGTAATCCAGAGCATGTCGCAGATCAACCATTTGACGAAAAGATCTTCAATTCAGAACATATCGCAGACAAACATTTAATGGTAAGATCTGAAATCCAGAACACATCGCAGAACAACAATTTATGGGAAAGATCTACAATTCAGAATTATATCGCCAAACAACCATTTAAAGAAAAGATTGCAATTCAGAACATATCACGCAAACTGTATTCTACAGCAGTTTATGATGCTCGCAGTGTTGTAGAATAATAACAGCTTCCCATTACTTTTCAGTTTGACCAATGGGGGTCTATATGTAAGTCCTTTCTTAGTACGTTTTAAAATAGAACTCCCAATACTGACGGACTGGCAACCACCATAGATTGTTCTGATTATGAATCACGGAATTCGATGTAATATTTCAGACACTAGAATTTGTAAATCAGTGTTAAAGATGTTCTGTTTCTAGCATCACGGTTACATTTCTGCGAGAAAGTATGGTACGTCACATTGGTTAATTCTTCACTGAGTGACATCTTTTCTTTCTTTTCTAGAAAGACTTTATTTCTTTGCTAGAGAGACTTTGTTTCTTTTCTAGAAATGGTCTACTAAAATACTGTCACAACTTTCCATCTTTTATTGAAAGAACTTCGAGCTTATTTTCATCCTTTAAGAGTGACGTGATATGGTCACCATAAGATGAAATCCTTCACTGGTGTACACCCATTCTTATTGATTGTGTTGTCCTGTTATTCGAAGGAGCAATGGGTACTCCATTTAACAGACTTCATTAATGCTCAGATCTGTAAACACAATGTCATGATTTTTGACGGCCATTTAATGTTTACTCAATGTCTTTGGGCCAATTTTTGTAGTGAAGTTGTCGGTCGTCGTGGAAGAGCCCACAAGAAAAAGAAGCACCTGCCTCCGAGACAGCCGTAATCCCCATTTCCCCGCATCAACGACTTTTTCGACAGAGTCGTGGCTTTCTAATTAGTCTAAGAGAAAAACATAGGAGCGCTCCATGCAAATATGGACCACATTCCGCATGGCTGGTTGGATTTCGGTGCTCAGGCGAAAAAAGCCTCCTCAAGAGGAGAGGTCAGGACGTGAATACTGCATGAGCGATGCTGGCGATTTGGTGCACGCCTGCCAGACTTGCCGCGCGCTTGAGGCTCTTCTGAGTGCCGCAAAAGACATCCCGGCCTAGAAATTGCGCTCCCCAACTTCCCAGTTGAAAAATAAAGTTAGCCTTCTTTCCTTCGCCGAAATGACTTGCTCTATTGCTCGGCGTCTCGTGAATTCCTCGTCTGCGCTTCTACGGTGTTTGTTCTGAATATTCCTCCTCGACCTCCTCGCTCGGAATTCCAGCAATTTTTATTCCTGCAGCCATATTGGCGCAACGTTTACGGTATGTGAAGCAGTTGTCGCGAAAAATAACTAATAGGCTTTGCGGTCAACGTAGGCAAAAAAATTGCAGTTTCTTTTTGACTTGACTCTTTGAATGTGCAAATTATGATAACTCCTATGTTTCCATAATTAAAAATAATTCTACCACGGAATTGAATCGACGTGCCGTATCATCCATGAATGTATATCTACGATATACATCCACAATTTACTCAGTATACAAGAAAGTTAAGGTGCACATCTCATCTAAGTACCTTATAATCCACAAGAAGGAGCTCGAAGCTATGCTTCCATTCCTGTGATCAAAACGTTTGCCACTAAGAAAGTTATACTGGCCCGAAGAGTTCATGTTGTTACTCTCTAGGACTTACACGGTTATACCGAGAAACTCATTCAACTAAAAATATCGCATGAATGCGAGTTAATGTTTGAATGTTTACGCTTTCATTGATGTTTCACAGCTTTCTTCTGTTGGTGAGGTTTGTAGATACAGTGTGTCTATTCGTGAGGGGATCTGTTGTAGTTATTGAAATAAAAAACCCTAAGCAAATGACAAGCTTCTTCTTTCCAGTGGTAAAATTATCATTCATGGTGTTTTTTTCGTAAAAGTATCTTGGCTCACTGTTCTGATGTCTACCTTCCATCAAAGCTTCGTGAGAAAATGCCAGATAAATTAGACACACCAAGTAATGATATTTGAAGTATTCATAAAAACTGATAGATTTTTTAATCATTCCTTTATTTTGGTTCCAGTTCGTTTCTGGTACTTGCAGACGTTGAATTAAACTAAGTAGTTCTGATACAAGTTTGTCTCCTGCGTACCTTACACCGGATAGCTACACCATTCGTTGTTGCTGCAATGCTACTCACTATTTAGGGTCATAAAATTATTGTACCGATGGGAATTAGCACCTCCATGGGAAAGTACAGGTCCCGAGTTCGAGGTTGGGCAGGCCACCCTTCTGTTGAAATAGAATAATTTTTATATCTGTGGTTTTAACACACACTTCATTTGCGCTGACTCTTGTCAAAACACTCAAGTCAGCAGAACTGCTCATCTTGTTCAAGAAGATTTTCACTGAGGGACATTTTCCTTTCTTTTCTACAAAGATTTTCTTTCAAAAAAGAAAGACTTTTTATGTGGACGTTAACTGTCTTGTATTCTGAGTCAATTGTGGATGTATACCGTGAATATACATTATATCTTCACTGAGGAACGTTTTTCTTTCTTTTCTAGAAAGAAAAATGTCCCTCAGTGAAGAAATAACCAATGTGAATTCCCATAAGGAAGCGGATCATCTTTTTTTCTGATAGTAATGGCTGGCTGCATAGAAAAGAGGGTGACAACATAACTGCTGCTGTACAAATATGTTGATCTTGAGTCTTCAGTATTACCGTAGTTCCTAGCCTCCACTGTAGTTGAGGCAGTTTTCTCGAATTAGAGGTATTTCAGAATCCTTTTCTTTAGGTAAGGCACAGATCATTGCTGGTACCTTTGCACATATATAAGCGACGTTGGCGACATTCATTCTCAGAGAAGAAAGCTAGCGATCGCACACCATGTCAATGATGTTGACGAGATCAGGCTTTCCTTTGAAAGAAAGCCTGATCGATTCAGTAACTGTCTAGCGAATGACAAAGTTCCTATATCGATGATACACGTGCACTAATGTCTGAGACAGCTTTTATGAGGCGTCGGTCAACAAACGTGTCAGTGCAGCTCTGTGGACACCATCAAAAATAAAATATTCACAATGAAGGAATAGTGTGGACAATACCGTCGCAAAACACAACATACCAATCCGGAAGCGATATTGAGCGTAAAATTGTTGAGGTTGAGAAGCGGTTTAGTACACTGTTTTTGTAGAGTACTAAGCAAACAGTAAGTCAGTCACATGCTGTTAATTGTAGTAGTAGTATGTTATATTTAAATGTAACTCATGACATCGCATTTAGCTGTCCGCAGCTTTAATGATCAGCTATAACGTCGCCAACAATTCTTTAAGAATGGTCACCCACTCGCTATAAGAATTGTGTGGATCAAATACTTGTGAGCTCCATTTTGAACAGTCTTTCTAAGTTTGTGCTCTTAGTCCTATTTTATGAGTGACTATGTTGGTAACCTTATTTATGTTTTCTTGCACTCTGACTGACTCACTGAACAGAGTTTCTCCTGTGATCCCTTCAAAATTTAAAATATGAATGCTTTGTTGACTGCGCTATCATATTATGTGATAGAGTGTTCCAAAAAACAAACGAGATGAAATATCAAGAAATAATTTTCTTGAATTGTTAAAGTGTTGGAGAATGACCTCATCCTTGTTTAGCGAATTCAGCCCCAAATTAGCTCTGGCTTCAAGTAGTCCTTTCGAGTGTTGTTCAAATATATACATGTATTGATGTGCACAAGAGCTAACTGATGGGCCTTTTCTGTTTCATGAGGTTAAAAAATCAAACTTCAACATCTGAAATTGAAGAAGCAAAATTTATTCATCAATTCCACCAAAGCATGAAACAGTTATCTACTTTGGGAAAATAATGACAGGGACCAACTCCTAGAAACTGAACGGATCGCTTTCTATTCCTTCCAAAAGCCCCAATGTTGCGAAAAAACCCTCGAAGAACTATATGCTCAAAAAATATCATAAAATGTTCGGTATCAATTATTTACCAATAGTAAATTTATTTATCAGTAAAAAGTCATTCATACATCTCTCAAATCTCAGTTGTGAAGATATCGATCAATTTTATGTTCCCAAAAGCATCCGTTTTATACCAGCTAAAAATCAATTTTTTGAAAGCAGGGCCTAAGAATATTTATTTTCTCACGCAGCGACAATTGTCTCACAAAGTCATTCCCATTCCTGGTTGAGATATTGGATAATCCTAACACGACACTTATTTGAGTAATTCCTTTCATCATTCTTTTGGCCTTCCTTTGTACCACCCCTCACATTAGGGTTGTAAACTAAAGATTACCAGAAAGGATTTCCACAAAGAAAGTTCAACCTAAAACTCAGCCTAAACTCCGAATGCAAATATGGAAGCGGCAACGCGATCGCTCGCTTGTATAATCGTTTTTGAAACGTAGTATCCGATGAATATTCTCTTCACGTAGGCTGCGATGTTGTGAACGAATGCCTCGCTTCCTAAGTTTACTTCTCAAATTCTTCAGAGCTCTAAGGAAGTTCGGACCTCCGCTGCCTAAAGTTAAATGCGCTCGGAGAAGTTTGCAGTTAATTTCTTCTTGATATGCAATACTCCTGAGTCTATCGTGTAGAATTTCCATGGAAGGCAGCATAACTTCTTCTTAAGGCATTTACAAGGCTTAGAATGGATAGGAATAAACTTCTGCATAAGCAGTGCTCTTTCTTTAACTGTTTCGAATTCAATTGTTGAAATTTTTACGCATGTGTTTCGGCCTGGGCTTTACCTTGCTTTCTCCTTTACAACGTGTTTGTGAAGTAGCTTAACGCCATGCAGACTCTCAATGCAGGCTGTCTTTGTGGCTCGTGTTTTCGGTCCATAAAATCTGAGGAGCTCATTCAATTTAGCTGGTTAGCGTGTGACGCTCTAAATGAACGGATGCGCTCTGTATGAGGGCGCCGTATGGAGCGCTGAGATGGGGCTGCAGACACCTCAGTTTACAGTCGCGATGGTCCGAGGCAAGCCAGCTGAGACAGACGATGGTATGGTTCGAGCGCACGACCGGGCCAGAAATGATCGAGCAACGTGCAAACTAGAGTCTTGCAAGAGGCTAGGTGTCATGAAACTTGGTGTGTTTACTATTGAGAGTTTGTTGTACGTAGAATAACCCACTAAATATTTTTATGCGTGCGTGTTGTTATTCTTATAGTTCTAATTTTTCTTTGTCACTTTAGATGTTAATGCCATGGAGAGCTTCAGTGACTATAGTGTTCATTATAATTTTGTCACATCCTGAAGGAGGTTCAAATTTGCTGTGAAAGTTCACTACTGGACACGTGCATGCTTTATTATTGGTACTGAAATTAGGAAAAGTGTGTTACAACTCCCTTTCATGGTCCTGAGGAGCCTGATCGTTCGTATAAAAATATTACTTCATACCACTATATCATCAGGCTGATATAAATAGAATAAAATTCAATCAATGGACAAAGTTACTTCAGTTTTCCAGCGCTATTCTGTCTAATGCCACAGATTAATGTTCTAATTTGAAAAGAACAAAAAATACCCGAGTTCTTAGGTCATTGCGAGCGAAATTTTCGAAACTTTTTAAAATCTCAGGTGCATAAAAACTTCCCCTACCGCACTGACCTCGGGACTCTGAAAGTGCATGACTTCTTTGATGCGAGATGCCATGGTCTTGTTTAAAAAAGATCTTAAATGACTTGATCCTAATTTATGCAAACTGTATTATCCCTGCATCTCTGCTACCTGAGGGTCGGTGAGGATATCGCTAGCGCTTGAAACGCCAACTCTGCTTTTAAAGCGATACGCGTAACATTTTTGCTAGCCATGTGAGTAACATCGACGATAGACGTAAATCTCTCGATGGCAATTAATTAAGTCTAGTTCCCTTGATTATTTTCAATACTGTGTCATCACGCACCAAAATTTAAAATTGTGAAATAACATTTTTTTAGTCAAATAAATAGCGACTTGGTAGGCTTTTCAAAATATTGAATATGAAAATAAAATATTCATTAATTGACTGCATTCGTACTGATTGTATTGAAAATTACATTACAAGAGATTTTTCATCGTAGCATGTGCAAGACAAATGCCTAGATGAAATAGGCTTGATCTAAAATTTTACGTTTGCAGTCTGAACGAGAAAGCTATTAATTCATTTCCATCAATCTCGCTGCTCTGCTACTGCAGCATCAAAGGCTCGGGCAGTTACACCGATATATTGCGATGCTCAATGTGCACAACGACGCATTTTAATTTACTATAACAATTCAGCATTCACACTGACTAATAGAATATTTGATCAAATTTTGTCTATTAAGATTTTATATAGTTTGTTGATTGCTGGAACGTCCGAAGAGACGGTATCTGAAGCGAATGTTCCATTACTGAAGATAATTACTCTTTGTTTTTATTTATAACTTAATTCGAGAATTCATGGAACAAAATTATTCACTAACGATGAGAATTGGTAAATTTTAATTCCATTTGTCAATTTCTTGCAGTTACATTTCCTCTTACATGAAAGGAGTTTGAGTTATTTGCATTGAAAGTTCCCTTAAGTTTAAAATGACCTTCAAGGTTGTAGACGTTATTGCTGTCTGTGCTAATCAACTCTGACAACGGTCACGACTACACATAGCTGAAAACATCCTCTGGTTCTTGATTTTGAGTTAGGAAATATGATGTATATATATGGTACCGAAATTTTTAAGAAGTTTTTTGCAACTGGACTCAATTTAAATTCCTTTAAATGGGAAAAAGATATTTATATAAAGAAAATATTTCGCTAATACCTAAAAAAGTTTCGCAATAATATGTTCACTTATGAGGATTAACCAAAGGTTCCATGCATCAAGAGAATCATAGCTCCTCAATTGAAATAGTCTTACTATTCATTGGCTAACATTTCTGTTCAAGATCCCAGAGTAAATATTCAGGGAGAAGGTATAAATTATGAGCATTTTCATGCAGCCTCATATTATATCTACATAGTTTGTTGAAATGAATTTTCGAATATTAGCAGTAGAGCAAGAAACATAACTTAAATCGAAAAGATAAAATACACAGATTCATAAATTGTTGAAAAACAGTTTGTTGATTCATAATAAGTTGAGAAAGTAAACCCCATATTTTATTTGATAATTAAAGGAATAAATGGTGGCCTACAAATGGGATATAACAGAATATCGTCAGAAAAGAGATAAAACGTCCGTTGACGTGTTAAAAATTTTTCACAAAATAAATTCGGGTCGTACAAACGGGAACCACAAATGATGAGCAAATTGTAAATATAAACTCAGACCATTGCATTGGACAACGCTGCGACAGTGTTTATCAAAAGATGGTTATACATACTGGAGATGCTGGCAAGGCAAACAACTCTTCTCAGTAGTCGGAATCTTAAAAACTCCCGTAATTTTGACGACGAACAACACTAATATAAATCGAAGAAATTTTCCCAACACACTCCGGGAGCGGCGTTACGGAAATTCATTTGCGTAATTTATCTAAACATCGCTCAGCTGCAGCCCTCCGAGCCCTGCTTTGGAATCTCACGGAAATATTCCCCAGGATTTTGTTAGTTTTTGATCGCAACGTACCGCGAGCTGGGCTTTTGAAGTTCTGTGCTGTACAAACCGACACTCGGCGCGGGTTTTGCAAGTGAGTCATACCGCCGTCGACTGTATCGTTCTTATTTCGATTTCGCTTACTCATCGGCCACTTGCATGAGGGAACGATAACTGTAAGCATCTTGCTTCCCAAACCACGAACTGAAAATGTATATTCTTCCAATAGCGAACTTAATTGGACGGCAATATGCATGACTAAATTTTGCCAATTACAGAGACTTTGAGTCCACTTCAAAGCATAAGTTTTTAAATGCTCGCGTAATCTTTTACAGGTTTTTCACATTTCAATGTGTCCCATGAGTCTTTCAATGATATGCGCACGTGGAACAAACATTTTGAGAGATGCTTGACATGAGTGAACTTCAATTAAGAGCGATATCATCAAGGAAAATTTCTGACATTTTGACTCCATTGCATCGTGTTTTCAATTAATACAGCTCATCAGCTCAACTGAAACATCAGCTCATTGTTCGAAAATCATCAACTACAGCAAGCTCATCAAGTGATCGCCTTCAGCACCGCTCAGGGATGTTTACAGAGATCGTCTGTACCATAAAAGGTGGAGATTTTTTAGCGCAATGCATACTTTGCAGTGGGTCTGGCATGCCGGAAGCGTGGAATAACTCCCCGCCGGGGGCTGCATTGTGCTTCTTATCTTGCACAACAGCAGACCTGCATCAGTCAGGCCTTGAGCACGGCAGCATTTGCATAGACTGAGCAGAAAGCTAGCCCCTCAGGTCTTTGTGCTGTCACGCGTAAATGATGCGCAGAGCAGGCAACACGCTCTCAGGCGCACCTGACAGGTCAGGTACTGGGCAGCAGATGCTGCACTTTAATTTTCAGGTCAACCAAAGCAAGAAGTTTCATGGACGTGAAAACTGTGTTGCTTTAATTTTTTAGTGTCGAATTAAGCGTTATTTGGGTGTAGTTGATTTCGCGTGTAGTTGCTGAAAATAAAATGAAAGCACATGAGCATTAACTTTTTGTTCATTACACTGTTCAAAAATTGAAATTGAGTATAATTCCAGTTCGATAATGAATTTCAGTTTAACCTCCCCCTTTACTTAACAAGTTAAATTGTTGAATAAAGAGTGACTATAGAGACTGGTTAGTATCTAGAAACCCTGTATAGTTGCTAAATACTGATTGCTCTTCATGGTCAAATTTATTCGAAACCTGAACTAATTTAATCCCACTAGGTATGAAAATGTCATTCTGGTTACCCTGCTCTGTATTAGTAGAGTGCTGATACAAGCGTAAAGAGCAAGCAGAAAGTTCTTTTTTCATCCCTGAAGGACTTTCAACCTGACCTTAGATCCGAAGTTTGCGCAAGAGCTAATTTGAATTCTCAACTTTTCAAGGCTTGAAAGCGAAAGGTTATCTAATCTTGGTTCTTTGCGCTGTTTAGCTCGATTTGCAGAGTGAACTTGAGTGGGTAGGTCATGACTCTAGTAGGTCGAGGTCTTAAGATTCCTCACTGAAGTTTTTCGCCCGGAAACCCGTAAAAGATGCGTTATATATCAATGCAGCTGTAGTTCCCAAGGTCAAAACAGTAAAAAAATTAATATAAGTTTTTTATTTTCGTCTGTGCTTCACCGTTCAACGCCTTCAAGTCAAAGCCTAACTTTAATAACGAATAATCATAATTTCGTTATTATGAGAGTGTAACTGCGAATGTATTCGTGGAAACTGCAACTCACTGACGGAGGTAAATCATTTGAAATGCCTCTGACGCAATTGACAGGGCGTCAATCAAACAGCTGTAGTCATTCAGGTTCCTTTTTTTTCCTACACGTGGCCACCAATACTACGTATTCGGTTCTTGTTTTATCACAAGTAATTCCAATGTGAATTAGGGACTATTTACAATATGTTTCGATTGAATATTTTTCGGTAACTAACTGTCTGAGGTAGAAACGCTGCAAATTGTTTTTTGAAAGCAATTTAGGAAAACTATGCAGTATTTTAACGCGTGACTATCGTGTTTAGAGCAAATGTTTGTGAAAAGGTGTAAGATTCATGTCGTACTAAAATTGTTTCGTGGATGGTACATAGCAAGTGCAGGAAATCATGGAAAGCTATTTTGTTTCCACGTCAAGGCAAAGAGAGACCTTCAGATTAGCTGCTAAAATATTCCCCATTCCGCGTTTCGCGGAGCCCATAAACTTTTCCCCATGGAAATCTTCAGCCTCTGGCCACCTTATATTTGAGTGAAAATAAACTGGAGCGATGTTCTCACCGAGACAGCCTTGCTGGCAAATCTCCCTGGCGCTCGCGCCTGCAACTGGTTGAGCGTTAGAAACGGTGCAGAGGCATGGTTCTTTTCAGTACCGACCACTGCTTCCATGCAAAGGATAAACCTAAAATAATTTCAGCATTGATGCTTCTAAGCTCGAGAATGAAAAGTAAGGCGAAAATCTCTACACGTAAAGTCTTTTTTATTAAAAATGATCAAATAAAACTGAACAAAGAACAAAATCTTAAGTTGAAACTAAAAAGTATACGTTCATTGCAGTGCCGCTTGACGAAGATAAAATTTGAATCCTTAAGTAAAAGCAGCCGTAGCAATATATAGACATGACATCCATGGAACGATACCTAAAGTTTTAATTAAAAAGTATATGTTCATCGCAGTGCCCCAATGACAAAGATAAAATTTAAATCCTTAAGTCAGAACAACTCAAGCGATATATTGACATGACATCCATTGAGCGGTTGCAATGTCGCGTATAGTAAGAATAGAATTGATATCCTGAAATGTGAAGTTAAGCAACATATTCATCGAATGTCCCATTTGAAGATTGAAATTAAATCTAAAATATCAACTGAAGCGAAATGTCCATAGTAATGTTTGAAATTTTGATCACTTACTTCACAGTCGAAAATTATAGATTATTCGATATGCCACAAAAGGCAGAAATAATTTAAACTGAAATGCATGCCTGGGGAATTCGGCGCCAAGTTTCCAGCAGATTTATTCAGAGATCCAAAAACCCTTCGATCGTCTATACTTCAAATTTTTATGGCCTTTAATCAATAGTTTTGTTCATCTGATTGCCTAATCCTCAACGACGGTGAAGCTAAGATTTCATCAGCGATACCACGAGGTGTAAAATGACTTTTATCATGCTTGCTGATTTACGACTTGACACAAGAATTTTCTATAGTATGTTCTTGTGAGTGAATTTAGCTTCTAAAATCAATTCATTAATAAGTATTTCGAGATCTGAAAGGGGTTCTTTCATTTGAAATGTACTATTACGAATGTCATAGTTTTCATCAACGAGCCTTAAGCCGCAAAGAATGTATATAGAGTAAGGCTGATTTATTTCAATTTTTCATAACCTAAAATTGACAGACCATAAAAATAATTACCTGGAAAGTCATACTGCATGCGCTCAAGACGGTTCTTTTTAATTCTCTCCTTATCGCATTGCTGGGCCTCTTACATTAAACTAACCTAAAGCTGACTACATAGTTTTTGAGCGAGCAAAAGCGACATTTTTTAGTGTTTTTCAATTTATAGAAGAGTAAGAAGAACGGATTTTGGTCAAGAAAATGGGCAGCTTGAGTAGCCACGCGTACGTTTTTACGGACCAAAAAATTTGGTAATTGAGTTGCTGGGAGACATCCTCAATTCACTGGTCAAAATGTGGTGAACGGTGGTGTGAGTAAATTTGTTTTCTTTCCCGAATATTTTCACCATCAACCGATGATCTGAACGCTAAAGATCATTGATTCAGTCAACATTTTTATCAGATCTTGGAAATAAAAGCCAGCCGCTGCCTGGCTCATTTTCAATCGTCAATATCTTTTGCCAATTGCTCAAGCTAACAAAATACCTGGGCACGTGACAAAGCACCATCTCCGTAGATCTGCTGAAGCTTTGCTAAGTTTTTGTTGTATTGAGCTCAAGGTTGAAGCAAAACTTTATAGCTCACCATTGCTCGAAAATGGGGTCGCTCCATTCCGTTTCGATCTTGAAAAACTCTTTCACAAAATGAATTCTTAGGATGAGTAACTGAATTATCCGGACATGTAATTGACTGACAAGTTCCACGTACTCATCATTAGCTTTAAAGTCTCTCTTCGGCATTGCCTGGTCAAACTTTTCTATGCCAATCGCGTAACTTAACTTACATATCCGCACTTCGTGTGTTTGTGACGGAGTGTTGATTTCAAAATTCTTCCGATGAAACTAAAGTAGAGCTTATGTGTTTCATATTCATTAATGTTGTCTGAAAATGAATGCATTTCAAATTAGAATTGCTTTATGCAGACAGATGAGGCATTTCTTAACGTGCAGTGATTTTATTATCATAAGTTAATTTAATCAGGAATTTTATGATTTTTCAGACGAATGTTCATCAGGAACTTGAAGACGAAGAAAAATAGGACTACTAGTTTTTATTTTCTTCCCTTTTATAGATTAGGTGTGTAAAGTAAGAAGTTAATTTATGGAATAAGGTTGATCCCATCCATGTGAAATTAAATCTTAAATTGTACATCCACAAATGGTTTCAAATTCAGATTCTTCCCAGAGAAGTTAACACGTGCCCTACTAAAGACATCATGCACATTGTCACTGCAAAATATTAACTGAGTAGTTGCATCAAAGTGTGCTTACTGAATCTTGATAAAACAGCATAAAGAGAAACCAAAGACTAGACAGAAGCTTTCGTATGCAGAGCGGTACGTAGATTGACGCATGTCAGGAGCAGTACCTCCGAGCTCGGTAATAGAGCGTTCTGTTCCGCGGGAATTCTGCAGAGGCTTAGAGCAGTCAGAAAGACCTCGGGCAACAGACAGAATAATAAGAGCAGCAGTCATGACTATTGCTGGATACCAGGAGATGTTCGGCGGCAGAGCTGTAGTTTTCTGTAGTTTTTTTCGTGCAGGTTTAGCTTTTCAAGTTCGTGCTGTCGTTGGGTGCATAGAAGCTTTGAAACAATTGCAATTTTGGGAGTAGAAACAATACTAGCCCATTTGCTTGTCCTTCTCAGTCCGCCATTAGAAACCATTGCAATAGTTCTAATCATCCTTTCAAAATGTCTAATTTTTCTATTCTATGCAAAGCATTTAATGAACAAGACCTCCGTATTCTAGAATCTCTTTATATATTTACAAATAAACCTGCACTTAATAACGATTTCAGCGCGACAAAATTATTTGCAGCCCCTACTTCCTAACTTGCGGTATGCTGAGGTGTGTTTGTTGTGTGTGTGTGTACATGTAGTGCGTGCGTGTATATGCGTGTGTGTGTGTGTATATATATATATATTTCGAAGTGTAGGTGTACGAGTGTGTATAGTTATGTATGCCTGTATGTATATTGCCTATACGCTTAAGTTTGGTATTTTAGTCGTTAGAACAATGATTTACTTTTATTTTTTGCGTTTTTGCCTAGTATTTTTATTCAAACCTTATCTGTCTTATGTATGACTGAAATTATTTTTTATTTTTTCCAGCACTGATGATGGAATAACTTGTATTCCGAAACGTTTGCCTCATTAAATGTTCTCTATTACGTTGGTTCTTCTTTTTATTTTGAGAATAAGATTCCCTAAGAATCGCCCTATAAGTACTACAATACTTGGAAGTATTTCTAAGGCCTAATAATACTCACCAACGTTGCATAGGAACGGTTTATTTACCGTAGTAACGTAGAACTACATCGTCTTGACAACTCACTCACGATGCTGAGTTTATATTTATTTTAATATTTATTTTAACAAAAATTGCAAATCCCGTTGAAGTCATATTGAGGGGATTTTTCCTCTTCAGCATCTAAATACTAGTGGTGAGTAGAAATGATCATTTCTGAGGTAAAGCTCGGTAGCAAGAAATCTTGATGGAGTAACATTCGAGTGACCAGCCCTTAATAGCCTCGCATCAGCAGCAGAGCTTGTCCCTGTGCTCGACAAGATCACAATTGCCAAGACCTGACCACTCAGAATGGACTGCAGGCACTAGGTTGCCACATTGTCCTATTCTCAGATTATAATCAACAAGTTTTAGATTTACTTTGCTAATATTTATCAGTAAAAACACTTTCATCCCAGTAGGGTTACTAGATGCCGTGCCTTGATTGTCAAATTTTACTCGTGAAAAGCCAAAGCTTGAAAATTTTTGTTTAGAAAAAGCCTACCTCGCAGCCACGCCAGGTCTGAGTGCTTGATAGGCCTGGGATTGCGTGGGCCCCGTCAAAGCGCTCCTGACGTAGAGTTCCAATATTCTGGTAGTTTCCTCGGGTGACGCATGGAAAGCTATTATTTTGGGTTAGCATTTACACAAATAGCTATCGAGAAAATTAGCTTTGTGAGACGCTTCCTTGGTTTTTGCAGAGCTTCGTAGATTTTTCATCTAATGAATGTTACTGCTATTTATTGAAACTATCAAAGCCTTAATTCATTAACGTGCTTTGCTCATTTTCAGCATTTGAAACATTTTGAAGTATTGAATGAATTCACTGTCCAGCTCGTGATACCTCGAGTATGTATTTTCATACTTGCGGTTGTAGCACACGTTCACCATACTCCTTAGTGCATAATATTCAGAACATTCTTTTGGTTTGCACGTGTATGTAGTGTTCAATTAGTGTTATATTTCATTTTAAGTTTAATACTAGTAGATAAAAGATGGACCGGCGTATATTACGTGACGCATGTGCGTGCTTCTGTTCATTATTTCCTGAATAAAAGTACATTTTGAAAAACGTTGGAGACAAAATCTAAATGTGGTCACAATTTTGTTGTTATCTGCGGGTAATTTAAATAAAGAAATAATGAAACAAATGAATAAAGAAATCACATGGACTCGTAATAAATAACGTGACGGCCGGAATAAATTGAATAAATTCGCAACAGGCACCACCTACTGGTGACAATAAATTTGTTAGTGTGAACCTTCACCATGAATGACCTTTGCAAAATTCAGCTGTTCATTCACAAAAATCACATCTACGAAAGACATATGCAATATGTCCGAAAGACATATGCAATATGTCCGAAAGACATATGCAATATGTGTGCAATATGTCGACATATGTCCTGGTATTTACTCTAACAAAATCATTTATTTTTTCTCTGAAGTCCTCAGTTTCCCTCAATGGACGAGTTTTCCAACTAATTTTATATGCGAGATTGAAGTGCTTTTCAAGGCTATAGCTCGTTTTCCGAAAATTTCAAGGAACCGTCCATTTGGCGGCTACGCTCGTCCCTGACCGCACGTGTTCTGAAAGCGCTAAATCTGAGCAGAGTCAGCAAAGTTCTTCGATACAAAGTCACGCACAAAATTCGCTTGGCCACCTCCTGAGCTCCTACAGTTTTGCTCACATTTTCCAAAGGTCGACTAGTATTTGAAACTTTTTAAACGCGGAACTTTCTCTATTTTTGAGACGAAATTGCTAAGGGACGAAATTGCAAAGAAACGGTGTTATGTATTAGGCCCCTTATCCAGCAATGAGAGATCGCTGTTAAGTGCAAATGAAATACTCTGAACATTTCAGGCTGCCGTAAATTTTGCGGTTCCATGTTATACACAAAATGCAGTCTGTATTAAAATTTTCTACTAACACAAGCGTAATTTGAAGACCTGGTGCATTTTTTCCCGCAATCACAAATTTCACCCGAGAGTGCCACAAGGTAAAGTAAAATGTGTGTTAAGTTAATTTTCCTTAAAGGGGGAATTGAAATGATTATCAACCTCATGGATGAATAGTGTAATGTGAATGGTAAAGAAATTTGTCTGATTTATTTCTTGCATAAAATGCCATGAAAAGTCTGAAAAGAGACCTAGAATACTTCCATCATCCTCATACTATGCAATTAAAGAGCAAAGTGCATAACTCCGTATACACCTATCAAGTGGTACCAAATGTAACTGGATTCTGACTCTATGGGACAAGGTTATTAGCCTGAAAATGAGCTAATTGTCTCGTTTCTGTCGTCTTATTCTTCTTTTATTTGGTCTTATAGAGAATATATACATAATTCACTATAGAAATATACCCTAAAGAACGTGGCTGCTGTGTGTAGAAGAGGCCTTACTCATATACATGTGAGGAACGTGGGTGCATTTTGTCATAGTGCACTTTATAATCAATTTGTGTCGGAATAGTCCCCATTGTTAAATCGGACGACTTCATGTAACTTAAATGTGCACTGTAAAGCTAAAATTATTTTTCGTGTATCCACCTCAGTAAAATGTGGACGCATGCATGAGATTCTCTATCGTTCGTTTCAAAACTCAATACTGCCTCTATGGTCTGAAAATCGGACGAATATAGCTTCCAGCATTGTTTGAACTTTCAGGATGGCCGAGTCCTCCGACGAGGAAAACCAGTCAACGTATAAATGTATTTTATTCAATTGAAAACGGATCAACATTTCAAATATTGAGAAACAATAAATGCAACTCACTGAAACTTTAAAACCTGAAACTTCTTCATTTCTGTTTGTATCTGCATACATTCACGAGCACAGCAACAGTGTGCTTCCTAGTCTGATAATTCGAATTATTTTTTACTTGATTCTAGTTCAAGATGTTATGAGTTGAAAATTCTAACTGAACTGAGTACTGTTTTGTGGTTAAAAAATTCCTTCTTCCATGTGAGCGACGTGAAGCAGTCTCGTTCAGGCATTTTGTCTTTTATTGAGCTGGTGTACCCTACCTTCAAAAAATATAACTTTTCACGTTAGAGCATTAATCATTCGTAAGACCGTTTAAATGATTAATTTTAGAGCAAATCCTTTCCTAATTTAGTTTCTTCATTTAAAATTGAGGATAAAATCGGAATGAGATGTAATCAACATCTTTATTCAAAATTGAGGATAATATCGGAATGAGATGTAATCAACATCTTTATTAAAAATTGAGGATAATATCGGAATGAGATGTAATCAACATCTTTATTAAAAATTGAGGATAATATCGGAATGAGATGGAATCAACATCTTTATTCAAAATTGAAGATAATATCGGAATGAGATGTAATCAACATCTTTATTAAAAATTGAGGATAATATCGGAATGAGATGTAATCAACATCTTTAGTCAAAATTGATGATAATATCGGAATGAGATGGAATCAACATCTTTATTCAAAATTGAGGATGAAATCAGAATGGGATGTAATCAACATTCATGAATTGTGATTCAAAACCTGAAATCTGGTCTCATCGTGTGGTGTTCAGGCATTCAGTCCACTTGGCAGGAGTCCGGACAAACACACCAAACTAGATACACTATTCTTATGTAATATTATGTAGGGGTATTTCTCAACAAAATTGAATTGAATTTTTAATAAATATGGAGATGGTTTTTGCCTCTAGAATATTTCGCGACAATAAACTGCACCTATCCTTCCAGTTTCATTATTCGTGCGACACAAACCGCAGTTGCCTCTTCAGTTGTGTCAGAAATATGCACGTTTCCTTGGTAACGTAACAAATAGTTAAGAGTAACAACAGTCTGAAGCCGTGCAGAGGTTCGATACCGCTCCTGTGGAGTGGATCTCTTTCACAAACACCGAAGTCGTTGAGGTGTGCAGGCGGGCACTCTACTAAATGACGAGGTGTCATGAGCGTTGCGATTGATAGCAGCGACTGCCATGTAGAGGAGATAATCTTCTTGAAATGACTACCATCTCTTATAATAAGAAAATGTTATTGGTAAACGATCGATTTTACCGCAATTGTAGGTTTACCTCGCGAATGTCTCGAGCTAGAAGCAATTCGTTCACGTGTTGCTGTATAGAATCAAAAGCACTAAAAACTGAGATTTTAAAAGGGCGTCCCCGAATTTTTCTCTAAGCACCAATTAAAATCGCACTAAAAAACCCAACTGCCGAAAATTTCGCAAGGATGTGTTTGTTAAACTCATCTTTTAAGCGGCATCAACTGCCCTGGGCTCCTTATTTGAAGATTTTTTACATGCGCGGTGCGACCACCAAGCAAATGAGGAGCGGTAGCCCTGCTACGCTCCCTCGAGCGACCCTCGCAAATATTGACTGGTAAATACAAGACAGACAGAGAGTAATATCTCGAGCTCTAACGATCGGCCCTCTGACAAACGCCTAAGTCTTCGGCAGCACTCGGCGAGGGTCAAATTCTCCATTGCTTGTCAAATTGGTCTTATATCAATGAAAGCTATACTGTGAGATATCATTGGAGGTGAGGTGTAGTGTTAACAAACGTTGCTGGCTAGAATTTACAGCTCCATACAGTGCAGGGCACTGGGAAACATGGTCAATTTATCAAGATTTCTTAGGTGCTTGCAGATTTAACATTCATAGTTTCATTTAATGTATGAAGGTGCAAGTACTGTTGCTTTAGGATGTTTCAATGCATTGAGTGTCGATTCTTTGGCGAACTAAGTTGGAAAACGATTAGAAATTATATATCCCTAACAATTATCTCGCATTTTTTACATCTTCTGAATATTATTTGTCAGCAATGAATGAACAAAGTACACGAACACTATATAAGTTGATATTTTTTATTCATCGCGATGAAGCGAAGTGAATGTTCATTCTTGATTACGAGTCAACGTCACACCACTCGATCGACGAGCTATTCGATATCCATGTTGAATCGTTCTTCTTACATGATTTTTTGCTCGTCTCCATGGGTAATGTGAGGAAACGAGGGAAATGCTTGGTTATTTGCTGCCTTTGTAGCCCACTAGGGAAATCTGTGAGGTTCATCCCATGTGTTTCGTGTGCAGAACAAACCGAGCGTTGACACATGAGCAGTCGAGGAGACGACACCGACTGCAGCTCATCTCACGGGTTGCCGTGCGTGTGACAGACTTGAATATTCGGCACTTGCGCCTGTTGCAAATATTTTTAAAGGAAGATAAAGAGTTCCTATACCTGTGAAAGATTTGAACATTGCAAATAATTTTGAATGAGAATGAAGAGTTGCCGTGTGTGTGACAGATTTTAATATTCGTCACTTTTCCCTGTTGCAAATATTTTTAAAGGAGGATAAAGAGTTGTCATGGGTGCGACAGACTTAAATATTCGTCACTGGCACCTGTTAAAAAAATTTTTAAAGGAGGATAAAGAGTTGCCATGGGTGTGAAAGATTTGATATTCGTCACTTGCCGCTATCGCAAATGTTTTTGAAGGAGGGTAAAGAGAAATATCTATTACGAAGAATGCTTGATAGCCAATTTTCTCGTCTCTCAAACATGTGTCGTTGGTTTTGCTTGTGAGGATGACCTGCGATGGGAAATATTTTCACTTACTTTTCGACGAGAAAAAAATAATATTTTGAGGTAAGAAACTGCGTTGTTGTCCATGTCGCTAGGTCTAAAATTAGCTGAACATCTGTGTTATGTGTAGTATTCCCTTAGCTATTTTCATGGATCAACGTTTCAGTGTTTAACATAAAACTTCTTCTTTTTATTTAGAAATAACCGCCCACATGATTTATACGCCCTCAATGACGTTCAGAAATAGATACTTACTTAGGCTCAATAATGATATTATGCGTTTTAACCAATGAAGATACCTTCTAATTTTGGTTTGTCTACAAGAAAGTAAGTTACTTTGAGTGGAGCCATAACGCCATGGGTAGCAACGGTTCCCCCAACTTTTTTACTCACAGTTTTAATACCCAAACAATAACAACTCATTAAGATCCATAACCTGGACACAACAGCGTCAAATCCGTCATGTTACCTGCCAATTTTTGAGCTGATATTGCGGCACAATGTAAAATAAGCTGTCCTCCACTGTGGCTATCCTCCACTTCTTCTGTCCATTATCGACTAATCTGTCATCGTCAAGGATCTGTTTTACTCCATCGATATGAAAACACGGCCTGGCCTTCATCATTTTGATAGTCAATGCTTTTGAACTAGATGCGTGAAATGTTCTGACTTCTTTATATGCAAGAACGAAATATTAACTGGACTTGTGAATTAAAAAAAATCTTATAACTATTAACTATAGACTCTGGCAGTACCCAGTGCTAAATTTCTCGCTTAGATCACAACTGTAGCTACTTTCTGTTAACAAAACTACATTAATACCATAAACATTTTTTTCATATATCAAGCTTCATAGTTTTCCCTCGTAACTTAGATGTTCAGACTATAACTTTTCCTGCTTGGATCTAATGAAACAGTCCCGAGTCCTACATAAGCGCACGTCGATTTTTTTCGGATGAGTAACGATGTCTTTTATTAACGTCCTTACTATAAAGATATGAATGCCGATGTCTTTTATTTACGTCTTCATCACAAAAAATGATATATGATGCTACCCTGCACTTATAAATCCCCATAAATTTCTCACAATATTACAGCCGATTATGTGAGAAATTTAATTTTTTCTACAACATCCGTTAACATTAAGTATACTGTAGCATGATGATTCCCAGAAGTTTCTCCATAGACGCATCAGGCAAAAGAATCAAATTATTTTAAGAGGTATTTTTTTACTATTACGTTGAACGTTTTCTGGTGTATTGAGAACACGTTCCATACGACTAGCAAATGTGTATACTCGATAGTGTTATTAAGATCGAATGTGAATAAAAAGCAAGGTGAAAATCGTTACACGTAAAGTCATTTTTATTATAAATAATCAAATAAAACTGAACGTTTCGGGCTAACTGTCCATCTTCAGCGAGAAAAATTTCTGTAAAACGAAACCAAAGGGAGAGGAATTAAAGCACTGAAAAGTATTGTCAACTCCCTCTACACAAGCGTCAAGAATGTGTAGAGAGATGCTTTCAGTGCTCTGTTTTCCGAAAGAAAACTTTTTCTGGGCTCGGGACCAGCTTTTTCAGCTTTTGTTCATACAATTTTACGGTTTGCGGCATCCGTACTCTCGTCCATAGAGCGTTTAATTTGTGTTCTAACTTTCAATACTTACATAAAGAGTTTGATTTTTTGCGACGATATTTTTGCCAAAAACGGCTTTCCTTCTTCTGTTGTTGACAGGCATATCAATAGATTTCTGTCAAAAATTGATGATAACACTCAACCATGTGCACAACAAACTTTCTATTTTAAGTTGTATTTTGAAGATCAGTCATTGAAACTAAGCGAGGATGTTAAATCCCCTATTAACAAGTTTTTCCCGCAACTCAAAGTTCAAATGATCCTCGTGAATAACTTTACAATTGGATCTCTTTTTCGTTTCAAAGACAAACTGCCACCCTAACTGTGCTCGTCTCTGGTGTACCAATACAGTTGTTCACGTTGTGAAGCGAGGTACGTTGGTTCTACCTGCCGTACCCTGAAGACTAGAGTATTCGAGCATGCTGGGCTTAGTTGCAGAAATGGTCTTCTTCTTGGGTCCCCCCCACTGTCCTCTGTTAGATCTCATGCGGAAGAGTGCAATGTTCCGGTCTCCTTAAATGATTTAAAAATCTTGGCCGGCACCTCTTACAGAACAGATCTGAGCCTTCTCGAATCTTTGTATATTTACAAAATGAAACCTGCTCTCAATGACACCCAAAGTGCTTTCCCGCTTCATGTTGCCAACACGTAATTCAGTAGCTCAGTTTTCCCTTTATCTTTTACATATTTTTTACCGTTGTTGGTGTTTTTTCAAAGTTTGGATTTTTTATAGAAACTACTTTAGTGCTTTAATTACTCTTCCTTTGGTTTCGTTTTACAGAAATTTTTCTTGTTGAAGACGGGCAGTTAGTCCGAAGCGTTCAGTTTTATTTGATCATTTTTAACAAAAATGACTTTACGTGTAGCGATTTTCGCCTTGCTTTTTATTCTCAAGCTGAGAAGCATCAATTACGAAGTTATTTTAGATTAGATCCAATGTGTTGAAATTGAAATATAATATTTCAAAGTTCAGGACAAATGTCTTGCAACTGAATAAAGAAGTATCTGATTTGTATTGTGTTCTTTCTATTGCCACAAATTTTTTTGCCTTTAATTGTGAGAATTTCATTCCGAACTTTCTTTCGAATGCATTCTCTTACTTTGAATCAGACTGAGGTGAACAGATGAGATGGATTTCAGTTCCCCATTTAGTTTTACTTTTTGAGTTTCCCCCGATGTTTACAAACATAGATTTTCTTATTTCTCTCGAACAATGCAAATCAAACAAGGGTTTCATTAGGGAGATTTTAAATTTTGGCCGACAGAAAACTACGGAAAAAGCCTTTGCCCTAAGTTAGAGCTTCTTTCATTGAAATTTCCTCTTTGTTTCGAAATCTTTCGAGTGAATTGTTGAACAGGAGTTCCTCGAATTCTCCCTATCGAATTACTGAGAAAGATTCAAGAATTGCGAAGAAAGATTCCCGGGTGTTTTACATCAAGGATTCCATTGAGAAGCAAATAATGCTTCGAATTCGAAATAAAAGGCTACCAGATAAGAAATTTAACTATTTTTGCGCAGAGCGTTCCAACTTTTCTACCTTAGAATTTATAGAAGCATCGCTGAATTCAGTGAATCTCGGATGCAGCTGCGAAAATGAGCTTGTCGGCTTCACAGCTGGTGAACAACTTCATCCCATCAGGGCAGTGACTGATAGTCTTTCAGCTTGTTAAGAACACGATTCCTCGCCCTGACAATCTCCTAATTTTCACTGAAATATTTTTCGGAATTTGATTCTTCTTCGAGTGAATGCAGAACTCTTACTCCTTATAAAAAGCATTCTATAAAAACGTTTTTTGATGTTCGGGTATCGCGTCAATTTTCTTGCGTCTTCCATGAAAATCTATCTGCTACATCAGAGTGAATAAAAGATGCGCGATATAAACAACTAGTCATTGTCGTCGCAGGTAATATGCTTAGTAAAACTTTTGATTTAATTTTGAATAGACACTTGTTAAAAGGTCAAGGATAGTGATAACAAGTGAACACACTAAAGATTGCGACAGTAATGGACAAAGATTTTTTAGCACTGAAAATCTCATTGTTGAGGAAGAAAAATTTTCTGAATTATTTTATCTGTTGGATACCTGATCTCAACTTCGCTGTATCTTCGTTGTCTCCTCCAGACTAAAGAGTTCGATTTTTTTTCAAAGCTCACGAAACGTTCTTACACGATTAAATTGTTGTAGGTATTTCATTTGAATCGCTTCACATCTCTTAAAAAGGATCGACGACTATAAAGTGCCGTTTTAGATCTCTTAATGCTTCTAAATTTGAAGCCATCTTCGCGGTTGTTTGCTAACTCTCATTGTACGTAAGATTGGCAATCTGCATGAGTCTATCCCTGGTCGATCACTACGACGAAAGACTCCAAAATAACATAATGATATTCTAATGCAATGTACCCTGATGCAAAAAATACCAATGAACCGAGAAGCATTACAAACTTCTCTGCTCAATTTTTGGAAGTTTATGGCGGAAGCCATTTATTTTGAAACTTTCTAATTCTGTCCCATAACGCCACGAACTTTGTAGAATAAATTGCAGTTAATTCTTAATGAAGCGTGATTTTTTGAGGATGAAATCAATATGGAGACGAATAAACACTTAATCGTCTCATGATTACTTTCATTCGAAAACGGCTTTTAAAAACATCGCATGCTTGCTTATACTCACGCACATTATTCCTCTTCTACTGATCAATACACGACTTTTTAATTTTAGGTTTCAAATTATTGAAACATTAGATCCCTTGATGGAAAATTGCACCTCATGCAATTGTTCATTCAACTATCATTATTGATCTGCATGGAGTCGCTGATGAGGTTATAAGACGATATGAATGCACGCGGTTTTGTACTGTAGACATTCCTAAGTGTTTCCACACGTTATTTTTCAAAGTAGTCGCTCATTCTCAAAGCCGAAAACCTCTTCTCAAATTCAAAGTCGGATTGGGGAAAGTTCCTTACTGAAATGGCATGTGCTGCATCTTGGTCAAAATGGACACCAAAGGAGACTGGACCTTAATAGGAAACACTTCAATCGGGTATGAGATTGTGAAGTGATTTTACTCTCTGAAGACTTGGTAAAAAATCTTTTGGAAAATCAATCCGACGGGTGAAATTTTGCTGTCAGTAAATATTAATCAAAGGCTTATAGTTAGAAGCATTTTCCCCAAGTGCCACGAATTTGAAATAAAGCTGTGCACAATCGATGTGTTTAACATTTGTTACCCACTTTTCGATTAGTAATAGACATGTTATTTGCCATTTCATTCCTGAGAGGTTAACAAGAATGAGGCCATCAGCAGTAAATTTCTCAGCTATATTTAACTGTAAATTTGTGAACGGATAACTTGAGGGTAATCTGATGCTTTACTAACCTGCTTAGGTGAATAGCACACGTCTTTCAATGAAGAAAATTGTTCATGTTTCCATTGCACATTGAATTTTATTTAAGATTAACCCTCCTAGTATTTTTTCTTGAAACGTGGAAACTAATTTTCACAAGGATTTATCGGTGAGCTTTCTCAGAGCGACCAGATGTGTTAGTACATGAGTAAATGATCGTTCGCAACTACTACTTTACTTAGTAAATAAGTAAATCTCGTTGCAGCTTCTGACGAGCACTTCAATCGTAATAAGAATGCGACTGATGATGAGAGCAAGAGGAGACCGTAATGGTGGCGGAGACAAATGAATTGTCAGAGCACATTACTTGCGCTAGACACGCGCGGTGCTGCGAGATTGACGTGTGTTGTGAGGCTGCTGTTGTAATCTCAAGCGAGAATGTTAGGTTCGAACGCAGTGAGATGTCTGTTATATATGTACAGTGTTTGCATTTCTATCCTACCTTGCCTAGCTCAACGGGACGTATAAGGTGTTTTTTTTTGTTGAGAAATAGCTATTATTTGCTTCAGACGCAGTTAGAAGTAAAGCTTTGAATAAAAATTTAAATATTTTTTATCCTCCCGCGCCAAACTCAACGTGACGTAAAAGGTGTATTTTTTTATTGTTGGGATATAGCTATTATTTGCTTCAGATGCGGTTAGAAGTAAAGCATTGAATAAAAATGTAAAATATTTTTTTAGCCAACCGCGCCAAACTCAATGTGTCACAAAAGGTGTTTTTATAGTTGTGATACAGAGTAGCTATTATTTGCTTCAGATGGGATTAAAAGTGAGGCATTGCATAAAAAATGAAATATTTCGCAAGGCCAGAAGTTACCATCAAGGGAATCGAAGTCATTCGTCTTACACGTTCTAAAAACTACATTTAATGATTTTCAGAAATGAAAGTCCTTATAATAACTTTATTTGTATCATTTAGATCTAACATCGAGGACTCGAGGTAGTGGTTGCATAAAACAATTGACACATTCCAGTTGCAACTTCTTCGTTTTTGCCGACCTTAAACCTCATTGGAATACCTAGTATCGTGCAATTTCTGGACTTCAAATAAAAAAATTTCAAATCCGCTTTCTAAGTTTAATAAACTCCGACCTCCTTAAAAACGAGCTAAATTAAGAAATATCTTCAATTCAAAACTCCAACACGTACAGTAGATACTCGTTTTTATTGAGATCTGGCGGCGATGGAGACCAATTTATTCGTTATAAATCACATTATTGCTAGTAGATCATTTTCAGATTTGAAGTGATGGAAAAACGGTACGAAGTTTTAACCTTCGGAAAGTTTTAACTCCTTAAAACATCGAGTTGTCGTTGAAAATTTTTTCCAGGCGATGCAACATTTGAGTGAAAATAAATCTTATATTCAGGCGTTCAGGGACAAGCATGGAGAGGCATCATTGATGCCCCTACGATAATCGCTGCATCGCTGTAGCTGCAAAGCTGTCAGTCGCTACTAAAGGTTTTCACTGCCTCTAATGTAAACGCTCTTAGCAGTGTGTCACGGTGAAATAATTGTAGCATTTAACACTATTTTTTCTGTTCCATTCATAATTATCAAGAGTTATTCAAAAAATTTTATCTTTTGCTTTGAAATTCTCTTAGACTTTTTCTAGGATAAAATTGGTTTTGCTGGTTCAATTTTAAGCGTGAGTTAAGAAGTTGACATGTATCGTGGAATACTTTTATTTTTTCCTCTTTGGATATTCCCAGTGAGGTCTCGTGATCTTTTAAAGCGTAATATGAATGTCCTCGGAAATTTATTCCGTAAAAGAGCTGGTAAAAAATTTGAAGTAAATGATTTTTCAAAATTTCACGGCAAAAATTTACAGGACGGCTTCGATATGTAAGGTATGGTATTTCAATGCCTCTAACTAAGTCTAAGCACCTCTTACACGCAATACTCAAACCATAAGTACTTTTTTGCTTCAATTTTCTAGCCATAAAAAACTAGCAATTCGGCTAAAGGGGCATCGGCCAGCCCGAAGTTCTTGGTAACGACATAAAAGCTGTTTGGTGGGCCATCTTTAGTTGTTATTTACTTCGATATTGGGCTTAGGTTAGCTAGGGCAACGACGACAGAGGTGGATGGCGTCCGCAGTGGCGCTTACTCCTGCCCCCGAGACCAATAATGGGACGCGCGGCACTGCCTGAGTGAGACGAACTGCTCGGTCTTCCCGGCCCTGTCCTCCTTAGCTCAGGGCTTGGCGGCCGGGGCCTGCTGCACCGTGGTACTTCGCAACTCACGTGGTAAGGGGATCGGCGGTAGTACTTGTGAAATGGGGGTAGTAGTACCTACTTGTGAAATGGCAGTGGCAGTACTTGTGAAATGGAGCGGGTATAAGATTGGACTGGGATGAAACCTAATCAAGGCTACTGCAGCTGAGTAATTCTTCGCAACTCAAATAGCGAGGGAAGCAGTTCCCTCTTCTACTCGCTCCATTTTACGAGTACGCTTTATTTACTGCTTCCCTTGCCATCTGAGTAATTTCATTCAGCTCAGGTGGCAAGGGAAGCAGTAGTAGTACTTGTGAAATGAAGCGCATAGAAGAGGGATCTGGGATGAATCTTAATCTGGGCTGCTGCAGCAGAGTAATACTTCGCAAATCACGTGGCAAGGAAACCAGTAGATATAGAGCGTGCTTGTGAAATGGAGTAGAAGAGGAATCTGGGATGAATCTTAATCGGAGCAACTGTAGCTGAGTAACACCTCGCTACTCAAAGGGTAATGGATGATGTTGAGGATATTCTTGAGCTTACGCAACTATTTCGACCCAAAAAGCAATTCAAAAACATCCATTTTTATGGTAGAATGTATTTATATGTTTGGACGATGCTGAAAAAATAAAAATACGCCAGAATACTTTAATCATTTTGTCGGAAATTCAAGTGAATTACCCTCATGTTCTTTCTATGTGTATAATTTCATGCTGCTGAATTTAATTTATAAGAAATGAGTTTCAGTATTGTTTCTCCGGACTTCAGTGCGATGGAGGCCAGATCCTTCAAGATGGATTACACAAAATTCCACCAAAAAATAAAATTTGTCTGGATTTTCAAAGAGTTTTATCCGGCTAAAGTAGCTGACTCTCGTATTAACTATCCGAGTCCAAATAAAAAACTTGCAATGCAGGGATACCTATTTATACCTATAACTGCTTATTTAAACAACTTAAAGAATTTATTTACCACTGGTGATACCGATGTAGAATGTTTCCTAAGTCTAGTACAATGAACAAATTTGAGTGTTGCTACCTGTGGGCCCGAATAATTTCAGCTTTTTAATTTTTAATATCAACATTTTCCAACTAAAGCTCACGTACAACACCCTACAGCGGCATCATAAAATTTCAAGTATAATGCAGCATAACGTCTTGGAAAAACAACCCAGCCTTGACGACCAGCTTTGCGCGCATATCCCATCACTGAAGCTTCCCTAGATAGGGCCGAGCTGGCGCGACTTCGGTCAGTTTAGGAGCACCGTAGCATCCAATCGATGTGTTTCTAATTAAGGCGACCGGTCGTAAAGAAGTGGCGCGCCTCACCTTAGATCTCGCACGGCCAGCCCTGCGGTGCAACGCCTACTTTATCTCCCAACTTGGCTCCTGAACTGGACCATCTTTTCAGGATATTGACTAGTATAAGAGTGCGCTGGTACCTCATTTCGATTCACATCGTTTTGTGATAAGGGCAATAGTGTGTTTCGCTGGTATGTGTCTTCTTTGTAAGTCAGATCCATCATTTTATTTGTCAAATTATTACGTTCTGTAATGCTAATATAGATGAATGTTCGAAAATAATTTCCTCCTCACTTCTGAACACGCCTCCTAACACCGATTTTGTAAGTTTAAATAAATGAAACTCTTTGATTAACTTTCATTCATTTTCTGTTGAACGTTTTCCTCGAGAAAAAAGGGTGAGTGGTTCAGTAGGGTTTTCGAAATAATGCTCATAAAATTGGAGAATTTTAACTGATATTACTTAAATCGGTGAGCGATGAACACAACTTTTTAATTTTCATCGGCCTTTAACGCCGAACAACACTGCCGGTTTTTTGCACGAATTCGAATCCTCCCACGTCACAACGTATTGTATAGTACGAGAAGCATTGGTATCTTCTGATAACATGGTCACACTAAACATCTTGTAGCATTTGTGTACAACTCTAATTACTGAAATTTTTTCCAAAACCTATTACAGTTCAATCTATGAATCATCTTATGAAACGGGCAATCTCCTAGCAATACATACATGATCGATCATAAAGTAAATGCTCAGTGTATGCATCGTTTTTATACTTCTCTTATACAACGTACAACTTGTATTTACCCGTACGAGTACTCGTAAATCAACTAACAGCGTGCAAACAATATACAGTACGTATACTGCAAATCTGCAATTATAGTACATGGAATTCAGTTTTCATCTGAACCGGAACTTACCTCGGCCCTGACGCTCGCGTGTTGAACTCTACAGTTCATGCAGCATTTTCCCTCTAATATAGCCCATGATGGAGCATATACGCACTCCATACCGATCTTGGTTTATTGAAACATGCGGGCCTGACTCTCACGGTTTCGTACTTGAGTATGAAATTGAGCCTTTATTCTACAAGCAGGGGAAATAAGTTTGAACATCAAAATATAGCGTATACGCTATCATGATGCACTACAAGACTTGATGGATACATGATGCTCTTTTTAAATTACAATATAAAAGGTTAAAACCTCACGTCACCCAGTATATTATTTCAAACTGTTATTTTTTATACCTCGCAATGAGCTATTATTTAAAATGAGAGCAGAATTATCCTTAAAATAGCTTTCACTTTTGAACAGGGACAGTTTTTTGCAGGCGTATTTCCAGCCTACACTGGGTGTCATCTTTAGATAACAGGCAACTTCGATAGACACTACTACTAGACTCTAAACAAACGTCGACTGTCAGTCATTATTCCTCGACGAGTCAACAAATGCCTCATGCGTCAGGGCATTTCGGTGTTAGTCCGCAATGTCAACACTGAGCTGACGATTTATCGACAATTTGGTGTCGACTGAGAGTTGATGAACCAGAATATGTTTTGCGCTCTGGGATATTAATAGAGACTAATAAGCGTTATTCCTTCTCGTATTTTCTGCGAAAATATAGTCATGCAGAGGTATTGAGTGTATGTGGAACACAGTAAACACATGCAGACCAATCAGATATTATCTACTAACGTATTAGCTGCAAGAACTTTTATTTGTATTACGTACTGTCGCAGATAAGCTTAAATTTAGCAAAAACATCAAAACAACAAGAGACGTTGTGTCTCTGAAGAAAATCTCAACATTTCCTCCAAAGATTGCGATCGGAGACATAAGAGCCGTGGCGCACAAAGAAGAAGTTGAAAACTTTTGCCTCTGAACCTTTATAGAAGGGAGGCGCCATTTAATGACTGAAGGGAAAAAAATTCTAAAAAATGTTTTTCGGATGAAATGCTGACTGCACTGTTCATCATAGAAAATAAATTTTAGCCGCAGACCTTACTTAGCACGAATATGAATAATCCCCGTTCATATTGAAGAAGGAAGTGCTGTAAAAGACTGAAAATTTAAAGAAATTCTCTCTAACATGATTTTCCTAATTTCAATATATATAGAATATTGTTTTAATTAAAATTATAAAAACATTGATCATTGATCATGTATGTGAGCTGATAATTGATAGCTGCTCTGCGATTTTAACGAGAACTGAGGGAAAATATTCCACTTCAGCCATGAGCCAGCGTGCATCGGTAGGCTGAGAGCGGATAAGGACAAGAATGGTAGCTTAATCTTTACGGAAGAAATAAATAAAAAATTTCACTTTACTCAAATGTGTGATTTACTCCGATGATCTTAGATGTGTGAGGTGATGTTAACGACGTATGTATTGCATCATTAGTTCAGAAAATAGAAATAAAAGCGAAAACAAATGTACGTAAAAACGGTTGTTTTTCATATTATCTCTAAAAATTGTCATTAAGGAACAATAAAATTTTTAATTTAGACCACCTGTCGTAAAATTTTAGCTCACTATTGCTCATCATAGTTTTTTTCCGTGGCATCTAAATTGCGCGAGATACGAAAGGAAAACGCATTTCAATAACAGAGAAACTCCATTGTTCGCTACTCCAAAAGAAGAGAGATTGTTCACTGCTTGGAGAAAGTAACTCTCAGACCTGTAAAACGGTGAGCTATTGGTTTCCAATAAGTGGTGCGAGGTTCTCACGCAGTTTACAGTTAATATCGATTTCGTTTCCAGGAGGTATCGAGCTGCAGGAACAAAGAACATGATCGTCTGTAGCTGCAAAGCCGTCTTTCTTCTTTTGGAGTCAAGCCTGGAGTCAAATAAATCGTTTGTTCTTTGGCTTCTTTCAGCAAAAATTCCCGTTAGGAACAGCAGCAATTCCTTCCAGCGACTTCGCTACGCATTTCATAAAAACGCTCCAACGTGCGTAATATATTTTCCTTGCTAGTGTTCAGAGTAATTGGTTGCAGTCTTACGGAATTCTAACGACTGCTGGTGACACGAGTTTGCCAAAATTAAGGTACCGGCATTATATGAACAAACAACCATTTGCTATAACAAGGCACCAGTTTTGATACATGGGAGGTTATGTATTAGTTTACACTCATCGGCAGCAATCATTTACATGCTAAGAGAGTGAATGTGAAGTTTAATGAGTTTTATTTGTCCAATTGTATAGTAATAACTGTTTTCGCTGAACTAAGGTGTAAAAGAGCTTATGTTTTTTTTGAGTCTCCAATTCTCCAGAGCACGTATTTTTCTCTCGATCATGTACATTTTCAGTGCTTATCGAAGGGTTCATTTACAGGCTGTTATGATTAATACAGTAATATAATTTCCTAAAGATATTAGGGTGTCAAATTTTACAGAGGTCAACGGATAAAAAATGCCAATATTTATAATCTGAAAAAAATAAAGTAAGTACGACAACCGAGAGAACTTTTTGCTATATTAGTGTACAGGAATTTTATCGGGCTCCGAAATTCAATTTTAGTGCGGTTAACACATGACAAATATTAATTGTTAGTCTTTCAACAGATTTATGAATAAATAAATGTTTTCCAGCTAGTGAAGTCGCGAGCTCGGGTGCTGTTTTTAGTTGGTGGATTTCAGTTATCCCATGTCTAGAAATAGAATGATTAGAAAATTGTAACGGATAAATCTGTTTCTTTTTCTGTTATTGACCGCTCTAAATTTAGCCAGCTATCATTGTGTTGTGTTCAGTCATCGTTATTCACTAAAAATTAGCTCTATGTCAAAATTATTCGAGGCTGGCATGAAAACAGGCCCTTGTTGTCATGGAAAATCCATAGCGCCAGACCATGTTCGGCTTCAAAAAAAAAACTTCAATACAAAAAATCTTTGAAGGTCCGAGGGCTTCTTTTTTCGTGCAGAATTTTTGATAGGTTGGGGACGAGATGAGAATGCTCTGGTCTTTGATGCGCTGTAAATCTTTATGGCATTTTTAAGTAGCTCAATTCTTCCCGAAGTTTAATTTTTGCGTGTGCACGTGTGCGTCATTGCGATAATTATTTTTGAATAATAGTCCTTCTTCGTGCTCGGTGAAACTCAAATGCTAGAGGATCACAATGTTTTGGGGAATTTTCACTCCACTTGCCGCAAACGTATCTATTTAAGTTTTCATCAATAATAAGGACATGGGAAAAAACTTTAATCCGTGAACTTACATATAGGTGATTGTTACTTTCATTGAAATTCTTTGTCATAGATTTTAACATTTTCTTGATATTTTCTCCCTGAATGCAAGTTTAAGTATATTTTTAACCATCCCTCTTTCTATTTCATAAAATAAATAGAACAAAATTGACGAATATTTTTAAGCACCCTTTCTTCTCTTTAATGAAATGACGCGTAGTATAATTTTTTGTTCAAGCTTTGCATTTCTGCATTGATGCAGGCAGCCCTAAAGACTGCCAGACTGAGAGTTTCCTCAGCGCAGCGCGAGTGACGCGCTGTCCAGCGATCATTGAGTTAGGAGCAATATTGTCAGCAAATTATGACTCGCGTCTAAAAAATGTCGCTGAGAGTTTACCTCCATATTGAATCACTTTTGCAATAACCTTTAAATCAGGACCAGGAGCGAGGGCGGGTTTTGCGCCATTTCTCGAGTCCTTCCTTGCAGCGAGACGCTGATATTTCGAGGTCGGTGCTGACGCTGATTAGTGCTGCTGATGGATGGTTCTGTCCGCTTCGAGAAATGAAATGTTTGCTTTCCAAGGGTACTGGACGAGAATTCAATTGAAAAACTTCTCGCCTTTTTGTTGAAATTATTTTTCCCTACTATAACTTTTCTACTCAAAATTGTTTGGAATGAAGATAAGATGACTTTGGAGGCCCCCATTCAGAGAAAGTAGGTCTGAAATGATAGGTAGAAAACGTAAAGTTATGGTTTGAACAAAAATTCACTGGTCATCAACTTTCATTCTAAAAATTTAATAGGTATATCCTACGTTATAATGTTTTTGATTGTTCAACATTGATATTTTTCTACGTGAAAATTTTTGGAAGGAAGAAAATTAATCCAGGTACGACAGCATTCAAGAACAAGGAAGAAGTTTCCTCGAGACACCAAATTTGATGTTGTTGGGAAGCTTTGGTCGTAAGTCAGATTCTTTTGGCAATTTAAGTTTGCCGAAGTAAGATAAGTCAGCGCACTTAAGCCGCTCGTAAAGTAGGCCTGATTCTGCCTCCTAGACTCGAGTCTCGATGACATCGTTCGCCAAAATGGCACCCCGGCCAGAAACCTTAGGAATAAAAGTCCTGCTTAAAGACCATCATCATGACCCAAAGTTTTCTGAGCTTCTTCCTCTGCTTAAAGGAAGCTGCTTTGAGAGTTACCGAAAACTCCAGCGAACGGTAATTCACTGTTCAGTTCAGGTCTTCATTCCTTTGACTTATTCAATAGAAGGCTTAGATCTGGAAACCTTGTAGCTTGGGTGAAGTGGTTGAAATTTGATACTCTTATATCTTCTCTTCCAAGAAATTTTTGATAAAAATTCTGTCAAGCGTGGGTAAAAAATTTTACATGCTAATTGTAACATTTTAGTTATTACAATTTTTGAAATACTTCTGAAGAATTTTCCCTTCTGTTGCATGTAATGAATTTTAATCACTTTTTTGACATGGAAATAATTTTACATATCTCAGTAACTGCATTCCAGGGCAGGAAGTTAACATGTTTCCAAGTTATTCAATAGGTATTTTTATAATCTGGATCATTTCATTCAAATTGAATACTGTGACTATTAGGTTGCTTATAAATTAATGTAATCGATTTTGGATGAGTTTTGTGAATCTTTAGGAGTATGACAGGTCCCTCGTTTTGTTTATTTATAGAAGGAAAAAAATTAATAGGCTAAGAATTATAACCAAATACAACTGTCGACGCAAGAAAGAGTCTTGTTTCCTTACGCCTTCACTCTTGAACGAATTTTCTTGCGTGAAAGGGAATAATTAAGCATAAATTTGAATTATTTTCTAGAGGAGCCTACAGGAACCCTTTGTGTTAGCTCTCCCGACTGTGCAATAATGATGGGCAAAATTACAAATCACTGCTCACTAGAAAAAATATAAAAAGTCTACGGAACTTAGTGTTCAGGTTTAACTTACTCTACAAGGTGGTTTTCAGATCTTTTTTCTAAAATTTCCTTCTTAGGAATGATATCTGTCTACGTTGGTTATACGCTAAATTATGATAGGATGTATTAATACTTTTTAACTGTTTATGGTAAAAATGTTTTTTTTCAAATAATTCCTATGCTTTCTATGTCCTAGTCCTTGTCATCTAATTTTATTCACAATTAAAACCCCTACAGATTGTGATTCTATGTACTAATGTGTTCAGTGCTTTTGTTTTTTATTACCAAATTTCATTGCATCATAAATTTCAGGAATATTCAAGAACATGCAATCCACAGTTTTACTGCTATCAATTAGCTACGACTTCATGCTGTTACAAACTTTGACTTAGCTTGTTCAGCTCAATGATCTGACAATGTTCAAAGAAATATAAGTTGTTGGTATTGGGAGTAGTGACACTTTCACACCGTATGTGATAACCTCTAACTAAGTTAAAATCCTTGAATTTCCACATATTGAAACATTTGTGTGATCAAATCTTAAATTTTTGATTAGCTGACGAGCAGCTCAGTTACCGAAAATGGGATTTTCTATTTAAATTTATTAGGAGAAAAATATAATATTTATTTTCTTCATCGCTCATTAGTACAAATGAGTGAACTTTTGTTTCAAGAATCGAAAAGATTTTGATGCAATAAAAGCTTTTTTCCAATTTTTCAATTGGTCCTAAATTTATGAATATAAGTTTCAATTACCTGGCTCAGTGAGAATGGGTTTTATACGCTGCACCTCAGTGCCTCTCTATGTATTTCTTTACCAATTCACCTTTTGGTAACAAGAATGAGCCAGTCTAAACTATGGATGCTGAGAAAGTCTCGGGCTGTCTCCTTGTTACTGCTGGGAGGGGCAGCGATATGAGCAGCTGATACGCGAGTGTTAAAAGGATTGCCATTTACGACCTGTAAAAGTACCCACTGCGTTACCTACACTGCCAAGCTACCATGAAAGTATGCCTGTAAGTCCTCGAAGAAAAATTCTGTTAGTACTGACAAAACCCTCAACCAAAAAAAGTGACATCAGATTCAGTTATCACAGCCATTTGGCTCAACAGAATGACATCCTGAGATCTCCTTAAAACATACCAGGGAGAATGTCTTGATCATTTTCTTATACTTGGTATTCCGCAAAGATGGCGCTGAATTTGGAAAGTAATTCATTGGTCAATAGATACCTGGCGAAAGAAAATCTATGAAAATATGTTAGCAGATCTTCTTAACAGTCTATTCTGAATTCCTCTTTAAACTGACCTTTCATAACGAGAACAATTTCAAGAGTAACTGAAATTGAGATATCTGAGAACTGTAAAAAGGGCCAAAATTCTCTCCTATAATTTTGTTCTCGCAATTTTTCTTAATCCGTGAAGGTACAGCGACTCCTGGAGACCAGCTCCAGTGCTGTCTTTTCTCCATTACGTTTTCAAGAGATCTGAAGCTCTCCAAGGTAAGGCCCAGCCAAAGCCACGGGTTTTCGCAGTGCCGCGGGAAAAAGTCGAAGGTCTGACAATTGATCCACTGCTTTAGTTAAAAATTGGAGGCCATTAAACCGATTTCTGAAGGGGAAACGGACTTGAAAAATGTCTTCATTTTTGAACGATGATTGTTATCAAACCTTTCTTTTTATTAGGTTAGGTATAACAGTGATATATTTATACTATTTTTACATTCTGGGAGAAGGTCTTGACGTGTACGTATTGTTGACAATTTATGGGAAGAGTTGACGGGACCACAGAAGTTGTCTCCTGCGGCCATGTAATAGTCATCAAGTTTGTCTTGGAACAATATCTGCAGTTGGACTGTGGCCAACTGGCACAATACTACCGCGAGGTCCTCAGAATGTTCTTGTCAATCTCTCTCGGATTTTTTGATGAAGGCATTCAGTAATCTCCGTATAAAGCATCAACGACCGCATTCTGAGTTTGTGGTTCATTCGAGTTATTCTGAAGCGTCAGAAGTATTACCACATTGGTCGCGATATGAACTACCAGTGTACACGGAGGGAATTTTTATCATGCTGCTGATCGACCAGTCGTCACACACTCAATTTTCATGAATACTTAATGAAAACTAAAAGAAGGCATGGTGTATTTAATGCTCGATATATTCAAAATTTATCCCTAAAATTGACTTTGAGTTGAATGATGAACTTCAGTTTAGCCCTTCTCAATCGACGGGTTAAAACAGGAAAGTGCGTTTCTTTACGCGCCGCTGCGGAGGCGGCCGGGTGAGTAAACTTGCCGGGAGTGAGTGCCGGATGTTGAAGTTTGTGTTCTAACTCCCGAGTGGAGTTGCTAAGGCTTCTCTTGCTAATTAAAGGCGAACACTAAATGTTCCTCTCACTTGGTCTCTCTTGCGCTCTGTTTGTGTTTAGTTTAACCTTTAGCTGTATCATTACGAAAGTTTTTTTAAATTTTTTCTTAGCATTATTTTAAGTGCTACACCTCGATAGTATTTACGAATTTTTTTACTCTACTTACAGGAAGAATAATAGTACTGAATTATCGATAATTAACTTTTTATTCCCCTCAGGTGGATACAACAATTTTATCTACGGGAATAAGCGCTCTCACGAGGAAAATGTAAAGTTCCGAACTGAAGGTTTAGTCGGCCTTCCTCTCATAGAATTCGAATTGTTTTTTCGTTCTGTTACGGAGCATCTTTTTTCGGTTTACGCTGTCCTATTTTTCACCAACTTCTCCCCTTTCTCTCCCCAATTTTCATCTTGTTTCAAAAAATTTCCTCCTAACACACAGCTTCTATTCGCTAGGGATGTTGTATGGGAACATCTCGTACATGAATTCCACGTTCCCTTAACTCTATTCTTAAAGTTTCCTTCATCTTTCCTCTCATTGGAAAACCTTTGTCGTGGTTAGGAAGGCCTCTCTAGCTTTAAGTCTAATCTAACCTCTAAAATTTCCATCAGCAATAACTGAGTAGTTAACTTAAAATATTTTACTATACATATTGAGTTATCTATTAGCAAGAAATTTAAAAGCGTACATTGACCTTTGCCTCAATTTGGCGAATTCTGCGTAGCTTTTTCTATAGGCGTAATACATTGCAAATAATCTTGTGTATCATCGCTGGAGAGCACGATCTTTTCTCCCAAGCGAGGGATCCATTTAATGCCAGGTAGCACTTTTATTTTTCCCAGCTTATTCGCGCCTGCAACCACTTTCTTTGCAATATACGTGCTGGCAAGGAGAGAAAATTGCTTTACACTACCTACAAAGGGCCAATTTTGTTTCTAAAGAATTTTACACGAAAGAGTTGGTGGACCGCGGCCCGCTTGTGCGGTAAGATTGATGTGCTAGTAAAACGCCGTATCGTCTTGTTTTTTGGGGGCATGCCTGTGAAAAATGCTTCTCTCGCTATTGATTTAAATTGTTCTCAGCAAAAGGAACGTTCTCGAGGCCAAGCAGCCGGCCGTGGGCGATGCTTTACCTGATTAGGATCCTTCTAACGACAACGCTTTTTGCAGACTATGTTAAAAATAGAGTATGCGGAGATAATTTCGAGGACACTTTGCTATCTAATTCTACGCTCAGAAATAATAAAAAATTTCTTACTACTAACACATTCAACTGTTTAAGCTGTTAATGTTTTAACTGCTTCTGTTTCAACTGTTACTGTTTCAACTGTTACTGCTTCAACTGTTACTGTTTCAATTCCTACTGTTTCAACTGTTACTGTTTCAACTGTTACCGTTTCAACTGTTACTGTTTCAACTGTTACTGTTTCAATTGTTACTGTTTCAACGGTTACTGTTTCAACTGTTACTGTTTCAACCATTACTTTTTCAACTGTTTTATTCAACAGTTTTATTCAACAATTTCATTCCACTGTAATCTGTCTATTTTCGCTCAGTGCCTGTCGTTGATTTCTGCAGACGTTGGTTTCAAAATAGGTTGAAAAGCACTGTTATAATATGACTGAGCGTACGTGCCCAAGTGAATGGGAAAATTGTTTTACTAAATCTCATAAAATCGAAAATGGTCATGGGTAACTTCTTATGCGCGTGTGGAAAAAATCATTGCTATAACAGTAGAAATAATTGAGTTTTTCTTTGGCATCTTTCATTTTGTTCCAACTGTTGTAATGTTTGGCAGCTACAGCATTGCAGTGAAACTGTTTTGAAATTTAAGTTGGGCATTCATTGTACACAAATTGATTTCTTCTATTTCGTGGAGCATTTCTTGAGAAATGGAGTTCAAATGTCACTCTAAAAGTTGAAAGTCAACTGCTTTCATTACCACTCTCATGTTTCGGATCAACTTTTAGTTCTATTAGATAGAATAATTTTTTTTAAGTCGTATGTTTCAGTTTAATTTTAATATACTTGTACATCATACTCCATCTACTCTCTATTAAAATAAACTTCAGTTTAATTTCGCATGAAAAAGCTTGTTTAAAAACAATGTTCGATTTAGCTGGCATATGCAGTTGATTTTAATTTTTGAATAGGTCCATTCACTATCGCAAATGTACCCACAAAAACTACTTTTGAAACCATCTTACCTGAACTAAATCTCGCAAATTATCCCTCAGTTGTAGAGACCTGAGATAAAATCCAATCATGCAGAGTTGAAGATGTAAAATTCATGACAAACTCATCCCTTTTGTGAAGCATTCAAAGCGCACTTCCCGCAGTTTCCAAGATATATCAAATATTTTTCTCGCTGAGACTTCCATTAAGAAGAATACTTGAAGCAGTGCCCAGTCTTCTTCCAGAACGCCTCGCAGCTTTTTTGCAGAACTGTCTGAACTAAACGCCAGGCAAAAGCTCTTCATCAGCGAAATCTTGCATCTTTTTGTTGGATTCTTCTTCTAGTTCATACCTAGAACTTTCCTCACTAATTTTTAGGCACAACAACTCCGAACCTAAAGCAAAGACTGCGGAAAATGTCAAAGTAATCTTTTACTTTCTTTGAGAGTTTCCAAAGGAACGAAGGTCGGGGACTGGTTTTTCAGGAGAGCTTTAAAATTGGAGCGGAGTTCCAACGGGGCCGAAGGTCGTGTTAGTTCAGGGGACAGTGAACCCAGTTTTGTATTGAATATCTCCGAATATTTCCAAGTCTGCGCTGCCTCTTTTAGGATATGTTTGTTGACTTGTTTCCAGTTTGTTACGTTCAAACATGGATGAATTTTATTGTACGAAAAACTTCCAAGTTGCCATTAGTTTAGAAAACGTTTCACATTCATTTTGTGTCGAGTGTGTAAAAATCTACTACTTTTGCGCTACGATCTTCTGCAATTAAACATTAAATGCTTTGCAAGAATGAGTTCAGTTTTCGTTTTAACTGTTCTGTTTTTTTTTGTGAGGCCGGAGGAAATTTTTGCACATTCTTCTACACACGGGGAGTCCTTTTTCCACTTCATGGCGGTTATATTGAAATTAAGAAATGTTTGTGAACGTCGATTTAAAAATATGCCGTCTGTTACGGACTACTCTCATTTTGCGCTCTTCAGATAGCATCGGAGACACAAAGCACTAGCATACAAGTAAATATTTATTAAAGTAAAAATCAAGGCTGTTTTGTTTGAACATATTTCTGAGTTGGAAATGTGACGATTTTCAATGTTCACCCAAGCCTGTGTGTGCAAAAATAATCCCATTTGTTAGGAAAAATTCTGCTAGCACCTCTGTTCAATTTTCTGCGTGATTTAGAAAATTTTATTCGCGAGCAGAAATTTTACGCTTTTAGGACTGTGATACAGCCGTTATCGGTGAATGTACCTCCATTTCGTGTGTCGTACATAGGTGTTTTTTATGTAGAGAGCTAAGTGCAAACACACCCTGCTAAATCTACCTTTGTTTTCTGCTAAATGTACCAAACAGTAACCGCTTCATTAGATTTTGAAGTTCGTTTTGATGAAGTGGAAGCCAAATTTTTAAACTAACTATAAAATTATGAGAGCTCTCAGGATTTTTTCTTATATCTAAAAAAGTATTTATTATTATTTATTGAGAATTGAATTCATAAACAACTATTTGGAGGTAAATTTGAAAACAGGCAAACTCTAACTAAAACACTCTATCAAACCAACAATTTATTCAACTAAATCTTGCGTACTTTTTTCCCGAAGTTTGGATCGGTTGCTATTGAGAATTATACCATTCTATACTGAGTTTTCGAGCTAAATATCACAATCGACCTGATGCCCATTCGCGTTGAAGTTCACGGACTTAAAAAATTAATTATAAGTTGATTATATGTTGATATATATTGATTATAAATAAGATAATTTGATTTATTAAACTAAAAAGCATCAGGCTTGTTGCCCCTTCTACTAACTCCTTTCCCCAAAATAATGAGTGTTAGATTATATTCGACCGAATACAGTTGAGATGTACTGCAATATTAGAAAACATTGAAAACAAATTTTCCTAATAAACTGATGGTGATATTTGCAGCAAAACTCTCAATGTGTATTTGCGGCTTCTGTTCGTTAGAGGGTGGATTATCAATCAATCATCATTAAACTGTTAGGGTCGAGATTATCTGGTTGATAACGAAAATTGACAATTATTTTAAGCTTACACTTCACATGATTCACCAAGGATGAAGATTATTCTAGTGCTCCTTTGAGTCAGATGTTTAGCTTAGGCTTCTTCCGCACCTCCTCTACTCATCGCCCTTCCTTCAATCATTTCCACTTCGTCTGTTCTCGACCAATTAATGTCCAATCAGACTTAAACTGGATTAGCATAAACCGGATCTGGGCGCTAGTCAGGTTGTGACTGAAGATTTCGGTGCCTTCGCTACACGGGCTTCATGGCAGAGCTTACTTTCGATCAGGTCCACGCTGTCGTTCTGTACTTGTGTCTGAGCTTCGTAGTTGGTGTATTATTGGGAATTATTTATAGGTACATTATAGTTAAATTATAGGTGAATTATAGGAGGATTAATTTTATATGTAGGTGCATTATAGTTGAATTATAGGTGCTCGAGGCTGAATTATAGGTGCATTATCGGTGAATAAATTCTACGTGAATTATGGGTGGATTAATAATAGATGTATTATAATTGAATTACAAGTGTACTATAGGTGAATAAATTATTGATACATTATATCTAAGTTATTTATAGGTGCATTATAGCTCATACATGAGTGTATTATGCCTGAATTATAGAAGCATTAGAGGCGCATTTGATCCCCTGAATTGACTAAAATCAGATTCCGTAATAAAATAAGTGAACGGAGTAATAAAATTACAGGAATTTTTTTTTAATAAAAACACTCACTGGTGGAAGTGTTTTTTCTTTAATTCGCTCTTAAAGCATCGTAGGTTTTACTCATGTGTAGGGCGCAAATTATTTAGCATTATTCGCTTTGTAACTTTACTAGTTGATTCTGAATTGAGGCTTATCGTAAACATTTTATTATTGACAAAAACCTATCGCTAAATTCAGTCTTTTGAGAAGTGTTGTCTAGAGCTTCTCCAAACTCTGTATAATTGGACGATTCTAGACCCCACAGAGATTGCAGCTTAGCGGCGCAGAAGCTATCCATCTCTGAGTTCCTGTATTGTCTGCGAGGACACTTCTAAAAATTAGTCGTTTTTGTTCTCTCCGTCCATTATCAACGGAAGGTACACCAAAAACTACTTACTCTGATCAACAATTCGCGTGGAAAGTTTTTGCAGAAGTTGTGCCAGAACTCGAGGAGTTCTGCGAATTTGGCCAATTTGACTGGTGGGTCCGAGAGCTGCCGCGCTTGCGGCCTCGAGCTCTCTTGGACGCAGGAACTTCAGACCAGGCCATTATGGTCTTGTCGGGCTTATAACTCCCTTTTTGAGTATCCTCGGTCATTTATTTGGGAGTACATAAAAGTATGCAGGGCTGATCTGTAAGTCCACCGCAACTAATTGAGAAGGTGCACCTCGTTTGGGATTTAGAAAACTTCCGTGAATCATAGAATCTATCTTCAAAGTTTCCAAGTCGCATATTTCCACTCTGCTCAACTAGAGACTGCGTAAAATTACGTATAGGCTGAATAAATGAGCGGAGTGTGCTAGAAATTATCATCAATTCTAGTTTTCATTTCAGTTCACGATGAGATCAGTTTTCATCTTCACTCGTTCAAGACAACTCGAGCGGCTCCGGTTGAAATACTTCGCGTTTTTTTACAACCGAGCTTAATAATCAAGGCTAGAAGACTGCTAGTTCCCATTCAGTAGAAACTTGTCTGCCGCAAACGTTACAGCTACTCGTGTTTAAGATGTTAATGATAAATTTGGAAAAAAAAATAAAATTATAAAATAAAAAAATAAATAAAAGAAATGAAAATTCATGACTTGCGGTTGGAAAGTGGAAAATAATTGGTAGCTGAATCTGGTAAAAATTAAAATAATTTGATGAGCTAATAGATATGTAATACATGTAAGTGTTGATTTGATAACGGTACTTTGAAATACAAGAAAGTTATATGTGGTAAATGTAAACATGTAAATACATTCACCTTTGTAATGCGTATGATATCCTTTTTCAAACAAAATACAAATAGTCGATTCAGAAAAAACATTTTCTACCAAGAATTAGATTAAACACCGCACGCTTTTGGATATTACGTTTTTTTTAATGATCTTTCTGGTGTATTTTGCTGTCAACGCTAGGTAAAAATAATAAGCAAATTAGTGCACGAGTTAACAATTGCTTGAAATCAGTTCTTTCCTTTCTGAATCTGAATCGCTTTCATGTATGATTCTCAAAAACAAGCTCTCCGATTGACTGCAATAGTTCAAAAATAAAAATGGGAGAGTGTGCTTTCTTGCTTTCGGGCACGAAAACATGATTCTATTACTGTTAAATACCCAATACTCGAAAGACCCAGTCTTTGTGAACATGTTAATACCGATTAGCTTACTCGTATCTAATCAGTTAAGCAGAGCGTATCTCACGAAATGTCCTATTCTCTCACAGCTTTTATGGCTTTTTTTTATCATTCTTGATTTGCAAGCTTTTACTTCTTCTTCAAGAACGCAAGTGCAATATAATCAGCAAAGAATGAACCATCAAACGGGTTTGTCTTTTCACGCATTTCATTGACCCATTATGACGGTCAGGTGGTATATATTTTGGATCTTTTTTGTTGCTGTCGCGCGTTTGCTTTTCAGAATTTTTTCGTCAAGTGAGAGCAGAACGAACGAGCACAAATTTCCATTAGTTTAATTAAGAGCTTTTGGCAACCCTTGCCAATTCCTTTTGCTGGCAACTTGAATTTCAACTCCAGTAAAATGACTAATTCCGGGTGCTGAGCCTCGCTCTGAACGCGTACTTCTCCATGCAAAACAAAGAAGTTAATTAGCATTCAGGTCTCATGCGCTTCAGCCAGCAGCATCGCACAGCGATGTTAGCGCTCTAATCAGAACCCGTCCGGTAAATTCTAAAGCATTTTGTGTCCTATAAGAGAAATTAAAATTGTGATATTGATGGCACGAGTTTGTACATCTAACACAAAATGAGATATGTTTAATGCTAGCTTTGAAATTAACCTCAAACTTGCATTTTGCATTCTAATTGAACCATTTGTGCTTGCTTTGACCTGTGTAACTTTAAACATCGAGCAGAGATTGGCGACGACAACCTTCCAGTACGTAAATTAAATTAATTTTTCTTTTGGACCACCCAAAATGAAACTATTTTCAGAACTAAGTGCGCAATTTTTTCTGGAAACTACGGCGTTTTTGAGTGACGAACGAAAATGTTGGTGATATTTTGCGTGGAGCAATTCGCGCTGCGGCCGGGCTCATGTAGGACCATCGAGCTGAGGAGGACGAAGGGCACTCTGTTTTCTGGGGTCCAAATTGATGCTCGAGGTAAAAATACGGCACGGTAAAAAGGGCAGAGGCTATTATGCTGCTGGCAGTTATGAACGGCTGCCGCAGTTGGTAAATTAGCCTAGCCCTCACACACACAAACTCCGCGATTAGGTTTTTCTCGTCACTTTTCCTGAAACTAACAACTGTTCCCTTTATAGATTGAATCATCAGGGAAGCATTTAGCGGAGCTTGTATTTTCTTATTAATCTCCTGGCATGTTGAACGTCGGAATTTGAGGATTAATATGTGAAACATTTGAATATTTGTTATCATGGTTTGATAACGGGCAGAGGCTTGTTATATTACTGTAGGCTGGTTAGGCTAGACTACGGGTGTGCTAGCGTACTAAAAGCTAGACAAGGCTAGACTACGAGCATGCTAGACTACCTTTTGACTATAAACGCTCAACATAGGAGGAAAGAACTATTTAAGGTATCCTCAAGTTATCCATGCTAAAACTAGATAGATTTACTTATCATATTCTAACATTCGGCTGTGTTTTAGCAAGTGAAGGCTTGATATTCACCCAGTTATTTTCTAATTCATTTCTGTTGCGCTCATGTAGAAGATAAATCAAATAGTTCTATTTGCATCCGTTTTTAATTATTGTGACTTTCTTCGTTAATATGTGAAAATGGTTCTGTGTTTTGATTTTAATGTTTTTTAATCCCTCTCCGACTCTATTGCTTAAATTGTAAAATATTTTAAAACTGTCAAGTATCTACTGATGTTCAACTAATTTTTAAAAGCATTTTCTTGAGAATCTAATCATCCTTTTCATCGAAATACGCATAAAATTTTATTTAAAAAGTCCCTCGATGGCTACATACACTTTCCTATCACCAATGCGATGTCATTCTAAAGCTCGAACAATGTCATTAGCAAGCACTGGGTTCCAGAATATTTTAATACATAGCTCAATCTTTCCTGTTTGAAACTCGGTTTTGATAGTTAATTTACAATATAATTAACTATATTCATGGAACGATTCCACGTGGCCGTAAAAGCTATACTTTGCCTTTGTCCCCACCTGAAATTTCCAATGAAAAGAATTTTCTCAGATGTGCTTCAGAACGGCCTACGACCGGCCAAAGCTTCTGGCACCTTTTCCAAATGTTGAGTGGCTCATTTTATTGCCCCTTTAATCCCTTCGTTGAATTTACGTCTACATTACTTAGCTTCATGAGCCTCAATCTCATGGAAAAGGAGTTTCAAGTAGTTTTAGTTAGATTCCATGCATTTGTAAGCCGTAAATACCTTTCTGAATGACACGATGGTCATTCTGGATCTGGATATTCAAGGTTTTATCTAATGATGTCATGTTACTCGAGTTCAGTATTTCCCGTTTAGAGAAAGTGCAATAATGCTTGCTAAATTTTGTTGCTAACCGTGATTTAATATAATGAGGACCATATTATTATATTTCTTGGCATAAAATAACATATTAAATTTGTATCACTGAATAATTACGTTTAAGCAATAATGTCATTATCGCAGCACTTGCGTTATATTTTTGCATAATGTCGAAGAACTTTATATATCAGAGGCTATTCTCACCTACAATATATTTCATTTATTCTGATTTTAATTTTCGAAAGCTTTTCTTCTTAAACCAACCGTCCTCTTCTGACCTCAGTCTTATATTTTTTAAACGATTGAATAGTACCTATTAATTTCACCTACTAGCAGAGAATCAATATTTATCAGAAGTTCCTGCACAAAAATAGCAATACAACTGTGCTTTAGCACCTCATGTGATATTATCCTGATCAATAAGAGATTACAATTTCAAAATGTATGTACTTAAACCTAAAACACACGTAGAAACTGATATTTTGATCGTCCTCAGATTATAATCAAATATACGACATTTATAACAAACCTCATCCATAACTCTTTAGAAAAACAATATTACGCTCTGAATACGTTCACCTCGCAGTGAGAATTTTTGCTAAATTTTAGGTGCATTTAACTTACCTCGTTTTATTTTCGGCGCGCGAGGGAGAGTGGAGCAATACCTACGTGTTCTCGATACAATTTGGCCACGCAAAACGATCCAAATTCGGATGCATTCCGGAAAGTTATTGTTGACTTGAAATGCTCTCACTCCGTAACTCTTATGACGTGAGAGCGAGCGCAAGGACCGCGCTGCATATTGCGCTAGGAGATGCAGCCCTCGTTTCTGCGATCTTTCCTCAATATGCAGTAACTCGGCGCCGTCTTCTCTGATGTCTTTCGTTCGTTTCAAGGTTTCAATATTTACTGCAGTCGTCAGACGCTGCGAATAAGAAGGGCTGTGTCACAATTTTGTGACATCTCTGCTTCAAAATGATGGTCTTGGACGAGAAGGCATCGGTGTTGCTGCTGAGCTATTTTCCGAAAATTGTTAGCCTCTGTTTTTTTTTTTACTTTACCCGTGTAAAGAGGATAACATTAGGGCATTGGTGATCTGTCATCGTGGTTTTTATGTTTTTTAGATCAACATAAAATGGAGTCTACTTAATACGTTCAAGGTAAGTCCCTTTCTCAAATTTTGTATAAATTTTTAGTGTTCTAGAATGAAAAAATGCCTCAACCTTCTTAGTTCTTCTGTGGTCTCTTCACTGATGTGTTTAGATTTGGGCGTAACCTGAGAAGAAGAAATTACAAAACGAAATTCATTTTTCAATAATTTATTCTACATAATTTGGTAGAATAAAATGTTTTAATTCGTAATCGCAAAACTAATATTGTAATGCTTTTAAGCCCTCCATGATATTCTGATACTGATAACAAAACTTGCCCGATAAATTTAGAGCATTGAAAATTCAGTATTTTTTTAATCAATTGCATAAATGACCATTTATATTTCCTCAAAGCTTCTGCAGCTGCCGGCATAAATTTCGTTCAGCTGTTTTCGCCGTATTTCAAAAAAACTTCTGTACTGAAAAATGACGCGGCTCGATAATGTTGTTTTTGAGATCATTTTTTAAGACGGCGTTGGATGTGAGATGATGATAAACTCTTCACAACCGCCACCTCCTCCGAGATTGATGATCAGTCCCTCCCTTCTTCCATTCGTGCTCATCGCTGGCGCGTTCCTTCAAATAGAATATAAAAAATAACTCGGCTGCTTGTGCTGCGATATCGGCTTCTTTTGAGCTTGGTTTAACAGTTTTACTGCGGCGGGTTGAACTGAAGATCAATATTCAACTCAAATTTTAATTAATTTAGTTAATTTTAGAGATCAATTGCACAAATAGTGAACATATAATAGACTGTGATTTCATTTACATAATTTTCATTGAGGGTTTATGAAATTTGAGTTAGCGACTGCTGGTCGGTTAGCAGCATTGTACGAGTAAAATTTCCCCGAGTGACCACCACTGGCTCACGTCGCGGTCAAAGTGTTCAATAAATTTTTTTGCTAGTGCGTGAGTCATTTCAGTCCCTGAAACGCCCTTTGATTGTGGCCCAAAAAAAAATTTCCTAAGGTTTGTAAGAGTCTGACCTCATTCGTTTATATTAAGTAACAGTCGTAGACGCCACACTTTTTTCGCTTGCTAGCATGTCTTAATTGCGGATTTCGTTCATCTCTTCGGTCCCGTATTCATTTCATACACTCATGCCATCTCTGGAGAGTGTTGAGCAATCCTGTGTGAAGCGAGATTTTTTATAAATATTGTTTTCCTTCGAATGAAACCCGAGTAGCTACACTTTATGTGCAAGCACACGAACTTTATTGTTCTTATCTTAGACACTCGGCGATAAGGAGAACAACACCCTTGTGCGGAGCTTAATTTCGTATCTAATGCATTACGACCAGCCGGAGTGTTTTATAAGCCTGCATTACATTCTAGCTATTTAAATATGATTTCGAGGGAAATTTCACTTGCGTATCGGTGTCGATAACTCAGAAGCCAACCAATGAAATACAACCAGGAATACAGAAACCGGCTCGTAACTTAGCGAAAATGTTTATCCCCTCTGCACCCGATCCTGTTATTTTTTATTAGGGACAGGAACTGTAGCGTTTATTTGAAGTGGGTAGTTTTGTTTTTATTAAGAAAGACGGGAATTTAATTAACGAGGAAGTTCATTGGCTTGATGAGGGCTATGGCGCCCGTATCTGAAGGTGTGCGCAGGCCGGTATGGGAGGCGGGCGACATATATTCTGCTTACCTCACCTCTATCGCCCAGCCCCGACGTTATTGCAGTCGTTAGCATTTTGATGTTGATTCTAATTTCAATTCCCCGGAATTGGGTCGAAATAACGACCTTTGGAATGGGCAGATTGAGGGGCTGAGAAATGAGATCTTCCAGGCCCGAAACGAAAGACCACTTCGAATTAAAAGCCTTTCGCTTTCTCTATATCTCCACCGTTCTCAGTTCCAGATACTACAACTTGGAAATCGACAACTACCTACTTTGTATCCGTCCAACTGCATGAGTGCTTTATTTTTCCCTAGGTTTTGTTTTATTTATTTGTCTAATGGTTTATTTTCGGAGCTCCTTAGGGCTGTAAAGAATGATTGAAATACTTGTGATGCCCACTCATGCAATCAACGCACTGAGGCTGTTTCTATCGACTGCGCGCTAAAGCTGAGAACAATACATAAATATTGCAAATCTTAAATTTTCATCAGTTCAAGTTTTCACTCGCTAATTCATACTTGGATTCGATCTATTTTATTGCGTAGCAACAGAAGCAGAATATATGAAATACATCGTATGTTACTGACTTAACACTTTATATTGAGAATGATTCTGCTATCGCTCGGTTGATTACATGGAAAGATTGCGCCATGTTTTTTTTAATTCTTCTTATTTATTCTTGTATTCCTTTCAATGTAAGGTTAAACACAATGGAAGTTGACCTTTAATTCATGTATTACATAATTCATGAGCCTAGCTCAGACGATCAATGTTCAAAACATTTCCTAATCAAAGTAATTTCAAAAAATTCTCATCATAAACTACGAAAGAAAATTGTATCTTCTTTTATGCGAGGCAGAATTGTTGTGTTATTTTTAAATCGTTGTGACCTTCAGCCTTAGATGTTTTTACTCTCAAGATGCTCTGCAGCAAAACCGCAAGCCGTTCAGAGATTTATTATGTGTGAAACATTTTTGCCGCTTCCTAATAAATACGATGAATATTTTAGTTCATGGAGATAGCGTATTTTTGCCTCACAAATTGATTTGCAACAGTAGAACAAAAAAAAAGTCTTCACTAATCGTCATGGGTCGTGAAATTGTCTCTTATTTTAAAATAAATTAAGGAAAATTCATTTTAGTACTCATTTTCTGACGGAACGCGGGCAAAATTGTCATGAGCTTAGAGGGTGTAATTTTTTAGAGAATTTCTCGAATTCTAACAAATAAATTATTTCAAGCCCTTTCGTTCCTGACGATTCCTATACAAATCCCAAATTAGCCAAAGTTTTCACTTCACGCAGTGAAGTAACATTTCAAAGTAATTCGAACGTTGGGGTAGGAGACTGGGCTGAATAGTAAAATTTGAGGTAATCAGTATTATTCATGAAGCCTCGTCATATATTGCGACAAATGTTTGACTGGGATTTTTGCTTCAATTCACAAAAAAATATACCATATACTCTTCGACGAGTATTTCACATTTTGTTTAGTCAAATTCAACTCAATCACCTCATTTTGTGTTGTACTTGTTTTTCAAATAGCCAAGGTAATGACTCAAGCACACCATTTATTTCGAGAACCTTTTTTTTGTCTAAAAGAATTTTCTCGCAAATATGTACGTCCCTGTAGGTGAGGTCAAATTTTTTTTATTAAAAATGAGCCAGTATCTACAGCAACAGGGTATGAGCTTTGTTTCACCAATTTTCAATATATTTTTGAATGCTTATAACTTCATGCCTTGGATTTTTATCGCCGCTGTAACAAACATCTCGGAGTGTAAGGGCCAAGAATGCAAGACTGCGACTAAAACGCGAAGGTGGGACTACTGACAATTCATCTAGTAAAGTAACCTCTTATGTTACGTTCAATTTACGAGATGTTAGTGGCTCGATATCCTTGGCTGTATTCGGTAACCTTTATAGTTTTCTGTCACAAAGCATTGTGAAAATTGTTCGAAAACTTTAATTTTTTCGATATGTAAGTTTCAGTGGTCACTGAAGTTCTTGGCAAGCATTTTTATCTAGTCATCCCTGAATAAAAATATTGTCTTTTTGGTAATTTCCTCGCGAGCTCTTGATATTCTTTTTTAAAGAGTCAAGCTCATGATAATTTTCATTGCTTGCCTGATTTCTGTTTCTCTGGAATGTATGCCAATGAGTCATTAAATAAGTAAAAATTACTCGAAATATCGTCTTATGCTATCAGTAATCTGAACGAGCGCATACTTTCTTTTAAATAAAAAGCTTGTTGACAATTTGCATTGCACGTTTTGCCTCGCAGTGAGCATTGTTAGTTTAATGCATTGTAATTGTTCATTGATCTTGTGTGGAGAACAGAACTCGGAGCACTATCGCCAAAATATGAAACATTGAATTATGAACAATTAGAATTCTAAATAAAAGTGCAAGGAAACACAACTCTAATGAGGTCATTATCTTATTTAAGAAAGTCAATGATAGGTCAATGATCTTATTTAAGAAAGTCAATGATAGGTCAATGATCTCATTGAGTTATCTGTATTCGGGGAGAACAAACTTTTTTTCCTTATTCATAAGCTTTCATTGAATGTTTCCGTTACCTTTAATCGATATCTTGCACACTTAGATAAGTGATGCATGATTCGTTCAAATGCTTTTATTTTTGGATGTATATTAATTTTTGACTTTGGTTTATAATTGAGATTTGTTATATATATCCAAGCGTGAAATCATTTGAACAAATCGTGCATCATTAAGCTACGTGTGCAAGATATCAATTAAAGTTGACGGAAACAGTCAATGAAAGCTTGAAAATTAAAAGAAAAAGTTTGTTCCCTCCGAATTGTTTCGAAATTATTCTAAAGTTGCTTTTATTCGTAATTGTTTATTTTCTAGTTTATTTATTCAGTGAGTGATCAACACGAGGGAAACGAAATCATAGTTATTTTCATTAAATTGTGCTCCAAATTCATACTTAAATTTAGACCCACTTAATTTAATTTAAACCCACTCCAATCTCTTGGCATACTTCATCCCTCAAAGGCACGTAGTTACGCATCGTTTCCGATAAAATTAGATATAAATGTTCTTCCCCCGACCTTGATCATATATCTCCCCGCAGCCCCCTTATCAGCTGGTGCCTCATCGCTCACGTTGAGGCGCGTTCTGTGATTGTTGCCACTGCTGCATTGTTCGATTACAAGCTCAAGACCTTTGATATTATTTGATTTGTGTGCAACTTTATGTTTCATTAGAGACTGCAATTTTTGAGTCAATTGTAGTGGAGAAAGTCTATTTTATGTGTGTATTTTTGTTTATAACTCATTTCGTGCAAATAAGACATTTTTCATGTCAACAGCTGTGAACCGTTGAAAAAATCACGCATTGATTGTTCTATGAGGGTATCTCACTCTTTCAGTGAAAAATACTTGTTTTCCGAATGAAACTTTGTTACGGTCGAACAAAATTGTTATTGTCATGCCCGTTGTCCTCGAACGACGGCGCTTCATCTAACTTTGTGTGGAGACTATAGATTATATTTCAATTATATTACGATTAGATTTGGATTACATTACGATTATATTGGATCGTATTACGATTGCATTACGACTTAATTACGGTTATGTATGGATTATATTACGAGAGATAACCATTCAAAGGTTGCATCAGCTTCAGATCACAGCAGCGACGCAATTAACACCGTACTGAGACGGTCGTATCAAACGGTCGTATCAAACAAAGGTTGCATCAACGTCAGATCACAGCAGCGACGCAGTTAACACTGCACTGAGATGGTCGTACCAAACAAAAGGATGACTAGGCGTTCCTTTACACCAGTGATTCCCAAAGTGGGCGCTACCGTCCCCTGGGGGGGGGGGGGCAGTGAAGCGCTCAAGAGGGACGGTTGAGCCCATCTTGGAATTTTTTTATATGTATAGCATATTCATCTTTTCGATAACTTGCTGTAAAATATTAATATTATTAATAACTAGGGGGCGGCAAGATCTCAAGGGGGCGGTACATAAAAAATTTCCTGAGAAGAGTGCGGGAAATAAAAAGGTTTGGGAACCACTGCTTTACACGCTCACTAAACGATCCTATTACAACTACTGGTACTACTTCTACTACTACCACTACTGGTACTACTGGTAATGCTACTACTACTGGTAATGCTACTACTACTGGTACTATTACTACCACTACTGGTACTACTACTACTGGTAATGCTACTACTACTGGTAATGCTACTACTACTGGTAATACTACAATACTACTACTACTGGTACTACTACTGCAGTTCTCGATATGTTTTGTATGCTAAACTCCATTAAGGTAAAAGTTCTGATACTGTTTTTTTCCCTCGTGTTGAATTTTTCTATTAATATATACATTTTTTTCAATCTATTTGCCATCTTGTTTTAATAGCAGGACATGGAAGCTCATCATGGGCTCTTTAATGACTGAATCTTGGTAACGAAATGTAACCTAAATGAGTCAGACAAGTTCACATCTGAGCGGCAGGAGACTACACGACAATAGCTAAAATTTATGCGCGTTTCATATTTACTGAGGAATTACTTGTTTTTTCAAACATCAGAACACTTCGGTTGCAGTGGAAAATTCGCCTTGTGCATGTTCATAATCCTTGCTTCCAAAGCATGCGAAATTCCACAATTCCAGGTTATTTGGTCAGAGAGCCTTCAACTGATCAGTTGATTAACTGATTTAAGCAAGCAATCGAGTGAACTACGAGCTTGTCTCGACTAGACTTCGTGCTTGCGGACGTCTCATAAACCTGGCATAACTTGGAGTTCTCTGCTCGCACTTCGCTGCTCTCGATTGAAAAATGTAAATTTTTAGTTAAGCGCACAGTGCCTCAGCTCGTTGTTAAGTGCTAGGTTTTTATGACTTCAGACTCTTAGAAAGATACTTTAAAAGTTTTGAAGCTCTGGAAATAAATTTTACAGGTTTTTGAAGGTCTGGAAAGATACTTTTCAAGTTTTTGAAGCTCTGAAAATATACTTTGCAAGTTTTTGAAGTTCTGGAAAGATACTGTACAACTTTTTAAAACTCTGGAAAGATACTTTACAACTTTTTGAAGCTCTGGAGAGATACTTTACAAGTTTTTGAAGCTTCTCTTTGGACTCTAGCCTTCTTCTATTACTCTTTTAGACAACTGGACACCCAAACTTGAATGCTCCGGCACGGGTATTGGTCAGCTCAGTGCAAAAAGCTGTGTGCTGTTCCAAGCTATTAGTTGAGCTATCAAGTTGAGCCCTAGTTGCTTCGGTTTTGGACAGTTTTTTGGATTAATTACTGATCAGCGAATGATTCTTGCTGTACGTTTCAGTTTTTTTAACGTTCAATGCACAAGTACCATTTGCGAGGACGTGCTGATATACTGCGGGAGTGAACTTTGAAACACTTGCACACTACGACATACCTTCAATAAAAATTTGGGTTTCATTACTCCCACCCCAAACTAGTCTTCTTGCGAGCGTGTGTAAAATTCATTACAAAACGCAGCCAGGCCTATACTTAGTATAAATTGTTTCCGATGTTTAAAAAGACAATCAGACATGATGGGCAACAGTTAATTATCAAATTAGCATACAGATGAGTTATATGCGTTCTTTTGTTATATGTAAATTCTCCATGCTTTGTTAGCTCAAAATTTCCTCGAACTTTCATTAATGCAATAAAAATACTTGATCAGAGAGATCGTGTAATTGATTGCAACTTTTCATGCGCGTACAAATAGCGTACGTTTCCATTTGGCACTTAGGATTACATTACCAACAAAACCTGGTGTATTGCACCGAACAAAAAGTGGGGAACTCTTTGTTGTTAATTGATTTGCAAACAATTTCTTGCAACTTTAATTACGAACTACTGTCTGCTGCATATGTTTAATTTATTTGTTTGTATCTTATTCCTGCGTTTGCAGTAAGTGATTCTTTGTACCCTAGATCTATATGAGTCATCAACACTCTGACAGCTTGGTGGCCCACCGGTGGCAACTGCAGGATTTGGGTCTCACTGGCGATCACGAACTCAATTTTGACTCGAACATGATAAAAACCAAATGAAATCACGTTGCAATTTTATACTTTATTCATTTCAACTTTGAAATAAATATGAAGTTTAATTTGAGGTAAATATTGCGCTGCAGTTTATCCTACCTCAATTAATGTATCATCACGAACTGATTTTTTGACTCGAACATGATTAAAACAAAATGAAGGGACGTTCAATTTTATATTTTATTCATTTTAATTTTGAACATTAAAATTGAGCTTAATTTGAGCTAATTGTCGAACTTCAGTTCATCCTACCGCAATTAATATATCATTTTAGTGCATTCTTAACTGTGGAAATTTTTCCCTTTTTTGAGGCCTGAATTGATAGTTCCAACAACGACAACGTGCCTCACACTTCTCAGGGGGCAAAGAATGTTCACAAGGTTTAGGTTGGTTGAGTTTGTCTATCCTATGCTGTGGGGTTTCCTATTGCTATTGTTAGGTTTCCTCAGCCATCAATAGACCTTCGGAACTTTTATCGCCCAGTTTGCTTCTTTCAGTTTTCCTGTTTTCTCCGGTAACCTTTGTTTTTGTGTCCTTTTTTCCTACTCTTTTCTGATCTGCTGCTTCTATTTGCAGGGTATCGTGTGTTGCAACACACCTTGTTGCACAAATTTTCCGCTTTATACAGTCCGTACCAAATGGCCCCTTCTCTTTGCTCTCTTTAGATCGCCTATGTTGTGGTGAGGGAGTCTTTAAACTATTGTGATAATATTCATAATCCTTACACTAATAACAATTTTTCTCATAATCACGACAGCGTCATGATCTCAATTAAAGTTAAATGATCACAGCAGTCTCATGCTACTATGATCTTCAATATTTTTCATGATCTTCATTACAGTTCAAAAGTGATCTCAACAGTCTCATGCCGCCATGATCTCAAATATTCTTAGCCTTCAAAAGCCAGAAAGCCGCAGGAAAGCCTAGAGTCGACTTACAACTGTGAGATGCTTGAAAATAGCTCACAGAATTTGCGATGAGCTGATGAGCGTGCTCCAGGCATAGCAGTGTTGCCATGTTATTCTCTTCTCGTAAAATGGAAGGTAGAGAACTCAGCAAAGAACGAGACATGACAAGGAACGAGTAATGTCAAATAGCTAACTGGTGATACAACGTGGTGTGTTGCTCCTAAAAAAACCTGAGAATCTCTTTGTGGTTAATTGATTTGCAAACAATTTCATGCTTCATCAGAGGCTGTAAGCTTTGAGTCAATTGTGGTTGAGGTATAGCTCATTTTATTTACGTGTTTAAGTTTACATTTGTTTTATTTATGCGATAGAGAACTCAGCAAAGATTGGAAAAAAAGAAGGTGCCAGAAATGTCAAAAAGTAAACAGGTGGTAAAACGAAGCTTATATCACTAAATGTTACGTTAATTTTCCTTGTTGCCCTTCGTGAGTTAGATTTCTTGCACGAGCAGTGGTAAATAAAACGCCTTATTCCAACTTTTTTGAATCGATCAAAAGTTTAGTTTTCAAGAACTAAGAAATTGTTAATTTTCCAGTCTCCACCATTTCGATCGAGTAGGTCAGTCGAGCTTTCTTTGTAGTGTAACTTGGCACGTTGTGTTCAGCGTAGACAGCACGCGTGTTGAGGCGGTAATGAGAAAACTGCACGAAAATTAGGGCTGTGTTAAGCTCAGGAGCAGTGCTGGGGCCCGAATTATCAGGCCTATCTTGTTGCGTTCAATGAGCCGCCACAATCATCAAATCTAGTCCTCTGATCCAGCCAAAGTCCCGTGGAACTTCACTCGACACACTCTAATGGTCTGTTCTCAGATATGCCCCCAAGCCTTATCTCAACTCGGGTCCTGCTGCACAGCTGCTCTTATCTTACAAGAGCTTTGGTCTCGCCAGGACCTCGTGACTAAATTCGTTTCATCCCAACCTCCTTTCCTAAAATCATTCGCTGTTTCAAAATAGCTTTTCTCGCATAGATTTGTGCTTCCATATTTCTTGATGTGCATGCTAAATGAATTTTTATGGCATTCAATGTACGGGCATACGTTATACGTTTCTCCGCAAAGAAATTATCTCGCGTGTCTTTGTAATTTGAAGTGACTTTGAATTCGCGAAAAGCAACTGCTGGTGCTGTGCAGCGTAGAACACGAGAGATGGTCTCAAGCTGGACATTAGTATATAAGTTCACGCCCGAAATTGTTGAGTAAAACTGTCTTGGTATCGCATATTTTGTGTACGTTAAACTGAAACATAAATATGGCATCGAGATATCGTGGTGTAAAACTGACTTGGTGTTGCAGATGTGTTTTATATGAAGCTGTATTATAAATATGGTATCCAGACATCGTGCAGATGAGAGGCAAAACCATGCGCTAAATAGAAGCGTTAATTTATCATATTACAGAAAGTTTCATCCGCAGAGATGTCAGGGGGATGAGTTTATGGCCATCATTGGATCATATTTTTTGATTCAAAATTTAGGTTAGGATACGTATACTTTCTTTATTGACGTACTATTGTCAAGTGCATTTATGATTTCGTGCATCGTAGTGTCGTTGCATTTGTGAGGCGCGAACAAATTTATTGAGTGAATACAATGCTTTGGAACGGAAACGTATATAAGCATAGTATGGGAAGGAATTTTTAACAATTAACAGCTGTAAATTTAGTCGAAAGAAAAATAATTCAGTACTGATGAGTTACTCCAAATTTTATCTAAAGAAAATTCATTTCCGTTGCATGGGAAACGTGTAATGACTTATGCAGAAGGATTTGAATCCTAACTTGCATTAAAGGACTAGTATTATTTACTGTAACTATTAGAATGTAATGCCATGGTATTATTTCAACTTTTATTTTACGCAAACGATATACCCACAAATTATAAGCAAGTTATGCGTTGAAACGCTTGATGAAACTTTCAATCATATGCAGAGTCATACTTAAATCAATGTATTTTTATGTGCCTTGCAGAACATTTACTGCACTGTTTGTAAGTGATTTTTTTGCGGAAGCCAGAAACTCAATTTATGATTTCTTAAGTTTTAAGCATTTTAGATTAACTTCAACAGGAAATTTGGAAGCTCCTAGTTAAGGAGTATCGTAATGAGGAAACACGCCAAGTGCATAGTAAAGCTTCACACTGCATACTGCCATGAAATTTGGAAGGACTGATTAACGTGAATTCTGAACGTCAGAATGTTGTACGCATAAATATGCAATAACTCGTCAAGAAATAATTGAATGTAACTAAAAGTGACCCCAGTCAAGTGTGGTTGGCGGGTACCAGCTGTTCCTCGAACGCTTCATTTTACCATGTGCTCAAATTTACTAATGGCAGGGTAAGTTTGTGTTTATCGAATCATCTGCAAGTTCTTTTCAAAATTAAATTCCTCTTCACAATTCCGTGGAAAATGGTAATATCTCTTAGGTAAAAAACGTTTCTTTCATGCTATTTACTGTCAATGTTATTATGTAGATTGATTTTCGAAAAGATCTACTCGATTTTTTTATTACTTAAGCGCATTGAAAAGAAATACGAATTTAAAAATCTGGAAAGTGTAGAACGCCATTTTCATTAAGCCTAAGAACGAAGCCAATGGTATGGATCGTCAATAAATCCCCTTCCTTAAGTTCTCAACTTACTCTTAGCCATGAAACTCGTGCAACAAACATAAAGTTTAAAACTAAACTGACCAATCAACAAATTTTCAGCAGGAAAACACAACAGCAGCGCTAGTAATATTGCCAACTCATAGAATCCCCGACCCTATGATTAAGCATTGCACACAAAGCTCTCAAATTCCCTTTGTACGTGACTGCTTCGCTATCAATTGTCTTCTGCATTATCGGCTCTATCTCGCGAAGAGATAGGCTGTCGCGCTGACTCGAGTATCGGCTTCAGTGAACCTCTGGCTCCCTTTATGTTACGTGGCTCTTGTGTTCCTCATTTAATTATATTAAGTGAACTTTGACTCGACCCAGTTAACGAAGCGACGATATTTGGGAGGTCACAATGAGTGTGCTTTGAAGAAGACGTGTTCTTTTAGCGCTGTTGTTAGAAGTAACTTGTGAGAGTTTCTATCCATCGTGAATTCTGATCAGTGGAAGCTAACATGAATTGGATAACTGAAAACGGAGGTGCGTCACTGCAACTGGAAGAAAATTAATTGCGAAATACGATAAGTTTCCTATGGTAAATCGAATAATTCAGTTGATCTCGCGGAAGTTTTTTTCGCGCGGAAATCTGTTATGACCGAAATTAATTTATGGCCGTTGGGTTGTAAAAATTCTTCATTCGCTGGGAGTTGAGAGCGTAATGAGCTGAGCGGAGCCTCACTTAGTGCCATAACTTGTGTTGTGCTCCGAATTATTGCCCAACTTTCGTGCGACCCGAGAATTACGCGATATTTCCTTAGAATAAAAGTTTTGAGCTACAAAATGTGACTTGAGCGAAAGTAACTTCGTGCTCGTGAATTGCCGTCCTCAATCTTCTGATCTGTCCCCAGAATTATTTATCTCGGGAAGTTCATCCAATTGGCAAGAAATTTTGCCCCTGGCTTTGCTTCTAAGTCGTCGTGATATTTGTCACACTTCTAAACGGCGCATAATTTGCGATACTGACACAGGTGCAGTTGTGTCACTGAAGAAACTTGATGCACTGCAAATTATGAATGTATCGTACAAACTAAAAGTTTGCGCTTCAAAAACTCATTGAAACTGGCATTGATAAATATCAATATATGAAGTACCGAAAAGGATTCGAAATCCAACAAGCAGCCAATTTTGTTTTCCTATATGAACGAAATCTATGTAACGGAGAGAAATTTTTAAAAGGAATACTGGAAAATTTCTTGGAGACATTTTATAGCGGGACATTCACTCTTAGTTAGAAGTTAACAATTATGTACGTATGAACTCCAATATTTTTCCAGCATTTTGGTCGTCAGATTAAAGTTTCAATAGAAGATGAGAATCTTGGAAAGAAAAAGTTGAGTGAAGAAAACATGTAGAAGTTGTTATCAGATGTCCAATGAACTGTTGAAAGGGATTCCGGAGTATAACTCAAATGATTTAAACGTAACCAAACGGATTTGACCAGCAATTTTAATTTGATGAGATTACGCTTTTGTTCAGAATATACAGTGGAATACGAATTACTTTGCGTGTGGAGCTTTGACAACACTGGATTCAGAATTTTTACAGTTACGAATCTGAGTTACTGCAATATAGTTTGAAACAAAGCGATAGTGTTGAAAATCTTAAAAAATAATTTGCCTGTCACAACAACCGTTCGCACACTTTACGTTGGCATTCTGTGAGAAAAAATAAGAAGCCATGAGTGAGATAAAATCTACGGATTATTGCCGTTCCAAGTCGTACCCTGAGCAGAGTTCTTTTCACTCGCCAGAAAATCCGCCCTTTGATGCTAAAGAATTTCTGAGGAGATCCAAGAAAGCTTTTAATGCGCAAGTAGGAAGATCGAGTATCATTGAAGAATCTGAGGAATCCGACTCGAATGATTCTGGAAAATATCCGCAAAAAGTCGATTATCATTCTTTTCCCGAAAGATTTCATTCTTTCGATGGGAAAAAGACTTTTACGGAAGAAACATTTACGAACAGGCTCTCAGGAAATGATGAAACTCGTAACGAACACCACATTGAAAAATGTGATGACAACGCCGTGAGTGTTGTGACTTCTAAAGCTTTCGTAAAATCGAAAGCTTCTAGCAAGTCTCATAAACATCACCGAAATTTAGATTCAACATCTCAAACATGCCCTCCTGCTAGCTCAGATGTTACGGAAAATAATAGAGAAAACGAGGTTTCAGTCTACCCGGGCCAGAACATGAGAGACTTTTTGAATTCTCGGAACCAAGGTTCAAATCGCCCGCATGCAAACTCATTTTCAAATTTCTCTTCATCAAGTAAACGCAAGTCGAGTAAGAAAAAAGCAACATCTGTAGCAGGCAGCGATGAGTCAAGTTGTGGCCAATTGACGGTGGTGCCTGAGAGCCAACATCAGGGCAGGTATGAGAACAAGATCCGAAGTTCAACTTCGAACGTTGCCAGAGATTCAGAGAAACTGAACTCGCTTTGCAAAATTTGTGTTCTTTCTGGAACCAAAACCGCAGAGTTACGACAGCTCTGTAGTAGTTCACCATGCAGTAATAGTACTTGCTCAAAACGTGTCTCTACGGAAGCTGATAAATTTCAAGAATGTGGGGGAATAAAACATGATATGGTTTCTCCAAAGCATCAGAAATATTCCACTCAACCTACAGATGGCAGCCCGATAAGTGATGGAGTGTATAAAATCCCCAAAATGGAATTACTTCGCACGAACTACACAGAAATCTGCAGCGTAGGCACTTCATTCCCATCTAATTCACCCGCCGTAGACAAGAACAAGTTCGTGAGAGAAGAAAACATTCCAAGCCAAGAGAGTTGCTACAAACGAGGACAGGCACAAACGCGAGACTTGCTTTGGAGCACAAAAATTGCGCCCGACTCTCGAGGCTCGAGACCAGCGAGTTTAGACCGAAGCACTCGCAGGGACGGCGATCGGCTGAAATCAGAAAAGCGTGTTAAATCGCGCAGCTCGCGATCTTTGCCTCGCTCTGTCAAATCAAAAGTAAATTTACCGAATGTTGGCAAGAGAGAGAATGAAATCAAGGATGCGAGTCCTGCTAAAGCAAATAAATTTGCTAGCTGGTTCCGCAGGGGAACTAAAAGCGGGTCGATTGATCGTGAAAAATCCAACAGAAAAAAGAAAATAAATGATATACCTGACGGAACACAGCGAAAAAACGGTATCAAAATCAGTTTTTCATCGCCTGACGGGAGTTATTTTTCATCAAATCATGCTTTCGAAAATGGTGGCGTTCTTCCACCTTGTTCCCCAAAGAAATTTCCATGGGATTACGTAAGAGCATCTCCAAAAGGGCTTCATTCGATAGAATCAAGTAGGAGGAGATCCGGAAACGAAATAATTCATGATTTCCAAGACGATTGCCAGCATTCTAGTACTTGCAAAGAGAATGCATCTCACGCCGTGCATCAAACACAAACTCGTAATCTTACAAATTCTCAGCCATCTGTACTACGATCCGTTGATACCTTAACAGTGCCTCAGTCAGCTTTTGCAAGCAGTTATAGCTATTCTTCTACAGCAAGACCTCGTTCTCACGTGTTTGACATGAGGGAACATAAGAGGATGCAATATCAAGGGCTACCCGAAATGTCTCCCATGAGTCGTAATTCAGCAAGCCGTTCACTTCCTGCATCTCCTTGGGATAAAATCGTTGCTAAATCGAAAACGAAGTTCGAGTTCAGTCCTTTTGAGATATTGATGTATGAGAAAGAAAAATTTAACCAGGAAAATTCTGAGCCTGACGCTGCTCGTCAGGAACCAAAACCTGTGTCTTCAGAATCGTCGGAACCCGAAGGGAAAAAAAATTTTGTTCATCCTAAGCAGTCTTTCGAAATCAACAATCATCATTTATCTTCCTCAGCTATTGATTTCAGATTGAGCCACAAGAAAAATGCTCTGGACTGCTGGAAATCTACTGGCCAAAATTTCTCTCCGCTAAGTCAGACAACACAGCTCGGCGATAACTCAAAGAACCAAACAGATTTGTCATCGCATCGGGGAGCTTTTCGAAATGTGCCGCCTGGATCTTGCGTAGAATTTAGTAATCTTTGCGGAAACGGAGTTCAAAGCACCGTAATGTCAAGTGAACGTGCTCCCTTAAAGAAACAAAATACGACTCATGTGACTCTTAACCGTGATCATGACCTAAAAGAAAATTCTGCTAGTGAGTGCAAGGAAAGCTGTCCTGATAGTGCTACCAGCTCTTCATTATCGGCACAAAGTTTTCCCCTCACTCTTCAGTTACTTGGTGCACAAAATGATAATCAATTACTCTGTCGAGTCTCAGAAGAAGTGCCACCGGAATTTTCGACCGATGACTTTTCGAAAGAAGGAATGACAAACGAGGCGGCTCCCAGCATCGCAACAAGTCGAACAGATGACTGCGGAATTACAGGCTCGAAGGGCCCACTCGATTTATCAAGGGATTTGAGTGCCTTGGCGAAGGCTTCAAGTTTCGTACGAAACAATTCAGCCGAGACAACTTCTTCGATAATGTTAGTTCGATCGCAGACACAGCTGTGCGAGACAATTGGAGATTCTCATGTGTCGAAAAACTTAGAATCCTCGCCTAAAAATATTATGCCTCCACGCTTCGGAAGAAGCGCCGGCCCAAAGGAAAAAGAGAAGAAAACTTACGCAAAACTTTGTAACCAATTTCCTCGCTGCAGAAGCGATGAAGATCTACCGAAGGAGCCGTGCAAAACAAACATTCGAAGGAGTTCGTCGCTCATTATTTCAGCAGAAATTTGCGATCTTCCGTGTTTTCCAAAAGAACAAACACAAGAGGGGCATCATCGGAATTGGAAATCCCAAGTATGTTTCTGACGCAACGACAAAGATTCTGGTGTAATCAATCTCTATAATTCTACCTGCAAAATACTCTTGATTCTCGTAATTTCGGTGTCAAGGTGCTCATAACTTGACCTCATTTGAAATACCCTGATCATCTATTGTATGTTCATAGCAATTATTTCTCACTAATCGTGGTGTCTTGGACGTCATCGCACAATAATTCCCAACTGGAGTATCTTGCATTTATTATATCCATTATAAGTTTCAATGTCAATTTAATATTGCTGATAAGTAAAAGCAGCAGATACGAACACATAGTTTCGTAGTATTGCTGACTTGGTTAGCCTATCTTCAACTATTTAAATATAAACTTAAAAGTGTAAATCTGTTATAGTTCTCCAAGTAATGTTAGCAATCCAAAAATGTTACATTACATGACGTCAGTATAGTGCACACTGCGTATTATACGTCAGTTAGCTACAAGTTTCTTGCTTTAAGTTTCTAGAATTATTGTGAAGCAACGAGTTTGGTTGTTCCGATTATTGTAAGGGCATGATTTTGTATTGATACAAATTGTTTATCTTGTTTTTGCATCGGTTCTTTTATTCTAAATATTTATTTTAGATATAATGATCCAAATAGGAACTCAAATGTTTAACTATTATTACAGTAATGTGAAATTCTATTTAATTTTGATTTCTATTCAAATCAATAGCTAATATTAAATTAAGTCAAATGCTAATGAATCGTTTTTTGAGTCCAAATAATTTTTCTTCTAGGAGATCCGGTCCTCCTGCACTGAACCGATGTCGAATTCATCAGGTGAGTTCTTTGTTCGTTTGTCTGGAGATCATCCTCAATATGTGAATTCATTCTTTCAGCTAGAGTCAAAATTTTAATTTTTTTATTGGTGTCTGTAGCTTTGGCTACCAATATTGCAATATTGGGAAAAATCAAGAACTGATATAACATCGAACCTTCCGAAAGTGGTGAAATCGTGTTCGTGTCTTACGTACTAACTATACTACACGTACCATTGAGATTTTAAACATCAACTCCAGTCAATTTTTGGAATGTATTTTTTCGTATTATTCGTCGGAATTTTGTTAAACTTTTACTGTTGAGGTCATAAACGAAATTAATTCTACTCTATTGTAAAAATGTATTATTCTGTATTTAATAATCATCAGAGTTGATTAAGAGAATATGCGGATGTGCAAGTAGAGTACTGAACAATTGCCGATCGATTTACTCGTAGATTGGTGTGTGCCACTGAAACGAGGAACATGTGAGCCGAATAAATTTTACATTATCTACTTGTAAATCAGGTTGTGAAGCAAAGAAATTCATAGCCGCTACGTTCGATATTCAACCTTGAACTGTCTTAACACAAAGACAGCGAGCGAGAACTATATAATGTGGTTTTGTCTATTAACTATTGAAACTTTTTTTACATAGAAGCGCTTCAAAAAATATTTAGCACAACTTTAAAGATCAATTTAAGAAATATAACAATGGTCACTTGCATTTATTGAGGAAAGCGTTTTTTCATGCCAATATTTTTGGTAATTTGACGAAGATTTTAAAAAATATCTCATTTAGTACATGATAAATTAATAGAGAACCACCGGGCATTTTTTAAGCTAGTAAACTGTTTCTAAAAATTACAACTTGATTAGTTATTTTAGTTTGTGCATTTTTTAGCAAACGTACTTATTAAGGTTATTTTCGAATACGAGTGCCGGTTTTCAGGGACAGTACAGGCTCTTAAATGAACTTTCTTAACGTGCATGACAAGATACAAGACAGAATATTTTCGGGCCTCACGCTCTATGTAGATGAGCAATATGTACCTCAACCATGGAGCTAGTTCCATGACCTCAACTGATCATCAAACATAAGAAAAATTCTGCTCTCCGATTTTAAAAACTTGAATTCATTATTTGAAGTACTCGTAGAATTTCAACTCAAGTCTGTCAGAAACTGGACATACGAGCTTGTTTGTGTAGCAGCGGTACTGCAGTACATTTGCTGGGTTGGACACCTCCTCGCAACTCCTGAAATTCTTTAACATTTCTACCAAGTGCGGAAATTCATGAAGAAGTTTTCTCAAACATACGATCAATTACATATTGCCTGGATGTGTTTGCGGTATAATTTTATGAGCTGGTAATCTATTACCTAAATGGGCAATAGTTCTTTTTACTACCTTATTACAGTTATTAGCTTTTTGTTTGCTGAACTGGGAACGTATTATTTTCTCGGGGTATTATGTTCTCATACTCCCGGTATTACGATTTCTATTTCAGAAATCTCTTATTTGTTGATGGTATTTTTAGTTCTAGTTTGCGTTGAGTACGCATTCTTCGACAACACTCATTTCGGGTGATTGCCAGGAGATTGCAAGGTCCCCACTTTTTCACGGAAATACAGTTATTACATGGTCCCGCTCCAGATGCTGTTAGACGCAACTCACAAGTGTTCAATAACCAACCGAGCGCACTACGACGTCATTGAAGCTCACCCTTAGAATGTCCGGACTCAATATGCTTCCGTACTTCCTTATAAGTTTGATTCAGAGTATTCGATATTAAATTTTTACATACATCCGAACCCTAGTTTATGAGTTTATTTTATTTGAAAGAGTGATTTTCACGTAAACTATTAGTTTCTTCTGGCCGCTAGATGACGCTCAACGCTCTGTTAGCCCCCACGGGAACTTGCTCAATGTTGTCCATAGAGTTACGCTGCCGAACGCTGTGCTGGCATGCAGAGTGCCTGCTCTAGCGGCTCCCTTACTGGTCGAACTCTGCGTGTCTCCGTCCCGCTGCCGCAACCACCAGTGTTGAGCGGGACGTTGCGGTGTTCAGGCGTGTAACATGTTCCATGGAAACAGTTCACTCGAACATTTGTGACTTCGAAGTGAAAGGTTTATCGTAAAAACTTTGTGCTTGTTTTAACTAGCTTAGGGAGGTAAAGGACATTCGATGGATGCCTGGATTTTTGTTCAGTGATAAATTTTGCTGGGTCCGGTTTCTTGCTGTAGAGGTACTGTTGCGTCCCTCGCCTGCTTCTACGAACCTTGTTTTGTTTAGTGAGCGTAGAAGACGTATATGCGGTAATAAATATAACTTATTGTGTGCAAATAATAAGATGAATATAATTTTTTCTCAACACAAGTCACCTGAGCCATTTTAAATTAGTAACTAATGGAATGAAGAAAACTTGAATCCCGCATGAATGTAGCAACATGCATTTTAATTACAAGATGATTCAGAAATAAATCTGCTGCTTTCAGCTTTGCATTACTGTCAATCCTTGGGTTATACATCCACAAATGCAAATATAAACTAATGGATCAATAAAAGTCAAAGTCATTTATAACCCAAGTCAAGCATCATATTATTTGAAAAACTGGGACCTAGTGGGATTTAGAATGTTTGTTTGTAAATTCTCACGTATATTAACAGAGTTTTAATTACAATTACAGAATTTAAAGTGTACTGTGAGATGTTTTAGGATTAGATTACGTCACATAACGTGAAGATTGACTGCATTATCCAGTGCGCTATTCTTGAGTGTCTGGACACGAAAAATTCATCCTCACTAAACCGTAGCGCGGCATCCAATGTGAAGTGGCCACGGCATTTTATGTGCTAAGAGTTGTGACACAATTTACAAATTGACCTGTGAAATTCGCGCTTTTTGACTGAAATCGCAATCTAGGTTCATGTACGCCTACCCAATCTCCTTTACATTGTAAGCTCGACATGCTATCTTCTTCTCAAAAAGAGGACACTGAGATACTTCATGCAAAGAAAATGCGTCTATATTCGGGTGTTTTATTTAAAAAAATTTGTCTAAAATGATCCAGAGATTAGTTGTGGAATGTATTCAGAAAAGACATTTCGGAACAAATCAAGTATGATCATTAAAGAAGGGTAAAATATCTTATCTGGTGAGCGAAGTATTTGACAGTTTACTAGTCGAAGATCATTTAAAAGGCTTTACTTGATATAACACCGCTTTTTAACGCATTTATTCTTAAAAAATAATCAAAATTTGTAGCAGGGCTTATCAAGAAACCGTTAAAGAAAGCATTTTACATTTAGCATTGCAACCCATTTATTGATATTCTTTCACTGGTTTACCCCAAGGCTAAAAAAAATAAATACATAATTTGCCCAAGCACTTCCTCTTCGATTCAAATCATTCAAATGTTTTCTATGTTTCATAAGACTTTTCAAATAATTTTGAGTACAACTCTTGTTTTCGATGTATCAGGTATACGGCTTCGACCGACACATGACCTTCTTTGGCTTGTAATCTGGTTGCTGTTCATCTCCATACGCGGCTATGACATCACGATCTCTGTATGACAGAATAGCTGAGCATCGTACGTAAAGTTATCGTTTCGGGTCTGAGTTAATCTCTGTATGACAGAATAGCTGAGCATCGTACGTAAAGTTATCGTTTCGGGTCTGAGTTAATCTCTGTATGACAGAATAGCTGAGCATCGTAGGCAAAGTGATCGTTCCGAGTTATCATACTCTCTTCATCCAGTGTAATGTAAATTCGTTTGAGAAATGAGAGTTTCCAGAACCAAATGGTGAGCTTAGAATGGTGTACAAAATGTTGTTGTGTGATTGTAATATCATCAAATACTTCCGCGGTGGAACGCAAAAATGGGAACATATTTCATTTTATTGCAAGTTTTCATCGGCCACTTGATATAACGACCAATTATTTTGTCAAAACTTTGCGCGCTAGAGGCATGGATGAAAATTCATTGCTGGTTCACTCAGCTTCTGAGAAGTTCTTTGAAAATAATTTTTGTCATTACTAATGGATAATTTTTTGGACACTCCAGTTCTCAGTTGGGTTATTTGTGGTCGAAAGATGCAGATTACGCACTACAATTACTAGGTTTTTGTCCTCTCGGGGTGATACAACCAATGTGCCCGAGGGAATTAGCGCTCCCTAAAGGAAAATGTGAGGCCTTGAGCTGACGGTTAAGTCGGCCTTCCTTTTGAAGTAATAGGATGGGATTTTTATTTTTCTTACAGGCCATCTTTTTCAGATTACCACTGTCTTGTTTTTCAGCACCTCTGACTTTCTTCTTCAACTTTTATATTGTTTCATAAACTTGATTCCTTACCTACTATTTTACACACCTGTGTATAGATTTACGTTTCTTCAACTTTATATATTGAGGTGGTTTCCTCCTTCCTCTCTTTCGATCGCCAATCTGTGGTTAGAGAGACCTACATTAACTCGTAATCTAATCTGATCTAATTCCCGTTCCCTTAATTCCAAACTAAGTGGTGCCTTCCTCTTTCCTCTCTTTGGAACACTTTTGTTATTGACAGGGAGGCTTAAACTAATTTATCTAATCTAAAGTTTGCCAGCCCTAACGATTCAACATTGCGTTGCATTACGGAGCCAAGCGCTGGGGTCTAGAGTGCCCAATCAACACTCGCACGGGGCGCAGAGCTCAAGGCTTGAATGGTTGCCATTCAGAATTAATCTCGGACAGGTTTCGGTCTTTTTCTGCTAAAATTCACCATGGTTTTTGTCTAATGAAATTTGGTCTTGCAAATCACAAAGTTTTAAGCGTAAATACGTTACAAAGTTCTGACAGGGTTGATAGACGATGAGGATCTTTTTTTTCAAGTTTTCTTTGATATTGAAAATTTATTCAATATCTTGAGGAATTAAATAAAAAGTTAATCAAGCAGCCTGGGTCTAGGGCCTCTGGGATTTTGATGATCGTTCAAAGATGTTCCCGAAAGTAATAAACGAGTGGAATTTTCAATTCATTTCTTTAATGTAATTTTACCATACTATTAATAATCTTTGCCTTAAGCCTTGATATTTTTATAGAATTGAACGCGTTTATAAGATGACAAGATGAAAAAAAACCCACTTAAACGGGTGTGATGAATACAGTGTTTCAAAATATGAACCGGCGCATTAAGGCTGGATTTCTTAGCAAAGCCGAACGCCAGTGTAAGAACGCGATACACTGAACTGGCTTTCAATAGCACAATTGGGTTCGCTCTCTACCCTCCAAAGAGGGATCAGCATTCAGGCTGCCTCCTCTTTAAGATAATACTCAATTGTGTCCTCCAGGCCCGGACACGCCGACGCCACCACTTGTCTTCTTGTGTGTGATCAGAATGAAGGCCCCAGATTGCTTTGATCGCTACGTGATCTTTTGCTCAAAGTTAGAGAAAACTCGCGCGCTGTCAGTTCGATTTGTTGACCGCTTATCTCGTGCGCTTTGGTCGCGACTACAAGATGGCGTTTTAACATCTATAAATAATACCTGTCAAGTTCAACATATGCTCAACTTATAACTCAGTTTTAAGAAGTAAGAAAGTGAGAGATTTTAAGTTGATGGGTGTTAACGAAATGCAACATACATGTATATTTTTTTCAAGTAAACTTTGTAACCTACTGCTTTATTACTCTTGTATGTATAATTCACACTGCCACAACCACCCCATAGTCCAGCTCATTCTCTTATTCCGTACAAAATTTGAATTATGGTAGCTAAATGTGGAAAAAATCTTATGCAGTGTTTTTTGTACAGTATCGCAAAGAGTACTTAAGAGCAATGGTTTGATTGAAATGGTTGAAAACAATCAACAAGCATTTGCATTAAACAAATAGACGCCTGTTATGTAGTGACCTCGCAAAAATGCTATTCATCCAAACTGATGACCAATTTTTAAATTTATGTTGAATTTTATTTTTGAACATCGCTGTCTATGGCTGATGCAACGAATACATTAAAGTTCAAATTTTTTACTGGAATAACATTGTTAACACCCACACGTTGAATATAACAAATTTACAACACATCTACGCGTTCTGAATACTTACCAGCTGACGTGCGTGCAGTTACGATTATCATTTAACGAAAATATCGTCTGCTCTTGCAACTAAACCGCCTGCTCAGAATAAGTGTTACAAAAGTACCGCTTTGGCGTGTCTAGAATTTCATTTAAACTATCTGAATTGTGTAAAGCTCCCCGAACATCAGAAAACATTTAAGATTGAAGGTTTTTCAGATTTATCCGGTCCGGCGAGCCGATGGAACCCGAGTTTTTTTAAGACAAGTAGATGTGTACCGCCAGTTACAAGACTGTAAGTGGCGTTACTGAGAAATAAATAGAAATCGCTATTTCTTCCTCTGAACAGTGGCAACTTTTTATTCAACCTTAACTAAATTGTAATCCGCAATAACATAAATTAATGTACTGTTATCATGTTACGTTAATATACGGCTAATGCTAATAAATTGATCGACGGATTGGTTGATGGATTGATAAACAGCAGAGTATTGGAAGCCAGGTTTGAAAATGAGTACTATTTTCTGCAGGGGTTTTGATGTTGAATTCTATACAGAGATTTCCGAATGTTCTGTAGGAAATTGTTACAAACTAAAAAGATGTTACATAATCATTTACATCTAAATTCGTTGAGTAAATACCCAGGCATTATGGATATTAAAGACGAACGACTAGCGTTTATGAGGAACGTGCGAAAGCGTTCCACATCCATATTATTTTTGGAGACATGCATAAGGCTGAGCTACAACCTCTGGTAGAATTGGGTTCAAAAGATGACTGTGCGCTTAAGAGTCTCGTGTTAGGCGGGACAGAAATTTTACTGCACATGAAAAATGCGTCTCAAATGATGACGCAGTGCACTCATTAATTATACGTCTCGTAATTTTTTAAAAATTTTTGAACAGATGAACCTTTGCTAAATTTATATTTTATACGTTAGAGCTGCAGCTTTCCAGGGTGATGAGAATGGCTAATTTCCGAAAACGACTCTGATGAGTGTTATAATCAAGTGATTTGAAATTATATAAAAACGGAATAGGGGTAATGCGTCTTAAAATGCGTAAAGAATCCTTCTTGGTATAAATTACCAAAACACGAGTCATTTACGTACCTTTAGATAAAGTTAACTGGCAGTTGCTGTACTATTCTTCCTTCTATTTTCTGGACAAACAGTAGTCATGTGGGCGGCAGGGAACATATGTGTGTACAATTCATTTGCTCTCATACTACCGTAAATTATGCTTAAATCAAAAAGGGATTGTTAGCCTATTCCCGTTGACAGTTTTTAATCTAATGGACTTGTGCGATTTCATAACTCCGAACATTTGCGCCCAAAGTTCTAAAACTCGAAATTTAACGGTAAAATATTCAAAAACAAGAGCAGCAGTTGTCTCGTTCGCCTATTAGTGGTTTAATTGGAATGCCGAACTGCACAGGTACCTTGCACTCGATATCAGGGGAAACAGCCAAATAGGATTCCTAAAGATGACCTCTGATGTTTTTTTTAAACCTTCATTTCGCTTCTACAATTTCCTCTGATGATTTGTGTTAATGATTTTCCTCACACCTAAAATTTTCTGCGGTGTGCGTTAATGCTTTTCTTCCCACCAAAAAATTTTCTCCTGAGTGTATAATTTTCTATGATGGCCGCTTGTTTGTGATTTTCCTTCATTCTCTAAAATATATGGAATTTTTGCGTAAAATATTTTGTATAAGTTAAACAGGTGAGGAGGACTAGTGTTGCATCCCCGGTGGTGGAGAGTCCCCTCCAGAAATGAAGACTAAATTAACCTTCTCGACATTAAGTTAAAGTTCATGACGAAACTTATAGTATGAACCAAAATGTGGCAGAAAGACTTTTTTAAGGACCTCAATGTTATGTTGACATGAAATATTTCGTGACGAGCATCGAAACTTGGTCAGTAACATGACCATCGACTCAGCTCGCCTCAGCTATTCTGAATTTTGGCAGTATAAAATTTTTCACTCACTCCAACGTCAAATGTCGCTCAGTAATGAAAAGTTGATACCTTCAACGACTTTTTTTGCGTGATGTAGTCTTCCAAGGCGGGAAAATATTTTCGCTTTCAAATATAAGCAAGTGAAGCATTGAAACACAATCAAGTATATTGACGTTATCGAGAACTTTCAACTATTGGAAATTTTTCCCAAGGACGAAAAATATCTTTTGTGCAAGCCACTCAACAAGCTTTGTGAAATTCCTCTGCTAATGCACATAATTTAAAATATTTCTCTTCTATTATCAATTTTTTAAATTAAAAAAAAATCACTGAAATTCTCGTCAAGAATGTGAGATGTTGTTTGTAAATTCAATACCAATCTCATAGTCCAAGATCACAAGATGCACAATACAAATGTCTCAATTCAATTGAAGTTTTCCGAATGCGTTAAAATCTTGGAACAACTTCACCAGAATAGGTGGAGCAGGTAAGGTCGGTTTAACTTTCAAGTAAAAACTTTGTACAGCCACGCAACTCACTACGTCAACTGCGATAGGTTGATCTTAAAGTTCAAAATCGAACTCAAACTAAATTCAACTTCAATATTAATCATGAATTCAACAAAAGTGAAATTAGAGCAAGCCTTCATTATATTTGTATCACGTATACATGAAAATGAATTTGTAATCATCGTTTTTTAATTACACAGCGATCGGAAGATCAAAGGAACACACCGGTGGATTCCTTTGCAGCAAAACGCGTTAATACATTTATTGTGATGCTACCCATACGCGTGTCGCAGCTTGCTTTTGACGCTGTAGTGTGATCCACCGGTGGTCACAAACTCAATTTCAATAGATACTCGACCAAATCCGAATGAAAGCACGGTCCATTTAACGAATGCCATTTCAATGTTGAATGCTATAATTAGAGTCGAGAAGTTCATTTGATTGGAGTTGAGTAATGATCTTCAGCTTAACATGCGCCAAGAAAAGTGTTAATACACACGTTCATTTAATACAATCGAACTTGAGATCCTGATCTAGAGGGAATTGCCTAGTGCGCTGAGGGCTGTTCCCGCAACAATGCTACTCTGTAAAACAGAGGGGTACTTATACAAGTACTTTCTGGAATATACAAAGTTTCTTTTGAGAACTTTATAACTAAAAGCAGCGAAATAAAAACAATTTACTGCAATCAAGGAACGGTGAAAGTCTCCACCTTAATGTAAAGTATGCTAGAAAATGTACTGAACACAACACTAAGTAGAAATAAAAGATTTAACGCTAATAAAATTAGAATGTGTAAATTACGTCAGAGAGAACAACGCTCGGATATCAAGAATATTACCTTTTCAATATATAAAAGTACAAGGAGTAGATAAGATCAATGAAAATTGGAAGTTTGAACTCGTAACAAATAAGAAACAATTATTTCTTAAGAACATAACAGAAGAAACTAATCAGCTTTTCTCAAAATATAATTAAATTCCACACGCAACCACGAAATGAGGTTTTTTGGTGGTCTTAGCTGATTTCGACCTGAGCTCTGCTACAGATCGCCAGCAGGAAGCAATATGACTTCGTTACGCAACAATTATTCTCCAGGGTTTCACCAATATTCGTCCATTAGAGACCGGCACGGCGAGGCTTTTGGTGTAAGCTCTCATATCAGATTCAGTTTGCAGTGCCTCCGAATTATTATTCCGAGGTGTTGATTCGCGAAACTAAACGCATATTTCACCGATAGCGTAAACTAGAAAACAACTACCTTGCAATTGACTTTGATTCTGTGCAGGAGAGGCTAGTATTAACAAAACAAACCCTCAAGGTTGCAAGGGGGTTAAAAATAAGTATGAAATAATGATCGGCTTTGTATGGAAAACGCACTTTTACTGCCAGTTACGATAAAAAAAATTGAAAAACTGACATGCAAAGGTTCAGTAAAAACGTATTTAATTTTATTTTCGAACCATCATAGAAAAAAACAGACATATTCAGATCCCGTTTTACCGTGAAGCGACATTATTTAAGCTCTTTATTGGCTCAAGATAACTATTGCAATCTGAAATCATTAAATGTAGTTGAAGAGTCGATGCTGCGCTACTGCTGTTAAGCTTGATTTTCTTTGCCCTGTGTTGTTTTATGATCGTCAAAAAACTTTTTCTATGTTCTATTATTGGATGTGGTGCTTGATATATCTGCAATTATATCTGCTTGAAGCAACTCTGTACTTGCAATGTAGGTTATCATGCCATAGATCACGCTATAATACTGGGTCCGTTTTACTGGATTTATTTTTGGAATATTTCCATTAAATATTTGAAAACTAAATTTTACCTGCCATCTAGGTTATTATCTTTATTTTCTACGTCGACAACCAAAACTAGCTGCAGAACTGCTCAACAACTACCACACTACACAACATTATTTTACACTTACTTCATAAGTTCAAAACTGGCAATCGCTTCGTTTAGTTGACCAAGATTCCATTTAAAAATCTCAAATAGCTTCAACTTATTTTCACAGTTACTTTATTACTTCAATAACTGGCAACCAAAACTTTTAGGTGATCGTGATTCCATTTATTCCATTTACAATCTTCAATAGTTTCAACAACACTTCAAACTTGCTTCATAAATTCAAAAACTATTAACTACTGCTTATAGGTGATCGTGATTCCACTTAAAATTTCCACAAGCTTCAACATGTCTTCACACTTGTATCATAAGTTCAAAAAATGGCAGCCTCTACTATTCGGTGAACGCGATTCCATTTAAAATGTACAATAGCTTTTTCACGCCTGCTCTGCCAGTTCAAAAACAGGCAACAACTGCTTTTAGGTGATCGCGATTCCATATAAAATCTCCAATAGCTTCAACATCTTTTCACACTTGTTTTATAAGCTCAAAAAATGGCAACCTTTATTTTAGGTGATCGTGATTCCGCTTAAAATCTCCAATAGCTTTTTCACGCTTGCTTTATAAGTTCAAAAACGAGCAATCTCTGCTTTTAGGTAATCGCGATTCCGCTTAAAATCTCCAATAGCTTAGCAGAGTTTAGAAGCAGCTGTGTAACTCGAGCAGCAGTTCCAGACGTGTTCTCGCATGATTTCCAATAACGACCGGCGTGCCTCGGCGAGCGCTGATCGATAAGCACACAAGGTCGCGTGAACCGAGCTCTGACTCTCGCAACGCCGGCTCACCAGGTGATCGGTTCCGTGCTTGCTTCTCTGCAGGTGGATGCCACGAAGATTTATCGCTTTTCTGGGGGAATTTTCGCAAAAGCATCTCGTGTTTCTAAAGGGTTTTTGGGAAACATTGTAATTGCGGGCCGGTCGGCTTTTGGAGCGTGTTTTGGTGTTCATGAAACGTCATTCGTTTCTGCGGAGATTGGGTTAAATACTATCGAATTGTAAATCTAGCTTCATGATTCCGTACTCACATTGCATATTATACGGTAGTATGTTAGAAGAATAGTTATGAATTGAATAACAGTTTTTGTGCATTTTCTCACATTTCAAATGGCTTTCACATTTGAGCCGCTCAAATTTTACGCTTTGATGGTAACATGAGCCGCCCACACTTTACACATTCATCGGTGCTAAAATTATGAATTTACTAAAATACCTCGCGCCACAAGAAATTAAACCACTATATTTTAAAGATAGATTTCTGAGCAATGATTGCGAAATTTGCAGAGTGTGGGGTAACCAATAATTTCCATTGCTTCGCTTTTTTGTTGTTTATGCTCCAAAATATATTTACAAGCCAAGAGGCAATAGTTTCCAATAGCTAAACGTAGTATACGATCTGTAATGTTCATGTTGCATTGCTTAATATTATTAATTTTAATACACAGAACACTCATGAATTTCCTCAAAGTTAAGTATGCTTGAAAAACTTGTATTAATGCTTGAAAATTGGTTCTTTACAAATAATTTTTTAGAAGTTTTGATGGTAAAATTATAATTAATCGCCTTAGACAACTGTGCTCACGATAAATCAGCAGATTGATCGTGTATGACTTGTGCACTGTAAATCGTTTTATTTAACGTTCGCATCCACAGATGATCTCACAGTGTGATAGCTCACACGGCGTGTCGTGGTCTTTACCTAAATTAATGAACCAGTGAGGAAAAATAGCTCAATGCGATTTTTATCTCATTTGAAAGTCACAGCAATGCGAGCTGCCCGAACAATTAAAGTTGAGTCTAGAGCTCCTACGTTTCTTGTTTACAAGGGTGTTGTGGGATCTAAGAGTCGAAACTTACGGTTTATGAAAGTCATATCACTGTCTCTCAGAGTCACGTCACTGTCTCTGAGTTACGTCAGTCTTCCAGGGTCGCATCAGTCACTCAGAGTCACTTCACTGTCATTCAGAGTCATATCACAATCTCTCAGAGTTACATCACAGTCCCATAAAAATATCGGGTTCTCAGAGTCTCTCAGAGTACCATCACAGTCTCTCAGAGTCGCATCACAGTTTCAGAGTCATGTCAGTTTTTTAGAATCCGATCATAGTCTCTCAGAGTCTCATCACTTCAAGGCTGAAATCACAAACTCTGAGTTCCACATAAGGATTACAGTTTCTTCAGAGTCGTCTGAAAACTTGATTTATGAAGTTTCACGTCCAGTCCTTGGGAAAGAACATTATGAAAAAAGCATGAAAATCGATGCTGAAAAAATTCAAATAGAGTGATGTAAAAATCATGATTAATTTTTGTAGAAATTTAAGCTCCAAGACGATTTCTTTATACCGTATTTTCTATGTCCGCAGATAATAAGACTATGGTCAAGTTTTGCCTTGAAAAGTGATTGATATACGCGTGAAAATTTGTGCATCATACTTCGAATTGCTCCGTTTGAGTGTAACTGACGATATGTGATTGTTAAAATCATAATGAACACTTGTGGAGTCCCCGTGGCTTTCACTGATACCAACACGAACAAATTTGATTGAGCGAAAGTTTCAGTGGTTTACGAATTAGCGTTTCTGACATTTGTGGCACTACAGTGATATTTGGAACGTCTAGATAGTGGTGCGACTCGGGATTTCTATATTATATAGTTCTTCCGTTGGTCTTCGACATCGGACTCCTTAGCCATGCCTCGGAAAATAAACGGTAAGTGGAGGAGTGTTGATCATTGTATTCTCTAATTTCTTCTTCAATATGGTGAAAATCATGATTCAATTTAAGTTTAAATTTTTCAACAAATGTTGCGCTTTTGCTTGACAAGAACTCTTATTTTGAATTTAGTTCAACGCGTACTGAGTTAACCAGAAAATGTTACTCAATTTTAGTATAATGGTTACTCAAAAACCATCTATCGTGTGGAGATGAACTTATTCATATTTGTTGTGCGATTTTCATTTTTGTTACAAAACCTTGTTAAATGTTAAGAATCGCTCATGTTGATAGATAATTTATTGAAATTTGGCCCATTTTCATTGCTAATTCATTAATGTTACTTCCGTCAGGGCCTGTTACAATTTAATAACATTATGTTCTCTTTGTTGGCATTATTGTAGAAATATTTTGGGGCTTTCTCTCTCACTTTCCTCAATACTTTTTCCGTAGCAGAGAATTTTCTTCAGTGATGTTGAAATTTACCGTCATTCTATCACGTATGTCTTGCAAGACTGTAGAAGGCGTCTCGGTGCACGGTCCTTCAATTAAGGGCCCCCAATGGAAGAAATCACACGGCGCATCTTTGCCTTCTGGACGAACTCCTTCAGAGCCTCGCCCTAGCGCTGTGTGATTTCATTTTTAGGTCTTCATGAAGGACTGCGTTTTTAAAAAGCCTCCTCCGGACTTGCAAAATATCCGCGACCGAGTCATTATGAATGTCAACATTTTTAAAGGCAATCCTGAACTAATTAGAAAAGTAACAAGGGAAATGGGAGGGAGATGCTAAACATGTTTCAAGAACAATGACAGTCAGTGCTGGTAGTTGAATTGAAGGAAAAAAGTTTTTACAAAAGTTTCATTAATAAATTGGTTTTGGAGATACACAATATAATAATAAGTTATGCCGGTAAAAAATCAGTATCTGTTTGCCATTTCTTATCCCAAAATATGTCGTAGGATTGAATTCAAAAAACTTTTATTTAGCGCAAGTCAGCAGAAAATATTATTCCCTCTGAACACCGTTTTCTTTTCATTAAACGGTCTACAATAAAAACTTAGAGCTGGGAACAAAAAATGAAATTTCGCAATAAATAAGACTAAGCTAATATTCAGACGATTGTTAGTTTCAGAATAATTAATGCACAGAAAATTGGGTAACAGTTTTTTGCCAAACTCTTTACATCGAGACCTTCAACTTCTTATTTTTCTTTGCTCTACAACAATGGAATCAGCACCCGGATTTTGAAACCTGACGCATAAATGGTGCGAAACTTCTCATCAAATATGAATATCGCTTGGATATACGTCACGGGAGATGCCGCTGCGATCATGAGATGGTCATGACCAAGCGTGACCACCTCAGATTATCGCCGCCTGTCCCTGCCCTTTGCTTTATGTTGTTCTCTGCCCTCCTGCTCCACAAGGCCATCCATCAGCCTGCTTGTCCAATGCTTCATGGTCCTTAATCCCGACTGCTGGTTTTTCTTGGTCCTATTCAAAGTTGGGGCTCATTTTTTAGGGATACATAAAGAACGCCGGGGCGTTCTCTTGCAAATCTACGCAAGTCAACTTGGTTGGCCGAAATAGCAGAGCCTGGCCAAGCCTATCGCGAACTTGTGAGCCTGGATATTGCTTTCGAGAGTTCTTCGTTAGGTCCAGAAACTAAGCTTATTGTTTCACAATACTTGAATCAATGTTTTTAGTTGTACTCCATGGCATCCCATTTCTAATAGAGAATTTCTTCTTTGGTGCCATAGTACAGAACGGGGCACATAAGCCCACGTTCTGATGTTAAACAACAATTTTTCAGATTATTTGAGTTCTTTAACAATAGCTATTTTGAAAAGAAGCGTATCTGTGGCACACTGATTCTTCACTTGCATCACAGTTTGCATTTGAAACCCTCCCCTCATATTATACCCAAATTATTTTCGTCCTAAAATTTACGTGTATTTTCCTAATAGAGGGATTTCTCTACGTTCTGTATTTGGTCTTAATTGGTTGAAAAGTTCAAGTTTTATTTTACTTTGTTTTTAATCACTTCTTTTGTTAGATGGGCGTCGTATTCCTTGTGCAAGTTATCAATTCAACTAGTTCACTTTTACTACTGCGAAGAACTAATAATTTTTATAATTATACGAATGATTCGAACTCTTAGAAACTGTTCACTGTTCTTCCTTTCGAATCTATGGACTACAATAAATAGATAACATATTCTATAATAATAGGATTTACAATATTAATTTGTTATTTATATTATTACTAAAGTGATAATAAACTTTATTGTCTTGCTACGATTTAACTTTAATTATAATGTATTCATGATCATTGGTTAAATTTAATTTAAATATCACATACACCTACTGAAAATCATTACGATGATCTCAAAGCGAAGAAAATGTTCGAAAACTTCAAACTTCAACTCGATGAGAATGAAAGAGCATTCGTACATCAACGATGGCTATCACAGCATCCTCAGCTTTACATGTTGTGGAAACAAACATTACGCAGCCGTTGCAGAGTTTTTCCCAAAGAATTGATGAATTGACTCACTCTCTTAAGACTAAAGCACACTCCTGCTCCTGAAACTTTCTCCCTTTCGCTTCCTAGCGACATCAGTGACGCTCGCGCTTCGTTGCCATGCGCTTGTTTATTTTTCTGAACTAAAAATTCGGTTGTTATCTGAAGCTCACTACACATCCGCTCCCCTCCTCCTCCTGCATCAGCGAATGCATTTTGTAATGGTTTGTACTTTTTTGCAGTGGCTTGTCACTTATTTAACTGGTACTTGTATTTCATTTTGCTGTAGCTTGTGATTTATTTTGCTGAGGCCTGCACTTGGTTTTGCAGTGGCCTGTAATTCATTTTGTACAGGCTTGTAATTCATTTTACATTGGCTTGTATTTCAGTTTGCTGTTGCTTTTGTGTCATTTTCCAGTAGCTTGTATTTAGTCTTGCAGTTGATTGTATTTAATTCAACCGTGGCTTGTAATTTATTATGATGTGGCTTTTATTTCATTTTACAGGGGCTTGTATTTCATTTTTACTCGTTTGCTCATCGTGGATTTCGAGCTCGAATTTATAATTTTCTGCTAATTCTTCTCGATAGCCCTAGCCTTGGCACTTCAAAGTCGTAATTAGATTCGCTTCATTGGAGGTACGAATTGTCGAGCATGAATTTTAATATTTCTTTCACAGTAATCTACTTACACAGTCCTGAAAGAAGCGGTATTAGTATTATAGGAAATCCATGCGAAAGTCTTTAATTGATGTTCATGCGGGTCACTGAACATGTAGATTTACTGCTGTGTAGAAGTTGGTCATTTCCCCACGTGTTTAATCGTCAACGCATTTTGCGTGCTGATAATGGCCTAGACCACCACCGCACACCCAACACATCCTAGTGAGCTCTGCTGTGAGCAGATCGTAATGTAGGATAGGACTTTATAATGAACGGGATACCCAATTTGCTAATGATACAGTGAAATGAGCACGAACGTTATGTGGGGCAACCAGCTTACTATTAAGTACAATGAAATGAACATGAATATTACGCAGGTTAACTAATTTACTAATGTTACAGTGAAATGAGCACGAATGTTATGCGGAGCAGCCAGCTTACTATTAAACACAATGAATTGAACTTGAGTGACATTTGGTATTACCCCCTCGCCAAGAATACAGTAAAATAAGCACGAAGAACGCGTTGAGAAATCTATGCTCAGAAATTGTTAATGGTTTAAATATCCTTTAAGAATGCAACCAAACTTGTGACGCTGAAACGCTTCGAGTTTATACATTATGACTTCGGCTTCGATACTGCGCTCTTCTGTTACTCTAAATATTCTCTCTCAAAAGAGTAATGAAATATTCCAAATTTTAAAATCTCTTACCTGACTTTCCAGCTATCGAGTTTCATGAGTCATTCGCCATTCCGTCTACTTCATTCAATAAGGCATGACATAAACTTAGACTCGATAATTTTTAATACAATTCCGGCTTGGAAAATAAATCACTCACTCTAATACTTTATACATCTTTGGCTCCACAACTATAATATGAGAACAAAAATTGAAAATTTCAGTCCAAGACATAGTAAGCCTTGACTAAGCATCCCAGGTTGATATTTTTACTGGAAAAATTTTTAATTGGGGGTTTTCAAACAAAATTTGCTCGTAAAACCTCCCAGCAACCCTACAGAATTATCAGATAGTGAGTGGTGTTCTGTGTCAAATTTATTTTAAAATCTCGAAGTCGAGGATTCTGACCTGAGAAAAATGATCAACGTGGCAACACCGGTCTACACAGAATGATGAGACACGTGCGTCTCTCCCAGCGCATTGGACCTGAGTAGCGGAGAAAGCAAGAGGCTTCGAGAGAGCGAGCCCGCCGCACATTCTCTGCAATCATCCCTCCGCTCGTTTCAGCGATAATGCTTTACAAATGTTGCCTCATTAGCAGGCTGCTGGACTCTGCGACGTAGTTGAGTTGTGTTGCACAACAACAGCTTTACTTTGCTACAGCCATCTTGTTTTCTCGTGGGAGAATCTTAATAAAATTGTGGCTTGCATTGTTGTTTGCATATATTTTATTTTATACGGCGTTTGATCCACGAAAATTCCGTGCGCCCGTTTTCTTCTTTTTGGACGAGTCTGGTGAAGAATGAAACGCAATTCGGTTAAAATAAACAAAATCGTCTTTGTTATCCAGAGGGGCCAATGTCTCCATGCATGCACGTCACAACACTAAGTAGATCCATTACCCTGTTATCTACTTCCTTTTGTCGCGTGACTTGAGAGCTGCGCGCTTGAAAGCATCATTCGTTGGAATGCAACGCTGCGGTCGCCTATGGAAAATCCCGAGTGCTTTGGAATTCAAGATGTGTGGCTCCCATTGTGTGCGAGCTGCTTGCAATGAGTGAGTGCATCCTCCCTCACCACACCACCACCCCACCACCACCACCCCACTCCTGCTGTGGGGCACCCACCCTCAACCTGTTGTGGTGTCCTTTATAACCTTGAATTCCAACACCATGTTCTTCGCTTTGCTGTTTCCACGTTGCCTTTCGCGCCGTCTGTCATGCCTTGCATTTTGTCCAGTTGACCCCCGTAATTCAATGTAATTCGAATGCGAATTGTTGTGCGGTTTCATGTTATCCACTTGAAGAATTTGTCAGCAAAACCAATTTTATTATCTTAGTGGTTCTTGTTTGTAAGGCAGTAAAGAGCTTTCATTTGAAGTTAAAATATCACTTGAACTACGTTCTTCACTATTTGTGAGATGTCGCTAGAAAATCAAGAGATGCTGTGATGTCTAATATTGTTTCGCAATGTTGTCATCGATCATAGGTGGATAAAGTGAGCAAGACTCTCCTGACTAGTTTAAACATTAATTTGTGGCACTCTATTAGAGGATGTTTATGATATTCCGAATAATGAATCAAATTTGATTTGAAAAATCCTAAATGTAAATAGTGAACTAATGTTGTTTCTCTGTATTCGTGCTTCTAAAGTGCGGCAACGACGGATTTTCCTGAATTTCAATCTTCAATTTCGACCTAACAGATCCCAGGAACTTTTTCCTTTGTGGATTGCTTATTTTTCACTTAATTCAATTTCTATGTTTGTAACTATAAATTCTTTCCAGCAATGACGCAAAAATCGAAAATTATTATCGATTTCGATTATTTTACCCAGATTTCTTCAGAAAGAAAAAAGTACTCAGCGACAATCTGAAATGCGTATTTCATTCTTTATAAATTATTTTTCTTTAACGCCCATTGGGGCCGGCTTCCCGCACTTTGTTGAGCTGAACATACGGAAATTGAATGTGCGTACTGCAGACGTCCCTGAAAGCGCGTGCGATGACGTCACTAGAGCCAAGGTCCTGCAGCGGTGCATTCCATGCAGCGGTCACGCTTCGCTGGACACAGTTCTGGTGCCAGCGCTTCCAGTGCTTTGGCGGGGCAGCAGGATAAGTTCACTCTGAAGAACTTACGCCATAGAGTGTAACGTTGCGACGATGTTACTTGCTTAAAAAACTGGCTCTTGGTACGATCAGGGTTGTGAGTCACAGCAGGCGAAGTTCACTCTGAACAACTTACGCTACCGGCTGTAACGTTGCGACGACGTGACTTGCTTAAAAATCCCGCATTTGGTACGATCAGCGTTGAGAGTCATAGAAGGTGACATAAGATCACTCTGAAGAACTTACACTACCGGCTCTAACGTTACGACGACGGGATTTGCTTAAAAACCTGGCTCTTGGTACGAAGACATGGAGTGTTCTGTTGGAGCGGTCACGCTTCACTGAACACCGTTCTGGTGCCAACGCTTCCAGCGCTCTGGCGGAGAAATAGGCCGCATACTGTAAGTTCGCTCTGAAGAACTTACGATACCGGCTGTAACGTTACGACCACTTGATTTGCTTTAAAATCCAACCGAAGACATAAAGTGTTCGAAAATCCTGGCCATTGTCGTAAGCGCACACTGGTGCCAACTTCTGTTTGAGTTTCCGTATTTAAATAGTGTTCCGTTAGTTTAATGTTCGGATTTACGCTAGTTAAATGTTGACACGGAAATCCTTCTCGTGCCTAACCTAAGCGTAAAATATTTCATTTGGTCTTCGTTTGAGTTAACATACTCCTTCTAATTAAAAAAATTGGCAGTAAAAGTTAATTGTTGAGGATCCTTCGTTCGATCCTTTTTTTGAGAAAATGTTTATTCATCTTGTAAAACAGAAAACATACGTGACACTTTGTAAGACTTCAAGTGTCTCACAAGAATTAAGATTGAAATATGACTGATAATTATAATGAGTGACGGACGTGAGAACGATTTATTACGCTTACAGGGCTTGTGTTGTTCAAAGGAAAACGTGCTTTCATTATCGTTACCTACGTTTTCGAAGTAAACTTTCCTATAATTATGGTGTAAGTTTAGGATTTCAATATGGAGCGTGCATTATAAACAGGCAATCCGAACTTCAGTTCAAACTGAGTTTCTTCGTTCGCATCGCATTTGATGCGCTAGATTTTGCACCGTCTGTTTTCTGGGGTTATAGCGAGCAGTGCCAACAGGGTGGTTTTTTCAAGGTGATCCAAAGTTGTTCTCGTAATTGCATCTGTGGTATCAACTTTTGTTCCCAGTGAAGTTGGAGAGATTTTCCTAATTAGAGTATTTTTCTCCAATTGCTTCTCACTCGTAGTTTTGCGGCCTCTTCAAATTAAAAAAATCTTCGAATTTTCAGATATCAAGGTGATCGCTGTTCACATAAGTGCTCAATTACGGTAAACTTGATACGAGTTTTGAATTTTTCTGGGATGAAACCGTGGACATCTTCTGCATGGAACGTGTTTGTAATAACGATTCCATTGACGACCAAACTGAAACTACCTGTGATGGGCTCAAATATTTGTTGGTGAAAAAAAACATTAAATTTTTACTACCAAAGTTCTTCCCAACCGGCTTTTACGTTGATTTGTTGGTTTGATTTGTTTAAGTTTAAGCATCTACGTATTTCTCTTTTGTTATTGTGGGGTTTGCACATGGTAGGGGAAACAAGGTAGGGTCATTTCTATGGGGGAAAACACACTTCTTCTGGTTCGGCTTGCCAATAAAAAAGCTTAATTTCAAAAAATCAAAAAACCATATGACGTTAACAAAACGCCACGTCGTTAGGCCAATAGTGGAGACGGATTTGGGGGTAGCAGTGCTACCAGATACAATATGAGCACTGCTACTGGTTCGTTGCTGTGACGTCAACAAACCCGCACAGTCGGCGAAAAAAAGACTTATTTGACCCTACTTTGTTTCCTCTACCGTAGGTTTGCGTGGGTTCAGGGCTTTTACGCTTCGAAAATGGTACTTTTTAATGAGTTGTATAAAATATAATACTTGGAAATAATGAAATATTAATCGTATAATTCATACACGATAATGAACCTGGCATGTACATAATACTTTAAAAAAATAAATTGTGTTTCGTATAATACTAGGCAGAGGTCAGTTGCTAAAACTTTTAATATTTCACTGCGATGAATTACGTTTACGCGTTACACTGCGCAGTGATGAATTGTATTTCCGCATAATGCTGCACTACGCGGTCCTGAACGTACTGTATACGACTGTTATTCTTGTAGCGGATGCCGCCGCCATATTGGAATCATACGCGAAGTATTGCGTGAGGATGAAAACATCATCAGCGCAGCAAAAAATCGACCAATTTCTTTGATTGCACTTGTTCCAGAATTAATTGAGCTGAATTACGCAAAAAAACTTTGTTTCTCAGATTAATCTGTGTCATATTATTCTTATGATTTTTGTTAGAAAGTTTTTTTACTCCTAACTTTTTTGAAAGAACTCTGTCAATTTCTTCGAACAATACGTACCACTATAGACTTTACTTTTTTGTAAAATTTTCCACTCCTAAATTTTAAAGCAAAACTCTTCCAGTTTCGTCGATCAAAACGCGCCATAGTATCTTTCATTTCCATTTCAAAGAATTTGTTGTTCATAATTTTTTTTAGAAAACTCTACTATAGTTGTAGAGCATTTTCTAGTGCAAGCTATTTTCCCATAGATGTACTGCCTTGGAAAATATGCGTACAAATTTTCCACAAAATCGCATTCACCTGCTACCGTGTTTGAACTTCCGAGTAATATTCACATCTCATATTACCAAGTGCGCGTTCTTCTTCAATCTCAGGCATTCTTCTTAAGATTTCGCATATTGAAGGTCTTCACTTTTCCTGACCTCGTTTGGGCTGCTTGAAACAAGCAATCATTTTTTTGCAGTGTTTGACTTCATAAAGAGCCAAATTTGAGAAGTCTTTAAGTCGTTCTAGGCATTGTCGCATGCAAGACTTAGGCCGGGCGTGATGTCGCGCTTTTCGCGTTTTTTTAAATTGGTTCCCGACTCAATAGGCTGCGAAACTAACAACATATTTTCCGGCTTAAGCTCTAAACAAAATTTAAATTGGAGTGACATAGCGTTGTCGCGTCGTCGTGTAACTCAACCTGCTGCGTGCTGAGCACAGAGGAAATATTTTCAAAATTTGTGCTCACGTAAAGATCGTAACATCATATAGCGAGACAATTTGAATATTTTCAAAATTTGTGCTGACGTGAAGATCATAACATAATATAGCGAGACAATTTGAATATTTTCAAAATTCGTGCTGACGTGAAGATCGTAACATAATATAGCGAGACAATTTGAATATTTTCAAAATTCGTGCTGACGTGAAGATCGTAACATAATATAGCGTGACAATTTGAATATTTTCAAAAATTGTGGTCACGTGAAGATCGTAACATAATATAGCGAGACAATTTGAATATTTTCAAAATTTGTGCTCACGTGAAGATCGTAACACAAAATAGCGAGGCAATGTGAATATTTTTGAGAGAATTAGTCGAATGTGAAAAAGACCTGTCAAATAACTGTTTTTCTAGATGGTTGGAGGTATTAGAATATTCTTCATTTGAGAAATTTTTTCCATTTACATGAAACATGAAGTGCAAAATTATTTTCAAAATGAGTTGAGCAATGCAAAATATCTTCTTTTCAACAAACCGAGTACCACAATTCGAATCTACCACATTGTGTTCCAGCATTATATTGGTGGGGGAAATGCTGATATGTGTTGAGTAAAAGGTTCATTAAAAAGGCCTTCCTACCACAAATAGTGAATGAGATGTTCACTCACTTTGTGGATGTTTTGCATTTGCTTCATGGAGAAAGGTTAAAGCATAAAATATGAATAACTCATCAATCATGGATGTTTCCACTGTTAAAATTCTTGTTGCCATTTTCATGATTATGTATGCAGATGTAGAAGCTCTTTTCAGTCACTTAACCGACTCTTAAAACAACGATTTTAGGTATGACAAAGCCAACACAAATTAAGGATGAGAGCTGCCAGCCGCTCCTGTGTCGATACAGGCATCACATGTCACCTCTCAATCACTCTACATCAATGCAAGCTAAGCAATGCTTCGTATGTGTGTAATCATAAAAAAAAATTTAACTATTTACCATGGGGAGCTACTGCACTAACTTTGTTGAATCTGTTTTAAATGCCGTAATATATGTACTCAACAACTGCATAAATTTTTATAGATGCCCTATTTTACGCATGCCATGTATGAAAATTCCGTAATTTCATCGTGCGCTGTAACAAAGAAGATTTGTACTCTTATTATGAACAATGTAAGAGTTGAGACCATGAAGCGACAGACGAAGCACAAGTTGTGTTGGAGTTAGTTTCGATGTCCGAGAGGCTCTTCTGATTTAGGGAAATATCAAACAATTCTATCGCTCTTTTATTACTTGCAAAAGTTTGTTACACCTCTGGGTCTCAGTAATAACCCTATGATGTTGCGTCAACATCGCTAAAATATCGTACTTTTATCTCTTTTAACGACTGCTATAAAGACGAGCCTGGAAACTTCGTAGTGCTGTGAAAGGCAATAGAGTTGCACAGTCTCTCACGGTCTCATTCCAGGGCAGCGGAGTGGGCGCGCTTCACTCGCTCGGTTCATAAGCTGCATTCCATGAAAATCCGTTTTTGGATTGCCTATGCTCTCGCAACTCCATCAAGGTGATCTACGTACACCGCTATCCTATTATTTCCGCCGCACGAAAACCTCATAAAATTTGATGACATAACCCAGCTCGGGCACGATTCGGGTAACCAATCGGGCCATTGCCTCGCGATCAAAATTGCTGCATTGCTTTATGTTGGCAATTTTCGAGGTCTGTGTTCGTACTGGACCTCGTGGAGACTTGTGTTAATGTCAGGCCTGGTGCTCTAATTCCTGGTAGGCGCTTGTACAGCAGCTCAGTATGTAGCGTGGAATAGGCTGTAACAACAGGGTGTTGCTCACTTCACTGATTTATAAAAGTAGAATTACAAATGTTTATCTAAAAAACATATTATTTTTGAAGATTTACATAGTTAGTCGTTATTATAATTCATCAGATTAGCACGTGATTGTTGAATTGAACATAATATGGATTTTGCGACCATAATCCTGTTTCATCCTTGGGCTTAAATGAAATATTGATCACCGCGCCATCATTGCTAAGGTCTCACTTCGTTGTAAAATTTCCTAAGCTGATATGAAAATCACTTAGTTTGGAAATATTGAGTTTCATCCATGCAATCAAGAAAAATTTACCAATTGAGAGATTTGACTGAAAATCAGTTTTGTTGTTGTAGCAAAGAATTGAAACCAGCATTTCAAACACTTCATTTTGGTATGGGATAGAAGTATACTAATTCTCAATCGCACGCCTATTCCTATCATAATGCATCAATTCATTAGCTCATTCACATGAATATGGAAGGCGCCTCTCAGTGCTGTAGAAGGGATGCATGCTGATTATTATTGCGAGCAAAGCCGGAGATTAACTGAAGATAAAAACGCCCCAATGAGTTTCGCTCGTGTCGGAAGCGTGAAATTAAACTTTGATTTGTTGCTCAGTTGATAAGACGGCCGGTCCGGTCTCAAGGGCATCGTTCGTTCGGCCAGGGAAGTTCAACAGAGAGACAGCGAGCTAACTATTTAGATTGACTTCACGAGTATTTTAAAGTGTTACTTTTAATATATTAAATACAATGAATGCCCTGTGTAGATATAGGGGTCATTTGTTAAATGACTTTGTTCGCTGGTTTGTTTACTTTGCATTGATAACATATTAAAAAAGTAAAGCTCTGAATACAGGCTGAATGATGAGCAAAATTTAAACCCAGATTTCTTTAAACAACAGTAACGAAAACAAACGACTGCAATGTTATTAATTGAGAATCTCTTCTTTCCTTTTTTTTTGTTTGACGATCTTTACTGTGAGGATCTTCTTTTCTGAAAGAATCTCTTCCAGTAAAAATGAAATGTGTTTTACCCCCAACGATATTACTGGCTTCCACTTTTCATGGTTGTCTTCGGTTCCATTCTTCCGCTAAATTATAATTTATTATTGGTAATACTTATTATTCATTTAAATGAAGCTACGAACAGTTCGTTTCCAAAGTTGTTCTCGTAATTGCATCTGTGTTATCCACTTTTGCTCTCAGTGAAGTCTGAGAGATTTTCCTAATTAGAGAATTTTTCTCCAATTGCTTCTCACTCTTAGTTTTACGGCCTCTTCAAATTAAAAAAATCGTCGAAATTCTCGTAGAGTTTTTAAATTTGAGCTCAAATGCTATATTAATTTTATTTCCTATGAGGCTTCCGTGCTTCGTAAAAACTTTCAGTGCTGCACAGTTAAATGCCTTCGTTTTAAGGCTTCCGATTTCTTTTCGCATTGTACGGAGTTGGTTCAGTGCTGATAATTGCTGGTGATCTCAGACTGGCGCACTGCGCAGTCGCAGTCTGTAACGTGATATGTGCGTTGTGTTTGATGGAGATAAATTATGGGTTTAAAAGCCCGTGTTACAAACTTCGTGGGACTTTTGCTATTATTAATTCATGGAAGATACGTTATGGTGTAGACACACCGTATTGGAACAGTCTACATTCAGAATTGTTACGATATTATGTGATGTACGAATTACGGATATGAGAAACAGGACTGCTAAATATTGAAGAAGCACTGGTTTTTATCGTGCTATTTATTATGTCTCGTGAAATATTTAGTTTTAGAATACTTATCTTCATTTTGCTCTGAAAGTCATTTTATAAAGCATATTGACGCACAACCGTCCTTTTTTGCCACCTTTTCAATGTTTGTACTTCGAACAATGGCCCGGCTCATTTTTTCTAGATTTTGAATAATGAAGATTAATTCATTGAAATTTATTTGAAAATTCTATCAGGTTTATCCGGGAGCCGTTCATAAAGTGCACCTAATGCAAATTTACGGCCACGTATCAAAAATGAATTAATTTTACTAGGTAGGTGAAAAAATTTGGGAAAAACTTTATTTATTGACCATAAATCGAGCTATTACCGGTGATCCTGGAGTAGGATCTCGTGTAATCCATTATTAATGGTCATATAGCAATTTAGTGCTCGTATCAGTCAATCGTGATCGTTCAGTCAATCCTAGACTTGCACGGTTTCATCTTGTGTGCACCTCAATTTATGTGGGCAAAAATTCATCCCAGTTATTCTACTCATAAGATGCTTGATTTTGGGCATAAGTAACTAGGACTAAGTTTTCCTAAATTCATCCTACTGAACTAAATTCGTCCCAATGATTTTACAAGTAAGATGCTTGATTCACGGTTTGAATAACTGAGACTAAGTTTTACCTGTTTGAGTTGTGGTTTGCCGGAGATAATATCGCATAACTCGAGGACCAACTGTACTGTGAATTTGTCGAGATAATATCGCATAACTAGAGGACCAACTGTACTGTGAATTTGTCGAGATAATATCGCATAACTCGAGGACCAACTGTACTGTGAATTTGTCGAGATAATATCGCATAACTCGAGGGCCAACTGTACTGTGAATTTGTCTAGATAATATCGCATAACTCGAGGACCAACTGTACTGTGAATTTGTCGAGATAATATCGCATAACTCGAGGACCAACTGTACTGTGAATTTGTCTAGATAATATCGCATAACTAGAGGACCAACTGTACTGTGAATTTGTCTAGATAATATCGCATAACTCGAGGACCAACTGTACTGTGAATTTGTCGAGATAATATCGCATAACTCGAGGACCAACTGTACTGTGAATTTGTCTAGATAATATCGCATAACTCGAGGACCAACTGTACTGTGAATTTGTCTTGATAATATCGCATAACTCGAGGACCAACTGTACTGCGAATTTGTCTAAGATGATATCGCATAACTGAAGGACCAACTGTACTGTGAATTATAGTCCGTTCTTCGAGCCCATGATGTTGGAATGGCCGACTCGACCAAATAAGGCACGCGACTGGACCCTGGCGCGCAGGTTGAGCGCTCTGCCCGCACTTCCTGTCAAACGGGTTGCCTTCGTCTACTGTGCGAAATGACTCACACAACCATTGCAACCTCGGCGTGCTTACTCGAGTTGCAAATATTGTCCCAGGGTCTTCCTTCTTATGCGTACGCGAGACTTAAAATGTTTCAAATATGTCACTGGTTACCAAAATATTTTCACTTATACTTTTATGTTTGATGTACCGGATTCTGTTTCAAGCTTATACTATTTTATCCAGCATAACGAAGAAGGTCTGATCTGCCACGTGTGTAAGTGCAAATATTGTGAGCGGCCTCGGTGCTGCGCAGTTGTGACGAAACCGAGCAACCTATGATTGAGGAAAGTGATGTGGCTACACAAGACGGTGTAATCTCGCATTAGATTGCATGCTGAAACCGGTTTCGGTAACAGAAGGTTCTGTACCGACAAGTTGGCGCTGTTAATTTCTGAGCTTGGAAGCGATGAATTCAGCTGTCGAAAAATGAATGTATCTTACGTAATTCTAGGTGATGCACTGCTTTAATCTGATACGCTTTTTATGAAAAACACTGTTACCGATTTTTTTCTTCTTCTGAAGCGCCATCTGGCGTTTTTGTTTTCATTGAGCTAACATAGTTAGCATGATTTTTGTGAGAATACTTTCTGCTTCTATTGCTGCAAATGACTGAGGTATAGCCAACATATTAGGGCATTTCTCTTAAAACACTTGCAATTACCAACAGCGTGGAGCATGTTCAGCTGATGGTGTCATCCACTCTCTCTGACTCTGTTCTCATTACCCAGTCTTGCTTTTTCACTGGGGTATCTATGATTTTAGCTGCCGAAGTATAGCTTCTGTAGAGAGTGGCCAAAATCATAGATGCTGCGGCGAAGAAACTGGACTTGATAGTTAGACCTCATGCTACACTAAACGAGCATCTCAACGATTTACTGCTTGAATTTTTGGCTTATTTTACCTTTATTACAACCCCCGTGATTACACTAGCACTGTCATTAAGATGACTCCGACAACGGAATGAGATTCAAAACTAACAACAACCACATTGCTCTAAAGTTCAAAGAACATCTGACGATGCCAACATGTCTGGAAATGAATTATACCAGACCTGTAAATAGAGAGGAATTTTGAAATCCATTTCGACAATAGAAGGTTAATTTATGAAGGTCTTAACATCTTTGCCGCTTAGTTTCGAAGAAGTCAATCAGATTTTCGAACTTTAGTGGACTGCAGCTATCATCTATGTCCTATTGCTATTGAAGGGAACGAACTGCAACAAAATACAAAATCAGAGTTATGTTATGTTGAATTGTAACCCTAACTCAGTTTTCTAGCAGCGCGAAGACCGTTCAAAGACACCTCATACAAGTTTTCCGAGTCTACCACCCAGGTCGCAATTGTGTTCCAGGGATACAGTGCTCGTAAGCCAAAGTACCTCCGTTTCCCGTTCTTTGTTCATCTGACATAAAACGTCAAATAAACCATTTCTCATTAGCACTTGTTTATAAATAAACCGTAGACATCCTACCCAAGAAAAAACAAAAATCAACGTTACAAGAGCTCCAATTCTGCTCTTGTTAGACGTGTCTCCTCCACATTCCTGATCCGTGCGCAGTCGTCAAAAGTACGAGCGGAGGAACTCTTGTTTGACATCGGCCTCTTGTTTCAAGGGCCCTCAACTTCAAGAGCACCTCGCCAGGATGAAGTTTCGCGTTCTTCTTTCAAGAGATTCAGCTGAATCGTGCTCCGGCTTTTCAGTCAAAGAATAAAATGTTTTCCAGCTTCTGATTTCGGTTTGGGCGCAATCTTTCACGGGGATGCAATTTGTGGCTGTATTTTATTTTCCAGAATTTGCACAGAATTTGTTGCAGAACATGATCCGGCTAATGCTATCCGTGACTTTATTGGGTTTCTTATAGCTTTTGAACTCTCATCGAACTATACTGGTAGTGGCGGTGGGGCGGCGGTGTTTGGTATACAATAATTACTCGTACCTTTACGAGCTTAAATTTGTGTTTATCTAACCTCGTTTTAAATCATAAAATCCTAAAATGATTGCATTTTATTCTTAAGTTGATATGACATGATACTAACGATGTGTATCGATGGTGTGAGGAATTTGTTCGTTCATGTCTGAAGCCTCAGTAGCTGAAATAGGAATTTAATAGGTTAATTATTCGTCATCCGCTTTCACAAGGTGGTACTCAGTTCAGTTCAGTATCGGAAATGAGTTCACACGTTTATCCGAGTTGGCGAACTTGATCGGTAATGGGGCGAAAAAAATATTCTCTTATTTTTCTTGTTTTATAATTTGCTCTCACAACATTACTTATCTCTGCCCCTCTATTATTTAATGATGACTATATAAAATACCTTAAAACATTATCTACTATAAGAATTTAATATCTTTCACACAGTAATCGGTACATTCACGTATTCATTTTGGACTCATCTCGTAGTGCTGAAGCTTGCTCCACTCAGAGTGGCAGTATTGATCTTTTCTCTGATCAAAGCCTTCAAGCTTGAACTTCTCTTGAATATAACTAGGCAGTGAAGAGACTTCAGCATCCGGCGACCTTACATGATTATTAAAGGCTGAGTGTTTTTTATTCTCAAATTTTCGTCGAAAAAAGCTTAAACTTGAAGATGTTACGATAAAAAAAAGGCCAATCTAACAAACTTGGCCTTATGCTCCGCTGTCGCGCATGCGTGAAACTTGCTCTGAGTCGTTGCATGTTGCACAACGCAGCAGTTCTCCAGAAGCATGATACTTCCGGCGAAATCCAGGGTACCCTTGCTCTCACACTCGGTACTTAATAGGGAAAGCTGCGTCGCCGGGTTTTGAGTAGTTCATAACAAAGGAGTAAGAGAAAAATGTCCGTTTGGTGTTGAAATAATTGATTTATTTAACAAACTTCACTGAGATTAGAGCTTATGGATTCCTGTTGGAGAGAAATGTTAAATCTCACAATGGTGGCTAATCGCTTAAATGATGCGACCCATTTGAACGTGAGACTATTTTTGATCGTAAATTTACCACCGAGTTAGTTGTCCAATGACAAGTCTGAGCAAAGTAGTTCAAAGACTCAGCTTCAAGTGATGCAATGGTTAATAAATCGCTGTAGGTGGTGTTCTCACTGTACAATAATGGAAGCTTCCGAAATGGAAACAAAATTTCATGAATGTAATTGGTAAGAATAACCTATTTCTTTCAACCCTGTTCAGGTGGTCAAATTACTCTCACATCTTCAAAATAAAAGCTTGCAGCGTTACACCTACACTATGCCCTACAAAGCAACACCATCGGAGCCCTGGACTAATAAGAGTGAGAGACCAACACAATGGAACGCTCCTAATTTAAAGAACACAATGAATCGCGGGACCACAGAGCAGTCGCCTTCGCTTCTGCTTTTAGTGTGGATCTACCCTCCTGTGCGTGACTACACAAGTGTGATTGAACATTTTCGAGTATTTGAGAAAACAAATTTGGATTGATTGCAAAATCTTTGATTTTCCGCACATTTCATAATTATAATGTGATTTATGTAAATTTTATGGATTGATACTCGTTTTTTCCTAATTATAATGTGATTTATATAAACTTTATGCGTTGATACTCGTTTTTTCCTAATTATAATGTGATTTATATAAACTTTATGCGTTGATACTCGTTTTTTTCCTAATTATAATGTGATTTATATAAACTTTATGCGTTGATACTCGTTTTTTCCTAATTATAATGTGATTTATATAAACTTTATGCGTTGATACTCGTTTTTTCCTAATTATAATGTGATTTATATAAACTTTATGCGTTGATACTCGTTTTTTCCTAATTATAATGTGATTTATATAAACTTTATGCGTTGATACTCGTTTTTTCCTAATTATAATGTGATTTATATAAACTTTATGCGTTGATACTCGGTTGAGATTCTATCAAAGCAATCTATACAAAGCGACTTGAATATGCGATGAGATTATCCACTATTCTATGGCTTGTTCAGAATTAACTCAAATGAATCGATTTTCTAACGACCAGCATTTGCTATCAAATCCGTGTTCCAACCAACAGCGAGCACAACGCAGGAGAGCGTTCAGCAAAACGCTCCTCATGGCAGAACCTTTCATTCGCTGCTCAAAATTCGCGTGGCAATAACGTTGTCTTACCTTCCTGTCTTCACATTCAAATGCGCGCGCTCATCTGCTCTCGGAACAGATCCCACGCTAATGAGAGCAGCAGATCCCCTCAAGTACTTTGGATCCTCCAGCCATTGCTTTTGTGTGATCTCAGATCCCTCTCCAGCCGTGGCTCGCACTAATGACGCGTCGCGCGTAACCCGAGGGCTGCTCTATGGGCATTGGGCAGCCTTTCTTCAGGTCCAGCATCTTTGTTTTCTACTTCTACCTTCGTTTGGGTATTGATTTATGCAATTTTGGATCATGTTATGATTGGTTTTGCTGTGTGGTGCAGGATATTTTACCGAGTATCATGTGAATTCTTCTTCATGAGGTCCTCTATTTGAAGTTGAAATTTCTCCAAATTGCGATTTTTCAATTTTCGTGTATCGATTTGTTTACCGTACTGTCACAACTGCAAGGAGTTGAAAATTGTGCTAGAGGTAGCAATACGACCACTTACTTTTCTGCGTAGTATTTGGCGTGCGTCTCAAACGCTAGATGTTTCTCTGCCGTGAGTGCCGTCACTCAAAGAGCATGAAGCAGACGTGGCTAACCTCAATGACTCGAGTCTATCTAAAAGAGCGTCTGCTTGCATCACGTGTCGCAGCACTCAGCCCAGGGCGTGTGTGGTGGTGGCCACGTGAGATGCCGGTGTGGCTTATTGGTAGCTGCGCAACCCTGTATAGGAATACAATCTTAATCTGTCTAGGAAAATATCCTTAATCTGTCTAGGAATAAATCCTTAATCTGCCTAGAAACACGAGAAACCCTGTCTAGGAATACAATCTATTGTTATCTATTGTTGTATTGCTTGTGGTAAATAAATTGTTTAGGTTGTTGAAAATTGCTTAAAGTATCTCGTCATTTTTGCCCTACTTTTAAAAGGGCAATGAATTCAAGCGACGTGAGTTTGTTCATTTCAATGTTGTTTGAGTTTCTGTTTTTGGTAAGCCACTTTGTCTCTGAGATGCTTTTACAGTTATTGATAACATATTTTTACGGAGTATAATTAGCTCATCACACGATGAGTTAATCATGATTATTCTTGATTTAGCTTTCAATAATTTATTTACACCTGGAATTTGAAAAATGTTGTTTCTTATTTTTGCTATATTCAAACAAGCGTTCCTTCGAAACTCAGAGTTTTTTGTAAAAATAACCACTTGCCGAGTAAGCGAGTGAGTGACTGACTCACGCATCGTTTTTCAGTTATTGACACTGCCAAATGACTTATCTGACCAAGCCTGGTTATTGAATCAGGTTAATCTTACACCTCCTTGTAATGATTCGAAAGCAATTTGTAATGATTCCTCCCGCAAATAAAAATTTGCTCCCGTTTTGCATTTCACACTCCCGTACAAGCAAAATTATTGTGGAAAATTGTTTCCATGCGTGTTGAATACCCTAGCTCTTTAAAAATCTCTCTCAGACAAAAAGGCTGGACCTTCATCCTTCCTTTAGCGGGGAAATTGGCATGGTAATATAATCTTTACTTTCACTACATTTTTAAGAACGCATCCATTTAAACAAAATGATCATAACCTCTTCTTCGTCTGAACTACACAAGTTCATGTTTTAAGATTGCATCTAAACTCTAATCCTTTCTTCGTCAGAGGATGTTCTCAAGATGTGAATGACTTGCATCCATTATTAAACTGACCTTGAGTTCAGTAGACCTTGATATATCTCAGTTTCAGTCGCAAGTATTTGGCATTTTGGAGAGCTGATATTTTTCAAATGGGTCAAAGCTGGATGGAGACGATTAAAGAAATGGCTTAAATATTTCATCACACGCTACCCTATTGATGCGTTGCGCAAAGAAAAAAAAGAAACTATATTATTAGAGCCCAATTTTACAGATGATACTCTGCTATTGTAGTTGCAGTTTCGTGTCTACATTCAACTAACGCTTCAACGTGACCGAGTAAACGCCCATAGATTTAACATTTGGAAATTGAGATCGGTGGTCATTTCCGTAAATTTCCGGACTCTTTTCTGTTCTTATTGGATGTGAGAGTGCAGAGGTATTTCAAAGTTTCATTTTTTAACTGAAGCTCTGAAATATGATTCATACTTGGAAGATGCTTAAAAAACATTCACAAGCTCTGTGTAAGTGGGAAGTTAACATAACTCCTCGATTTTCACCGTAAATGTGCGCTGAATTTCAGGGGTTTTTTACGCTTTACACTTGATAACATCAGAAAAACTCAAATGGTCGCAATCGTTTCAAGTTAAAGCTGCTTTAACCAAGAGACCTCTTTGCGTCCCACTCGATAGTGCTTGAAAGACCGGAATAATCCCCTTTTGGTGAAGACTGGTAAAGAACCACTCAACTAACCCTAGCGTTAGCCTTCATTAGGCATAGCACATGTGACACCTTAAAATAGACAAGAACCATCAAGACAAGACACCTTAAAATAGACAAAAACAATCAAGCCCCGAGTTTTCTGGGGCCGACCTGTTCAGATTGTGCCTTTTTTGTTTTAGTTTTTGTCCGCTGCATTGTAGGGATTTAATTTTTTTACTCGGTAAAAATTAATTTGTCTGTAATAATGCAGTACTAAAAGAAACATTTTCTAACCACGCTAATTGAAGCACTGGCTGAATTTTGTAACATAAATGCCGTACAAATTTCCCAAGTCATGGCTGAAAAAACTGTCTGCATTTTTAGTACAATTGTCTCCACAAGACTCAAGTGTGGAGGTTATACAATTTGAACCCTTGACTTGCTATTTATTTTAAATACTAGGGTCTAGTTTGATTAGAGAATTATTTTTTAAAAATTTATCTGCATTGATTTATCCATTATAAATTGATAATTTAGCCAAAAATTGTAATATTTTTTTCTAAAATCATCATGCAATGTTAGTCCTGTTAGTGTATTCCGGTAGACCTTTCACTATGAAATTATTCTTGTCCACGTAGCTCTCCAATACAGCCCATTATTTACGAGTTGGCAAATCATGCTCGTTTTTTCTAGGAAAAGAAGCGAGAAATTAATTTTCAACTAACGTTGTGATGAGCTTTGAAGGAAAGGAATTTTGTAAATGTGCTCAGACTTAGTTTGGTTATTAAATTAAATGCAGAAATATGAAATGATGGTTCAGAGTCCTGTGCGGTGCATTCCAGCGTGGGTGATGTGAAAGTCTTGGGCTTGTACCTGATCCATTTTGTGCGTTAATTCCTACTCAGTGCAGTACTTCTGAGCGTCTAAGCCAACGTGCATTTTGCCCTTTTTAATTGAACATTTTTAGGAAACTCTCGGAATATTTGGAAAATTTTTTCCGTTATATGGTTATTGGACTATTATTTTGTGTAACACTATGCAAATCCTTCAGAGTAATAATCTTCTTTCATCAAGTGTTTCTAAAATGCTCTTTGTGCTAAAATTTATTGCAGTTGAAGGCATTCATTATATCTTAATTTTTTGTGTAAACTAGACCCTCCCTTGCTAAATTTTTTGATTTTGTTTTCGTCCTGTTTTGAATCATTGTAGATCTCTTGATAATCCGTGTGTGCAACTTAATCTCGGTAGTTATAAAACCAAATCCGTTTTGCAGACACGATTATGAGTATTACTGGGTGCGTTTCGGATTTTCATCGTCAATGATGTTAAGCCTTGAACACAGCCGCCATGGTTATGCTGGATACCGCGTTCAACTTGTTTTTACTCCTGCGAGCTGCTCCCGATTGTGGCGAGCTCTTCATTTAAAATGTCGAAATCATTTCTAATTCGTGAAGTGAATGATGACCAAGTTCCACTCACAATCCTGCCTCTGATGCCTCTTCTAGGACGCCCAGGTGTTTCGTTAGGCAGCGATATCATTTCTAATTTGTGAAGTGAAAGGAGACGAAGTATTACTCACAATCCTGCCTCTGATACCTCTGTGTATGGTGAATGGTGTTTTTTTTGGAGAGCAAAATCACTTCTAATTCGTGAAGTGAAAGATGACCAAGTTCCACTCACAATCCTGCTGCTGATGCCTTTGTATACGGCGTCTAGTGTTTAGTTTGAGAGGGGAATCAGGATGTAGCTGTCTCGATACCAAGTCCTCGTAGCGCTCGGCACTGCTCAGCTCGCTAGCCCTGACGAGGCCACGTGACCCACACCGCAATCATTACCCTCAACGCTCCTCAGAATACAACTTTACTGTGCTTGTATGTGCACTGCATCACCTACACAGGGTCCTTTGATATGCAGGCAGCTTCATGTGGAAATGAACCTTTACTGTGCTTGTATGCAATCTGCTTCACCATCGCATAGAGTTGCGATAATATACAGACTGCTGCTTGTGAGATAAACTTTTTCTGTAACTTTATTCTGCATCAAGAGCCCGTCATGTGCTTGATGCAGGCAGCTTCTTATGGGAACAAGTTTTACTTTGCTTGTGTGTACTCCCTACATCACCCACGCTTGATTTTGCAATGAATAACAGACGGCTTCTTGCGTATACAAACTTTTACGTGCGCGCGACGTGGAGTTGTGGTGATTTTAAAACAGTTCCTTATGGGACAAAATTTCTACTCTAGTTATTCTCTGACTTGCTGAGAGGTGTGACGTCATCTTAACATGATATAAAAATAGCCATGTGCGAGGAGAAATCTTTTCTCAGTGTTTTTGGCATTCAACTACGCTCTAATGCTGATTATTCGAATTGTTCTTTGAGGGTTGATGACAGCTGCCAATGCTTATCAGGTGGTTATCGAGTGGCGCCAGAGCCTCACAGTAGTTTATTTTTGTGTTTTTTTGCTTGATTCTATACTTTTTGTAGGGCTGTGCCGATACCTGAGCCGTTTTTTATCGTTTTGTCCTCCGTGCTATCAGCAGCGGTATTGTACTGGTGGACTACTCTACATTTAGCAAATCAGATTATACCGGAGTAACCTGTTTTATTTAGTCGATAATACTCTGGAATCAGTGAATCATGCATAATTACCTGGCATTGTGTTGCTCCTAGCACTCTGCAGTCACTGTTTTATACAAAATCTGCTGTTTATATCAATTAAATGCATTGTGTGTTCCGTATTTTACAGAAGTAGTAGAGCCTAAAACGTTGGAAACTTTAGGTCGTCTAGAATAATCCGTCTTATATTTCAACGGGAAGTTCTCGAAATACTGAAAACCAATCCAACTACGACCTTACTTAGCTTATTGATATTTCGTATTGAACCCTTAAATTAATGAAATTAAATGCTGAACAATCACGGGAAATTAAAAATCCGAGTCCAGAAACCATTTGTGTGAGCTGTATTAGAAATGGTCGATGATACAATTAGTCGCTTGCTGAATCCAATAAAGACTGGAAAACTGTGGTTAAGTTTCAACTTGAAAGGCTTCATTATACATGCGTATTACAAAAGCGCTATTAAACGAGTATAAGACCTCCATCATCGGTTGAAAATCATAATACAATTGTAATACATGGACAAATGTCACTAATCACTCAGAAAGAACTACTGCCTTTAGAAGCGATGCGTGAGTGAGCAGCGTTAATGGAAATTCATGGCCTTCAGTGACGCACTTTCCTTTCTTTCCGTCAATTTGTTCGAACTCTCATTGGATGTGATGCAAATTCTGCGTCTTTGTAATTCAATGGAGCGAGTCAGGACTCGTCTTTCCATTTCACAATTACTGTCATCCATCGAGCGAGGTCAAATCATTGCAGCCGTTCGAGGGCAGTTCCGTGATCATCACGGAGAAAGTTGCGATGATCTACCGCCTTTGTGCTTGCACCTCTCATGATCAATACGAGGGCGACTTTTTGTCAGTTTACAACACGCGCACTGATGCACTATTATATTACGCTGTAAAACGGTCGTTATTTGAAAATTTACTACATCTCGCATCACGAAAGACTATATAAGTGAACATTGACGTTGTAATGACGTTGTAACAATGATGTTGTAAATGACCTTGTAACAATGACGTTGTAATGACGTTGTAACAATGGCGTTGTAAATGACGTTGTAACAATGACGTTGTAACAATGATGTTGTAAATGACCTTGTAACAATGACGTTGTAATGACGTTGTAACAACGGTGTTGTAAATGACGTTGTAACAATGACGTTGTAACAATGACGTTGCAAATGACGTTATAACAATGACTCAGTAATAATAATCAAGTGTAAAATCGCCGTATACTAACGCATGTAACGAAGTAATAGTTCTTTATATCACTTGCAGCACGGCAGCACAAGAGCGCGCTTGATGTCAGTTTTCATACAGCTCCGTTCGTATGTGACCTCACATATGAAACTTGGTCTTGGTGCGTTGTAAGCTAACCTTTGAGCTTCAATCCCAACACTGAGAGCCGCGTATTTTTTTAAACCCACACGATCACAGCGTGAGGTCACCGACCTGCTTTTCCAGCACAAGATGGTTTGCATCCTCGCGCCACGATCGGGAAATTATTTCTCGGGTTTCTGATCTCGCACGGAATTAAATCAAAGCATCCACTTTTAATTCAAATTTGGCTAGTGTTGTTTCGTAATTGGTCTTTAAAAGGTAAACTACCTATATTTATCGAATAAACGCGGTAAAGGCCATGTTATAGCTTACCAAATTCATCTTTAAGAACTTGTCAGTGTTTTGATCTGTCTTATTTCACCCACTTTTAACGTTTACTCTCTTCAAAAACAAAAGTTTTTGTGAAAGGTCAATCGTTTTAATTTTCGTTTTCTATACTAAAGCAGCTTTATATTTTCTATTTTTCATGAAATTTTCCACTTTACCGTTTTCAAATTATGAGTTTTCGTTGCGATTAAGTCGATGTTTTTACTTCACTACATTGGAAGGAAAACCAAGCTCATGTAACCAAGCCAGTCTAACTTTAATTGCTTGGGCGGCGAAAAACATGCATTCTCCGGCGAAAAAGTAAGACCGGGATACGCGTTCCCAAGTGTTTATGTGTGTATGCTACGGCAGAATTACTCAGAATTATTTTTTCGTTGTAATTTCGTGAAATTTAGGCTTGCCACATAACTTCTTACGAACATTACAAGGAAAATTATTGCTTTGCTCGGTAATGCTTGCTTTGCATGTCGCTGAAGCCGTCAAGAAAGTGTGCCATGCGCCGCTCAGAATGTCAATCTGATCGTGGCCAGACGATTCATTACATATTTACTAAGTTTAGCAGTCATTTCAAAATTGAATCTTTCGTACGGTAAATTTTCTTCCAGTATAATGTTTGAATTGGATAAAAGTAATTTTCTAACAAGTAAATCATACCAAATATTTTGAAATGTTATGGAAATGAAAACGGACGATATTTATTTGGATTTATTATGCAACGAATAAAAGTACATTTTACGCAATAGAAGTCTCTGACATGAAAAGTATCACTTTGAAACGTGATATAAAACGAACTAAAACGATATTCTCCTGGGACTAATCCCTGCAAGCTAATTTTTTAATTGTTCAAACTGACACTTATGTTTCTACTCTACAATGTAATACATACACTGTTGGACTTGGTAACCAAATCTAAGACAGTTAACTGACGCGCGTTGTCGATTCCCATAGTGAAATTTGTAAACAAATATTTCACAAGAGGTACGGAACGCTAATTGCAATTACTTGTCGTGATTTTTAATGCTACTGTTAGCCTTGTCGACCTGACTTGTATAAATCATTACGCGTCGTAAAGGCTGTGGTAAAGCTCAGCGTTAGTGCTCACTGATAGCCTTTGATGTGAGGCTGTGATGTCATCAGGGAAAACATCGCCGGTTTTATGTTCATATGCGCAGCAATGCCTTGAACCCCAGATGTAGTCAAGGGCATGGGTGTTATCGTAAAGTCTTACCTTATAGAGGCAATTGAAGCTTTGCTATCGCTTCTTATAGGGACGCTACGTGTGTTCTTGGCCGCTTTGCTAAAGCGCTCGTATCTCTTCGAACAACATCGTCTTGTCTTGGCTGGCTCTGTTAGCTAGAGCTGCTTCAATAAGCCGGCTGCTCTGCCTCTCATGCTACCATTCACTCCTTGTCACTGCAATAGTACGCCCGTGAACCGTATTTACTTGTCAGTCGTATGTTTTTACACGAGAGTGCCCCGCTTACTTCTGTGAGAACTTATGGCTGTCATTATGTCAGATGTGCGCTGCAACTGAGTCCTTTCTCATGCCGTTAATAGCGCCTGTTCAGTTTTTCTGGTCTTAAGTCACTGCTCAGGTACCTGTGCACTTCTTCACTAGATGCTTACTGTGTCAAATAATCACTGGCTCTGCGATCTACTACTTTTTTATCGTGTTCGAAGCCCTAACTACGCACACTGCATTCTGATAATGGCTTCTGGTGAGAGTTTTATCATCAACTCGAGTGTTAATAGCTCTTAAGTTCCCAGTCATCTACTCCTGCAATCGAGCGTCACCAGATGTGCGCGTGGTGTGGGAGTAGAATTATTGATTCGACTCGTAAAAACGCACGCAAGAAGTTTCTGAGTGAAACCTTGTACTTTGCATCTACCAGTTGCCTTTGTCTCTACCTATCGATACCAAAACAGATTTAAGTGGTTTGCAATGCACAGTTATACGTATTATCATAATTTTTTTTATATCTTTCTTTGGTACGGAGAGTTTTTCTATTTTTTTTTATCATTCTTGAAGAGTGAATAGTTAACTTCGATTATCTGTACTGCACTTTTCCAATGATTTTCGTTCTAGTCACGCAAACTTTTTGTAAGTTGGGTTGTTATTTTCTTGCTGCAATGCAGGAAACAAGAGAATGTGTGAGCGCTGCTGCACGACTGCAGACTCAGCAAAGAACGCAAGAAGTTAATGCAGTAATTGGTCACATGAGCCGCTTTGTCATCTTATTCTGCGCAACGGATCGAGCAAAGTTATTTGTATCATGTTCATCAATATATCATTTATGTCTTCCTCATATGAGAGCAATTTCTCTTGGATGATATTTTCTCAAAGGTTTTCGTTTCAGAAGAGCCGCCAAATTTATTTTAGTCACTGTGATCTTGATTCAAATATTTAGTGTTATTTCCGAAAAAATGTCTTGTATATGAAGTACGCGCTTCTTCAAAGGGTATTCGTGTTGAACAAAATCGATGATTACTTCAACTTTTTGCTGGTATAATGCTGATAGTTCAGAGCATTTTGTATTTATGTAGAAATTGATCATTTAGGAGTAAATCTCCAAGTATTAGGACGCTGCCATTACCGTTTTTAGAAACTAAAACTTTCCTTTCAATAATAATTTTTTTAAACGATGAATATATCTGACGACGTTCTCATTTGCTTGTGATTGAAGAGCTTCTGCTAAATTGAACTCATATTCAGTGTTCAGAGGAACATGATAAGTCGTTCGCCATTTCACGTAACTCATTTTTGTGCTCCCATATCAGTTCAAGACAAAATTAACTTTCATTTACGAATTGAACGTATTTAAGTTAAGTTAAATTGATTACTATTAATAGGATTTAGGTATTTTGCGAATGAAGCCAACCAGGCATGGCCGAGGTGCTATCTCTCTCAAGGTAAGCAGAATGTCAGGATGAGAGCATAAAAACAGTAATAAGAAACCAGCAAAAAAATACCTTCAGATCTTCACAAAGACAATTCCAGTTTCTCTACAGTTCCCCCAACAAAAAAGTGAGCAAAATTCAAAGAAATCTCACACGGCAGGAATGAATCAAATCAAATAAGATATAGATATATTTGGTTACAGTTTTCTATAAGCTCCGTTAAATATGTTGTAAGCACTCCACGAGAGAGGCCTTTGTAAAAACTGACCGACTCAACCACAGTCAATTTCGCGTGCTTTAATTTTCAGCATGTTCTATTCACTCCTTGAATCTTGTTTTTTGCAGTGTAAGTTAATCTAATTTCCAAAAATATTTCGTCTGTCAGAACCATTGCACTTTATTTCGCTGATGGGCGAAGTTTTGCGCTGAGTTTGTTGTTAATTTTGGTGATGTCTTGCAAACTGATCGTCTTTTGGGTAAAGTAGCGCAATGCGTTAATTTATGTTAGAGGTACGATCTCTTGTTTGTTAGACGTTATCTTTACAGAATGAAAATTTGTATCAACAGAAAATAAAGTCTGTCACCTTTTAGAGTAAGATAATTATTCGATATCGATTATAATATTTAGATTTCGTGGGTATCATTGTTAGTCAAAATACTATACATCTACATTTCTTGTAAGTGAACCGAGGATATTTTTTTATACGCACGTGGCTTCTTGATAGAACGTTTGCTGCAAGCTACAGACGACTGCGAGCTTTGTGATTGGTCTTTCTTTGGATATATAATACCGATAAACAAATCTGATATAAATTTTCATTCCAAACCATTTTGCGTCAGGAAGCGCGATTATATTCATGAAATATTTCTTTTAAAATTCTTTGAAAATGTGTTCAATTTATTCACATTTTCTGCAACGTTCTCAATTTCAATGTTCTAGACATCTTCAGAATGCTTTTGACTAAATTTCTACTGAACTTCAAACTTTCAACGTTTGAAAGGTCTTGCATTGATCGCCATCAGCTGCAATGCTGTCCCTACATAAGCCGTATTCTGTAATCTCCTGCCATCGAGGCACTCACTAGGAAAGTTTCCTGATGCATTCAAGCAAACTCCAAAGAGTGCCCTTGATGAACCAAGTCGAGGACTTTTAAAACTCTTAGAATGTGTGTCTTGGTTCGCTTCGGGCTCTCAGTTCCGAACAAGAAGAGCTTGTTGGATGCTGTGGGCCGGGGCAGGCCGAGCTAGCACTTAAAAGGCCCTCACATGCACGTGTCATTAATTCGAGCTGGCTCACTGCTCTTGACCAATTTGCTTATTCATAACTTCACACTTAAGTCATGTGCAGTCTGATTTAAAATATTATAAAGAGTATCTATGTTCTAAAACGAACCAAAGCATTACAAGTTTCGTCTAACAAATGATCAAAATGTTCTTATATCTTCAAATTGTTACGTTTTGTAAGCTATGCTCAGTTCTTTTAGTGACAATATCCTTCTCAGCTGTGGTCAGCCCTGTCTTTGCATGGTTATATATCAGAAGGTCGGACCGGTGTTGCAGCTTACAAGCACTCGTCGATGGATCAATGGAAGCAAGTAATATTTTATGACCAGTCATGTGTCTCAATTTATGGAGTGAGAAGCTGTCGTGCTCTTTCTGCGTGAAGATCGCAGCACTTGTCCCGTACTTGTATTTTTAGCTGGCAGCCTTGTGAGTAGTTTTTGCTTCAAGAAAAACTCGCGATAAGAGTCAGATAATCATTTGTCCTTTTTAAGGTTGAAGGTTTGTGTAGCTTTCCAGTAGTGATTTGCCAGTTATATCCTCGTTTACTAATTTTAAACCACTTTTTTCACCAGGGTTCACATCCTACGGTAATATCTGACCATTTCAAAACGAGCATTGAAATGAAAATAAATACTCGTGGAGAGCTTGAGATGCAATTCAAGTCTCGTTTCTATTCAAACTGAGCTATAATAGTTCGCCTTTTTCTGGCGCATTTGATGGGGAGTGTGGTGACGAACGGGTTAATGTTAGGCATTGAGTGATTCCCTGCGGTGGTATTCTCGGTGCTAATTTCTATTTAAAGTGTCAGGAAATAGGCGGAGAATTTTGAATATTCTTTCACTACATGAAATTTCAATACTTCTTCAGTTTCACTTCATACAATTTCAATACTTCTTCAGTTTCACTTCATAAAATTTCAATATTTCTTCAATTTCACTTCATAAAATTTCAATATTTCTTCAATTTCACTTCATAAAATTTCAATATTTCTTCAATTTCACTTCATAAAATTTCGATATTTCTTCAATTTCACTCCATAAAATTTCATGAATGCGTTGAATCACTACATTTGTTTAGCGAGGACTTAAAAGTTCTTTCGAGATCATCTCATTTGGAAAATTTAGGGCGGTATTTATTTATAAAACGGATTATTGACTTCGAAAAATCTTTTCGCAGGAACCTCTCATTCGAAAGTTATGGAACATGGCTATATTCGGCGTGACTTCAATACAATTTGCGGATTTAAATTCAAGATAAATTCACAGTTTTAAATCATTCAATCATGTAGCGCTCAAAACACTTTACATCATATGTTAAAAATTCATTTACCTCCATCATGTACATTGTCGTAACGAAGAGACAGGAATATACCTGATATCTAACACACTACAATATTAACAAACATTACGGGCCAAACAAGCCACGGCAATTGTTTGTAATCATTTTATGTGGTATTGGTGTTCAAGTAAATCTAATTCCGAGCACGCGCCCACAAGCGTGTTTTCACAGAGGCGCTGTTCCAACAAACTAGCGCGGGATGTAAGGACAAATAGCGGCGGTTCAGGGCTCCCTCACATCACGCTCTCGGGCGCGGGCAAACTTCCGCTCGAAAGGCGCTTCTGTTTAGCGCTGCTTGGGCCGAGAAAACGCCTTAAAGCGCTCGGCTTCCGTGTTTTTTTTTGGAGGTTGGTTTGCTTTCCTTTATTTTTTGGCCTTGATTTTTCGGCCAATTTTTGTCTACTATAGCATCGTGGGCGCATTACTTCCAGCACAAGGTACGGTCATTCGTCATCGATCTGTCATATTTAGAGAGTTAACATTTTGCTCTGGGGGTGATTTCTAATTACCGTATCTATTATTGAATGTTCAATTATTTACTGAATTTTGCATCGCTTTCACACTATACACTAATGCCATGTTGGTGTAAGGTCTTGTGTCTTGATGTTTCCGCTCCGCCCGCATCCCTCACAAGGTTCTATTTCTGCCGCCTTGTTTAACGTCTCTTCCCGTACATTTGCTCCTGCTCCACTGGCGCGGCCAAGTACTGCCTCAGCTCCACCGCGCTTCTTTTGGGCCGCATGCTCTCAGCTTGGTTAACGCCTAAACTTTGTATTGGGGTATATGCGTACCACTAGGTAAATTTCTCAGTTACGTACCAAGTATAGATGATCACTATTTTAATTATTCTAATGCTTTTTTAGAATTGATTTTAACGAATGAGGTAAAAGATTATCTCGCTATTACATTCTTCACACTTCGCAAAGGTAGCAATGTATTCGAGAAGTAAAGTTGATTTTTCAACTATGCTATTAGCAACTCAGCTTAACCCTCAGTAGCAACTGCGCAAATGAAGTCAACGTGTTGAAGGTGTTTTTTATCAAATGAAAAGTTCGATTAACTTTTCCACAATGCTCTTTTATTAAAACTTTGTGTGAAAGTGCGAACATTTTCATGTGAGTTGTAGAACGTTCTTTTAAATGGGTGTGAATGAGTTGTTAAATGAATGTTGTTGGTATCAAGAAACGATCGCTCATTCAAATAAATTTTTGCGGTGCAAGACCTTGGTAGATAGTCGTAAATTCGGCGTACCCCATTCATCCCTATATGTGCTCACATTTCAAACTAACAATGGGAGTTATTTCATTTGATATGTCGGTGTTATACATTCTACTTGCGTTAATGTTCTTGATATGAAATTGTCTTTGTGAATTCTCCTCAAAGTAAGCTTGAACATTTTAACAGTAGTTTTCTTTCTTGCGAGGAGTCTCCACATCTGTAAAGAAGTGCGAGACGCTGCATCCGCGCTACTTTTTCAATTGCCTAAATAACTTCAGCCTTAAGAAATTCTACAAAAGTTCCCATAAAACGTGCTCTACTTACAAACAGCCGTACAGTTGCTTCTTCTGCTCAAAAATTCGATGGGTAGATTCTACCTTATTGCGTGCAGTGTGGGTAGAATCTGGCATCTCACAAGTTACGAGTAGCGAAGCGTACGTAACGAAAGTATTCGAAATAATCATTTGAAAAAAATGATGTAAATATGAAGTAAACGAAAGTACGTAGGTGATATGAAGTATTTGAAACAATGATGTGGAAACAAATGATATAAAAATGAAGTAAATGAAAGTATGTAAGTGAAATGAAGTAAGCGAAACGCTGATGGCGCCTGAGACAACGGTGGGAATCCAGTCTGCTTTCAGTAGCGTGCAGAAGTGCATAACGAGTGTATGGATTCAGATTAAATCCTACAAAATTCTAGGAATCATTTCCCTTCAACGGATATCGATGAGTGTTTATACATAGCAGTTTTGTTAAAAGCAGCTGTAGGAATGAAATTCTGTAACGCAATTAACTTAATTATTATTACAATGGATTGTAAACATGAGTGAATTAGGCCCAGACCCAAAATTGTGTTCGAAATAAAATGTACTAGAACATAGCCTTAATCGTTCGCTCATATTGAAACTATTCATTTTTCAATGCAATAGAAATAATGTGAAGATACGCCTGTATTTTCTTTCATTATTTAACTATTTTAAAGCTTAATCATTTCTGTCTTTTATAAAAAGGCTCAGTTGCAACTGAATTTCGTAGGTGTGCTCTTTTAAAGGAAAAGAATCCATGTTATAGTTCCTTTCCATCCACTTTCAGAAAATACATTGTATTATTATTATGTACGTAAATACATCCTACCTTCTATCCTCACTTGACAGTGGACTGAGAACTTATAAAAGGGAAAGAAAACTTATTATCTTTGTATTGTTCCCCTCGTGATCGCAGAAAGACGCGAGACTCGATTATCTATGTCTCGCGGAGCATTGCGATAGCGTTTAATTAGAGCATTTTAAATGAAACGTTTGAGGTTTTCGTCTTTCGATCGCCAGTACGTATTACAACATAATTTGTTAGATTGCAGCTTCAATATTAAATTGTAATACGCATGAACTCAAAAAGTGGGTCAACTCACCACTCAATCATTACTCTGCTACAGAAATTCCCTTTGCAATGAGTTAATTATTTACAATGAAGGGAAATTTATTATTATTTACAATAAACAACAGTAAAGTATACGCTGTGTCACACTGCAGCCATTTACGTGAAAACTTTGATAGACTGCGACATATCGTACGTTGTTCTGCATGTAACGTTTCTCTGAAGTGAATGTAACGTTATCTCAATTCTGTATTTAAGCTGGTCACATCATAACAGTTCAAAAAAGAGAAGGTTATTGCAGAAAAATAAGCAAGTTCGTGAGTCAAGGATGAGCCAAACAGCACAAAGAGCTCTAAGCGTTGCAGCAACTGAGCGCTACATCAAATCTGGAGGGAGACGTTCTTCGTTTGCTGAGTCGTTTCCAAGTACAGAATAATTTAATTCCGTATGTTTGTGCTACTCTGAAGTGGTGTGGGAGATCGGTACGTTGTTAAACGTCGTTCGTTAAAAAAAAAGGTATTTTTTGTCTTTATCAGCTTTCTGTTTTCGGCAAGTTGTACTGCGTGTTTTTCCATGCCTTTCATTTGGTGGTATAGCAATGATGATTGGTTGCAATTTAATCAGCCTCTTGCTAAAGGTAAAGTAGGCCTGCCTTTATTGGAAATAGGATTGTTTTTTGTTTTGTTGCAGACCATCTCTTCTGATCCTTGCTGTATTTTTTCAGCACCTATTGCTTTCTTCTTCAACTTTAATCTTGCTCCGAAAACTTATTTCAGTTTTTCTGTTTCTATGCGCGGAATGTTTTTCGCTCCATTCCGCTGTTAGTACATAGGTTAAAATAAATCATTGTTGAACCATGTAAACGGATAAATGTACATTTTCATTTTAAAATATTTTTAAATTCTATTCATTGTACAACCATTTTTATAAGTTTTCGGGTATTTTTTCCAATCCCGACTCGGGAAAGAACCAGTTATGACAGTCAACGGCTGGTATTGATTCTCTTTGTCCAAAATCTAGAATTTTACTGAGTCCCATTTATTGAAGAAAAAGCTCAAATTTTCCCATGTGAGAGGTGAATTAAAAGCGAGCGTGGGATGTTGTGACATGGATAAACCGAAAACAGATTAAAGATGTCGAACATAGTTAAACAAGGGTCCCACTACGCTAGTGTCGCAGTTTTTTGTAACTTCTTTCTTCTTGTTTGCATGATCCGTATACATACAATACGCGTTCTTTCAACATAGGTCTGAACTGCCGAGTAAAGTTTATCGAAAATTTTTCTCAAATTTACCCTAGTAACAGTGGAAGTCTCAGCGAGAAACTAACTTTCAACTTCTGCAAGTGTCCGTGGAAGAGAGCATAAGCCGCCCTAAAGTTTATCGGTAGTACGTGCTTTTCTGCTGAAGATGGTTGTGATATTGCTGTGACGGCTGTTCTGTAGACTCACAAGCAGCATAACTGAAAATTTTCGAGATTTACGATCAGCAGTGCCGAAAAATTTTCCAGCGACAATTCGGTAGTAATGGGAAGACTTCCTCTTCTCGCTCTCTTGCGTCAGATCAGTAAATTCTGATGTACTATTTGGATGACACACTTGTTCCACCACTATTTTACTCGTTCTAAAAATTCAGTCGTTTGAAAGGGCATTCTATGTCGAGCAGCAGCTAAAAATTAATTCTCTAGTGTCTTACTCTGAGCCGAGAATTATCTTACTCTGAGCGAAGAAATAGCCGTCTTACTCTGAGAACTAGTGACTATAGTTTCTCGAAAGAAATTATCGCTTGGAAATTAAAATGCCTTATACGTGAGAAATTATAGCTAATATAATTATAGTGTTATAGCTTTCAAACGGGAACCTTCTTACAGTTACAGGTACAGTCGAAGGGAACCTTGTACAGTTTGGACCAGTATAAATTCAGCGTTGTAGTGCAGTTAAAGTACGAGCTGTGAACTTTTCAGATGGTTAATAAGGAACAATTAGTGAACAATTACGAAAGCAATCAATAAATGCGCAATTTCCAACTTCTTATTAAAAAATATCCAGCCTGGATGACTTCTAATTACTCCTTGAGTGTGTGAACTAATCTTTTATAAATTAATAAATTATTATTAAACCTGAATAAAACCTTGTTTCTCGTGCAAATTTACCACTCATTTACAAGTATGGAACTGCTAAAAGTCCATATAGAGCGACTTCTCATGTCCTCGCAATGAACTGTTCATCTAGCTTTATCTTTTGTTTGTTCTTTCTTTGCGTTTTTAAAAAAAAAACTTCTCCTCACTTTTGTCTACAGTTTAGGCATGTTTACTCCTCATCGTTGCCTGCACATCTGTGATGTCTGGTGCCGTTTGTTTACAGCTGTTGACGCTATCAGACTTTTATGCGACCTTCTACCACACACCTCATATTCTTGTGAGGCTTGAGCTGCGCCGCCACACACGTCACACTAGTTGTCAGTTTTCTTTCCGTGTCACACTCGCATCACTTCAGCTGTCCAGCACGCGTTTCTGCGTCGCGTCCCTCACCAGACAATTCCCAGTCTAACTTTTTCGCCTGAGCATGCATGTTTTTCGCCGCCCAATTGATTTCATTACTTGGGCGGTGAAAAGCATGCATGCAGGTGGCAAAAAAGTTAGACTGGCAATGCTCGTGTCGCGAGATGTATGTACATCTCTCCTGTCAACTCGCGTTAACGATGGAATCTCGAATAGAGGAAAGACATCTCCATTCAGAAGTGTAAATTAAATTGAAAACTGCACGAGTATAATATGATTCAATAATGATACAAGCCTTTACTAACCTCTAAATGTGAAAATGCATATAATGCCGAGTACCCACCAAGTTTCGCCTCCATATTGATTTAAAACTCTAAAATCGTTTTTATGAAGGTTTTTTTTAGAATTCTTGAATGTTACATCATTCGTCACTCACCGTTGTATTTCAGACTTACACATACACGTATGACACGTGCGTTGAGCACTCCGTATAACTTACTTCACTTTGTAACGCTCGATATTCATTAGTGTCACACACAAAACCAGAGCTCAATCTTTGTTTCCTATACTTCATTGGGAACCTTGACAACTTACGACCTCTATGTCCCACGAACACATACCCGTAGCGTTGCACTCTATATTCCTCCGAGTAGTACACTCCACCAACTACAGCATGTTCTTCTCCGTCATTCACACAACACACCAGTGCACCAGGCAATATTTCTATCACTTACCCTACGCTTTATCTAATGCAACACACATGCATGAAAGGCATTCCTGGCACTCACAAACTCGACATACTTGTTTGCTGTGAGGCTTTCCTGCAGACCTTTCAGATAGCCACGTTCAGGCAAGTATGTTTTTTCAAGATAGTGAGGATTCTCTCTGGGATTCAAGGTAGGACTGCCGAAGCTAAGCTAAAATCTGCTGCGATGTCAGGCTGCAAAATGCATTTGAAGTTCTTGATCGTGTTCCTGATGTTCCTGATCGAGATACTCCTCGGATGTTGCTGGTCGTGTTTCTGATGTTTCTGATCGTGTTCCTGATCTTTCTTATCGTGATGTTCCACGGTTGTTTCTGATCGTGAGTTTTAATTCTTTTCATTTGAAAGGTACAGTTATGCGGTACGTTAGTTAACCTCTCATTACAATTTTACTAGCGATTATTTTTCAAACCCTTAATTCGTTCTTTTCACATGAAAGATACAGTTATGCGGTACATCAGTTTATCTTTCATCATACTTAGTTGAGCGATTGTTTTTAAAACCCTAACTTCTAAGGTTAAAACGCAAAATAACACGTATTGTTGAGCTTTTTCGAAGTACGCATGTTCCATGAATTCAGTCAGAGCGCTGCGCTGCAGCATGTGAGTATGAGGTAATTATTTCTCAAATTGCACTTCAGTTGGTGCAGCTATTGCTTGTGACGTACGAGTAAAAGCCTCCTGCATTTCTGTTTCATATGTCAGAACGCTAAACTATTTTCCATTAAATTTGTCATTAAAGCTGTATTATCTTCAGTTGTTCTGATTAGAGACTAGCTAATCATTATCATGTGTTTATTAAATGGTACAATATATTTTATGAAATTTTAATCAAGTTGTTTTGCCGTTGTTGATTGTTTTCGTGCATTTTTGAATGTGTTCTAAAGGGACACTCTGAAAAAGACTTAGATAATTGTGCGTATAATTTTAGACGTGAAAGTCACACGATGCCAAGAAACGGTTCAAAAAGTTAACTAGTTATACAAATTCTTAGAACATGAAAAAAAAATATAGTCATGCTTAAAGCAGTTATAAATGATAGTACAATTTTGTATTTTCGATTATGTTTATGGAGAGTGAACATTAGAGTATAGTTTAACTATACAGCACCCTGTACTCTCGATCCTGCCTTTCTAAATCTTGGAAGTTTTTTGTTCATATTTCCGGTATAAATGAAAGAAACGAGTTGAAAACTTCCTAATGTGTCACCCAAGAGCACATAAATATGAACGCGGTGTTTGTGAAATAACTCTGTGAATTGCGTTTAACTGGGGTATAAATGAGAAGGTATGAAATAATTTTGACATATTTCTATTTTAAATTATAATTCAAATATATTCTCTGGTAACCGCTACGTTGTTTGTCACATTACTCGAGATTTGGTGCTTCGAGGTATTTTTTTCCCTTAATTCAGTACACGAACGCAGCTTTTGCTCAGCGCGTATCTCGCACAAGTTAAACGTAGTACAGATATCACACACTTCAACGAACTCCATATTTGCGAAGCATGCTTCAAGTTACCTTAAGCGACGTATGAAGCATGTGGCACAATATTTTCCTCTGCAGTGTACCTCATTCAACAAACACTTCACATTGGTGCCATTAGCTCCGAGCGATGTCAACTTCATAAAGACTTCTTTCTTCTAGAAAATAGTCGAATTAAATTTCTCCACTGTTGTCATTCTAACGGGCTTCCATTAACCTATAGCCCTGGAAATTCTTCTCTGATACCCAGAAAATATATGAAAATTGTTTTCTCTCAATTATCAGATCTGCGTTAGTTAACTTTCTACATGTAACCACAATTTTTCATGAAAAAATTTGAAGTTAATGTGTCTTAACAAACATGACAACCATTATTCAATTTGACACGACTATTATTGTATAGTAGCCAAACACAATGCTAAATAACTGTACATTCCATACACAACTGAGAGTACTTGCAGCACTCTGACAAATCGAATGAATATTTTTATCCTTGTTAGCTCTGAAATCTAAAGGGGAATGCTACTCCTCCTTTATGCCATCATAAATGTACTCAAGACGGCATTCTACCACCATATAATTAGGCATATCACGGATTTTTCACCCATTTTTATGCATGCAGTCCATCAGAGTGATACCCCCAACGAACTAATAACTCGACGACTGTGAGTGTGAGGCATGACTCGCAAGCACAAGTATGCTGCGAGAAGTCGTATTAGCGTAATAAAAGCTTTATTTATGATACGTACGTGTTATGCAGCACTCGAGGGCAGGATAAAGCGAAGGCGGCCATCAGCCGAGGGCTCTGTAATGAAGTGGACATTCGGATTGCAGGCAACTGAGTAAGGCAAGTCGTTACCAGGCCTCTTGGCCCTCCCAATGAACACACCGCGTCTTCTTTTTACGCTAAATGGGTACCGCATAAGCACGGCCTCCAAAAAGTCTCTCTTCGCGTGCAGTCTTTTTCGCTAATGCACCTGAGCTTATGGGGTTAAAGGTGCGCCTCACAGCGGCACTGTGCTGTCTTCTCGTCTTTTTCGATGAATGCGATTTTATTTTGGGTTCTGTTCCTATTTCTTTCAAGTGCGTAATTCAACTCTCAAAATGGTCTTATGTGTATGAAATTCTGATTCAGGTTCCTGTGTTTTTCATTTATTTATCAATTTATTTTTTGAATACAGTCCTTTTGAAGGTTGTGGGTTCGTAACTTTCCTTCCCCCACTGGAGATGCCGTACAGTTGAAGATATTTATTTTTTTACTCTAATGCAGCGGTTCTCAAGCTTTTTTCAACCACGGACCACTTTTATTACACAAAAATAAGCTGAAGACCTTCTCACATGTGTTTCCCTCAGGAATATATGTATATATGCATTGTACGCACTTTTTTATAATATCAAATGTAATGGAAAGCTGTAAATAAATAGCTAAACTGCATCCACTGTTGAATTAGTTAAATTTTGCGGACCCCCTGTCAGAGTGCCACGGACCTCTGGGGTCTGCGGGCCCCACTTGGAGAACTACTGCGTCTAATCTGTTTACATAATGGTGTTCTGGGTTCCGTCCTGTGATTTTCAATATTCCTCTCTGTACAAACTACTGCATCCTGGTATTATTAAGCGGAGGATATTTTCCTGGGAAATGTTTTGTATAAGCAATTTACCTATCCTCACTACTCGAAATGTCTTACTCTTCTTACTTCAATTAACTAGAAACACCCTTCGATACTCTATATGAAGATATTTTTCGCTCTATAAGAAATTTCGGTACAATTTTTGCCAGTAATTCTCCCTTTTTCAGCTATTTGTTGTTAATTTATTGTCCTACAATAATTTATGAAACCTTTTTGCCACACGATTTATTCTATTTGCCTGCGAAAAGTATACATTTTCCTCAATGAAAGTTCTAAAGCCGTTGCATGACGACTCTTTCTTTCGCTTTGCGCGCGAGCAAAACGTGAGAGGAGGACCGTGGTGTTAGAACAACAGCGCAAGAGTTCGAAAATATTTTGATTGCTCAATCAACAGCGTTTGGAGCCCTACTTTATTGCATGTTGAATTCAAAATATTCCAACATTTCATTAAATTCGATCGTGCTAGGTAAGCTTTCATGCGGAAGCTATTTCTTTCAGAAGGGTTGTGTTTATTTAGTAAACAAATCAGAATTTATTCCTACGTATGATTGAAAACAAGTAAAACGAACCAGCTGGTCTCGGGTTGCGGTCTGGTTCGCACGTTGAGGGATCGCCTTACAAAAGCGGGGCTGTGCTGCGACGCCTGGTGTACGACGGCCTTTGTGCTTGTTTGCGGTGGCGCTCGCCGCTCCCCTTGGTTGCTGTGCGTTCTTTTGCCTAAAGAGACATAAATCTCAGTGTTAAGAGCTCTAGAAAATCTGATTTACCTATAGAGACGTAAAACTCAGAGTTAAAAGCTCCAGAAAGTATCTTCTCCCATCAGACGTAAAACTCAGAGTTAAAAGCTCCAGAAAGTATCTTCTCCCATCGGACGTAAAACTTAGTGTTAAAAGCTCCAGAAAGTATCTTCTCCCATCAGCCGTAAAGCTCAGTGTTAAAAGCTCCAGAAAGTATCTTCTCCCATCAGACGTAAAACTCAGAGTTGAAAGCTCCAGAAAGTATCTTCTCCCATCAGACGTAAAACTCAGAGTTAAAAGCTCCAGAATGTCTCTTTGCTCATCAGCCGTAAAACTCAGAGTTAAAAGCTCCAGAATGTCTCTTTGCTCATCAGCCGTAAAACTCAGAGTTAAAAGCTCCAGAATGTCTCTTTGCCCATCAGACGTAAAACTCAGAGTTAAAAGCTCCAGAATGTCTCTTTGCCCATCGGACGTAAAACTCAGAGTTAAAAGCTCCAGAATGTCTCTTTGCCCATCAGACGTAAAACTCAGAGTTAAAAGCTCCAGAATGTCTCTTTGCCCATCGGACGTAAAACTCAGAGTTAAAAGCTCCAGAATGTCTCTTTGCCCATCAGACGTAAAACTCAGAGTTAAAAGCTCCAGAATGTCTCTTTGCCCATCAGACGTAAAACTCAGAGTTAAAAGCTCCAGAATGTCTCTTTGCCCATCAGACGTAAAACTCAGAGTTAAAAGCTCCAGAATGTCTCTTTGCCCATCGGACGTAAAACTCAGAGTTAAAAGCTCCAGAATGTCTCTTTGCCCATCAGCCGTAAAACTCAGAGTTAAAAGCTCCAGAATGTCTCTTTGCCCATCAGACGTAAAACTCAGAGTTAAAAGCTACAGAATGTCTCTTTGCCCATCAGACGTAAAACTCAAGAGTTAAAAGCTCCAGAATGTCTCTTTGCCCATCAGACGTAAAACTCAGAGTTAAAAGCTCCAGAATGTCTCTTTGCCCATCAGCCGTAAAACTCAGAGTTAAAAGCTCCAGAATGTCTCTTTGCCCATCAGACGTAAAACTCAGAGTTAAAAGCTCCAGAATGTCTCTTTGCCCATCGGACGTAAAACTCAGAGTTAAAAGCTCCAGAATGTCTCTTTGCCCATCAGACGTAAAACTCAGAGTTAAAAGCTCCAGAATGTCTCTTTGCCCATCAGACGTAAAACTCAGAGTTAAAAGCTCCAGAATGTCTCTTTGCCCATCAGACGTAAAACTCAGAGTTAAAAGCTCCAGAATGTCTCTTTGCCCATCGGACGTAAAACTCAGAGTTAAAAGCTCCAGAATGTCTCTTTGCCCATCAGCCGTAAAACTCAGAGTTAAAAGCTCCAGAATGTCTCTTTGCCCATCAGACGTAAAACTCAGAGTTAAAAGCTACAGAATGTCTCTTTGCCCATCAGACGTAAAACTCAAGAGTTAAAAGCTCCAGAATGTCTCTTTGCCCATCAGACGTAAAACTCAGAGTTAAAAGCTCCAGAATGTCTCTTTGCCCATCAGCCGTAAAACTCAGAGTTAAAAGCTCCAGAATGTCTCTTTGCCCATCAGACGTAAAACTCAGAGTTAAAAGCTCCAGAATGTCTCTTTGCCCATCAGACGTAAAACTCAAGAGTTAAAAGCTCCAGAATGTCTCTTTGCCCATCAGCCGTAAAACTCAGAGTTAAAAGCTCCAGAATGTCTCTTTGCCCATCAGAGACGTAAACCTCAGCGTTGAAAATTGCAGGAAGTTTCTTTTACCTATAGAGATGTAAATATTAGTGTTGAAAGCTCTGCAAAGTCTCTTTTACCCTTAGAGATATAAATATCAGTATTAAATACTGCAGAAGGTCAATCAGTTATCGAGGTGCATTTGTTTTTTCGTGAAACGTTCGCTGGTTGTTGAATTGCCACACGTTTCAAATTTTCTGAAATAATTGGTGTCGCTGTTTTTAGTCTTGTAGTACGAAACGTCGTCTTTTTACACTTAATGAATACAAAGTGCAATGAAGTTTTTTGACATCTTGTGAACACTGAAACGCCATCTGTCCTCGTGAAATCGTTACTTGAGGCGCAATCCTAGCCTGCCAAATAGCATCGGATTTTTGCTAGGGAGACTCTCGTCGTTCCCTTTGATGAGAGCCGTGTGCGTGATAATTGAAGCGGAGTGTGTCGAGTTGCTGGGCCTCTCGGAAGCGCAAAAAGCCCTCCTGAAATCCTAGCTAATTTCCGGTGCCGCCGCTGGAGAGACGGCAGCTTCAGCAGCTCAGCCTGTGCCGGGAGCAGAAAATTGGGCCAAGGCAGCGAGGACTGATATAAACTGGCGCAGACTCGGCACAGCCCAGAGCGCCTCAAGGTGCATAGAAAAAGTAAATTTGGAAAAAGTTCATGAAACAAGAAAAAATTTGGAAAAGAAAATGGTAGGAGCTGAAAAACAGGACAGCAGTGAACCGAAAAAAGATGGTCTGTAACACATCAAAAAACCTATTCTATTTCAACAAGAAAAAATGCCGACCTAACATTTAGCTAGGTCCCTCACATAATCCCCTTGGGAGCGCTAATACCCATAGATACAATAGTTGTATCCCCCTGAGGGGACACAGAGCTCATCTAGGACAGGATTCTCAAACAATTTAAATCGTCGTACACCCACTGCCGATAGTAAAAGTTATACTCAAGACTTCATTGTCCAATGTACTTTCAGTATTTCTGGTTAGAATTCTCATGTTTGAGTTTTTGTCGAATAAAACTTGAGCGCTAACAACTTGAAAAAAAATCAATCAAGTGCCCGAGCAGACAGAAAAACTTTTGCAGCCGGCTGTGACGCTACGATACGTAAGATATACAAAAAATTTAGACCCTGAACTGAAGGTGCGTATTCGCCATAATACATTTGTTTCGAATTTTAAACCCCGGTTCAAGATAGGATATCGTCAAAACATGGAAATTTGTTCGCATTGAGTTTTTAATTCCCGTAGTCTGAAAAAAGAAAAATAGCAGTTTATTTCCAACAAAGATGATGCAAAAATCTCATCAATGGTTTTTAAAATATCTTAAAGTAAAAATCCTTAGTTGATACACACACATGAGTATCGTAATACCCATGTCACTAGTCGAATGAATGATTGAGTGGGTATTTTTCAGATGTTTTTTGGTACTAAATAACAGCTTTATTGCATTCTCCGATGTGATCAGTGGTGAGGGATATTAAAAGATTCCACTTTCTATTTAATGTGACTTACTTTATTTGTTCAATTGCAAAAAAAAACATTTCCCAATCGTCCTTTTCTGCGTAAGCCAGCCCTCACCTCGTCGAGTTACGGCACTCCCTGACGACGTCAATCGTCTGGGTTGTCAGATCAGTGATTTTTTGTAAAAACTATCCAGTTTCCCTCTCATTTCTAAATAAGTTTGGCCATAAAGACAATGTAGCTTTTAGTAACCCTTCATGCAGGTCACAGGATGTTGTCATCTGTTAAAATTTTGTGTAGCAAACTTGAAGAGTTTTCCACAAAATGGTTAATCTTGCAAACCTGATGCTGGATTTATTTCATGTATTTGCAAAATGTTTTGCGGTGAACTCAAGCAGCGCTAATAAATGCACGGAAACTTTCCGTCTGGTGGTACAAACAAGGTTTTGAGTTTTTCACAGTTATATTATTTCTCGCTTCTCAATTGAATTTTCTACACTATTTTTCACCAGAATCTATATGCTTAGAATTTCCTCGACATTTACTTGACTACGACTTGAAAACCTACGCCTTGATATTTCTTTCCCGTATTAAAGTTTTATCCCTTCAGACGATTCAATTTTTTGTTAAAATCCACGCCTTGGTATTTCCTTCACGTATTCAAGAGATCTTTCTTCAGACGATTCTATTTTTCGTTAAATTTGACCCGTTTAGCGATGACGCAGCGCAGATGGAGCTTCCCTCAGGAGCTCGGGCCCCAAAATAACCTCGGCAGGCGGAAGAAGAGCTTCAGGAATTGCGCAGATTAGCTGCTGATTAGCGCTGGATTACGGCAGGATTATGCGAGCATCGCTAAAATCTCTACTTTTCCTCGGAGCAGAACTTGCGTTGCTGTTAGCAGTGTGCATGTGTGGGTGTGTGTTTCGGAGTATGTATGTGCGTGCGTGTATTTGTTCTAGTTAGTGTTTATGGATGTGCGAGTGTGTGTGGGCTGTTTCGCTCATCATCTTACCGTGAAGGACATGCTCTATGTAAATAAGGTCAAGGGTGCGTCCGATCGATTTATTCGTTTTATATATCGTCTGTTTACTGTTAAGGATATCATGGCCAGACAGCTTGAAATGCAATAAAATGCGTGAACTTTCACTATCTACTCCAATTCTCATTTCGTTAAGCTTTGTAAAATATCTCTACGCAACTTTTCGCAGTGCTTGCGGGTAATAAAGATGACACATAGTTATAATTGACATTTATATGGCGTGACCAGTACCAATTCTCCATATCGTTAAAACTTCAGTTTGCCTCGTGTTTATACGGATACTTTCCTTAGAAGCAGGCAAATATTGTATCGATGAGTATTAACGCTCCCAGGAGGGAAATATTGGGTCTCGAGCTGAAGGCCAAGTAGGTCATCCTTTTATTGAAATAGAATTGATTTTTTCTTTGGTCTTGGACCATTTTTATCAAATCACTGCAATCGTTTTATCAGCACTCTAACTTTGTCTTCAACTTCTTTTTTATTTCGTAAACTTCTATTAATCCTGCAATTTGGATGCGCAGAGCGTAAAAACACACCATGTGTATAAATTCCTTATTCCTTTATTTCAGTAACAAGTTTTACGTATCCCTATCCTTTTCTAGGATTATTTTTGTCGTGGATAAGGGGCTTAAAATAGTGAAATAAAATCGAATAATAAAATCGAATAATGGGGGTGAGAAGCCCTTAGAATAACAGTGAGTGAAAGAAAAAAATATGTGTTTCGGATGATAATCCTTCAGAACAACGGTGAGCAATTCCAATGAAGGAAAAAGTATAACCCCTCAGAACAATGGGGAGCACAAGAAAAGTGGAGAAATGGGGGTGAGAAACATTTAGAATAACAGTGAGTGAAAGAAAAAGTAATGTGTATGGGATGATAAGCCCTCAGAACAACGGTGAGCAGTTTCAGTGAAGGAAAAAGGAAAGCGAACGTACAGTTTTTTATCAGTCTTATTTTTATATAAAAATTTACTGTAGAAGATTGAGGGTTTAAAGTGCAGCAGTTCGAATACCATCGTACTTACGTCGTAACAGCTTCATACCGTCAAAATTAACTTTTGTGTTTGAACGGCCGTAGGGTAGTATGGTATTCTGTAACATGACTCAATGTGGGCGTTACATTTGGTCAGAAGGTAAAAATTTTTATCGATTCTAAACCTGTATGAATTTTAATAAGAGAGTAAATGTTATTTTTGGTTCTGAAAGACGGCATTTACAGTGTTTTTCGTCTATTTACACAGCACGCTTTCTTAGTCAATTTTTCAAAGCTGAAAAGGCTGCTTAAATTTCTTACGCTTACTTTCAACCGATAGTTTTTCAGCGGGTGGTAATTTATTAAAATATAATGGAGCCGAGAACTTTGATTGACGCTTAATTGTCATCTAAAATTCCAAAAACTTAATGATGTTTGCGGAAATTTGTACCAGCCCATCGTCGAATATGCCGTTTTTAACATTCGTCTCACTTGTATATCTTCGATAAAAAATTCAAAAGACCAATTCATGAAATCTCTTGATATTTTATCAAGTCCTTCATGTTTTAGTTGCATTACACCGAGTGGAGTTGGATTGCGGTGTGTTGTGGGCTCCTCACCCACCATCGATCTGACCTGCGCCAAGATCAATGTCCCGCTCCTCTCTAATCTGTCAGTTTAGTCGCGCTCGTGACACTTATTAATAACTACTATACTGATAACCATAGGGGACCCCGCCTGCACCCCACAGAACGCATTACTGTGCTGCCGCTCAACCGTTCCGAACAATTGCTTAGTTTAGAGCAGTAGGTTGCGCCTGCCTCTTATGGTACTGTTTTTGGCGAGTAAGGCGCACTGCGTTCCTACCTGACTATACGTCTTCACGATTTTGTTACAGTCAGTGCGACTTAACTATACGTCTTTACAAATTTGTTTCGTTTCGTTCAATGCTACTTATGAGGGATTGTGTAATAAATGGGGGCTGGAGTACATGCGAGAATTCAACAGAAGCTACTGGTTCGGAGCACGTGTAGAGGCGGGGTGTGTGCGACCACAGCAAGCCCAGAGGAACAAATCAAGAGTCGTGTAAATGGAGAAGTTGGAGTGAGGGTGCTCCAACGAAGAACACTGAGGCCGTACGGACGCAGGGAAAGTTGAACAGCAGCTTCAAAAACTAAAAGCTCCGTGCAGATGTAGATTATTGTAATGTCTTGAAAGCTGGGTGCCGGTTGCTGGTCATTTAAGACGCGTGGTTTAGGTTACATGTGTCTTGAGTTACTCAAGTTCTCGCATTTATGGTTTGTGATCGACGATGGATTGAGTGATAAAATCATTCGCTCGATATTACCATTTCTTTTTTACAACTGAATGAACTTGCTATTCAAAATAACTACTTTTAATTTATGGATGACTTTAGGAAACTGTCCCATGTATTCCATTACAAAGAAATGCTCAAATCTGGTGCGAATAACTCTGAGATTATTTTCTGCGCGGTTTTCTTTTCGAGAATAATGATTGCTAGTAATTTTATGAAGTGAGGAACCAAAATATATAGGTTAAAATAACGCACATAGCTCCGTTTTTCCCCGAAGCGACTGACTTGCACACGCAATTCTTTAGCTAAAATAACACTTATTTTGATGAAACCCAACATGTTTGTGTGTCAATTGTTTGAAGTACATTCATGATTGCTGGTTTTACGTGAGCAGGGAACATTTGGTAAACTCGAAGGCTTTTCGTTCCTGTTGGTTAAATATTTTCCCTGTGATCATGTATCAACGATGTTGCACATACGCCTATTGCAGTTTTATGTCATGTCCCTAAAGTGTTGGAATACGACGACACTGAATCTCGGAAATGCATGCCATTTTTTACGTCATGGCTGAGGATTACAGAAAACAAGAATAGATCGTGTTGGAATATGACGAAATTGAATTTTGGAAATGCATGTCATATCTTACGTCGTGTTTGAGGATTACAGAAAACAAAAAGTGATCATGTGGGAATATGATGCAATTGAATTTTGGAAATGCATGACATATATTACGTCGTGTTTGAGGATTACAGAAAACAAAAATGGATCGTGTGGGAATATGATGTAATTGAATTTTGGAAATGCATGACATATATTACGTCGTGTTTGAGGATTACAGAAAACAAAAATGGATCGTGTGGGAATATGATGCAATTGAATTTTGGAAATGCATGCCATATTTTACGTCGTGTTTGAGGATTACAGAAAACAAAAATGGATCGTGTTGGAATACCATGAAATTTAATCTCGGAAATGCATGCCATGTTTTATGCGTAGTTGAGGATTACAGAAAACAATAATGGAACACCATATTGCGATCGCTTCAAAATATCGACCCTGGAATTGAAATCAAAATTGCTCAAATTATTTCAATTTGAAGCTACTTCACCAAATTTGTTGCTTAACTCTCTCTCGTTCATAAATTCATTTTAAAGCAAATCAAACATTATCTTTGAGTAATTCAATTCATGTTACTTGAAAAACTAAACGTGAACTGTTTTCACGGCCGTTACGTGGTGCAGCTCAAACATTGTGCGGCCACTCGCTGCTTATAACATGAAAAGTGGAGAAAAATCTATTCATGGAATGATTGAAAAATTTTAAAGGTGTAGTCTTTATAAAAAAAACGTGATAACTTTCGCGCCTCTACAGCAACGTTTACTCACAATTCACAGGCTCTCACTTTATTTACTCCATATCACACACTCTATTTACCCCTCTTCACAATTTCGTGAGCTGCCTTGAATATGTTTTCTCGCTACTCATAAGACCTGAGTGTGTACACAGCAAATACTTTTTATTCTCACGCACCTACATTCTAAATCTGTGTGCTGCCGCTCAACTCGTGCTAGGCAGGCTGCAGCGCTACTTGACTCTGCGAGTAGTGAAAAGTTTTTACTTTAGTGTTTACCCGAGGGCGACTGTTTGTGTTTGCTTTAGTAGGGGGAAACACCATGGCTCCCTTCTCTACTAAATGCCACCTTCTTTAAAAAAGCTCGCCAAGAACGACGCTAGAATATTCTACTTCTTACCTCGCTGGGTTCTTCCCTGCAGTGCAATAATCTCCACTTGGCTATTTTATGCGTCCGTGTTCTGCTTTGAGCTTGCGCTGCAGGGCTCTTCCTGTCGTGGAATTCCATCCAAGGGAGACGCCCGTGTTTCCTGTCCTAAGCTTCACTTGATTTAGCGTCCGCCACAGTTTTCATATCGCCTCCGCACTTGCATGCTGTTGTCCGGGGCACGAATAGGAGCTGGCTAATCCCGATCTCTCAAATATAACGCGCGTCAACGTGTCTTACCTCTTCAGTCACGGTTTTCAATTTGCAAGTGTTGGATTAAGTTCACTTGGTAGAATGAGGACATTATATATTGAACGCTTGTGTCGAATATTCGTAAAGTTGTGCTTTGGATTTGTGAGACGATGGCTCTCATTCCGTTAACAAATTAATGGTTATGGTCTTTTTAAGTAGTCAAGGCAAGTAACCTGTGTGGAAAAAGTTTCATTCAGGTTAAATTTTTAACATGAGGGTCTATTCACCGTTGTTGATGTCTGTTTTTAGCACTGCGGTAACTATGAATATTTGTTAACGTCATAGCAGTGATTTCATTTATTAATAGTCGAAAATATTTTGAGTGGGCAATAAATTCTCTAGTCATAGCTATGAGGGAGATTGTTTAAGACCTTTTTCAATTCATCGCGAAGTATAAGGGAAGTTTTCTAGCTATTCGATGCGAACATGAAAGCCTACAATTATCTTGTTATACCAGATGAAATATTGAGCACGCTATAATGATCATGAATCCTGTTAGGAAATGTATTTTATATGCTGCAAATACGGCTCGTATGTGTAAAAATCTATCAAATTCTCCACAATTATGCTTGCATTTATTAATAAATCCAAGTAAAAAACCTGACGTATGATGTGTGTGTGTATGACACGTCATGCCTATCTTTTTATCTTTTTCATTACCTTTTATATCTCATATGTCTGTAGTGTAAATCAGAAGAAAAAGAAAATCTACAAACGTGTTCAGATTCATGCGTATAATCACTCTATCATCTCGATATCAAATTTATCGTTTTAGTCTGAAATGTTCTTATTTCTTACTTCACTGTTATTAAAGCACAACAATTTCGTATTTCCCATGCTTTATAGAAAACAAGCGTTTGATGACAATAATTAAAAACTCTCTGACGCTTTTTGACCATTGTTATCTAGGACAAAACTGTCGCGTGTGGAACGAATGAAAGACGTATAAAATATCGGACTTGCATTGTTGTCCTTCGCTTATGAAATTATCTCAATAAAAGCATCAGAATGAATAGTATTAATTGGGTCGTTTCTGAGAAATAGCGTAACAATGGATCTCAAACAGATTTTATTACTGTAAACTATGTACCTTAAAAAAATATACTTTTCTATTCCGGAGCAGAAGGACCAGAAGTTTTTCAGACCGGTATCCTTCGGTTAACCTCGTTATATCGGGTCTATCATCACGAATTTTTATCTTGAAATCATTTTCACTTTCAGTTCGCTGTTAACGATCTCGAATTCACTAATGTTTAGTTAGTTTTTGTGTTATAGTTTTTAGTTTTACAGCAATTAATCCATGTTTCTATATACACCGATTTAAATATAAGGTTCGTCACCAGCGGTACCAAAGACCTCCACACTGTAGCTTTGAGCGAAACCAAACCTCATCTGAAATTATCACGTTTTTATTCCTACATTGTGTGGACTCACAATTAGTGCAGTAATTGGCTATTTCAATTTAAGTTTTCCAGGCCTGATTGTTACATCAATAAAAACTTTTGCGAGGGCAACAGTCTTTGATCTATGTGTATCAGCAGCAACCTTATCGAAACATAAAGTCAGGAGACTGCACAATGCAGATATTTACGCGGGACATTACAACAATTGCGTGAAGTCTATTCAGTTCACATTTGCAGCTGCACGCACCAACACAACAGTGCCATAAACTTTACGTGCATCATAATTAAAGGGCTGAGCATAAAGGAGGAGTGCCGTCATACGGAGAATATGCCCTACAATCGCGCAGCCGCGAGTGTGCCCTATTCATTCAGTCAATGCGCGCCTCTCTTTCGTAATTGCATAGCATTCTGGGAACTTAATGATAGTCATCCACACTTCTTATTTGAATACGATTAATTTTGAATGAAAATAATTCTATTTTATTGGATATTATTCTAGGAACCTAATGGTAGTCATCCACACTTCTTATTTAAATAAGTTCAATTTAGGTCTCTTGTAATTTTATTTTGACGTTACATTGTTTTGTATAGGATAGTATTCTGGGAATCTAATAATAGTCATATGGTAGTTATCCACATTGCTCAATTAAATAGCCTCAATATAGCTCTAAAATAATTTTATTTTTACGTAACATTGTTTTGTAAAGGATAGTATTCTAGGAACTTAATAGTAATCATCCACGCATCTTAGTTAAATATGCTCAAGTTAGGACAGTAGTAATTTTATTTTTACACGACATTGTTTTGCATAAGGGACAGTGATCGATTCTCGATAAGATATCATTAAAGGAGAATGTACGAGTTTGGTAGTCCCAAGCATTTCTGTTTCTTTCAGTATCTCGTCAGTGAAATATATTACGTTACACCAAATACCTCTGGTTTCAATTGATCAAAATGCTAATTTATACTTTTTCTACTTGGTTTTCATTATAAAAAGCTACATCGATGCCATTATATCATGTCGAGTCTCCGTTCTATTGAACCATTGAAATATACTGTATGCGCAACCTACCGCGCGTCTTCATAAGGCGAAGCCTGAAATCACTCTTTTCTGGAAGCTATCCTGTAATGGAGACGAGGGAGCTCATCAAATTATCGCCCACCACACTGCTGTGTAGCACAATTTCCATGAAATGGATCGGCGATTGTAGTCGGTAAAGCTCTCCCTCTAATCGTGCTGTTGTGGAAGAGGCTTTGGCTTCCGGTCAATTCTGGGCGGCATTTTTTGGGGGGTTTTACGGCAAGCACCGAGTGCTTTTTGCAAAGCTTTGCGAGCTCTTAATTCAGCTCAGTTCCGGCGCAACAGCGGACAGCGCTCTGAGATCGCCCAACTATGGATCGACTTGATCTCGCCAGCTCGATAGCGGAGGGGAGCGTTGGGCTGTGCTGCAGTGCAGGTAAGCACTTTCGTTTTCCCCGCAAAAACATGAAGCCGCTGCGCTGAATGTCTTGGACTTTTGCAGAATGTCGCTGCCTATCTTGCGGTCCGTGGTCGCACAATGGCTCAATTGGCCGCGAACGAGTGCGTTTTCGATTAACATAAATATGGAAATTGAACGCACAAATAAATATAACGTCAAATCATGATCAGGTTTGTGATAGTTTTTATGCTATTCTGGACTGAAATATAGGATGAAATTCTAAAAAATGAAGAAGGGCAGTCTTGATAATGATATGAGTTACACTGACACCACCTTTCAAATGTGAAAGTGGAACCAGAAGAGGAATCTGTTGACTAGAGTAAACGAAAGTAACTCACTCGCTTACATGCAAGCATACATTGACTAATGCGCTGTTCTAGGTGAGTCACTTGTTACTTGACAGCTGTCAGTGTGTTACCTATAGTAGGTCTCACGGAGATCTCAGTTCTCAATAGGGTGCTCACGATAACTCACGACAGGTTTACTCGGGATAGAGAGTTACTCGACACCTCTCTGTGCGCTGCTCTCGCACCTCGAGATGGCTTTTCTCTTCTAGCACCCCTTGTGGCAGGCGCTGCCTCGACAACCATATTCATGCTCCAAGTCTGAGCGATCACCAGGTTTGTATTGATTTCATTTATTTAAATATCCTAACTGAAGTATTAATGTCCTGAAAACATTGAAACATTGAAAACATAAAATGAACATTATTTCAACTGTCAAAAAACTCATTTTTGACAGTGACTCGTTGAACTGAACTTGATTTACATTTCCCTTCAATTTGAATCCCGTGTCAAAAAGTAAAACAGGTTTAATGAACTGGAGGATATCTAATTTAACCTTAATTTCAGCTGCATTGTATCTATTCATTGTGTAGTTAAGTCCTTACAGAAATTCCGAATGTTTTTTTGGCATAGAAAATGCTCTTCCACTCTGAAGTACTGTTTATCGTTCATTGGATATGGATCTTTCATTTGAAAAATAATGTACATACTTCTGTAATTTTGGACAAAAATTCTTCTTCAGAAGTGTCAAAATCCCCTGTATCTAGTTAATATCTTGCTCTATCTAGTCAATACAACCCGTTTCAGGAATGTGAACAAAATCTGTATTTTCCTGTGCAACGTGAATGTGTGGGATACGTTGACTATCTGCAAAAATTAATACATGTTTTGTTGACCGTGAGCAGAATTTGCTCACTTTGCTCTGCATCATGTTCAGTTGAGAAACATAATTAAAAATAAAAAATACTCCAACCTTTCAAATTAACTACTTCGTATCGGAGAATTTTTCCACAACACAAAGAACCGCTGAAACTCGTTAAACGTCGTATATGCCATGAATATTTCATTTACTTATACTCAAATAATTGATTTCATTGACTGAACTTGCCAAGTAGACCCGACAGCTGTTCTAACTGGACCTCCCTGTGTGAACTGAACACGATGATGAAATTTTCTGCGTTCGCATGACGAGGTTTAAGTTTTTGTGTAGTTCCACGACCACTCTTCTGCTGGTTGCTTTTCCCTCGGTTCGACTTTCGCGTTGTGATGAGTTACTTTGTTGGCCAATTGTTACGCTATAATGAGTTAACACGTTAACCGCCATGTGAATCACCTGTGGTACGCGGATGAATTTTCATAATGTTGTTGACCTACCAGTATCTTTCACATACTATTTTCAAAAAATTTCCTACTTCAACTGATTTTAAATTTGAGTTTAATGTTGAACTTCAGTTTAACCCATGGTTGTTTACGTTTTAAATGGGTTTGTGCTTTTCAATGAAGTCTTAATTACCCAACGAGCTTACCTCCACTGTTTCAATATTCTTCATCTCGATTCAAGCTTTACGTAATATTTCTTCTCAAAGAACACCTATTTTGCAATCAGTACCGCTCTACTTGGTGGTCGTTACGTCCTCTGGTATTGAAGTTCTCGGGAGTCTGCTTCGTGATCCGTCGACGTTACTCTAACTCCCATGCAATGGCCCGTGTTGAGGCCTGCATTTGTGAGTCGGCAACGGTCTGGAGAACATGAGAAATTCCTACTCCTTTACTGGTCTGTAGCGCTGTTATGGTAGGTAAGCAAACAATGGCCTGTAGCCCGGTTATGGTAGGTGAGCAAGCAATGGTCTGCAGCTCACCTGCGTTCAGTTGTTCAAGTAGCTTCTGATTCGTTTACAAATCTTCAAATTTTTTGAGCCGGCTTCTTTGTTTTGTTTTTTTGTCTCATAGGTATTTAGTTACATGTATCTTTTGATTTATTTAGAAATCTTCAAGTTTTTACAAACCTTCCTCTCTCTTTTTTGTTTCTTTAATATTTTGTTTCATTTAGTCATTCACTTATCTATACGCCTTCAAATTTTCTTAACCTACATTTCTTTTTTATTTTTGTCTCGTTAGTTTTGAGTCGCAAGAGTCGACGCATGTGACGTTTAAGAGACGTTTATTAATTTGCAGGGGATAAAAGAGCATCAACAGCCAGCGTCGAAACTTTGATTACTGCGGGACTTTCGGGGCTAGATCGATTTCTGAGCTTGATGAGGGAATATTTACCTCTCATAAATTTAAAAGGCATTTTAAATCATTCAACTGCTGGATTTCTTGAAATTCAGCAATTTCATTTACCTAAAGATAACGTAATTATTCATGCCTGGCAACAGTTCGTTTTTAACACTTACGGGGAATAGATTGCCAGTAAAAACTTCATGCCCGAATTTCATTATGACATTCCCGTGAGATTCATAAAAATTCTCCCATCTCATTTATAATTACCATCATTTTCTATCTAGTCATATTTAAGAAAATCGCTGTCAGAAATTTATAGCTGTCCGATCAAAACAATCCTACATTGTTGAACATAAAGAAGTTGGTTTCCTTTCTTGCACTGTTAGTTTCTCACCCATATCAGATATAATTTGAAACACTAAAAAAGAAGAGCAAATTATTGTACGGTGCGTGGTTTTTGGGAAGCCCTGTGGAGTAGAACTGAAATTTCATGATGTTTACAGTCCCAAACTACACGACTCTGCTACTAATATTACTACTACTGGAATGCGTGTTCCTAAATTAAGTCTTATTATTCCCTCTGCTGCGCGTTCTGAAATTATAAACACGAAAAGCCAATGGTCAGGAACAGGAAAAAATCTCCTACATAGAAGGTCTTTCTTACGTATGTATAAATTGAGAGACAGACCTGAGACATTCTCACAGACAGCTACCTTCTTTAAGAAGCTGAACTAACTTTATTGCTGGAGTCTCAATACCTCTTTGAACAACGAACACGATTTTGAACCGACAACCATGTTAATTGCTTTCGTACTCATCTCCTTCCGAATACCACTTCAAATAACAAACGCACGATTTTCACACAACAATCACGATGATTGAAAGAAAAAAAGCACGTTTGAATCATGTAAAAAAAAGTGTTCGTTCTTCTAAAAATTCGTAAAAATTAGCGAAAGTTTAACTTTTAACTTCTAACGTTACTCGGAATTTAACATGTGGCGCACCATAATCATAACGGAATAGGCCATCGCTTCGTGTCGCCGAGGTCAAAGCAGCGCAGAAGGCATGTACGCGAGGAGCAAGTGTTGAGTCCCGAGAACAGGACCTGGCGAGTTTACGGTCCGCGTGTTGCTATATTGGCCTCGAGGCGGGAATAGTTTAGCCATAACAAGCCTCAGTGAGTTGTAAAATGAACGCTTTTGGGCCTCACGCTCAAACTCCTCTAATGAATTGCTTTTTGAACCGATGTGGAACCGCGCGCTTGCCTTGCGGTTAGCCTCGTCACCGACGATCCCAAATGACTTTACGACGGTGTCTTCATTTGGGAACAAACACTAAAAACAAGGCAAGTCTTGTGGCTTTTGCCTGCGAAAAACATTGCTCGCTAATAAATTGCGGAGTGGGTTTTTATCATGAAGCCATTTTGAGAAAGAAGAAACTGGTTTTGCTCGAAGTTTGCGATATTTAAAGATTGTTGCGACGTTCGTTTGCTGAGTTTTTATTAACAGTCATTTGGCGTTATATTGTACATACTTATGAAATTTTTTAAATTTTACCACAAAATTAGATTGTTTAATTACCTTTCGAAATCAGTTGAATTCAAATGTGTGTGGAAACTTTTTCTAGTAAGTTAAGTTTTCAGAATAATGAGCTAGTAAAGAACACACAATTTCTTCATGTTTTTGTTGTTTACTATTTCCAATTTTACCAGTAAATTCGCACTTTAATCATATCGATTTCTTGTCAGTGATGCAGTGAAAAGTTTTGTGCATGCCCCGAGATGTATATTTTCTCATCAACATTCCTGCCCGCGGATCAAAGGGCTGCTGAACTAATTTGCAACTTCCATTCATGAGGAAAATTTCCCAACTTCTCCGTGCTGGGAAGAGGGCATTTAAAGTTCTCTTGCAAGCAATGTGATTCCTCACCGTGTACGGCATTTTCTTAAGACGCAAAATTTTGTGTTTTAGTTCAAAATACTACGTTTGTTCACACATCTCAGCTTAGCACCGAAACTTTCAATCCACTTTTTGTAGGTGCTGACGATTAAATATGCGTTCTTTCTCTTATAACTTACTAAACGTTTTCTACTTCAGTTTTCAATTTCAATCTATGTAGTTTTGTACGAAATTAATTGAGATAAGCGATTTGTTCGATATAAAATTTCAATGTACAAAATTTACAGCCACTCAGTTTCTTTTGATTCGCTTTCTTACACGAAATCTCAGCATCTGACCTGTTCTCAATCAATTAAGAAAGCAAGATATCCTTGTGATAATAGCAGACATTGCGCTCGCACTCCAGTGCAATTGTTAGATATGCATAATGTAGTAAGCCCGTAGCACATCCTAGCAGGGCGAAATTATCACGTCCGTAATAGGAAACTACTTTGTGTTAAAATTATCACTTTTCTGAAAACTGCAGAGTAGTTCTCATAGAAATTAAGTAAGCTTATCCGAGCGTACTTGAGCAGATGTTCGTGTGGCATCATGATCGAGGATTTCAACTGCAGTAATTAATTAAATTATCTATAATTTGACTGGTCTTGCATTGTGTTTATTTTATAACAGGATAAAGTTCCTGGAGGTAATTAGTGACTTCTCTAGAATTATGCGGTTGTGAGGGTTCGTAATGAGATACGAAAACGTAACTCTTTTTTTAACTGCAATAGGAATTAAATTATTTAAATGTGTGCTAACAATCTGCAAAGCACAACGCTGTGTGAGTGTTCTTTGACTGTTTGTCTTTTCACCGTAGGACAGAACTCATTTGAAGATTAGAGAGTTACCCTTTGTACTCACTGTTCGTCTATCATTGTCATAAACTGTGTTCGTCAAGTTCACTGTTTAGAAAACTTAGGAGCGAAAGTTACGTGAAATTCCAGAGATATCTAACAAACGTTTGAAATATCATTCCGTGACTGGCGTAATCAAGAACTTTTTTAAATGTCTAAGGGTTCTATCATTATTATTGAGAAATCATTCTATATTTTTTTAACAAAATAATAACGGTGTAATTCGTTTGAAAGTGAAAAAGAGATTCCCATTTCATATTTGGAGCGCAACTACAACATCATTCATTATAAACATAAGAGTAACACGCTCTCAGCCCACAGCAAACAGGCAGCTCAGCACTTTAGTTGGTCGATTTCAAAGCTTTTTGTAACGCTCACTCAGCCCAAAATAGAACAGGAGTTACTGGAATATATTTATGGAAAATTACTGATATTTTACTGTAGGAATGTACCACATGTGTTGGAACATAAATTCTTGTTCTGATGTTTCATTACAAGGATTTTTCAAGAATTTTTATAGAACGAAGACTGCACGACAAAAATCAAGTCGAGCTCAAATACTTGTTCTGCCTTCATCAGCTTCAAATTGAAATACAGTAGCTATTGCTAGCGTTTTATTTATGGGCCTAGGCCGTCCTCTGTCTCAGGAGAATCTAAAGAGATTATTGCGATTGATTATGCTTTAAAATTCCAGTTGAGAGTAAACATTTTAGAACAGACTATGGTTCAAATTATTTACATATTTTCAAAAAAGGAAGAACACGTATTCTCTACGTTGCAATAAGGTTTTTACATTGAACTTCAATGCTGTTGAATAATGGCTCTTTCGTATCGATTGAATTTATTTATTTCTTTGAATTTTTTGAATCTTTAAAATAATCGAACTTCATCGGCCCTCGTTAGTTTTTGATTCGTTCATTAGTCAGAGAATCCGCATCAAGAACGTGCGCCAAATGTACAGTATTTCTTCGGAGGGTGCCTCGTATTTGCTCTCATTCTGCTCTGGGAGTCCTGAAAATTTCAGGCGCTGGCGAAGACCGTCCGCCTTTCAAATTACCTCGAATTTGTTCGTTTGAATGATGTGGCGCTTTTGTTTACTCATCGCCCTTTTGTTTTCCTTGCGAGTCGCTTTCAACGAGGCGCACATGCCGCGACAATTCTGCTGCCTTATTGGAAGCGCTATCCCACGCCCTGGGGCTCTCTCACCCTTCGTTTCTCGTGCACGAGAAAAGTCTTTGTTTTCTACTGCGCGCTGAGACAGCATATTCCCTCATGAAGACCATTAAGCGGGGTTGTTTTCAAGTTAGGATATCTGTTTTATTGATGTTGCATGTCTCCATTTTCCATGAGTGGTGCGCAGAGGGATGGATTTTATTTCCTATAAAATTCTTATTTGGGGCTTTTGTTTAATCTAATGAGTTTCCTAAGCTCATACGAACCACACCCTCATTTTTTGGCTGTAGAGATATTCGTTAATTGTCGGACTGTGATGCAGAGTTGGTGCGTCTCATTACATAGTTTGAAAAGAGAGAGAAAGAATCCGTTGTGTAATGTGGAAGGAAGCTTGAGCCGTCAAATGTGTTTCTGAAAAGATTAACATTACTAGACTTTATTGCTTATTTTCTGAATTTTTCCTAATTGGATATTAAAAGAGCCGCTTAAATATTTGTTGTTGAGGTATTTTTTATTAGTCAATTATACACGGTGATGTAGGAAGATATATCATCTTATTTTTCGACGTAACTTCTTCACTAGTTTTTTGTTTTGATGTTCGACCGTGTTATTTTGCTGCTATCGTTCATAATTTTCTCATAATGTGAGAAAGTAAATTTACTATGAAGCGATTATGTATTTATATTTAATGGCGACTTTAATAATGAATTAGTGTGATTGAGGTTGTCAGTCTTTTAAGTGGGAGATTAGATGACGGGTTTTGAACAGTAAAATCCAATCATGCCTAACTATACTCATTAGTGACATGCCCTTCTCAGTCAATTTTATTGAACGGTACCTCTCTCTCTCTCTCTCTCTCTCTAGCACATTAGTTCTCTCTCGTGTTAATATTAGTGCACCAATTGTTTGAACAAACTGCCGTTCGTACTTTACCAGCCTGATTCGTTAATAGATGTGTTGAATTCTTCTTGTCAAGTCTATCCACCCACAGAAGCCTCATCACAAATGACAACTTTCTTTGAGGCCCACAAGCGGACTTTGAAACGTTCCGACACCAGAGCCTCATTGAAATGTCTTGTTTGTTTTCTTTTATAATTCAGTGCTATTTGATGCGCGTTGGAGTCTGCCTGATGAATTATGCCTAACCCTTCATTTCAGCTGCCGCCATCCTCATTACTTTCCCTCTCTGTTTTCTTTGACGGGCGCAATAAAGAGCATTCGTGAGCCATGAGCCGCGGTTTCTTTTAGCAACAGCTCACCATTTTTCGTTGTTCGGGAGAAGCTGCGGCTGCTTCTCAGGGTGGCACTTGAGGGCCAGGGAACCGGGACGCACAATCAATACGACCATTGTGTATTGTGATTATTTATTCGTAGACTCTGCAGGCTACAAAGCATCAACGTGCGTTGTTACCATTATCTCCTATGGCACCCTAGGCGACATATCATTTAGTCACTATTCTGCCGAATTTATAAGGAATTATCAAAAAGTCTCACTTTCATTGCTACAGTGTTACTGGAGTATACTGCAGTGCGTTGTATACTCAATAATACTATCATTGTGACATAACTACCATAGTCTAATATGGTACGCTATATACTAAATAATATCATCGCGATTACGTACTTTGACGATAGTACCAAAGAGTAATTTGGTACATTATGTACTGTACGATAATACTATCCCCTTTATCCTATGATAATTACTAGTTTCGTAGAATACCGAATTACTTGTGTTGTTTCTTCATTCACTTTACTCATACTACGCAGGAAGTTGTCTTTGTTTATAACGACTCTGGTTCCTTGGGTTTCATTTTTGGCCGAAAACAAAGTATCCAGACATGATAGTGCTGTGGAGATTTTTTTTGTGCCTTACTGAAGTGAGTGCTGGTGTGTGTGCAAGCAGTTCATTTGGACGATGGTTGCATTTGTAATTGCTCTGTGATGGCTCTGTTTTAATCTGTTTTTCACAATGTCGATTTATTCAAAGTTTTTTAGTTCGTATTTTGCTTGCCCTTCAAATTTAAAGGAAAGTGAATCGTAGCATGTGAGTGCGTTCCCCGAAGATTTCTAAATTGGTATTCTCATTAAGTAGGAGAACTCTGAGGCATGGCTACTAATAAGGGTTTCTCCATTTAAGGAGAATATCACAGTCCACTTGAAAAGAAAGTAGAAATAAACTTTCCTACAGCCTCGTAAAATCATATTATTTATGACAATTATGCATGAAATTTTATAACCATTTATTTCAGAAATAATAATTACGTCAGATTCCAGCGTCATCAAAAAATGCAAAAGTGAGTAATGACATATCCGAGCCACGCTTCCTTCAACACATGCGATCAAAATACGACTGCACGCAATAGGGGATCTGTAGTAGCACTTCGCTCACGCCTTCCACCACACGCACAAAGCTTTGCAATAACAGCACGGTTATAACAATAACAGCTGAACAGTTTGTTACGATCATCAGTACGACGATAGCGTGCCTTCTTACGTCTAGCATGTGGGTAGCTATGTCCTCTAGAACTAAGCGAATCATCTTGACTGTTACGGCCCTCTAGAACTAAGCGGAGCATCTTGACTGGTAAGGTCCTCTAGAACTAAGCGGAGCATCTTGACTGTTACGGTCCTCTAGAACTAAGCATAGCATCTTGACTGTTACGGTCCTCTAGAACTAAGCGGAGCATCTTGACTGTTACGGTCCTCTAGAACTAAGCATAGCATCTTGACTGTTACGGTCCTCTAGAACTAAGCGGAGCATCTTGACTGTTACGGTCCTCTAGAACTAAGCTGAGCATCTTGACTGTTACGGTCCTCTAGAACTAAGCATAGCATCTTGACTGCTATGACCCCTGTCCGCCCTGCTCGCTGCCTCTCCAGTCTCCGGTGCCGGCAGTCCGGCACACCAACACTGCCTACAGAGGGTCAGTGCGCCCAACTCCGCCGTCAAGTTCGGATGTCCAAGGCTCGTGACTGTCTTACCTGAGTGTTACTCTATCATCAAATATAATTCTTCTCTGGACATAAACGTTTGGTTTTAAAAGGATTGTTTCAGTGAGCATGAGCTGTGCAATAGAAATCTGAATCTTGCACTTTTTTTCAATTAAAGTTTTGCGGTTTTTACGACAGCTAGTAATAGTTTCGATGGATTCAATGTAGTCTTTCTATGTCATCAAAAATAATTCTTCTCTGAAAATAAACTTTTTTTTAGAAAGGATTGGTTTAGTGAGCATGAGTTATGTAGCAGGAATCTGAATCTTGCACTTTCTTCCAATTAAAGTTTGGCGGTTTTTAGGATAGTTAATATCAGTTTCCATGTATTCATTGTAGCCTTACTCAATCATAAAATTTAATTTTTCTTAAGAAATAAACATTCAATTTAAAAATTTTTGGTTTAGTGCGCATAAGTTGTGTAATGGGAATCTAAACATTTCTCTAGCCCTATCTCTCAGTAAAAGACTTACAGTTATTATGATAGTTATCATTCGTTTACATGTATTATTTAAATCTGAACGTAGTGCCTCCCGTGCCAAACTCACCAATTTTGCACACAAATTCCGACTATTTGCTCCTTGGACAGAACGCAGTATCGTGCATGGATTATTTTTAATGAACATTTCAACTGGGAGCCCCAGCGTGCGTGATTCAATTCTAACGCTGTTTGTGTGGTTGTTGATGTAATTAGGCAAGTCAACATGCTTTGAAATATTAATTTCGTGCTGATCGTGTGCGTGGCGCTGTGCTTGCTGGGGCGTGCGCGTGCGGCCTGCTAATTTCTGGTAACTCATTATGAGTTTATTACAAGCCCACGTGAAATGACTTAATTAGACAAGAGGAATAATCCGATCATGACTCAGGGCGCACGATTAACTTAACCTTAGAGAAAAAGACAGCTCTCACTTGATGGTGATCTCCATGAAAATAGAATTGATTTCTTTGAATTATTTCATTAACTTTTTCGGCGTCTTTTGATTACTTGTAACGAAATTACTCAAACGTTCTCAACTTTGGTTGCTTAGGTTGGTCAACCAATTAGCTCTTGTTGGTGACTTCCTATTTTCTGGATAATGATCACCTAATTTTAGTTCAAAATGATGATCTTTTTATACTCGAATACAAGAATTAACAAATCTGGTGTGGTTTATCCCAGTATTTCTGTAAAATTTGTTTCATTTTGGTTTAATTCGCTTGCTACGCTGATTCAGTTTGTTAAGTTGATATCCTGTAGTTTGACGTACATGGCTTCGAAAATCATGGTTCAAATTACTTATCATTAGATTTGATTGTTTCATCCGAGCCTGGTCAACTCGAACTTTATTCAAAACCTCATTATACCGACACTTTTGAACTGCTATTTAAAATTTTAGTTTACGTCATGACTTAGGGGAAATATTTCTGTAGCCCTTAGGGGACCTTAGTTGTGAAACGTGTGAGTTAAGCTATGTAGTATGTTTCTGCCAGCTATTGAGCCTCGGGTATGTAATCTTCAAAATATTCTCAACTGAAAAAGACCGATAGTGAATAACACACTTAAAAATATGAGACGGCAGTGATTATAAGGTTTTTATTTTCATCTAATCGCTGAGCCTGTCATAGCTGGGTTTGCTATGCCATTCTCTCCTGAAAGAAGTTTTCCGTTTGACATATAACGTACTTAAAATTGTTTCATTTTCTGTTGATAACACTCATATCGCAAAAATTCTGACTCCTGCAGAAGTGACGGGAAGTCACTGCGTACGGGGAAAAACGCGCTTGCGTACAATACCCAGTCTAACTTTTTCTCCGCCTGAGCCATTTAGGCGATTAAATCGCTTTGGCGGCGAAAAACATGCATAAAGGTGGCAAAACAGTTTGACTGCGATACTGAGTAATCCTGTTCCAGTCTGTCGGTTGGTTATATTAGGCATATCGTTACCTGATTTGGCTGCGTGTTCATCCTAGATTTTCCAAAGAAAATATCCTAAAAGAATGACAAAGGTCATATTGGATGGGCCACTCCACGTAACTGGGCGCTCTTGTCAAAAGTGGACGCATTTCCTTAAAGTAAAGCTGCTCTTATAGTGCTTGCACTACAGCGATGGACGTGCAGTATTCAAATATTCACAAACGCATGAAACCTCCAAATTGAAGGTTTCTAAAGGGCATTGTGCATGTTAGTTTACCAGTCATGTTCGAGGAATTCTGTGCAATGTGAAGACTTACAATACGTGTGTATTGTCGTACATTTTACTAAACTTGGGTGGAAGCTTATGTAGTTACTGCGTTCGTATATTCTGATTCATCTAAATGTACAAGCCTAAAATATTCTTCAATAACATGGAATTAAATGTATTTCTAATTAATTTTCATTCATAAAAATGGAAATTTTTATGATTTAACAAGTAACAGTGTTGTTGGACGAATCATCATCGATTCCTTCTATGTGTGGGTCCTGTGACGGTCATATTGCTGGTAGTAATAACTTACTGCTGATAAGTTCATATTGATGGTAATAATATTGCTGGGAGAATTATGAATCTATAGCTGATAAGTTCATATTGCTGGCAGTATTATGGACTTAAAGTTGATAAGTTCATATTGGTGGTCGTAATATCAGTCTATCAGCGTATGCGCCTCCTCGTCCTTCGTCTCGAGGCCCAAGGCGTTGAAAATAGAATTTTTCCACTGGGAGAGTGTGTTCGATAGTTACTGAATAATTGCCGTAATTTCCAGTGGGCGTTTTAATTTTAGCTCGGAAAACATCTTCTTCGCGGACCAAAAGTGATCAAAGCCAGAAGTTCAATTCGCTCACACGCGCCACGAAAATAATGTTATAAAATCAACTCCACCAAACAAAAACCAAAGTTCAAACGCTTTGATTGAGTTGGTCCCTCAACTAAGTTAGGGACTCAAGTTTCATGACTTCAGAGCCCCAAAAGTTGCTAATTTTTTTCAATAGCCAGTGTAAGTAATAATGAGTTTCGTAACGAACTCAGGCTTTGCCAGAGAAGAACTTTTTTCTGTTTAGGAACTTTTATTTATCGATAGTTCAGGGCATTCGAAAAACACCATCGAGACTTTTGTAACGCGCTATGCGAAATTCTGGTGAACTTATTTCCAGATGAATGAAATAACTGCGTGATTAATAATTGAAGAATGGGAAGTTTCAGCATCGCTCGGAGCTAATTGACCAGAGATAATTGGGGATTTTTGATGGAACGATGCTTTGTTTCCTGTAGCTCTAGATAATGACCTCAATTCGCGCTGTTCACGCGCGCTGAATAAATTGCCTCGGATAAAAACCGCGGTTTTAGAACAAATGAGGGTTTGTCAGGATGAATCCATGAACTATCATTTGAGTTTTGAAAATCACCTTGAATCGCAATTAATTCATCATTTGAGTTTTGAAAATCACCTTAAATCGCAATTAACCCATCATTTGAGTTTTGAAAATCACCTTAAATCGCAATTAATCCTTCATTTGAGTTTTGAAAATCATCTTAAATCACAATTAATCCACAATTACTATCATTTTTTTGACAATCACCTTAAATCACAATCAATGGGAAAAACCTTTCGGTACTAGCAGCTTAACTTTAATTGGAGAGAATTTTTTTTAATTTTTATTATCATACTTAGTTACAAGAGCTCGCTTCTGTGTGATCACGTCATTGTAAAGTTTTATATTCGTGTCACGCATGCTTCACGAGTTTTTCTATCTCAAATCTTAGATTTTTTTGCCTACATGCATGAATGTCCTGCCGACACGTGGCGCTCACTCGCTTTTCTCAGTTTGAAAAAGAGGATTCATTATTTAAAATAACATAAAATGGATTTAAATTTATCGATCTATTTTCTGTTTCATTGGCCCAGAAATTTATCAAATGCTATTTTATATGTTTTTAAATTTCAGTCTTCGTGCAGTAACTGGCCGAATCATATATTCAATATATCAAAGGCGTTTAAATGAACTGTAACGAGTGAATTTTTCATAAAAAAAACAAATAGCAGAGGATATTTCAATCTCAATAATCTCTTAACGAAAGTGAAAATATTTCGATTTAAGTTTGCAGGACTTTTTCATCACTAAGTGTCTAATTAATCAATATATGTTCGGGGATTGAACTCGCGTGCTTCCATTTGCTCAAAGTACAGAACGCATCTGGCGTTGATGACCATGGACTCAACAAAAACTATGAGAAATAAAGCTGTCATGATGGAGTCCATGTCGATGCCTCGAGTTGTGAAGAATCTTCTGAACCGCATCCGCCCCTCGCCAGACGTCGACAGCAGCAAGGTAGCGAGAGGCCCTAACTGCGATGCTCCAGGTAACTGCTTCAATAGGTGCTGGTGGAATTTTCAGTACCACTATTACTTACAATAGGTGCTGATGGCTATTTTCAATGCTATAACCATGCTTACAATAGGAGCTGGTGGCTATGATCAGATCTTACTACGTACAACAGGTGCTATAATGGCTCTGCTCAGTATTACTACTTACGATAGGTACTGATGGTTATGTTTAGTACTATTTCGCAGCACTATGTTTTTGCTTCAGTAGCAATGTTGCATGCAACTACGTACAATAGATGTTGATAGTTGTGTTCAGTACTATTAAGCTATGTTCATACTCCAGTAGCAATGTTCGAAGGAACCACAAATATGTGTTCAAAGTACTGTTGGCACGCTATGCACTTCGTTTGGTTGAAATAACGGAACCAAATGTGGTGTCCCAGGTAATAGTCAAGAATAACATGGGACATAATAAAATAGAAAATAATAGGATAGAAAAAAGATTAGAGAAGAATATGATGGACTAGAATAAAGTAGAATAGAAGAGAAAAAATTGAATGGAATGAAATAGAATGCAGCAACTGAGACGAGGTATGCGGTCATTCTCGGTTTGCCATCGGTCCCATGCCTTCGAGAATCAATCACGCACAACGGACGGCGAAAAAGTAGAGGAGAAACTGTGAAGTTTGTCCGTCATGCTGAGATAGTCTTGATGTCGTGTTAGGTACTTAGAGCACTACTAATCACTGTTGAAATTACAGCAGCAGAAATAACGCACAAGATTTCTTATACATTTTGTATTAATAACCCGTCAGCTTATCGTGCAGTGTTGAAGCTCTTCTGAATACTTTAGGGTTAGCATTGAAATATATACGTTGTTTTACTGTGTCTGGTAGCGAGTGCCAACAGATATGATATTTCTATTGCTATTATTACGTTTTTTTATTTGGATTTCAATTGAAACTTTCAACCAAACTAAGTTTTTTTTATATTTTGCTTTGTGATGCTGAATTAATACGCTGCAACTTACAGAGCGTGCTACCTAAATCGTAATTGCTGCACCATATCATTTTGCGTTTGGTGCATTAAAAGACGAGGTACTCTGTTTCTAAGGTAATGCGAAGAGTTATTTGATGTCCGAGCACCAATACTGTCACGAATGAGCGTAAGAATGAGTAGGATTCTCAGTCAAAAACTTTTCGACTGATTTTTTGAAAGATGTGTTGGCTCATCACTCAAGTATCCTGCAGCATCAGTTTAGGACCACTCTGACAGAACAGAGTATCCTTGATGTTAGACAGACCGTGATTGGATAACTCCACTCAAAGTTTGCAGGATCATCATGTAACGTTCGTGAAGTCTCTGGTAAACTCTGGTAGAATTTGCTAGTTTCGGATCTAAACTTTTCTCATTTCCGTGCTGTGAGAGACGGAACTTTTAAATTTATATTCATTTTCCAGGAAAAGTGCTTATTCCAACATAATCGTAATTTGACATTGTAAAGGAGTCGATCAGCTTGTATGATTTTTTTGATGACTTTTATCCTTATACGTACAAAGAGGAGTATCAAATATTGGGAACTGTAATTTTTATAAACGTAGGTCAAAATACCTACGGTCGAACATACACAGCGTGTGCATAATTTTGATGACCTTCATCCTTATACATACGAAGATGAATATCAAATCTTGTGTTCTGTAACTTTTATAAAGGGAGCTTGAAATACCTACGTTCTAACATGTACAGCTTCTGTATTCTGCATACGAGCGACAATCAATTAAGGAAATAAGGAAGAAGAAGAATGTGTCTCACAAAATTAATTGTGTATTCAAGAGTGAGTTCAGAAGCTCTCCGATCCCCTGAACCTCCGATGAGTTTACTCTTGAATGGCATTTTTTTGCAAGCACTGTTAATTAATCAGACTCCGAGTTTCTGCGACGATTTGTTCTTCAGAATGTTACTTGATCCGATAACTGTGAAGAATTTTACTCCGCTCTTGGAATTCGATATTCTATCTTGAGCAATTTTTGTTGGCATTGATCATACGATCCTCTTCATGGCGTATTTATTTGTAACTCCTCGACCTTTAGATACGTCAGTATTAGATACTATTTCAGTAATTGTTCAATGAACATCCGCTAATTAATTAATATGATCGGTTAATGGATATTTTTTACCATGTTCATTGATATACAAGTGCAAGTACGTAAGTGATACGCTATACATTTGTGCACTAGTCCGTCATCTCGCTGAGAATTGGCTACTGATCACGCGTCGTTGGATACCCGAGTCCAACGTTAATGGCATCATCTCGTAAAATATGAGGGGATCTTGCTGCCAGATCTGGACATAAAAGAAAATCTTCAACTTAGGGTCATAGATGAGCTATTGCCCATTTTCCTTCTTTATTTCGTTCAGTCAAGCGAGGCATAACGCCTCAGTTTGCTTTTTTATCGTCTTGATGCAATACGAGTGCAGCTTACTCGTCTCTTACTACGTATTTTACTGTGTATAGGAGCCATCCTGGCCTGTAACCTGCTACTCGTTCTTCACTGCAACCCTGTTGAGGAATTGCTTTCAATATCTTCCTGTGCTATACTCAGTTCAAGCTCACAAGCCTGCAAGTCTCCTTGCAGAAAAACAGCACGGCTTACAACATCCATCATTGTTTTCAGAGCCACACTGAGCTCGATTTGACTTTAAAAAGACAGGAAGCAAGGTGTTAGGCGTATCTCTGTCTTCATAATTTTCTCGTCGTTGGAAAACGTGAATAAATGCAAGTTGCTCGGGCTATTCCATAAAAAAATCTGGCGTCGGTTCCCAAGTCCGGCTAACCGTGTTGCTTGGGCGAAATATACGGCCAATTTATTCTGGGTGAGTTGGGAGTTATTTTTGTGTGAGAACTGGCCTTATCTTCCGGTAGTTATTTTGTTAGCTCACGGGTCCCCTTCTTTGCCAAACTGCGCGTAGTGAACCATATTATGCATGGACTCCCCTCATCAGTATGCACAGGATGGCGCGTAAATTTGTTCGATATTTCTGTGCTTCCTAATTCTTTTCGTTTATTCAAGACTGATAAGGTTAAGGAAATTAAACAGTTCAGGAAATTCGGAAATCTATTTATAGAGGAAATCTTCATTAATAGAATGCACATGTATCCACAGGAATACCATTAAAGTTTTGATCACGTTTGTCATTCCATGTAAATTCAAAATCCGTGGGCAATAGCCTATGGTTCACCGGAAATCCATATGCCATGAAAGCCCATCCGATTTATTTCCACAATGATAAACTTATGAAGCTCGATTCGGTTAAATCTTTGTTCAAACCTATTGAAATTTGTGCCATGCTATTAGCATTTAGTATTCTACCGCTTATGATTGCGGCCTGTGGTGCGTCACTTATTGAAAGCCATAACGTGTTTGTGAGATTATCTGCAGAGGCGCTGGTGCAGTGTTGCCATCCCTGCGCTTCAACGAGTGCTGGCTAAAGCCTCTTCAACTCCTCGTTATCTTTTGAATATTGAGCTGGACTCTTTAATATCACACGTATGTGGCCTCTCTGCAACACTGAACTGAGCTTTGCAATAAGAAATAATGAGAGTAGTAAAGGGAAAACTGAACTCTTCTATGAGAAATTATTGGCGTATAGAACTGCATATAACTTTGCAGGGTGAACGGGTAGAAAAGCTGTTTTTTGCGATGTGAACGTCTTCAAAGGACCTGGACTTACAGTACCTCTATGTAATATCGAGGAGAACTTGAAAGTATGATACTTATGTCGCAGTGATCTAGATTACAAGATGGAGCTGCACTTAATTATATGTATGATGAACTTGAACATCGTCTTAAGCGACCACTCTTGAAAACAGTGCGTTTTTTTCGTTATGTGATCGACGTCTTCAAACCTCTGCGTAATTTCTTGTTCAGTACAGGTGCATTTCACCGCAATCTGCGACGGAGTGTCAATTCACCAACATCAAACGGTGCCGACACTTTGATCTCGGTATAAATCTGCGTTTAACTCAACATCGCACGATGCCTCTGCCCTGGCCCCAATACAAACTTTGCGTTGAATTCAACATCACACGATGCCGACCCTCTGACCCCAGAACAAATTTGCACTTAATAATATCACAAGGTGCCAGAGCACGGACCCCACTGCAAATTTTGCGTTTAACTCAACAACATCACACAATATTGGACTCCCCAAGCGCTCGCTCCTCCGAGCCCACCTCGCCGTATATCGTCTCGGACGCGGATCCCTCGTCTCGAAATTTGGGAATATTTCCCGTGGAAATCTTCATATTACATGGCACCTCTAGGCTTATGGCCTTGTTAGTATTAAACGTGCCCAAAAAAGAACCTCTTACTGAACCCGATCCTCCTTTTGCATTCTAACGATGCCGGCGACCTCGCTTGCGTGTAATAATGGTCTCAAGGGACTGGTTTTATTTTAAGTTGTTATGCGATGATGAGAGTTTCATTGTTTCTGGTGGTGCCTTCTGGAGAAGATTAAAGTGTTGCTTTAGCTGCTCACTTAGATAACTACTGCTTAGAGCTTTGCTGTACTTTTTACATAGTTTTCTTCTGAGGAGGATACAGGTAGAGTATCTATGAGCATTAGCGCTCCCAGGGAAAATATATGAGGTCCCGAGCTAAAGGCTAGGTAGGCCTTCCGTTTGTTGAAATAGAATAGGTTTTTAGTTTTGTTACGGACATTTTTTTCGGTTCACTCCGGTCCTGTTTTTCAGCAGCTAATACTTTCTTCTTCAACTTTTATCTTGTTTCATAAACTTCTTTCTCAATTTTCTGCTTCTATGAACCTTGTGCATAAATTCCGCGTTTCCTTTTGTTCATACCAAATGGTGCAATCCTCACTCCTCTCTTTGGAACGCCTTTGCTGTGGTTAGGGAGCCTTAAACTAACATCTAATATAATCTCATATTTTCAGTGTTTCCCCGCATATTTTTTAATAACACGGAGCCAATGGCATACAAAGAGCAAAACTATTGAATTCTCCCGCTTATTTCAGACTGTCATGCTTTCGCATTGTTCAGGGTAATGTGAATCGCAGCGCCTGGCTTTCTTCAACTCTTGAAAGGTGCAATGCAATCTGCGGAGCGGACGCTTTTCCTCGCCCGCCTAACGAGACAAGTTAAGGTGTATTTCACCAGCATCACCCATCAATAAGGATTGCTGACTTTCCGAATTGCTTCCTCTCTAAGGCTTATGTGAGCGAAATCTGGACGTTTTCTACGAGAAGAAAGGCCAACTCTTCGCTATTTTTTCCTGCGAAAAATGGATTGTGACTGCAGTCGATAAGGAAACTTGCAGCAGTTCATCTTATGTAAAGTGTTCTCTTTTTTGCTGCATTTATTTTGTTTGTATTCCTTCCACTATGTTTAAAATTCACCATAACGAAGGCGATTTTTTGATAATCACCAAGTTCTCTAACGTAACGAAGTTGTTCAATTTTATAACACAAACATCATAATTGAGCACAGTTTTCATATCTGCACTTTTTAGCCGTACTTGCAAGGCTTTTTCTTGAATGACCCCACAGAATAATGAGTAGATTATGCGGCGTCTACGAACGCTATGACTGTTTTGCATGCATTCCGCGCAAAGGGTTCCTTTGTGAATCTTACGAGGAGCTCTTCCTTATCAACTTTTTTAGTGTTTTCTTTGGTGTAGACGAGACAGCTTATCATTACAGACGCGCTTTATGATGCCAGTGCAGGGCCGAAGAGGGTGACGCCTTGCTCTCTCGCCGCTACCTTATACGAATGAATGCATTAAGATCTCCTGACCGATAAAATCAGATGCCGGGTCCTGGCGTTGATCTCGTAGATCATGGTGGTAATCATGGCAGAATTATCCTCTCGGCGCAGCCGCATCAAAGGAGTAGATTAGCTCTAACCTTTGATATGGTCGTTTTGCGTCTCATTTTCTTCTTTTGTTGTTTTTCAGTTATGGTTTTTAGCTTCTTGCCTTTGAGTTTATTTCATTTCATTTACGAGCTTTTGTTTGTTACTCTTAATATAGCTGGCAACACGTTTATTCCTAAAACTGCTTGTAAGTCGCATATCGAGCTCGAATGACTTACATGATGTTCGGTAATGATTTTAGAAAAATTTTAAAATCTTGTAGAAGCGCATCAAATCCGTAAAATTTACAACAGCATGCGTAATATTTCTTCATTGTTTTCGCGTACTATACTCATTTCTTTGTCTCCGTAGTGCCTGGTTCGTTAGCAGGTGTCGCAAATACTCAAGCGTCTCGTCCTGCATGAGAGAAGGCCTTATGAAATAAACCTGTGTTTCTTGTTGTTCGGGGCTTAGGTTCAAGGATATACGCTGTCACGAAACGTGGTTAAATACAGGGTGTTCCAAAAAATTTACGCACTCTATGACTGCTAGGTACTCATGAATTTTATTTTAATGTAGATGTACATACATTGATATAGATATAAGTATAAGGAGGCATATCAATATGAAGAACATCAAATTTAAGAAAATTAAGTGTCCCCAAACAAAATTTATATACACATGAAAAAAACAAAGGAAAGGGGACACCCTACGTGTATATTCAAGTCCATAACTCCTATAAAAATACGTAGAGTAGTTTTTTTCAACGCAATAACAGAGAGATCTCTATTTTTTCGTTCCTATCATCGTGAGTTTTTTATGACGTACCTCAAACGCGCTGGCGGAGCACCCCATGAAAACGGAGAATTTACCCATCCCGTCGAGCAATTCAATTTTGATAGAACTCCAGCCATGTTACCCTAGTTTGCTGGTCTCATAGCGTAAGCTTATTTACGGAGCATACGTTCCCCGACAGTCGTTCTAATTTGTGTGGGCTTGATACGATCAGCTGCCTTAAGAAAGCGGCCGTCTCATTGCAAGTCATGGCACTCTGAAACTGAGTCGGTCCTTCCATGATGCTTACGTGCGCTTGTTTTCTTGATCGTGTTCTGCACTGCTCGGCTCTCATGAAGGACTGCCTCATTACCAACCTGTCCAAGTGTTAATGTCCTTTTCTGGAGCAGCTTTTGTCTAAAAAATGGGTGTCCTTTTCTTGTACGCCCTGAGTGGTGAATGTGTTTTTCGTCCACTGTTTTTAATTACCTATCATGAACTGACGTTCATAGTTCGGAGTGAGATTTATCGCTTTATATTTTGTAGCCGAATAGGTATTTTAAATACACAGAGTTAATTTTTGGTAAATTGCGCTCATGTTTCACCAGTCATATTTAGTTTCGAAGCCCGCCTCATTGATATTCAATTTAAACGCATAACATTACGTACTTAATTAATCTAAGAGTTCCTTCCAACTAGCTACTACGTTATCATTTTTGGAAAGCGTCTTTCAATGCCGGACATACTTACCTGACGATAATATAAATAAAATATAATCACTTCACGCACCTTGAAATCTACCACAACACGTGGAATCAGCTCACACCGACATGCTGCGAACAGTATTTTAGAACTCCCCAAACCAAGCAGCACTGGAGTACGATAAGACCTGCATCGTTTCAGTACAAAAACTGAGGATCTGTAGCGCTGTGTGTCGGTGTTGACAGAGCGCAAGTCAGAGCCCACGCCCTTGCAGACACCTCTAGCTGGCGGCGGCGGCCCGCTATTCTTCCTCGAGGCTTTGACGCCCCAAACTTATTCATGAGCCCTCGCTGAAGTCGCCCCAGAGAACGTGCTGCGCCGCGACTCGCACACGCCTCATATGGACATATCGGCGGCTTATGGAAGAGAAACTTGACTTTCTACGGAACGCGCAGCTGTCCCGAGCCTTTCTTGAACTTCTCCGCCATTCTACTCAAGTGTAGTCTGTGTTCAATTCTACGTTGGTGTAATATTAGACGGGCGCATAAGCTTGCTTCGATTTAACAAGCTGTCGTGTGTGTGCTCTCATTGACGCCCTTTCTTCTTCTGGTCATTTTGTCTGAATATTACAACGATTTGTCAAATTTATTTCATTTGTATGATTGTAGACGATGAAAACTTCATAGTTCTGTAACAGGTTGTAATTGCGTTATTCATTCTATTGGAACCCCATCAGGGGAATACAACTTTTGTATCTACGGGAACTAGCGCTCCCTGAGCCCCGACAGAAAACTTATGCTGAGAGACCTATATGCCTTGTTTTGCTAAATAAAATATTTTTATTTTGTAAAGAACCACCTTTTTTCGATTAATTTTCAGTACCTCTAACTTTTTTCTTTGACTTGTATCTGGTTTCACAACCGTCCTTCTTAACTTGCTGTTTCTATGTGCAGGGGATCTAGTGTGGGAATACATATTGTGCACAGATTTTGCGTTCCTTCAAATCTATACTAATTGGTGCCTCCATCCTTCCATTTTTTGTAAGCCTGTGTTGCGGTTAGAAAGGCCTAAACCAACTTATCTGTTCCAACGATACTATTATGTACATATCGTTCATAATAAGTTCCACTGATAACTGAATTAGTCGCGCTTGTGTTTTAATGTTAAACAGCCCGATTGATGACTCAATTCTTACCACTGGACATCAGATGTTTCGTAGTAAAAAATGCCTTGAAGGGTTAAGCGACATGGAAATATTGGCAAACGTTCCAAAAATGCGAAACTAATTTGATACACTCGACGTAAAATTTTGGCTTTGGTGATTTACGGAAAACTGCCGAAAGTTTTGTACTTTAATACGGCGAAGGCAGGAATTATTTCTCCTTGTCAGAAAGTTCTGATGATTGACCGGACAATGTCCGATAAAACTGGATCAAATGTTTTGGAAATAATCTTGAACGAATGCCAGCAGAATTTTATGATACATGCGTGACGAAATTATTAGCAAATAATAACTCTAGGGATCGAAATAATTATGCGTATCGTATATAGCTTGATAGCCCCATGACTAAAAAAGGACTAGGACATATAAACAATTTAAACAATTTTAAACAATTCATTTGCCACAAGCGGTACAGAGGTAGATTGTTTCTTAAGTCTAGTACAATGATCAAATTAGAGTATAGCTACCTGTGTTCAGCTACCTGTATCAATGTTGGAGTTGTACAGGCGTGCTTCCAATGTATAGGGTGTGGTACTGAAACACACCTAAGCAAATAATTTATATAATGGTTACTTCTAATGTGACTTGAAATAATTCATGATCTTCGTTGATGATGTTCTTTTAGTTTATCGAAAGTAAGCTTTTGTGAGCTTCAAGAACCTTTCATGTTTTGATACAAGAAAATGCGATGAAATTATGAGATTGTTTGTGGGGACATTGGATGAAGAATTTAAGAACCATATCAATTAAGTGTTTCATGGGAATGTAGAATCAAATTTAATAAATATTTAATTCAATGAACATCACCAACTGATTCTAAATAGTGTTTTACAAGAACAGCCTTAAAAACTAACTCAAAACTTTTATATTTTTCCGAAGAGATTTTAGAGTTGAACAAAGTCACGTACGTCAATTCAAAGTGTCTTACTTACTTGAAATGAAGCAAAATACCATGCACTGTAGAAAACAAAAAAGTAGTTTCCGTATTAGAAATTATACAGAATTTTCTGCCTATTAGAAATGGAACAAAATATTATGCATAGTGGAAACGAAACAACATATAATCCAAATTGAAAATCGAGCAAAATGAAATTCGCACTAAAAATGAAACTCCATTTTAAACACGTCAGAAATTGAACAAGATATCAAACATATTGAATGTGACATTCATGCAGTATCATGCACATTCGAAGTAAAACAAAATATTATACGCGTTAGAGACGTACATATGTGAGATAGCCGTTTCATCTGAGCTCATTTCGCCATCTCCTACCACGCCGCTCAGTGACTAGAATGCGTCTTCCTTACCGTCTCTGACGCTCTTCCCGTGCCTCAAAAGTTAGCGAAGCGAACTAAATTAACACTTTGACTGCGACGTGACCCACCGGTGGTCGCTAAGGGAATTTTCATAATGCTGCTGACTCACAAGCAGTCACTAACTCAATTTTCACAAAGACTTAATGAAAACTAAATGAAGGCACGATATATTTAATGTTCGTTATTTTTAGAATTGATCGCTGAAATTAAATCTAATTTGAGTAAAATATTGGACTTCAGTTCAACCCTCCGCAATTAATGCGTTACGTGAACTATTCTTGATATGCAAACAGTGATCATTTGCTTCTACTTTTAACTAATAGCCAATAAAATGAAATTCAATTTTGAAAGATTTCATAGCGGAAGAGAGTGAAGCATTTTTTCTTGTTCGCCTGTCGTAATTGGGATTTTGCATAGTGATTTAGGCCAGAAGCATTTTAATTAATCATTTTCACCATAAAGATCTTGGAATACTATTCAATGAAAATAACGAAAAGATACTACAAAAGTATCAGTGTTTTTCGAATAAATAATACTAGATCTCTTATGAGCTCTTCGTAGACGATGCTAGCTCGTCGAATCAGTTTAGCACACAACTCCGATGTATAATTTCCTAGCTAACATTATCAATATACTTCATGTCACTAACTTTCCGAAGCAGTTACAGAAGTTCCTCATTTTCCCAACAAAGCTCATTGTTAAGAATGTTTTGACAGTCATGGCTCATCAACTACGGACACAACAACACAAAGCTACTCAGTCAATACAAATAGCAGTCGCAGAGAAACTGCTCGAGAATCTGGGTGTCCCGGCAATTTGCACAGAACTCTCGAAGTGTTCTTTTTGCGCGATGTTGGTGTCAACAAGGCGTCTCTGGACCGTTTGAAATATAGGCCAATTATTCTCGCGATGACGGGCTTTCAGTACGAGGCGCTGAATTAGCGCGCACCAATCGCAGCCGGGCATGAATTTACTGTATACTTGGGCTCTAATTATCCTCAAATCATGTGAGTAGTCGTTCCTGGGCGAGCCTCCAGGCTCTGTAACTTCAGAGTGACGCTTCACATTCGTTTTGTCTTACCTGAGGTGGACGTATTTGTAGTGTTTTTCATCCCTACTCTTAAATGAAGTTGATGGTTAAGTGCTCTCAGCGTGGTGTATTTACGTGCTTGGAAAATCCCCTAATTATTGCCGGGGATCGCAAAAACTGAAATTAATCAAGAATGTGGTGGAGCTAATGATATGAGTTTTTATCTGAGATATCAAATAAGGTTATATTTCCTTCTGCAGGTTTGTTTTCTAATGACTAAGCATCAGTTTGTCGAAATATCCGCAGCATTTCAGATGGAAGTTTATGTAAAACATGGATTAAGATGTCTAAGAAAATTTTTATTTGACGTTGTCAAAAAATATATATGTAGGACGTTTTTTGTCCGAATTCGAATTGTCAGGAGATGGTGAAACTTTTCGATAGTCTTCACAGGATACAAGAAGCGGTAAATCTACATGTACATGATTTAGGTAAAAAATTTACCAGTTCTGAAAAATTTTACCGGTCGTCCCATCAAAAGTTTACTTTTTTCAAGATCTAAATCCCGACGTTCTCTTGAGAGTAGACTGAACATCCAAGCAATCACCAAGTCAAAAATAGAGGGATGACAGAAACTGAGGTTCATTGACTTCTAAAATGGTTTTAAATGTTTTCTTCGTACGCTGAGGCTCATTTACCGTTGCTGGCCGCGCTCACCTGCGGGTTTCCCTCGGCTTGGGTGTTCCCCTTGCGGACCAGTCCTCGTAACGATTCGCTTCCCCTCTAATCGATCACGGAACGCAGGCCCGGGTTACTAGGTTCGCTTTTTTTCTGGCCAAAATCCTCACAATCGGGCGGTTTTCATGTTAAATTTGGCCATGAAGATCATTCAGCATACGACAACTCTGCAGTGTTGCCAGATGCGGAGAGCTCTCTATATCCCAATTTTGTGTCAAAAAATACTTGAACTCGAAGATTTTGGCCAATGAAAAGGCCAATCTGGTGACCCTTACTCGCGCAGCGTGTGGGTGTCTAGATGTTGTCATCCCAGCTTTAGGCAACAGCTTGACTTTGAAGAAAGTGAACAAAGAGTTCAAGGAACAAGGAACATGGAACAAAGTGCAAGGAATGACGAGCAAGGAACAAGGACCAATGAGAAACATTGTTGTACGTTTCTGGGAGAGTAGCAGTGATGAAACACTCATTGTTGTTAAAACTATTGTCTTTATTGTGTTGCCAAAGCTTGATTTTTGCATAATAAACGTAGCCGAAGACCAAAAAAACCGATATCAAATGAATACACCTAAAAGAACGTCGTTAAGATACTGCTGAGATGTTTCTGATCATTTATTTTGCAAGCCCTGTTTCGGGCACCATTTCTCGTCCATCGGTAGTCTTTAACGGCCGTCATCTCCCGATACAACATTTCAATTTGTTTTTCTCTTCTTATGCGACTGCGCAGAGCCATATTCAGACTTCTCGGAATTTTTATCCAAGAATCGCGCAAAAAAAAATGATTAAACTGGAAGACACACGCACGCGCCTCTCACACAAAGTATGCCACATAAAGTGCCTGGAATCCTATGCCCTTGTTTTTCTTTCTAAGTCAACGCTCTTTCCTACTGTTCTTAGGATTATAAAAAAGACCTTCGTCTGTGATACGCACGAAAATTTGAGTTTGAAAGGACATCTTAGTCGACGTGGAGCTAAAAAGTGTCATTGGGTTACGGTAAATAAGTAAGCATACAGCGACGCTGTTTTGTCTCACACGTCAGAAATTATTCGGTTTGTACAAGAAACAAAACTTTCTTTCACTGCAGTTCCCTCGTGTTCAGAGTGTAGGGCAATTAGACAGCCATGCTCAGCTGCTTTCTACGTGTACGCTTGCACGCGTACAATTTAGAACTCTCGTTAGTAAGGCTAGTTACTTTATATGTACTACTTAAGGGTCATTTGAAAGCGCCATAAATAGAATGGAGGAAGTTTTTTTTTAACATTTGAACCTTCAGTGGAATGGTGTAGACTAACTAAATGAAATAAAGAGTTTCTGTACCTGGCAAAATGATAGAATTGTTTTTCCATGTCTAAAGCTTTATCAATTTCAAAACATGACGAAGGTAAATTTTGCGGTGGATGGATACATTATTTGTTTTAGTTCATTTGGGACGTCCCGAGGTAAAAGTTAGGAAGGCCTCCCTTATTGTAAAAATAGGATAGGAGATTTGTTTTTGTTACGGAACATCGTTTCTCCGTTCATTGCTGTCCTCTTTTCTGCTTTCAATCTTTTTTTTAGCTTCTAGCATGTTTTTTTAATTTATTCCAATCTTACTGTTTCTGTACCCGGGATTTGGGGACGAATCTTATTCATTTTATTCCACATTAAATGATGTCTTCCTCTTTCCTCTATGGCTAACACTTCCGTTCGTTGCGATAACTGCCAATTGGAGAGATGTTTCTAAAAACAATACTAACACGGATGTTTCCAATCCACTAATATTTACACAATACAATTCCTATTTTTGCGGACATTACAAAATTAATACAAGATCCTTACGTTGTGAGTCATTTTGGACGCAGTATTGTTGAGAGGTGATCGCCAGTATCGCGAAATCAAAGCCACCAAAGGCCAGGGCTATTTAGTCTCGCTTGTACCTGTTCTCCGATGACATGCTCCCCGCTCGTACTTTTCTCGATCAGAAATTTATCGAAACTCCCGTTTGCCAGCTCTTAATTTGTGCAAACGGAATGCACCTCGAACTTTGCACCTGAATATTCACGCGTTGAATGCCTCGTACCTCACGAGGGCGATCAAAAGGGCGTGGTGAGGTGGTAATAAAATTTATTGATCTGCTGCTTAGTTCCACGATTCTTTCCCTTCCTCGCTTGTTCCGCAGCTTCCTGTTGCGCTCCCCGCGCTCCCGTCGCCCGACGAAATTACTAGAAATAAACTTGCACGGTTCTGAGTGTGATAAACAACTCCTATTAACAATTTATGTGATATATCGCGCGCTTGCACGCTCCCGTGCTCGACTTGCTGTTCCCTCGCTCCGACTGCGAGAGTTCCTACAGATGCTGAACAAGTGCTGTCTCGATGTGCTGTCTGAAGAAATTATTGTTGGTGCTAACTTTGAAAGATGAGCGATTTTGAAAAAATTAGAACGGGCTATTAAAGAGATGTCGAAAAATTGCGTTATTTTAAAAATTGATGGTAAAAATTGCAATCACAAGATAAAATCATCGCTCTTCGTTATTGTGATTGCAAATTTATTTGCATTCATTTATGTTGAATCAACTATGGTTGAAAAATATATTTTACGAGGTTCGAGGATCTATCTACACAAAGAAAATTATTCCCACACTATGATAGTGGTGCATACTATTATGCTAAAAATGACTGACACGAACAATTTTGTGTGTTTTCTTGCTTTGCTGTTTGCTGCTTACTGTAGCAGCAATGGCTTGTACATTGACTTGTGTTCTGCAGGCTTCTCTTCCCTAGTTTACTATGCAATCTTCGTTTTTCTGCAATTCCTTTTGTCTTTATGAGTGTTAAGAAATATCACGCTGCTTCTGCTCCCTCCACTCGCATTAATTTTTAATACACTAATCTCCTTATCTTCTCATTTGCTTTGCTGATAATGCTTCACTCTTCTGTGTTCGAAGCTTGTATTCCGTGACATGATTATCTTCATTGAGTTGCCGATCACCTTGACACTTTTTAGAGTTGCCGCATTACAGTGATAATCACACAGTAACCGTCCTTCACTCATTGTAGATTCGTTCCTGGTACTCTCATTCACCATCCCAGTTGCTCTTGTTACCATTATCGGCTTCTAGAATTACATCTCTCTGTGTTGTGCTCCGACATTCTTCCGACGTCCATCGCTCTTCCATTTCTCCGTAGTCTGTTCAACGATCCTCAGTGCATTGCCAAAAATCTAAATTTAAAACTTCATCAAGCCGCCAACAAGAAGTAATGAGAGCGTGGTGCACTGATCAATTGAAAAATTTATTTCTATCATTCACTCATACAATAATAATTATTTGTTATGTATTTTTTAGAGAATCAAGATTTTGACATCAATTTCTCAGAACTTCAACACGATGTTTTTAATTTCAGCGTCGCCATCTTGCCTTGTTCCGTCACACTGTTGTTCCTGCTGATGTCGAGTCGCTCGATGTTGTCTTTTCCAATACTGGTTCTCGTAGTATTGCTCCTCCAGCTATTGTTATTGCCCCTCTTGAGCAACACCCCTCCTGCGACCCTCGGCTGCACTTCAGTCTAACCCAGACACACGCTCTCGTCTCACGAGCCCAAGAAATACAGCCAGGGGTACACTCTGCAAGGAAAGTTCCCGGCAAGTATTTCCGTGGTGACCGAAGTTTTCCACTTAGGCCCAGCCTCCTTTGTCCGCTAAATAGCTCTTTATTATGGCCATTTTGACACTTTAACGCTCGAAAATTCCTCCCGTCCGCCGTTTCGAGTTCATCGCCGGTTGCGGCGGTCGCACGGCCCACGCCCTCGGCCCAAAAATTTAGTGCCGTACGTTCTGAGGATCATTATATCTTGTCTTCCAATTTACGTGCCTCGTGTCCACCTTTTTAGCATAACTTCCTCGATTTTTCAAGTTCCCTGTCTTGTAATTGGGAAAAATGCCTCGCCCGTTGCATGCATTTTGCGTGCATAATTTCTTGTCAGCGGTGAGGTTTGGTTGAATATTCTGCTCAGTACAATATTTCTTCGTATAAATAAACTGAGGAGATATTGAGGAACATGTCTGAAATTTAAATTTTTCCCTGGAATTTCTGACAAACTACTTTCAGTGATTGATTTTATCATGCTGATTCATATTTGCTTCTAAATGAAGTTTTTCTGTAATGAAAAATGATGTAACTGTTGCTTTCCTCGATTAAAATGTTTGACAGTAACTTTAGGTCACGAAACAAATCAATCCCCATAAATATTGACTTTGTTTCATTTTCCTCATTCTGCTGTGATTTGATGATGAGAAGAGCTTATTTTGTACATGATCGCTGAGTGTTTTTATGTACGTCGAAAACCTTTCGATATATTGCTGATGAGACACGAGCATAATATATTACTTCTCGGGCCTTTCCAAAATGCAATCTTCTCACCGTTTCATTCCACTAATAAATACTTGCATCCCAAATGTTGATAAGTTTTCATAATCACTTATCGTTATTTCAGCTTAGCGCCTCACATTTAAGACGTTCAGCTACATTTTGTTTCTCAGCATTGCAATTGCCTTGAGTACGATAAAGTGGCGTTGCCTGGTCTTCAAACCTGCCCCTTACTCTGGTGCTCTGTTGTCTGTGTCAGGAGCATGCACTATTCTCGCTTGTTGCAGTGCAGCAGTGTTCTTTCCGTAGAACTGCTCGCCTCAATGATCCCATGTCCTCGTAAGTCTGTGAAGCAATCCTGCCAATCTGGCCCGTGGTCGTCTACGAGCGCCCAAGCCAAACTTTACGTGATCCGCGTTGCTTTTTTGGTTCTGCCTGCCCTTCCTCTTGCATGATTTACTTGGGATCCTCATTCTTTGACGTTGATATGAAGCGGGTCTATGTTATTCCATTTTCCTTATCGGCTACGCAAGAAATGGAAATATTTGTCTCTGAGTTCGTGCTTGGAAAATTCGTTTGAGCAAGTAATAGGATAAATTGAAATGCCCTCAGCTCACCTGTGATTTACCTTAAATATTTCATTTCCTTGAGCGACCATTCTCCTAATTCAAATTTCACGTCGGATTATCTCCTATCCTCATGAGCATTCGAATATGAAATTTATGTTTGAGTATTCGTAGCCTACATAAATATCCTCAGTAGCGTTTTGTCATTTGAGCAACTGAGCATCACAAACTAGGAAATCTTTGAGAAATAGCTTCAAATAGAGGAATCGGTGTGCGGATAATACTCCCCTGAGTACATGCGACATGCAAAATTCTTCGGGTGAGCTTCTATATACGAGCACAACCCATTACAGGGCTTAGCGAAACCACTTTTTGGCCGGCTGCTACATTTCTCTGCAAATCAGTTGTTTTGCTGGATATATTGTTAGTAACTTCCATGATGAAATAATCATTGTAAAGGTCATTTTCAATTATTTTTCTGTGCTCTGTGCTCAATAGATTTTCGAAGACACTGAGATTGGAGGATATTAAAAATATCTTTTGTCCAGTTGCCAGCTACGATTTTAACTGTGGATCTGCCTAAACGAACACTGCGCGAATCGAGCGTTGTCGGTAAAGCTTTCCGCGTTTGAGAGATTCTGGCTTGAAAAACTACCAGCCTTTAGTACGCTGATTTTCCGGAAACGATATGGTGATAGTAATTTCATTCGTTTTTTATATTTATGGAATGAAATAAAGAAATTTAATCGCCTACTTATTGTTGCGAAAACCACTGAGTATGCCCGCTAGTTTCTTGACTAATAAGGCCTACATTAAATTAACATCTACGTTGAAGCTTCGGAATTAACTAGGGCTCTGGATTTAAATTGCGACTTGAGCAAAATCTAAGGTTACATTTTTTGGTGAATACTCTTCTTATCTCTCAAAAGGGAAATGACTTGCAAATATTTTTTCATTAACGATTTTATAATCGTAAAAAAGTCGGTAATATACAGTAAGTCATGAGTTACTTTGGGCGTCCTTGTGCTTGAATGTTTCACTACATCGCACGATTAATCCATTTCGATACTATCAAATAAGTATCAAAAATTATCGTTTTCCTCATTTCCTCCTTTAAAATAAAACTAAATTGTCACTATTTTATAAAATAGCCAGCTCGTGTGAAGTTCAACTCAAAATTTCCTTTTCAATTATTTGAAGTTTGAAGTGCTTTCAGTGAAAGAGTTCTCTCGAAGTGTCTTCCTAACTGCCCATTTCCCACCGACCGGCTCGGGAATCGATGCAGAATTGCTTTAGTTTTGCTTAGTTTGCCACGTCTTTGACGGGACACAAAAGCTTATATGAACCCTGGCAAAAAAATATATTCCCTGAGCCGGAAAAGAATGGCCATATGTTATATTTGATCATGCTTCGAAGACCTTTTTCATCTCTAGCAACAAATTTTCATTCTCTTTTTTTCTTGCTGTGTTGTTGTGGTCTGTCATATTTTTTACAATTTTGAGTGTCACTTGAACTCTTTTCTTTGAGTCCTTCAGATCTCTAGAGATCAAATTGCGTGTAATGGGCAGTGATAAAATGCGAGAAAACTGCTGGAACTCGATTGCGTGCCTGATCGTAGAGTTTGATATTGAATCGCCTTCCCTGTCTCGACCATTCTCTCGCGTGACTGCTAGTAGACGAAAAAGTATTTAGTAATACTTCGTACTTCGTGTGCGTTCTTCTTATTAGGGTGAGCTTCGGGGGTTACTTTTTCACTCATCACAGCTTGAGTATAAACGTGAAGACAAGCAGTTGACTTCACACTATATCTTATTGAGGTAATGTTAGATCGACATCATTATATGCATCTCTCGCTTCCTGGCTATCTGTTTCATGTTATTTAGTTTAATCGTGTTGATATTCTGGAAAAATTGCAAAACCTTAATTAATTCTTGTTTCTGGTATGTTTCTTTTTATACGTATGAGCAGCCTGAGTAAGAGGTACGGTTCGTTCACATCACTTCATTTGACATATTTTGTTCTGGTTATAAAAGTATAACCCGTCTGAAAACCTGCATATTCAAATTCCTTGATTAAAAATTTAATGCACAAATATACTCTAGAAGTCGAAAACAAGTACGTGATGACCATGAATTATAATATTCTTATCAGTTATTTTTAGTATATTATTGAATTTTTGTACAGTTGAAAAATTTATGGGTTCTCATTAAATGAGCATGATGTAAAATATCAGCATATTCATACACACTCACGTTGTTTTTAATTTCTTTATTTAAAACCATTGAAGAACAGCTTGGCATTGCACTAATGCAGTTTTTTTGTTTGTGAAACTTTCGAGCTCCACTATGAACTTTTTTAAAAGACGCGAGTGTTTTGAGGCTCCAAAAATATTTTGCTTTGCACCTTCAACTCCTTAACCTGAAAGTAAATATTTTACAAACAATTATCAAATTTACCTTGTAGTCTCTGTAGCTGCATAAACAGCAATGTAAGACCAACCAGCACAACACTCTTCATGTATCTTCTGTACGTATGTATGCGCTCTGGGGAACAACTATTTTCTATTGATTTTTCAATAATGTTCGACGTATGTTTCAATCTTATTGAAGTTGCATTGCATTTTTAACAATAATATTTTTTAGGTTCTCTATCAACTTGAACAGTGTTTACAATTCTGAGCGGTAGTGGTGGTGAGTTTTCGCGTTAAAACGTGATAATTTTTGGACATTTTGTTTTTTATCTCCGAAGTAAATAATTTACCCGAGGAAATAAAATTTTTTCTTTATTCTTACCTATTGAACGCCTTGTCTCGTTGTTGAAGAGTTTCTTGTTAAATTCTAGATCGTAATGAGGCTTCCGAGGGAGCAAAAAATTCACGGCCCATTCTTCTCTGTTCGAGGTACTTCACCTATCAACAATTAACGTCTATTCTCAATAATTTGACGTGCACACTCTCGGAAGAGCTCCAGAATAACTCGCGATATCATTTATGTCCTTCCGCATTTGGTGAAATCCTGTTGCTATACTGACGGGTTAGGACGAGGATGCACATCCGTAAACAACGCTATGCATCACCTGCATGACGATTGCAGTTTATTCGTTGATGTTTTGTTTTATAAAAATGACCTTACGAGCGTTGTGGAAGGCTTGCTCAGCCTTCATTTAGCGGAACTCTAAGCCGAAACGGAGCGTTGTTTTTCTCCGGTGCTTCGTGAAAGCTGTACATCCGCTGTGTATGTTAGGGAAGCTGCGTGAGAAACTCTTCTTAAAAGCAACGGATCCTACTACTTGTGGTAAAATAAGCTCTACCGAAATAGACTAAAGAAAAAGTGCTTATAACAGGCACAGGTTTGTGTGATTCGTCGTGTACGAATTCATTTTTTTAGATGATTTTTTTTCATAAACAACGAAAATCAAGGACGCGTGTGTTAACTTGAAACGAGATATTAACTCAAAACATCAAAGTACACAATATACATATTTCCGTGAATCCACTTCTACCATCTTCACAAGCTACTTGAATCTTTTCAAACGTGGAAATGAGGATAGAATAGAAATCAATGGCAATGCTACTGTCCTGCCGTGATTGTGTTTTCCAAGGACGTCATCGAAATGACACAATATTTTGCCGAAAATAATTATCGCACTTCTTCCGGTAAATGTATCGTTTTCTGGTTCATCGATTGATTATATTTACGAACGATCTACATTTTTGGTGCTGCATGAAGCGTTTCTGTAATAATTTTAGTCCGGTTTTCATGACACATTGTCACGGAACGCTCATACAAAGTGTCTATTATGTTCAACGCGTGACCAACCTCATTCTACGAGTCTTGCTCATCAATATGCCGAGTGCGTGTTCTGGTCTCTAGAGTGAAGCATCAGCTCTCCGTTTAAGGGAAACTTTCTAACTCTCAAAAAATGGAAGTTTCGAGCTTTCAGGCTCATGCTGAACTTTCGTGCTTGGGAAATTTCTTGATTCTTTTCGAGCGGCTCAGAGCAAAGATTTCATGTAAATTCACTCCGAATCCACATTTCCTTCCACTTCTTTTGCATAACTGACGTGTTAGTACTTCCTCAGGGGTGTGTCATACACCTTTAATATTATGAGCAATGCCCAGCCTTCAGTATGAATTTGCCCCTTCCTAAGCTTCAATAGGAATTGAAAGAGTGAGCATCAACGTCAGGTCATATGGTATAACCCTGAAAGTTATTATGCTGTCATAGGGAAGTAATTTTCTTGTTCAGCTCCAGCGAGCAGGTGTGGGCCCATCTCAGTGTTACCGTAAAAAGAGCAGTCGAAGGAGTTTCCCACATTCTTTAGGGCAGAATTGTAGGCCATAGTGAGAGATTTACTGCCCTTTAGCAGAACCAAGTATGCTCGAGACAGCGTGTCGCCGCGACGCTGGCTGTTCTCGCGGCCTGATGAATGTTTCGCTAACACGGCCAGCCACGTTGCGAACAACCGCCTTCTTCGATGAGTTTCCTGATAGATGTGGAATTGGATTTTTTGCCGCGCTGCTAGAAATTGATGTTGGTCTCTCACTCTCGTTTCGGGAGACGTTTATTCTTGCGAAAAATGGTCGTTCTCGCTTATCAATCAGAGTTCAATTGAAGCGTTGGATTAAGGCTTGCTGCGTTAATGCTACTGTCTGTCGCAGAGCTCGATTTAGTTGCTCAAAATGAAGTTAATTTTAAATTAGCTGTCACATCAGTGCTGATGGGAAAATAGAAATTTACTGCGGAGGGGGTAAAATGCACTTATTAACTGCATAACCGCTCAGGTCTGTTGTGTTATTGTTGTTTGCAAGTTCACTTGGTTGTATCGAAAAGTTGAGAAGTGCGACGAATTCCTAAGTCAAAAGGAAAATTTAATTTTTTCCATCTGTACTGGGTAAAAGATACTTGAGTGAAAAATGTTAATTATGAGAACATAAAAAATTAGGAAAATATAATTTCACCTTTTCTTCTCCTCTACACAACGTAGAGGAGAAGTTTCCTAACGTTTACTTAGCGAAACGTGAATAATTTTTTGTGCTCGATTCTATCTGAAATGTAAACGTAAAAGCTGTTACGGCACTAGCATGGATGTTTTCGTTTTTATAAACGGCTTCGCCACGGAAGAGGCTTGTTTTGAAGCCGTTCCGTTGTAGAGATGGTCATTCTTCGGCAGTGATGGAGGAAACGAGAGTTGGCCAATAATGTTGTGTATGTAGGCAGGCATGGGACGTGACACTAACTGCCCTGCAGTTCCCTGCCTGTGTTAACCACGGCTGGTGGCACTGCTTGTATCGACGCTCTCTGTGGTTGTACATTGCAGCTCAAATTGTGCTGGCACTCTCAGTGGCTGGATAATGCAACACAAAATTATTGAAATGCTCTTAAGGGCTGGATAATGTATTATGCAGCACAAAATTATACGGACGCTCTCAGTGGCTGGATAATGTATTATCCAACACAAAATTATACCGACGCTCTCAGTGACAAGATAATACAGTTCAAAACTATTCTGACGCAGTCAATGGTGTAGTAATGCTGACAGAAAATTATGCTTAAGCGCTCAGTGGCGCTGGATAATGCAGCTCAAAATTATGTTGGCACTCTCAGTGGCTGGACAACGCATCACAAAAGTATGCTAACGCACTCATGGCCAGATCATAATGTAAGACACAATGAGCTATCATTTATTTCTCGGGAGATCTGACATATCTGTCAGTTTTGGAAAATTGACTCGCCATCTCAAGGTTTTGTTGCGACCTCTCTCTGCACATTCTCTGATCGACACGCAATTTAATCTCACAAACCACGATGGACGGTCGCCCTTGAATCTATTTGCATGCATTCAGGTCGCTTTTAAAGTGAGAATGTGTTTCGCTTTTTATTGCATCAAAAAGATTCTAGCGAACGCAACGAGCGCTAAGTCCCCCAGTTTACACAGCACGCCGCTATCTCTCTGCTGCACGTTTTCCATTCATCTTTTGTGAAGCAATTGCTTGTTAAATCGCGTTATTGGAACATGTTACGCATTTTAGAAGTGAAGATTGATATAAAATACAGTCATGTCGTTAGTTACTGAAGGATATTTTTGTCCGACAAAGCAAGGGCATCGCCATATTTTAGCTTTATTTTTCATAAATAATTTCCAACTCTCCTCAATGTAATTCATCTCTTCTCATTTGGAGCCTGCTTTAGCGTCCGGAAGTGTGTTCAAAAATGCAAGTGGTTTCTAGCTCTCATTTCGGGGTTGATTTTGCGGACGAAGTATTTCAAATGCCGCTGATCGGCATTAAGTTTGCCTCATTAACATTTAGATCACATTATAATTCGAAGAAATTCCGATGTTCTATTTTTTGTTCATTTTTCGATCAGTATTTTCATTATGAGAAAAATACGTTGATGATTGTAAAATGTCATGTAATATCGAAAGTTGAGCTCACTATTTTCTTCACTAATTTTTCTTAATTTTTCGTTTGTAAACCTGAAAAGCAGCGATGCACCGATGCGCGAGGATCAAAAGAGAAGGAGCTTTACTTCGTTTGAGTGTTTGTAGGCAGGAGCTAATTTTCTATTTCGGTTTATTTTTCACCATGTGTTTTGTGAAGCATGCAAGACTTTCGTCAAGAAAACTTTTCCAGTGATCCATCAGGTAAAAGTGAAGTATGTTTAACACAACGATCCAATCAAATTGAAAGCAGGGTTCAATACTGCACGTTGGCTTCTTGATTTTGCTGCTAAGAATTTTTTTTCACTCTAGTAGAAGAGCTTTCTCTGTTACGCAATAACTACAGAGCTCGTAGCGTTTAAAAATTTATATTCATCTCCTTACTTGAGCTATTTTTTGCTTTTCTGAAATGGACACCTATGTCCATAAGGTTTACTTTCACGCATGTATTAATAATTATTCATAATCGAAATGGTTGTTTCATCCTCTTCAACGTAAATATAGATGAAGCTTTACAATTCGACCTATACAAATTACATTATTTTGCAATAATCGATCGATAATCGAAAAAAATAGTAATAAAAAAAGTTAAATGACACTGAAATTTAGTTTCACATTGAAATTTTGGCTAGCTTTTATTCTGTGCGGACGAAGTTGACAATTTATGGGTATTGTTTGCCTGCCATTTGTCGGGGGCTTCTCCTCGATACTCGGCCACCCTGCGCTAATCATGCTAATGCGGACCGCTAATCTAGCGATAGTGTACCTCGTTAAGATCGTTATTTCGACCACTAATCGCCCGATAATTTCATCGCTAATATTGACATGTTTTTGTCATCCAATTAAGCTCTCTAATGGTCGCCTAAATAGATGCTCACTTGTTTGGCAGAAGTAGAAGTTTGTATATTTTTCTCGTCTTACGTTAAGGTATACTTTACAGTATTTTTTTATTTATCCCATTTAAGTTGGAGGGTTTTATCAGCGCCCTCATTTCTTTATTTCTCTTTCATTTCTCAATTCACGGCACTTGGAGACAACAAGAGGATGTGCCACTTTGCTGGTTTCTTTTGCCATTTTCTATTCTATTTTATGCTTTCCCTAAAGGTTAAAGTGCACAATAGCTCCCTTATTTCTTTCACTCAAGTTAAAGGTCACCTTAGCTCCCTCATAATTTTCATTTAAGTTAAAGGCTTGCATTAACTTTTTTATGACCCAATTGTGTGTGTCTAGATGAATGAAGACGAAGTTTGTGACTGATGCTTCATGGGAGAAACTTATCGAGTTTGTTCAAGGTCCGCTGCGTTCTGGAGGGTCGGTTTTCTTCCCGTACATGATCGACTATCCAAGAAAAACTACCGATATAAAATATCAAAATTTGCTAGTCGAGCTCGACCGGAAATATACGAGGGAAGTGAAACTAAATCACTAACGTATTTATTGATACTCTTGATGTATGTTCTTATGTGTATACCATACCCTGCGTTTCACTCAAAAAATTTTATCTAGTTGAAATATTCTATCAGAAATCACCGCAGTCTCATATAGAAATCACCGCAGTCTCCTGATATTAAAATGAGGAGCTTGTACAGCACAAAAGTCTGGCCAGTTTTATTTTAACAGCGAAATTCGCATGCTGTCCTCAACGCTTCTATCTTCAGTTCTGCTACTCATCTTCTCTCTTGTTGAGTTACAAATTATGGAATTACCGAAGCCACCTCATGTGGATTTAACGTAGCGGCTAATTTCCCCCTGGGCAGTAAGATGCTTGCGGATATTTTAACGCTGGTGTTTTTTCTCGCATTTAAATATGAGAACAGAATAAGTAATAACGGAGTAAACGCTATAATTTTTACTAAGTCGAAACACACTTATTTTAACTTTCCAACAGCTAACACCTGTGTTTCCAAGTGAAGTCTTTGTTCACTTACAGAACAACTGCAGTGATAAGCTTCATCGACCACTGCTTCAATTAGTGCAGGAGAATTCAAAGTTGCAGACTTCAACTCTTCGCAAAACTCCGCGCGTGAAATTGTTAAGCAGCTAAAAAAGCTGACTCCACTGGGCTTTTACTTCAATTTTTGTAGTTTCTTAAGCTAACTTCATCGTACACTTACGAAGGCCTCCCAAATTTTGCTGTCGCTCTAAATATCCGTAACTGGAAAGTTTCAGAGTAGCAGTCATACACAAGGGATGACACCCATAAAAACTTCTGCAGAGGTTTAACCCAGCAGGTGGGCGTGCATTGATCATTTGTTGTGGAGTTTTCTTCTGTGTATTCAGAGCTTATGCGGTAGCGTCACCCGTGTCTTCCCTATACACTGCTCATGTCTGCGTCACTGCATGCTTTTCTCTATTATTTTGTTGCTGGTCCTAACGTATTGATCATGGGGTCGGTCTGAGGTGCAGACAAGATCGTCAACGACCTGTATTCAATGGACTTGACTTGGTCGTGTTTCCTTTCAGATGTTTCTTCTCGGCCTTGTTCTCTCGCGGCTATTTGTTTGCGTCCTGACCGGAGTTAATTTTGCGAATAAAGCCAAGAATTTCATTACTTGTGCATAACTCTTGCCTCTTGGTACATTTTGTTGCCTTTAAGAATTTAAGGCACGTAACGACAAAATATTTTCGCGTGTGTTGAGTTTTGGACAATATGTTTAAATGAATCTTCACGCTAAGTCAACGCGAATGCGTCAAGCTATTTATTTTTTAATTATAAATTTAATTGAAGATATAAACAGCAGAGAGTTTTCCTAATTTACTTGAATCGATTGAGAATCCATACCTGGTTTGCACTCAAAGGAGAGATCGAGGAAGGCATTGTCTAGCCACCCTCCTCTCCTCGTCAAATATAAGAGAAGATTGTGGTGCATTGTGAGGCATCATCGATTTTGTTTTTGCACAACAAATGACGGTAAATATTCTTGGAATATTGTGGGATGAAGATTTGTAATACACCATGATAGGTGAGCTGTAGTGTCTTGATTTCTACGAGACGAGAATCTTTTTAAATGTACTGCGACTTTTTAACGCAGTTGAATTAGTCGATCTGAATAAAATTTTGGATTTTTATTGCTGGTCGTGTGTAATGTACTTTAAAATTTTCCGGTTTAGATAGGTCTCATTTGAATGATTTTGAGTTAAATAGAATAACTAAGCTAAGTCTAAATGAATACTTCCATAGTGTTACTTATATACCTGTGCATCTTACTGAATTCAAGGTATGCTTGTAAGTTGGAATTTTCTCGAGCACCGTCGACATACTGTAGCTGTGACTACCTCGCTCAATGAATGTTTGGACTTTGAACTTTCGGTTGATGCAAAAGGGGACGTGTGCGTGGCAGAGAGAGCTGAACTGCTCCTCAGGCAGTCACGCAAACATTGCGCACTACGGCACTCGTAAAATCTGTCCAGGAATTTAATTTTCTGAGAATTAATCATTCTAATTTTGATGAAATATTTGTACAAGTGTTTTATTCAGCATTAAGTCTGTTCATTTCGATGCCTAGATTGTGCACTCCCTACAAATCATCTAACGTAAAGTCAAATGTTTTAAAAGTATTTTAATTTAGGTTTCTTTTAACTAACGATTTAATAATGTCTTGAATGTTTTCTTTTCGTGCGGGAAATTTATGCGGACTATGACTAAGTTTATTTTAAAATGCTTAAGTATTAGCCTTTCCACTCTGGGTTTTCGGCATTGAAGTAAATGAAATGAGTATTATTTGAAAAACAAATACTACCAAGAGTGAAATGTTTTGAAGAATATGAAAAATTAAAAAACAGTGAAATATATTACACGACAGCACGCAATTTCATGAATGTTTTAATATGTATTTACAAAAATAAAGAATGACGTAATGCTCGTTGTAAAATTACAAGAGAAACTCATTACTGAATCATTGCATTACGGCTAGTCTTTCCGTCCAATATTTTTATAAGAGATACGAGGAACTTTCTCCAAGATCTCGTATTTCTGTTTATGGTTATTCTGCCAAAAGCACTAGCTCTCAATTCTTCCGGTCGATCGTGTGGAAAAGTAACGCACGAGGTGGGTCTTAACTTTCAGGTCGGGCTTTGTGTATGGGTGATAAATTGGTGGTTGCGTCGCCGCTATTTTTCGGTAAAAAATGCATTTGCAACAAAGACCGAATACACGAACACACTAAAGTTTGTCTGTACTTTTGAAATACGCTTGTAACAACTTCGGTAAGCTGATACAAGAGGAAATCAGCTGTGAGTGAGATTATTTTTCATTGTACGGAGACGTTGTATTTATTTTATTATTTATACGTCATTGTATTTTATTCATGAGACGTCACGCAAACATTGCATTGACGTAAAATGTTCTTCTGTCACACGGTTTCAGGTAGAAAGAATAGTTTTTGGTTATGTTCTAATGCTCACATCCGTCTAGAGGCTGAATGTGTGGTTTAAAATGTGACTCTATATACATACTTTGCCATTAACGCTAAAAAAACGATCAATGTCTAAAACATAATTTTTTTTCTCAATATCTCCTAAGTATTTTTACATTATTAATTGAAACCTTTGAACTGATCTAATAATGTTTCTTTTTTGGTGGTTTTCAAATTGCACTGCTGCGGTCTCGTATTTTGGAGTTAATATTTTTACGACCGAAATTATTTTTGTCATGGAGCCTTTTCTTGATGTCATTCTTTATTTTCCTTTCTCGTGAATGGCTCTCCTTTATCAGTCGTGATCTATTGATCACTTTCTTTTATTTTAATTAGTAGATATTGATGCTCAACTGAAAATATACTGGGACTTTTCAATGTCCATAAATTTAATTAATGAGCAAGTATCGAATTAATGAGAATGGTAGGAATTTATATAAGTTGGTAGCGTGGAGTGTCTCCACAGATCATGACAGTTCATCTCCCTAACTAGCAGGTAATTATACGCGAAGACGCATCGACATTTATTACTTATTCTCGTTACATGAAATTGGCGTTCTTGAATACAAATAGACCTAACGCACTAAGTTACATTCAATACTCATTTTAGCTATACACTGACGGCAAGAACACAATTAGTGCTGAGGGCAAATACATAACATGTGCTGAAGGCATAACGTTTACAAGAGAATGCTTAAGGCATGATGAAACCTAGGCACAGAGAAATCGACACGGGGATGCTCATGGAAAAGTATACAATACTGAATGAGACTCATCTTAGTTTCGGATCCGAGGTGGTGTTGCTTTATGTCGAACGGTCAGCCATTTTACCTTTTATATTACGTTATCGTTAGAAGAGTTTTCACTTAGGTATGACACCAGGACAAGTACACGACGTCAATTGAACAGGGAACCCGTCAGGGTTCCCGTAGGTAAGGGAAACAACCTTAGGTACGTGCTCTCTCTTTGGCTGCCGCTCTCCTACTCCCTCGCCCACGCTTGGTAGCTGTGCGGTAGTGCGCTTCTCGGTAAGGTTGACTTTGCATGAGAACACAAACCCTTACGATGAATTGATTCACAATTGAGCGTTATAACCAACTCTATCGTCTTTAGTTACTTCGTGCGATGAAATATCAAGTCATGATAATACCATTAATGATCTAAGAAAAGTTAGGTATAAAACAATACAGACATTATACCGAGAAGATCTTCTAGTAGCGATGTCTTGAAATCCCTCTTCGGTCGGTTGACGTCCTTGTTTCTTCCGCGACCTCGGAGTCGACACAGAGTAGAAATAGAGGGGAAGGAAAGAATAACTTATTGAGCGCGACTTGCAGAATCCGATAACCGTTCTCGCGGCACATGGCGTCTCTCTCTGGCTGCTTTGAATCTATTCGAACAGTGGAGCGTCCTCCTTCGAACGAAAAAATTTTTTTTTTGTATGCGTTGTGAATAGAATCACAACATGTGCCCCGTCGTCATTCAAAGATTCGATCTCCTGATCGACGATTGCTCCATACAGTCCTCACGTGCGGGACTTACGCTGACGAAACGGATCAGTTCTTTTTTTATAATCTCCACATAGTCCATTTGAGGCAATCTGAAGGCGGCGATAAACTGGGTTTGTTCTTCTGTCGAACTCTGATTTGAAACCTCCAGACATGACCAAGTCCTCCGTCCGTTTTTGGCAAACGTTATTCCCCGCAGAAAATGGCGGAGGCTTCCTCAGCTCGCAGAGTACCTCTAGAAGATACTCAATGGAATAAAAATTCCATTAAATGACGCGGAACATGTAGAGCTCCGGTTGCCTCGATTGCGCTCAATTTGCATCCGTATAGGAAAGAATAATCTTCGTGACCTCTGTTTCCAGGAACATCTTCGAACCGTGCTTCGTCATACACGATCTCCTTTTTAGGACGGGACATGACTTTTGAGTCCTGAAGACTTCTTTTTAAACAGCCATGAAGTTACGCCGACGTCGTCGCAAGAAGATCCTCAAAATCTTTGTAGTCGTAGTTCATTTCGTTGTTCATGATGCGCTGGTATATCCCGGAGCTTCGTCGTAGTCGTGTTCCTTCTTCTTCTTGCCGATGTTATCCCCACTCAGGTTCCGTGATTCGAAATATCCTCCCAGAAAATTTTAAAGTAGTTGACCCAGTCAACTGGCGGACGGTTTTCTTTCGTCGTTTTCCTCGAGGTCGTGCGTCTAGCTCAGACTGTTCTTGTTGGTGATGTCTCGCTGAGCGGACCATTTTCTACGACGTTTTCTCCGCGCTCGTGCGTTGAACTCGTCGGAGTGTTGTTATTGTTGTTGCCGCCAATGCCCCGTTGTTGCGTCGCCGCTGCCACGTCCACGTCCGAGCCATGTTGACACTTAGCGCGGACCACATGAACGCGAAGTCCGCCGCAAGCGTGGTAGCTTAGGCACCGAGGTAGAGAATGGGCTGGTTGTGTGGGGCTGGTATTGAAGACGCAGCAGTCCGCCCCGTCCGCTCACAGAGTCCACGGCATCAGCTGAAATTACCGTTATTGTTATTTATCGTTCTTGTGAATTTTATTCATTCCCAGACAAGTTCTCATTCATTCCATACGATTCCCGCACCTCGACCCGTTCTATTCTCTGTGCTTACAATAGGACATAATACACTTACACTACGTTCCAGTTTCGAAGTGACATTATAATCTAGTACGACGTGAAGCAAAATTTTTTAAATAGCGCATTCACGTTGAGCACGTCAAATGACAAAGAACTCCTGCGATTAGATTAATATCAAGGGTGTCTTTATAATGATCGGATTTTAAATTTCGTTATAAAGTCCATTATCCTGACGTTGAGATAATTATCATTTAAAATCACATGACGCTGATATTTGCACTATCATCCAATTTCAGAGAAGTATATTTATGTGCATAAAGCATTATTCATTTATCTTCAAGTCGTGATCTGTTAACGAAATTCTTCATATGACAAGTAAATTCAAATTTTTAAATGAATGAAATTATTACACACTCACGCTATTATTTATCACATGTTCACAATATTACATCAAATCTCAAATCATCAAATAATTTATCCTAGGTTCAAATTTATCGAATCTTTCAGCGCAAAAACTGTTGCGTAAAGAGGTGATCAAAAGACGGCGAGTATCCAAGTCTGGTATCGAGCTCGCGAGGCAAAGTATGTTCGTGAGACAGTTAGGCCTTCCCTTCGAACGAGAGCGAAGTAGAGAGCAAGCCGAGAGTCGGAGGATTGGAGAGAGAAGGGGGGTGAAGTTGGGTGATTTGAAACAACAGGGACGTTGTCGGCTCGGGCTTGAGCGCACCCTGTCACGTCGCGACTCCCTTCACACAGCCTCACTCCACACACATTCTTCCCTCACTCCTCAGCATTCAGGCAAACGTTCATGACAATGACATGGTTAAACAATACATTGGAATTAAAATCAGACATGAACACCCTAATCAAATGAAATAAACCGTTCTCCGCATGATCATTTCTAATTAAATGAAATTTACTTCTAGATGAATTCCTTTAAAGTAGAACATGATTGAATTTCAAAAGATAATCTGATGAATATAATTTAAATCACTCATGAGGTCAGACTTAAGGGAAATTTTTTTTTTCATCTTCCATGTCTCACTAGAGTTGGTTACGTGGCAGATTGGTAAATACTACATCATTACACCTACAACATTAACGAAACATTAAACATTCCCTCAACACTTAGTTCAAAGTTAATCCATCAAATATTTTAATGTGACGCATTGTAATTATCAAGCAAGTAGAATTCATGATACGACCGTTGGGTACGAATGCTAGAGAGAGAGCAGAAATTGAGAGAATAAATGACTGAAGTAGGAGATAGAGCTAGCCCGCGCTGGCTGCTGGGGAGAGAGGGTGCGAGGTAGCGGCAGCCTCAAGCTAAGCGATGTTTGGGGATTTGTCTCAAAACACATCGAGCTTAAACTACGTTCCCGTTTCGAAGTGGTATCATAATCTTATACGATGCGAAGCAAAAATTTTTAAATGGTGCATTCACGTTGAGTAAGTCATTAACAAAATTTTCCAGTAAATTTAAATTGAACGTGAAGCGTACATCAATAAAGATCACAAATTTATCTCATCCTAAATTCCAGTATTATACTGTTGAGATATTTTAAATTCTCATAACGTTCTCCTCGTTGAGATATAATTTTGATGAACATAAGTGATTCAATTATTTAAATCGTGTTCGAGAAAATAAAATTTGCATATGTAAATTCAAAATCTTAAATCAACTATGATTATTTACGTTACCACGCATCATGTTTACAATGTTATCTTCGCACTAAACTTTTACCTCTACTAAATTCAAGTTTATCATATAAGTTTTCGAGGTGCTGTTGATCGAGATAGAATTCGTGAAGCGATCGTTACAGTTGGAACAGAAAAAAGGGAGATGGAGATCGAGATGGAAGAGAGGGAGAGAGGTGAGCTCGCAGCTGTCGGAGAGGAGGGCGTTGTACAGGGTTGTTTCATAACAAGCCGGGCGTACTGTGCACAGACTCAGGCCTGAATCCCACATAGCTAGCTGGTCTCGCATTCCTCCCCATCTCAACACACACATTTAAGCAACATTCGTGATGATTATATGGCTAAAATACATGGTCAAAATATTGTATTGAAATTGTGATTTACACACGGACGTCTGAATGAAAAGGTTGCCATAGATTTAGCATCATAGTATCTACGATATATATGAATTTGAATTTTTTTTAATCATGTAAATAATTTCTGACTAAAAATAAGTTTACTTCTAAAATGAATTTTCTTTTCGTGTAAATATGATGGAATTTCAAGGAGATGATTTACTGAAGGTCATTTATAAGTCGAATTAGAAGAAAATTTCAATTTATGGTTTAATTTTATGAATGTAAGTTTTTTTGTGATACGGAGATTCAGGGTTTAAAATGAATAGCACGTTCAGTACAAATCAAAACAAAATGATAAAATAGCGTCCATTTAGAGTCATGAAAGAGAGTTACATGGTAAATTGGGGAAATTTATACGGTAAATCATAATTTTACATAATTCATTGGAGTGCAGTTATCCCGCATCGTAAATAATTGAATGATTCACGTTGTCAAATTGGCCTTTAGTAATTGAATGCTCTTGGATCAGAAGGTAAATTCATATTATCATATTCCTCACAATCAAACGATTTGACATATTAAAAGAATTGATACGTAACAATCAATGCACACCTACTAATGGTTGTTACATGGAGTAAATTTTAATTAGTTATTAAAATAAAGTTCACACGTAAATGGTGGATTATAAAATGCATTGTAAATGATCTCACAGAAATGAAATAGAAAGCAAAATAAACACATAGCAATAATAGGTTCACAGAAATGAATTAGAATTTTATCAAACACATACATGAAATATTAGATTATACAAATACCCTAACGTGGAGATGAATTTATCAAGATCTGTTGGAGGCGCGAGCGTTTCGGAGGAAGAGGGTAAGGGAATTTTAACTCTTATCCAGAAAATAGGAATCAAAATCCACTACCGCTGCTCACCAATTGTCATGGAGCCTTTTCTTGACGTCATTCTTTATTTTCCTTTCTCGTGAATGGCTCTCCTTTATCAGTCGTGATCTATTGATCACTTTCTTTTATTTTAATTAGTAGATATTGATGCTCAACTGAAAATATACTGGGACTTTTCAATGTCCATAAATTTAATTAATGAGCAAGTATCGAATTAATGAGAATGGTAGGAATTTATATAAGTTGGTAGCGTGGAGTGTCTCCACAGATCATGACAGTTCATCTCCCTAACTAGCAGGTAATTATACGCGAAGACGCATCGACATTTATTACTTATTCTCGTTACATGAAATTGGCGTTCTTGAATACAAATAGACCTAACGCACTAAGTTACATTCAATACTCATTTTAGCTATACACTGACGGCAAGAACACAATTAGTGCTGAGGGCAAATACATAACATGTGCTGAAGGCATAACGTTTACAAGAGAATGCTTAAGGCATGATGAAACCTAGGCACAGAGAAATCGACACGGGGATGCTCATGGAAAAGTATACAATACAGAATGAGACTCATCTTAGTTTCGGATCCGAGGTGGTGTTGCTTTATGTCGAACGGTCAGCCATTTTACCTTTTATATTACGTTATCGTTAGAAGAGTTTTCACTTAGGTATGACACCAGGACAAGTACACGACGTCAATTGAACAGGGAACCCGTCAGGGTTCCCGTAGGTAAGGGAAACAACCTTAGGTACGTGCTCTCTCTTTGGCTGCCGCTCTCCTACTCCCTCGCCCACGCTTGGTAGCTGTGCGGTAGTGCGCTTCTCGGTAAGGTTGACTTTGCATGAGAACACAAACCCTTACGATGAATTGATTCACAATTGAGCGTTATAACCAACTCTATCGTCTTTAGTTACTTCGTGCGATGAAATATCAAGTCATGATAATAGCATTAATGATCTAAGAAAAGTTAGGTATAAAACAATACAGACATTATACCGAGAAGATCTTCTAGTAGCGATGTCTTGAAATCCCTCTTCGGTCGGTTGACGTCCTTGTTTCTTCCGCGACCTCGGAGTCGACACAGAGTAGAAATAGAGGGGAAGGAAAGAATAACTTATTGAGCGCGACTTGCAGAATCCGATAACCGTTCTCGCGGCACATGGCGTCTCTCTCTGGCTGCTTTGAATCTATTCGAACAGTGGAGCGTCCTCCTTCGAACGAAAAAATTTTTTTTTTGTATGCGTTGTGAATAGAATCACAACATTTTCTTTTAGGTATCATTTTAACAGGATATGTTGTATCCGCTGCGACCGGCCTCTAACGAGAAAAACTATATTAATAAAATGTTATAATTCATTTATTAAACAATATGGTTGAATTAATCACTTCGGTCATCGTGTGCAAACGATTACATACCTTCGTAAGCGAGTGTCGAGGGCACAAGTAAAGCTATTTTCCAATCGTATAATTTATACGTGCATGTTCTATCTCGTCAATATCAGATAGATTTTGTCTCAACTTTTGCACCCTGCTCCCACATCCTTCCTAACTTACAATGGGGAATAAAATATGGAAGAACAGTTATTTAACTATTTAAACTGATGAACTGATCCTAAGTAGTTAAAATAACAAATACACAGAAAAAGTATATTTTTTGAAACGAGAATAGGTAGTTGGGAACCCTCATGACATGGAGCTATCACAGAGTAGAGTGAAGGCCGAAGTATGGCATTCAAACGATTTCTACTGGGTTGGCACTTGCATGAGCATCGACGGTTACCCGTGTTATTATTCGTAGTAGATTGTGTCGAGGTTCGTAAAATTCTACAAATCGTGGATTTATTCACATGAGACCTCTCATAAAATGGCGATCCTTTTTTGGGGAATCATTTCGAGGCATTCTAAGGAAATGTCGTTGGCCAAACCTACTTTTCCCTCGTTGCAGTTACCGTGTGCGATATAGGAAGTTGTGTGAGACACAACAATCTTGTCTGAGTATACAGGAATTCATCGGCTGTATCATTTCATAGCTCACAAGTTCATAAAGTTCGAGTATCCAACCATGTTATTCTGTTCTCCGAGTACAGTTCTCTCATCCTTAGCTTTAATGCCCTCGTGAGGACCAATCCCGTCGCCGTGATAAACGCTGTCCTATCAGAGATCCGGTCAACTCCTTGGTGCGCCGTTAATTTCGCTTGTGTTTGCTTTAATGTGTGCATGGCATCGACGAATTCCTTGGCCCACGCCCTGCATCGCGCCAACATCATTTGGTATCACGTCCACCTCGACGTAGCTCTAATTGATTGCATGGCTTGACGCGTTTAGCCTCCGAGTGTGCAGGCAATCGGCCTTTCAGCTCTTCCTGAACTGATCGACTATTGGTCCCCTCATTGGCGAGTGTGCCCTCAACGCCTGTTCTTGATTGGGTAATTCTATTGCCCAATAAATGTTTGTCTCGCTTTGAACGCTCGAATCTCGCTAGTGAATTAGGTTTAAACAATTTCGATGGAGCCTTTGTTTAAAGAAATTGGCGTTGTCAGACCCAGTTCCAATTTACTTTACAATCGCAGTTCGCATCGCAGTGGCGTTGAGAAAAAGTTTGTTCTATTTTTTTGAGAATTTTAAATGCGTTACTACGAGGGATTTCTGTTCAATTGCAAAGCACTCCAGCCGAGATAATCTCGACCGAAATGCACTGAGTTGTATACTACATTGTTAATTTGCTTAGAATAATTACTCGGAGTTCATAGAACAGTATTTTATCGCAGCAAAACTAGAAAAGTAACCCTCGTGATGCACTTTCATTGTTTTTGGATATAGAAGTGTGATATTGCTATTTTCTAGACATGATCTTTTGCTAAGATTAACATTCGAAAAATTAGGTTGGCTCCGCTTGAATCTGAATAAATTTTAATCTGCTTCTAATATCCGATTGCAAACTGCCTCCCATATCTTTATATACATGTTATAAGATATTTCTCCTTGCTCCATCTGCTCCTAAATATTCGTCAATTAACGTACCAGACGTTGCCCTGACTTGAATCTTATCGAATTTTAAACTGCCTATAAGACGAGGTCTGTTAATTGCATGATATGGAAGTTCTATAATACTTGGCCTTACTCTTTCCGTTCCTCCCAGTCGTTGGGGGGCCTTGCCTTTAAAGCCTTTCTAACCTCTTATCAGAAACGCTCGGGTAGCGGTTAGGCCTAAGACCTGAGGTCTGTAGCTGTAAAGGAGGCGATGCAAGCCCTAGACCGGAGAGCAGGCCACAGTTGACGTACTTGTGATGGTATCAGCCTGTGTAAATGTGCGGTTCTGCACGAGCAACTCGAATGCCCTGCACATTATGCTGGTCTCTCGATCAGTTCGACTTAGGAGCTAATCTCAAGATTATCACCTTTGGGTCTAATGTTTGTGTTTCGTTTTTTCAGTAGCGTAATATTTGAGCACTCTCAATTGAAGGTTTTTGCATTGAGTTTTCCATCCCTTTACTTCGTTGGTACCGTCAGTTTGTAGCAACAAAAGTTAGAAATGATAGAGTAAACACATAAGCTGATAATTATGAAATGATAGTTCAACAAGAAATAAATTGAATACGTGCATTCTCAAACTATATTGTGCATACCATAGGAGCACTCACAACTGTTGCTCCCGTGACTCACTGATTAATTTAACTTATTTTTGTGCTTGAAATGACATTGAATATGCTTCCCAAGGGTATTTATTACGTATGACACGGGGGTATTTTAGCCCATCAACAATATCTGATATGCCATTCCGCTAAAGGGAAAAATCATCATCACAAAGAAAGTTACTCCTTGACGTTAAGCCTTTTAATTTTGCAGTGGGGACGCTAAGGCGGTGGTATTCTAGAACACCCATCTTAATGCCTAGCACTCTCAAACACTCATAGAACTCCACGTTGAATAGCTGCTTTGGCACGAACAGCATCGAAGTTGTTGTTTAAAGCCCTTCCCATGTCTTCATGAGAGTTGTTGTACTTTCTGTATAATTAGACTGAGCAGCATTCGGTTCTTATCGTATTCAATCTCACGTTAGCACAGCTTGTTTGTTTCCAGAGTAAATTTAGAGTTCCAAGCTCAGAGACATGAAGAACGTGATGAAGGTCCAACTTGAAGTCAAGTGCCCTTCAAAAAAAGTGATGCTGAAGAGCCCGTCTAAACTTGAGAACTTAGTGAATTGGTGTCCCTTTAGTTGTGGACCGATAGCGAGAAAGAACTGCCCACTATAAAAAAGAGCAGAAAACCGATCAAGAGATCTCCTAATTGTTCCCCAAATTTTGCCCAGAGATAAAAACCTATCGAGCTGAGAAACCCTGCGGGTCAGAATTGATGAAACTGAATTTTTTCTAAGTATTTGCGAATCCAACTAACTTGCGTGAGATTTTCATTTACTTGTAAAAATATCTCGAGAGAACATCATTAAAATCTATACTTCGATAAAAAGTTACATTCTTGCATCGAAAGTTTCGTGTCGCTCTGTAATGAGAATATGTGATCTAATGCGAAAAAAGGTCTTGCTCGCAGAAAGTTGCGAATGATGTAGTTTGAACAAAGTTTGTTTTTCGAAAGGGACCTGCGTACGTTAAATATTTTCACATTCGTTTCCGCGCATTATTAGTTCAAATGGTAAAAAAAATCATCCAAGCCAGTTACTTTAATCGCTATTCTTTCTACATGTAAAGCCCTCGTATGCAATGGTTCACTAAAATTATCACTGAAACTCTCACTCATGCGAAAAAGAGTACAGTGCGCGTCTTGAACCAATACAGCACGATAACCACAAAACCAACGTGCAATTGCCTCCGAATTTTCTCGCTAATAATTACTGTATGCTTTAGCCCAATCATAAATGTCCCGATGGAGACTTGCATTTTCTCAACAAATGTGTCGGTGAATAAAAATGGTGGCACACTTTTATTGAGCTTTCATTTTTGCACACATGGCAACACATTTTGATTCATTTTATAGTAACACACTTTTATTTATTTTATAGTAACATACTTTTATATATTTTATAGTAACCCACTTATATTTTAGCACTATCAATACCCAGCTGAAATTAAAATGTTTATGTGTGTGAATGCTTCCATAGAGGATTAAGTGTGATATGTAGGCCTGAAACTCAGGCATATCGCGGAGGAGCGCTCCATCTTCGATCGCTATCCTTCGTTGAGCACTCAGGGCTGCTCTCCCCAAGCCTCACTAGCGCGTTCAGCGTAGCCAGTATACATGGTCTTGGGAATGCTCAAGTATTCTGTTAATTATTGGTTGAAGACAATTGTTTCGCTACCTTCACAGGGTTGCTTTTAACTCATGCACTGCATTTCAGCCTAGAGTGTTGTTTCAACCTTAGTTTCAATTGAATTTAATAACTAAATGTTTATTTAATATAATTTAATAACATCATGTTCAGATTTTTCAATTGAATTTAATAACTGCTTCAGAACTGTTAAACAGCATAGTCATATTGGAGCATTCTAATCGAGTACTTTACCTTCAAAATACCTTGAAAGACCACTGAATTACTCATCCTTTGATAGACTTTCAAATTGTCGTGCCTCCTTTAAAACCGGAAGCTTGAAAACATTTAAAATGATCGTATGCATACATAACCTGTACATTACTCGTACTATCAAGACTGTGCTGCGTGAATTGTCAAAAACCTTCGTTATAAATTTTCATCTAATGAATTAAAGTTTAAATATCAGGCTTCAATTACGATACTTCGTTTGTGCAGGGTTTTTATTCGCATGTCAATAGTAAAAGACGCGATGTTCCTTTTTTCTCCTAAAAATGTTTTTCAACGACTGACTGGGTTTGCTGCTCCTAAATTTGCGTCTAAGATCTACTTTCCGTTCTATTTTTTAAGAAAATAGTAGTGTGGCTTGCAGCACTATTTCTGCCTAATCATGATCATAAAGATTTCAACGTAAAATATTTCACAAAAGGCATTAAAATTTATCGCAACAGTGGAAAACAGTTTTCGCCTCGACATATTGAATTTTCATGAGGTCTAGTCCATCACTATGCAGTTTGAGCGCACACAACACCGCCTCCTACCAAACAGGACCGACAAATTTAGCGTCTCGTCAATTTGTATGGGATCTACCCTGTCACTGGGAGCCTCGCAGTGAATAGCGAGGACTGTGAAGTGCACAGCAGCTCGCCTTTGAAGTGTCATCAGCTAATGGCCGCACGGGGGGACCGTGACGTGCCGTGACGTACGTCTGACGGCCGACATGATAACGGCCCTTCATGACCTCAACTTGCTTCGTCATCCTCCTCTAGGACTGCTTGTGTAGTTAACGATATTCAAATGCCATTACTTCTACCTGTGTGTTGTGTTCTACGGACAATGTGCGGCTGAGGTGCAGTAGGTGCATTGTTATATGGAGAAGCCGTAAAAATTATCCATTAGTTTTCGAGTTGAAAGGGTCAATATTATGTAATTAAATTCGAAGAATACTGTTTCGATTGCATTGAGATCATTGAAGTTTCAGGTTTTAAAATGACGACAGTGCGATCTCACACCAACTCATGGGTGCCGAACAGTACGTCCATTGTGGGTCTTAAAATTATTTTCTGTATTTCATCACCTTAATAGAAAATTTTTCTTGCCTTAACCAATTAGTGCGGTGAACAAAAACACAAACAAAGCACTTCCTTTAGACTCACCTAATTGCTGTTTACTGTGTAGTACTCACGTGTGAGTGATGTTATTTATACATTCAGCTGCGTATTTACTTCAGTACTTCTGTATTCAGTACAGGTGCTCGTGCCATCAATATAGGCACTTGTGCTTTAGCTTCAGGTACTTGTGTTTTTATTTCAGCTCTTGCATCAACGTGTTAATAATTTATCAGTCAAGTTGCCTGGCATCACAATGGTGAGCTACTTGAGCCATTTTAAAATAAGTTCGTACTACAAACAGAAATTAGGTCAGCAAATTTATATTCGAGTTGATTTTAAGCAGAAACAAAGGTCTGAATAACAGAAATTTCACTAGCTGTTTACGCAAGCGGTACATTTTTCTGAGAAAAAACGTTGTGAAAACAGACGTACAGCATACAAATGGCTTGGAACTCTAAGAAAGGCAGAATTTTGCTTACACGAGTCATATGAGACTATTGTAGTTTATTGCAGTATTATTTTAGCACAGTAATAAGATTTTTACACTGCCAATTATCGTAACTATTAGCGCCCTCAGCTCATTTATGGACGGGAATTCCGACATGACAACCTACGTACATAAATAGTCACTTTCCGTCATGATATCGAGTACAATACTTTTTTCGTTCTATCTTTAAAACTTGGTTATTCAATTGTAAGTACTTTACCAAGGGTGCAGAAAAATTTAAATCATTTAGGAACGCTTATTTCTTTTTTAACTCCAACGCTTTGGTACACAATGTTTTTTCACATAAAAGTATGTAATTGCTGATTTTTAGCTCAGCAAATAAACGCCCTGGCACGTAGTTCGCGCCACAACAAATGTTGGGATCTGATGCTCAGAAGTTTCTATTTTCACGAATTCGGCAACGAAAGTTTTGGGGCTATGCTGCCTGCACGACACTGACGTTCTTGTGCTGAACTTGAGAGAGTATTTCTAAATCGTGATGAGTGACCCCTCAGGAGAAGGAGACATGCGTAAGAGAACTTTAGTAGTTAAAGAAACGATAATTTTTTAAATCTATTCTAATTTACTAGATACTAAGATGTACTGCGCTCAATTTGTACATGCTATGTGGATTTGATGGTCTTTTAAGCCAGAGTAAGAGCTAGATTGCCTAATTCTTGATAATTTTGTATTCTAGCACCCATTGTGCCGGATTTAGTGCTAGATTGCGTCTAATTTAGAACAATTTTGTATCTTAACGCCCATGGTACAGAGCAGCCATGATATTCAGAATTCCTGATAATATCTTTTCATTCTTCCTTCTGAGTTTTTTGGGTTTTGGTGCACAGCGAGCGGAAAGCTCCCGCTGTATAGGGTGGTAAATCTTCCGTGATGCTGTAGGCTTCACAGTAAACTTTAAAAGTCGATTTTATATTCAATGGCAATGCACTAAGGTGGACGTTTTTCCCTTGTTGTTGAATAAACAATTGTATTTAATCTCAGTACGCTAAAAAAGCATGTTGACCGAAATCAAGTTGTTTAAACACAATCTTGATGTTTTTAAATTGTGATTGTTTTTGAGATACAGAGCTATCTCTGTTTTTGAGATGCAGAGTTATCTGTTTTTTTAATTGAAAATTAATATGAATAATGTAATCAACTTCACCTTGAGATGGAAGTATCAACAAACCACTTTTATGAATGGTTTGTCTCGCATTTCATTCTGAGTTGTGTGTGAAATGATTCGTCATGTTTCAGGTCAGGAGACCTACATTTCTCAATAGTGGACTATTTCTTCATACTTTCTCATCGAATCTTTTGTGTTCCACTTGTGCGAAAATATTTTGATTGGCAATATTTACGATAGTGAACTGAATGGATACCAGTAGCAATCCTTTTAAAAAAGTTACTCCAATAAAAGTTTCTTCACTGATGAACAAGAAGAAAACAAACTTTAATGGCAGTAACTAAACTAATATTGTTCATGCGTATTTGTATCTTCTATATCTTTTAGCTATGTTTTCAACGAGTCAGAACGTATGCAAATAATAAGAAAATATCGGGATAAAATATCAAGTGATAAAAAACACTGATTGTGAAGTTTTCTGAATTAAATACAGTATTCTGGAATGGCATCACGTCATAGCTATCAATTTCTGGCAGTAATCGATTTCTTAGGTTTTCTAATAAACGCTTTAGTCCGAAACTTTACATCATACTTCAAAAACATGAACATTTCTTTTTGTTTGCGCAAAAATTAGCTTTCATTTAACGATGGAATATTCCTGTGTTATTTTTTCAAGGAAGTTTTTAAATGTAATAACCAAATCATGAAATTTTATCTCTCTTCTACACGTTGGTAGCTCGTTTTTTAATTTTTCATTGAATTTACGAGTATTAGGGTTGTAATGCTAAAAGTTTACCCATCGCCATGGATTCATTTTAATACGAAATGAACACTGGCGTTATGCCGTAACTCTATTGGTCTGTTTCTTACGCATAGCTTTTTTGCAGGACGACAGCATCTTTGTTTACGAGTATCTTGTACTCGTCTGTTGTCTGTGACTAAATTTGATGGAATAGTGAAATTGTTTTAATGAATATTTAGTTCGTGTGTTTCCCTTGTCATTTGGAAGTTTCTGGTGACAAATTTTTCCTTGCTTTGTGTTATTCAGTCTCGGGTTTCTGAACTCAGTCGACATTCCTTCGGAAACGAAGTGGTCTCCCGTCATTAACTCTTCAACTGTGTCGAAAACATTAATGAAAAAACGAAATTCATTGCATCCTGAAGTGCTGTGTTACTTATACGAGTTCATTTTTTATCATTTTTACCCATATCAATTAATGTTCAACGAGAAACGAGTGTTAGTGTCTGAGGAATTATGTCAAGATATCGCACGTGTCTTCTTTGCCATAGAAACAATACACTCATATGGTTGTGCTGCATGGACCTTGTTGTATTGCGGTTTATAAAAGAGATCTCGAGTCTTGGTTCACCTACTGATCAGTAGTGTTTGTACTGCATTCAGTTTTCGAGGCCACCTCTTGATCATATGACTGCTCTTACGTGAGGGTTTAAAAATACAAACCCTGATCGTAGCCTTGCTCAAGTATTCTGTTACGTTAAAGTATTGCTGTGCAATTAACTAATGCTGTTGTCTTGATGTTAACCAAAAATTTGATGTTAACAAAACATAAATGCTATGATAGATAACAAAGGGAAAGTCGACAGGTCAAAATCCAATCTAAATCAAAACAAGTCCACTCTCTTCCTCACTATGCTTGGGTGAATCAAGAAGAGTTCAAAGTACTATTTTTTCTGCGATTACAGTAAAAAATTAAATGTTTTCTTAGCTCAAAGCATAGTCTTAACTTAATTTTTTTTTCAACACAACATCGAATTTGTTTTTAATATTGCTATTTGTAACATTCGCCGCCATTCGGCATCCCATACGTATCCGAAGAGCGCGTTTGCATTTGTTACAAAAAAATGATCGCAGAATCTGGTTCAAGTTTATTTATTTTGGCTGGGATAAAATATACCTCGTACCTTAGCCAAGTTGACTAAAGACCTTCGCTGCCGGCTGCATTATACGACGACGTGAATTGTTTTAAAATCTGTCCCCAGAGGCATGTCCAGCCCGACGCTCCTCTCACTCCCCGTTTAACCTTACAGTCCGTCCTTCATAACACCTTCTTGTTACTTTGTCACTTTTTGTTTAATGAACGTTGATAGTTCATTTTTTCTGTTCAAGTGCCATAATCATAATGCACATTTTACCTTTTGTTTTTTGGAAGACTCATAGATATACTGCACATTATATCCTTTTTCTTACATACAAAAGAAATAATTATACTGTGCATTTCATTCTTAATTTTTCCGATTCAAGAATCATAATTTGCTTCTCGTCATTTTTTAATTTTTTGTATGCAAGAACCATAATTATACGGCACATTATATCCTTTACTTTTTATTCAAGAACCAGAATTGTGCTGCATAGTATATCTTTCATTTCTTCCAAGAACTATTGTTACTCTGCACATTGTATCCTTCATTTTTTCGATTCAAGAACCATAACTACCCTGCACATTATATCGTAATACGAGAACGGCAGCATTTGATCTTGAATTTTTATTATCTATGATATTTAAAATCCAGCTGTCAACGAAATATGTTCTAATTAACTTTTTTTAGATGACGAATCAATCAATTTCTAGCCTTTAGCAGTATGTGGTTTCGACATAGGTTTAAAATCCATGAGGACACAATTAGCATTCACAACAGTATTGCATCGAACACCAAACGTTTACAGAATCGTTGATTTCTAAACGAGAAAAAACGTTCAAATCACGCCTTGAGTTGGCTTACGAAACATGTCATCACAAATTCGTTTCTCCTTTAGTGGGAATAATATTAGCGTTTTATGCCATCTGCGTACGAGCGAGTTAAAAAAATTCTATTCAGTTATTTCTATCATTCACCGTCCAGTTTAAAACCATTCGTTCACTTGTAAATAATTCCTATATTGTTCGTTCGCTCAGTACTGTGTTGCCTATTAATAAAACTGTGTCTTTACGAATCGTTGAAATGAATAGCCAATCATGAGATGCGGTTCACCCATTGCAGGTAACTCCGAAGGTCGCGCGCTCGTCCCTTCCTTACAAGGCATCGTACATGAAGTCTGCGAGCATTGTATTGTTTCATGAATTATTCATTTTAATTATTCCTAATGAGACTGGCGATTTATCGGCTAGAGCTATTCTCTCCTAGCAAAGGTGTTCAAGTGCAGCTAGCATGCTTTCAGGCGGCGGGTACACAGTGTACGTAATTTAAACCGAATTGAAATAAGTTCGGACTCTAATATTTGACGCTCAGTTCTGTTGTAGGGATGAGATTTGCACCTGCGGTTGTTATGAAAATGCTTATGAGTGTAATTAAAATTTGACAGTTTACGCGAGCATTTTCGTACCTCAGAAAAACTTGAATTATTTTGCCAGATCATAATTCATTGGAATTGAATTTCTCCTACGCAAGTAAAAACTGTTCTAAGTAGTTCTTTAGAACCTACGGACGGTAAAAGGTGTTCGAAAGGTACAGCGTACTTTTTTCATTTAATATTTACGTCAGTATTAGATAAGGTTAATGATATTTTTCCGTTGTGAAATGCCTGTAATGTTAAAAGAAGAACAATAATGTGATAATTTTTTTTGTTTTATTTTTTGAAGCGCATTTGCTCAATCAAAATATTTCTGCGCAAGCATCAGAGATTGAGAAGAAGAATTAACTATAAAGCAATAACATGAAGGAAAACTTGACGTTTTGTGAATTGGTCTTCGCTTTGTACATTTTCCAAGGTCAAAATACAACCAAACTTTGAACGAAAGCCATTATTTGAATGTTCACACCTTATATTTTGAAGAATCCTTACTTTCTTTTGGGCATTTTAAAATCAAACGGACGCATAAGAAACACTTTTTCCCTTCCTTTTGATGAGATAATACATGACATCCTGAGTGAAAGTTTCTGTAGGTATATTTTACAAAAATCATGAAGCTATTTCTGCATTAGTTCTTCTTCCATGTTTGCAAATGACAGTTTGTACATCAACGTCATGAACTTCATTTTTCGTTTTTTAATTTCAGCGTGTATTAATTTTTTATTCATTTTGCAGGTGAGTGTTGGCGCTGAGCAGAATTCCCTACTCCCGGTTGCCTGGTAAGTTGTCGGTGGGTTGGCTGAGGTGTGTTGCACGCGGCGCACCATGCATGAGTTAACAGATTTGCCTGCGTGGGCTTGAGGCGACGAACGCCCATGTTGGAGTTTGATAAGCGCGAGGTTGATTGTTGTTGTCGTCAGTGTTATTCTTGCACATCGTGATTTCATACTGTTTTCTTAGAAATATCAGTTGCTGTTTAGCGACTTCACAAATGTTTGAACTGTGTGCAAAGTGAGACCGTAAGTTGCGAGCATGCCCCTGCTGCATATGCTCTACGAGAGTTTGCTTTGATTTTAGTTCGTTTCTTTCAAATTGAAGATTTTAAATAATTCCTAGACCTGATTTTCAACGTTCGAAGTGTGCTTTTTCTCAGTAAACTATTAGTGAATTTGTGAAACGTGCGTGCAATAATATCCAGCACAAAAGTGAACCAGTACGTACAAAATGCGTGCATTTCATCAACAGTTGAGATTGACCCAGTGCATGTTTTTCACACGGTCTGCAAAAACGGTTTACAAATTTCACACATGCATTAAAAACTGAATTAAACTTATTACCGAACCCACACTCAGGGCCGATCTTTACATATGAAAAAGTAAACCAGTTAAGTTTCAAATTTGTAATCAGAACCGTACTGATATGATCCATCGTATCTCTCGTCCACTTATGAATATTTCTGCGCAATGGAACAAGTGTTGCGATAGGTCTGCGTATTCACTTCAACTCTCCAAAAAGAATTTCGTCGATCTTACATCCGTCACGCGTTTTCTACGATTTCATGTGCACCCATGCTACAAATATTCTGAAAGCCTCCCTTTGGAATAAAACTTCCTCATACAACGGCAACGTCTAAGTTACAACGAGTTACATCTGCATTTCCATACGCCAAGCTTGCAAAGTCTCCGTTAACGTGCCGTCAACGAAGATATCCTCAGATCTCTATTTCCTTTTTTTATACTGCTATGATATTTTTGAAGGAATTTCATTATAGGAACTCTTTGGTAGATTATTGATTCGTTAAAACATATTTACATGTACTTTAGGATAATCGCGATATTTCCTAAGTCTCGTTCAAACGAATAATTTTGACTCAAGCGGTTGTTTTCGAACCGCCTGGTTCTGTTGGCATAACCGAGGGTAGCAGTATAATCTCCGATGCACCATCAAAGCCATGAGTGCGTGATTACACTCTGTACCCCCCATCCATCTACTGGGTGTGGGCTGCTGCATTAAAAACCCTTCTTTTTTTTATCAAAGTCAGTGAATGCGAAGTCAGTCTTTCACCGGTAAATCCCACAAAGACTCCCTGTAATCGGTATTGTGCTGAAGTGCCCGCCAGCAAGCAAATAATGGCTTTTCTACTGGATGTCCCAGGCGCACTTGCTCACTTCTGTCAATCCTCTACTGCAACTTTCATTTAAGCTGAGTATCTTGATTCACTCGGTCAACGAAACCGCACGCGGTTTCATAACTCTCTGGTCGTAGCGTCAACGAGAACACGTAGCTCCAAACAAAATGTTGCGTACACAAGATTTTCACTTTAGCTGGAAATTGCAATCTTTATCTCAAGTGTATCAATTCTCATTTGTTTTAAAAAAATGTGAAACTGGCACTAAACAAGTCCACGTTACCTTACCCATACAAATCAGAGTTAATCAATGTACTTCATCACCGATATCTATCATTTTAAAAATAGTTCACTTATGTACATTTATATCTGTTGGTGGCAGCATACCAAATACTGCAATAAAGAGAAATCAACGCATGATTATCGAAAGAAAATGTTTCATGATTGATTTGTTAACAAGGACACAGAAAAGTTTTGTTCTACCTTGAGAATCAACTTAAATTATATCAAATCGGTAGAATATCTACATCAAATAATGCAAACATGATAATACTTATCTGTAGCTCTGCAGTCCTATAACTAGTGTGAAAAGAGGGTTCAGGGTTCTTTATGAACCCTGAATATGAATTATTGCTATAAAATACTAAAAAACTATGATGAACTCTTGAACAGTCCCACACAGTTGAAAATACCGTGCAACCAAGTTTATTATATTCCATAAGACCTGTGCTTAGTTTGAAACAGTGTTCTACAGCAAATCTTAGTAGTAAACTTCTGACTCAGAGTATGAGGTGTAAAACACGAGGGCTTTTTTCGTAACTGCAGAATCTTATCTCGAGCACGTGATAAAATATTAGCTGTTTAAATGAGACACAGCCACTTGAACAGTGGCTGGTTGCTGGCGTATTCACTGAACCTCTCCCTGAGAAATTCTGATACGATAAATTGAAATTCCATTTCTATATTGTCTTAAGATTTTCCATACTGTGCTTACTTTTTCCATGCGTACTGTGCTCCCTTCTCTCTATCTGGAGTTGTTGTGTTAAAAGTTTGCCAATAAAAACGTTTTTTTTTTCATTCGAGCGGATCGGATGCTCATATTCTAATCAATAAAGGATAAACCTCATACAAAGTGACTGAACGCGCATTCGTAAGCTATAATTTCTAAATGTCTGTTGATAATCAAAATTGTTAAAGTTTATTGCACTTCACAGAAAAACTTGCGTTCGCTCACTATTTTCTCACCAGTGACTTATTTCTGCCTTTGGCATAAACTAGAAACAGTTTATTTCATAATTGTCGATCAAGACCTTTTACTTTGCTTGCTTTCATCCGAAGTGTCAAAAAATCTGAGTATAAGTTGCAAGGTTTTATTAATTATAAATAAATGTTTGATCAAATTTTGTGAAGAACGAACAGAATTTCCAGGACGTGAACGCGTTGCTCTGAAATGGTTGTCATTATTTGCGCGTCCTTCAAATAATTCAATGAGAGAAATTTGTCTGAGACGCGTGCACGTACTGGCACTACTGTGTTATGTATGGGCAGCGTCAATTTCAAAACGAAAGTTGTCGCTGTGAAACGTTGAAATTTATACATCAGCTTATCGTTAAACTTATTAATTGCCAAATGAGACTCAAGGTGAGTCACAGTGGTAAACCAGTTGTTAACGGAATAATTTTTCAATGTTTACTGAGACTTAAATTCGGTATCTTTCTATATTCATTCTGATCAACTGCGTAATCTCTCGTGAAATTGATCAATTTCCTTTAGGAAGATGACCAGACACATAATATAAAAACATAAAAAATCGTTCTTGATTTCTGAATTGCTCGAATTAAGCCCCTCAAGAGGGTACTTAAGTTTTACATACATGGATAATGTTGACCCATGAGTTAAACAAGAATGTCTGATTTCTTCCGACATTCAGTCATGGGTCTACCGTTTTTCCAAACTCGTACGTTTTGTTCTGAACTTAAGTGCAAACGCCTGGAATGTAATAATCACCTTACAGGCAAGGTGAATTTTGCAACTTGAAGCATTTGAACTATTCAAGCATGCTCAATGCATGTCCTGCTTTCCTCTGCCTCGTACTTTTGCGAAGTTGCTTCTCAGAACTTACTTCAAGTTTGTATGATAGAACTTGGTTTTGTCACAAGATTTCGTTCAAATCTCTCGAGTTTTTACGTATTTTTTGAAAGCTGTTTACAATGATCTCTAACACTGAATTTTAAATTGATATGAAAGTAATCCACATCAAGAAGGACAAAACTATACCTCGACTTCACCAAGTACGTTACATCAAGTTCATACGAAGCTCGTTGGCAGCCTCGACTATTTTTCATGCATACAAAATACCCAAGTTGTATCGAATGTTGTATTATTTTTATGCTGAGTTTGTTGTTTAACCAAAGTATGACACCTGTCTACGATGCGCTATTGGGTGCATTTCGTGTTTATATAAACGCTGTTGTTCCGCTCTCTATTTTGATTCATCATCATTCAAGTTAAATTTGGCAGGTGTTGCCACTCATCGAATATGAAGTTTGTTAACAGCTGGAAAATGTGTGTTCTTTGTGCTGTGAGATAAATGGGTTCATTTTGAAAATTTTAAGCTATATTATTGGAGTTTTTTAAACCTGTGCGGTCTGAATGAGTTTCACGTGGATTATTTATGAAATTGTTATTGAATTCAGTGTCTTTATGACATTGTTTGTGTTTGAGCTTCAAGTCAAGTTGTATTGAAATTTTGCATAAAAGACTATTTTTAAACTCAGCCCGTTACATAGGACACATTCAACGATGTACAATTTAAGAAGTCGTGCTATTATTTTTTATTATTTATGGTTTCTTTAAATTAAAACATTTTAATGTGTATAACTCACTTCGAAGTATATCTTACGAGAAGTTGTATTCGAAAGTTATTGACAATTTCACAAAATTTGAGAACTCTACAAATGAAAAAAACAATTTCAGAATCTTCAAGAATAATGCTTCTGGTTTGATACAAAATCTCTCTTCTTGTATTTTCTAATTTTCTCTAATTTATTCGATTTCGTAGACTTTTTCTCTCAAACTTGGGAGAGGACTATAATTTTTCGTTTCAGTTGAGGATAATTGTTAGATAAATGACACTATATGATGAGAAAGAATTCGCTGTAGTACGACTGCTATCTCTAGGGGTATTTGCAGTGCAAGGAAAAAAATTAAGTGATTTAATTTCAATTGGTTCTATGAGCTGCAAATTATTATCGCTGAGAGGAGCAGAAGTTTATTTGCAAGTTTTTCTGTAATCCGTTAGGCAGTGTGCAGTTGTGCAGGGACCACACTTTGAAAATTTGCAGATGTTCACAAAAAAATCAATCATTGATTCAGCGACTTAATGTTAGTTGTTCCACTGTTTTTTCTGCACCTGCGTACAACAAATGATCAGCTGTTCATCAGTTCCGGATTGCGAAACGTTTTCGCCTAATGTAACGCATTCGTTGTTGGACGAAGCAGTAAGAATTGTGTGCGTTAGTCCTAATTTTATATTTAGAGCTAAGAGTATAACTTAGTAGATAAGTAACCCTTGTTTGTGTTTAAAAGTTTTGAAAATAATTTAAATTTTGATTATTCCGGGAAAATGTGCGGTATAAAATGTTTCACGCCTTGTACAAGAGTATTTGCTGTAGTAGGCTCTATAATCCTCTATATTTGTTTTAATTAAATTTAGTGTGACCAGCATATGCAACGTAGCCTGCTTGATTATTTTTTCGCTGTCGCAGTTGAGGTTTGTTAATGTTTGCTGCCCCAGAGTGACTACAGTATGTCATCAACAATCTCGCTGCTTCAGCCTGCCTACCTTCCCTAGCCTGAGTAGCCTCCCGCTGCCTCCGACTCCGTCAGTCAGTTCAGTACTTCAGTTCAGTGCTGCCAGCGCTAGGTTTTTAAACCTAGATCTAGGTTTTTTAGCTTCAGGCTAGGTTTCTAGGTTTTTTCTTCGAGAAACTAGCCAAATCTAGGTTTTTAGAATGAGAATGCATTAAACGCAAAAATCAAAACAAGAATTGAGGCTTACAATACAATTTTGCTTATGAAAATTAAGTATCCCTACGTAACAGATATACAATAATATTATACATGTCGAGAAAACGGAAATATTACTCGTTTCAGCCAACGAGTTTTAAACAGAGTGACCATTTAAACCGTGTCCCGGACGGCGTGAGTCGCTATTGTAGTCACTGTATTATAAGGTGGAAGGCTGTCCGCACTGTTCGCAAGGGTAAAATCGTCGTTGTGTTTCGTTAGCTTGTTTTTGCCTATTCTGTATAATTAGTTGGTATAAACAGTGCAGTGCAGAATCATGAGCGAAGAATCTCCAAAAAACAAAAGGAAAACATGGTACGTACAGTCTTTCAGAGAAGAATGATTACGAATGACTGGTTGCAAAGAGACATAGATAGTAAAGAATTGTGCCATTGTAAATGCTGCTCAGGTACGCTATAAAATCTAACCAAGTCTATGCTACTAACTCACATAAATACCGAAAAGCACCAAAAATCCTTTGAAATTGCCATATCTAACGTACGTTTTAACGAGTTTTTTTTACAGTACTAAGTCTGAAACTAATAAAATTGCTATTGCCGAAGCATTAATTACAGGTTTTTACGAGTACCATGTCCCTTTTGTACATATTGATCATTTTCTTAGAGCTTGCAAGCGAGCTTTCAGTGACAGTACTATTGTCAAGAAGATTGACTTTAAAAGAACAAAGCAAGATTAAATGTATAATTCAAGATGTAATTGCGCACTAAGAAAAAATGAGCTAAACATTTGTAGGAAACAAAAATTTTCTGTGTCAATTTATGAGAGCATGAGTGTATCTGTAACGCAAATGTTAGCTATTTTGGTGAGGTACGATGTATAGATCCAAGTGACAACAAATTTTCAAACCCCTAGATGATATATTTCTAGGTGGGCGAACACTGGCATTGTCGGAGCAAGAACCCCTTCCCATTAATGAAATCATCAGCAAATTTAGAAAAAGACTGTGTGCATTTTTTAACACCATTTTGTGTTCAAATTAAAAGAAGATTTTCATAGGATGAGAGAAGCATGACTGCGCAAGTTAAAATCTTAAACCCTAAAGCTTTACCAGCTAATAATGCACCGATATCCATTGCAACATTGGCGGCGCAGGTCAAAAATCTGGTACCTCAGAGCGAATTAGATGATCTTGACGATGAATATCGAAGCTTCAGAATGACTAAAGACTTGCACTGCACAGAGAACACCGAAAATGTCAGTATTCCTGAATTTTGGTTAAACATTCGATTCATAAAAGATAGCCTTGACCAGCCCAGGAAAAATTATCTAAATTTATGACTAGTTTAACAGTTATGCCGCATTCCTCAGCTTGCGCTGAGAGAATTTTCTCGGAAGTAAATAGTGTAAAAACGTCGCAGACGAAGTCCATGAAAGCTATTACAACCAGAGACCGAATTCTGGCTAAGCAATTAAAATATGAAGACGCATGGCCAATCATGCCCTTACGTGGGAGCCAGACAGATAAATGAATGAGGGAAAAGTCGTCATTTTGAGGGAAATGACGAGGAACAATACATATTGTGATAAGTGAACTGTATTTTTTTATTGATTCTGTACTATTTTTGTGTCACAAGTAAAAGTTTATTGTCAAAAATACATTTTAGGAGGCTAGGTTTTTTTGTTCAAATCTAGGTTTTTTCCCAAGTACGATCTAGGTTTCTCGAAAAGTAGTCGCTGGCAGCACTGCTTCAGTTCAGGGTTGCCAGAAGTGTTACGTTCGTAACAAAAGTGTTACTTTTTGCTATCAGATCCCTATGTTGTTACTTTTGTTACGACTTTGACAAAATTCGACAAATATTGTTACTTTTTGAAATTTCAGCTAATAGTTCTTTAAAGAAGGTCCCGTTCCGTAGGCACTCGTGCTGACTAAAGAGTCGTTTCAACCGCGCCTTGTCTCGTTTATAACCCGTATGGTCGAGTCGACAAGTTCGGCAACGTTCGCCGGTCACTGTCAAATGATGCAATGATTCATTGAGTTGAGTTGCGCAGTTCAGTTCGCTTGTGCTTTCCACTCAGATAATAGCATCTTATCGGTTCATCTTTATAATTTTTCAAGTTATAAACCATTATTCCATGATGAGTGCAAAAAGAGATAATTCGGAAAGTGATATTAACAAAACACCCGAAAAGAAAAAGTGTAAACTAGCTAACGTTTACCAACGAAAGCTCAGAAAAGAATGGCTTGACGATGAAAAATTTTCAGCTTGGATTCAAGTTAGTAAAGGAGATGAAAATAAAGCATATTGCAAGTTTTGCAATTGTGAATTATCTGGTGGAATAACACAGATTGAAAGACATGGAAATACAGAAAAGCACAAAAAAAATGAGCGTACTATTAACAAGTGCTCAAAGGTGACTGACTTCGTGCGACCCAGTACGTCAACGCTACGTTCAAACAAAGTTGCTGCAGCTGAACTAAAACTTTGTGTCTTCGTCGCAGAACACAACTTACCTGTCTCTATTTTGGACCACTTACCTGGGTTGGTGGCTAATGTTTGCGAAGATTCCTCAATCAGTAAAGACATCAAATGCGGCCGAACGAAAGGCACCGGTGTGTTTCGTGCTGTCATTGGTAAGCATTATTTAAACGAACTTACTGCAAAATTAACGAAAACAAAATTTTCGTTAATTTTCGATGAAACCACTGATGTTTCCACTACTAAACAACTTGTTTTGGTTGCCAGATATTATGATCTTGATGTGCAAAAAACTGTGGATAAATTTTTGGCTTTAATTGAGGTAATGGATTGTAACGCTAAAGGAATTTTTTATTCTTTGACTACCTTTTTTGAAAAACATGGCATTTCCTTCGATAATCTTATTGGGTTTGCAAGCGATAACGCAAGTGTCATGATGGGCCGGAAAAACGGTGTTCAACATTTGCTGAAAGAAAAGGTCCCAGCATTATTTGTTCAAGGTTGCGTATGCCATTCAATGCACCTGTGCGCTTCCAAGGCTTGCTTAGAACTCCCGAACGAGTTGGAAGATTTAGCTCGAAGTTTTTACTCATACATAGCAAATAGTCCCAAACGTCTCAATGAGTATAAAGAATTTCAAAAGTTTACAGACACCGACCCAAGAAAAATCTTGCATCTAAGTTGCACTAGATGGCTGTCTCTTGAGCAAGTCGTAACGAGAATTCTGGATCAGTGGGCAGCTCTCACTTTATTCTTCACATCAGCAGCATTAGAAGATAATGTCAAGTCGGCTGCAGCAATATTAGAACAATTGCGGAACCCACAAAATAAGATGTACTATTCGTTCTTGGCCTTCATTTTACCCAACGTCAGTAAGATTAACCTTGAATTTCAAACTGAGACCTTTCGACTGCACAAACTGAAGAGTTCTATAAATATTTCTGTAAAAACTATCCTGAGTTACTTTGTGAAACGAGAAATAATCAAAAATAAGGATCTAGCAGAAATTGCTGTTAATGACCCTTCGGTCTTCCTTCCAATTGAGAAAATTTACCCTGGGGCCAAAGCAGAAGCTGTTTATTGCGAGAATTCTGAAAAAATTTCTGAGAAGGACCTAAAACAATTTCGAGTGAACATCTTGAATTTTTATGTACGATTAATGAAAGAAATGTTTAGCCGTTTTCTCTCGAATGAAATGCTTAAAAAGTTGGAATTACTTGAGGCTATGGACCCCGCCAACGTTAATATGGGAAAACCTGCCTCCATCATTCCTCTTGCCTTAAAATTTCCTAACATCATTTCTGAAGAAGAGTTCGAAACACTGAATACCGAGTGGCGAGAGCTCACCTTGGAGGACACGAACCGTATAACTGACGAGGAACCTGAAAACTTCTGGTACACTGTTTCAAAAGAAAAGTGCGGTGATGGACTTCGATATCCACTATTGTCAAAGTTAATGATGAGCCTACTTGCGTTGCCTCATTCCTCAGCCTGTGCCGAAAGAATATTTTCCCTTTTAAATAATATTAAACGTAAAAATAGGTCTCTGTTGAAAACAGAAACTTTAAACGCACTTCTGTACTCCAAAAGCTTACTTACTGGCACTAACTGCATGAAATGGCAGCCTTCTCAAGAATTACTCAAATTGATGACGCAAGGGGACTTATACGGCAGTGCTGAAGAAGGAGCTACTTTTTGAAAGGTTAGTGAACACTTCCTTCAATGTTAAATTATTTATTTGACGATTTTCAGGTTTTGTTACTTTTTGATCCAATTTGTTACCTTTTGTGATGGGAATTTGTTACTATTCACGAAAACCTTCTGGCAACCCTGCTTCAGTTGCTTGATGGTGTCTGTTCAGTGAGGTTGTGTGTCAACGCACCGGGCTTGACTCCCACAGAATACCTTCATATCCCGATGCTTTCTCATAGCCTAAAATTATTGCAGGCTTTGAAACATTTTAAAATAATCGTTGATAATGCAGTGGTTGTCAGAAACGCCTGCACTAAAATGAACCCACAGCCTGGTTAAATTGTATCAAGAGTTGCTAACTACTATCCGCTTCCCTGACGCTGCCGTTTTTATAGTCATGAGATCGGTGCACGGTGCATGATAGTTTGTCCTCTGTGTCAACTGCCTCTTTATCCCGAGCTAATTTTGACCAGTTATTCTAAGGGTTACAGTGTTTATCACGTTTCAATGTGATTTCGATGCTACTCGGTACCTATCAACGTGTAATATATAATAACAAGGGAAATAATTTCGATATCTACCCGCGGAAATCGAATTTCCATTTCCATGCGCTTAAGATCACGTTGATCCTATATGTTAATATGATGTTACTAGCTTATGTTCTAGAAGTCAACTGCATTTTAGTTCAGTGCTTTCAATTGTACTGATGTGCAACATAGAGGAGGTTGAATTGTTGTTAAAGTAGTTAATTGGTTATATAAATTTGCTACATTGGTAACGAATAAATTTATCATTTACTGGAAAATGAGAACATGTTTACATTATTCATTAGTGATGATATTGCTGAAGTACTGCTTACTCTATAGAGAAATGAATGAAAACTCTACAATATTGACATCTGCTCTATAACATCAGAAAGACATTATGTAAAAAATAAAATTGGATATCAACTATGTATTTTAAAAATACATGGTTCAAATATATAATATATTGATGCAATTGTTGGGATAACCGTTGACCTTTGTGTCACAATGAGAGCTATTATTCAAATAGGGAGACATAATTAAAATTGCTTTAATTGCATTTGTTTATGTCTAAGAGAAGGAAGTTTGAAATAATGAGATGGCTTGATATTTACCATTGCATTCTAATGTCATTTTCTTTTTGGCCCATGAATGTCATACCCTCAACACTAAATAACTTATTGATATCAGATTAAAGAATTTGTATTTCAGTAAATTTTGGTATCAATGTATTCTTGCTAGATAATGAAAAGGCCTCAATTGAGATATTTTTTATAAATTTTTCAAATAATTATTTTACAATTATAGTACTATAGTGCGGGTTTCATGTTAAATTTAATTCCATTTTTAGCTGTGTTGTATACAAGATGAAAGCTTGAATTAAGCTATATTGCTCTTTAAATCCATGTGATAAATCAGAAAAGAATTATTTAGCTCCTGAAAGACATGCTTGAAATGTGCATTTTGTTTAATACCCAGCCAAATTAGTACTCTCAAGTATCTTAGTATTGAACAAATCTTACCTTAGGATTTTTAGCCAAAGTGTAAATATATAGTTTACTTTATTGGCCACTGTTTTTTTTCTGAAATTAATATATACAGGCATCCCTTGTTTTGAACTTACTCCATTTGCTTAGGCTATTGAAATTACAAATCTATTTTAGCCAGTAAAATTCCTGTAAAAACAGCAGTGGACTGAAGTCGTTACACTGCATTTATTTTTGTTCAGATTGCTTGGATTGAGGAATCTGAATGTGATCAGATTAAGAAGTTGAATCACAAGGATACCAGTATAAATATGTTTGATTTAATTTTGAAAATTATTGTTCTTTACTATTTTGAATGATTAACAATTATAGTAGAAGTCGAGTGGCAGTAAGTAGCCTCTCTAGGAGCAGAGGTTTTAAATTTAGAACCAATGTTTTTCATTAGTAATTTCAACTAGAAATGTCTGTTTTTACTACCAGTTTTTATATGGGAAAATTTGAATTATCATATTTTCCAAAGCATGTTTGTGCTCATATGTCTTTAGCAGGAAACTCTTATAGTGATGGAATATTCCAGTGTTGGTTGCATACATTTTTTCTTATACCTTCCATTCTAATTTTTTAACAATTACATTTAATTAAATAATTTTATCCATTAAAGTGACAGCACAACATTTTACTTCCTTTAAGTAACCACTTCTCTTCCATTAGCACACATTAGGTGGCTATTCAGCTAACTGAGACATTTCTAAAAAAGTTTACTGAAGTATTTCTGAAGATAACAGACTTGTGCCATGAAGCACATGTTTCTGGCCATAGAAATTCCTGTGCCTGCCAAGATTCGACCATAAGCCTAATGGAGCTCTTGACAGAGGGAGCTGAGCTGCATGGCTGTAGTCACGCCTGAAGTGCTGTGCTCTTCTGCTCTGGCATCCCAGCTTGTCTCTCACCAACTTGAGCGAATAATTTTGTTCGTTTATTTTTTACATCCCACTTCTATATAAAAAGAAGCTTGCAGTTACATAAGCTTTTTAGTGTTTAGTATAACAATATAACCATTAGATGTTTTGTCTGTAGTTACAAACTTTTTCATCCTATATTTTTGGATCAATAAAAATAGTATTGTGAATTTTAATTACAATTAAGTTATCTGATGCTACCTTGCTGTTGAAAGTTTTCTTTGATTGAGCTTAAATGGTATCTACTACCATAAGTATCTTCACCATTAGAGATGTTAGGTGTCTTAATTCTTGATGTTTGTTCAGTCACATTTATGTGAGGAACGTTTCACTTCAGAGCTAAAATTAGATCCTCTGAGGCAGCCTTATCTAAATTTGTTATCAATATAGCGTGGGAAGCAGAACTGATTTCACAAGATACATTTTCTTTGTTTTATGCATGTACTGTGTATGAATGTTGAATAAAGTTGACATGCCATCAATGATTTACTTGCTGTTGCTCCAATGCAAAGGGGTGAGCATTCGTATTTATGTGAAGAACACTTCCAGTGAGAAATTGTGATGTTTGAAGCTGAAGATTAGATAAGCTTTCCTATTGTTAAAATACTGTAGGTTTGTGTATCGATGTGGTCCGTATTTTTTCTCATTACCTTGTAATGTCTTCTTTTGAGCACCTTGTATGTCTTTCTTCAACTTGAATTTTCTTTTATAAACTTATCTCAATCTTGCTGTTTTTTTGCACAGGGTGTAGGTACATTCATTGTGTGTAGAATCCTCATTCCCTTAATTCCATAGTAAATGGTGCCTTCCTCCTTGTCGCTTGGGAACAACTTTTTTGTGGTGAGGAAAGTTTAAACTAATGACATTCTAATAAAGTCTCGCTGTTGCAGCATTTTTATTCTATTCCCACTAATAGTGTTCCAATATCTTAAGGGAGACAACACTTCTGCCGTACTCCAGCAAACACAAGTCTTATGTGGCGTGGGTATAACGTAATTGCACGCGTTGTCATTGAATCGTTCATGCGGTGGTTTGGCTGCTCGTCACGAATTAGCATTGGTGACTTCGTTATCTATCGCATGTGTTGACCACGAGGGCCCGTCATGTTGCGTAGGCAAGTCATCTCTTTCTCAGAGAGAGGTCTTGTGTCGAGTTGCGGGGGCTGATGAACCAGCCCATGCTGTTCTGAATCGCGAACGCTGAAGTCACCGTTCCATTAAGGAAGTATTTCTGACAGTTTTGGGTTCCACGTTAGGGAAACGTAATGCGCAGCTTTGACTGCAGAGCTTCCAGTGCGATACGTCGGGAGACTTAGGATTTTTCTGAATTTGTGTTCGGTGTAATTATGGATGATCCATCCCAAGTTTCTCTGGTTCAAATAAAAACATAGCGACTTACAGTGTAGGTTGCATAATTCCTGGTAAAATCGATGTTATAATTCAGCACCGCCCGTTAAGTAATTCGCTTTCTATTTAAATAAAGTCGAGTTCTTTAGCTATTACTTAGAATAAATCAATTTATGAAATCTACAGGTGCATGGGGACTAGTGTTCTTTCACCTCTCTCTGATGTATCCGTCATAGCTGAATTTCAACACAGATATCTTACAGCTTTGTACTGCGCAGTCTCATTGTTGCACAGCTAGCTTAACGTTTGCAATTACGTCTCCTGTAATTTTACGGACACTGTACACTTCTCGCGTGCAGCAACAGTACTGTATGCAGCGCAATGCAGTTATGGTAGGGTAGCCAGAGCACTGCGTGACGCACATGTGCATCTCTGCAGCGTGATATTGTAACGCGACACCCACACTGCACGCAACCTTGTCTCTCTCACACCCTCCTCGTTAGGGTCTCGTCCCGCTCTGCTCCTCTGATTCAATGCACGCTTCGCTCCGTTGATGTCTTCATTAAATTTGGCTTATTATGTGTTGTTACGATTAACGTGGTTGTTGACGGGTGGTTTGGTTAGGTTGTAAGTAGCAGAAAAGAGGAATCGACTTGACTGCTCGAATACAATCTTATTTTTCATAAACAATGTGAATAATATAATTACAAGATATTTCATCTCGTATGATGACAATTATTTTTAAATAAAGTTGCGAAACGTAAAATTATCATCCATTTATACCTATACTTGAATGAACAATTTACCTATTGGGATACTTATAACCCAATACGCGGTGAATGTGATCACAAATTCTCTTCCTATGGAGTCATTGTGGTCTTCTTGGGAACTATACCACACATTTGGGGTGGCGGGTGCTACAAGGAATTCGTTTTAGCTATTGGTGCCGACTCTGTGTTTCTCTCCTTTGCTATACGTCGACTTAGCGATTTGAAATGGCTACCTGCCCGACCGAGGCTAACGATAATTTTAACCTGCGGCAAACGATTACGCATTTTGAAAACCAACGTAAAATTGTATTGATTATGTCATTGAAAAAAATTTTTTTGCTTCACTCTACATACATAGCGTGAAGCAGCGAATTCATATTTCCCATATTTTACCTTAGTCTTGGTGGAGTTCAAACTTCTCATATTAATAACTATTTCGGATGGTTTCTCGTACTCCGGACTTCAAGTTGCCTGATTTTACGCTGAGTAGATTCAACTCTAATCGTTTCCAATTGTTCTTGGTACCAGCCCAACATGTGTGTAACCAGGCGTGCCACTACGACCAGGTTTGCGAAGTTGGACAGTGCGCTAGAGTGGACTTGTGAGCGGCTAATGTCAGAGAGCCCGCGTGGTTTGAGAGCATATCTCACATACGCTGAGTAGATTCAACTCTAATCATTTCCAATTGTTCTTGGTACCAGCCCAACATGTTATGTGTAACCAGACAGATTTGCACAGTTGGACAGTGCGCCAGAGTGGACTTGTGAGGAGCTAATGTCAGAGAGCCCGCGGGGTTTGAGAGCATATCTCACATACACTGAGTAGATTCAACTCTGAGCGTTTCCAATTTTCTTGGTACCAGCCCAACATGTCGTGCGTAACCAGGCAGGTTTGCACAGTTGGACAGTGCGCCGGAGTGGACTTCTGAGCGGCTAATGACAGAGAGCCCGCATGGTGCGTCCTGGTCAATTGTCTCTGTGCCCCTCAACGACATCTCCATACTGTGATGGCCTCAATTGTGTCCGTATAAGGACGGCGGCCAGGGCTCCTACTTACTCTTTTAACGCTGTTCCTTCTACTCTGGGAGTCGAGAAAGGGGAAGTTGAGAAGTGAACCGAACTCTCTCATTATTAAAGCGTTTATTTCTTTGTTATTCTATGACGTAATTGTGTTACTTGTCTCTGAATCTAGAATGTGCTTGGAGGCTTAATTTCTTGTAAGGTTAATACGAATCTGTTTCTCCTTTTTGAGGATTTTCTTATGCACTTTCGGTTAAAACCTTGAGATAGCTCGGTTTATTTCAAGTTAAATTTCTCTATTCAGTATTGTCTTTTCTCTCTAACTCAGCGCTATAATAACAAAGCAAACTATCCGTGTGCAATTTGGTGAGATAAAATCGGTGAGGCGGAGGTTGGCCCGAAAGCGTCTTTAGTTTGCAGTGCACAATTATCTCTAAATCGCGACATGCTCATCAGAGATGCTATTGCACCGGCCTATAGTAGCCGACCGACAATATTTGTGTCCTGCGCCGCTACTACACAGCTGAGTGGTATGGGTGTCACCTCGGTCTGTAATTAATGTCTTCTGTCTTGGCCTGTTGTTGCAGCGATTGTTCTTGGTTGGGCCGTTTTTGATGGCGTCCAAAGTAACCTACGATGTATCGACTGCTGTTTGGTCCGAGAGTTTCATTTTAGGGCCAAGAATTTTAGTGTTTTTTTTTTGACATAAATTTTTTTACATTCTACCTTGTTCACCAGTGTTCTTCATTCATGCTCAAGTCTGGCAGCCTTGAGTTGTTTTCGTTTTATCCAATTGATGGACAGCCATTCAGCGTTTAATTGATCTTTCATTAGAAACTCATAAAAAAAGACTCTGCTTACAAAAATCTCGCAAGTTTTCAAGTATTTCACTGAGGAAGCTTAATTTTGTTAGATTTTCAGCGCTGTTGTCAATATCGCAAGCTCGTCTATTAAAGTTTTGCTGATGTTGCTGCTTAGTTTCACGTGAGCGTGTTGTGCATGGAGTTATGGAAGCAGGTTCTCACGTGTCTGCTGAGTGCTGAGCCAGCTGTTTATGCCTCGTCTGCAGCGCAGCGATGACACTGCTTGGGCTGTCAACTTTCTGAGCGGAAACAGATATTTTTGAATGAAATTATCGCATTTGCAATGTAATTACCGTTTCATTTTATTTTGCAATGAACTTCTTAATACAAGAGTCTTCCTCATTCAAGATATGAGCATTGAAAGAAGTTTTTATTCTTTTATTAGTTGATAAAATGAGATCGTTTGTGTTTAGAATTGCTTTTTTTGATGATAAAATTTTGTGTTCGTTCTCTCCATCGTGTATTAGTTGATGAAAATTATCATTCATATCTTTTAATAGCGAAAAATATGATCTAGAAATTATTATCTGTAAAATTTAATTCCATAAAGTGTTGAAAGCTATTACCTATATTTCTTATAGTGAAAGTATTTTTAAGAGTGAAAACATAGTGAAATGAATGAACAAATTGAATAAACTTCGTACTTGGTTCCTTCAGTGAATTACTCCCTTTAAACCATTCGACCACGTTGCTGATTTATAAGTTTAGTTGGGTTCCTCGTTTTCGTACGTACTGCGATCTCCATTGATTCTTCTCTCGCGTTGCTCGAAGTCGTGGTGGCTGAGCCGGTCAGTCACTTTCTCATTGCGCAACCAAGTAGGGCTCTGCATTTTAAAATTCTTCTTCAAGCTATGCAAGTGCAACTTTCTCGCCGAGTCGTGTCCCATTTCAATCCATTTGGCCGTTTAGAATCTCTTAATTACAGCGCCATCGTCTCCGTAAATGTCACGGATTGAGCACGACCTCAGCTAGTGTGCCCTTTAACCCAGCACAGCGGCGTGGCGTTCTGCGAATATATTATGCAGTGTAGCTGTGCTCCACGTCAATGCAGTTGTCTCGAATTCTTCTGCTCTCCGCAAGGTGATTGATAAGATGTACAGGTTTCGCATACCTACCCTGCCCCCTTTTGTGTCGGTTCTTTTTGTCTGCCCCTTTCCAAGCAGGGAGAGAAGTTGAACAGTAAACATATTATGCAAATGAATGAATAAAATGATTCGGCTTTGTCGGTGTTGTCAACTTTTGACGTTAGAATAGTGATCGGTTGGTCGAATGTGCTCGGCGGAAGCAGCTGTACTCTTGGATGTTACAAGCGAATGAGTTGGTTACATTGCACACGTTGGAAGTGATTAATTTTTTTGCTTAAATCATCTCAGGGTTCTGCAGTGACCAATTCAGGGGATACGTCTATTGTTTCTGTGAAAATTAGCACTCCCAAAAGGAAGATGCGAGGTTGCGAGCTGAAGATTGAGTGCGCCTTTCTTTTGCTCAAATGGGATTTTTGTTGTGGACCAGTTTTTTAATGCTTTTCCTTTTTCTGGATCTATTCCTTTTTTTTCATTTATTTGGTTTCATAGAATTCTCTCATTATTTCTCAGGGGGAAGATGTGAGGGCCCGAGCTGAGAGTTAGGTAGGTCTTCTTTTTGTTGAAACACAGTAAAATATTTTTTGCTATGTTAAGGACCACCTTTTTCGGTTCACTGCTGTCCTGTTTTTCAGCACCTACTACTTTCTTCTTCAACTTTTATCTTGTTTCATGAACTTCTTTCCCAACTTACTGTTTCTATGCCCCTTCTGCATAGATTCCGCATTCCCTAATATCCATACTAAATGGCACCTTCCTCCTTCCTCTCTTCGATATGCTCTTTTTTCTAGCGGTTAAGGAGGCTTAAACTAACCTATCATCTAATCTTCTCTCATTATTGCTGTTTCTGTGTGTAGGATGTGGAGACACCTTGTGCGCGTTGATACGCCTTGTTCTCTCAATTTCACACAAAATGATGATTTCCTCTCGTTTGGGAACACCTTTGTTATGGTTAGCGAGTCTTAAACCAAATTTTGATCTTCTGCAGTACGAGTTTGTGACAGCTGCGAAGGTCCCTGTGTTCTAATTTTTCGCGAAAGCTGAATTCAAAATATTCTTGTAATGATTTCCGCCCTTATCATATCCCGCTTGAAGTGCCGACATCAGTACTCGCTGCGGAGGTGTCAACCAGGGCATCGTGGTGCTTATCTACAAATTTGTGTGTCCCGAGCCGCCTCAAATGCTTCCCTCCCTCCTCCCATCGCCCCTCAGTGCCCTGTGCAGAAGCCAAGACCGTCGGGGAATCGTTAACTCGAGTGTGAATTGATGCCGATATCCATTGTGACCCTCATGTCGAGCTTTTCGTTTTCTGTTTTTATCGAGAGGTGTGAGGATACCATGCGACCCGTCTCAAACGCGAGTGTCTTTTTTTTAGTAATTCTTGGGAGTTCAACTTCACGTTTTTGAAGGCTTGCTGCTTCACGTGCCAAATGAGGCACTTGAATTTTTGCTTCTGTGTTTCCACAGAAGGTAAATCGCCACGGGGTTTGGGTACTATTAGTGGTTCACGCTGGCTTCTCACAACACTGACGAGGATGCTGTTATTGAGCGAAAATGACGGAAGTTTGCTAAAAAAGCGGCATTCCTCTTGGAGGAAACAATTACTGTACCTATGGCAATTAACACTCCCAGGAGGAATGTGTGAGGTCCGAGCTGAGAGTTAGGTAGGCCTTCTTTATGTTGAAATATGATGTTCTTTGTTTTGCTTAGGACTTTTTTTCGGTTCACAAATGACCTTTTTTCAGAATCTACTACTCTTATCTTCAACTTTTATCTTGCTTCATAAACTTCTTTTTGAACTTGATGTTTCTATGCACCTTGCGTATAGATTCCGTATTACCTCAGAGTTCATACTAAATGATGCCTTCCTCCTCCCTCTCATTAGAATGCGTTTTGCGCGTTCAGTGAGGCATGAACTAACATTTAATCTAATCTAGAACACGGCATTTCAGTATAACGGTAGTTGTGAGCTGAGAACGCTACCTTAGCATAATAGTCATATCACGAACAGGGGGAGTTTCCAAATTAGCCTAAAAAGAAGTCACCAGCTGCGGGCAAAAATGATCAAAAGACGCAGAGCCGAAGGCAGCAGTTGTAAACGTTTAGCAAATGACGAAGTTTAAAGCGCCCGACGCGCAGCGACCGCTGCAGTTCAAGGCTCCTCGCTCCTGCGGGGCGACCTCGTCTCTCACACCTGCTGTGTTGGTGTGCTTGTCCTTTTCTCTATTGGACTTTCCTGCCGCGATTTTCTGACGAACTTGTTATTGCCGCCGTGATTGCTGGACAATGCTAATAGAGTTCATGGTTTTGCAAGGAAAATTTAACCCTATCTTTTGAGCCCAATTCTTATTTATAAACTAGCTCCTTCAAATATCATATCAAGTTAGTCAGGATTATCATCCTGAAATAGTTTAAGTATAGAAAATTTATCGAGGATGGACAATTATGATAGTTTGTTTAAAGTGCATATCATTTAGAGGGACAGCTTTTCTATACATGGCTGTGACTAATATCCTTGGTATAGACTACGAAACGTGTGAGGACTTCTTTCCTTCTATTTTCATTGTTATGTACACGCTGAGGTAACAGAATTGCCGTAAATTTATTCTTAATATCTAATTCTTCAACAAGAAATACTCGCGTGAACTATTTTAGGAGACGATATCCCAACATGTACAGTTGCTTATTACTCTGTAAATTTAAAATGATCGGTAAAAACTGATGAATCCAAATCTTGTTGTACTCATTGAATTTATCTTTCAATCCATGTATGGATATATTGCTTGAAATTCTCTCGCAGGCAACACACAGTTAAGACCTACTGGAGGCCGTCAATTGTCGCTGTCTGGACTTTATTTTTGACTAATTCCTTTGTTATTCCTAGACTTTGCGGTCGGTATCTTAGCTCTGTTTGAATGGTACTTTCACCTCGTGTTTTAATGGTGTTGTTTTCTGATTTAATGTATTCAAGCGCAGACCACCCACATTAGTTCAGAGCATTGACTCCTTCCAATGTTTTTTATCCGTGGTGCAATTTGCTTTTGTTGAACTGAATGTTTCAAGTAAGCTTATCATATCGTGCTTGTAGTCGGTTGCTCATGTTTTGTCAATTATGTTCGAAATCAGTTTATCTCTTATTACGGCTCATTTATAGACCATAAACAATTCGTCATTACGAACGCAGCTCCAAGATTTGCCATGAATTGATCTCGCGTCAAAATCACTGTTCTGTTTACCACGCTTGGTTCATTAAGGTTGTTGCCATTCCCCATCTGCGCTCGTGAGTTGCTTGAGCTTCTCAATTGACTGAACAATGTGTGCGCTTGCAGTCTCGCAGGCGCAGCTTGCGGTCGTCCATGCATATGACCTAGACCCCTGTTAGCTCCCGCACCCAATTAAGAGTTTTATCTCCCGTTGCGTAACTTGCTGTGACCATATTAATCACTCGAGAGTTTTGCTCGACATCATTGTGGCACTGCCTGCTACTGATTTCATCCCTTGTGATTAATTTCGTATGAGCAAATTTATGGGTGGAGAGCTTTACCTGCTCTGCAACCGCATCAGAATTGTAGTTCATGACTTTTTTTTTCGTGAAGCGGTATGCTATGCTTTCAGTTGTCATTTGCGGTTACCGACACTCTTCAATGCCCACCATTTGCTGCGAATTCGTTCCTTGTTAGTTATATAGGCATGTTTTCTAACTTCATTAATGCTCGCTCATTGTCAGGTCTTTTTGTGGTATTGGACTCTGACCCAGCTCAAATGATCACGTCTTCCTCTTCGCTCGCATTCTTGACGAAGGCCGTGAAGGGTTTAATACTCACTTATTATCAGATATTTTTGTGGTATAGGACTCAGACCCAGCTCAAATATCTTCCCCTTCGCTCGCGTTCTTGGCGAAGGCCGTGAAGGGTTGATCTGCGGTGCGGTTCTCTTTATTTACCTTGGTGACGAGGCGTAGGCTGCGTGCTCCCCGCGTTTGGGAATGGCCCATAATGAGGACTTGCTCCAGCTGCGCTCCCATGACTTGTGAAACCAGCCATGCGAGGGCAAGTCTGGCCAACCACCTGTTCGTTGGGGGCTTCCGAGAGCAGCTCTCGTTAGGATACTGCATTCTCTCTCTTCCCCTACGCTTGTGAATGGCATGAATACTTGTTTGGATCGAGATGCTCGTGTCACGCGGAATCTTGATTTTCCTTTGTACGGGAATAAAAATAATGCTTGCTTAGTTGAAAGATGTTTAATTTTTTATTTGATGTTCATATCGGTGGTCAGCGTTCAATTTATATGCAAATTTTTTGACTAATATTGTTTCAAAGTACTTAGCATTATCCTCAATCTCAAGGGATTCCATTTTCATAAAAAATAATAGTTGAATTTTACATACTGTGTCGTCTGAAAAGCTGTAAGACTCGATGGTTTTATTGTCAGGCGTGAGTAGAATCATGTTCAAACTAAGGTGAAATTTTTGCTACCTGAGGTGCAAAGCGGGCGATTACTGTTGTGAAGTGTTGTGTTGTGCTGCAGAGACTGAGTTTTGCGCGTCATGATCATCTCTATGAACAACGAGCGTGAAAGTTTTACCGGGAAATGAACTTGGCTGATTCGGTGCCGAGGTTGTTGTTGGGCGAGCTCAAAATGAAAGGCATTCGAGACAAAACTTGTTTCCAGCTGCGTTTCAATCTTGCCTGTTTACTTCAAAAATTCAGCGTAAGATCTCAAAAACCTCAAAATTTTCATTCACTAAATGGGACCACGTTAACATTTACTCCCATTGTTCTGTTTACGTTTCTCACGCAGTCTAAGCCGGGCAGTTTTCCCAACTTTTCTCCATGTGTTTGAAGTCTTTGCCGACAAACACCTTAATTACACGTTCAACTCTTCCTCCGTGTTATGTGTGTATTTCTCGAGGACGTTTCTGGGTTTTCTCTCGCTCTCGAGGACTACCGATGTTGTTTCTCCATCTCAAGCGTCAGCGCTGAGCCCGTCTATCATGAGGCAGCTCTGATGCACGCTCATTAGTTATTGCTCGCAGACACACAGGCTCCGCCTGAGCCATGGGAAACATCTCGTGTCTGTATATGGTGTCCCAAGACTCCCTTTGTGCAGTCTTCTTGCTGCAATGTAGCCTGTTGTTACAGGTATTTTTTGCCGCAATTATTATGAGTAATCATTGCTCGAGTGTACTCGCATGCCAGATGAGCTGTAATTAGTTGCCCTAACAGATGATGGTGCTCGTATTTGTCTTGCGTGACATCTTACGACCTAGGTTTTGCGGTATATGAGGTATTTTGTTTGTTTATACATCCATAAGTTTGAACGTGCTTTAAAGTTATTTTACTGTTTTTTTGTGTATTTCAGATTATTCCTCCCTTGGTGTTTTGTTTTATTTTTTCACGTGATTCGTCACTTACATTTAAGTTGTTCAATTTATTTATTCCTTTTGAAATGGTTACATTAATGGTGCAGGAGGTACGCTAAAATGTAATATCCTAGAACTGTTCAGGAACGTTGGTGTTTTGTGTTGTGTGCGATCGAAATCGACTTGTAAAATATGTACTAACTTTCGATAATCCTAATCATGGTGACCCGACTTTTCTCGTCGAAGAACTCCAGTTCACAATCTTCAAATAAAAATGCCTCTTCGAATGGCCCTCCGCCTCCCATAGCTGCTCAGAAACCCAAGTCTCCTTTTTTCTCTAGCATTGGTAAGCCTCCTCGTAAGCGTCCCACGAACTTACCCTTGTCGCAGTCACAGTGCAAGCCAGCTGGGCCGCAGAATAATCCCAAGCCTCATCGATCACAGTATTCTTCAAAGACTCCTCCCGCATCAACTTTCCGCTCTCCACATTCTGTACATCTAAAGCCAAATACCAGTTATGGACAAGCGTCGGCATCTGGCGTGGGACGACACCCTTTGCAACAGCAAGCGGCCTCTCCACCATTTCACCTTCCATCAACTTACCTGAGCTTTTCAGACACCGAACCCAACTATGGCTGCATGGATCTTGTTAGGGCTCGCAGTGACGAGTCGCTGCTTTGGGCGGCCGAGGAAGAAGCGTCTGCTCTCGTGGCTGAACTTCGCGCCTCACTCAATTGCAACAGCGTTAGTTCAGATAACAATCTAAATTCGTCTAGCAAACTTCAAGGAGTAGGTCATGATAATAGCCACAAACTGAACCCTTATCAGTACCGACCTGAGCAAAGCGATAAAAGTGCCGACGGATTCTCGGATTATAATCAGCACTATGTTAAAGTTCGCAACGTTTCTTCGCCGTCCGACTCTACTTCTTCAGGTGAAGGCAACCCATTCCAGCGGTCGTTTTCTGTTCACAAACGAAACTCAGAAGCTCGTCTTGCAGCTCAAAAACTCAATCACTCTCCGCCTTTGCGGTCCTTCTCGTTCACGGATCTCCAGTCTGCTGTTGAATTGCTGCCCTTAAACCGGCCAAGTGGAGACCATAGTGCGCGTCTGCCTTGCTCTGGAGATGCAAGTCCTGGTGCTAACGGCACTGGCAGCCTCAGTTGCTGCCATGCTCCAGACCCTGATGCCTTACACCGCCAGTTCTCCGACCCGCCTCTCAAAACTTTCGGAGGGTCTTGGAAGAGTTTACTGAGAGGTAAGTCTCATGCCAGTAACCATAAATTCCCGTGAAATTTTGTCGAGTTTGTAGGTCCACCACGTAAATTGAACATGTAGTTCGCTGTTATGATACGTAGCCTTTTATATCTTATAAGAAGTTTCTTAGCAAACCGTTGTTTTCAGTTATCGATGGATCTATCCTATTCTCTGTGTTGTTGTACGGGCAAGTAAAGAAATGAGAATTTTGTAAGTGATATATGAATTATAAATATTTGCTTCTATCAGTTTTGTGGAGAAGGAAGTAAACACTCTTCACGTATGATGTTCAAACGAGGAATAAATTGATATACGTTTACTTAAGCCAGTTTTGTGAGAAAGAAAGATTGTATGCGAGGACGGAAACGCAAGCGTTTTCCTTTTTAAATCATAGAAATGACAACTTCCAGCGATTGGAGACATCAGACTATTATTTGAGACACTTCCATTCTTTAGCGCACGCGACTCCCCTCAGGGGGATACAGGTATTGTATCTATGGGAATTGGCGCTCCCAGGGAGACTATGTGAGGGCCTGAGCTAAAGGTTAGGTAGGCTTCCTTTTGTTGTAATAAAATAGGTTTTTGTTTTGTTACGGACCATCTTTTTTCGGTTCACTGCTGTCCTGTTTTTCAGCACTTACTACTTTCTTCTTCAACTTTTTTCTTGTTTCATGAACTTCTTTCCTAGCTTACTGTTTCTGTGCACCTTGTGCATAGATTCCGCGTTCCCTCAACTCCATACTAAATGGTGCCTTCCTGTTTCTTCTCTTGGAACATCTTTGTCGTGGTTAAGGGAGGCTAAAACTTTCTTATATAATAATAATAATAATAATAATAATAAGCGTACGCGACTTTACTCATTTCGAGCTAATCTCATTCTTGCAGGCATCCGTGGCTTGGTAATTTTGATTATTGCTAAAACTTTGTCATGTTAGCGTGCTTGCACACAGAAATATTATTGTAGAACGTGTCCCCCAATAAAATTTTCATTGTAAATTGACTTAGTCAAGTTGAATTATATAGTTGCTGAATGTTGCTACATAAGATGCTCAATCTGGTTGCTTAAGCAATTCGTCAAAGTGAATTACGGTAAGGTAAGTTCTTCCTGAAGTTCAATTCATTTTTTCATCTGAAGAAAAATCAGACGTGGGAAAAAGACATGGTAAATAAGACCCAAGGAAGAGACATGGTAAATGAAACTCAAAAAAGAGACATGGTAAATGAAACTCAAAAAAGAGACATGGTAAATGAGACCCCACGAAGAGACATAATGAATGAGAACCATGAATTAGACATGATAAATGAGAACCAGAAAGAAGACAAAATAAATGAGACATACTAAGTGAGGCCCCAAAAAAAAACAGACATGGAAAATGAGACCCAAAAAACAGACAAAGAAAATGAGACCCAAACAGACATAGGAAATGAGACCCCAAAAAAGAGATAAAAAATGAGACGTAGAAGATAGACACTGAAAATGAAACGTAGAAAAGATACATAAAATGAGACAAGAAAGAGACCTAAAAATGAGTCGTAAAAAAAGATTGAATAGCTTGGTGTCATTTAACTCTCAAGAGGGTACTATAAATTGTTGTGTCAATAGGAAGCAGGAGAACGATGTGTGGTCCCCAGCTGAAGGTTAAGTGGCCCTTTTTGTTGAAAAATATTCTTTTTGTTACCGATCATCTTTTTTTGGTTCATTGCTTTGTTTTCATCTCCATTTACTTCGTTCTTCAACTTTGATCTTTCAATTTTGTTATTTCTATACGCAGGGTTTCGGGACTCCCGTAGCGCATAGATTCTTCCTTACGTCAATTCCATATTAATGATATTTTCTATTTTCCTCCCTTGGGAACCCTTTTATTTTTGTAGGGAGGCTTAAACTAACGTATCTAATCTAATCTTTGCACCTTTTTCAGGGTTTCAAGTTTGCAATTGGGGCATACTTTCCTATCAATAATGATTGAAGTTCATTTTCCCTGTAGGCGACGTATTAATCTCTCGCTGAGATCGCTCACTGTTTCGCTATGTTTAATGCCAGTCTCCCACTCCGTGTTGACTTAAGACTCGAAGGTGTCATTAGGTTAAGAGTTTCATTGATGTTGCCAGGGTGTGCCTCGTTACATTACTGGTCTCATTGGTTCGTGGGCTGGCCAGGACAAGCCCACTTATCCAAGTTACTTTTAAAGCATGCTCTCTAAACAAGGCCCGATTCTCTCTGAAATGCTCCGCGTGTAGGACGACGCAGATCATGTTTGGCTTCTTCCATAGGGCGCCTGCAAATTAATCCTCTGTAGTCGTGTTGTTTAGTTTTCATTTCAGGTGTAGGATGTTGCTTTGCTTTGTGCCATCTGTTCTTTTTAGCGTGAAGCAAGCATCTATTATGAAGATGAATGGAACGCAGGGAATACGAAATCACGTGTTGCTTCTAGCAAAAATTGGTATGGTGCAGCAATTTTCCCTTTACATAGAAAGCACGTCCGTTTACTGCATTAATTCTGTTTCGTCTTCAGTATTTCTGAGTAGCAAATTTAAAGCTTTGTTTGGGCGTCTTCAAAGGTATATTTAATATCTCATCCTGAAAATCACGTGATAATAATATGATTCGATTGGTGAGCAGCATCGTATATTTTATAAAAATAAAATCTTTAAATTTCAACACATTGGCTCGATCGACAGTATTCAAGCCTGGGAACTTTATGAACAAAGCTCCTTCGATACCAGCATATAATTAGCGAAAGCATAAGATTGTGATGACTCTTAAAAAGCTACGAAACAGTATTTTTGTTGCTATGACTATTCTGGTTTGTACAATGAAGGAAATCAGGCTTACAACATTATGTACTATTTTAACAATTCGAATTCTTTAGTTGCACCATGTACTCTTTTATGTTAACCCTTTAATGTGAGCATTTGTGTACTCAAATTGCCATTATCACAACCACCGTCATTAGACTGGCGCTGCCATTAGGTTGTCTCCGATACCCAATTGAGAAAGAAACTTCCTCTCGGCAGTGAACTGGAAAGAACAGATTAGTGAACAAATTTAGCTACAAACACAATATATTAAGGCTACTTACGAAAGAGGACCGTTTAGTCCTTTTGGGCGTTGAAGGCTTAAGCACTTCATAATCATTCTTTAGGGCAAAACACAGCATGCTCATGATTCCGAACCTAAGCGCGCGCCCGCGCAGGGTGATGATTAGCGCGTGCCCTTTCTAATTGTTGTTGTGTATGGAAAGTCGAGTGTTGTGCGCGCCCTTTCATGCCCTTGGAGCTGTCTAGGCCAGCTGGCTGCGTGCCTGCAGCGTATCTGCCACCTGCCGCAGCGCTTATCTCTCGTCACACCGCCCATCACCACCTGCCGCCTCTCTGCCTCGGCCCTTTCACAGTCTCATGAGGTGCGAGACTTGCTTCGTTTTTTGCGAGTCGAGTGCTGACGATCTACTGAAGCGCTTTTGTTACTTTATTTGTAGCGAGTGCAGTACTGACGATCTCCTGAAGCGCTTTTGTTACTTTATTTCTGAGGAGTGAAGTAATTGCTCCATCAATTTCCATTTCTTTTAGTTAGTGGGAGAGAAGTAATATCTCTATTAACCCTGCGTTAGTCTGTAGCGTTTTGTCACCCTTTTTTCTGCTCAAGGCTTGGGTTTGGTAATTTTTCACGATTCCTATCTTTTATTTTTGTATTACTAGATATTACTACTGATCAACTAAAAGGCATTCAAAACGTTCAGCTAGAGTTGTCAGTATCTCGTGAACCAGAATTTGAGTTGGTAATCTAAATTTTCAGATCTCTTGCACGCTGTTAATTGACATTGGCTTGTATTTTGTTGAAAAAGCAACTAAATTAAATTCAACGCTTTGCTCAATTTCTGCAGCATTTTTTGAAACAGGCGGCTATTTTGTACATATGCCCGAGTGAACTCAGGTCGGGCTTCTATCACCTGCCGAAGAGCGCATGCAAAATTTTGGCAACTTTGAGCTCGTTGATAGCAGCCAGTGTTTCATGGCGTGCATAATCTCGTGTGTCATAAATGGGTCCTTTGTGCTGTGCAAGACTACGTCCCTCCTAAAGACCTGACTCTGCAGCTTTCGATTTACTGTACTGATCACACTGACTCTGCTCTTGATAACTTTGTTGACTATATAAAGAAGCTATTACGATGCCGCTCACATTATTGCTTCATTAGCCTTGTGTGCTAATGTTTTAAGCTTGAGTGCGCTCGATTTACAGCTTGTTGATTGTTCGATAACGAAGGCGAGTGGACGATAACGTACCTTGTTGCTCGGCTTGATTCAGTTCAGTCTCCCCAGTCTCCCTGCAGGACGTTGAACTGTGTCCTAAATCTTCGTTGTCGAATGAAACATTTGAGGCTGGCATTACCATGACGGTTTCTATGGTACGTTTTGTATAGCCAATCTGGCTGGAAGTTTGTAGGTTCATGAATGAGAAATATGCAAATCGTATACTATATCACTGATCGAGGGCTTAATGCCGATTTAGTTGTCGAGTACAATAGAATTATGTATTCTCAATCCAGCATCTGTAATCTAAATTGTTGGCAGTTAGTGGGTGCACAATTTATTTTCCGGAGAAATATGGAGTTCAACCCTAGCAACATTATGGGAGAGCGGTTACAAGCTTAGTACTGTTCGGATTTAATAATTTTGTGATGGCTAAAATGTTCTGGATTCTTTAACGCAACTACTGTAGATCTGGAGTGATTCGTCACAGAACGCATCTAATTTTTGAGTGCGTTGTTGGAGCTAACGTATTTGAAAAAATGCTCGAAATTTTTTTATGGAAAACAATAACGAGCCTCGTGACACATTACTTAATCTATTTATATGTTCAAGAACGAAGTTACGGTGCTTGTGAACACGCTAAGGGAAAATAAACAGTGAGCTGAAAACAAGTTACGTTTCTTGTACCATAAATATTGTCAGTAATGGAGCCAAATTACTTGCATATGTGCCTGTTGTAAGTATAATGACACATAACTTCCTTTGTTAAATTGATTCCATCCACAGTTAGGAGTTCGTGGAAAACCAGTGCTAGCATAGCAGCATTGACGGTAGTCTTGCTTGCTTCCAGGTCCGCCGCAACAGAAAATGACAAAATTTTCGTAACATCTGTAGTTAAGTCATTTGCAGTTTCCTGTCTAAATCATCTGTGGCAGTGACTTCAATTTAGCTCAGAACTTACCCATGAAGCTATGCGTGTCGTGTGTACGCTCGAGCTCTTGAGTCATGACTTCTTCTACAGTACTTAACTTAGCCTTGTTTTGTGAGACTTATTTTCATGTTCGCTTTAAACACGTTCATTTCCAATTTGCCACTAGAAAAATTTCTCATTCCGGTATCGGTACGAATGAACAGCATTTCAATTATTTCAACTTCTTTTTTAGAAGAGATTTAAGCACGCGGGGTTAAATATCATTCTATTACATTTTCACACTTCTTAGAAAAGATACACTTATTTTCGAGCAGTAAAGTCGTTTTTTAAGCTCGCTACTTACGACCTTTCTTAACAAGAGAAAGTGTTAAATTCTCAAAATTGACTGTTCACGCAAAATACTTTCTCCGTGTTTAGTCAGCATCGTGGATGAGCATGTCTAAGTTTGTGAGTTGAATACTCATTATTTTATTTTCATAAGTTCGCGCTGTTATATTGTTATATTGTTTATGACCACGAGATAACTTTTATTGCCGCTATTATTAAGATCGGGGTAAGATTTGTCTTTTCATGTTGCCTCCAGGTATTGAATATCGGATCGAGTCGAAGCTGGAAAAGTTCCGTTACTAGTTGGAATTTTAGCATCGTAGCAGTCGTCATCAAGAAGTCGTTTGTTAGTGCTTCAACGGGCTTCTCAATATTAGTTGATAGAAGCTTCTCAGAACTCGATGCTGTCAATTACCTATAACTAGACAGTGTTTTGCATTTAAGTGTAGTCAGCCGATAAAATTACCCGCATTCTTCAATGATTTTCAGTTAAGCGAATTTTCAAAGTCGACATGCTAGACATGAAAATACCAAAGTTGACTATCTTGTTTAACCCTTTAACGTCCGAATTTTTGTACTCATATTACCGTTAACACAACCACCGTCACTAAACTGGCGCTGGCATCAGGCAGTCACCGATATCAGGATGGGATAAGAACTGCCACTCGGCAGAGAACTTCAAAGAACACTTTAGGGAACTAATTGAATAAGAAATAAAATATATTGAAGGGGAATTTTGAAAGAGGACACTGGTGTCCTCTGGGGCGTTAAAGGGTTAAATTATAAACTTGCTTCACCGTATCAAATTTCATTGCAATTTCTTACTGGACCACTTCCTGTGCTACCTACAGAAACGTGCGACACCGAGGAGACTCGGTGTCGCTTGCTTCGATGGCGATCATGGCGCGTTTTGGTCCGGTGTGTTTGTTGACGTGCCTCCAAAAGACGTCTGCTTACAACCGTGATTTGTGTCACGCACACATTGACCCCAGAGCTCTGCCGCCCGCCGCGCGCTGCTCTTCTTTCATCTCGCTTTCTTCGTGCCATGCGCACTCGTCAATTAAAGAACCATGTTTATAGCTTGCATTTGTGGCTTATTTCATTTCCGAGTACGTTTGCTTTCTCACGTCATGCTCACGAGATTCAGAAAAATGTTGATGTTTTGACTTCGAGGATTATTTCGCTTCCGGATGCATTCTTATGTTCAAAGTTGAAGTTTGTTTTACCAAATGCGCCGGCTATGCTTTCATCTTCCGAATGAAAGTGTCTGCTTTTTCGGATGTGCCCAATTTTCCTGATGAGAGGAACAAGTTTGTCTAGAATTTAAACAATTGTTCATCATTTCATTTTAGAATTCGTTAGCTTTTTGCAGTAAAGCTCCTTTGAAACGAATAGCTCCCTGAAAATTCTTTAAATGTCGTTGACGACGATGAGTTGCTACTCTTCTCTTTATTTTCACAATCATTTGTAGTATTTTTCATGCTAGGCGTGGTTCATAATGTTTTGGAGAGCAAGAAAAGATTTGACGAGCTTCATTGAAGAATGAAGTAATTTACTTGTTGGATGCAGCCGTAGCTCATGCAGAAGCATAGCAACCAAACGTGTGTGTTCTGAAATCGAGCACCGATGATGAATAGTTGGAGCAGGTGCATGACACCATCCGGTCGCACGAATTGCTATCAGTTTCGAGCTGTTGATGAAAGGACCATTGTTGGGAATATGTTGGAGGTGGAGGACATCATTTACCATTGTTTTGTTACCGTGGTACCTAATTTTCTGGGATCTTCCGCTGTCTCGCGTATTGAAAGCAGAGACAAAACACCAGAAATGAAAATAATTAATAATAATTTTGTTTTTCGTGAACTAGCTAGTCTTGCCTCCTCACTTCGGTACTGTCGTTTGAATTATGTGGAATTTTACCCGCCTGAAATATGAGTCGTTATGTTGAATACTTGACGTGTACTGATGTGACAACCATTTTTTTTTATTGACAGGTGTTGTAAGGGGTGCACTTTTTAGAACATTTGTTTATGCTGATTGATTTTTTTGTTGATATTAGTAGTTCTTTAATTTTTGGCTAACTCTACTAACTGTGTAACAGTATTTGAGGTAGATGAAAAATTTGCTGAACTACTTAACGGTTTCCTTACCATCAAAGGAGATCGTAAGAATGACATTACAAAAAAGTCAAATTTTTGTCTCTGGAATTGGATACTGCTTGCAATATTTTTCTAGTACCTGAGCGTACTTGTTAATTATTGTATTAATAAATAACAGTAAATTTTTCTGAGAAATTTAGAGGAATTTTCGCTGACTGAACCACTGCGACGATATAACGGTTTCGAAATCGAGCCCCTGTTCTCCCTTCACTTACCTGGATTCCTTTCATTTCATTCACGAATGTTCATCGCCTTTTTGTCTTCTTTTGCCGTATAATTCATCAAGTTCTGTTTTTTCCACAATGTGTGCATCGTGATGACTCGTACCTGCTCGTAGTGCTGTACATGGTCATAATTTCTTAAATTTTATTTTGTACTTCGTTTAATGCCTCAGTTCCTTATGTCCTATTAATAGGACAAGGAACTGAGGCATTTCAAGCCCAACAACGTTTCATAATTATGAAATGGTGCTGGGCTTGAAATTGAACTTTTAATAAAAACTATCGTCTTAGGTGAGCAGGGAATTTATTTAGCGACCTACTACTCATAGTCAAACACCTAATGAAATCTTGTTATTCCCAATGGGCCTTGATTTGTCATCTTCAACTTGCTTACGTTACTGCTCGTTTTATTTAGGGTTTTCGGCGCGGATTTAAGAGGTGTGATAATATCTATTCATGTGTTACATGCTGTGTTTTAAAACTTCACTTGTAGTGTATGCTTTCGAAGTATCTCGTTTCCGAACGATGCGAAAATATACTTAGGATCTGCATTCTTTTGGGAAAACTGTGCTGTCAGGGATAATTTCAAACCTCGTTAAAGGATCGTAAAATCTCCCTGAGAGTGGCCACGCAACCTCGCAAAAATCAAGAAATTCAATACCGGCTAAGTGTACTGCGTAAAGTATTGTACTACGTTATTATGCTTTCGCAGGTTGGAGAAATTTACCGGGATTTTCGAGGAATTTTTCTACATTTTCTTACTAGGAGACTTTTTCTATGGTTACGTACAACTTTACCAATCGTTTTTCCTTGAGTAGGAACCGAAATCGCAACTGATATTAATATCGAGTTGACTCTTTTTCCCATTTTCTTTTGGGCACATTTATTTGTAATTTAATGTGTGTGCAGGACTTGTAACTGCCTGGTAGAGTTTGTTCACGTTTGGTGTGTTGTTGAAGTTCTTTGTGGCTTAAAAGTTTGATAACAGTCGAGTGCTTCGTCACGTTTTTACAAGTGACGCGATCGTTTCTGTCAACATATTTTTGCTGGTGAACTTTCTTTAGATCAATGCACTGATTCTTTTCCAAGTATCTTTTTTTGACCTTGCCCTCAGTTTCGTGTAGAGGTTTTGATCAGCGCTCTGTCGTTATCTGAATATTGTTCTCTTTTATCACTTCGACCTGCATGTAGTAGATTTTTCGGTGAATATCGTTCAAATCTCGAACGTGGTGGACGCATGGCAGTAATTTTTATGATAAACTCCGTGAAGAAGGTTAAGTTCAAGTCGATACTGGTTTAGTGTTCTTGTTCTAAAATTTTTACCTATGGTTTATATTTTCCGCAAAATTTTTCCAAAAACGTTCCCCTTTTGTGTGGTCAGAGTAAATACACTAAACCTACATTCATTATTTACGCTTAGGAGGTAAAGATCTCACAGCCTAGTGTTCATAGAGTAATTATGCACACATTTCAAAGTAGTCATAAGTGATGTTTTTAAAATTGACTCTTAAGTATTCCTAGCAAATATTTGAGGCTGAAATTAGTATCTTTACATTTGCCAGTGTGCGAAGCGTCTCATGCAGCGAAATCATACTACAGCCCTTAGTTGCATCGTGACCTGGAAAGGTTTAGTCTGTGAACGTTTTTTGTTGAATTTCACCAATTTTATTCATATAAGTTTTCTCATTACACAGTGTATTTAGTTTCGATTTGAGAGAACAGTACCTGTTTTAAATTCAACTTTTATTGCGCTATCTTTCTGAGAAGTGAAGTCAAAATAGTTCTAATAATTTACTCAAATCAAATAAGCTAAATATTGTAATCATTTGGTAATGAGCCTTCATTTACATCGTGGACCTGATCCTAAATGTAATTAAATTGCTGAACTCTTGTGCTTTGTTGATAATTCTGTTCCGGTTCTGTTTGCGTCTACCGCTCCTTTTCCTGCCTCATTAAAATTCCGGCTGAGACCAATCATTAAAATGACAGGCTCCTTCACTTTCCATAATGTGTTCTCTAGTTTTCATCGGCGGATATGTAGTCACTTCACTGTACCACCATGTAACACAGTCACTTCACGGTACCACCATAGTAACATAATCACTCAAGGGGTACCACCATTCACTTACTTTAGTAATGACCGTACAAGAGGTGCGAGTGGCAGAGGCTGGCAGAACACGCCATGTTTTAGAAGCGTGAGCCATAAACGCGTCACAGTTGGTCCATTGTTCAGCTTCCTATGCCGTTGCCTGCTGCCCACTACAGACCTTCTCGGTCACGTTACCATCAGCACAAGCGATCAGGTTGAGGCTCACTCCGCCCAGGTGTTCCTCATGTGCTGCTGGCATCGGTTCACAGACAAGGAAGGATGTTGGCGTCAAGTTTCCAACTTCACTGCGTTGAATTCGTCCTCCCTGGTTTTGAGTCGACTGGATTTCTGAGGTAGCTGATGTGGAGGAAGTTTCGTTAAAGATGACGGCTCTATTTTGCTCTAGAGTTCTACGCTGTTTTACCTCTCAGGGGGGACACAACTATTGTATCTATGGGAATTAGCGCTCCCAGGGGAGAAATGTGAGGGCCTGAGCTGAGAGTTAGGTAGGCCTTCTTTTGTTGAAATAAAAGGTTTTTTGTTATGTTGAGGACTACCTTTTTTCGGTTCACTACTGTCCTGTTTTTCAGCACCTCTGACTTTCTTCTTCAACTTTTATCTTATTTCATGAACTTCTTTCTTATCTTACTGTTTCTATGCCCTTTCTGCATAGATTCCTCATTCACTTATCTCCATAATAAATGGTGCCTTTTTCCTTCCTCTCTTTGATACGCTCTTTTTTTTGTAGCGGGTAGGGAGGCTTAAACTAACTTATAATCTTAATAATCTTAATCTACGCTGTTTTACAATAGACGAGTAATGTGGAATGTCGCCGTATAATTTAGTTTTAGTTTTGTATGACGGGAACTATGGTGCATCTAATACGTTCGTATATCAGTAGTACTGTCATCAAGAAGACTGCAGGTTCTTCCGTACGGTAGTATGGTTCATTATTTTCAGTTTCCACTCTTGATTCCACTGAGTTAAGAGGACCATGTCGGTTTGGAGATGTATACTTAAGTGGAAGCTAAGTATAGATCCACGTACTGCAAATCGACAACCCTAATTCAAGAGCTCGGTTTGGGTCTAGTGTTTTGAATTATGAGTCGCACGAGTCTTGGTTATCGTATGCCTCTTTTCTTCAAATGGGTCCACGCTTTTTTCCAAGCATTTAAACTTCCTTAAACCGTTTCTGATATTATTTGCTGATATTCTTCAGAATATCTCTGAATCGAATCACTTCACGTAAGTTGAAAGAGTACATTTTAGTAAACGAATTAATAATCCTATTCTCTTTTAGTTCATTTACTGATTTAAAAGTTGCTATCACCTCTGCAAGATAAAACGAATCCATATCCCCTAAATTTCAGATATGGGAATCAATAGAACCATGAAGGTGTGCTAATTCTAATCCTAAACAAAGCGAGAACTATTTTGTTTTTTTTCACTTATATTCTTTCGTCGGTTCTTCAATTGCGCAATGACAAAATCAGAAAAGATGGTGGTGTGAGAATACTCTTCACATTGAAAATTGTCCATTATCAGCGGAAAAATCCGTAATTGAAGGAGCTAGGAGCCAACCCACCAATAAACTCCATGTTATTTGTTTAGGAATGCAGGCGTGGGTGTTCGGCACCGCTTGTGATGACTTTTCCGTGCGAAAGTGCGATGTGTGAAGAGCTGCGGGCCAGCGTGGTATGCGGATCGCTTGCACGCTTCCGCCGGCTGTGCCGCAGTGTAAAATACAGCCATTTTGATGTTGGTGTCGCTGTCCTGGGACTTCTGGTATGTGACTTAACACGTTGACTGCGATGGGTTAAGCTGAAGTTCAATGTTGAACTTAACCCTTTAACGCCCAAGTGGACTGTACGGACCTCTTTCAAAAATAACAATAATATATTGTATTTCTTATTCAATTTGTTCACTAATGCGTCCTTTGAACTTCTCTGCCGAGTGGCAGTTCCTTCCACATCTTGATAACAGTGACTACCTAATGCCAGTGTCGGTTTAGTGATAGTAGTTGTGATAATGGTAATATGAGTATAAAAATGTGGGAGTTAAAGGGTTAAATTCAAAGTCAAAAATTGTTAGCAATTTTGTAAACTTAAAATATTGTTTGGGTCCATTGAATACCATTAATTTTAAATGAATGGTATTACTTTTTCAAACGACGAATCGATGGGTCGTATCGCAAGCAATGTGTTAAGCATCGTGTTGTTCATAGGATTTGAGCATCGTAACGTTTTCCAGATATGGGCGAATGCGCAAATCTACAGCTATACCAAGGAAAATCTATCGGGGTCAGAGAAATTTTGTGGAAGGCGTACACTTATAAAGTACTGGCAAGGTGTATGTTGGGTGATGAAGTGAATACCGAAATGTTTCGTCTGACGATTTCAGAAGTATTTAAAAATGAGGCCACTGATCTGAGTCGGCCAAGCTTGTAAATTATAAGTCTTTATTTAGTGTACTTTCATATGCAGTTACAGAAAATGTAGAATATGTAAATTGGTATGTTTTTGTTCTAGTTTCAATGAGCTGCAATATTTTAATATATATTTTTGTATACATTTTAAACATATACTTAATGAATTTGCATGTATTTCCAGTCTCTCTAATTTTTTTAAAATAGCAAGTCCTTTTGCGAGTGTGTGTTTTTTCAATTTTGGTGATTTCAATGATTAAGAGGTTATTTAAATTTTTGGTTTACGTGAGAAACATTATCCTTTTTCACTTTTAAAATAATCCTCACTGCTTCTTTAATAGAACTAATCGCATGTTAAATGGCATTCGAGAATGAATAATTACGCAAATGAAATATTTGCCCTGACAATTCCTGATCGTGGTTCACTCGTTCGTTTTTTTCATTAGCGTGTGAAGATTCCTGGTTCGCTCGTTCGTTATTTTACTTTTATTTTCGTGCGAGGGACTCTCGCCTTCCCTTTGCCGCTACATACAGCGAGGGTCGCGCAACGCACGTGTTGCGTGGGAACCTGTTCGTGCTTGGGCGCTCCAGCACACTGCCCTCACTCTCTCGTATCGATCTGGGCAGTGGAAATTGCACCCCTGTATTGATCGAGCTCCTAGTTTTGCACTATCTACTTTTAAAAGTGGTGGTCGTGAAACAGTATTGTCCTACATTTAAAAAGTGAGTTATGCAATCGTAATTATTGAATTCTTTCATGTCGATCTGGGTAGTGGAAATTGCACTCGTGTATCGATCCAGCTCTTGGTTTCCATGATTCCTTTTTAAAGTGATGATCGTGAGACAGTGCAGCCGGACATTTCTAAAGTGAATTTTGGAAGCGCAATTCTTTCAGAATTTGCTTCTTTTAATGTACGTAGTGTAATGAAAATTGCGTATCCCGCTAACCCTTTCCTTAGCTCCGATTGGCACAACATTATCGGAACACCGAGCATCAAGGACCAATCTTTTTTCCCTACTTGCATCTCACACTTTTTTTTACCAATAAATTCTACCTTGGAGTAGGGCAGTCAACAATCCACTCGTAGACCAAAATAAATATCCTGCGGTGGCTTTATTAAGCAGCTGGAATAGCCTATTTGCCGAACACTCGCGGTGCTCTAGCGAAGGCCAGCTGATGAAGATCCTGATTTGGATGCGTGCCCACCCCGCCGCTTTGGATGGGGAGAGATTATCGAGAACTGACGGGAGGGAGCTCCGAGACCAATGGAAGAGAAAGCTAATTATCACGTAACTAGAGGCGCTGGGCTCCCAGCTGTTTTAATTACGAATTTGTCCTCTGATTCGTCGATGAATTGGATCGCGCGTATTAATTTCGGTTATTTTTGAAACTCGATGACGTTAATTAATGTGCCATGAGTGGAAATATTTTATCACGTATAGGTAGGTGAGGTATTCTGTTCGCTTGTTTTTCCAATGAGCACAATTGTGCTTGGAGAGTATTGCATCCGTCAACTCCCGAGTGATAAATGCGTCTACTGTTATTGTGTCACTGAGTAATAAATGCGTCTCCTGTTTCTGAATCTGTTTTTGTTTGTTGTAATTTATTTTAGGAGAAATATAGTAATTAAGGGTTAAAATGACAGGAATCCGAGAGACAGCGCTAGCGCTGGCCAGCTTCACTTTCGATAATGAGCGCTGCGGTGCGTCCATGTGGCTGGCGGGCCGCATCGCGCCTGCCTCCTGCGCGCCTTCTATTTCGAGCTTAATCGCTGGTTGGGTCTAGGAGCAAGTTACTAGGTATTGTTTGTCTCGCTCGCGCTTTCACATCGCAATCGAATATCAGGCGCTAAATTTCCATTCTGTTGATTTACGTATACACTTTCCAGGTAACGAAAATTAATGTGTACCACGAATCAAAAATCTGACTTCAAATTTCCATTCTAGTTGTCTTATTCTTGATGTTTAATTGTAGATACTCTTTCTGGGTAAGAAAATGAATGTGTGAAAATATTTCAAATCATTGCTTTTGACTGGCTTGAACGCTGAAAAAACTTCATTATGAGATTCACTACTTTTTGAATCCTTTAAACGCTCTTGAACGTTTGTTATAGAAAAGGTCGTATGTTGTTCGTTCTTATGGTCACATTCTGATCTCTTCTGTGAAAGTGTTTACAGTTTATAATTTCTGTCATTTGTTCTCTGAAGATTTTATTGTTCAATAAATTTGTTGTGTGTCACTAGAGCCAGAGAAAATGCTTTATTCTGATTTTAAGTTGAAGGTATTTTTCCACGACGAAGATCTCTTACGTAAGATGAGAAGAGGATTTTTTTGCGTTCTCATAAAAAAGTGCAGTCGTAAACAATTCAAAGGGCTTCAATTGAGATGTTCACTACATGTAGTCTCGTGAACGATCATGGCTATGTTAAGAATAACATGGAGCTCAGTATTATTATGGCGTCAAAATATTACATCTAAATAAATGTTTGGAAATTTATATTCTCCTTTGGCGAGTGTCTGTTTCTTGTGCATAGAATGATGAGTGGCCGCCATCATTAGTTTTTTTTGTCGTTTTGAGTATCAACCGAAAGAATTTGCATACTTGATTTTATTTTAGTTTCCCATCTTGACGTTCTGTAGAGTATTGAATTTTTGAAAATAAGCTCACAGCGACGACGAAGTATTAGATTGAATGTATTTTGCACAAAATTGTAGCAGTCTCATCGTGCGTGCCGTTATAAAAAATATTGTCCAAAGCTTGTTAACGTGAATTTTGAACTAGAGTAATGTAGTTCCTCAGTTATGATTTCCCACGTTTATTGGAAGAGTAAGCGCTCGAAGATCTCCGATGAAATAATTCTCGTTTCAGCTGTTGTAACGTTCTGCATCGCGAATACAAATACCGTTGTCGAAAACCCATGTTATTCCATGAATCTTCAACTGAAGTACTGTATTTCATCACGTCCTATTTTACACGTTTACGTGAAGAGTAAGTGCTCGATGATCTCCGATAAAATAATTCTCGTTTCAGCCGTTGTAATGTTCTGCATCGTGAATAAAAATACCGTTGTCGAAAACCTACGTTAGTCTGTGAATCCTCAACTGAAGTACTGTAGTTTATCACCTTTTCGCACGTTTACTTGAGGAGTAACAGATCGATTATCTCCGATGAAAGAATTCTCGCCTCAGCGCCGTTGTAATGTTCTGCATCGTGATGCTGGTATAGCTTTCTGCCGCCGCAGTCTCTCTGCGCATGACCTTTCACTGTTCGGTTGCGGCATTGCTCGGGGCCGCGCCGCTGTCGTTTTTTGACCGTATTTTGTCTTTCTGGCCATCTGGTCGAGTCTCTTTCTCTCTCTCCGCGTCGCTGCCTTCGATATTGCTCTTCAATTGTCGCTGAAAAACTTACTACCCTAAAAGTTGTACCTCGAGGGTTGCTTAACACTGCTTGCTTTGTTTCAATCATACAAAGCGTAGTCTGGTGTCGGAATAGGACGTCATTCATGCCCATGGTCGCTTGCCTCACGGCCCTGGTTGGCTGCCGAGCTGCAGTCGATCGGAACCCAAGTTTGATTTAACATTTGAGAGGAGGTCAGCATACCGTCGTAATGCGAGTGCGGCGATGGGTGACGCGAAGTCAACTTGTACAATTGTTTTTATTTATTTTTATATTTTAGGGCAAATATTTAGGGTCCAGAAGCAATTTAATCATGAACTCTCAGTGATTCTTTTGCTTCAGAGTTTTTTCATTTTATTTTTTATTTTTTTCTTGGGATCACATTTCTGGTTCCAGGCTAACGTACGGTTTATTCGTTCTATTTTGGAAGCGTTTGAAAACTGTATTTCTTACGTCTTCCTTTCCTGTGATTGGTGCTTTTCTTTCGCGATGGAAACAGCCTTTACATCCATTTGTAACTCAGGCTTCTCACTTATTTTGGGTCTTCCTTGTTTACATTCATTATTTCACGCTCAGGTTGTTGTTTTTAGACCTCTACTGACGGCAGCAGGTGCTTGTTTTAATTTTTACCGGCGTAATTTCTTAAGCGAGCAAAAATAGTTGCTTCTTCCTTTTTGAAACGTGCGTGCGACCTTGTATTTTGATTCAGTTTGTTGTGCTTGACTAGTGCTTGATGGTGGCAGCTGTATGGCGTCCCTACACCACCCTCCGGCCCCTTAATTGGTCAGCAGAGCAATACTGCCCTGCCGAGTGCCTCGAATTTATGAACTTGCTTCCTTTTATCGGACATTCCACTCATGGTCGGGGCTTGGCTAAAACACCACGAAAAATGGCCTTCGCCATGAGCTCCCTTGATTTAATGCCTTCACGTGGAAATTGTCTTGGCGTACGTATATATCAACGACTGCGGTGGTCACCAGAGAATGCCGTCGTTGGTTTTCGTTACGTTGACAGCCCTCGAATGTCGCTGACCTAACGTACGCGTAGATGCCTTCTTTTATGGTCGCTGTTGAACTGCAAAAATGTGGATGGAATGTTGCGCTGCGTATTTTTTTGGAGTACTTCCGTTTATTGCGAGTGTGCTCATCTCTGTATTTTCATTTCACCGAGTGGACGCGCACACGAGTTCACGAAAACACCGTGATGCGCTGTCTGAATTGTGTCTTGAAGTGCTTGTTATTTTTGTCTGGGGTATCTCGGCTACAAGCTATGTATGCTCACGGTTTTTATTTCGAGAAAAAAATCGTGGAGGTAGGGATGAGAGAATAATCTGGTGAATTTGTGAAAAATCGACGAACTTTCGAAATACTGATTATTTTACTAGCTTGGAAGCTTGTCAACGTCGCGCTCTTTCATAGTAACACTGGGCAAAATTTAAAATTTCTATACTCTGTATTCTGTATACTATCTGGTACAAGAATCCATTTTATGCAGAGTGTCGTCTAAAAATGATTAATATGAGTAACCTGACTCAACGGTTGACGGGTGATGTGATTATTCACTATAATCTCAAAGGATTATCACTGAGAAAAAGCTGTTCACTGTGTCGAATACGCACAATCACTTCCGATTTGTCATTTTTCATTGCGTCAGGAAGTCGGTTCGAGACACCCACTTTTATAGAATTCTAACACGCAGTCAGAATCACTTCTTGGTTTTTCTTTTCGAAGCTTTTAATGGTGAATAAATTGCGCACTTTTCACGGAGTGACTCTTCGAAGTGGCTTTGTGGCCGTCGTAAAGGACTGGGCTCTTTACCTCAGCGCTATTTCCGCCTTTTCTCTCGGGGAGAAAATCTTGTGGACGTTGCGCGTGTTTCAGCTCGAGATCTTATACTTACGCTTCGTCATGCAAGTTTCTTACTTTTTGTATGCATTATACTCTGTGGCCCGAAAAAAAAGCACTCTGAACTTCGAATTCATGGAGCTCTGCAGTTATTGTTGATAATTTAGTTCTGTTAAGGCCAGTTTGTTATTTGTGTAAATCAGTATCTACACTTGAATGAACAAAACATGTTTGCAAGATCAAGTTGGGTCTGCTTTTTGTGTGGGACACCCTTTTATATTTAGGGCTGAAATATTTCAGCCTTATTCGTAGATAAATGTCAAAATATTGTGCAATTCTACTCGAGTCACATGGAGTAGTTTCTTAGAAGTGTCATTGGGTGCTTTTACCGCAATGCCTTTCACGGGGATACAACTATTGTATGTATGGGAATTAGTATTCCCAGAGGGGAATTTTTGAGGTCCCGAGGTAAAGGTTACGTAGGCTTTTCTTTTGTTGAAATAAAATAGGTTTTTATTTTGTTATGTACCATCCTTTTCCAGTTCACTAATTTCCAGTTTTTCAGTATATAGCATTTTCTTTTATTTTTACCTTGTTTTACTAACTCGTTCCTCAATTTACTGTTTCTAGCCACCTTGTGCATAGAGTCTGTGTTCTTTAAGTTCATACTAAAAGGTTCTTTTCCTCATTTCTCTTTGGAACGCCTTTGTGACTGTTAGTGAGGCTTAAAGTAACTTCTAATCTAAATTTTCACAACAATGCGAGTCATATTTTGAATGCTGCTCTGAAAACGTGCATGTTGTATTTTCAATGGATGTCTTAGGTCTCGTCGTTCTTTTAGCTCTAGCAAAAGTCATTCTGTCGATTTTCTGACGTATATTTTTGTGACCAAAAGCCACAAATTCCAATAGGGAACGGTCAAAATCACTATAAAAATCATATTTAGTATCAATAAGTTGACAAAAGAAGTTCGTCACTCCTGGCTGTTTCGCTACGACGGCGTAAGTTTGAAAATCCGTAAAATCTGGTGGACAAAGCGACGCGCCCTCGCTACCAAGTTTATGACCTGTTATCTTCCATACTGAGGTCACGGAGCAGGCAGGTGCGATAGAACCTGTAACGGTGCACCAAAGGTTCAAAATTGTGGGTAAATTCGTAAGGTTTGCTGGGAGATGTGTCGCTCCGAGCAATGTTTTAGTATTTCCGAGCTAAATTTAACGAATTCCATTGAGGTTCATTTTTTTCTCATTCTTCCCCACTCCCTGCTTTTCCCAAACGTTCTTTCAACTCACATTCACAGATTTTTTCTTGTATCATTCCTTTACGTATCGAATCCGCTACTCTGTCATTTTTTGGTTTTTAGTTTTAATTTTAATACGAGCGGTGCGTAGTATTAAAACTGTCTTCGCGGTGTTCATTTCATTTTCCATGATAATCAATATCAACAAAAGGAAAATTGAATGATATTTCTTTCTATTCTCTGCGCTGACTAGTGGTATCAGTGGTACGACGCTCTATTTTAATTGCTCACCTGCTTGGCTGTTTCTTTGGATTCGGTTGTCCCTGCCGTCTTCCGTGTGTTATGTTTTGTGTGTAGTTTTTATTCATCCCCTCGACCAAGTTGGGTGCGTTCTTATCTTTCCTTGCAATATATACTAATAATGTAATTTTTGAAATAATTTCCCTTGCTTGAACGAAAACAAAGCTCTGTGTTTTACCTCTCTATCGCCATATTGCTTACTAGTTGCATTTAACAAAAGGCTGTAACTTCCTGCAAACGTTCCCCTCAGGGGGATACAATTATTGTATCTATTGGAACTAGCGCTCCCAGGGAAACAATGTGAGGGCCTGAGCTGAGAGTTAGGTATGCTTTATTTTTGTTGAAATAAAATGTTTTTGTTATGTTAAGGACCACCTTTTTTCGGTTCACTGCTGTCCTGTTTTTCAGCACCTACTACTGTCTTCTTCAACTTTGGTCTAGTTTCATAATCTTCTTTCACAACTAACTGTTTCTATGCCTTTCTGCGTAGATTCCGCGTTTCCTTAACTCCATACTAAATGGTGCCTTCCTCCTTCCTCTCTTTGGATCGCAATTGTTGCTGGGTAGGGAGGTTAAAACTAACGACTAATCCTGCAAACGTTTTCGTTTAGTTAGCAATGTTCCTTCAATATTTTATAATTGTAAGTAGATGTATTTTATTTCATTTATTCGTAATTCTTTTACGAGGTTAGTTGCCCAAATACATTTATTTCAGTGCGCCTTTCCTTGTACCTAACATAAACTGTAGTTTGTTTGGGCGTGCCTCTGGAAGTCGTTACGATCAAGAATTCTGTTTTACGAGAGCTCTTTTAAGGAACTGTCGCCCTCGCTTAAAGAACGGTGGAGTTTCCCTGAGATTTATATGTGTTTATGTCCGTGCGCCAATGTCGCTCTCGAGGCTTAAGGCTTTTGCGTGTCTCCTGCATTCCCTGCCGCCGCTTCGTCTCGGTCGCTTATTTCTCTAGGCTTGGGTTGTGTGAATTGTCTTCAGAGATAGTGGTCATCATTCCTGGGAACCTTTTTTCTCTGAAATTTATTTCAATTGATTGTTTGGTTTATTGTCTCTATGTACAGTACTGGTGACTGCAAGTTGCGTCCTTAGTTGTATTTTATGTTACTCTTTTTACTCGTGGATTTTTTGTTAAAATTTAAGCCAAATTGTGGATGTCTACACTGTTCAACACTAATTTTAGCTCGAGATCCACCTACTTCTGATGTATTGAAGATGAAATACGCCTTGAAATTTTCAAGTTAAATTGCACTGTAATCCGAATAACTATTTTTATATGATCGGTTTTCCTCGGTTTCCTCGCTAATCCGTTATCTCATTCGTTGTTACTGGGTCATTCGAAATGTTTTCGCAGTTGCACACACTTCTGTATCTGGTTATCTGAGAGATCGTTCTTCGCAACTATTCAATTTTTCATTATGAGTTAGGATAAAATGCAACAAGCTTCTCTTGTGCAGTGCGCGATTTGCAGAATATTGTTTGTGATATTTTCAGCGTTATGCAATTCAGACACGGTCACTGTAGACGAACATAATTCTTCAACAAGAGAAGTGTCTTTGCCTGTAATCTGATTGCTTCTGTTTACTGGGAACCATGACGTCGCTGTCGAGAGTTTATACTTGGTGTGCCAGCAAATAATTCAAGTTCATGAAGTCTCGCCTAATATTTATTAGCATCGACAATGTCTCTGCCGATTGAGATTCGTGACGCCTATGTCGTTCAAGATACAGGACGTCTCTGCCTGTCGAGCGCTGTGTTTTATTAACCAAGTAAGATCTTTAGCGCTTATACCGATTGAGGTCTGTGTGGCCTTTGCGGGTTGAGATCCGTAACGTGTGTGTCGATTGAGATCCGTAACCTGTGTCGATTGAGATCCGTAACTTGTGTCGATTGAGATCCGTAACTTGTGTGTTGGTTGAGGTCCGTAACTTGTGTCGATTAAGATCCGTAACTTGTGTGTTGGTTGAGGTCCGTAACGTGTGTCAATTGAGATCTGTAACGTTTCGTCAGTCGAGATCCGTAACATGTGTCGGTTGAGATCCGTAACTTGTGTTGATCGGAGGCGTCTCGTTTGATGGTCGAGAGCCGCCGTGCTGTTCGTCATAGAGAGTCGTAGAGTCTAGACGATATGACGTGAGTGGTGGCAGTGTCAATTTTCATGGGCTGTGTCGTGATGGTCGCTTGTATTGCTTCCCTTGTTAACCGTGTACGGCTTTGTCCTGCGATGTTGCTGCCATTGAGTTAGCCGCTGACGGCTGATAGCTTTTGCTGCAGATGTGGATAGCTTTTGCGCATGCCATGATCATGTCACAGCTACCACGAGTAAGTTTTATCTGCAATCTATCAAGTTTCGCTTAAAATCTAATTTTGCTGAAGAGGGCGACCTTGACCGTAGGTAAATGAACGCTTTCGTTCTGTGTCAAATTGTGCGACGCTCGCGAGCAAATTTACGCGTTAAATGCTCACATGCACTTTACTAAACACGAGTTGATTCTCCTGGATAAATTCTCCCAAGTATGCGGTTGTTGAGAGGTTATGGTTGATAATACATACGGCAATCGACATGTGTGGAAGTTTTCCCGACAAATTGCATCTGTAAATACGCGAAAACGTATTTTCTGATAGTCGGGAATCTATCCTAATTGGATGAATACAGACCTCACTCCTTGGGTGAAGGAATCAAACCATTGCATTGGGGCTCATCTCACAAAGACGTTCAGTGTCCTTCAACGAAGTTAGGCTTGGATATCATTCTTTTATTTTCTCGTGAGTTTTAAGAATTGCTCTCATGACTAGCATCAAAGATATGTTTTTAAGAGCCAAAGTTCTGTGGTGTAATGGAATTGACTGCATCTGGTTACCAATTACTCATATTATGAGCTAGGAGTGCTATTCTGCGTTACTCCACTCGTGTTGCGAACGCGTCTATGACGATGCAACATGCTTCTTCGAGATGGTATTTGTCTACCATGTTCAGCGTATATTTTCTATTGCATGTTGCAGAAGAGATAGCTCTGAAATCTGGAATTTCTTTTACTTTATAACTCTAAACTGAATGTTTTTCTGGGAAGTAACGGAGTTATTTTCTACATGAGCAAATGTAATCCGGCCAGTTTCGCTGTGTTACTATTGGGCTCGTTCTGCAGGTGGCCGGCTCTTATGTTGCAGCTGTGGCATCTATTCCTCAGAGATAGCTTCGTCAATTGCGTATCTCTATACGATATCGACCGACTGCTTGTTTATTTAAACATCGATTTTGTTTACTTGAGGTTTGGTTGCGTGCGCGAATTTTTTTTTGCTAAATAATTTGAATATTGCTCCTATTTCAACAGTTCAATGTGTGAATTTTGCATTTCATTCTCATTATAGGAGTGTAGTCAAGCACTTCTGTACTCTAGTGTTTCATATTATGTGATTCACAAAACAGTTATATCGGTGCACGATTTTTAATTCAGGTTATAATTTATAATTTATATCCATAAGCAACAAGACCTAAGTAATAGACAGTCTTTAAATACAAAAGATTGCGACTTAGACTTCTACTGAACTCAAAAAATGCATGCGGGAGCATCGGTAATAGTTTCGCTTTCATCATCCGTTGAAGATTTTATTTACATTGCGATAACCGACTTCCATTATAGTTTGCTATAGACATCAATTCAAGTTGCACGTTAAGCATTTCTTTTCTATCGGAACTCCGTATACGTTAGTGTTACTTCTTACGATTTTCTTTATGTTAATTTCTTCTGTGCAGTTGGCGGAATGAGCGGCCGCGGCCCAACCAAGCCCCCGGGATCGGGCGTGAAGAAAGTAGCTCCCCCAACCGTACCCGGCCACCACCTCCAACCACCGCACCTTCAACAGACACCCCACTCGGATCCGTCAACCCCGACCCTCACTCCGACTCACGGCCCCGCGCCTGCCGCGTGCATCATACCCTCCCCACCGACCAACGTCCCGTCAGTGACCCCCGACACGCCGACGAGCAGCACAAGCAGCGGCAGCGGCGGGTCATCGAATGCCAGCAACAACTACCGCCACTCGGGCTGTTCTTTCCACTCGTCCTCGACTTCGTCGTCCTCTGGAGTGTTCACTGACCAGCGCGCGTCGTTCAGCTCATCTGTGAGCAGCTCAGAAGACGCCGTCAGCACCAACAGCAGCAACCCTCCGCCGTCTCCTTGCAGCCCGTCGTCAGGTGGGTGTTCTCGCTGCGCCAGATACGTTCGTCTTGATGTGAATCGTCAACTTGTAGATGTCCCCAGTGTACATCCATTTTTTTTGTGTTGTTGATTGATGTTTGTGTCCATATAAGTGGGTGGTGATTGGGGTTGTGTTGGAGTTTGAATTGCTAACGTAATAAAGAACCGTTGAATAAAATTCCTGAACTTATATCGGATGCGTGTTAGTCTCTACTGAAGAACCGTTGAATAAAATTCTATAATTTGTCTCGGATGCGTTGGTGGTATCTTTTCGTTTGGGTGCCGAAAAATTACGTGACATTTAGCTGGCATTGATGTCTACGCACCCAAAGGTCTGAGATCCGCGCTTTGAAATATTTTACTGTATTAGTTTGCATTTTGGCGTGATTTTGTATAGCTTTCTGTATTTTTCCCTATCTGACGAATTTGTGCTAGCTCACGAATCATGACTACTGCCTTGCTCATGTACAGTATTTCCAATACTTCTCACTAATTTCATTGCTCTTTGTTTTTGAGATTCTTCTCGCGCTGTTGATGCGGAACTTTCACTGCTACGGCGATAAGAATTATGCATGAACTGATTCACCTCCATGTTTACTTTATTTATGAGAGCATATTTGCACCGAAAAGTTCATTATTCAGTAGAAATTTACTTAGTGAAATTAAAAGGCTATAATATAAATATGATAAGTGCCCACTCTATTAGAACATCATTCATGAACAATTCAACGCATTCTTTGCAGTTAACTGAGCTGATCGTCCTCTTTAGCTAAATATCCGAAAATTAGACTCTCGCGAGTCCTCAATTTGAGAGTATCGTAAGTTTTTAATAACAGTTTCTGCTACTCATTGTTTTAATCACTAAGCGCTGGTTTCTATGGCATGTAAGTTTTAAGATGTAGAAGTTAACAAATGCAAGCCTCGGTGCGGAGGACTGTAACTCGACCAGCGTGCGAGTGCCTGGCGCGTTGGAGGCATCATGAACTACAAAAACTCTCAAATGCACTCTCGCTTTTCACCATTGTAATTGATGCTCTTCATTCTACGTTATCTGCAGAAGTTCTCACAAAAATTTGGTTTTTATTTAGCTCTCTGGGTGCTGCTGCTGCTTGTTCTTCGAAGCGTTGAGATGCTTGAGGTATTGTGGTTCCTCGTAAATGTCTTCCTTTTATTCACAGCTCTAGAATTTGTTTGTTTTTAATGCTTCAAATTTTTGGACTGTATTCTTACCGCCATGAAGAATGAAAATTACCGTCATCAATGATCTGTTGGAATCCTAGAATAGCAAGCTTCTGCTAATCATTTTAAAATTTGGGTTAGTGGCGTGTATTTGAAAATTTTCATTCAAACGACGTACGAAGCACTGCAAAACACTGCATTCTCCCGTCGAATGCCCCCGATTCTCCATGACAATACTTTCACTTCCCCTGTTTTGTGATATTTTTCTTCGACTTTCTTCATGAGTTTTGTGCACTGGTGACTGCTGGTCTTGTTCATTCATGCGTACAAGTTGGCGAGGGAGAGCTCTAGGCTGGCGGTGCAGATAAGAGGTCACTGAGATCGGTGCGTCTTTAATTTTCTCAGTCGAAAACGCCATTGTTCTATTGCATGAATAATCACACTGCCCCACTTGGCTGGGATCTCTCTTTTCCCTGCCAGAATAACGGACTTGGTTCTTACGGACTTGCTGCCGTGGTCCGTGTTCTGGCTCCTTCCTAATCTGGGGAGTACTTTCTTTGCAGTCCTATATCCTGTGTTGTGAATTACAGGCTATTTGCCCCGTCAATATCCTGCATTAGGAATGTCGTGGCGTAAGGAGTACGTAACTAGAATTGCACTCTCATGTTTTGTATTTTTTAAGTCTTGCAAAATATATCATGGCTGTGAATACACGTGCGATAATTCCTAAGGCATAATTTTGTTGGAAGGTTCATTACAACATGCAGTCTCGTACTTTAAACTTTAAAAAAAGCTTCACCACAGCCAGCTCACATCTTCGCTCTGACCAGCGACAGCACTCATGTTTATTTACAATCTTGCTAAATTGCATTAGGCTATTATTTAATGCGTAATGATGACTACTTAGTTATTTTTCTGTTACTATAGTGTGTTTTTTTCGTTTGTGGCTTTATCATACGTGTAAATTTTAGTACGTTTATTATTTTCCATTTGTTTATAGTGCTGATTCGGTTATTTCATGCTTCGAGTATTTCCTCATGCAGAAGTTCGGTTGACAGGTACTGCACAATTTCGTATTCGAAGCGCTCTTCGTCCTCGGATGTTTCAACAAACAAAACTTTTACTGCCGAGGTGTCCGCTTTTGCATGCTGATGGGCAGACCTGAGCCTTCGCTGGCGCTCGCCGGTCGTCTTTTCCATACTGTCGTTATAAATCTATGACGTGTTTCTGCGTCAACTTTGCTCACTTGTTTCTGTGACAACTTTGCGCACTTGTTTCTGCGTCAGCTTTGCTCACTTGTTTCTGTGGCAACTTTGCTCACTTGTTTCTGTGGCAACTTTGCGCACTTGTTTCTGCGTCAGCTTTGCTCACTTGTTTCTGTGGCAACTTTGCGCACTTGTTTCTGCGTCAGCTTTGCTCACTTGTTTCTGTGGCAACTTTGCGCACTTGTTTCTGCGTCAGCTTTGCTCACTTGTTTCTGTGGCAACTTTGCGCACTTGTTTCTGTGGCAACTTTGCGCACTTGTTTCTGCGTCAGCTTTGCTCACTTGTTTCTGTGGCAACTTTGCGCACTTGTTTCTGCGTCAGCTTTGCTCACTTGTTTCTGTGGCAACTTTGCGCACTTGTTTCTGCGTCAGCTTTGCTCACTTGTTTCTGTGGCAACTTTGCTCACTTGTTTCTGTGGCAACTTTGCGCACTTGTTTCTGCGTCAGCTTTGCTCACTTGTTTCTGTGGCAACTTTGCGCACTTGTTTCTGCGTCAGCTTTGCTCACTTGTTTCTGTGGCAACTTTGCGCACTTGTTTCTGCGTCAGCTTTGCTCACTTGTTTCTGTGGCAACTTTGCGCACTTGTTTCTGTGGCAACTTTGCGCACTTGTTTCTGCGTCAGCTTTGCTCACTTGTTTCTGTGGCAACTTTGCGCACTTGTTTCTGCGTCAGCTTTGCTCACTTGTTTCTGTGGCAACTTTGCGCACTTGTTTCTGTGGCAACTTTGCGCACTTGTTTCTGTGGCAACTTTGCGCACTTGTTTCTGCGTCAGCTTTGCTCACTTGTTTCTGTGGCAACTTTGCGCACTTGTTTCTGTGGCAACTTTGCGCACTTGTTTCTGCGTCAGCTTTGCTCACTTGTTTCTGTGGCAACTTTGCGCACTTGTTTCTGCGTCAGCTTTGCTCACTTGTTTCTGTGGCAACTTTGCGCACTTGTTTCTGCGTCAACTTTTCTCACGTGTTTCAGCGTTCAACTTTGCTGTTTCAGCATCAACTTTGCTCACTTATTTATGGGGAATTCGTTCGTCGGAGTATAAAAGGTGTGATTACGTGAAAGTAGAGGTCAATTTGCTGTAGTTCAATATTCAAATTTGATAGTATACTTTCTATTTAAATTTGATTGTATACTATAGAGTTAAATTTGAAAGTATACTTCGTGTTTAAATTTGATAGTATGCTTGCATTTTGAGAAATGCTTGCTTTGGTTCAAAATTGAAGAGACGACGGAAATTAGGGCAACAGTTGAGTTAATGATTTACTTTGAAGCGTTATGATTTCTGTGACCTTTCAGGTTGAAGTCCAATATTTATTGAAAATCTTTCTCTTTCATTTAAGTGTACGTAGATATTCCTAATATTCTATTGAACAAACCATGTGAGGACTTATTTTACATGCCAAGAAAAACGCTTATAGTTATCCTTCGGACAAGGCTGTCCTGCTCGAGCGACTTTTACTTCGTTTTTCGATCCCCTGCCTGGAGCGGACCGGAAAAAGCCGTCCTCTCTTGATGGTCGTGAAGGATCAGGGCAGGGTTATATTGTGTCCATCAGGGCGTCGTGTCTGTTCAGCTGGCAGTCTAAGCCCCTCTCGCACCCCTCCCTTTTCCCGCATCATTAGCTCAGGCCTACGCCATCTCTCTCTGGCTGTCCTCTGTCAAAGGCTGCTTCGCATTCTCATTTCTAGCCATGCCTTTGGTCTATTTGCTCTTGGGTGCGGAGTCAATGCTTCCTATGTCTCCAACTGGGGGATATTGTGATGTCATGGAAGTGGTTTGACATTCGTGATCAACAGTAAATAATGAATGTTAGCTTCATTCTTTTGTTAATTTTCGATACGCGTATTTGACACTCTTTCTGTCAAAAAAAAAGGGCAAGTTCAGTATCCTGTATTTACTCCGGGTATGACAGAAATTAGAAGCGGAGTCGAGCTTGTCAACGTTGGCCCCACGTTAGCTCGCGCTCATCAGATTTAAATATTTAAACTCAGAAAATCGTGTACCCGCTTATCTTTTTGCAGATGAGCAGAATTTAGAATTACGTTTGGTAAAAGTACTTCTCACAATTTTCTTTGTCATATTGATCTTATATAACACGAGTGACATCAAAAGTTACCACAAATTGTCAGTTGTAACCGAAGTCTGGCACAGTTTAAGAAGCAGATGAAAAGGCACTCAAAATTGGACGTAATGAACTCAAAAACTGCCTTAGCGACAATTTATTTTCTCACTTTTTTCTACGCTGCTCTGCTCCACATGACGGCCCCAACTCCCTCATTTATTAAGAAATAAACCAAGAAGCACAATTTATGAGCTCCAAAATGTATATTATGAATCTATACGTGTGTAATTTTAATCATTTACGTGCGATATCACAGAAGTTCTGATAGAAATCTTACAGAGCAACGTATTTACTTTCTATGGATTATGTTCAAAACGTCCACCATTTTTGGATCACTAGTGTGACTTTATTGCTATTGGGCCACGTCTGGGAGGATCACGAGGGTATGGGAGAAATTGGTTAAGAACGACTTCATATTCGGAAATTGTTGTCGCTTAAATGCTCTGAAAAGCAGAGTTCCATACTGAAATTAGTTTGATATCCTCTTATTCGTAATTCGTTGGCTCCAATGATAGATTTATCAATGCTTATGAAGGTATGTTTCAGTACTGTCTGTCTTGCAGTACGTGTATATATGTTCTTAAAAAGAAAAGATTCTCTTTTAAAAATTATTCGTACTCATACATGGTCTCATTTTCCAATTTTTGAGCTGACTTCGTATGAGCGTTACTGACTATTTTTGTTTGATTTAAAGTAGCTTTGGTAGGTCGTTTACAGTTCAAATGCATGTTTCCAGTCTAGTTGTGATCTACGTTAGATAAATTGAGAATTTACTTTGTAAACTTTGCAACTTGGATCGCCCGGAAACCAGGAATTTACGTCGTCGTCTCAGGGTGCAGTGTTGTCAAATGCTGAGTGCTTTTATAAGATTTTTGTTAAAAAAAAAAATTCCTCAACCAAGTTAGCTTACAAGTGTTGACGCTGCCGGTTGTAGCGCTCCGACGACAAAGCGCTTGGAAATTTCGTCTTTATTTTTTTTCATTCGGTTTCTGATGATGAGCCGCGATTGCGAGTTAGGCCTGGCCGCCGTTAATTCGTTAATGTCCTGAGTTGGCTCGAGTCGTAGGCTGCTGATAGCGGAATGTCAGAGGTTCTGTTGGGAACGACACTAACACAACGCACTGAAGGAACCGCGTCAAAAATGGGTGTCCGGCCTGCTGTGGGATGTCAGTATACGGTGCTAACTCATGAAGATGCAAACTTCATGCAAACTCCTGAAGATGCAAACTTCATGCAAACTCATGAAGATGCAAACTTCATGCAAACTTATGAAGATGCAAACTTCATGCAAACTCATGAAGATGCAAACTTCATGCAAACTCATGAAGATGCAAACTTCATGCTAACTCATGAAGATGCAAACTTCATGCAAACTCATGAAGATGCAAACTTCATGCAAACTCCTGAAGATGCAAACTTCATGCAAACTCATGAAGATGCAAACTTCATGCAAACTCATGAAGATGCAAACTTCATGCAAACTCATGAAGATGCAAACTTCATGCTAACTCATGAAGATGCAAACTTCATGCAAACTCGTGAAGATGCAAACTTCATGCAAACTCATGAAGATGCAAACTTCATGCAAACTTATGAAGATGCAAACTTCATGCAAACTCATGAAGATGCAAACTTCATGCAAACTCATGAAGATGCCAACTTCATGCAAACTCATGAAGATGCAAACTTCATGCAAACTCATGAAGATGCAAACTTCATGCAAACTCATGAAGATGCAAACTTCATGCAAACTCGTGAAGATGCAAACTTCATGCAAACTCCTGAAGATGCAAACTTCATGCAAACTCATAAAGATGCAAACTTCATGCTAACTCATGAAGATGCAAACTTCATGCAAACTCATGAAGATGCAAACTTCATGCAAACTCGTGAAGATGCAAACTTCATGCAAACTCATGAAGATGCAAACTTCATGCAAACTTATGAAGATGCAAACTTCATGCAAACTCATGAAGATGCAAACTTCATGCAAACTCATGAAGATGCCAACTTCATGCAAACTCATGAAGATGCAAACTTCATGCAAACTCATGAAGATGCAAACTCATAAGGATGCAAAGTTCATGCAAACTCAAGAAGATTGCGTTGGAGCTGCCAATATGTCGTCATTCTGTGTAGGAAAGAAATTCGTTTTTTCTCTGTTAATTTGTTTGAATCACCTGAAGATTAAGCCCCCTTTACGTTACACCCGAAAAAGTGGCACCCAGGCTTTTACAAGCTAAAGAATAGATATCCCAAAGATTTTTTGGCAGCCTTACAAACACGAATTGATAGGTAATTAATTCATGAATTGCTTTATCATGCATGAAAATACCGCGACCATTAAGACATAGAATATAAATGTAATTGCTTCATAAACGTAATTGTTACTGTCAAAAAAAGTAACAATAGAAGTATAAGAGGCGAAAGTATTTAGTTAACGTTTACATCTGACCAAACTTGAACTAACAAGCAGCACAGAAGAGTTCTAGTAAACTTTATAGGAAATGTATCGTCTCATAAAACACTAGTAATACCACAATTTACTCCTGAAAAAAGGTTCTCGGTTTCATATCAACCAGCAAGCAAACATTTTTGTATCATTTGGGTTGCTAATTGTTCATGTGATCTATTTGTTGGTTTGGGAAGGAATTTTGACGAAAATCATATTTACCATAGCTGTAAATCGAATCTATATAAAATTACTGAACATTCCATCTTAGCCTTTAAAAACCTTCTTTAGGCAGGGGATTTTTTCGTATTTTCTTCCCTCCTTTCACCACCGCGATTTTAGGTCGACACTCGGTACTCCAATTTCTGATGAAATGAGTCTCGTTCTTGTGTTTCCTTTGGTGCACCGCACTACTGTATCGAATTACTGAGGCTGAGTTACTCTCTCCTGGGCGGCACTCCTTGCATCGTCCTGCTCCCTCTGACCACACCTTCTCAGGCTGTGAACGAATAAATTCATCTCGGCTAGTGTCCATAAACCTGCTAACTGCATGCAAGTTTCATGGGAGAAAATTAAATTTCCTCCGAATGTACGTTTTCATAGGAAGAAGAACGACTGATTGATATAGAACGACTGATCCGATTATATTGGATGTGCTAAAGGGAACGTTCTATGAGAAAGTAATTAAATTTACATAGAACTTGTTCTGAGAAATTTTAAACATTGCGTGTCTTGTGCATAATGGGTTTGCTTATTAAGTCTGTCCTATGATGGTTATTATTTTCTCAGTTTGAATACGGAACTGAAGCCTCCCTTAGAATTCCCTTCTGCCTTTATTGATGATGTGTTCTTCATCGCAGTGCTGGCCAGTATTTAGTAGTTATAACTTCGAATTAAAGGAAATTACAGTATTTCTTTCAAGTGAGAAGACAAAAGTCACTTGCAAATTTGTATCAAAGCATGTGTGTGTTCTATTTCAAAGTATCGTTCGGGTCGCAAAGGCTTAATGCCAGTACAGGTGCAGTTGCAACTCCAGCTTTGGTGGATCTGTTAAGAATCACCAGTGCGCGACCATCACCTCTCAAGTTCTCCCATGCCTCAGATTTGAATGAATGCGATGTGGCGATATTGTCGAAAATCTTGATAAACTCATGTGGCTCATTTTTATGCTCAGCAAAAATGACGTATCAAGTGGATGATCTCTACAGGGAATTTTTGCATTCACAGCATTTCTTTTTCAAAAGTGGGTAATATATTCTTTAAAAATGATAGGCTTGGTAGGTTTTAGCATACATTGACTGCATTCTTTAAAAAAATTGATGAAATTTTGCCTGCAAACTGCATTTTTTCGCATGAATTTTTGATGAAGATACACTTTCACCTTAATTCACTTGTATTATAAGGTAGATTGCTTGTTACTAGCATATGAATCGCTAAGCGTTTTTTATAAACAATATTCCGTTAATTTATAGAAGGCTACAGATTCAAACCGCCCAAATTGTCTATAATTAGGATGCTTGGATTCAAATGTTTGAAGGCCGCACTAATGACCAGTGCTGGAATATTAGCAGTGTCGATACGTGTAGCGCTCGGGCCTATGCTCAGAGTGGTGGAACCGAGGGCTGATCAGCTTAATTGGTGGTCTCATTAGTGCAGTTATGGAGGCACCAGCAGGCTGCCAACTCCTTAACGAGATGACGTCGCCTCAACTTTCTGCGGTGCTCTTATTTTCAATCCCAGCTAATGATATTTCTAGAATGTCTGTGAAGAACTCTCCCAATTTGTGCACTCGCTGCATTCGTCGTAGCTGGTAGGTCGTACACGACTTCTGACGGCAACTATGCAAATGGGTTTCCCTATGAGGATGTGCTAAGTGGCAGTGGCGTCAACGTCTAGCGCCGTAATGGCAGATTTAGTATTCCTATGGCAACCTTAAATTCTTGTTCTCAGGTACAGATAGCGACTGTGAGCATTAGTCAGTACTATTTTCGGACTCTTGAAATGTGTTAAGTTTCCCACCGTTTGAGATCAACAACGCTTGTTAGTCAAGTGTTGATTTTTGTTTTAGTCAGTGAGCTAATTGTTTGCTGCTTTTTCTCCCTCGTGAGAGCTGGCGTGCCTAGCAAGCAACCCCAATATCGTGCTGTCGATTTGGTATATGCAGGAGAACCTTGTTCCAATATTAGTTCCTTGTGTTGCTGGACAGCTTAGCTATTAGAGCGCTTTTGTCACCTCAATTACGATAAATAATCCGCTTTCTTACCTTTCTTTCATTCCATTTTCGAATTGAAAACACTGGGAAAGTAGTCTGAGTATGGAAATTCTTGAGAGCAGTTGCCGAAAAGTCGGCAGTACTTTGAAGAGAGAATCAATTTTTCAAAACAATTCATTTGCCTCTGTTCATGCCATCATATAAGCTTCTAATTACTCTCTGATTGTTTTTGAATAGTGCTTGATTTAAGTGCATGAATGAGCTCTCGAAGCATTTTGAATTCAAGTATGAAAATTAAATGTGCCTGAATAGTGTCGAATGTGTCGGTTATTAAAGCCGATGTTAACTATTAAAATAAATGAATTTTTTGCGTGCACCAGAGCCTACAGAAAACAATATTCTCTCACGCCGGCATCTTAAAAGGAGGCTGAGTAACACCCACTCAGTGTAACTAGTATCGCTACCCGTTTGAATTCATTCTATTTTTCGACTGCAGTTACTGTTGCATACGCTTTGTCCCTTTCAGAAGAGGCTCTGCTGTTTACAGTTACCTTGTGATCTTGAACTGACTTTAAAAGGCTACAAAACAATTTCTCTCTCTCAATGAGTGTAGGGAGTGTTGCTAGTTTTTGCAATCCTTTTTTTCACCTCTGCTTTTTCGCATTAGACATAATGCTATTGCTCGCGCAGATGGCTCGGCTGTAAATCTCGTTTGGTTATTGTTTTAGTTCGAATATAAAGAGACTGCGTTGCAAAAGTTTTTTATAGAGATTGACTCGCATGAAATTAGCGTCATTTGTGTGTGCCGAGTTCATTTGTTATGTCAAATGCCACCGAGATGTGAAGAGCTTGATAAGCCGTCAACACCTACACTTATGAGTAACTCGTTTAACTTGTGCATATGCGAACCAGGGAGTTGTGTATACGTGTCTCGTGGTATCAGGCCGAGACGAGGTGTAATTTGCACTTCTTCATGTCAAGCCTGCATTGCAACACTTGCTTAGATTGTCTCGTGCCGCTCCTTCATCCCCTTCTCTCTCTCCCTTGACTGCGACCCCTGCTTGGCTATACCTGGGTATTTGTCGTGGAATTATCACTGTCGGCTCAGGTACTGAGTGGCCCTTTATTTGGTGCGCCAAGTACACGCAACTGAATCTGATAGGACTTCGTCGCCTGCTTTTTTTGTGCTTGGCTTTATCGTGTGACATTTGAACGTGCTTGATCGCGTGGTTGCTCTTGCCCAGTTTTGCTTTATGTAGGAGAATAATTTCCTTTGAGATCGATTTTTTTGTGGATGTACTTGTTGACCGACGAGGCGTGCGAGCTGTTTTTTAGGTATACTTTATTTTTCGTGAATATGATACAGCATCATGAGCAGGATGTCCTGTATTCCTTTTCTTACAAAATCAATAGTATTTTAAAAGGTTTTTGAACTCATTCTCCGAGCTAATTTATAATTGAGTCATCACATTTTTGACAGTAGCGGGACAAAAATACCTTCGATGGAGGTAGACTGGATACTACTCTCATACCTATCAGTCAATGCCCTTTCGCATCCGCTGGCGGGACATACCATCTCTGAGGTCTCCCTTGGAGCGTCCTTCAATAAGGTCGACCGCTCGGCTGTGCTATGCCTTGGCAGGATCCAAATTCTCAGTATTTGGACGATCTGCCTGCCGTCTACGTCATGCAGCAACGGTCGTTGGTGGGACTCGGAGGTGACCACCGGAAATTCTGGAAACGTTGCGTCAAACTTCGAATAAATGTGTGAATTAAGTGTCAAATTTCTGGGAATTTGCTCTTCATGTGGCTTCATTTACATACTCCATTCTTTTGTATATTTGAATCGAACGTGTCAAAAGTTTTTCGGACTTTTGCCGTAAAATGAAATTAAAATGCGTTTCCAGTGTTTATCCTTGAAACCTTTATTCGAGCAGCGTCGCTGCATTTCGATATTGAATGATTAGCTACAACAGACATAATTTTTTGAGTTTTATTTTTCAGAGCGAGAGCTCGAACTTATCCTATATTGGTTTTAAGGAACATTTTTAGAAAGTAAGTATTAAATCAAATACAACCGACCTTTAGCCAACCATCCTGCTATCTTTAATGTATAATGTCGTGTGTCTTATGCTGTGCACTTATGCGTATATATCTATCCAAAACGTTAGCTAAATTCGCGTTCATTAAAAACTCTGAATATTGGAAGCTTGAGGTTTTTTGAGAGCTGTTCACACGACAGCCTCCCTCGGGGCGCTGGATTCCAGGAACTGAGGCTGAGTGACCCACGCTGGCATCTCTGGAGCGCCGGCCTCCTCTCTCATCCTCATTGCTTCATTTGTGCAGATGCACATGCCTTCGTTAATGTTGTGGAGGGGATGGGCAAGGTCCAGTGACGTGTTTTGTCATTTCTCTGAAAATGGTTTTAATTTCTCTGCTCCTCTAGTTTACTTTGGCAAATGTAGAGTATAAGAATAAAAACTTTTTGACGTATTTCTCATTTCTCTGACAATGATTTGAATCGTTCTGCTCCTAACGTGTTTCTTTGGTAAATGTACGGTATCAAGTATTGAAATTTTTTCGCGAATAGCTTTCGGTAATTTTGTTCAGTTATGGGCTCGAATTAGAACGTCTAAATTTAGATCAGATCTTGCCAGTCCAGTCTCAAAAAACAACAGGTTCCCATAATGCCGTGAAACTGTAGCATTTAAATCAAGCTCTTAAGTACCGTTTCTCATTCCCATTTTTTCATCAGTCTCTTGCTGCCCATTTTACGCGCGCTGCTTTTTTCAGTGAATGCGGATTTTGACCTTCAGTTACCGTTAATTGGCTTCTGAAGTCGTTGTCGAACTTCTGTTGGGCGCCTATCATTCATGCTCGGCGGGAACTTTTTCGTGTTTGGCGAGCTGAGGTCGCTCGCTTTCTTTTTTGATGGCTAAACATTATAACCTGCCGTGTTTTTATGGGTAAGCCGGCCTGCGTGGCCGTGGCCCTGGATGTGCGGCTGGTCGTCACCTCTGCTGGAGGACGTCTCAAGGTTGTTCTTCTGCCTCAAGAAACATTTGTGCTTGTAATTTCAATGGGGTCGATCAACTCCTCCGTTGGTGCTGATCTGCAGGCTCCCCCCATCATTATTGTGGTATCCAATTTACCACTTAATCACGTTGAAGTTATTTTAACAGCTGTTTATCTGTGAAGTTATCCGTTTGGATGTTTTCTTTGCACTCATCAATGAGGGTCATTTTGTTACATGGAATTCAATGGGTGGGGCATTTTACATTGACGACTTTGTTACGTACGAGTACTTCAGCTTTTTTCTCCATGTAAGTATGGGTTGCTGATAAACGGGCTGGCATAAAAATATTCATTGAGGTTGCACCGATCGTGTTCGTCCATGTTGCGTTTTTGTTACGCGTTACATCTACCAGCGGAATGTTTTTCATTTTGATTTTCGTCGTATTGCTACGCTCATTATACCCTAATTCTGATTTATATGCTTACAATTGAAACTTATCTGTATTGTGATGCTCCCATAATTTGTAACCAAGCGAAACATCATTATGTGAATAATTATTTATTCTAAATCTAACCGTGAGTTCGTTCCCAATTTTCCCAGGTGAGTACGCTATGAGATTTTGAAAGCTGTATCGTGAGATATTTACACCGCATGGGTGTGTCTTGTGTCTCATTACACGTTGACGTCGAAGTGTATTTTCTCGCCACATATTCAGTACGTGTCCAGTGGCAATGAAAGGATTTAGTATTCTTTCGGTGACGAAATGCTGGCCGTGCGAAATTTCAACAAAAATATCCGTATATTTCAAACTCGAAGTAATATTTCTCAACCTCCCGTAATGAGATACTGTACGCACGAATGGCCGTGAGATTTTAATCGTGCGAATCAATCGGTGTGCAGTTGGCGAGGCTGCGGACGTTGTGCTGCGAGAAATGTCATGATTTCCGTCTGCTGTGCGAGGCGTGGGAGAGGCAGATGTGCCTCGTAAAGAAAGAATCACTCCGGGGATATAATTTTTATTCTCATATGTTCCTTCAACTTTCCTGCATCTCAGAACGTTAGTATATCGATAACAGGAGAGACATTCCTGCGCAGAGCTGTAACCAAGTAGGTAATTTGTCACGGGTGGCCGTCCAATGATGTCGCGCGGTTGATTGCAGTGTGCCATGCCCGAAAATTCGTGAGCCCGACTCCCTAGGTAGAGATGCGTCATGGTGTCTGCGCAGTCACCGCGGTTGTCAAGTCGCCGCAATAATTTTCGCTTTTGATATCCGCGGGCGTGCGGATGTGGCGGTCCTGCTCTGCCCGCAAGTCCTGGGTTTACGAGTCGCCGCTGTCGAATTTTCCCTCGATGGCGGCCGTAAATATTTCTTCGTTTCTGCATTAGCTGCGATTCCGCTGAGAAACGTTGAGGCAAAGCTTACCGATTTTGAGCACGTCATACGTAGGCGCGTGATCGGGTGATCGTGTCTTTGAACTCACGCCCACGGCACTCCGGTCGTTTCCACTGTACGTTAAAATGTTTAGCTTTCTGACATCGATATTTCCCCACTGTAGCAGGGATGTATTTCCGATATTTGTGCGTTGTCGTTAAGTCGGTAAAATGGGCGAAATATTTTTTATTTTGTTAGAATACGCTCTTTGTTTCTTAAATTTGTTTTACTACAAAATGGAAGTGCAAGCCTGTAACGTGTAGGATAGTTTGAGCCTCAATATTATGTGTTTTGGAAATAAAACGAATTACGAGTGTAGTAGAGACCTTACTGTAATTTTTCATTGAATTCTTCGTCATTCAACGCCAACTTTTTGTAATTCCTTATTAGAGTTGCGTTTACCGATTTGAACACTCTTTTTACCACCAATTGAAATTTGCATTTATTTGCATGAACGTTTCGTAAGCACGACATACATTTAGATACCGTTGGTGGACACATCTATATTTCTGTTTTGCAAACAAAGTTGACGTCCGAAATCGTTTGTGTTGCCGTGCGTCTGTATAGCATTGTTGATTCGCACTTGTTCGTCTGAGCAGTTGCGTCTGGCATGAGATCAAGCAAGCCAATCTTTCCTCATTGTGCTCGGAGAACCTGACAGCTTCTGTAAGGGTCCCAATAGTGCAGCAGACGTTACCATTGTAGAGCGTGCCTCTTCCTTGATTGTGTTGAAGTGAAGGCAACGATACAGAATTGATTGCCCTTCGAATATGTCCCTGCCGGCCGAAGGTCGGAGATGCAAGCAGCCATGCAGTTCTTCGCTGCAATTTGTAGCCCCTCTTTTATGCTCTAAATGGAGTACGACGATGGAAATTCACCTTCGGACTCTGTGACTAATGGCCGATTCATTCATTTTGAATTCTTAATTTGATTGCAGTTTAAATGCACGCGATTGTAGCTTAAGATTGCTAATTCATTTCCCACATCCTGACCCTTTTAATTGAGGTGTTCAACTGTACCGTGTTCAGTTGGCATTTTCCTTCTGTGTAAGGAGACGGCCCTTTATGAGAGCTCTTTCACAGCGAAGGATGAGATCTGTGCAAGGACTAAAGGTAATCGTGTACATATATCAATTTCTCTTTGGAACTTTGTCTCAACGGCACCGGTAAAATTCTACCGAACGATGTTACTGGATGATGGATTTGTCCAGTTCCTTTTATATCAGCACGGACATTCGGTAGATCAAACATAGCCAAATCTACTGTGCATTAGGATGGCTACACTTTTACGGTCGTCATTCCTCTCTTCGTGTTCTTGAGCAGTTTTGAACTTCTTGAATTTGAGGGAATTTAGGGAGCAGATTTTCACGCGTGACCGACAGAACTGCGTTCGATGTGAAATTATGAGTTTGGTGTGTTGTTAGTTGCATTTGTAAGATGCCAGAAGCACGAGTTGACTTGAGTGCGTCTTTTTTCTTATGGACTGGGAGCAAAGCACCAAGGCCAGTTTCTGAGACTTGTTTGTCAAGATTGGCTGGGATCTTTGCTCTTGTGGGTGCCTTCTGCCTGGCTCATCTGCATGCTGACCACACGGCGTGCGTCAGAATATAATGCCTTCTCATGAACTTTGTCACTCTTCCAGTTACTGCCATTGTCTTCATGTAATGAATTCATGGATGTACTTGCTTCGTGGGCTGAGGGTTTGAAACCTATGATCATGCATTCACGTTGAATTTTTGGAACGACTTCAGTCTAATTGCGCCATACTGCGAGGAAAGAAATGTCCAGCATATCATGGGTTGGTAGTTCAATGGCATTTCTCCGTAAGAAAAGGATGATAATATTTTGCGTCACGACCTTTCCAGGTACTAATCATTGAACGTTATTCTGCTTATAAGGTTTTAAGGTTATAAGCTTTATCTTCTTTATAGGACAACCGACCTTTATACCAGTGTCCTCGCTGCCAAAACTGCCTGGTTCTTTTGCCCATTTTTGCGTACATTGCTGCAAGTGTTGAAACATTCAAATAGTGATAAGTGTAACAAAATCCTGTACAATCTAATCAATGCGTAGTGTGATATCTGACTGTAGGTAGGGTGATTCTTTTTTCGTTTAATTGTAAACACGATTTATATAATATCATTAGTCATTGCCAATGAAGTAGACATGGAAAAGTTGGAACAAATTCAGCTGCAACGACTGGTTGTGTGCCATCTATCTTCGACTTCTCTAAATTTACATCAGTCCACTGCTCCCTTCTGCCAGTAGGTCAGTTGCAGATTTTTCTGTAAGCTTCCCCTCAGGAGGATACAACTATTGTATCTATGAGAGTTAGCTCTCCCAGGGGGACAATGTGAGGGCCCGAGCTAATGGTTAGGTAGGCTTTTTTTTTTGTTAAAATAACATAGGTTTTGGTTTTGTAACGGACCATCTTTTTTTCGGTTCTCTGTTGTCTTGTTTTTTCAGCACCAACTGCATTCTTCTTCAACTATGATCTTGTTTCATGAACTTCTTTCTCATCTTACTGTTTCTATGCCCTTTCTGCATAGATTCCGCGTTTCCTTAACTCCATACTAAATGGTGCCTTCTTCCTTCCTCTCTTTGGATCTCATTTGTTGAGGATAGAAAGGCCAAAACTAACTAATAATCTAATCTAATCTAATTCTGTAAGCTTCCTTTATTTTTGCAGTCGTTTGTGGGGTTGACACTTTGACTGTGACATGAGCCATCGGAGGTCACTAAGGGAGTTATCATAATGCTACAGTCCGACCAGTAGTCACTAACTCAACTTTCATAAATACTAAACCAAAATTAAATGAAGGCGCGATTCAGTTATTGCTTGCTATTTTCAGCATTGCTTACTACAATTGAAGTTAAATTAAAGTTAAGTATTACACTTCAGTTTTACAAGCCACAGTCAAAGTGTTAATGATAGACTTGTATGCATATCCCTTAGCTAGAGCTTACTTCAACTTGAGGTCTCTCAGCAAACGCATCCTTTCATTTCCACAAGCCTCGAGATTTTCACAATCTGTTGTCAGATTTTATGATTAGGGAAAACAATCCGTTTTTTATCACGGCTTATTTAAGTTTCCATCCTTTTTGGAAGTGGTTAGCATTTGTTCAGGGTGCCGTGTTTGCTGTTGGCATATTGGTCATTTTCATGTGTGTCCTGAGAATAAAATATTCGTTAATATAGGCTTATAATGATTAGCATGTAGTGTACGAGCATTTCCGAATGATGAATATAAATGTCTAGTTTAAGTTAAGCAAAGAAACTATACATTCTTCTACGTGTTCATCCTAACTTCAGGATGCGTTTTATCTCTGTGTTCAGTGTGTATATCTGAGCGTGTTTGTATAATTTTTTTTTCAAGTTTGTTAGAAGCAGCGTGGCAGTGCCGTGTGTCCCAAGCTGTAATGAGAGCCGGGGCCTTGCGTGGTCACGCGCCCGTTCGGCTCTCAGTCAACTCTTGACTTCAGTTTAGCGTTCTTTTGTGCGGCTCTGTCCACACTCTCTTCTTCCTACAACACTCCAGAGTTATACCTGCACGGCTCTCCGCTATTGCCTCCAGCCGGCCTCATGTTTGCACGCTTCCTATGTGTTACAGAATGCTCGGAAAACGCCATGTCTTGCACCCACTTGCCATCATGTTTTGCGTTTGCTTTCGTCCCTGCAAAGTTTCATTCTCCCAATAATTCTTGCAATTTATTTTCTTGGAGATTTAATCTTGGGTACGAAGCTAAAAAACCACCTGTTATGTTGAGGGTTGATGCTTTAAAATCTAACGACTCCCAATTTTACTAGGCACTCACTCGATGTCTACTTGATGCCGGGTCTCGGTACTCTGTGATGCGTGCCTAAATCTGACTCTTTTGATTGTTTGCCTTCGTTACTCGTAGTTTAGACGATCACGGTTCATAGGCGTCATGCTCGTTTCATTTCCTTGGGGTATTGGTGTTAATTTTTCGGCTCGCTATGAACATAATGAAGTAACAAGTGATAACTGAGTTCTCCCGACCAGCTGAGGTCGTGACGCTTACGGTAGGCGATTCCTTTGAGGCGTCTTCATATCGCTCTGTGTGTTCGCACATAGGGCTGAATCCTATTATCGTGTGTCGATGAAGAAGAGGGATCTCCTTTGTGTTTTTCGTAAATGTTTGATGAGAATGAAGCTCTGACTGTAGTGGGCTGGTGCTCGGCGGAAATTTGGCCGTGTCGTTACTGTTTCTGAGAAGTTTTAGATGTGGAGGCTAGAGTGCAGCTCATTTTTAAGTTAGAACTTTACGTAGTTTCATGTTTTTCGTGAAAATTCAATTATTTTCCATGAAGTAGTGAAAAACACAAATTGCAATCTCATCCTTCCACACGTGATTACTTTCATCCTTTCATACGTGCAACTGGCGACCACTTTTTTCAGCGGAGGAATTTTACCGCAATACAGGCTGGCCTAGCGCATGCCTTGAGGCCGGTGTTGTGTACAGTACAGCTGAGGCTGCAATGTATCAGTTAGTGGCCTCGGGCTATGGGAGGAGGTCCATGTCTTCATTATCTCGCTCTAATGGCGTTTTCTATGCTCCAAATCGTCCCTCCAAGCCCTTTCTATACGGTCATCCACTTTCAAAGGAATTCTTCAGCTTTTGAATTGCTCTCCGGTTTTTTCATCTGCTAAATGCAGGGTTGTTTTGTTCAATAGTGGGTTTCAGGACAACTTGACCTAGGGGCTGTTCAAAAGGTGGTGTAGAGTTCACATTTTTATATTGCTGCAATAGTATAGATTCGTTTCTACCGTTTGTATTTTTGAAGGTGGTATTTAGCTTTTTTCTTGAGAGGAACTCAAAATTATACTGTTAAGAAGTAATGAGATCGTTGATTGATTCAGGTTAAGTTAGTGTAGCACTATTGTGTCTTTTTTTCTTAATTTTTTTGAGTTGTTGATTGATACCTGTCTTGAAAATCCACTTCGACACGCCGAGAAAACATTTTGAATCATCGGGGACAGTTTACAACGAAAAATCGGAAGTTTTCTACCAATTTCATGTGATTTTTCGTTACTCTTTACGGAGGAACTTGGAAAGTTTTTCGAGGAATTCATTTGAATGTAAAAGTATAAATTCATGCTGCACGTCATTTTTTATTACCTAATCTGTTTCGGTTGTATTGCCGTTGTGAACAACGTCATTGTTTGTGAAGTGTGTTCTTCTTCTCCCTTATGCTTGTCTCAATGTTGCGCTGATTGATGTATTCTTCAGCAGCACATGGAGATGAGAATGGCTCGCTTCCGTAAAGCCGTTAAACCGGACGCGGTCGTTTTTACGAGTTCATTCTCTTCTCATATTAAACCTCAGTTCCCATATTAAACAGTTCTCAGATTAAATGACTCCCGGTTGCTAGAGGCCCTCCATCTCTCTTAACGACGTCTTAGAAGAGGAAGGTCTGACACCTGACTGAACGTCTTGTATTTATGTATCACTGAACTCTGTATGTTTCATTGTATCACACTAAACTCCCCCAGATCTTGTAGGAATGGTGGGATGACTGATTCGTGCCATGAACTTCCTCCGTGTAATTTGCTTTTTTTTCGAGAAAGCATTCTCCTTATAGAAGCTCCTTTATTTTTTTGAGGAAATAATTTTAGAGGTAGATACGAAATAGGGTCGTGCGGTAGCATGTTTTGACCATATATTACTCATAGATTCATATTGTAAGGCACAAGTAGGCAACACTGCGGAGCTAAGAATGCTAAAAAATATGCTAAGAATGATAAGATTCATGCGGACCGAAGAAATTTAATTTAATTTAATTTTGCGTCAGTTCTGGTTCCGAGTTTGAAAAAAGACGTGTGTCATTTTTTCATTAGTGTGCATTGATTGTTGTATGATACCTGGAACGAGATTTAGGAATGGATCATACATCGGTCACGAGCACGCCGGGATATTGCGAAATTGGTGAAACAAAATTGGACGTCTGAGGTCGTGCTTTCCTCCGTCGAATCATTGCTATTGCTGAAACGTGGGTTTTGGAGACCTTAACGCGGGGTTAAAATCGTAGTCCAAAGAGTAGAGGAGAGGTCAATCTTCCTCACGTCCGTAAAAAAAAAACGCAGTCGAGCTCATTTGAAGGTCAAACAGTGCCTCATGACGGACGGAATTTCTTGTGGGCGAATTTCGGGATTGTGTTACTCATTCAAGAGTTGAAAAATTCATGAAATCGCACCTCAGTTGCGTGAAACCGGACCACTACAACGCTTTCTAGCATGCTACCGATGTGACTAAGAAGCTACTTGAATACGATTGGAAAGTGTTGCCCTCATGAACCCTACAGTCCAGAGTATGAGGTTTTGACTCAGTCCCCAAGTCAAAGCAACCTGGGAGAAGACATCCCTGTCTATTTTACGAAGAGCAAAAGCATGCTGAAGCTGTTGCTCGAGTCATTCGTCAGTTGAAATGAGATCATGTTTAAGATACAATTGCAAAGTTTCTACGTTGGAAGTCAGTTATGGAGAAAGTTAGTGAGCCCGCATTGAATGGCTACATAGAAATTGTCGAAAATAAATATCAGTGTGAATTAAATAAGTGAAATATTTTTGAAATGTTCCTCTTCATTATCGTACTCGGCAGAGCCCATTGAGCTGAATTAAATCTTTCGTTAAAATATTTCTCATCTTATGAACGAACAAGTGGATAAATTTTCATCGTAGCAACATTACTTAATGGTAATGTTTTGTGAATTACTTGAATTGAGCAACAGTAAAAATGGCCGGAAACCAAATTAGCTTCGTTATGTGTTGGGTATTTTGTACTTTATTCCGGTGTTTGATTGACCAAATTTTGGTTTCTATACCCTAATCTGGATGGACCAAAAATTATTTTTCGATATTTCTAAACCAGCATAAATGTCTCATCTCAGCTGATATGCATATTTTAAAAAGAAGATGGAAGCATCGATCTCATGTATGAGAAGTTCTCTTACTTCTCTTGCCTATTCCACTATTATGATATTTAAACGTTTGATTGATCACTAATGCTCTTAGCTATGCAAACTGTTGACTAGAAGCTTTTCCCATCTTGTTGCGGAATAATTTTGAAGTGCATCACTCTTGATCCTACCCTATCTCAATTTTCCTGGAGATTTTCTTTTTGAAGTTTTTAGTCTGTGATGGTAACAACCACCTGCGCTCATAACGCCTCGTGAAATCCCGCAAGGTCAAGTTGGCGTCGCCATGAAACTCAAATGGAATTATTTTAATCCTCGTGTCCTCGTGATCTTTAACCCGTCGCTACGTCCTGGACTCTTAGAAGGTCGGCAAAGCTAGCACATGTTTCACATCAGCAAACCTAGGGTTGCCATATATGGTCTTAAGCGTCTCGTTGAGCGCTATTCATTGGTGTAAGGTAAAATTAGGTGGGAGGAACAGGGAAGGAGAGGTATCAAGCTTAAATCTGTATGAATTCTTCTGCTCAGTCTGGAGTGTAGCTATAACCGGCGCTGCAAAACCTCATAGAAGGCCAGGAGTGTAGCTGAAGCATACCAGCACACACTCTGCCTCTAAGAAGGTCGCCATCATTTTTATTTTCTTATGTTTTTTGTTCCAAAAAATGGGAGTCCAAACCCACAGATTTACTCCTACGCAAAAAATAATACCACCTTTGTATTCGGGAGGAATAGCTCTATGCATATCAAACTCTTTACAAACAATGAAACTGCTTGATAACAGCCTATACACAAAATGAACTAAAAAATAAAAACTGTGTTTTACATATAGTGCACATAACTCCGGAACTATTGGACCTGAAAAAAAATTCATATTCCACAAGATTCAGCAACTCAGAATCTATGAAAATGCATCATAAAAAAACATAAAAGTGCAATAAATAAAAAATGGCCAGTGATATTCTGATTTCTGTTTTTTGTATTTTACCGAAATAAAAACTCGAATTTCGTAGATTTTCATTGGGGCACCAGTATTTTTTTCCCTACTGACAGAAAGAGCAACTCTCTCTCTTTACAATGAACCCCCAATGAAACTTCTAACATGATTAATGAATGTACAGTAAGTTGCACAGTTGACCCATTTTCTTCAAACCTTTTGGTAGGTCGACCATGTGGAGACGGGTTAATACTTTATTTCAGCGTGTCTTGAACTTGTTCGTTTCGACAGAACTGCATGAATATAGTGCTGTACCCTGGACGACGGGAATGTATGCACATCATGTCCGTCCTCTTCTTCTTGACGTCTAGGAATTACTCAGCGAGAGTGCCTCAAGTTACTCGCAGGGTTCTTATGTTAATCAAATCCCCCTAAATCGACAAATTGAAAAAAATCCATATTGCGTTCCTAGTTATAATACATTTTATGAAAGCATCATTAACAACATTTTCTTTTTGTCGTTTCAAGTCAAGTGGGAATTGAGTTACGTCTTACTTTTTACACCATGTTTGTCACCCTTGTAAAACTGTCTACATTAATGCATTTGTCGTGTTTATTTCTACCTTTCTTTCTTTTGAAATACCCCAAGTGTATTGTGGGGTGTTGCAGGCCTTCCTGCGGGCAATGATGACTGGGTGACAATGATGTTGCTACGACAGGATACACCAGAAATACTGTCGCACAAACAGATTATAACTCTCCAACGGATTCACAAATCGTAACAACCTTTGTCACCAGAAAGCGCGTAAAATCCTGTACAGGATGTGGTTAACAATTTTTAAAGTTGCTACCATCTTATTCACTGTAGCGGCCAAGTCACTTCAGGAAACTTTCTTAAGTACGCGCGGCCATTTCCGACGTGGTTTTATTTCACGTGTTTTCTAGAACTCGCTGCGACTGGATTGACTAGTACTGGACTTCGCAAGCCTTCTCCTGGTAGATCTCCAGAACATTGAAGTCAACGGGGTCCCCTATAGTGAGATGGGTAACGATGTTCGTATGCATTGGTTCCGAAACCATTTTTTGAAGAAATAATGGGAGAAATAGTATGATAATAGTATTGCGGGCACAGTATAGGAAAGACAGCACGAATAAAATAAAAATACTAGAAATGCAAAAAAAAAACAGTACTCTCAAATTCATCGCGTGAGACGGCATTATTAGTGGACTCTGTACAACAGTCAAAGGTGAAATGCGCGATTTATTTGCTACTAGGGATAAGTTTTCAGTCCATTACTGTCACGATGGGCGATTATGTGCCAACGTCTCATCTATGCTGAACGTGAATCTATGAGAAAGCGTCAGTGATATTTTGTAATGGAACAGTATAATCATGTAAAAGTCATGTATAATTTTAGGCACCCAATTCTCTGTGAGTAATGATTACGAAGGATGATCCAAAATTACATCTCCTTTATGCTCATGATTTTATTCGAATGTACTGTATTGAGTTTATATGTGGATTTCTCACTCGACACTGAGATCAAATGAAGCGAGTTGTGATCCTCTAACTTCAAGAAATGTCTTATGTTTTAATAACTGACCTGGCTAATAGCTTTGCTGCAATTCATTTCGGTAAATTCTTATTTAGTAAAGTTTTGCTGTCCTGTCAGGCAATGTATTGCAGTGAGTATTTACCTGCTGTGTGGGAATGAACGAGAAATATCATCAACAAGACGTGCACATGATGAAATGAGCGTGAATTTTAAAATTCAAGAATTTGTGTACCATTCCTTTACTTAAAGTGACGATTTAATTTACTACAAAACGGTCGTATGAATATTCAAAATTTAATGATCCGTTTCTGGTTTCCTAATTGACGTCCACATGTAACTAAGTTTTTTGCTACTGTGATCCAGCTCAGCGTCCGTTTTCTCACCTTAATTTCTCGAACACGATCTGCGATATAGAGATTTGGGCGTGTCAAAGGTAGCAAACGAGGCCGGAGCAGCAGTAGGGTAGTTGAGCGGTTTGCGTAGGTAGCTTTTTTATTTCGCTAATGCGTAGGTGTATGCGCATTTCACCGATGAGACGGTCAACGAAGATTTGCGTAGTAGAGCAACGGAGTGTACGTAGGCGCATCTACTTTTAATTTTTTCTTTGCTGCTCCCTTTCTCCTCACAAGAACGTAGAAGTAATTCATTTTTTTGTGGTCTCTCTACTACCATTTTCAATACTGAGACTCAATTTACATGAACTACCCACTGGGGCTGAACGCTCTTGTAGACGCCTTGCACTGTTTGATGGCGAAAGAGATAAGGTAATGTAACTCGAGCCAAGGTTTGTCCCTGCATTCATGTTGTTAGCTATTTGATCATTCATAATGTCATTTTCACACCATTTTCTCCTACGTTTGTGTCTGTTTATTTCATTAGCTTATTTCTTGATTTACCGCAATTTCTTTTTATCCTCATCGTCGTCGTATAGTTCTTTTATTTTGTTTAAATTGGGCTTTTGGTCCCCATCGCAGATATGAGAGTTTTGTTGAACGTTGTATTATTTAGTCGTCTTTGGATTAGATTGTTTATCCGAGCTACAGCTACTCGTAATTTGAGTCTGGATGAGGAAAATAAGTTCCTGTTCACTCATAAGTGTGCGTGGTAATTTTATCTAAAAAACTCCAGTGCTGATGTAGACGTGTCACAAGTAATTTATTCAAATTGATTGTTATCGTAAAATATAAATCAAGAACAAAAGATCATGTGAGGATTTAGGCAGTAAGAATAAGTTCTCTTCTGCCGACCGGATGGGTCGTTAGGCCCTCATTTCCCCTCAGGGGGATACAACTATTGTATCTATGGGAATTAGCGCTCCCAGGGGGACTATGTGAGGGCCTGAGCTAAAGGTTAGGTAGGCTTCCTTTTGTTGTAATAAAATAGGTTTTTGTTTTGTTACGGACCATCTTTTTTCGGTCCACTGCTGTCCTGTTTTTCAGCGTCTACTACTTTCTTCTTCAACTTTTTTCTTGTTTCATGAACTTCTTTCCTAGCTTACTGTTTCTGTGCACCTTGTGCGTAGATTCCGCGTTCCCTCAACTCCATACTAAATGGTGCCTTCCTCTTTCCTCTCTTGGAGCATCTTTGTCTTGGTTAAGGGAGGCTAAAACTTTCTTATATAATAATAATAATAATAATAATAATAATAATAATAATAATAGGTCCTCATTTTCATATAATATAGTTTTTGTTTTGGGTTTGGTTTAGATCTTCTTCAGTTTACAGCAGTTTTATCGACCTTATGCGTTCGATGGCGAAGTCCTAGCTCTGTTTTTATGATTTTTCTCGTTTCTTGACTAATTTTCTCAGATTAAGTGCCGCTATCGGAGAAGTCACAGTGTTTGGCTTCAATTCATGTGCCTTATGCACTTTCAACTAGCGTTTCATGTTAATTTTTCAGTCAATTTATAGAACCTTTAATAATACACTAACCTGTTTCAAATATGTAGTGTATTAGATATTGACTTCCAGTATTCTCAAGAGATTGAATGAATGCGCATACCACCGTAATTTGAGGCAAAATTTATCATTTGCAGCGATCGCGTAAATTTTCCACCCCAGAGTGAGCTTCAACAGGTATCATTATATCCTGCACCCATTTGAGTGATGCTCAGGTCCTCAGCGAGGCAACTGGCAATCGCAAATACCATAATGCGAGGTAGAATGTGCGTCGGGCGAGTCAATTCTGCGGAACCTATTTATGTGCGGCGAGGCTCCTTAGCACCTGTTGCTCCATCTCCTCGCAAAAAACTTCCTGCTCTCGCCGCCTCCATAAACTAGCTGAAAACCTCACTCAGCTGCTCCTCGGTTCCTACAAAAACACAACTCGGCTGCCGCTGAGTTGGGCGTCTAGCTGGATTTCTCGCCGATATTTGTACTTCTGTGCTGGTATTTTCTTCTCGTTGATTTATTTTCTCTCTGATGGTTTTTAAGAACGGTTATGTCATCCAACTGAAACAAACAGGGAGTCCTATTTTTAATCTCGCGTTTAATATTTTTTCCGCCTTTGCTTCCATGGCTATTTCTAGTATCAATATAATTATTAGCTCACCATGCATCGCAGTAAGACGTTTGCATGTTGGAATTTCCAAGCGTTGGTTAATTTGTGCTCGATCACTTTTGCATGGACTTGAAACCTGTGTCTCTATCTTTTTCGATGTTCCAATGGCCGTCTGAAGGAGACATTTACGGCAGTCTCAGTTGTTAGGTGAGATCGTACATTATTCCTATTTGGAGAGGTTGCTGTTGCTGCTGGGCATTTTTTCTCTTTCGGACTGCTGAAGATTGGCACTCAAGATAACGCTGTCAGGCTCCATGCATACCGACGCCGCTGCCCTGCATGGAAGGTCTAACTTGTGTTTTACCGTCTTTTTGTACTGTGTGCCCTATGTGTTTCTCGGTTGTTGCAAGTTTTGCAGAGTGCAGGGAAATTGAGTTGCCTACGTTCGTTTTTGAAATATTCACCAATCATGATTTTTCCTATGAAACAAGTTTCAATTTAACTTCGTAATTCGTTTTTGCTGTAGCTCAAAGTATTGTTCGTGTTTTTTGAGAGCTACGTGAATTTTAGTCCACAGTTTTTGTGGATGTATTCTTATTAGTGTTTTCCTATAAAACCTTTCCCATCGTCAATAATTTTTTATGTCTCAGTGTTCTGTAAGAGAGATCCCTTGCCTAATTACGACGATTTGTGAGCTATGAGAATTATTTTGGTATTATTAGTAACCAACTTCACTGTGTGTTCTTTTTTATTTCATCCCTCTTGAAAATTCTTTAAATAAACTACGTACATTCAGCCATTCCTACTACACTTTATAACATATTTTGTGTTCTAACATCAGTAAGAAGGTCAAACCCAAATCATCCATTCATTTAGTGTAATTCATTTTGGCTTCTATATTTTGTTACTGGATTCGCGGCAGCGTGGAGCCTGCATGCGTAGCTGCCTCATGGTACGTGGCCATCGGTCAACTCGGCTGTCCAGTTTTGCGGTCCCTCGACTGGTCAGCCGATCTTCGTCCGTGGTCCAGCGGCGGTCTCCGAGTTGGAGGTTTATGCGATAGAGCGTGGCTCGCCTTGCAAGTCTTGCCCATGTTAGGCATGATTGCATCAGGTGGAAGAGCAGCGCCTTGCTTTGTACTGCTCTCCTCCACTGCGTGCGTGCATCGCTGTGTTGCGCGCGTGTGTGTGTGTGTGTGTGTGTTTGTGTGGACTTGTCTCTGCGTCGTGCCTGCATCTCTGACCATTAGATGCATGTGTATGTGTTGTGAATCGTTGTGTGTGGACTCAAGTCTCTGCATCGTGCCTGCATCACTTTTAGATATGTACTGAACGATAAATATCAATGTTGTTTTGACTGCTTCGCGCTATTATTTGCATGAAGTTTAACATTGGAAGTGGCGCTGGGATTATACTAAGCACTGTGACCCTCACGCTTGCGAGATCAACGGGATCACTGCACACCGTCCTTGAGAGTCGGCCAACAGGAATTTAAGAGTACGTTATAGCGCACTGAACATCCTCACCCGAGAGACCATATCTGTATTCGCGAGCATTTGCTTTGCATACTTTTTATACAACCTCATAGGTTCTAGACCACCAAGTTTAATTTTTTTTAAACATTTGCCCTGATGTTGTCTAAAAGTACAGTTCTTGTATGTCGATTTCGAAGCTTGGTGCTTCTCCCGCATTATCACGAATGTTATTCGTAATCATTAAATTTGCAGAGAACTACTGAAGTTCGAGTAAAAGTGAAATATTTACATAATAGCTACTGTAATTATTTTAACGTCCAGTTATTTGATCAACTGGCATTCTCACCCCTAAAAATTGCTGAACTTACTGATTATAGGTAGATTTCCGTAAATTTGCTGTTGTTTTAAACACATGCACGTGGTGTGCTAAAACAAGAAGTATACATGGTGTGCTTCTATACTCCACGAAATGGCAGACGTCGCAAGAGACGTTTAAACTATTCCCTGCGGCTTCTGGCAATTGAACGGTACACTAGAGAATTTGGCTTCCTCTTTTATTGCAATTTCTCGGAATTTTAGTTCGCATGAGTTAACTCAGCATCCAAGTTGGACTCGAATCTGGTCAGATTTGGTCAATTACGATGCAGGTTATGATTAGTTTCTCACATTTACGGGAAAAACCACTCGATTTTGATAACATTCTATTGTTTTTCGTTTGTCTTTTTCTTAGTGCTCATTCATATGACTACTTTATTAAATTACTCTAATATATTTTGCACTGAAGATAGGTAGGTGACACTTGAAGGATGAAGATGTGAGGTTCGGAGCTGAAAATGGGGTAGGCGTCCTTTTTGTTAAAACTTGGCGCTCCCAGGGGGAATATGTGAGGTCTCGAGCTGAATGTTAGGTAAGCCTTCTTTTTGTTGAAATAAAATGTTTTTGTTAATGACCATCAGTTTTCGGTTCATTGCTGTCCTGTTTTTCAGCACCTCTGACTTTTGTTTTCTTTTGCTGTTATGTTGTTTCATTGCCTTCTTTCTTAACTGTCTCAATGCGCAGGGAATTTTGTGTGTGGACACACCTTGGGCATAGATTCAGCATACCCTTTAACTCTATACTAAATGGTGCCTTTATCCTTCCTCTGTCTGGAATGCCTTTGTTGCGATTAGAGAGACTTAAACTAATTTAAATTACAAACCTTTTGTTGAAATTAAACGGACTAGATTTTGGTTTTGTTACGAACTAAATTTTTTCACTTCACTGCTGTTGAACTCAATTATTTATTTCTTCAACATTTATCTTCTTCCATAAACTTTTATCAATCTTGCTATTTCTTTACTTAAGATGCTGGTCACACATTTTGTATAGATTTCCTATTCCCTTAATTCTATAGTTAATAGTGCCTTTCTCGGGAATATTTTTGTCGGGGCTAGGTAAGTTCACACTAACTTCATATCTAATATAATTTTAAAATTATTTTCCCCTCAGGGGGATACAATTATTGTATCTATGGGAACTAGCGCTCCCAGGGGGACAATGTGAGGGCCTGAGCTGAGAGTTAGGTAGGCCTTCTTTTTGTTGAAATAAAATGTTTTTGTTATGTTAAGGACCACCTTTTTCGGTTCACTGCTGTCCTGTTTTTCAGCACCTACTACTTTCTTCTTCAACTTTTTCTTGTTTCATAATCTTCTTTCACAACTAACTGTTTCTATGCCTTTCTGCGTAGATTCCGCGTTTCCTTAACTCCATACTAAATGGTGCCTTCCTACTTCCTCTCTTTGGATCGCAATTGTTGCTGGGTAGGGAGGATAAAACTAACGACTTATCTAATCTAATCTTTAAAATTATATTACGTTGGACAAATTTCTTCGTTTCGATCTATGAAAGTTCCTGTTAATTTGAAATTATTGAGTTCACTTTCAGTCGCACTTACTAGTTAGTCATGTAAAGAAATGGTCGAACCAGAGCTCAGATTCAGCTGGTTCTCGTTTAGTTTTTCAGACTTTGGTTTTTCCTTCTCATGATATTTTCTCTTGAGTGAAAATCGGTGTGCAGTATCGCAGTTGTCGCATCAATTTCTTCTCGGATAAAATCCAACCGCCCTGAGCACAGCTGCGCCACGTATAGAATTCCATTTTCCGTAATGTATTGCTTTGACCTCTTTCACCTCACGCACTACAAGGTTTATATTAAGTAACTGCTTTTGTGTTCGCTCAGTTTGATTTTCTGTTTTATTATGCGTATGCAAAGCTTAGTCTTAAATCGAGCAGTTTTTATGACTGGAGCTCATTGATTTCTCTCTATTGGTTGCAATATGTTCCATGCAACTGGATGCACTATCCGCGAGAGCATGCCTGAGCCTTTGACTAATGTTTGAATGGAAAAATAATTTCTATTGCAATTATTCATCTTGTTCCAGTTCTGGTTAAAGGAATGTTGGCAGACTGAATAGTTGTCATCAATATCAATATTTGAATGAGGTAGATTCATTTGATATCGAGTTCTTTTGTGATCAATTTTATTCGCCTTGACGATTTCAGTAACTTGTTGAAATCAATTTGTGCATATCTTTGTGTTTCACAAACATAACAAATGTGACATACTGCTTTCGGGTTTCGCCTTTCAGCAGCGATAACGACTATTCCATTGATTGTGTGGGCTACAGACGCATGTGTGCCTGAACTTATTTTTAAAATTCTGTTTTCATTCACGGAGTGTGATGGTGGTTACCTTTTGGTTACAGCTGATCAAGTCATATATGCCTGGTGAATTTCGAAGGTTCTTGTTCCTTGAAGTACTGGGTTTCGTTTGTTTTATTCATAATACTGTTGAATTTTCAAGCTAACTAATATTAGTAAAACCACGACCTAAAGAATAAAGCATAAGATAGTGAGAATTTACTTCAGCGCTCGAATGTAACACAAAAATAATGAAAGCAAATTATATCTGGGTTATAGGGAATATCTAATAGTAATTTATCCTGTATAGAATAGGAATCATCTCTACCGATTTTTTTCAGGACTATTCGTGAATGACCAGAACACACGCTGTTAAATATTCGTTTATTCTCCTCAAGCTTTAGGGCCAGTACTTTAGCCACCATCAGGAAATTTATCACAAGGTGCCTTATTTATGGATCTTATAAGCAGAAAAACAGGGAGTAAGTTTACCAACCACTCTCATTATTTCTATTCTTAATAAGAATAAACTATCATTGTATTGAATTTCTTAACGATGATTTAAATATTTCCTTATATTATATTTCCTTACGATATTCAGTCTTTCAATTTTTCCGCCTTCTACGAAGCTTGTAAAAGGTTCTTTTCAATCCATTCTTCACCTCACCGTAAAGAAAGAAAAATATTTACCAGACCAACCGCAAACGAGTTGTGTGTTGTTCAGTCCAATAGATATGACAGTTGGTGCTGCAGAGTTGCAGATGTGTTCAGTAGAAATGACGGTCGGTACTTGGGAGTTGCAGATGTGTTAAATAGAAACGACATTCGGTACGCCAGAGTTGCAGATGTGTTCAGCAGATAATGTATTGGACATGCTGCTGGCCCGCTCCAGAGTGCAGATGCATCACAGGGTTGGTGTGGCGACAGCGAGCTGAGCAGGCAACGCGACACGCCCTCTACGCCCAGCTGATCAGCCCTGATGGACCGACCCTCGCATTTGCATCCTCGCTGCAGTGACACACATGCGCTCTGGGCCAACGCGCACTCACTCTCATCTCATGCTTTTTAAAGTACTACCTTCCTCTCATCTCATGATTCTTGAAGTACTACTTGCGTGTCGAGTATGGTATGCGACATGAGTAAATATTGAAGTAAAGTTACGCTCTCATAGTGGATATTTTTATATTTCAGTGTCGCCATGTGCGTGAGTCAAGAGTTATGTTTTGCATACCGGACTCAGAGCCTTCTCCAGCGCCCGGCGAAGTCCACCTGCACATGTGCCCAGCTCCTACTCATTTGAAATAGAATTGATTTTTATTTGAGGTGCTTGTCTTGCGTGCTGTGCACTGCCGTACAGGCAGGTGAATCGGATACTGAAGATCTTTTATAAGTATGCTACTTCTTAGCATAATTCCTTTCTTTTGAGTATCTGATTACATTTGAAAGAAAATGCAATATAAGTATTTGCTGCTTCTAAATGTGGAAAATCTTTGCGAACGCCAAGTCGAGTATAGGTAGCAGTTTCATGTGAGAGATCCTAAAAATTCATTGATCCACTTGGCATTCATCTTTTCAATCAGATCAAAGTTAATAAGCAGGCTTATCTTGAGGGTGCGGTTTTTAGCGCTGCTGGCGGCCTATTGAAGAGTGGAATTTTTGTGTAGGTGATTCAATTCAGGGTGGAGCTCGCCTACTGTAAGCGCCCTGTACGCTCTCGTACGCCCTTTGTTGGCTCGCATAGAAATTCTATGTGCGCGCTCTATTTTTTAGGACAGGTTACTTATTCATGCACTTGTGCGCGCCGCTGAACAGGCTTAACAAGGTGGTTTTTCTGAACCTACCGAAGTGGGAATTTTTAGTTCATGGAAGTAATTGAGTGAATTGATTATTTTAAATCCGTTTCCAGGAGAACCCAGGATGAAAGTGATGCGCATTTCAATGAGGGCACGACTGCACTTTATTAGAAACACAGTCTTATCTACTCCGTAATATTCTTTGCAACTTCAAGTTAACAACGCATGTGAGCTACTTGTGTTAGCAAAGCAAAAGTTGTAAGATTTGTTCGACTGGCCTAGTTTATTAAATTTGATAGTATGGTGCGAAAGCGGAAAATTGTGAACTCTCGTTTTCAGCGTGTAATTCGCTTCTTTCATAAAAGGGTCATCTTCCTACTCGTGTGATAAAACTCCTGGTTATATTACTTTACGATCTCCACGTGTCGTTGATTCTGTTTGTCCTGCTAGTTGTTCCCATGAGCTCTGGATGCGGTAGTGTGCATAAAGCGCCCACATCAATGGGCTTTAAGCGAGCGTTATCATCACTGCTCATACCCGGTGACTTGGGTGTAACGCTACGAGTCTTGCCTTAAAAAGACGCATGTGGGAGGCTCCAGACACTGGCTTCATATCGCTCTACCATGGAGGGAAAGTTCCTGTTCTCACCTCCCTCAGAGTGCCTACCTATTCAGTGAGTCTCATGGTCCTTGTGACTAGCCTTTTAAATGATTTAAAGGGATGGGAAGTCACCCACGAGGTGTTAAATGAGGTCATTATTGTGCAGCCTGATAGACAGTATTGAGGTTCCAGATGAGAATGTGATTTTCGTTTCATCACCTACATTTGCCATGTTGTGTTAGATTTTAGGGTGGATCGCATTTGTTGCGGATAGAGAGGCGTAAATTAACTTAGAATCTAATCTAGATTTTAGAGTTTGAACTTGATACGAGATCTGATTTCTGACGATTTAATCTCACGTTAATCATCTGTAAAAGAGGATTGGAGTTCTTTTTTATTTAAGTTGAATTTTAGATTATCCTACTGCAGTAATTATAAATGAACGAAGCGAATTTTTCTGCACATTCCATTAGTTATCTGCAGAAGATTTTTTCTCTAAAGTTTAATCTGGTACTTTGGGATGAACATTTCTTAAGCGTCGTAAAAATGAAGAAAGAACTGTCGTATCCAATTTCATTGTTTTAAATCTGAACGTTTTGGTATCATACCCATCATCGGTGCAAAAATAGTGATCAGAGTCCGAAAGAAAAAGAAAAACTGTTTACGTCACGTTCATCAACATTACAAGTTAAATTAAAATTCTTTATTCTACAATTGAGTTTAGTTTTAGTTCCTGTTTCCCAATCGCACTGTTTTCTCTTTCTGCACATAAATACCAAGTACTCGCTAGATATTAGAACCGCGGTGCACGTACCTCTATCAGCTGCGTGGCATTTGTTGCACCTTGAGCAGACTGTGTGCACTCCCACCCACTCTTAAAGGTTGAGGTCTTATTGTATGCGCCATGCATTTATTCAATTTGCTGCATTATATTAAGATATATGAGCGAGTGGTCAAGTCACGAACGATTTAATATCCTTTTCTCTGTTGTTATATTACGTCCTTTGATATTTCGGGATCGCATGAATGTTTTTTTACACTTGAGTAACTGCCGCTTCTCGTTACTGAAATACTTTCGGAAATAGCAACATTTTTCCTTTTAAATGCTTATTATCCAAAAAATCATGGTCATACTTTTAATTTCGAATATGTGTAGTTCAGCGCTTTACTTGCATGCTGCAGTGTTTGGGTTGTAATCAGTCTCCTTTTTTGTTCGAATTTGTCTTCTGGTGAAACATTTCCAGCTTCATGGTTGCTGCATCACGTCACATGATCGGGGACCGAGATCTGCGATCACGGAAACATCAACGTTTCCATACTTGTGCCGTTTCTTTCTTATTAAATTCTACGGCAACGTGAACGTGTTCGTGTCCAGCGTACGTGCTGATTGGAGGGTTTCTCAATTATTTCGGCAAAATGTAAGCTCCATTCGAAGTTCGGACTTCACACTGTAAAAAAAAAGTGTTAAAACAACGGAAAATTGTCTGGCAGCTTTTTCGCCAGAGAGTTTTTTTCTCTCTGTTAGTCCGCCAGATGCATCATTTGCTTCCGTTGTCGTTACAGACATCTGTTGAGTTAACGGACTGCTATAGACGCACCGTTAGTCTAACGGAACTATTGTTTCATCTCTGTTCAATTTACAGAAATATTGTGAACGTTCTGTATTTCGCACAGGGAACGTCTAGATGTCCGTTGTTAGAACGGGTGAGGCCGGCATTGTGCCGGACGAAATATAGGTTTCCGTCATTTCTCTAGAAACTATACGAGCTTCTGTTGAATTTACAGAAACATAAAGAAGCCTCTGGGTTAGTGACAGTTTCAAGAAATTCTGTTACTACGACAAAGGAACCGGAAATTGGACGGCCCTCTGATGCATCTGCCACGTGCAGATACATTATGGTGCCCAGTATATATTACATGCGATGTACTTTTGTCACATTGAAGTATAGCTGCAAGGCTATGTGTACGGACCGCAGTGAAATGTGCAATAAAAGAACTAGTAACTTCCTATTAACGCGGAAGACTTCCCGCGTTAATAGGAAGTTTCGTAAAGTTCTTTTATTGCATCGTTCACTGCGGTTCGTAAATATAGCCTTGCAGCTATACTTCTATGTAACAAAAGTACATCGCATGTAATATATACTGGGCACCATAATGTATCTGCACGTGGCAGATGCATCAGAGGACCGTACAATTTCCGGTTCCTCTGTCGTAGTAGCAGAATCTCTTGAAACTGCCACTTACCCAGAAGCTTCTTTATGTTTCGGTTGATTCAACAGAAGCTCAAGTCTTCATTTTTATAAACCTCATAACCGCTGACGATTCAGACTGCTTGATGAAAATTTTTCGTACACTTCGTATATTTAATAAGAATCACATGGATACTTCTTGGGTTTGTCAAAAACGAATTTCTTGCTTGAAAAGTGTACTGAAAAACAATTTGGTATACAAAGGGTTTTCACACACCGTATGACACACCTAGGAACGGATGAAAGACATGTATAACAAGATAAGGAATGCCGAAAGAAACCGGAAAGCATCGAGAGCTGAAAACTGTTTTCTGCGAAAAAGTCTTACCCATAGCGCAGCTCACTTCTATCCTCGCAGGAGCATTTTGAATGAAATATGCTTCACCGTTGGGCACCTCTATCAAGTATGAAATTATTTTTCAATCGAAAAAACAAAAAACTATATAACCAAAGAACTTATAATACACAAGCAATATTAATGAACCATACTGAAAAATCTATCGATGTTTCCATACCTCGTCTGTTGCTAAGAACGAAAAACGACACCGAGTTAAAATTAATATAGTACTTGAAACTGAGTATCCCCAGTAGTATTATTCTGAGCTATAGAGATACTCTGCAAACAGAAAAAATATTAACTGCTGCTGTCAATGGTGATGCGACCTGCTTCATCAAAATACTAGCCAAACATTTCAGAGTTCAAAGAAAAATGTATTTAAGTATAACTGAAAACATTGTCTTGGTACGTAATCCTTACGAAATTTAGTCAACAGTTCTTACAGACAATACAAAAGCAAAACCCACACAGAAGTACGAAATTACAGAAAAATCAACTCATTGCTATACATGAATAACGTTATACATATATTACGCGTAGTGTACAAACTTTCTAATAAATATCATCGGTTCACTCTATGATGAATCTGTACTGAACAATAAAATAAGTTCAACAAAGCGATGAACTCAATAATTAAAGTATATGGTTCAGAATAAACATTTTCTGACGTCAGTACTATTGAATCTCGAAGATTAGATTATCAGTTAGTTTAAGCCTCCCTATCCGCAACTAAGGCTATCCAAAGAGAGGAAGGAAGACGGCACCATTTAGTATGGAGTTAAGGGAACGCGGAATCTATGCAGAAAAGGCATAGAAACAGTAAGGTAAAACATAAGTTCATGAAACAAAATCAAAGATTGTAGATTGTAGATTATAAGTTAGTTTAAGCCTCCCTAACCGCTACAAAAAAGAGCGTATCGAAGAGAGGAAGGAGGAAGGCACCATTTAGTATGGAGATATGAGTAAGGCGTAAGGTAGTCAATTTTGTCTTATTTGGCAAAAATAATTTAACGCCTAGACAATGAGAAAGCATGGAGACCTGATACACAGAATGTTCACGTACAACTTTAAGACTCGAACATACCGCAGATCTATGCAAGCCTATCAGACGCGTTTAAAATAGAATTGAGAAACTATTTGAAAATCGCACCCCGATTTAAAAAAATCGTCATCCAAACAATTTAGCAGCTAACACGAGTCCAATAACACTTACTTAACCTTTCGTCAGAAAGTTGAACCATCTTTTATTATCTGAAGAACCTTAGCTTGAAAACCAGAATGGAAGTGAAATTCCTACAAGCATGCAAAACAAAACTAAAACGCAGGAACACACAAAAAACACAAAATTTCAGGGGTACGTTTCATAATACTTTCATAAGTTCAAGACAAGTATGTTGCAGAAGGCGCACTGGTCATGTGGGAACTACGAATCTCTAAAATGCACTATGTGTTTTCTAGCGAAGTATTGTCTTAAGCATAGTAAAAAGAAAAAACAAGAGTAGGAAATGAAAAGCATCAAGATTGAAGTTGAGGTGGTGAAAAGGGCAATACGGTCCAGAAGTCCTCAACCCACTGTAACGAGAAAGGAAGGCCAACTTGTCCTTAGGTCAGGGCCTACACAGCCTATTAGTATCTCTAAGTGCAAAGCACACATGAGGATTACCCATTTGTGTGAGGGGGAGGGGGGCTGTGATGAAAAAACAAGATTAAAATGAATCACCTGCTTCACATAGCCCACATTCCAGTCGTGACATATAAAACCCCCTCTCCTTTTAGGTATTAAATTATATTGTGATAATGAGTTGTTCAATTTTTTACTATTAATTTATGAATGAACTGCATGGGAACCTTGGTTGTCAGCAATCTTACTTGAAAAGACCTATATAATGTTCAGAATGTACAAACTTGTCAGAAAATTGAATTAGCTGTCACTTAAACCTAACATAACATTCAATTGTGTCATTAAAAAATGAAGACATCAATCACACTTGTGGAATAGATCAGCAAAGCAAGGTGGCAGGGTTGAGGCCAAGAGACTCTTCCGTGCTGCTGAGGCACGCGACCAACGACAGGACATTCGGATGCGTCCCGCAGTGGCGTTTTCTTCCATTCGCGGAACTTATTTTGAAGCTTCGTTGGGGGTTGACTTTCAGTAGTTATCTGGAATTGTTAAAAAATACATTAGCGTTTGTAAGTTAGTGAAGTCATATTCATACTACTGAAAATGTACGAGCCAACAGAAATTAAATATGTGAAACTCTCAGCTTGACCTCAAGTAAATGTTCGGCAAAGGAATGCGCAGGAACATGCAAGTATGTACCTCTCTGAACTTAAACTGTTATGTACCAATATGTATATATATGTATGCATATACAGTTATTATACACATTCATGTAGACACATACATATAAACATCTATACAAATTTGTGAGATTATTAGTCCTTGATTCAGTTAGTTTTAACCATTTGAAAATGCTACAGCACTAAATTAATTTGTCGACATTCTCCCAACATGATGTTTTTATGAAAATCATTTTGAAAAATGATCATATTTGAAACCATTGATATTCTACTAAGAACAAGCGTTGTTCATTAATTTAACATCTGTAAATTAGTTTCTCCCTTCTTGATGCTCAAGTTCCTTTCCTGCATAAGAGAAAAAAAACTTAAATGACATCACAGTGAGAATGTTGCAGCAGCGCTTGTCGCATACATCCAAATATTACATTTACAATAGTAAACATCCTAATATTAAACGAATAACAAGCTGTCTTTTTTGGATTTCTTGGTGCAAAGGGTAAACAGCAAATTTAAAACACCAGTCTAATATAGAATACTTTTACTGGTAAGGATATGAGTCTTTTACCTTATGTTATTTGTTTTTGCAACTAAAAAAATTTCAACAGATAAATGCGCCATTTTTGTATTTATTACAGCAACAAAAGCTCCATCACTTTTCAACGCAGAAACTTGATCCAGGTTGCCTAAACCCAAAAATAAACAATATATAACAAATGGAAACAAAAATATTAATATTGAATTGGAAAAAGGTACATATTCGAAATCGAAATTTTTTAAAGAACACAAATTTCTGGCAACATTCAAGTTTAGAGTAGAACTTTAAATTTTTCTCTATTTTTGTAAACAGATCATTTCCGCATCAAATGAGAGTAGAATCAAGTTCCTACAAAGAGGGGCAGAGCTTTTGTTGATCTTATTGTCAATAACTTACAATAGCAGAGAAGGGTTATTGGATAATTTCAAAAATAATCTTGCAATGCTTGTGAATTATTCAATGAATGCATACAAAATGTATGGCTCAGGGTGTGTTAGCTCCTCATTAGTGCCCACACCATTTTAAAACACATTCCTTTGAGATACCAGAAACAAGTTATTTTTATGACTTCACATGCAAATTAATCACATTAGATACCTAATAATTCAAGTAAACCACCCTATTACCCAGCTGCTAACCTCTGTATCTTGAGAACCATTGTACAGATCCTAATGAATTTTTCACAGCTGACATTTGAAAACATCAACAATTTAATTACGCAGAAAACAAAAATGTGACATTTCTTAATTATGTAGAGTGGTGCATGATAAATTAATGTGATTTTCAATTTTAACATGATCTGATTTTAAAATTCATTTCACTTTTTCAATATATCAATTAACATTCTCAGTGAGAACATTCTTATCTGAATAATCTTTTTTCATTCTAACTGGATTTCAATTCTTTACTAATTTTTCAGCATCACGATATATTTGAAGTTCATTACGTGTTAAAATTCTCAGCAAATTGCTTATCATTTTACTAAATCACACTATAGTCAATAGGTAAAACGCAACGTTTCAATGCCACTGGCATCATCCTCAGGCTGAAAAGACGAAAAGAAAACTGGTCACTCAATAGAAATGAAACAATCATACAGGCAAAAACAAAGACCATTAATAAAATTAATACAGAAAAACACACATGGATGTAAAATACCAAGACTAACTTTCTCAACACATGTTCACTTGGCCGAAGAATAAAGCGAAATGGTGGACTGCAACGATTGTTCCAACAATTTACGGCACGGTTCTTTTAAACAATTTCAGAGCAAAAAAATCGTTCATATTTTCATTGAGGGAAGGTTTGAGTTTATGGATATGTAAGGCTTCTATAATGTGTGTTACATTTACAATTACAATTGTAAATTACAATTACATTCATGTGTTTTTTTTTGTATTAATTTTATTAATGGTCTTTGTTTTTGCCTGTATGATTGTTTCATTTCTATGGAGTGACCAGTTTTCTTTTAGTCTCTTCAGCCTGTGGATTTCAATTCATTCAATTATAGTCAAAAAAATTTCAATTTGGGACTCAAGTTCATGAAAATGCAAATTCCATTCACCCTGAACAAAACTTTGCAGACAGATCCCATGATTATGTTTACCTTCAAGTAACTAAAACAAATTCTATGTACACTTTGCATGGTCACCTTTGGTGGCCAACTCTGTATGGCTGCCTAATGTGAACAACTTTGATCACTTTTCATTGCATTAAAGGCCACTTTTGAAAGTGACCAGGGTATTTGTAAAGGAGAGGATCATAATCAATTTTCTAATTTTTGCTGCCTAAATATAGTTAATTAGATCAAAATAAACAACTTTTCATCTATGCAAATTCCGTCGAAAATTAGAATTAAACCGAGTTATAGCAGTAGGTTTGGTTTGGGTAGCGTACGTTTGGGTACTTTGTAATTTATTATTAGCTGACCCCGCAGAGCCTAAATCGACTTCTAAGATCTTTTAGTTAATAACACAATAAAAGGTTATCACCCATAAAATAACGAGCTATAGCGGTATGTCTTTCGTCTTTGCGCTCATCATTCCAGCGCGTCGGAAGGGAGAGTCCATTATAGTCTTCCCCTCCGCCCAATTTCTTTCTGCTTCAAACACAAGAGTTGCGGTCAGTAATTTACCGCTATGACTTGTTAAATACTCATTTGCAACGGAAATTGCATAGAATAAAATTTTTTTATTTAGATCTAATTAACTATGTTAAGGCACCGAAAAGTGGAAAATCAATTATGGTCCTCTCCTTAACATTTACCAGAGACCAGATATAGTATAGGAAGCTGGCATACTCAAAGCCTAATCATTTATTTTACAAACTAAGTAAAGCAAGAGTAGGTACACTATATTTCTCTACAAGGCTACATAAATGCAGAAGCCTGCATGATATTATATTTTCAATTAAAATTCAAGCCATGAGTAAAGGAAAAACAACTATAATTTAACATGTTCACTGCATTTCTACAGTTGTTAACGGTGAGTTTGGTTAGGTTGTAACGGTAAATGTGTAGCGTTGGTCAGTAATCGATTTTTGAGTTTTCAGTGCCGAAACGTAGTTAATTGAACCGTGTAATAAACAATGGATGCACATACAAAGTAAGTCACTCATTCAAAAATAAAACTTTTAACGAGAGATTTTGATTGTAGTTTAATACAAGACAGTTACTCAGATACAAAAATAAATAACATAACAGGCAATACAGCCAATTCAAGACATTTCAATTATGAATAATTATTTAAAAAATAACTTTTAGAATAGCATTTGTTATTAAATTTTGTATAAAAAGGCAACAATATACTAATCTTAATGTCAATTAAATTTTGGGGATGTCTAATGTTTTTTATTTTAGTTTCCACAAAAAATATTTAATTTTGCTCGGCCTCCATCAATGACAACATAAGTTAAAGCACATACAAATTTTTCTCTTCATAAACTCATGCTATTAAGGGTCAATAAAAAATCTACTCTTTTTTCAAACAATGGGTAATAAGAAACTCATTATTAATTTATGAAGCTTTGATTCAGTGAGTTAATTGGGATAAATGATGTAACTCAAGTTAAGTTTTACATTACCTTGGTTTGGCACAGCCCTTTCTGGAACTGGATTTGAAGTTCGAAGGACAGAAGTGCTTACACTTCACTCCACACAAGACTTCTTCGGCATTTTGGATATATAATGCATCTTCAAATGCATGTTGCATTCAACATATTTCAGTTTCATCAATAATTATCGAAAAACTTTTTCTTAAGCGTACGCAAGGAGCCATTTTAACTCCCGTAATCTACTTCGCATCACTTACGGCCGCCATAACCAGTTGTAAACAAAGTCACGTGACGATTTTTCGTCACGTGACGTTTTTTGCGTTCCGTCATTGGCCAATTGGCATCGCTCACGATCATCTATTAAATGGTCTTTAACCAGCTGGACGTTCAATTCCTTTGAAATTTAGTATCAATGATATAAAAATGTAAAATACACTTAGGTTATGCATTACATGCCCTCCACTGCGCTGAATTCCACTACGATGAATTCCACTCCGGGCCCAGGAACAGGGACTAGTTTGCGACAGACGTTCGAAAGTGGACACGAGTAACGAGTCCTTTCTATTGTTGAAAATATATTCTACTCGACGCATGACTGGACATGAATTGAAAACATTTCTAGCTTTTTAGAGAGCATAAACGACTCAATTAAGGTTGATAAACATTTTCTAACATTCATTCTTGCATCTAAAACACTTAGTTTATAGTGGAATTTATTACCACTAATAAATTCAATACGGTAACGACAGAGTGTCTTTCATTCAATAAACAGCTTCATTTTTCTTTATCCTTTTATTCTTTTCCGAAGAAGTAGAGAAATTTAAAAATTTGAAATAAATGAGCTCAACAAGTGTGCTCTATATTAAAGCTATATAACACAGCTCTATATTATTTGGTATATTGTTCACGGGGAAACCAAAGTTTCTCAAAGAAAATATTATTTTAGTGAAGCACCAAATGAACTAATCAAGTATGGGTTAGGGTAGTTCCAGTCACTACCTGTTCCAGTTTCAGTCACAGCAGAAAAGTTTGAGAACCCCTGCTCTTATAAGGTATATTTGCGTTGAGTGTAAATAAAGTCGTGTGATCGAATTTGTCCGTTGATCATTTAGAAATGATTAACATAACTTCTTTATGTATATATAAGGCTATGAAAACGGCTCGTGCTTCATTTCACTTTTTCAACATTGTAATTTTTATTTGCGTAAATTTAAATACCGCATTAACTTGTTGGGTAATACAGTATATGATTCCATTACTGTATGCCATGCACTAGTAGACTGTGTAATGTTTAAATAAGTTCAAAAATGGGAATAAAAATGCTGCATGTTTTCCTGTTTTTCTTTTAACGGAGCACAGTTCATGTATGAATAAAAAAATGAACTTCCTCCCTGACACAGGCTTATTAGCAAATTCATACAGATCTCAATGAACACTTTTATAGTATTTTTCACTTATTCGTATGTATGTTTACGCGTATGTACTTACGTATATATACACACACAAGTGAATGGACAATATATGTATGTACGTATAAACGCACAAGCCCCTTAGTTGCATTACGTTCCTCACATGCACAGAGAATGAAAATATACACGTTTAGGTACGGTAATTTGCCAACTTATATACGGGCTATCCAATTCTGGGGCAGAATACGTCAAATTGTATACCATCTTTACGCTGCGTTGTCTGCATCGTAAATGAGAGGGAATGGAATTTTCTGAATCAATTTGCACAGGCTTTTTATTAACGTTTCTCTTTCTGCCATGGCCATCATATATTTCTAGTTGGCAAATTGATGAATTTGCAACTTGAAACTTTTTACGCAGTGCTAATATTGTAAATTCTATTCTGAGAGTATTATTAATTTTTTAAATTAAGCTGTTCCGCAAGAATTATTAATTTTTTATCTCATACTTGGCAATCGCAAATCGGTAATGTGTTGGTTGAACAAAAAGTAAAACGACGACAGAGTGATACAAGACATACTGCCACATTAACAGCAATTGTGACAAATATATGATCATGTTTTTACTGTTACGGACCATTGAAACAATGGAAATTTAATCGGATTCTGTATAATCCCCTGAAGAGTCAGTCGAATCTGTAATATTCAGTTTGTCTGTTAAAACTACTCCTAAATGTAAAGATAAGCCGTTGGATCAACGGACAACTTCCAAGATTCCGTTACGACAACGAAGAATTCAATTTACTCCCGTAATTTTTAATTGACCTGTAAAAACAACGGAAATTAGCAAAATTGTCCGGTATCGAACTGAATTACGGATGAATTTGTTGATTTAACAGATAATATTCAGAAAACGGACTAGAAGTAGCAATTTGTGTCATTTTAACAGATAATTCGTCTGTTTTTGTCTGTATTTTTGCAGTTTTTTTTACAGTGCACTGCGCGTCGAGCAATTTGTAGTGTCAGAGGATATTACATTCAAGAGCGTATATATTTTTTAATGTTTTAATAAATGATAGTTTTTGTGTGTGAAAATTTAATATTTTTAACTGCTGGCATGCTGTTCATCTCAATAGTATAATAATTTCATTGATGCCATAAGCTCATTATAATTGTGGAGATGCTGTGGTGTATCTCGTAGCGATGTGGGCAGACAGAGGCGATGCTTTGTGTGTGTCGCTTCGTACCAAAACTCGTTTACTAGGGTGCCTTTATTAGGACTTGTGCGTAGGCAGCCAATATTGCAGCTCACATATTACTCGACTTGAATATAGAAAATATATTATATTCGAGGATCGTTAGTTACGTTCCTTACGTGTCAGCTTTGGATTCTCGAGTCCTCGTTTGGAGTAATTGTCAATGTTTTTTTAATTAATTCAAGCGTTTTCAAAGCTTCATATCGTTTCAAAAAAAATTGTTAACGCTTCTTCTTATCACTCTACGGCTGGATTTGATTTACGTGACTGTTCATCGGCCTGACGTCTCTGCTTGTATTGCCTTTGGCTAATTTCCTTATCTAGCCTTCTCATTTCACCTTTGGAGGCGCTTGCAATTTTCAGCGTCAAATTGCTGTATACAGCCTAGGAATCGTGCACGGTAAACATCCGTAATGGGTCTCAGTCGCATGCATCCTTGCTGGAATGGCCAAATGTTGTTCTGCGGCTGATTGGGTGAAGATAACGTTGATGGCACTATTGTGTATTCATGAACCTGTCTTGAAACTAGTCCTTGCTCTCTGCAGTGCTCTTTTATTTTGTCAGTGTGTGGTGCCGTAATTATGGCCTCAAGCAGGATGTCCAATTTTGCAACCTGTACGAAGGTGCGCTTACTTCATCGCTATTGTGCGTTTACGAAGGATGTTTAGTAATTGTTACTTTCAAATAAAAGCTTCGTGAAAATCAATGTTCGGCAATGTTTCACAGGGCTCTCTTCATGGTCAAATGAGAAAAATGATTATCAGAAACTTGTTATTGGGGCAAAGTTGTACGTCGTGGTGTATACTTTTCTATGCTCTCATTTTCCCTTGTGTTAAATTATTGAAGTTTCTGGGCATACAAATGAAACCATTCACAATGGGCTAGTGCTGACTTTAGTTGAAAAATATTAGAGGGTTGCTCCCATTTAATGTTGTTCAAACGATAAGATAATATGGGTACCTTTTATTATTTGTATTGATTTCAATTACGTTTTCCTCTTCAGTGATTCCGATAATTTAGCATTTTGTGAATCAATTTTTTTCATATTCGTATCTCATTTAGTCGAGCTTCAGCAAAAAAGTTCACAAATTCTACGATTGTTCATAAGGTGATATGGTTGAAGTCATTTGTTTTTATACCTGCATCGTGTTGCAAAAACTGGGTTCTAATAGTTCCAATTTACGTTATCGATATTGAGGAACTACGAAAGCTGCGACTTAGTCATACGGGCCCTGATCCGAGGCCTCTATATAGTGTGCGCTGATAACGTCTTCTATTATTTCTTTACTAGCTTCACCAAGCTGACAGTGACTTTTTTTGTCTTGACGTACTCAAAATTGAATAGCAGTGTAACTGTGAGCGGAAAATTTCAAGGCAAACTTGCCTCTATGAATGTTCTCAGGGCCGCATGGCTCAATATTGTGTTTGGCTTTCGCCTCACACTTAGATTTTTTTGCTCGAGCTTACTGTGGTGTTGTTTAAGGCTCCATTATGTGCTGTCTCCTTGTGTTTGAAGCAAGGTAGCTACAGTATTAAATTTACGCGTGTAATCTTGGGGACCCAGCCTCTCTTAGCTGATCTGATAACGGCCTGAAAAAATCTCCGCAAGTTTGTCGGCTCCATCTTTGTTCTTGGTGTCGGTTGAGGTTTCGATGTATCACACTGGATCCGTCTGAAAGCTCGTTCTCATACTCTGACAGCTCGTTGCGACTGAAACACTGCTGCTGGATGGAATTACTCTGTCTTTTCATGCATGTTTTCTTCTGTTGCCAGATTTAAGCTCTACTGCTAATTTGCGAACGCGCTGCATAGAAAGTTCAAAATAATTTGAAGTCTGCGTTTCCTTTTTTCTTTCTTTAACTAGTCACGCGTATTGATATAGTACCTGAATCTCATGCGACTGGACAGAAATGCATACAACTCTATTATGCCAATCATTCTCTCAAATACCATAGTCCTTGTGTGTGTGATCTGATTCGAGGAATTTATTTGCGCTTATGGACGTGCAAATTATTTCCTTGAACATTAAAACTGCATCTCTAATGGGTTGATGAATACACTGGAATAATTTTTTGGTATTTTTTGCAAAAATTAGTTTAGTGCAAGCAGTCCATGAGGAATAAGATTTATTCTGCCACGTTAGCCTCATTGCAAGTTACTGTGAACGAAACTCGTTATAGACGCTCTGCCGAATGAGTATATAAAAGTGTTGCTAAAGGGATAGTACTGATAAACAAAAAGATACTAGTTTTAAGGGTTAAAAATTTTTGGAACCTCTTAGGACATAAGTTGTTTTGAGAAACAACTGAAAAGTTTTACTGTCTCTGATAGTTTAAATTTTTATTTGCTTTCGTGGTTTTATTTACTCTCCCAGTCCCCTCAGAGGGATACAACTATTGTATCTATGGGAATTTGCGCTCCCAGGGGAACCATGTGTGGGCCCGAGCTAAAGGTTAGGTAGGCTTCCTTTTTGTTGTAATAAAATAGGTTTTTGTTTTGTTACGGACCATCTTTTTTCGGTTCACTGCTGTCCTGTTTTTCAGCACCTACTACTTTCTTCTTCAACTTTTTTCTTGTTTCATGAACTTCTTTCCTAGCTTACTGTTTCTGTGCACCTTGTGCATAGATTCCACGTTCCCTCAACTCCATACTAAATGGTGCCTTCCTTTTTCCTCTCTTGGAACATCTTTTTCGTGGTTAAGGGATGCTAAAACTTTCTTATATAATAATAATAATACTCTCCCAGTGCGAACTGAGTAAAGACACATCAAGTTGATAGAGCTGTGTAGTCGCTAAACGTGGTACCGGGTTGGTTAAATGACTATTATATAAGAGGTTAGTAGCTCAGAAATTAAATGGTGTGATTGTATTATTATATTAGCAAATTAGAACTAAATAAAGTCTCTGTGTGTAACGCACTCGTCGTTAAAACAGCTGCTCATTTCTTAGAAACCAGGTAGTTTCTCTGATAAGCTCTTGAAGTGGGGAAATACGTCCGATTATTACCTTTTTATTTTGCTACTTAGTATCATTGGTCATACCCTGATCTAGTACGTATTTATTTTCATGTTTGTACTTGTATTTTCACTCGTAATCTATACTTGAATCAAACTACCTCTATAGTTGTTAAATAATACTGAGTTATATGTGATAGCTTCGCGTAGTTAAGATTGAGCATAGCAAATATTTAATGAATTTTACTTGAAAATTTATTTCTATAAAAGCTTTGTATGAGTTGAAGTTAGCTCTGAGATCACTTCGTTCGTAATGACATTCAATATTAATATTTATCAGAGTAATTAGAGAAAAATTTAAAAGTTATTCATAATTTATCCTCACCCGTTATAATTAGGTAACATTGGTACTTGTTGAATTAAAGGAAGAACAGTGAAAATGGTTGGTCGCTCCTGTTGTATTGGTGCTCTCATTATAAGTATGTCTCACGTTTATTGCCTCGCTTATCTTGATTGCTGTGTTCTTCTCATGAGGATACAACTATTGTATCTATGAGAATTATCGCTCCCAAGGGGAAGATATGAGGTCTCGAGCTGAAGGTTTGATAAGCATTTCTTTTTGTTGAGACAGAATTTTTTTTGTTACAGACGATCTCTCTCTTGTTCGCAGGTAGGTTTTTTCAATTCACTGCTGTCTTTTTTTCAGCACCTATTTCTTTATTTTTCATTTTTCATTTTGATTTGGCAAACTTCTTACAATCTGATCCAGTTTTAATTGTTGTGATTTTCATCGGTTTTATCTATCGTGTTCGCCTTTGGAAGTGCGTTGCGTTGAAGTATCGAAAAGGTTTATTTTCTAAAGTGTTATTTGTTGTTCAGCTTCTGCACTTCTTGATTCAAACAGATCGGTGTTTGTGCTTCGAGTGTGCACTTATTACTCAACTCCTCATCTACAAACACCAACATTCATCATATGTGCGTCAAATTTAAAAATGAACACGTATGATTAATAAAAATTTGTACCTTGCAGGCACCGGTAGCGTGGAGAGCCGCAACAGCACCGCCCGCCTGAACTCTACAGGAGGCAACGCTGCATCTCCTGCTCACTACAGTGCCTCTCTTCAGCAGCAGCAGAATGGAGGCCAGTTCACTTTCCCTGTTACTGCCGCCACCGCCGGTCCTACTAATGCTACAACTGCTGCAGGACAGAATGCTACTACCGGTGCTGGGGGTCCCCAGGTAATTAGTTTAATGTCTTCGAAGTAAAACATGCTGTTCCCATATAGCCCATATAAACTTTTTTCTAAAATTAAGTATTGAATCTTGAGAGAACCAATTTATTGATCAGTCTAATATGCCCCTAGGTTAAATATGCTTGTGCACCTTAAAATAGCGTTGATGATAGGATGCCTTAGAAGTCGCTGAACTTATTCGGGCCCACAAGCTGCTATACTCAAATGTGTCCATTGTAGTAGACTTAAGAAACGATCTTCTGCTATATCACTTATGGTAAATAAATTGGTTAAATTATTTAAATCATAGCGTGGAGTTAAGGTATCGAATATAGCTGTACTTTGGAGTTTTTTCTAAGGTAACCCGTTTCGTAATTAGTTGTTTTTGGAGTTGTTCCCTTGCAAGCTAAGTTCTGCTGCAGGTATTCCTCTCAGTTGCAACTATTATGAGCAATAGGATGAAGGTACATCTAGTTGTTTCTTATCATGCTGAATTATTGAATTTAAGGTGTGAAATAGTGTGCTAAATTTTTCCATCTTCTGTCAAAATTTATGGAATTTAAAATTACTTTCAAGACAACATGATAGAAAAGTAATTTCGAGGTTTTCGAAAGTGCTGTATTTCAAAATTTTCGTCGAAACTTTTCTGTTTCAACTGTTCTGATAATGAACAGACCATTGTGTGCAAGTAGGTCTTCGGTGTTATGTTAGAAAAATTTATAAGATGGGAACGTCGAGTTTATACCCTTGTGCATCGTCTGTGTGTAAGATTTTAATAACTGTCTCAGGACGGCGTGAGCTAATTATAAAATGAATTTCATTTTCAATATTGCTTTAGAAAATATATGCTAATTTACAATACGTGCCACATTTAAAACTCAATAAAATAGGACCACTTGATAAGCATTGGTAAGTTTTGCTCAAAGTAGCTTCTTACTAGTGCCTTTTACTTTCATTTATTTTACCCGTAGGTCTTTGAATGTAATATTGTTTAAAATTTTAAGCCTTATTGAAAAACTGCTTAGCATTTTTCACGAAGCTGAACTTTTACATTAGTATAAATCATTTTCCTTTTATTTACATTAGTAGAAATCATTTTCCTTTCATTTAAATTAGTAGAAATCACTTCCTTCCATTCACATTAGTAGTAACCATTTTCATTTCATTTTCAGTTCGCGCATTTACTGTGCAAATCCCAAGGATCGAACTCCCCTCACCACCAGCACCACCTCCACCAGAGCCAGCAGCACGCAGGGCCGCTGCACTCCCAGCAGCAGATATCCATAGAAGACCAGGGCATCGATGTACAGTCGCCCGTTCGCTCCAGCAGCCCTGGCTCAGGGTCTGGATCCTCCAGCACAGGGTCCACAGCCTCGACTAGTTGCTGTCGCAATTCCACAACGTCTCTGGATTCTGGTCGCGCTTCCGCTACTACTCATCACCCTCATCATCAACACAGGTCTCGTGAAAACTCTTTTCTCCTCCTGTAATTTTATACGGTTTATATGGTAAATTTTAGCTTTGTGGTAATGTTGACTCTTGAAAATACGCGTTAATCGATTTTTTTTTAAGCTAAGTCTCGAACTTTGTGTGGGACTATTTTATTTGTTCCCTCGGAATGAGCAAGCATACTTGTAGCGAGTTGTTCATACTTCTGATGCGGGCGGGCGAATAATGCTAAAAAAACAATACAATGCTGGATTATTGTAGGAACTACGACTAAGTAGTATTGCGTTGCTGGAGTTTCAAACAAAACAAATGTTACAAAATGCTTAAAAATAACAGAGATATATGTAGATGTTTTGTAGGGCTGACTCCCGCATTGGATGTTGTGCTGTAGAGGAGTCAAATGTTCTTTTTTTTTGTTTTGATTCAGGGGGCTGAATTTTACACTCACTTTTTGTGAGCGTCGACTGAAATGGAAGCGATGCACTCTTTTCTTTTTTCTTCCCGAGAGGAATGAAAGCTGTAAGAATACAGGGAGCGTGTTGGTTGGCTTTCCGCTCAGGACAGAGAAAAGACTGCTTTTATTGTATTGTCATTGTCATGTTTTAGGTAAATTTTTGAAGGTTTGGAAGATGAAAGATAATGAAATTTTGCTGTGGGTGTGATTTAGGATTGTTTCGAAAGTTAAGTGTCATGCTGTTGATTTTCAAACTTTTTATCAATGCATTTAGAGATTTTTCTACCTTCATCTTCAAGTTCATTTGCATGATTTAGTTCCTACCCAGTGTATATATGACGTATTTGTCAAAGTCTGCCATAACTATTGTTTATTTTGTAATAAAAGTAATTCATGTTACTTAGCTTGAATGATTAAAAAACGAGGTTGACTCTAGTGTATGTGGACTTAGTATTCACATAATAACTTTATTTTTAACGCAAATTTGTTCGGTTTGTGTAGTGTGATCAATTTATTTATTTTTATGGGCTGTCGGTTTATGCGACAGCGGGGGACCCAATGAGTAATTCATTTTTCAAATTGTCTCTCAAATAATAAGCAAATGGTTTTTACTTAGTTTATTGAGTCTCATTCTAATTTTCCTTTCCGTTTTATTCAGAACTCGTGCGTGATTTGAAGGAGAAATTGTAGCGAGTCGTATCGTGTGTTATGTCAATAAACTATGAAAAATTAATCTTTGATAAAAGTAATAGCTGTATGGGGAAAAAGTGATTTTAAAATACAAACTTTCCATACGGTATCTTGAAAAATTTACTTCAATTTCTACGTCAATGTTACGTGAAAGCGAAATGACAAATCTAAGAACCAGAAAGCTAATATACCCGCGTTCTTGTATAGATCTCACCGATTGTAAAGTTAACCCAAAGTCCTGCGTTGACAGACTGAGCGGGCAGAGCTACGACAGTGGAAGCGGCACAGGAGGATGCCTGCGCCACAGCTACCACTCCTCCAGCAGCAGCATCGGCTCCATCGAGTCTCCGCTGCTCAACGTCAATGATCTGCTCAGCAATGGAGTTAGAGTGAGTCGTGCCGGTAGATTTGAAGTGAGTCGTGCCAGCAGATTTCCGCTCAATTGACGGAATGAATTTCCTTGTATGAATAACTGGTCATTGAACTTGAACTTGAGGGCCGACAGCGTCGGGGCCTTTGTAACGACCTACAATTCCCTCCACAATTTACACTCAGAGAGTTCAGCGCCTGATACCAGACTTGTCCACTAAACTACTCAGGATCTACCAATTCTTGTCACAAGCTGCCATTGGACAGCATCACTGGGATAACCAGTGTGTCAAGACACCATCCCCAGGCATATTGAGTCATTACTGCCCACTCTACCTGACTGGCTCATTCCAGTCACTGTCTCTTACTCCAGGCACGTACCAGAAACATTTTCATTGCTTTAATGATGCTCAAATTACACTCCTGATCCAATCCAGCAAGACAGCTCATACCGCAATCATCTTCAGCATATCTGGCATACCACTCATTCTCTCCATACTGCTCAAACACCACATTCATAAAACTCTCTCTCTCTCTTGCTCATACTTACTACATTCCAGCACAAAATGCTCAATTGTTTCCTCCACTCCACTATTACACTGCCGACATAATCTGTTATTGTTCTCATTCCACCTCCATGTACGTCTGTTCACACTCAATGACTTGCATCTCACAGCAAACAAGAGTTGACTTCCAAAACTACCATCATAGAACATCTCGAACTTCGGTGCTTCTTTTTTCATATACCAGTTAAGTGTAGGTTTCCGCATCATGCTAAGCTTCCACTTATTCAATCCATACTCCTTTGTTTGCCTCTCAATCTCTTTTTTCCACCTCTTGCAGTCCCACTCAGGCCCTACACCTCCAACATTTATTAAACTCCAGTCATCCACAGGTCTCCCAATTCTAACATGAATAATCTTTTGCATACCAAGTTTCCTTGCATGCCCCCCAACTTACTTTCTCCCAATTGCTTACAGTCAGATTCCATTCAAAATATCGCTTCACCCACCTGCTATTCTGCATTCTTTCAATTCTCACCTTATAATTCAGCACCGCTTTCATCATTCTTTCTGAAAATAGGCTCCACCCCAGGTCACCTCTAATGGCTTCTGTAGCCGTCCATTTTGGAACACCCAATGCTAAACGTCCTACCTTATTTTGTATTACATCCAGCTTTTCATTGCTAAGCTCTGAATCCCCTCAGGGGGATACAACTATTGTATCTATGGGAATTAGCGCTCCCAGGGGAAAAATGTGAGGGCCCGAGCTGAGAGTTAGGTAGGCCTTCTTTTTGTTGAAATAAAATTTTTTTTATGTTAAGGACCACCTTTTTTCGGTTCACTGCTGTCCTGTTTTTCAGCACCTCTCACTTCCTTCTTCAACTATTATCTTATTTCATGAACTTCTTTCTCATCATGCTGTTTCTATGCCCCTTCAGCATAGATTCCTCATTTTCTTATCTCCATACTAAATAGTGCCTTCCTCCTTCCTCTCTTCGATACGCTTTATTTTTGTAGCGGTTAGGGAGGCTTAAACTAACTTATAACCTAATCTAATCTAAGCTCTGAATTGTTCACTGAATGCTATTCTAATTGTTTTAACTTTGGTACCTTAACTGTTCAACGTATCTTTTAAACTTAGTATGTATATCCGTTTACTGTTCCTCAGGACTCTGAGGTGCTGCGAGCCTGGTTGTCTGAGCTGCACCTGGAAGAGCACACGGACAAGTTCATAACTGCAGGCTACGACATGCCCACCATCTCGAGGGTCACTCCAGAGGACCTCAACGCCATCGGCATTACCAAGCCTGCTCATAGGAAAAAGCTCAAGGCGGAGATCAGCAGACTCAACATCAGGGATGGCCTGCCCGACTATATTCCGGTTAGTGGGCCAAGTCTCTGGAATTCTTCCTGTTTAAGCAAATGTATTATGATTTGAATACTAAAATGGGATGTATTTTTTGGTGTCAAGTGCACGTCGGAAAAAAACAGACTTTAAAAACCTCATTCAGCTTATGTTTTTTTTAAGGTTTTGCTTTTAAATTAAAATTCGGAATATATCTATAGGAATATCTATGAGAATTGGTGTTCCACGGGAAACTTCGAGTTCCCTCAGCCGAAGGTTAGGTATGCCATTCTTTTGTAGAAACAGAATTTTTTATTAAGGAGCATATTTTGTCTGTTTGCTTTAATTTTTCTTTCTGCTCTAATGTTTTTTCTGGGGCCATATTACTGTCTTCATAATTTTCTACTTTGTTTCATAACTTTTTTTAATCTTACTGTTTCTATGCTCAGGTCATGGGAACACATCCTGTACATAGATTTTCCGTTCCATACTTGATAGTGCTTCTTCTATCTCTCATGAAAACGCCTTTGTTGGAGTTAGGGGCTCAAACCAACTCCTAGTCTAATCTGAGGGTAGGAAACAATTCATAATTTCCCAACAGATTATAACAAACACTCTTCCAACGTAGTTGTGAAATAAGTTTCTTCGTAAATCTATAAATGAAAAATTGCTTTGCAAGTCTAAATTGACTTTAAGGGTATTATTCTATTCAATAAATTAAAATGGCATTCATAAATGAAGGAAAAATATCCCAATGGCGTTTTTAGGGGGTTATTTATTTTTTTGGAGCCCATTTTTAATTTTTTTAGCTGTTTTAATTGATTTTTTTCAAGCTAGCCTTGACTCATGTCACTTTCTTCAAAAAGGAACAACGTTTGTTCAACCTTGAGCTTTGTTAACTCGTTTTTCAGCGTTTCCTTTTTCTCCCCTCTGAAATTTTTAAAAGTTATGTACGAGTATACATATATCCTGTGAAAGTGAAATGGACTGCGTTCAATTTGAATGTTAATAGAGTTAACTAAAAGACTCATGAAGATCGCTCAGAATGAAATGTTACCAATGTGGCATGTATTTTGTGGCGTGTTCTGCACCCAGAAGCTATGTCTTCATCTTACGGATCCAAGCTCGTGCTATCCGTCCAATTTAACCTTTCCTTATCCTTCAATGATATCTTATCACTGCCTTGAATTTACAAGTAAATTTTTTTTTCTGCAGGCCACAATGGAGGAATGGTTGGCTGTGCTCAAGTTGTCTGAATACAACGCAACGTTGCAGCGTCAGGGCTACCGCACTCCCCTACAGATGCTGCAAGTCATGTGGGAAGATCTTGAGGAGATGGGCATCACCAGGCTTGGCCATCAGAAGAAGGTTTGTTCTATCGCGACGCGGAGTTTACCCTTTACCGTCAAAGTGGATTTCAAATCCACTTTCATAAACAGCTCTAATATAATTTTATTCTTCGTGAAATTTGTGCCCAAATGTGTTCTCCGAATTTCATTGTCGAGTGGCAGTTACTTTCTCGTTGTGATGTCGGTGACAACATGATCCCGGTGCCAGTTTAGTGATGGTGGCTGTGATAGCGGTAATATGAGAACAGAATGCGGACGTTTAAGGGTTAAGTTATGTCACCTTGTGAGGCTGTCATTATTACTATTTTCAGCTATCAGAGAAAGACATTTTATAATCGTATGGTTCTTGCATAAAAATATGTCGAAGGATACTGAAGAAAAATGACTGCATTGAAGTGAAGAGTAATGGCTTAGTTGTGGTCTCAAAAACGTCTTTATGTTTTTCACAAATTTTGGGCGGACGCCGAGCGAAAGGTACCTCATTTCATAGTCTTTTTAGTTTCTTTCAGTTTAGTTTAGAACTCGATTGATATTCAGCAGACTTTCATACTTTCCTCACGAACTTACATTGACCTGTGAATAACAAATACAGTGATAAACTAGATGAATTCTATTTTTCTAGAAATTTCAAAGTCACTGGAAGCTTTCAAGTTATCATAACAATTATTTGAAGAAAACCTTTCATAATTGGTCAACTTGTTTGTTGGTAATTCATGAGTTGACTTTTTTTTGTTTTAAAGCAATGTGTTACAATCCAGTCCTCTTTTCTCATGCTTTGTCTGCTGATTCTTAGATTTTTTCTCTGATACACGTAAATAGATCTTCATCGACACAAAAAACCCTTCGATGGTTTCAATGTTATTTTTATTGAAATTACTTAGATTATGTGTCACTAGATTAATGGAGATTGTAGATCATTTTTACGCAATTTATTTGGTAAAATTAATGGGAAGTTAAGTTTCAGATAATTTTTCCTAAGTTTTTCCCAGGGAACGTAAGTCAATGAAGGTGGTGCAGCAAGCTTTATTTCGCGTGTAAGACGTAAAATAAAAATTAACGTCATTCGTTTTCAAGTCTGACTTCATTCAGATGATCGTTATTTCCTCACTTTTGTTTTTTTCTTTGAAATGCAAATGAGGAAAATAAATTATTTCATGCGTCTTTAGAAAACCTGGCATCAGAACATGAATTTGAAATTGAAAAACTTTATTCACCTTCACCGTTGAAATTCTGAAAAACTTATTGCTTTGTTTATGTGCAGGTGATGCTGGCTATTAAACGGATCAAAGATATCAAGGGTGGAAAGAAATTTTCAGCAAATCAGCCACCTCAAGCTCAAATACCAGCACAAGAAATCGTGTTGATCAACCGAGCAGAGGGAGGCACCGAAAGTGGGTACTCTCCTATCGGCGAACTCAGGACTTTCGCTGGCCAGCCGTGCTATTCTCCACGTGTGCCAGACTCATACAATCACCAGCGGTCGGGCAGCGGGACGAGCACCAACAGCAGCTATAACCCCAATAATGCTCAGTTCAGCCCATGTGTGTATCGCTCGTACAGCGTTGGTGCCACGAGTGCCCTGTCACAGCAGCACCACGAGGCCGTTAATTCAGCGTCACCGTTGCACCGTCAAAATTCTCACCACGGAGCTCACGGTGGTGCGCATCAGTCACAGCTTGCTAGTCAATTTGTATCTAGTAATGGCAACCGCGCTGCCGCAGTTCAGTATCGGCCCGATGTTGTGGCGGTGCAAGTCAATCCTCAGGTTAGAAGAAGTAAGGATGGCATGTTCGAAGAGCCTATCTATTCGACCTTTCATCCTGAAAATAATCGTCTTAGTCAGTATCAGCAGCAGTATGGGCCACTTCCTAGTTCTACTACAAACCAGTTTTCATCTTTGCCACCGAGACCCAATTTGCCTCCAATGATGAGTTCTTTCCCTCAGCGATCTTTGGATGACGGTGACATCACGCCTACAAATGAGATCGGGATGTACGAGGGAGGTGGAGGGACGCTACCGAGACAGAGAGCTTCAAACAACAAAGTCAGGCCAGTGGCCAAAGTTACTGCCAAAACAAGAGTTGACGTGCACCAGGAAATGTCATATGACAACAGTGCAAGTCAGTGCTCTTCAGTTATCGAAAAGAATGAGCAGCTGAGTTCGGATCAGTTTAAGCAGGGTATGAATGTAAATAATATCGATAAAGTCAATAATGTTTATAATATGATGCATTCGCACAGCACTAATAATACTCCTCAAGGCACTCCTAAGAAACTTCCACCTCCGCCTCCTAGGCGGTCCAACTCAGTTAGTGAGGCAAATAAGCAAGATTCAATGCAGGCATGCTTTGCGAACAATGGTTCTAGTCAAGCAAAGTCCAATACTGATTGTCCAGTAAGTAACAAAATGAACTCTGGCCCTTCTAATACTGTTGGGCTTAATGCACGAGATGGATTTCTACGACGAAGTTTCAATTACGGTTATATGGGCGTAAAGAATAATCTCCAGCCTGACATTTCATCAGATCTTCCTCCTCCCCCACCTGCCCCTCATGACGTTGGTAATCACCAATTCATTCATCATCACCCCAGCCATAGACGTTCTCAAGATCAAATGATGGTGGCCCCAGAACTGCCCACCAAAGCAACGCCAGCTGCTTCTGACAATCAACTCTCGCCTCCTTCGGCTTTGCCTGATTTGTCCGTCAGTAATGCACCACATCCTCCTGCAACGACTGCTGCGGGCTGTATCTCTGACCGCGAAGACTGCCTTATCTCGAGGCCTCGGAGAAACGACTCCACCGTATCCAACTGTAGTCAGAAGGTAAATTTTGGTCTTCCTCTCCTTTGACTGTTATCTTTTTAAGTTAGATGTATATTCGAGCAAACAGTCGATAAAAATTTTACAAACATTCGCCGTGGCATCATTGTATTGAATGTTGTTTGAGTTCAACCTTTAAGCAGTATAACGTCTTTGTTTCCAGTCGACGTCGAGCACAGATTCATCAGACAGCCTGCCGTTTGCGAACGACAATGCAGGGACGATCAAGCAGCGCTATGCTGTGGCCCCTACCGGCGCGCCTCCTCTTCCCTCCATACCTCCGCACATCCACCCTGGGGTAGCGTCGCCTGTACCGTCTCCTTCAACCCTCAGAAGGGTTGGTAACCCGCACAGGGCATCCATGCACAAAAACAGCCCTGCGCGTTCCGCCGTCAACACGAATGGGTAAGAGCATATTTCTCTTATGCTATAGGTTGCAGTTCATCACTAGATCATATTTTCGGATGTCACTGGATATGCTAAAGGTTTCTCTAATCTTCGATTACTCTCTTGAAGGATATATTTTTGATATTCATCAGTAAATTATTAATTCAATCACCCACTTCTACGTTCTCTTCTTTACACAGTTCTTAACACTACTTATGTAATACTGATGTAAAAGTGGCCCATAGACTTTTCACGATTTTTAGGATTTTTTGTATGTATTTTATTAAAATAGTATATGAGCAGACCAGCTGCGAAAATTTCTCAAGGAAAAAAATTTGTATCTGGCAGTAATCCTGGGTTTTTAATCGAAGGAAAAATTCATGAGACATATGAAGATGAAATAGATGGGGATTAAAAATAGAAAGTATCCATGAATTCAATTTCAGAATACTCATACTCAGTGCTAAAATATCAGGTAACCAAAATTTGTTTTCCATTACCTTGTGATGATTTCAGCACCTAAAACATAATTTAAATCAAAATCATGCGTTTCGAAAATGGTTATTTATTTATTACTAGCGAATTCCAGCTTACGTTTGAAATTTCGGTTATTGCATTGGACATACAGTCAGTACACCCTCTGAAAGGAAAATGGTTAATAGTTCGTACTTATATGAACTGAGAAACAGCGTCAAGATAGGAAGAAGTTTATGAAACAATGTAAAAATTTATGAAAAAAGTAGGTACTGGAACAACGACAGCAGTGAACTGTTGAAGATCATTCGTCTCTGAATTGAATTAACTTGACAAATAACTTTGTGTTAATCCTTAATGCCTTACATTTTCCCGCAGAAATGAAGATGGAAACGCTGATGTTTTGAGCGACATCGGTAACATGCTGGCAAATCTCACTGACGAGTTAGACGCCATGTTGGAGCAAGAGATGGCCACATAAGTTACTACGGACAGGTGTTGGTTTTGTGAGTGATGGTCGTCGCTTACTCGATTGTTATTGTTATTGTGAATAAGGTTATTTTGATTTACGAGACATAATGAAGTGTTATACGACATTTCCTTTTAAGCAGTTATTATAAACTTATGTCTGTGTCACCAAATCATTTGATGCTTTCCCGAGGATTTATTCCTTGTTAGAAAACCCGTAGGCCCTCCGTATTGTATCGTCTTGCTTTTCCGATTCACTTATTTTTTTCTTTTCATCATTCTGTTACTTTTAAGTAGCGCTTGTGCTTCTGTTCATAAGCTCCTTGATACTGTTAGATATTGCGACCGCAAAAACTGCTTTTCTGACATCTGTACAGAACGTCACCGGAGTAGGAGAGACGTACTGAGTATTTCACTCATAGTTTTGGGCACCTATTAATTATGTCCTGATTACGATCAATCTTAAGGGTAGAGGTGATCAGGTTCCATATTTCCAGTCAGTACTCCTCATATTATCAGTCAGGCCTTGAACGGCAAAGCAACTTATTTTTAAATCTAGTTATGTTATACTTCAGATTATTTTTTCAACCTATTGTGATTGGATGCGTTTGGGAAAGGACATTTCTTACTTTGTTATGAACTTGGAACTTTTATTAGTTTTTAATTTAATTTTTCCCTGAAAATTGTACATCACTCTCGACCTAAATTGTTCTGTTTGTGGAACGTGCTGCCAACAGTTGTCTGAACTCTGCTGTTTAAATTCAATGGATTAGTTCTACTTGAGATCCTATGTAGGGGTTCCTTGAAGCCGTTGAATGCTATAGTGGCCGCTTAGAGGGCATTCGTTTAGCTGTTTTCGAGTTAGTGTTCACTCATCTGTCACCTAGATATTTTTACATCCCTGTTTCCGAGCCATCTCCCGTCGCTGCCGTCTCGTAATCTTTTAAATCAAGCTCTTCTCTTTACGAACTTTTTTTACTACTGCACATCGATGTTCCGTCCCCTCTGTCCTTTATTTGCGACTGCTCGATGAGCTATTCGTACAATTGTGTTTAGATCATGGCTCAGTCGTGGATTTTTCACTCATTGCTGCAGTTAGTACATTTCTTGGATAGTCGACTTGAAAATAATCTATAGCAAATTTTCAGCGAGCCGTCTCACTGAAATCTAAACAAGCATGCGTACCTCTATAGTCGTGCATGGCTAGCAAGTGTCGTAGATCATTTAATGCACAAACGTCCATACTAAATTGAATGAGTGAGAGTATGTTGAGAAACTACATGAAAATATGTCCACGTGCTAGAACTCTAATCTATCGTCCAGAAATTATAGTTTCTCTTAGTGTACATGTACTGTACTTTCTTGACTGGTAAATCTAGTCGAATTCACATTTCAATACGCTCGCTTTTTCGAGCTGCAGTCGAGAAAGGCCTTCAGGAGTTACTTTTGTCCTTCCTTACACTTCGTGTTTTCAGGTTGCTTGATGGTCGCTTGTGTTCCGTTCTTTCATTATATCTTTCAATTAACTGAAGCAGATTTTAAATATCTATTAAGCATTTTTTGGCTATTCGATATGATGTTTTCAATCTATTTTGGTTACTAGATTCTATTTTTTATTTAGTCTTTATATTCTTATTGTTCCCTTGAGCTCTATTTGGTGTGCTCAATAATCATACGAAAGAATTATAGTCGTGACAGCTGATGCCATCCATTAGCTTTAAATTATTAAACACAGTCTTAACTCGAGTGAGAAGCTCAACGGATAGTCAAAGGCGTATTTAAAACCAACTTACTCGTCATTAATGGAGTAGGAAATCACACTAGAACTTGTGTGAACTGAGAAACTTTTCTGCTTAGATTACGGATCTTCAAAGATTAGCTCGCAATAGATGGAATAAATTGTACTTCATTTCTGAAAAATAATTTGCCTGGAAAGGCGGCCTCATTTTCATTTTATTAACTGTATGCTTACAATCTACTAGCCTTACCTATTGTACAAAGGGACGACCGTGTTTGTGTACATTAAACTGTTTTTTTTTTTTAATTTTGTTAACTTGATGAACTTCTCTTTCTGGCTTTGCGTCGCCTGCGTTCTTTTACTTCCAAAGATTCTATCTTCCTTTTGTGGCGATCAACCCGTCTGTACATTTGAATCGTTTGCTAGGTAGGACAAATTTGGAGCCGGAGATTATCTCTGTCGTTCTCTGGGCTAGAGAGGTTTTTATCTATTTCCCTCGTAGTGCCTTAGAATCTATGTAGCTCTCAATTTTACTATGGAGCGATGAATTGTACACCAAAATTTGGTGGAAGCAGGTAATTTTTCAGTATTATTCGAATCGAATTATCGGCTTCTAATCTGAACTCTGCTCGCTTTAAAATTGCAACTTATAATCATCACTTACTATTTTCTCAGAAAAAAATACTGTAAAGGAGTCTGCCACTCTTTGAATGTTATTTTTTTTCAATGTAAGTCATCGACATATCGGTTATCAAATAGAGAAAAATATTTGGCAAAGGTGCAAATTGAAGTTAAACGAAGTTCATAATATAGTATTGATTTGAATACACGACGAATACTTCCATAATTGCTCGGCACGTTTCCAGGCTATTGGTTTCAACATTACGTAGTTCAAATTCAAAGAGGTGTTCACCATTATCAATTCTCTACAGTTCTAAACTTTATTTGAAGTTTTAAATTGTTTGGAAAATAAACTGTATCTTAAACTTTTCAAATCTAGGTAAACTTTTTGAAGTGTTATACATTGTGTTTATGCTGACTGATGTCAGTCTTGGTCGCTTTTCCTTACAGTAATGTCAACACTCGAGTCGAATGTTCTGAACTTAGCTTCATTTTTGAAATTTTTGTATATATTCATTTTTGATGGCATGTCAACGAAGCTTGAACATTTAGTCAATTCCTCCGAGAAATGACTGGCTTTTTGGAACACTTCACGATCAACGTAGTTTGAAATGAGATTTATTTGCTGTCTATAATTGCTTTCTCGTTAGTTTTTATCATTGCCAATGTGTTTCAGGCTTAGTCTTGCTTCAACTCCCTTTAGGGCTTTGTGTAGCTAAATATCGTCCAGTTTAACAGCGTATAAATATATTACAGCTAATCGTTAGAACACTTGTAGGACTATTTTTCTATAAACTGTTCTCTGCGATCTGGTGTGTTGAACACCGTATTTCATGCATCAGGATCATGAATGTGGCCCTGTTCACTGGCTTTGTCTGTCACCGTAACAAGTAGCAATTATCCCTAAATGTATAAAAAATATTTTGTTCTTTAAATTGGTAGTGGAATTATATGCTAAGGTGCGATTTTTGACCTGGAAATCCGGTAGGTGCTCGCATTACTAATGGTAAGGATGAAGACATGATGAATAGAATCCCGAGAAAAACCTAGTATATAATAATCAATGAAATATGCGCAGTAATTAGCAATACTAGAAGAAAACAAAGGCGGTCAATCATGTAATGATACGAAAAATAATAAATTGTTTTGTGGAAAAGTTTCGTACTCATTTGTACACTGTAATCGACTGTTAGGACAAATTATTTACTCCGATTAATTCACGGATTTACCGTTGATTGCTTTTTGTCAACTGATGAAAAAAAGGTACTTAGTGTTTAGAATATTTCAAAATTGAGCTCTTATTTATACAATGCAGAATTGGTGGCTAAATTTGAAAGTATTTGCTCAAATTGCGAAAGCATGATAGCAGATGAGGTTCAACATAAGGTTAAGAATATCAGGTATCATTGAAATGGGAAACTAGAACTTTTCACACCGTACTGAATATACGCGGATTGAATAAAACATTTGAATGAAAACTTTTAGAAGTAATTTTATACACAAGAATATGTACAGAGAGCCAAAAGGCCGGAGAAGGACACACGAATACTCCTTACAGCGATCGAGTCTCTAGAAGGCACATCGGAATGGACTCGCCGTGACAGAAGCGAGATCATCTAGTCATTCACGATTACTGCTCTAACATACTGACCGTGTACGGTCCCAACTATCCTTTCCTTAAAGATGAGGAGGTTAAAGCTAATTAAGTCCTTATGGATAAAAACATAGTCATGACTTATGAACACTTCTCACTAAAAAGAATTCGTAAGACTAGTGTAATTTTACAATTCCTGTTAGAAATGACCAACATGAACTCAACTCTTATTGCAAAAGGCTGAAAAAATTTTATTTTATATATTCAGGAAACGCAAACTGGGAATGAACCGAGTAGCGAAGAACAGAAAAAAGAAGTTCATTCCGTTAATAGGAATAGCAACACCTGTACGAAGTCATGAGTATGTACGAAAACACTGGAATATTTGCAGTGATGCACGTGGAAACATTTACGGAAATGAGAAAAATTTATTTTTTCAATAGCTGTGACCTGTTTTTGAAGACAAACTAGCAACACAGTAAAGCGTATCAAAGCCTCGAGGTCAGAGGTCACGCTTTCTCTACTGCCTCCTTTTGCAAAGATAAAAATTGAGCGTCCAAAGAGATGAGCACCGGTAGTGTTTCAGTGAGCAGCAGCGGGGGCAGCTGGAGACCGAGAGCTCCAGGTAAGAAACAGTATCTACGATGTAACAAACTTCCCCTACGATCTTAATAACGATACCGAAAACAGTTCCTACAATTTTATAATTCGGACTTGCTGAATATCGATACAAAGACGCAACTATTTCATGAAATCAACTATTTTTTGTGGTGAAAGCAATTTTTTTTATTGATTAATGAATGATGTTCTGAATTATGGGAGTATTTTTGTGACTTAAGTATTGTTTATAACCAAGAAAAAACAATGTTAGGTGCCTAAACTTTCAATTTATGAATTTGAAACCTCCAACTAGATTCGCATCTAATTCGAAAATTGAAATACAAAATGCCTGTGGTTGTATCATTGACTCGTACAGTAACTGGACTCCTACATAAATTACCAGAACAGAACTTGAGAACAAACCGTTCCAGCACCAGGATAATGTCACTCAATTTAAGCGCTCACAATGAATGCCCTTTGCCCTTGAAAAATTCGCGGGGTCGAAACTCTCACAAGAACTAAACATAACGAAACGTCCACAGGTCAGCAATCATATACCCTGCTAGAACACAGCAGAAAACGAAATCTTTGAGCACACAAAACCTACAACAAAAGACAGCTTTCTTTAATTGGTTTTAGAAACGGTTTATGAGCAGCGCTTAGCAGAGCCTCGAATAATATTTCGAAACTATTTGACATTTCAACTTTAAGCAACTCTTATTCGATCACTCAAATTGAACAAGCAAAAACTAACGAAGCATATTTCCTTAGATAATACCAGAAATACACTTTCTTCAACAAGAATATTTGGAATATATGGTAACAGCACATGAATCTCAACAAGAGTATTTTTCAACGAACAACAAACGAGCGCTAAGAGGAGCAAAAGCAGGTGTGTTCGAAGCAATCTTACGTACATTATGGAAAAACGAACGCGCTTACGAGTAGAACTTTGCAATTATTTGCTGCTTATCTATTGAGCCATCAGATTAGATGCCAACAGGTTGGAGAAACAGTCACAGATTAACAACAATAGAATGTTTCACCAATTAAATATCAAATATGACTGCACAATAGACCAATTAAATTTAAAAGATGAAAAGAACCATTGCAGAATACGCATTTAATATACATACAATACATCTATCAGTACATTACGAGAAATCTGCTTACGAAAGAATTTCCTAAAATTATTTTTTATACACACGCACACGCAAACGTATCTGCCAATTTAAATAACATTTTGGATTTAAAATGCAAAAGAAACGCAAATCACTTGCGTCACTTGCTTCCTTATTTCGTCAAAATTTTATGTTATATTAGTGTAAAAAATAAAAATTTGGAATTTTTTTTCCGGTTTTCAAACAAACAACCGTAAAGAGCGATATTTTTGGGTATTTTCATTCAATATCTCGATACTCGACGAAACTTTGGAAATACGTTTATATTTATGCATAGAGAACAAAAAAATCGTTTTCAAAATTGTGAGATTTTTTACAAATTGTGATTACTAGCTTTTTCCGAAAAAGTGCACACATCAATTTTAATAATTCTTACTTCAAGCTTTGCCAAAGCTGACATCAGCGGTGTCATCTGATTCGTAATTCAGCACAATTCGAGACGTATGAATGAAAAGCAAAAGGAAAAAATTGTTTCTATGGTATTCCTACTTTAAACAAATGAATTATATCTTTCTTCATTTGATACTTAGTAGGTCAAGGAAGTATTGTAAATGTACACACAGTGCTTGAAATGTTTCAAAGTATATAAAATGAGGAATAATATATCAACAGTTTAGATATTGAGTGATATTGTTACCCACAGAAAAAGCAAAAGTTCAACAAACGAGTACATCTCAAAAGTATAACTTCATTTACAACATAAGCTGTTCATTTATATTAACTAATAAAGGAAACAAGTCTCAGTAGGACCACAAGCATATTTTCCTCACAAGATGAGTTCAGTTAACCTCTTTACAAGTTCAACTTTTCCGTATTTCTGTTGAGGCCTAAAGTTTCAGTTTTCCTCAAATTAGCACAAATTGTGCACATCTCATCGTTCCTGTTATGAGAGCAGCGTTCAATTGCAACATTTGAAACTGGAGTGCTTAGTTCATTTTCTTGTGACTTCATCTTTCTGGTGTGTTTGCCATACTTTCCAAAAGAAGACCCTGCAAGATTACCATCTGATGCTGACCGGACATCAAGAAGAAATTTCGTAAGGTGTTCTGAATGTGGATCGTATATTAGTTGACGTGGGGAACTGAACGAGTTGTCAACAGACTCAGAGGTGAAAATTCGCAAACCTGCGACCAAATTTTTTGCGGCTTGAGTTTCTGTAGTGAAACTTGGCACATCTGTCATTCCGTCGACGTGCTTCGTAATGACACTGTCAGTAACATCGCTGCTTTCAAGAGTGGAATATTGACAGGACCGTCGAGAAAGTGTATCCCAAGGCCTGTCTCCAGCGTCTATTAACTGAATCATTGAGAGATCATCATCAGCAATTCTTTTTAGATGGTTTGGGCTCATTCCTCTCTGTTGACAAGCTGCGTCCAATTTCTCATGCAGTTCATTTAGCTGTCCTTGAAGCTCAGAAACGTAGAGAGTGGGTGGCACTGTTTCTTCCGGAATTTTTCGGGGTTCGTCCAGTTTTTTACAGGGAAAGATGTTCATAATTTCTGCCCACATGAATGAAAATATATCTCCTACTGATATTTCTACCGGTCTCTCGCGATGAGTGTAACTTTTGAAAGCGAAAGAAAATGCCGCAAAATAATAAGCTCTGCCAAACAGAACAACCATCAAAGCAATGGCGGCTCGGTAGAAGTTGAAAAAAAGCGTAGCACCAGGAGGGTAATCTTCAACGGATACTTCCTTGGCGTTAATGCCAGCAGACAATGAGAAAACGGTAATAAATGAGATACCAACAGAATGGTAATCATCGGAAATAGATTTTAGCCAAATGTACCCAAGATTCAAGAACGCAAACAATAAAATCAATATGGCTCCAGTGACGTGGAATACGTCAGCCATAGCCATTGATAAAATCAATCCCAGGCGTCGAAACCGCGAGAAAAAGCTAAATAACCACAAGCATCGTAATATATGGATAAAGATTATAAATCCAAGGATTGACGAGATGATAGAATCCCACTCCATTACGCCTTTCAAATTCACAAACTTTCCAAAATAAGATACTTTCAGCTGCCACATCAGGTCTTCAGCTATCTGAACTCTGAGCATGAGGCAGACAATGTAGCTCCACACGAAAATAGTAACTAAAATATCTAGAAAACCCCAAAACGACTTCCACACCTTAAACCCACAGTGATAAAGGTACAAGAAGCTCTTAATCATTAGAAACATGGCGATCGGTAATAATAGGCATTCTGCAAACATGGTAGGATAGGCTCCAGGCGCTTTATATCGCTGTAGGGAAGTGGAGGCGACTCCAACCTTTACAGCAGCACCTGACAACGAAGGAAACTCAGCTAAGTAGTATATGGAAGAGTACATATCGTTTTCAGGGTGGTATAATGTAAATTCTGTAACGAGGGCTCTTGATGATTCATACTCAGCAACCCAGCCAAATGCTCGTAGAGATACTAAGTACAGAAATGCTCCAAATTCACGATCAGGTAAAAAATATTCGTGTTTAGAATAACTGTAGTCGGAAAAACGACCGTGAAGAACAGCTAAGTAATGTGCGTCCCATTCATACTTCTTATCAGTCACCCCCAAAAAATTAGCAAGATGGCGAACTGGATCACGATATTCCAAGTAGCAATCCTTGATACCAAGATTCGATGTTATGGATTCGTTATCGGTAACTATGTAATCTGACGCAGAACACCGAGACGCGCCAACGAAATACAAACGAATTCTTGGATTTCCAATGATGATGCTATTAGAATCACAAAATATTTGTTTGGTCGAATAATCCGTATCTAAATTGTACGCTAAGCCCATCAATTCCGACGCAGCCCAATCCCACCAATCATCTTTACTCTTAATTTCTGAAAATTTCACATAATATTCATCTTTTTCCAGATAACATGTTCCGTTCAAAATGGAATTTTTCAGGGATGTGTTAACAATATTCCTCTTATTTACAAAAGCATGACTCATAATGACGAGCAGGAGACACAAAAGCGTCATGTAGCGTAGAAACATAGCGAGGAACTTGGTGATCATCTGGCGCTTCAGTCGCCGCAGTCGGCACTTGAGCAGCACGGTCTCCGGAGGGGGTCGGGCAAAACGCAGTTCCCGGGCGCGTGCCAGCTTCTCCATCTCTGCACAAGTATACGCTTTCAATTAACAAATCAAGTTGGCGTGCAATCCAAGATGGGATAGTTTTCATTATTGTACTCGTTTCTATGCATGGATATTAACCGAGTGCAGTATGATTAAAAAATAGGAAGGGATGACGTCTATGTTAAAATGGTACGCAATGATACGATCTCACAGCGCTTCCAAGTCAATTCACATCATTTTAGAAAACCCATAATTTAATCGTGTCCATGACCCAAATCCTCATTAGAATAATTTACTTCATTTATGTATGTTTATATATCTCCTGCCAGCAAGATTCCTAATAATTCATATCTATTTGAAAGAAACAAAGATACCTTTCAATTGATATAAAAACCTGGCATCCGCTCATTTTTGTGTATTGCGGCAATTCCTCAAGAAAGTGAGACTCACCACGAAATGATATAGAAAATTTGTTCAAAACTTCTTGGCTAATGTTAAATAATAATACACAGTTGTTGCCTACTTGGTAGATTGGTCCGTGTCTGTGTGGCTCTTAAAAAATGGCTGTATCTGTGATATAAGTTTCACCAGTGGACAAGTGCATGAGTATTTCAATCGCGGTATTACAAGGATGGAAATATTAAATATCATCCATATGTGAAAGATTTATTTGAAGAAAATGTCGAATTATGTCATTTTTGAAGAGGCGTGTACACTAGCCGCCATATCGGTTAAATTCACACTAGTTATACAATACTGAAGTTCACCATCTCCTATAGCAGAGCTACACGCTAAAAGTAATTCTATCGGTGAAGTTAGAAAGTATAGATGCTTTACTTTCGTTGTCACGCTTCCCTGCTAACCCAAAAACGTAAGTAAGTAAGTAAGAGCGAAACTTTTTAGTGTAAGGTTATCGACACTTAAAATGCTTACGAATGTCGTATAAAACTAGTTTCAAGAAATAAAATCAAACCCAGATAATCACAGCACAGTTTTTCGTCAAACTTTTTAACATTCTTAGTTCAGTACGTTATATCTTATAATTACGGGTACCACGGGAAAAGACAAATAATAAGAGTAGTGTTCTGTGATTACGCGCTGGAACCGAATGCTTCAATTATGACTATGTATACCAAATATTAAGAAATGACAGAGAGAATGTGAATCGCACAACGGTAAGAATTTTCAAACATTTGATTGCTGAGACAAATACTTATCAGCGAAATTTACACTTCCAGTGAAAAGTAACTCAAAAGTAGAGACAAAGTAACTCGGATGATTTATCGATAAAATGAGATAAATGTAAAGCAAAGAATATGATGTAAGAATCATTACAGGAGGAAAACATGCGTATTAAAAATTTATAATTATTTAGAGAAAGTTCCTGAAGGTAAAACGATTATTAGGATCGATATAACTGTGTACAGATTTCAACAAAAACTCAGTTTGACAGTTCAGACTTACGCTGAGCCGTGCGACTCGTACTACAATTTGATTCATCAGGGAGCGCTGATTCCTCAGAAGTACTACTTCCTTCCGACAGATCCCCTCTGTCAGTGTTGAGATTCGCCCTCACTGCGTTCGCGTGACTTGATTGCGTGGTGCAAGCGTCGCAGCGTCCGCAAGGGTCAACAAGATCTTGGTCTGGTCCAAAAGCCGCTCTGTAGTGTCTCCAAATTGTAATGGGTTGCTCCAAAGGGAACGACATGCACGATGATGTACAACCTCTGCAGCCCTGGTAGAACCTATATATCATCACCTGTAACAGAATCATTCATGATAAATTTGCAGGTTAAAAATTTTCCGAAACACGAGAATGTTATAACAACGACACTGACGAAACTACTACATCTGAGCTTCATATTTAACATACTCAAGCCTTGAAGAATGACATTCAAGTTCGAACTGATCAACTCTGCTTCAAATTGATCAATCTCAAATTTAAATTAATCCAACTAAAATTAATAACAATCGAACTCGAATTGAAATTGATCAACCCAAAATTATTGAATTCAAATTCTATTTGATTTGGGTGAATTGGTTCCTCATCTTCACATATACATTCGCATCAGAAGTGGCTAATATTACTTTTTAGAGTACTTAAACTAATAAATTAATGCAATGCCTTATCTGAAGTCCATATTGCTTTAGGAAATAAAAACATCTTCATTAATCATCATTATCATTATTAATATATAATAACACTAATTGAAAATAAGACTACTACTACGAAGGGAAATTTCATTAGCTGCAATTTGGTAAAAAGTCTAATTATTAATGATATTATTGCCATATTTCAGTAATTAAATGAACGGAATACACCGCAGATTCTCCGGAATTCAATAATTGGGTTACATCGTAGTGATCATCGCATCACTACACCATTTTATTCAGGGTATAGCGATCATTTGAAAACCCTCTACCTTGGATACACTGTCGCCAGGAATTTTGCCCACAGTGGTGAAAACAGTAACTCGCAACCAGAAGTGGTACTTAAAGAAGCGGCAAAGGGCTTTATACCTAACTTAAATATCATGTCAATATTGCCTGAAAGTGTCATTAAACACACTTATGGAGCACATCGAAGCTAAAAAACAGTAAGATAAATAAGTAGACTCACCCTGTAAATGGTGTACAAGGCAATGATGAGTGGTTGAACAACAATAACGGAAGTGCACAAGGTCGAGTAGATGATCTGTAGCCACAGCGACGAATAGTCGACGGGCATGTCGGCCCCCTTCAAGAGAAGGACCAAGCAGCAAACACCTGAAATCCAAAGGCTGATTCATGGACTGGTCTCTCAAATTTGTGGAGGTGCAGTATAAGTTTTCTTTTGGTTAATAGTGAATTAAAGTATGCTAAGAGGCAACTCAAAAACTCCTAAGATTAATCATGAATTATGGACAATTGAAATTTGGGTCATAGCTTGATCAATGTCATGTAAAAATGAAGAGTACCGGAGAAATCATCAACTGAAAAACCTATTATTCCCTGCGGGGACATAAATACTACTTTCAAAGATGATGCCACTAACGGCAGTAATGGCTTCATGTCACATATTTAAATATAAAGAATACGATTACTACTTAGTTATGTGAACTTAGCCATAGAGTGTGCGGTAATATCAAAAGTAGAGAATTATAAAAAAAACACGTGAACTGCGGAGGGTTGAACTGAAGTTCAGTATTCAACTCAAACTAAAATTAATTTCAGATATCAATTTTGAAAATAACGGACATTAAATAGATCTTGCCTCCATTTTCTTTTCTTTAACAATTTATGAATATTGAGTTTGTGACTGTAAAGAATAACTAAGCGTTATGAAAATTCCCTCAGGAACTATCGGCGAGTTACGTCGCATTTAACGTGTTAAACCTGTTTATACAGTTCATTTACCCACTTAAAGCTGACATTTAAAAATTCGGCTTTATTCATCAGAACCACAGAGTGGGTCCAAATCGAGCATTTTCATATCACATTGCAAAATTTGCTCAAGTGGAATCAACGCACAGCGAATCTTAATGCTAGAGGTTATCAATGAGTGAAATTCACAACTCCATAAGAAATCAGAGAAACTGGCAACGCAATTTCGAAATAATTACGATAAATACAGTATATGTTACCTGATAGAACTAAAAAAGTGAGGGATCCTTCACCCTATTTCACCATCACAATACTGAACATACCGACAAAGGTAGGTCAATTCTTCATTCAAGTTCGAACACTCAATCTTTCAATTCATTGGGAAACATAAATTTAGCCTCGAGTCGAGTCAAATGACATCTGAACGGCATGAGATAACAGTTGTTGCTTCATAAAGCTAGTGCTTGTTCAAAGCGGGTTAAAAAATTTTGTCTACTCCCTGCTTACATTTTTCATTGATGAATTTCTACCTGAATTTAGTTTTAATTTCGGAAGTGGAAGAGCAGCTTCAAAGAAATTGAGGATAACAGGAGAACGAACATTCTAGTCCAAACTTACCACCACACACGACGCAGATCACCCAGCTCAAAATCTGCAGAGCAGTGCGCCACGTAGCATTATCGGCATCTTCAATCAATCCACGTTCGTAAAGAATAGAGTTTTCTTCTAATACCTCTTCCAGCTTTAGGCGTTCATTCCTCACATCACTGCTTTCCGGGAAAATACTTTCTGAAGAACTAGTTGACGCCGGCATAGCTCTAGAAGATTCAGACAAACTTTCATTGGCACTGTCACCGAATATTTGAGCGAAGCCTATTTGCTGACTTACTCCAGACGACGTTGACGGTTCAGTTTCGTGTAACAGCAAAGCATCAAATGAACTTGGGGCATTGGTCCTCCTTCTCAGTATAGTTTGAAACAAATCATCATTTCCACTTGAATTCTCCACCGTGAAATTTTCAGCCCACTTCTCCATCGTCTTCCATTCTTTGGACTTCGTACAAAGGGCGCTCAGAGTTGATCCTGTCGTCTCTACGGTCTGTTTGGAAGTTGACGTGTTTTGCTGATGTGGATGACCACCACACTGCCTTGAGCCATGGGGGGAGCGTTGATTGCCGGTACTTTGGCCGGTGGACTGATTGTGACAGCTTGCCTGAGGCTTTAGTGTTTCAATGGTTTTTCTAGCAGACACAATGCTCGCTTGCTTCTCTTCCTGAAAAACAAATCATCCAATTAGCTCAAAAAAGCCAATAATAAAGTGCAAACACTTCTAAATATTAAAAATAAAATGAAGCATCACGTTGACAACTTGAATGGCACGTCAGCAAATAACTTTGGAAGGAAAATAATACGTATCATCTCCCGCAGCCTGATTTGACTCTGAATTTACGAGTTTCTCCCGTTACAGACACTCATATATTTCTCATGTATCGAAAAAATTTAATTACGATAATCGGAAATCTTGCATTTAGTGAGCTATGTCTCCTCAGTAATGATTGAGTCAGAAGCATGATAACCCGATAGTGTGTTATAAAAATGAATCAGCAAGGATAAATGCAATTCAGAACTTAGAAATACAAAAAAGTGAATCATGTGCAATCTTCTATTATGCCCGTAGTTACGCAAATAAATTTACAGGTGTCAGGAGACTGACGCGTACGATAAACTGACCATGAGAGTTCGAGTACTACAACATACCATCCGATTAATAATCAAGCCTATTTTCTAAAAAACTTCTGATGGCAATAATGAACATAAAATATTAAGTGGGCGTTTCAAAAGCAAAATAAAATCCACAAGTTTAGACCGTTCTGGTCATTCATATTATTCGAACGTTAGGCAAGAGAAGAATTCAGACCCAAAACAGAACTTTGAAAATTTTAATGAGCAGATGATAAAATGGTAGTCACACTTGCTAGTCACGAAGTAGCATTGTTCTAGAATTGGTGATTTACACATTTCAAAGTCACAAAGTACACATGCTGAAAGCAGAGATGGTTATTCATTGAAGATCAATAACATTTACTCAAGAGTGATGTAGTCTTTTATTCAAATTTAGTTTCCGTATATAAATTTTCTCTTAACACTCATTTCTGTACTCTATGCTGTATTAATTTTTGTCCAACCCACTTACCCAATAATTACAGCAGATAATAAGAGGCTCTAAGACGAATCAAGACACCCACCTGTCTATTGCTGGCCTTGAAGAGTATTTCCAAGATCCACTGGATCGGCATGAGAAGAGGCGCGAGCAAGAAACCGTACAAAAGAGGCTCTAAGTGCAGGTCTGGAGTCATCATCGTGTGACTTGTATTGATGCGCTGTAAGAGTTCAGGTAAATATTGGCACTGAATCTAACATTTGAGAAAAGTGAGCCATTAATTACTATCAAACTGAATTGGAAAATGGATAGTAAGTGAATTAATACTTTATACTAATAAGAAGTTGATATTTAAGAAGAGCTATAAATAATTTTAAGAAGTAGCACCCTCATATACATATATTATCGAAGATACTCCTGAAATGTCATCTCACGAGAATATGTCTAATAAGTTGAAGACGCAACTTTGGCCTAAATCGTACCAGGTTACAATTTTATGATCGTGATAAATCGGACCTTGACAGTAGTGAGACTGGCAGCTCCAAGACCGAGAACGACGACGAGGCAGATTGTGAGTCGCTGCAGGCGGTAGAATCTCACGCTGTGCGACATCGAACGCAAAGATGTCCACACAACGTTCTCGTTTGCATACTGAGGTAGGAAGTGCTCCACGTCCTGGAATCGACAATGAATGAGATATTGACGCTGTTTAGGGGGCTTTAGAGAGAGAACTCATTCTACACAGGCAAAACAAACTTTGTTAAGGTGGCTATCAAAGAAGATGAACGTTGCGACATGAATCAATCTGACAAATCGCATTACGATGAAGTTTGGAGAAGAGATGTCAGTCGATTGGCATTTTATACTTTGAGCAATGGAACCAGTATCGTCGCCATATATGTATAGAATTGTCATTTTTGTGGAGAATTATGATTCACTCAAAAAATCCATTACATTATTTTCAAAAGGAACACAACTTTCAACTAAAAATTGTTTATAAATTTTTGGCAAAGGGACCAAGGTTTGGAATCATCCCTTATAACACAAATTACTGAAGGTCTGTTTGATCAAATGCCCCATTTTCGCTCGAGATTTTGTAGCACCAGATTGGCTAAGGTGACTAATCTGAATTTCAGTTTCCATTCGGCACGACCAATGATGACTTATCTTTCGTTATGTACAAAAAGCCGCAACCAATGCTATGAAATTGAACCTAAGTCCTCCACAAGTTGCCAGCTGAGCTGATCAGTTAAACAAAGTGATCAAATAATACTGACCAAAAATAAGGGTAAAAGTTTATTAATGGGAACAAAATTATTGTAAGAGATCCTAGATGACATTACTTCTTCAGTTGAAATGGATTACTATAAAATAAGAAAAGTTATTTTTCATCCCAATTTACAAAAGATTAATCGCTAACCTCAAAAAGTTGAATAGATGCATCATATAAAAGTTTAAACTATAATTCAACAATCAGCATTTCATAAGATGCTGTTGTGTTATAAAATCAGCGTAGTTTTTCGTTGAAAATCGAAGATAAATGTCACAGTAAGCAGTCTACACTACGAAGAAGAATGTATCAGCGCAATCAAGTAAGTACATTACCACCTACTTTACGTCGAGGTTGATGAAAAGCTCAGAATCAACAGATTTTCGTTCAACGAAATCCATAAATGCATCATAGACAATAATAAGGGAAAGAAACACACTCATTTAAACGAAAAAGCTGAAACAAGATTTACGTATAGCCGCTATACATTCCGTAGATCGCAATGATCGCCGAGAAACAAGGACTAAAAAGGTTTACCAACTGAAGAAAGGAATTATGGGCAACGGTTGTTCGCATAATACTGTGTATCTGCCACTGCACAAACTGAGATAGACTGAAATCAGCAAGCTGAAAATCTTAAGGAAAACCTTATAAATAGAAAAAATCTAAAAACCAATATGGACTGGACTAATTTATGAGATAGGCCTCAGAGCATTAGCTCTATAAACAAAAATAGACAGTAACATAAACAAACTACTCGACTTGTTCTCGTTGCAAGGTCTATTCTGTTACGCACACATTAGATCTCGGACAGCGATAAGAATGGCAAGACTATTCGGTTAGTGCTTTACGAACCTGCCAGAACGTAGTCGGAGTCTCCAAGCTAATTTCGCACTCAACTATGGTGTCATTTTCAGTAACCGAGAGCCATTGGTAGCACGGAAAGTCAAAAAATGCACCAGTCCTCAATTCCGATACTTTTACTTCGCACACAAACCACGAAGCATCATTCCCGCAAGTTGGATATGACGAACAACAAGCTTCATTACTGTAGGAAGGCTTGATTTTTGTTGCAGGAACTTTCTCATGAATATTTGAATTAGTCTTGTTAGAAGTCTCATTGTCGAAATATTTCCTTTGACTCGACACGCACGGATCCCGATGAGAGTCAGCTTGCAAGCCCGAAGTGTTGTCGCGAGAATAGTCTCCACTGTTCGAAATACCCGAAGAAGAGGGGGCAATTGATATCCGGTCAAAATCTAAATCAGAATTAGCCGAAGAAGATTTTTGAGAAAGTTCCCGCGTGAGACCTAGCGTGGAACAGTCTCGCGAAGATGTTATGGAGGATCGACGCGTTGAAGATGTAGTTGAACCACAAGACAGGGAGGAGACGTCATCTGACCTCTCATCCGATAAGTTCAAACTGTCTGAGGTAGAAGAGATGGTGGATAACGGCTTCGGGTGTCGACGCTTTAGCTTCTTGCATTCGTCACCGCGATTGTTATGCCACAATTGAACTTTCAGGATGTTGCCCAAGGCCTGCTCGGTCCTGTAAAGCGAGTAGTACGAGAATAGTACCCCCGTACTCATTTCACCAAAGTGCGGCT